>CM069313.1:13010000-14260000 GCA_035609425.1 Epinephelus awoara
TGACTCACTCTTGGAGCCAGCCTCATGTGGCCATTCAAGGAAGTGCAGTTTTTGAGACTTAGTTTCATTTTTCAGCCCCGGAGATTGCTGCTTGCATAGAATTGAAGGAAACTGCAGTCTGATGTTAATTCTGTGGGGATGTGTTGCTGCAAGTGATACCTTTCACATTTCACATAGTCATTTACCCATTAATTATGTAAAAATATGGATTATTGCACCCTAAATGTGAAATTAGTAAACTGTACATTTGGGTTTTGGTTTACAGTTGCTATGTAATGTTATGCATTTTAGTTTTAGCATTTTGATGTACTGTTTAAAACTTAAATGGTTAAATATTGTACTGATCACATGAGTAAAATGTTTAAATGGGGACTGTGAAAAACAATAAAAACAGGGATACACTGATTACAGAGAACTCAAAGCAATGCATCTTCTGTCTGATAGTCTGCCTTCAGAATTTAAGCACTCTTTCTACTCGTTACGTTTGTTGTCTTCTGTTTTGTCTCGTCCTACCTCCCAAAAGGTTGCTATGATATTTGCCTCGGCTCAGGACACCTGTGTGGGGGTGTAAGCACCTCTGTGTGAGTGTGTGTGTAGATGAGACAGCTGCTTGGGGGATAACCGCACCATGTGATGACAGGGCAGCCAGGTCTAATTAGAGAGGTCTTCCAAAAGCTGCAGCGCTGATGTCAGTGACACTGCAGCTGCGAGGGTCATCACACATTCACACATACACACAGTGTGAAAACAACCGATGTTACACACCTGGTAGAGGGTGTGAGTGGGGGGTTGGAGGGAGGTAACTGAAGTGTCAGTCATCTGCTGTAGTAGAGGGAGATTACATGCTGACTCAGGCAAACAGCTGATCGACAGCAGTCATTAGCTCAGAGCGGGGCTTCCCCACTCGCTAGCTACTTGGATACAAGGCCAATAATACACCTGTACACTATATTTACAAGACAGCCTTTATTCTTCAATGAGCTGCAAGGGAAAGGAGCTAAAGTAACACTCAACTTTACAATTACCTTATTTAAGTTTATATGGAACGTTTCCATTGTCTTTTTTTATGTTTGAACCATTTTCTCATCAAATTCTTAAAATAATAGTCTGACATTTTCTTCATACTTTTCTTTTTGTTGACAAATTTTCCAACATGCTGGTGGGCTTTAAAGGTGCTGGTAGGGGTATTTTTTTTCCTCAGGGAGAGCTGGGTTAGTCATTTTCCCCTGCTTACAGTCTTTAAGCTAATCACCTTGTGGCTCTAGCTCAATACTTATCACACATGCATGAGTGTGGTATGAATCTACTTGTCTATATCTTGACAAGAAAGTTCATCAGTGTATAACCCAAAGTGTCAAACTACTCCATTAAAGCCACAGTTGGTAAATTTTACGAAAATAACATAACATATTCACATGAGACACATGGTCTGTAAAAATGAAAACCAATTAGAGCCAAGGAATCTCTAACTGCTGTGAATTATGTCAATCACTGCTGGTAAACTGCAATCAAAGTAGGCAGCGCTGATCAAATCTGAATCAAGATTTTGTCACTACATTGCCTGTTTCTCCCTTCACATGTTTTCAGAAGCATCCAGTTGGCGTGGCTTGTTTTTCGCCTGACTATTTTCAACATGGCAGCAGGGGCACAAACTTTCTCATGATAAATGAGAATCATGGCAGCTGAAGGTGGTGATCTAAAATGTTTTCATAGCAAAACATCCAAATTAGAAAGCAACAAAGTTTGATGTTATGAAGTGTCATCTGCTGGGAAATAAAAGTTAAATCATACAGTATTCCGTGCTGCATACTGCGTTGAACTAAATAATTTTTTTTGGCACCAGTGCTTGGTACACCGCAACTTTGTTTAGCATTATTCCAACCATCAGTACTGAGCAACAATCACCACCATGTCTGACAAGACAAAGAGACGAGCTTACAGAAAGTGCTATAGAAAAGAAGGAGATGCCATGGCCACAGTCTCATTTCTTCTCAGACAGTATTCTGTGTCAGCCTCCCACATTGTGCCCATCCTCCTATTCCCACCCACAGAAACCCAGACTCTTGGAACAGTGTGCGCCACCACAGCCAAGTCTCCAAAGACTGACTTCCTCCAAAAACACAGTAATCTTATTTGTACTGCCAATTTAGGGGTTAACAACACGATTCTGGTGTTTAACTAAAGGCCCTTTATCATTCCTCGACTGACCTCAACATCCCCACGGGGACCTAATGATGACATCATTAACAAGCGCCAAGGATTGCTGGCTGATAATCCCTGAGATCATGTACTGTAACTGACGAAGGCAGATTCTGACGGCAAGCGTGCGTGTGAGAGAAGGGAAGGATAAAGAGAACAAGACAGATGGAGGCAACGCACTGCCAAAGAGGCTTATAGGTTTTAGTTCATCCAAACTACAAAAAAAATAACAACAACAAAACAAAATCTCACTTACCTCTGTCGTCATCCAGCCGTGCAGATAGTTGCCATTTCTCGGATATCTGTCTTTGAGAGTTCTTCTGCCACCATAATACAATTAACTTGGATGGGATTTCATGGTTCCCAAAAGACTGGAAAATTACATTTGAAAAATTTTGTGGCAACATGTCTTTCCAAAATCAGTGCTCCTGTTTCTTTGGATAATACACAGACTGTGAACAGTTTTCACTGAAATAGTCCCTGTAAAAAGCGCTGATAGTAAACAATCAACTGTGTCTTTAATGGTGGTAGAACTCCCACAATTTGATGCTACAGTGATTTCAGAGCACACCTTTCAACACTGTGGACAACAAAAATTATATGTTTTGTCTCAAAAATTCCACCAAAACATAGTTTATTTGAAAACTGTGTAATAATACAACAACACCAGCTGTAGCTACAGTCCGTGGATCGAAAGCTCTGGTTGTGTTTCACTGGACGGTAGTCAAAGTCCCGAGCTACCTGCCCCGCCGGAGTAGGTCACAGTGGTGCTTATTCACACTTGTAGCGACCAATTATGTTTGGCCATCTTTATATTATCTTTTATATCAGCGTTTCCAACGTGCCCAACTGAAAAGGTACTCTTGTTGTGTGTGTAGAACACAGCATTTTCTTTGCTGGGTACTTTGTGAAGGAAGGAGTAAGCCTCCTGGAGCTGTTTAGAAAAGAGCAACTTTCTTTTTGGCACAACAGCTAATTGTAAGCATACTGACAGGATCTGCAAAAAAAAAAAGCTATGCATAGCGACAGCCTTGACAATGACACAGTCACTGACATACATACAAACAAATCAGTGTTGAATTCAGATGCATGGGGCATTGTTTATATTTTTATATTGGATTAGGTCATAATGAGTGGGATAGAACATGATCAATTTCTACATATTAATATGCACCTCCTCCTGTACTGCCTTAATGTGCGCCATGCCTCGTTTTCAAACTGTATGGTTTGCCTAAAATGAACAATGTAAGCCATATAGTACATGATGACCAGCGCTAAAATCAGCCTGCATAGTTGTCCCTCCATTGTGACATTAGAAAGTGTTGCATTATTCTTGCAACGTTTTGTTTACATCCTGGATTCTGGATTTTTCCCACATGGAAATTCTGACCAATCCAGAGCAGCTTTCTTGCGCAAGGCATTTTATCTAGTCTGCTTGAAAATGCTGCCATAAGAACACGAACCAGCTCTAGGCAATAATGCAATTTTGTAATAAGATTAGTCCCTGATTTGGACCAAAGCAAGTAAACTTTAGGCCTGATACCACCCTGTGAGTCTACAGTCATGCTAGAGGCTCTGTGAGGTCATGTATAGGCTACACAGTACTTTGGCCCTTTTTTTGCTGAACGTTAACATTAACCTCCTAACGTACTCAAAATGACAATTTACCATGCCAATGCTTTGCACGGTATAGCATTTACCATGTTCATCACTGCAGATTAGTGTTAGCATGCTAACATTTGTTAATTGGTGCTAAACTATAGTTTGTACGACTGGGGCTGATGTGAATGTCATAAACTTTGCAAGCATTAAGTCAAAAACCAAATATTCGGACAGTGAGTTTTTTGACCTGTTGATTGAAGCTAAAGGATTACCAGTTATTAGAATTAATCCTGTGGGACACAAACTAAATTTAATTGTAAATCATCCAATAATTGTTCAAAAATTTGACTCAAAACCACAAATCTGTACCTCATAGAGGCATTAGATAAAAAAATTCAGGGGATCTCCAGTCATTATAATTTATTCTCTCTGCACCATTAATGTCTGTACACATTGTAACAATGATCTACCAAACCGTTGTAGAGATACTCCAGTTTGGATCAAAGAGTTGGACGAACTGACCGATACTGCCATCACTGAACGCTATTGTTTCTCAAAAGCTGGCTAACACACTAGTAAACAAACAGAAGAACCATGCTAATCCCAAACAGCACAATCGCAAACAGATGCACTGGACTATGACTTTGCTGGCAAAAATGGCGAGCTCCAGGACAGACTGAAAGAATGACACATAATGTCTGAGCAGCATCATAATCTACGCAACTGCACAGAGCTGCTGGAAAATGATGTACAGCTGTGTGTCTACACTGATTTGTGCAATGTCATGATTGTAGTTTTTCTAAGACAGTCTAATGAGATCTTTCACTACAAGCAAAACTGTTATTATGTCAGTCATATGAAGCCAACATACCGGCCTGCCAAGAGATCACATTTTCTGCAGAAATAACTTTCTGGAACTATTTTCTTCACCTACTCCTCCAGTCCAGCATCATGACAGTAAGATTTTATATTAAGTTATTCACATCTGTTTTCTTCATAGAGAACAGTTTGCACCATTATTCTAAAGTTCTTACTAGTAAAAAGTAACATACAATCTATATGGTGTCTGAACATATGGCTCCGCCTGAGTCTCTTCTCAGAACATTATGGATCTTGGTGTTTATTTCAAAACATGCTTCCCACTCAGAAGGCACATGCGTGTGTGTGTGTGTCGGAACGTCGATCTTATCTCGGCGCTATTGGCCGACACACACAAACATGCATTATCTTACTTTCCAGTGCTTGTCAGTTCCTCCGGGCTCAGTGGGCTCCATGATGAGCTGCTAAGAACAACAGCAACTCATCAAGCTGTGAATGTGAATAAGGAGTTTTAGAGAAGGGAAAGGGTGGCTCTGTTTGGCAGCTGTAGGGTTCATTCCCCTCATATGCTGTGTATTCATGCACGACGGTGAACACCTGTACCTGTTGCATCTTCCTGGGGACATGAACGTCTGCTAGAGGTGTAGAGCTGAGAAAAGGAGCTGTAGAGAAATGGAGAGCATATGGTGTCAATACTTTGTTATTTATTGCCTCTAATTATGCCCTTCCTGTAACAGACGTGCTGAGGCACACATCTCCTGCTGCCGAGAGGTGCACCTGGCTTTTGCATGGTCCTTTACTACCCCCATCAGGTCAAATTAAGAACTGCAGCTTTAAAAAAAGATGACATTTGGCAATGAAGATGTGACATTTTTATACAGCGATGGTGAAAATGTAGACTGATGAGTTAGAATTGTTTTCTAAAGCACTTAAAAGTTACAGTAAGTCACAACACAACAGGGAGTTGAGGAGGGAAATCATCACCTCACCATGCAGAGTGGTGGTGCAGTAAAAAGAATGGGGGGACAAACAGCCAAGATCGTCATTATTATTCAGAAGAAATATGGACTGACCGCCAGGAATTAGAACGACTGGGAACAAACAGGAGTTCTTACACTGGAGCTACAACTGGAGCTTAACCAAGGGTGTAATTTCCGCTGGGAGCAGAAACATGTTCTCTGCAGTTTTTCACAGTCCCATTTTTGCAGCCAGATTTGCCTCCCAGGTTTCAGAAGTTGCACTCCCTTATTTGTGGAGGTTGCTGGGGCTCTAGAGGCCCGACAAGACGATAAGTAGACACTTCTCAGGGCCAAAAAAGTTCTTTGTCCTCCTCTTCGTGGTTATTCTCATTCACACTGAAGATCTTTCAAAGATAATAAATATGATTTTAAGGTAGATTAGGGGGGGTCTGGAGCCTATCCCAGCTGACATTGGGCGAGGGGCTGGGTACACCCTGGGAAGGTCACCAGACTATCACAGGGCTGACACATAGAGAAAGACAACCATTCATACTCACATTCACACCTGTGGGAGGTGTGAATGGGAATGTAGGAGGCCGACGCTGACATGGGGAGAACATGAGAACACTGCACAGAAGAGCACCGTCTCATTCCCAAGTCATCGAATTCCGGCGAATGGGCGTCCTTTAATGTTGGCATGATACCAGGGCGATTAACAGCGCCGGGCACATCAGGGGAAAATGCAGCGGTACAAGGATGAAAGTTAAGGCAGCGAAAGTCCAAACGGGGCGGTTGGGAGAGGTAGGGTATGGGTCCAACAAACACCGACTTTCACCCAAGAGAGCGATGTTCGCATCCCGTAAGATTCTAAAGCCAAACCCTGTTCTTTTCTCCTAACCCTATCCACTTCATTTTGTTGCCTAAACCCAACCACCTGTTGTTGAAGGAAAAAAAAACATCATTTTGTGGTGTTGTACCAGCGTAATGTGTTTATTTTGCATGAGACTGTATGTAAATGTAAAATTTCCTGTGAAAACGGAAGTGTATCATGAAAGAAGGGAACTTGACACCGTGTCCCAGGACGTCAACAACCAACACACCCAGGGTACCTTGCACGTCATACAATATGTGGATGTGGAAAATCCATGACCAAAACATCAATATGTGACGAGGTCGGAGTGAGAATGTGTTACAGTGCTGTTTTTCATTTATTGCTGCCAACATATTCACAAAAATACAAGCTGTCATCCCAGTGCATTCAGGCCCTTTTATTATAACAGTATCACTCCCAGTGTAGTAATTGCTCTCTGTGTCTTTTCTAAGATGGATTTCTGCCTGTATGACTACTGACAGAAGTCTCATGTGATGAGAGCATTTGACCATAATCATGAGATCTTTGTTATGGAAAATACATTATCTCTCCCGTTCCCCTGTAAAGATAGTTGTAGGAGCCAGCTGGACACGCCAACAGATTACAGACTTTAGGTCCTGAAGGCCCATAACACTCATTATATATCAGCAGCTATCACAGGCCCGCTCTCTGCTAGACTCATCCACCTGACAAAGGAGAGACAGATGGAGAGGAAAATTTTAAAAAGACAAAAAAAAAAAAAGGTTATGAGAAGGAGAACTTATAGGCAGCTGTGGTGAAATACTTCAAGTAACATCCACCAATTCCAACATATAGGCTAG
Source organism: Epinephelus awoara (assembly GCA_035609425.1). Taxonomy (NCBI): domain Eukaryota; kingdom Metazoa; phylum Chordata; class Actinopteri; order Perciformes; family Serranidae; genus Epinephelus; species Epinephelus awoara. The sequence goes on from CM069313.1 coordinate 13,017,272, forward strand.
ATCTTAAACGTCTTTACTGCATTCAAAAGCTCGTGCGATTCCAGAAAATGTAACCTAGAGAACAAAAAAAAGGTAAACACAGACCTCATGAAAAGGATCACATGAACTGATAGCTTCTCGCATCATGTGAACCTGTTCCAGTGATCAAAAGGCCAAAACAGCTTGGTTGTCAGTGCTTCTTATCAACACTTGAACACACCAGTGTTAGCATCTCACCATGTTTTCCAAATCCATACAGCTACATGCTAACACCAAGGAAACATGTAATCTTGGTTGCTGATGTTGTTAATTTCTCCCAATTTTGGACCATATTCCTGCTGAAAAATGTCCGGTTCTCTTTAGAACCTTTATCTGAGATTTTTCACAGTATATAGTGTCGCTGTGTACATTGAGTTACACATCAGATTCCTGACTGAACATGTTGAGTGATGTTAAGAAGTTTTTATTGATGACTTTTCACAGTAGAAAAACGCTCCATTACAGTCACTCCCTGTCTGCCTGCTAATGTGCATTTAGCTACATGCGAATGTCAAAGAAATATGGGCAAACTTGGGTGCTGATGTTGTTTATTTCTCCCAGATTTGGGTTCATATTCCCAATCGAATTTTCCGGTTGTGTTTAGAAGCTTTCACTGGTGATTTTTCACAGTAGAACGTGCTGCTATTCTCCATTACAGTCCCTTAGCTGCAGCGATAGTACAGACACTATGAGTTTTTTTTATTTATTTGTGTTTTACCATTCAAGGACGTAAACATGGTTTGGTAGAACCCATATACAAGTATGAACCTAAACAGTAGCACAATGTGTCTTCTTTAAATAAATCTCAACTGTGATGGTTTACTTCTCAAAAGTCTAAAACTGAAATCATTATGCAACATTTTTATGTAAATTACAGTGATTCAACGTGTGATGCAACAAAAACTAAAAGTAATCAACTGCTTTTTTCTGAGTTCCTGTTGGTGCAGATGCTCCTCGTGTGGGAGTACATTTTAAAGACTGTGCACATACACACATATACTCCTCTGTATAAAATCTGGACAAAGCACTAACATCAGAAACCACGCTGCCTGCAGACATACTGTGGGTTACACACCAGTCACGACTCATTAGGATAAATCGTTGCAGGGGAAGTATCTGTGTTTGTGTCTGGGCTGATGGGTGAATGCAAACATGGACTGGGTGCTGCTGGTCTCTGATGCCAGTTTTAGTGAAGCCTGTGGCGATCAATCATCTATGATTGAGCTCTGTGTACAGCTCTGTATTTCACTGTGCAGAAGTTAAACAAAGATGTGGGGATAATGATAAAAAGTCATTTGAGCTCAGTCGTGGTGCAAAGACTCAGCCTCAGCGATGCATCATTTTGAGTTGAGCTTTTTGCGACTTACTCATCGGTGTGCCATTGCTCATTGAGTCAGTAAGCTAATGTGTGCCCAAAATCCACTTTATTTTGTAGTGAATCACTGCCTGCTGACTAGTAAACACACCCAAAATATCATCTAAGTTGTAAAAGGACTTCTGTTTCTCCATTGAAACGCTGCAACAGCTCACTTTAATGTTTTCTTCTGTTTCTTCCAAACAAACCAGAAACATGCATCATATCCTCTGCAACAGAAGTTTACTGGGAGACACCTACCTGTTGCAGATGGGTGGTTTTTTCCAGCATGGTTGTGGGTGATAGTTGGAAACAAGTCATGTTCAGGTTGAATGTTTCAGTGGGATTAACAGTCATTAGTCACAGCCTTCATCTGCCATTAAAAAATACACAACATTTTGCTTGTTCATGATTCATGCCAGCATGAAGTCACATCGGATCATTAATTATTCATGTTTTCCACTGCTATTCTAGGAGAAAAATGTCATACCTGACACTTGTCAATATATACCAAACATATATACCAAACAGCAGCTTTTCCTCCTTGAATCAAATCCACCTCTACTATCTCCTCCCAGTGATTCACTCTAATATTAATATAATGTGAATCTGTAATTATATCCCCTTGATGTCTTTACTGCGATTTGACTAAATATTTATATATTTTCTTCGCTAATCACTTTTATATGTCATATTTTCTAAGGAAACATAATTCATTGGATTTGTAATATTGGGATGAAAAAGCACTTTTGAGCCTGGTACAGCAGGTCCACAGGGAAGGGCGAAGTGTTTTGTGCTGTTAACACTCACTGTGAATTGTTCTGGATAAGGGCAATCAGAAAACCGCTTGAGTTCTCTCTCCCAGTAGTTGGAACAAAGCAACAACAACAATGCTCAAATCTTCTGCCAGATGTAAAATGCAGAGGAAAGCCGGAGCAGATGTCTGATGGGAGAAATTTCATGAATTCTGCCAAACCTTGAGGGAATTTCTCACTGACAGAAGACATGAGACGCCAGAAAACAGAAACCGAGGAGGGAAAGATATGATAGAAATGTGAATCAGGGCAGAGTTGAATGGGTTAAAGAGAGTATCTACAGCATCTGATTTCACCTGTTGATATCACCTCACCAGTGCAACACGTGTATATCAGGCCATGTCATGCTCTATATTCCCCATAGTAACTATGTTTACATTCTTTCATTTACTTTAGCGACAAAGAGCTACACTCACAGATTTATAGAACTGGAACAACATGCAGGTAATTTAATAACGTTAATTTGCTGTGTCTCAGTACTGAGTAGGAGAATACTGTCATGTGGGTCCATCCATCCATTTTCATTTTCAACACGAAAGAGCAGTGGCTCTGCTCCGAGCTCCCTCCAGATTTCCGAGCTCCTCACCCTATCTCTAAGGCTGAGCCCAGCCACCCCATAGAGGAAACTAATTTCGACCGCTTGTATCCGCGATATCATTCTTTTGGTCACTACCCAGAGCTCATGACCACAGGTGAGGGTTGGGACGCAATATATCACAACATATTTTATCTCAATACTCAGCATATCACGACAAATTTAAAATCCGATAATACTGTATTGTGATAATATTATATCGTGAATCCTCTGGTGATTCCCACCCTCACCTGACGGTAATTTGAAAAAGCATTTGAAACAGTTGTAGCTACTGTATTTTGAAACAGTGAGTAAAAGCAAAGCTGCCAGTCTCATTACTTTATATTCATGTAATAAATATACAAGTGTCAATTAGATGGAAATCTTCATGAGAAATGAAAAAAAAAACATGGGTTATAATAATCATCTGTTAATAGTGATCAATTTGACTCGCACAGTCGCGATCACTATAAGCGGTTTCCACTGTACTGCTAATGAATTCAGTGTTCCATTTGTAAAATAAGGTTTGTGCTGTTTCTTTAGTCTCATTTTTAATCAAGTGGACTAATTAAAACTGTGAGGTCGGCTGTTGTAATTATGTTATCGTATGTTTTATACCCAGCTTTAATTGACATTGGGGGATTTTACATTTGATGTATTTTGACTCACTCTGAGATTTTAACACATGCTACTCCGATAAATCATTCTTTCATGCTGTGCTTGGATTTCTCACCAAAAAGCTGACATGAACATTTTTGTCCCAGCTGGCTGGGAGCATATATTTATGGTAATTCCAATGTGAGCTTGACATCAGTTAGTGTGCACGCCCTATTTATGCACCTCATTTGTAGATTTTTGTTAAGAGAATGGAATTAACCATCTGTGAACAAGTCTGAGTTATATATTATTCATTTTTTTTACTCTTGGTGAATAAGACAAAGTTAGTGTAGCAATAGCTCATTAACTGTGGAGTGAAAAATGACACTGCTACAGTGGAATGCAATCAGACAATGGTTGTTTTGATAATGATTAGAAGTTATGACAAATATATAAAACTGAATTTGAGGCAGTTTTTGTGGGGGGAAAAGAGCACACATGCTCTGAAACTGTCCCTGAGCTACGTGATTTTAAAAATGAATTCAAGAAGCCTGTGCAGTTTGTTTATATTGTTCTTGGCACTTTTTGCCTTTTAAGAGAACCGAGAATAAGCGGTGGGCAGGCACTCTGTACTCCAGCCAAGCTTGGATGTCAAAGCCAACAGCGTAATATGATATCATTTGGATAAATCCTGGCTTTTTGAACCTATGGATGAAAATCAAATGTCGGTTGTTTTAAAGGGAACGAATCCTCCTCAAGCCTCCGACACACAAACACACACACACGCACATACAAGCTTTTCCTCTCATTTCCCACATTATATGATGAAAGGTAAAATCAGCTGATTATATTTGACAGATTATTTCTTTTTGCACTTTATATTTCTTTACGATTATTATCAAGTGATCTTGGTATGTTTGAGGGAGCTGTTGAAAATGTACCGTATGGTGTTTAAAGCCTCAATCAGTAGGTTTTTCATCACATACTTAAAATGTGAAGTGCAGTCTATTCACACTGAAGTTGCACTACTTAATGAAAAATCTGCTCCCTCGTCAGAACCTAACTGATGTTTTTTAAGATAAGTGGTATAAGTGCAGCCAAAATCTTACTTATGTTTACTTTGACGTTAATAAGTGTGTTGTTTTTTTTTTTTAATAAGCCATGCACCCCCTCAAAAATGTACAATGATGCTTTGGCAATGCCTGAGAGTGGAGGAAGTACTCAAATCTTTCAGTTGAGTGAAAGTGGCAATACTATACTATAGTGTAGAAATACTCTGTTACGGGTTAAAGTCCATCCATTTTGATCTGCTTATCCAGGACCCAGTCGCGAGGGCAGCTGGCCGAGCAAAGCACCCCAGACATCCCTCTCAGCAACACTTTCCAGCTCCTCCAGGGGAACACCAAGGCGGTCCCAGGCCAGATGAGCTATATAATCCCTCCAGCGTGTTCTGAGTCTGCCCAGGGGCCTCCTTCCAGTGGGAAGTGCCAGGAACACCTCTACCAGGAGGCCTCCTGATCAGATGCCTGTACTACCTTAACTGACCTCTTTCGACACGTAGGAGCAGCGGCTCTACTCTGAGCTCCCTCCAGATGTCCAAGGTGAGCTCCATACCCTATCTCTAAGACTGAGTCCAGCTACCCCACAGAGGAAAGTAATTTTGGCCGCTTGTATTAGGTTTAAAGAGTTTGTGTTTTGTATCAGCCTGTCTGCATAGGATAGTGCCACAAACAGCTATTGCTTTATACATTTTTACATCACTGCTTTTTGTGCTCCCTAAAGGGGCATCTTAAGCCCAAACATCTCTCTATAATATTTTGATGCAAGTACACAAATATGAAAGTTACTTAAAATGTAATCTAATTTATCATTTATGTATTAGTTGATTGAATTTTGTATTAATAATTAAATCTGCACAACAAACAAAACATTGTACCTAAGTACAATACTTGAGTAAATGTACTTAGTTATATTCCACCACTGGTGACTGAGACGTTAGATGGGGACCACCGAAACTGATTGGTCAGTTTGGACTGCTTGTGTTTTCTCCTACAAGTTTCCAATGTTGGTTGAAATGGTAGTAAAGACATCATTAAGCACGCTGAAGAAAAGCTCAGTAAACCGCCTCTTTTCAGTAACACACATCCAGCGAAGCCATCTTCACTGCTCCTCACCCAACGTACGTAAACACAGCAAGCAAACGCATGAGACTCCAGTATGCATATGCGATCATGTTTATGTGTTTTATTTAATGTGTTTCACAGTAAGGCAGCAAACCATAAGTGACTTGCCTACAGTTGGCTGACTGGTGGAGCTGGATACAGAATTTTTTGGACCGAGATCCCCAAAACCCACTGATTTGGCAGGACCACGCTAGAGTAGAGTATTTGCAAGAACTCACAGAACAAGTGATGAAAAGTGGCTTCAGGCTGAATTTTGGGAACAAATAACAGAAGCTGCAACCGCTGTGTATCACTGGATCGACCAGCACTCTGAGGAACCAACACAAGCAGAACTCCGTATCATAAATACAGAAGTCGAGCCATAAACACGACAGGAGGAGACGTTAAAATAACAAGACTGCTGTCCTGCTATGTGACGTCCACGCTGCAGGGACTCGGACTCCTCTGTTTGTCTTGGACCAGCTACAGCAACACACAGATGACCCAAGTGAACTCTACAGTTAATGATGTGGTTTGTGTGTGCTTACAAATACACTTTATCCTAAACTATAACATAATACCTGACTAATGGCTGGGTATCATTGTGAATAAAGGCAAAAAGGTCAAGGACATTATGACAGAAAATGAGTGTACTTCAGATTAACGTTATTTCCAAGTAAAATGCCATCTTGTTCGTTATCACCTCTGCAGGATAGCACACTGAGTCCATTTGGAGGGGTTTGTGTTTAGTTTGTCTTGGCTCGCGAGATCTGACATATTTCACTCTGTCTCACATTTTCTCATCTTTGTCCTTTGCTTCGCCTCTTACGTTACCTTGCAAGCATTTGTGTCTCTCGTTTCATTCATACAGTCACTCTGCTCCACTTTGTTACTATAGTCAAGAGATCTCAGCACCTCAGGTGGTATTTTAAACTTCAGGTTTTACTAACAAGTATCGTCTTGCTAAAGTCCTTCTCAGACTCAGAATACGTAATGTTACTGGCTTCATCTACAGTATCTGTTAAGGTGATGGATGTTTCTGCCCCCACGTCGGCAATGGCTAGAGGTTTTATGTCGTCGGGTGATCCATCTGTCCATCCATTCGTACATCTGTGCATCTGTTTGTCTGTCCTGTTCTTGTGAAAGCAATATCTCAAGAATGCCTTGAGGAAATTCCTTCAAATTTGGCACATTTCCCCTTAAACTCAATAATAAACTCATTAGATTTTAGTGGTTGAAGCTCAAGGTCACCATGACCTTGTCTGTCTTATTCTTGTGAACGCTATCTCAAGGACACCTTGAGGGATTGAAAATAAAGAAATTGGCACAAATGTTCACTTGTATTGAAGGAAAAAGTGACAAGAATTTGGTGGTCAAAGGTCAAGGTCACTATGACCTTGTCTGTCTCATTCTTGTGAACGCAATATCTCAAGGACACAAGGGATTTTTTTTTTTTTGCACAAATGTGAACATCGACTGAAGAAAAAAGTGACAAGGATTTGGTGGTCAAAGGTTGAGGTCAGTGTGACCTCACTAAACATATTTTTGGCCATAACTCAAGACTTGTGGTAATTCTGATAAAACATCACACAAATGTCTAATAGGCTAAAATGATGACGTGATGACATATTAAATTCAAAAGGTCAGAGGTCAACTTCACTTAATCACAACTTCACATAATTGCTTGTTGTTATTATTCCATGACTGTGGCATTACTCCTGCCCTTGGCACTAATTGGCTAATCGAGTCCCCCCCTTGGGGCTCATTGGTTGTTTTGTATTTAAAGTGAAAAATTGCTGTGTCATGTCACAATGCCAGACGAATCAGTTAACTCAAACTTGCCGAAGTGAGCGGATTCAAAGGTCTGAACCTAGGCAAGCATCGTCCTGTGTGCATAAGAGATCATAACTAAGTGATACATTGATCAAAGAACTCTTCAGCTTAGGACCTTTGTTATATGTCATGACCCTTCTCTACAAACTAAATTAAGGTAACGTGTTTACGATTACTCGGACAGTTGTTCATAGGTGAAGGGTGTGTGACCCCTACAGTACCGATGGTCAGTAATACCTCAAACTGTCGACTTACTGCTTGTTAAAGGAATACTTCACACTCCAAATGACCATTGGTATATCAATTTCTCAGGCTGAATTTGGGAAGAAAACTTTGATTTTCTTACCTGCCTCTGGTGACTGTAAGAATCCAAAACACGGGCAATTATTTATGAATGCAAGTCATGGGCAGTGGCATTTAAGAACAGCAAACTAAATCAAAATTTCCATTTACAAACTCTCACACAACTCTTGCAGTATAATCCGAGTCTCATTTACCCACTGCTCAGCACTTCTGCTGTGGAACTGAACGGGAAGTAAAACATGGGTATCTTGGCTCTCTTCAAAGCCTCACTTCTACCAAACTAAAAAACTAATAAACAAATTAACCAGTCAGGGCAGGTCAGGTAAAATTAGTTTTTGTCAGTGGAGTCTGACTTTAAAGAGAGCAAAAACAATTTTTTCTTTCGAAATCTTGCGTCACATGGGTTGACTAATTGATTTACAAATGATCATTATGGGGGGTTAAGTGTCCCTTTAAACCACAATGTCTTGTTCTCTATTTCTATTTTGATTGGAGTTGATTAAATACATTATGAAGTTCAAAAGTAAATGAAAAACATTTATTTTGCATGGAAGCCACTCTTGATAACTACTCATGTCTTGTCGGTATGATTTCAAAATGCAGAAACACAAAATTTATTTTGTTGTCAGCTTTACCACACACTTTGTTAGAAAACTTTATTTCCATTGAAAAACTATCCACATCTTGTGCAGGCGATCCAACACTCACCAGCCCTCAGTGAGGTCTGTTAAATCGATAAAACAATGACCTAACTCTGTAGTCTCTCTCTACCTTTCTCAGTCTAGTTCAGTATTCACTTTTGGCATCAGCTTGAGACAATTCTGTCAGGAAAAGAACAGATATTCGTCATACAGAAAACACTCCTCTATCCATCTGTCTCCCTCACCATCCTCTCAGCATTTATTTCTGTCTCTCACACTGTCTCTTCCATCATCAAAGGAGTTGTATTTATCCTCCTTTGAACCTCAGATTCCCATAGAGAAATCAAAAACACAAAGTCATCCCATCTTAAATCCATTTTTCAGTCATGAAATGAGCTTCTCCTGTCCCCAGGGCTCAGTGTGGGTTGCTCTCAGGACGCAGTGAGAGCGAGATGACAGCGGGAGCACTTGGTAATGAAAGCAAACTGTCTTTTTCTGGACTTCTCAGTTTTGATTTAGCTGTAGCACTTCTGTGTACCATTCTGTTTTGTTTCATTTTTGTTTTTGCGTGTGTAAATGTGGAAGTAGGTTACATTTTATTGACATCTGTTTGCTGGTTTGTCACGCTTTTTTTTTTTTTTTTTTTTTTTTTAGAAAATTATCAACATGATTTGGTTGAACTTCACCAGACATTTCCCACTTAGTTTGAGAATTAAATTGTGGTGCTGATGAGATGATTTTTTTTTTTTTTTTTTTTTTTTAGTTTGCTGGTATATTGAAATGTGCTGAAGGGAGTCAAACATCTGGGACTACAGCTTGGTTGCTCAATAGTTAATACATCCACATGCTATTTTCCTGTAAGATTAAACACAGATGAACGACAAATGTAAACCATTACAGTCTTTCACTTCACCATCCTCAGCTGGTGAGAAATATAGTGTATGCTATTATTTTTAAGTTCGTTATCTCTACAATAACAGCTCACTGTGAGGCAGCAGACCATTATTCATTTTTCTGCTGGTGTGCTGCCAGCGTGGACCAGGCCGACCATGCTTCAACTGAATATTTTATCTTACCTCGTAAGTGACTTGACCTCAGTGTAACACTGGCTGACAGTGTTAAGTACCAGCGCCTGACTTGTATACCATAAAGGCAGCTGATATGGCAGGAACAAGCCACAAAAGAGTAGCTATAGACCGAATCACAATGTTTGTTGACAATAACGTCTGGGTAGAAGATCCCTGCTTCACATACATAAAATGAAAAAGTGCTGAGCAAACGCTTCCTCAGTTGGTTAATTTTCAGCCACCTAAAAAAAGTCAATTTATAAAAATGAATATCAGTTTAAGTGTATGCTATATTAAGAATATTTTTTTACAGGACCTCACTGACAAAACTGGTCATTTTACTTCGCAGAACATGGGAGTTGCTGGTCTACCACTGCCTCGTTCAGTTAGTGTTTGTTGTAAAATAGTGACAGTATTTAAGATATAGCATACGCATACACTGATATTTATTTTTTTGAGGTGGCTAAAATACATGTTGCTGTGTCCCCTTTCCACAGCAGTGCATTGTTTAGCTTTCGTGCTTGTAAATTTGGTTTAGCAAATATGATGGCAAAGCAACACAGTACATAAAATCAGCGCAGCAGAAGCATCAGATGGGACCACAATGTAATTTTAAATGTCAAAGTAGCAGCTGAAAATGACAACAAAAATAAAGAACTTTGCCGATTTCACAAATTTACGCAATTCAAATCAGGTGGCCGTTGGCAGTAGTTTATTCACTGTGTGTTCCAATACCCATATTACCATACTATATAGTGTGCCAAGAAAAGAGTTCGTATGTCCCAATACATAGCATGTAAATGCAGTATGCCAAAAATACCAGGATATTTTATTGCATCCAGTCAGATTTTTGGATGACAGCGCATTCAGATGACTGATGGCCAGTCAGATAGTCATAACAGGAATATTAATTGTTCAGTTGAATAAAATAATCATAGATATAACCAGCAACAAAAGGGCATAAGTATTTAAAAGCAATGACAAAGAAATGTATAGCCTTTGCAATTTTACTATCCTGAATATAATATGTTATAATCTACAGTGTACACAGTTATTACTTACTGCAAAAGAACAACACCAGAGTTGTCCGGGGTGACCTGCACTACATGCAACACTACAAACTTTTTAAGGACAGCTGCAGTACCTACTAGAAGTAAAAAGAAAACGTGTGTGATTCAAAACACACCCTTTGTCCGTTGGGATCCCCATTAGTTTTTGCCTTGACAACAGCTACTCTTCCTGGAGTCATATTCAAATAAATACATATAATTGACAATGTTTGTTCTTACACTTCAAACAGTAAATCAACATTAACATTGAAACCAACAATAAAATTACATGAACACCATACCTACATACATAAATCATAAAAGCAACAGTGTTTTAGCAGGTAAAACAAAACAACACTATTAACCTAAAAATCAGTTAATTCCTCAGTTTGTGATTTAAATCACCAAAATTAGTTTATGACATATACACAGTGATGTTGTTTAAAACAAGTGGCACGTCATTAATACATTTAGAGAAAAGACATGGCTCTAATTAGCCTCCCTGGGGGACTCCATATGTTTCAATACTTGATTTAGAAAAAATATCATTTAATGAGAAATGAGAATGTCATAACGAGTTGATGAGGGACACATTGGAAGATAAATAATTTAGCAAGCAACACAGTATTAAGGTTGATAGAAAGCGGCCTATGTTAAAAAAAAAGAGGGTGTAATGAGCTGATGCTGAGGTAAACCAAATGCTCTCGATTAAAATCCATCAACGCCACCACTCCCTAAACATTAGTCATAACGATCATCATTAGGTTAGATTAAAGCCATGTGCAGACTGCCAGAATTACAAGCTCCCTGAGCTGCTGTGCTACTCACAACAAGACATGGTCTCAACAACAAACTGCAGAACTGATCTCAGACCAGGTACACCAAATACAAGTTCCCATATGAAGAAATCCAAATATGGATTAAATTAAGACAATCATGCTTCTTCTGCTTTCTTCTGCAGTTTTTCAGATGCATTCTTCCAAAGATATATGTGGTGTATGTATCGTACAGAACACTGCAATGCTGGACTGTACCATCAGATATATTAATCAATCAATCAATCAATTTTATTTATAAAGCCCAATATCACAAATCACAATTTGCCTCACAGGGCTTTACAGCATACGACATCCTTCTGTCCTTTGGACCCTCACATAAGGAAATATATATGAACACCATCTCACCTACACCTGCTCCCACCTGCACGTTCTCACTCCCAACTCATCAAATATGGCAGCTCGGTCAGTGACACTATGTTTCAAACAATGAGGCTTTAGGTACTCTTTTAGCTACATGCTTAACAGTGTCTTTGTAAAATAGACTTCAGGGTTCACATAAAATGTTTAGGCACAAAAACTACTACGTTAGGTTCAAGTAAATATAATGGTTTAGGTCAAAATTACGTTGACTTTTGGCTTCGGGACACGAATGGCGGTCTCCATTCGGTAAAAGTCCTGTGTTTGTTTGAACAATCCATTCTCCGACACCACCTCCCTCTTTACAGTACGCCCATTGTTCTAACCATCTAATATTACTACAAATGGATTTACATTGGAGTCAGGTAAAAGTGTGGTGCGTCTCATACACATGGTAATACCTTGTTTCCTCTTACTGTACATATGTGTACGGTGGCGAGGCAACTGGAAGTCCATTCATTCCTATAGGAATATCTGTGATATCCTATGTGCCTGCGAAACTCTTCCCTTCCACAATATTTTGGTCCTGAATTGGCCGCAAGTAAGTAAAAAAAAAATTGAACACTTGTGGTGGATTTTGGAGAGACCATGTCACAGTGTGCTAGCGAAGCTAACAGGCTGCTAACTGGCTAAATTGCAATTTCCTTCAATTCAGTTGTATGTTGATTGTTAAGTGAGTTTGTCTGATTAAAAAGAACTTGTTTGTCTCGTTTAAACACATTGTGAATCTGAGTAATGTTATTCTCCTAAAATATGGTTATACATTATATACAGTCAGATTGTCATTATGACTTGTTCAGCTGTTCACACGTCTTTTCATGAAATATTTTACAAAACATGTCACGGACCTGGCAGGTCCTGTTTTTGTTATTTTGATGTTCCAAGCGTCTATTCCAAACCACTGGATGTGCATCAGTGTTAGACGCCAAGGGCCGCGACAAAGCACCTATATTTGACAACCTGGGAATGGGAATGAGCTTTTTTGTGTCTTTGACGGGTCTTATTTTGTCACTCCATCCTCTTTTCATTCCCAATGAGGCCCATGAGGTCCATGAGCCTCCATTTACATTAATAATGTAATCTTATTTGTTTGTCCACTGCATGTCTCCTTCCCTACCCCTCCTCTTTCCTGTGCACTCATATTAGATGCTGGTCTTTTCTCTTTTCAGTCTTGTTTCCAGGTTTCCAATTTTTTGGTTTATGCCACCACCACTTTTACCAGTGTGCAATCAAACATGGGTACCGTATACAGATATTCTTGACTGTGTCAATACAGTTATGAGCTTTGCTTTCCAGATTCAGATTTTATTGGCATGGTACAAGCAGGGATGAAATTACCATAAATTGCTGGATGAAAGGTAAAACTCAATAAGGCATCAAATCCCCTCATAACATTTGACCGTGATTACAAAGTAACGCAAAACATAGATGGATGGTCTAACAGTCCTTTGGCGGGTACTTTCTTTGCTATTTCTTACATTCAAACATACTTGTGTCCCATTCAGTTGTCATTACAAAGGAAATAGAGCCTCCGATTCTTATATTTAAACCTTTTTATCTTCCAGTTAGAAATAGCCTCTTTTCCAATTTAAACTTATTAAAATTCAACAAGAACACACACTTACAAACCCCAGTGTTTGCTATGCCACCTCTTTTATCCTCTATGGACAGCAGATACTGCAGTTACGTGAGCCATCAATACAACCATAGAAACAGAGTGAATAGAACTGACATCGAACTGTTTATAGAGTTCATTTGATGAGAACAAAAGAAATTGGGGATTGTTTTTAGTTGTTATGGTGATAACAAACGTCAGTGGGGCAGTAAAGTATGTCACACATACTAGTTGTAGAGCTCCATTTTGGCCTGTTGTTACACCTTTTCTCCTCATTAAACAGAAAAATACAACCAATTTTCTCTATCACAGAGCTAACATTAGCTAAATTGCCTTGTTAACTCATCGTAAAACACAGTTTATTCAAACTCAACAGAAACAAAATAAATCTCAGTTAGTCTTGTTAGTCATGTTTTTAGTTAGTCCAGAGTTCCAACAATCACCAGCTCTGAATTGGTAGAAACAATTTGCTGAGTTACATGTGAAACGTGCTGATCTGCACAATGTTTATCCCCACTGTCTCTCATCCTCTTAGCTATCCACTGAATAGTGGATCTCCCTCTTTCTTCAAAGACAGCTGCATTAATTCATTTATCACAAACAGAATGGATGGCAACAGAAGAAACAGGGAAACAATGATTAAGGTGATATTTTAAGGGATTTTAAGTAATGAATAGCTTATTTGAAAATGCGCTACTCCACTGCTCATTTACTCTTACTGCAAAACCTCACCTCCATGTGTTCGCAACTTACAGCGAGTTGGTTTGTTAATACAGTTTTTACCAACACATTCTCACTCCAACCTCATCACATATCAACGTTTACCTGGATGCATTGGTTGTTGACATTCTGGGATACCGTGTCAAGTTATTCCTGTAACATGCATTGTCTTTTTCAAAATACACTTCCGTTTTCACAGAAAATTTACCATTTACATACGATGTCTTTCAAAATAAATGTACAGCAACGCAAATTGACATTTTTTTCCCTCCTACAGCTTGCGTACTTGGTTAGGTTTACGCAACGAAAACACGTAGTTAGATTTAGGGATAAAGAACAGGGCCGCCGTTCTCACCATCCTGCTTAATTTATTTGAATGGGATTGCCCATTCCACTCATTTTATTTCTATGGATACAACCTGTGTCTTTAACTTTAAGCCCAGTTCAAACTAAGAATTTGCGACAAGATGAGTTGAAACATGCCTTGACCATTGGACTTCACTACAAGCCGATTGGCTGTAGAAACAGGTGACGAGCTCTACGTTCTGAAACCAGCCACTGGAGATTTGACCAGCTGTGATGTTACCTCTTGTTGTAAAACACTGATGCATTTCAGGATTTCTTGATATTGAATGAAGCCTTAATGTAATAATTCACGTTATTTATTTAAATAAAACATCAAATCAACTGGGAATAAAAGGGGTGTTCTTTGTTGATTCTTGGCTTTAAGTTTTGTTCCCTCAACTCAAACTTGGCTGTGATATTATTTTAAAAACATTAATTTAAGCACCCAAGGTCATTTTTTAGTCACTGTTTGTCAGTAAAGAAATTGTGGAGATTAAACCATCATACAGACCTAATTCGAAGTTTCTTTTGTTTAAATAAGCTTAATGATCGTCACTCATTAGAATTTCAACAGACGGGGAACTCGATCTACGCCGCCCCGCAATCTGAGTGCTGATAAACATTCCTACAATGTAATTATCCATTAAAGAAGAAGTCAAATAGCAGTAGCTGTTCCTAAGCCAGGCCTCACACCTCGCCCTAACTCATGGATGTCTATGTATGTGCATGTGTGTGTGTTTCTATAAAAATTGGGGTTGGCAGTGGCAAAAGAGTTTTTGGTCATTAATTAAATGTAATTGCAGTAAAACCCAACTGTTATCAGCTTCTCCTCAAACAAGCATTTTGGTTGAAACTCAAGATCTTTTGCTACATTTGGCCTCAACTGTCCCACTCACACTTTATATAAACACTTTATAAATCCTTCCAACTATGAGTGTCTACACACACACACACACACACACACACACACACACACAGTATCTTCTATTTCCAAGCAATCGAGGCACTTATTTATAAATGAGGCCTGTCTCAGATTGTTCATGGAGGCTTTGCAGCAAAACCACAATCTGCCTAAAGCGAAAAGCCAACGAGGTAAAGAGCCTTGGCTGTGATCTTTCTTTTTCTTTTTTTTTTAGTTTTTATCTGAGAGGGGAAAACTTGTATAAAAAAATATTTATTTTCACATGTTCTTTCATTTTAACGTTTAACCGGCGGACTCCTCTTCAGTACATTTTGGAAAATTTAACTTTATGTATGTATCCTTATACAACAATTTAATGTTCCACAAGACACCATTGTACAAAATAACTTTACGTTTTTCTTTTTTTTTTTTTTTTACTTTACTCTTTGGTTTTGAAAGCACAAACCTTTTTTTCTTTAACTTAAACTTACAGCGGACATATACGCTGCCATGTTGCTGTGCTTCTGGCTATGATCACTGCACACTTGTATATTTATTCTCTGTCTGACAAAGAAGCCATTTCAGTCAGTCATTACTCGTGGATACTGTCTTAAAAGATAGTGCACTTTGATGGAAAACAAATTAAATATGATATGATATATTTGGTATCAACATTTTTGGGACTTGCCAGGTAGTCAGTTAGTCAGCAACATTTCCTCATCATGTTGATGGAAAATGTAATTAACTTGGCATTACGAGACAGGGCTGAGCCATGTCAGCAGTGGATATTAAGAAATACAACAGAGAAAGAATGTTTTAGATGGCACATCACTCCGTCATTATGCAGCAGCATAAGTGTGCATACAATTGTAAATCTATGGAAAGCTTTTATACACACAACAGGTTGATCAGAGGCAAACCTATCATAAGGAGATCAACACTGTGTTGTGAGACAACATGTTTTGGTCTCTCTTTAACATGGTGATAATAGTGCTGCTGGAGTTTTGACTCTGCCTTCTTCATGCACCTTCAAAGTACATTGGCTGCCAGAATGTTTTACTCTGCAGATATACCCAACATCACATTATCAGTAAGGCCCTGTGTCCACCAAAGCGTTTTTTTCCCAGCTGAAAACACCAAGTGCTCCTCAACTCTCGCTGCTCAAAAAAACCAAAACAAAAAAAACAACTGGCAGCGCCCAGCACCTCACGGTTCTGCCATTTGTAGTGCAGCATAAATACGTGATGCTCCCATTGCAAAGCCTTACAAAACTATGCTGACCTCTGAAAAGAAAAAGCTTTGAAGCACAAGTCCCCTTAGAGTCGATCTCTAACTGCTCACCTACTGCAGATGGGCTAAGTACATGACTTTATGAGCCAGTTAACCGACATCACCTTACACGATTTCTGGTTATTGAAACTCGTTAACTCTTAATGCTATGGCCTCGTGTCGTTTAAAGACACTTAAAAAGACAAGAGCCATTCCCAAAGTCATGATCCTGAAAGAGTGCAGAGCATCTGGCGTATAAATGGCCCACCGGTCGACCAGAGTCCCATTAGGAACTCAGCACAACAATGGAGAAAGGAGAGGAGGGTGATGATGAAAAATGGATGTATGTGGTGGATGCGTTCCATATGCCGCTCTCCTCTCAGACGGGAGCAACAGGCCTGGATCAGGTTCCCCATCCCAAATCCCAATCCTAGACCATCAGCAAGAAAGCAGGAAAACTGACCACAAATCAGCATCTAAGGTTTCTTTATCCTCTGCCATCAAGCTTTTATGTATTACATTTATGCATAGACTTGAAACTTTTACTCAAGATGACACACAAAGAGTCACTAAGCTTTTGCTTATGGACAAGCTGACGCTGTGAACAACTAGGCCCTGTCACCCCGTGTCCAGCTTTTTCACATACAAAGAGGAGTGATATTCCACAACTTTATCTCTTCTTTGAAAGACATACTTTATACAGCCTAACTACTTTATTGTACACTGGTAGTCATTAGGTACCTCTTTATGCACGTCTTGCATTAGTACTTTGGATAGGTCTTTCTTTAAAGACTCACAAAGTAATATTTTGGCTGTGATGCAGAAACAAAGGGGTTTGCAAGTGTTGTTCATCAATGCTAGTCACTTCTTTTTCCTCACTGATGCTGAAATATCAAATTTGTGAATGAGCAGAGCTGCTGTAGCTCCCTGACACAACCAACCATGTTCACTTAGATTCATTTTTTCACAACCTGAGAAAGTGCAGCATTATAAATGTAGACTTTTTTTAGACGCTGAAAAGCTTTAATACTGATACAAAAACTTTAAATGTCTGTGAGAAAACTGAAAATATTTATTAGGTGCAGCAGCCACATTTCTAACACAGTGTAGAGTTGTTTTGCTGACATGTTTCTTATTTCACATATTGAATGCATATTTGCAGCTCATATAGATGTGACAACTTTTTGTTGCTCCTAACTTTTTTCTGACATTTACTTGTCAATATAATTTGTCACATAGCACATCTTCTGTTATTAAAGGAACACTTAACGCCCCCAAATGGCCCTTTGTATATCAATTACTCACCCCATGCTGTGATCAATACAGGAGGAAAACCTTGTTTTACATGCCTCAGGAAGTCCAAAAAATTGAGAACATTTCTGATGAATTTAAGTTATAGGGGTCCGTATTTGACAACAGGATATCTGTATCAAAACATCTGTTAACAAACTCGTATAGTCTGACTCTCTGGATGTAGACTGTGGCTATAAGGGCCTTTTTATACGATTCCGTATATTTCTGAAAACGGGTATTTATCTTTGCGTTTGCACCTACTGTATCATTTACACATAACCAGCGTTTTTCTTGACGAAAACAGAGATTTTCAAAAACGGCTTCCAAAGTGAAAGTTTTTAAAAAATATCCTGATCGTGAAATATGTCCACAATCTCATAATTGATCCTGATAAAGGCCAAGTATATCCCATAACCTATTTATGCTGCTTAAAAAGTCTAATAATAGCCTCCTAATAATGCTTACAATCAGTTATTTCTCTATCAGCTCTTTGTGACACTAAATAATATCAATATAAACACTTAAAAAGCATTAAAGTGCTGCTGCATAAATGTCTGTCAGTCACCATAATTTGATTACCCCATGTGGGCCCTGATGATGCAGGATGATAAATGCCCATTCAGCAAGTTACCTTTCAGTGGGTAGAACTTCTTGTTTACTGTTCTTGGTTAGTTTGCCAAAAGTCAGTATGAACAGGAACCAATATATCACTTTCTCCCTCTGGTACGGACCAAATGAACCCAACTACAGGTGTGAAAGTACCCTGAAACAACTTATGAATGCACCTCAGGAAAGCTCAGAGTCCACCTCGCAGGACTCTTGTGCTTGATGCTGATCCATTTTCTGACACAACCATTTGAAGTTGATTTGCAGCATCTTTTAACTCTGGCAGCGGCATGCACCAGTGACACTGACTTCACCAGTGTACTGATTCATTCTACTTCTGTACAGCTTCTATGATATGGACATAATAATGTTCTGCAGGGAGCCACATACAGCCAGCAAATCGTCTGTTGTTTTAAGTGGTCAAGTGAGCTCCCTCAGAGCTTAGTATAGTTGGGTTTCAGCTCTAAGGCACCGATTATCAAATTATGACTGTCTTTTTTTTATCAGTAACAGTTAAATCACACAGTCCTGTACGACTGTTAATCGTTTTTGTGGTGTTTTCTTTTGCGGAGCCATTTAATGATAGTGCTCACCTCAACAAAACAAGTTCATCCCCGATACTATTTCACAAGCATAGCTGCATCCTCGAACATAGAATGCAGAAATCATCAAGCTCTCTTCCAGGTCCGTGGGAAGTTTATCCCAGAACTCCACACTGACTGACTGAGACTCCCTTACTAGCTCGAGATTTGTAGTATGAATGAAAACCCTCTGTACTGTGAGTGTACTCCACTATAGGTCTTGTAATCTACAGTATATCCCAGCCCAAGGGTTTTGGTCCTGTGTGGGTTTGGTCAGCTGTAGCAATTCAACTGCTGAGAGACAGAAACAAACTTTTTTTCCCCTGTGTTTTTCCTACGACTGAAGTCTCAGATACTACAGCGGTGCGGTGAAGAAAATGGAAAGAACAAATTGAAGCAGATAGGCAAAGTTCCAGATTTCCCTCGCACCATTTGTGATCAACGTTTTGCAAACCACTGACCAGTTTATGCAAATAAAGAACACAAAAAGGGAGCGGGAGATGTGTGGTTCAGATAGCAGACCTCAGTAATAATGGGCCGGTAGTATGATGTATGAGCCAATTTAAATAACATAAACCCTCACTTATCTGGAAACTTGACACACATGCATACACACACACACACACACACACATGCATGCATGCATATAATATCTGAATACGAGCTCAGTGTGGTGCAGCACATATGGAATTAACAAACAGTTGCTACTCCACGTGCCTGGATCCCTGGAGCCACTGGAGCCATAGCTACAACAACTGGGCTACTTCAGTCTATTTGGCCAGTCCACCTTAATCTACATCAGTCGAGCTGCAGGAGCCAAAGGATGTTGGCACATTATGAAAAAGGGAGAGGGAGAAGTGCAGAGATTTCCCTCCTGCTAACCGTCCCCTTCAACACATCCCAATCCTCCATTTCTCTAACATCTTTAACTTCTTCATCTGTCTCACTGTGAAAAATCACGACGATACACTTTTAAAGCTGCATCCAGTCATTATTTGGGCACAGGGGGGGCGCTGGAAGAGCTGAAAATACAACTATGAGATACTGACAGTTGACATATAATCAGATATGGAGCAATATAAGCGTCATGTTTCATCTCCACTTGACAGATGTAAGTCTGACATCAATGCTGATATAAGTTTTTGTCGTCTTTTTTGGCTCTCTGACCAGCTAGATGCTGTAAGCCCATTTTGGAATATTTTGTACCATTCTTTGTAAACAATACAGCAAACTATCGCAACATATCACCATGCATGTCTCGTTTTAACTGTCCTGCCATTCCTTTTCCTTTGTACTGTTTGTTCATTTTCCCTGTGCCTGATTCCATGTGAATGCAGCATAATGCTAGAAAACTAGGGCGGAGTCAAGCAGCAACCTGTGGGCCTGAAAAATCCCAAGAACTGCAGTTCCTCTAATGGCCACTTGAGGCTGGTTTCAAAAGCAAGTTATTCCCCAAAGACCCCATGTTAAAATGCTCAAATAAACATGTTTACAGCCTGGTACATAAAAACACACGTCTCTATAGCTAATTTCAACATTCATGACAACTACAGGAGGGGAATTTTTATATATCTCACTCGTTTACATTTTAGTCAAGTTTAAAGTTGCAGGCGTTTAAGGGCGGGACGCTTTGAGTGACAGGCTACTTTGCTACAATCTGAGTCAGATCCACCTCTTGCCCTTCCAAAGCTCCACCCTCTTGCATGAATGTGGTCACCTCTGGCTCAAAGATACTTATTACTGCAGCTTTAAATTCATAATGAAACAAAATTCAAGCTCATAATCTGCCTATTTTATCCTTGCTTTTTTTAAACATAATATTTATTTTTTTTCCTATATTGTGTCACTGTATATACTGTACTATATTGTGTTATGTTTTAAATTGAACTGAAACATAACAGTCAGTTGTAGGCAACTGATCAATGCTAGTAAATACATTTTTTTAAATGTCTGCTATATATCTCCTGCAGTGTTTTATGGTTCTTTTAATGTTTGTATATTTTATTTGTTTGGTTAGTTCTTTATATTTTTTCACTGTGTTTATGATCGAGTTTAACTAGCAGGAAAATGGGAACTTTAAATGGCAGATCTTTCCTCATTAAAATTGTCCAACCACTCACTGGATCCCAGATTTTTTTCCCTTCCCCTCCTATTTGCCGGTAAGTTATTGCTCACTTTAAAATGAATTGAAGTCATCATCCTGCTTTTCTGTCACTTTGTCATTTGTTTGCTTTACTTTTTGTTTATAATGTTGTGCAAACACTTCCAGTCTGAGCATGTCATTGGCAAATTAGTGATTCATTTCTCTCTGGCTCCATGCGTAGAATCTGCTGCTGTTGTGATTGGTTGAAATAAAAATGTTTGGACACTGATGCTCCGGCCAGGCTTTAACCACTTCATTCTGCCTTTAATCTACTCCCTCACTCCCTCCTTTCATCCTCCTGCCACCAATTTACTCAGTCTTGGCCTCCATTCCTCCATCACTGGCACCAAACTGGCTGAACACATTGGCACCGGATTATTTGCTGTCAACACTCAAGCATTGTTTTTGGGGGGAAAGTCCTCTGACAAACAGGAAGTATTGCATGTCCAGTTTGTAAACAGAGGAAGGAGAGGAGCAGACATGAGCGACACCTACTGAAACTCAAACATCATCAGCAGAAAATTATGGTCCCACTAAAGAGACTCCAGCAATGAGAGCTTAGCAACATAAACAGAGGCTAAATATCAAACATAAAGAACTCCAGGACTACCACTTTAGCAACACACACGGTCAGAGCAGGGCAGACACACTTATGCAATCAAATATGAATGTATTACAAGCAAACTCTCACACGCACGCATTCACAGACCATGCAGGTGGCCGACCATGATAACAAACAGCATAATTAGGAACAGGTGAATGTTATAAGGCAATTTCTACCGCAGATATTGGACAAATGAACACAGAGCAATGAGGGAAACAAGTATGTTTCAGCGATCAGGAATATCATCTAAACCACAACAATTTGCTTGATGAAGTAGCGTCTGGCTGACTTAATGGCAGAAAGGTGAGGTCGCCATACGGAGCAGGAGGGGGGAAACGGGATGTAGAGTTTAAAAAAAAGGAAAAAACATAACTGGTCCACTGCCACATACAATACCGCTGCCTCTGGAGCTGGAGCCAAGATGAAATGTTCTCTCTGTTCCTCCATTAGCTGCAATTTGAATGAGATGAAAGATTGAATTCAGACAAACCGCTGAGAAAGGAGCGAGAAAGGAGTGAGACGTTGTTCCTCTGTATTTCGAGTGCAGTAACAATATTGCAACATGTAGTTTGACATTTTTGGAAATACACTGTCACTACACTGTCTTGCAAGAGTTACGTGAGAAGATCAATACCATTAAAAGCTAGAGCCAAGGAGCAATTGGTTTAGCCTGGTGTAAAGACAGGAACCAGGAAAACAGTTCGCCTGGTTTTCTCCTTTCATTTTACATTTCCCCACGTATTTAAAGAGAGCTTTAGAGTTGCTGGTAGACAGAGGTCTAGTGCTGCTGGAGTTCATCCATTGTTTTGTCAGCTGTTTAGATGAAACCACACCCACTTCCACATGATGAAAGGCTCGATGATTGGCAGCCAGTCTACTGCTCGCCAGCGCCGTTGAAAGACACTGCTGCTAGCTAGCTAGCACAACCATGGAGGTAACCCACAGTCCCTGCATCTCACTCAGGCTTCCAGAAAGTGCGCCAGGTTTTGAAGTCAATATTCACAGTGGCCAAACAATGTAATTAATTTAATTCCAAGCCGTCAGCCCAAAAAGTCTTTTCCCACAGACCTACGCTGGAAAAGAGGCGTCTGTAAATCAGTAGATACATTTTTTTGAGTGTCACAACCCCTGCGAAATGATTGGTTTTGATAACTGGGTTGGATACATTCAGTCCAAATACATTTGGAAAGTCAAGCAGAGCCACTAGAGTAAATCGTTTTATCCCCATTCAAGTTAGCGGAGCACTAAACCAAAAGTAGCCGCCTCGGCCAGCAGAAGTTGCTGGAGCGCGTGGTCAGCGGGTCCAATGATGCGGTCCAACCACTCAGCAAAATATGACAGTGACAGTAGCCCATGTCTGTAAACAGGTTAATGAGTCGAACACTGCGACGATTGGCCACATTCCACGCATACTTCTTTTTAACTAGTAATACGAAAGTTTACCATATCACCTAGCAACTGCTGCATGGGCCGTCACTGTCTCAGGTAGACTATCCAGTCATTTCACATCAGTTTGTGGAGATAGTAGGCTACTGTATTCCCTGCCGTACTGTGACAGCTTTACACTTCATAACTGACACATTTGAATGCAGAGATCATTTTATTTTGAAAGTCACTGTCTCGAATGTTGAAGTCAGGCTTCTCTCTAATGTCAGTTTTGACAAATCACCACGTGCATCAAAAGCCTGGATCGCTCTGAAATGACTTGACAAAAACTGTTCATAGGTTTCTGTTTCAGCCATTTATGTACTTGGTCTGTGCGTCTGTGTCCATGGCAACCAGTCTCTTTAACACATTAAAAACTGAATGGAGATTATGCTCTCTGCTTTTGTCGTGGACATGGTATAATACCGGCATACTCACATTACTCGTATGTTAATATCTTTTCTTAGGCTTATATCCATACATGTGTAAAGAGGAGAGTAACAGCTTGGCCGCACGTCTGGACAAAATTTCGGAGAATATTTTGATGTTTAAATATATCTTTTCATCGACGGTAGTCATGCACAGATATGCTCAGGCCTGCTTGCACAGAAACCACCCATTTGCACAGTTTAACTTTTGGGCATTCTTCCATCATGAAAATGATATATTTAAAAGGCGAGCCAATTCTTCATTTATGGAAAGATGAAGCAGGAAGTCCTCTAGTCTCTACCTGACCAGTACATACACTCCTACTCTCGTCAGCTCTATTGGAGCTGAGGAGGATATCCTCTAGTCATCCTAATGGCTCCAGTGAGTATTAATGTAATATTCCTGTCTCTAGCATGGCGATGGAAGCTTAGAGAAACCTGGCTGCTTCAGCCTAAATCTTCACTTCTCTGCGTCTCGCTCTGTCTTTTTTCTCCATCTCAGTCTGTCTTTTCTGTCTCTGCCTATCAATGTCTGTCATTTCTCTCATTAGTCCTGTTATAGAACGTCTTTCTCTAAACACTCTCATTTTCAGCTCGCCTTACTGCAAAATGTACTTAAGTTGTATTTTGAAGTTTTTATGAAGCAGAGATTTAGGAGAAGGTTTGTCTAGATTGACCTTAAAGGGAGTCAATAGAGGGAAAGGGAGAAGGAAAATGTGTAGGATAAAAGGGCAGGCAAAGAAACGACACATGTCTTACAGCATATTGATGTTTTTGCAATCAACGCACCCACAGTGGGCGTCCTGTAGTAATGCTCACTTGCTTTAAGAACAGTTTTCTCCATCTTCAAGATTTATATGCATTTTTCTTAGATGCTGTGGGTTTCAGGCAGCACTGTGGTGACTGTAATATACTGAATTTATTGTACAGAAAATTAAACATGCCAAAATGAGGACATTTTTGTTCACCTTCAAGTCACCAAGTATATGCAAATGCATGTGCTGTGTGTCTCCCATGTCCCCCCAGAAATGTACTCCTATGCTTGTAATGATGCACCCATGGCTAAGCTACAATAGCAGCTCTCCCTGCTCTTTAACTCAGCGATACTGTATGCATAGAGGTCAGAACGATGAGTGATAGTTGGACTTGTGCTTTTAGAAGACTGGCTTTTCTGGTTTGGGCAGTGTGCATCAAAGGCTATGATGCATGTGATGATGATTACAGTGACCTGTTGTTCCTGGACACGTTTGGAAAAGAAAAATATCTCTTGATGATCTCCCTCCGCAAATGTATCGGTGTGGCTCTTTTGTAATTGCACTCCCTGTACCCTCTCCATAACTAGAAAAATAATCAAAATAAGAGGAAAGACTTTGTGTTTGACCAAAATTAAATTAAGTGTCTATGTGACTGAGATTTATCCATAATCAGAACCAGTGTAGCACAGTGCATTTCAAGGGGGCCAAATACCCATTGTCTAAATGAAAATATATTGAGTTTAGCTTGTTAACCCCCTGAAGAAGTGTTAAAAAAAAAAAAAAAAAAAAAGTATTTATAGCCTCCAAATTTTTGACTTTTAAGGGAAATTAAGACTGGAAATAAAACATTTCCTGTATTCGTGGTGATGTCTTTGTATTGTGTAAAACTGAAATCACACTGGCGAAGCTTCAAGTGCCACCCTTAGCACACACTGGTTGCTGCAGCACATAAACAGACAACCACACAAAGTTATTACTACTTTTACTGAAAGATCTGTACTTCTTCCACCTCTGCATTAGCGTAAAATCGTGTGGACAGTCACTGTCCACAAAAACCAACCTTTAATGCAGAGGACCACAGTTCATCACATTTTTAACATAATCTTACGACATTGGTATGGTTTTCGCGCACTGACGTTACTCACATGTATTGATGTGATGTTACACAACATAAAATGTTGATATTTGACAACCTGGGAATGAGAGCGAGTTAGATCTAACCTCAGCAGCAGTTAGCCAACAGATGGTTGACTGCTTTAGCTAAACACTTTTCCCCCTCTTGTGTTCTTTATTATCTTCAGTACATTTCTAGATTAAGTTTACCTCAATCTGTTTTAAGGATTCTGTATTCATTTAAGTGAACAAACCTGACTGCCAGATGAGCACTTACTGTTTTACTTTCTGTTTTATATTGAAACCGGGTTTGATGGATGAATAGTGGTATGTGTGTCAACAGAGTCATGTGACTGAAATGTTTTACGTAAGGAACAAGGTGTGAGCTGCTCAGAGACATAGAGCTTTGTACATAAAGTGAAAGTATTTTATGAAAAGGCACAGACTATGAAGAGGATGAACCATCATGTAAGTAATTTTAATTCAATTTTTTTTGTCTCCTGACCTCAATTATATGCTAACTTACCCAATTTGATTAAGTTCTTCCTGTTAAATGTTGTTGCATGTTAAGCATGTATCAGTAATTAATATTTTTCTATTTCTGCTGTTCAGCCAATCTTGAGTAGTCACGTCTTTGTAAAGCTAAGTGTGTCCATAGATGCCAGTGTTGTGTGTGGTGCCATTTTGAGAGCACACTGTTCCCCAGAGATCCATGAAATTCAGTGGAGTTCAAGGAACTAACAGATTCAGACTATTTTTTGCTGTTCTCGAATGTAAGATGAAGCAAATTTTCCACAAGTGTGAAGTTAAGAAAATATTTTTGTAAACCACTGTAAAAATGATTTGATTATAGAATCTTTTACTTTATTCTTATGGTATTTGCTTTGTTTGTAAATGAAACTATCAAAGTGAAGGTTGGGGCGGTGTTTCCCTCTTGGTGTTGGCCTTTAATTTCCTTTTTTGCCAGAAGATAAATCCTCAGTCAAAGGAAAAAAAAGACCAGATAGTATGTTTCTTATTGACAGTGTTCTTTGGCAAAGTGCTGTTCCTTTTGTTCAGATTTAGTGATCAATAATGTGCTCTGAACAGCCAATTGATCCTGTTAAAACACTGTCAAATTAGCAAAGGAACCAGGCGTATCTGCAAGCTCATCTTTTATTTGCTCTGGCAGATGCGTCTGATCCCCGTCCTGTTCAGACAGATTTCCAGTCAGCCTGAGCCAGCACACGCTACTCATATTCGTTTATATAATATGGGGCACGTTTGATATGATGACTGACAACTTGTAGAGCCTTTGTGCTTTACAGTACACGAAATAAGTGATTACAATATTTCTGGCTCACACACATTTACGCTGTGGACACTACGGTGAGCGTAAACTTAGCTCTGTTGAGGCATTTTTGATAACAACCAAGATGGCTGCAGCTGATGTGAAACTTTTTGCTGACGTACTATATTCAAATTCCAATGGGACAGGTCATCTCTGCACGCTGTAGTCTGTTCACATTTCCATCGCTCAGTGCTTAGTCAGATGTTTCATGGCTCTGATTGGTTGTAGGTCTGTCGAATTGTGTCCAAAGGCGCTTTGCAAACTGAAAATTAACCGAGCGGTTCCAGACATTTCTCTAATTAGTTGCTGGCTAAAATAAAGTTAGTATGTTTAGGATATATGATATGATTTAATATTTTATTTGATTTAAGAATGTATAAGTATGTTTATTAATGATGAACAGGAATCTTAGCAGGTTGGTGAATCAAGTACTTTGTGGCATATCTATTGTCTCTTCTTACCTCACCTAGATTTCTGTGTCAATGATGATTATCTACTGCACTGAGGATATCTATTTCTAACTGCTTCCTTGTCCTCCTGAGAATGAAAAGATGGCATTGTGATAAAACAATTCAGACGTGACAATAACAAGGTAATATTTACAGCGGGCTGTTTTGTTTACTTTGCCAAATTTTTCATCTACATACCATTTTAAAATGAAATATTGATGCCATCTCTGATGTCTGTTCTGTATTTTATCTTTCAGCGTTCAAAGGATTGCAGAAAAAAGAACATCTGAAGCAGCAGCGTGAATTCCGAATGCAACAAAACTTTTCTCTGTAAGTCTAAACCCATGAAAGCAGTTATGCCACTTTTGTTGTTGTGTATTCTTTGTTGAATTGTGTTCGATTGTACTAAAAGGTGTTTGTATTTTTTCTCAAAATATGTGAGAAATTATAAAAATGGTAGCTGCATATTGGTGAAAGTGTAACTAACAGCCCCCTTTCAAATTGCAGGCTGGTGCTGTGAACAACAATCAGTACAAACAACCAGCAGACTGAAACACAGGCCTCTTTCACCTGTAGCTCACTGAGTTTAGCCATTTACAGATCTTTGGTTTTGACACTTGATTGACTAGAGTCTTCCCGAAAATGGCCTCAAGAGGCCCTAGACTACCACCTCCTTTGTCTGGTCTCCTACGGAGACTAAGTGACAATGGGAGATTATTTATTGAACTGTATGACCATAGGAAAGAAAGAATGCAAGCCATAGCAAACAAGCTAAGTGCATTAGCTAGAAAGGTAAATGAGATGCAGAAAAGCACAAACACAAGCAGAATGATGGGGGCAGTTTCTGTAGGACTTGGCATTGTGGTTGCAGCTGCAGCTTTGTTAGCAGGAGGATCGTCAGGAGCTGTGAGAATGGCAATAGTAGGGGGCGCTGCAGCAATTGGTGGAGGTACAGCTGTCATTGCAGCAAATGCAACCCAGTTACAGACAGAGAAAATAAATTTGAAAACTGTGGAGGGGTTGGGGAGAGAATTCATGACAAAAGTTAAAAAACTAAAGGATGTCCTGGAAGAAATTAAGGCGTTGTCTGAGGAGTTGGAGGAAAAATTATCCTCATTATTGACTACAACTAGAGAACAAGCAAGAAGAGGTCTGTCGGAAACAAGACAACTTCAGCAGCTTCTCAGGCGAACAGCTCAACAGGCAGGAAACAGCAGGGAAGTTATGGGTGCGACTCTGACGCAAGTGAGGGAGCTATTAACCTTCATTATCAATATCACCAGAATCACTTCAACGCCTGAGAGTGACGCAAAGTTGAGAACCTGTATCACAGATTCAGCCTTGCAGTGTGAGAAAACTGTTAATGAGTTTGCAAAGATGAGAAATACGCTCAAGGACTTTGAGGAAATGCAAGCAGAATAGGAATATTCAAAATAGAGTCGTTGGGAAAAGGACAAATAACACCAGCCTAGTTCATTGGTTGGATACAGCGTCAGTTTTAGCACAACTGGCTCTAAAAGACTTAAAGTCATATTCAGTCAGAGTAGTGAAAAAATAATGGAAATGTGTTTTGTAAATGTATTGTTAGTCTTCAAGATAAAAATCAGGAATTAATCTTTTTGTCTCAGCTGGGTCGAGCGGTGTGACATGTCTCTGTTTGACTGACTTGAGCCTGCAGGCTGAGCCCCAGCAGGAGAACCAGAGACAAAGTCGATGTGTCCTCATACAGCAGTTCAATGTCTTCCGAACATGCAGATAAAACAGTTTGTATGACATTAAACAAACAGCAGTCTCTTGCAGTAAAGTCCTTTGTTGTTTGACCCACACACCACCTCAGCCTGCCTCTTCACGTGGACTTTCAGTTTATATACTACTTATTTCTTTGCTCCTGTCAGCACATTGGTCACATGATCGCAACATTCACGATTACTTGGTATACACTAATTACTGGTGAGGTTGTAGAACTGAATGCTTTCCTGTGTGCAAAGCATTTAGGAGAGCTACAGGGGCTGACATGAAAATGTGACTGGTGTTATCTAGAGCCAGTGTTTCATTTGTCCACACTGGGCTACTGTAGAACAACATTGCGGACTCGGTGGAAGAGGAACCACTCCACCCACTCATTCGAAACATTTGTCTATTTTCAGGTGATAAAAAATAATAAATACATAGTCATAAATATTATATACCATTCTGCCAATAGAGTCCCCTAAATCATACACACTGGACTTTAAAACGGGAAAGCTAACATCTTCAACCAGTGTGTGCAGTGTTTTTGTGTGTTTTAACCCATTTCTCCCTGCAACTGACACTTTAAATTATTGTTTTTTGTTTTGTCTTGTTTTTGTTTGTTTTGGTTGTTTTGGTGGAAGAATCAGAAATTTTCAAAATTACTCAAACAGTTTGTCAACACAGAGTTTTTCTTATGTTTGCTGTTTGGGCACATGGGAATGTTGAGGTTCAAAACATTTCCTCATCTGTAGAATTAAAACAAAAAAAAATGCAGGAGATTTTCTTCTGTCTTGGTTTGAAAAGTGCTTATGAGTGATGTTTTACTTCCTTATTTTAATAAAGTACATAAAGTATGAATGAATGTTTTACATCTTATTCTGTTTGCTGAACATAAATAGCTGTCGTGGGTGTTAGTCAAAGAACTGTGTAATCGGCTGAGCCATCAGTGTGTTAAACCAGTTCAACCTGTACCTGATCAGAGAAAGACGTTGTTCCTCTGTGAATGATGTTGGACAGCATTCAGACAATTCTGTCATTGTTGTGTTATGTTCCCAAAATAAAGAATACAAGAGAACAATACCCTGTCCTGTCTGATGAGCTGTGTGTCTGCTTATTCACACTGTCCTACCTGTACACAGTGTTCTTTCACTTTCACCTAAGTGTTTGGTCCAAAACTGAGCATGTATTCATTGGATGATTGAAAAAAAACCCTGAAAATACAGTATAGAAAAGTGCTGCAGTCTGCCCTCAGCAGAGCTAGTGGCTGCTAGCATTCCTGCTGATATGGTAGACATGCAAGGGCATCGTGTTTTTTTATGTACATTTTCTAAATATTGAGGGGGAAACAATAAACTGTTAAGACAATAAAGCCTACTGTACACAAAATAGCATTTTAAGTCTTATGTGTGATTTATCCTGGCTTCATATAAGCAGAGGAAATCTGTGCTATTTGCTAGGCTAATTTATAGAATGTAAAATGCCATAGGCTTGTGCTAAAAAAGTTAGCATGTTACATTTGTTTGGAAAACGTGTTTAATATATGACAGTTGTTTTGTCGGTGAGTCTTGTGAGTGGTAATAGAGCCAAATTTTGCAACATAACCTTTGTTAAATGTTGCTGTTGTTCCTGGCTTCATATGAGTAGAGGAAAATTCTGCTAGCCGCTAGGCTAATTTCTATAGTGTAAAGTGCCATAGGCTTGTGCTAATAATGTTAGCATGTTGAATTTGTGGAGAAGATGTGTTTGTAATCAGAGTCCCACTGTGGATGAATGCCCAGCTGCCACATCACATGTTAACACACAGTTTAAGGAGTATATTTCCAGTAGTGTGTGAATGCTGCGAGTTATAGCGAAACCGATTTGTGTACTTGTGTTTCAAACCGTCACTATTAAGTCATGTTTAATGTGTGTTTAATGGGTGTTTTGACTCAACTAAACTTTGTAGCAATTCTTGGCTGGTAGAAGTTATTTCCTGTTAATTAGTGAGCTTTAGACGTGCTTGTAGGATGATTTTTGTTACCTTTAGACAGAGCCAGGCTAGCTGTTTGTATGTTTCCACTCTAAATGCTATGCTAAGCTACGCAAACTGCTTGCTGGCTGTAGCACCCTTATTAGCACACAGACATGACAGTGAAAAAACCCCAAGTGTATTTCCCACAATGTCAAACTGTTCCTTTGGGCATGAAGAGGTACAACACGGTGTGCTCCTGCAATTCAGACTCGTCACCAACCATCTATCAATGACAATATTAGTTATAGCGGTGCCTCTGTGAGCTCAGCGACAACACTGAACAGACTGCTGACCCCACTTGTTTGTGGTCAGAGCCAATAGAGATGCATTTTTAAAAAATCACGGTACATCGTGGCTGACTTCGACACCCTTGTCATGTGTTTCCACTTTTGCTGTGATTGTATTCCTCTTCATTATTCATTCAAACAGAGTTGCAGCAGTGGCCAGCACTTGTAGCAAATGCCTTCCATGTGTCTCTAATTGCCTCAGTAGAGGTATTTAACACAAGGTGAAGTCATTAACACATGGACACACTTGTCAGATGTGGAGCCAGGCGGCCCTGGGTGAAAAAGTAGACAACAGCACACTAAGCTAAAGCAACATCCACGAAATCTGCTGTGCATCAGTTCTCAGGGAAAAACACATCAAGATCACCATTTACAACAGGAGACACACAGACGTTAGTCTGTTAAAGTCCTGACACTTCAACAGCCGAGGCTAGATCAATGGATTTTAGAAGACAAATGTTCAACTATACAATAAATATGAATACATGTACATATAAATAGCTTGCCAACACATAATATAGCATCACTTTACAAGTGTTTTTCAGCTTAAAAGCTTTGTGCTGCTTTCAAAACAAACCCTACTGTGTATTTCTGACATTATCCAAACTTTGTTCGAGACACTATGAAAATATCAAATCAAATTTAAATCAAACAGGAATTGCATTCATGAGATTTTCATATGGGAAGAGTAATTGTCATATCATTTTAAAACAATGACACCCTTTGATGAGACACTTAAATTACATGGCACATTAAACCATATACTGAAATATGATCATACTTATTAGCAATGAAACAGAGGATCCAGCGCCTCTTGTTTTCGCCTTGCCTGAGTCAACAGCACCATCTGCTGTCCAAGTACGAGCACTGCATTCATCTCATAGCAAGTTAAAACTGACTGGGTGGTGTCCAGTTTTTCAAGAAGCAAGAAGAAGCAAAGGACATCTGTACATTAGTCTTGAGGTTTGTAAAGCTTTGGCAATGTAATGTTGAAATGAGATCTTGGTGTAAACAGAAGTGTAGGGGAAATCAGTGTCAGAGGAACAGGACATTTTCATGGAAGACATTTTGACATGTCACAATAGTAAAAGCACAGGTGTAACAAATACTGTAAATGTTATTATTCTGGTATTGAGCATGCTGGCTCACTGTCATTCTGCCATGTCTTACTGAGACACTTGAATAGAACAGAGACATCATTAGTGTTATTAGTGCTAGATTTAAAATATGAGAATGTACTTTTGTCAAGTGTCCGAGTTAATATGACGCAAGGTAAGCTGGTAAAATAAAGTAAGACAAATTTGGCTTAAACGGTGCTGAAAACAGTGGTTGGTTGAAATTGTTCTGCTTCCAGCCGTTTGACTAGAAGGGTGCTTTCACATCTGCCCTGTTTGGTTCGGTTCAATCAGATCAGTTAAGTGTGGTTCATTAAACAGGTGTGAGCACAGCTATCACACTCGGGTGCACACCAAAACAACCGGACCAAGACCTTTGTAAGAAGTGGTCTCGGTACGGTTACAGATGAACTCTGGAGCGGTTCGTTTGTGGTGAGAACATGTTCTGACATCGATCTGAACCAACTGCAGTCACATGACACATCGTCGTATTTATCTTGCAAGTGTACTCTTCTTCAACGTTTTATTTACTTCCTGGATTTTTTCCACATGGAAATTCTAACTAATCAAGAGCAGCTTTCTCACACAAGGCATTTTATCTGGTCTGCTTGTAAATGCTGCCGTGAGAGCACAAACCAACCCTAAGCAATTATGCAACTTTTTAAGAAAAGTTTGGACCAAGTTCGGACCAAAGCAAGTGAGCTCTAGGTCTGAAGGTTTTACTTTTTATTTATCATTGTTGTAAACCTTGAGAAGTTCTTGCATACTCCAAATGTAAAAATGTGTAGCCTATACCTCAGAAAGAAAAATGTTTTAACATTTCATCAACTATGTGCATCATACGTCCTCTAAATTTTGCCAAACCTCAATAGCAGTCGCTAGTCTTGAGTCTTCCTAACTAGGCTAGCTATGGATTCCAAAATTAAAAGCCCATTTTAATTTCGGTTGAGAGAATCCCTTCATTTTCTAAGCAGGCTTTTATTGTGAAACATTTGCAGGAACATGTTGTGGAGGATTCAGTGACTTGCATAGTTTGCATGCGCTACTTCAACTGTAGCTACTGCCATCTAGTGGCACTTTTTTACCGTACTACAATAACATTTCGGCTGGCACATGAGCACACACAGTGACTGAAATCATAATAAAAGTAATAACAATAGAAGAATAATCCAATGACAAGACGACCGGGGATGATCGGTCATGGACCAGTGTGTAGTCTGTCATGTCTGTTGGCCAAGTTGTTGTTGCTTTGATTGGTGGTGCTGGAGTTTCTTGACCTTTAGCCATGATGGGGCTCCAGCCTTGAATGTTTTCTTAAGACAAAACCCAAATCTTTTAGGTTTATAAAACACCTTTAAGTCTGTGGCATTTTCCCTCAGCCCCTGACTGGACCAGCAAATCAATAGAACAAAAGTTTCATTATTTTTCTATTAGTAATGTTGTTTACGCCAAATTCCTACCCGACCCGTGTAATGTACCTTAAAAATGGTAACATCACACAAATTTTACCTCTTCTTAGGCAGCAGGAGTGAACATTAGTCATCATCAACATCTGTAGTGTCATGGTTTGATGAAGACTGTTTAATTGAATTTAATTTAAAAATAACCTTCACAGGGAACCTATTTGTTGCCGTTTGCACGAAGGAATTATAAGTGTGTGACTGGCTGGTAACAGTGAGGTCATGAGTGCTGTCGTCACCATAAGGGTCCCAGGCAACCAGCTGGAGGTCACCGCTCCCATCCAGGACACATTCACCAGTAAAACCACCAGGCTAGCTGTTTCCCCCAGTCTTTATTCTACGCTAAGCTGACTGTCTCCTGGCTGTAGCTCCACATTAACTGACAAAAGATAAGAGTGGTATAAATCATCTCATCTAAGGAGGCAAATTTCCCAAAATATCAAACTATTCCTTCGACCTAAAACTGATATTGTACTGTATCTTTGTCTAAACTGAGACACCAAAACTCCTGTCTGTGGCTCCCAGCTCCATCACACAGGTTGCTGTATATCTGCAAATTCAGCCACGTGCACAGGACGCCATCATCTGTCCTTAGCTGTTGGTGAAGCTCCAATCTACGTCAGAGGGCTTCCCTTTAAGTCTATCTGTGATCAGCACATTGTCAGTGTAAACATTTGAGGACATCCCACACACAGCAGCTGTCCCGTATACGTTCACGTGGCAGATGTCACACACATACAGTACACAGGAAGACACACTGCCAACATGTCAGTCGTTCAGCTGTGTTTCTCTCCCCGGCACCTTTAAGTAATGGCGTCCTCAGTATCTCATTTCCACCCCAAACACACACTTTTTCTTCCTGATATTTACCCTTAACTTTGTCATTAGCATTTGAGTAATCACATATATGTTTCTTGAAAAGTGTTTTTAATAATAAAAAGGACATTATGAAGCATTAAATGCAGACAAAATGCTGTTTTAGCAAATCCAATCATCATGTGATGCTGGTGTCTTGTTGTTTACAGTGTTTATAGCCATAATCTATCCTGTGGCTTATCTGTCAGTGTGGCTGCTAAGTGACACAAGAGAGATCAAAAAAAGGCCAATTCACTGTGGGGGCCTTAAACATGAGTAATGGCCCCTAAATGAGGGGATCATCATTCCTGTGTGATCGCCACTAGTTTGATTAACAATTGGGGAGAGAGTGCGGGTGTTGATCAGCATGATGGTCTTGGGAATTTGATCCCTTTTGTTCGCCCTGATTGATGGGAGATCATCTCGGATTCATCTTAACGGAGGAATAAACGTGGCATTGCGATTTCGGTGTCAGCTCTGAGTCACTGTCCAAACGGACACGATGACCGGCTGCGTGTTTTGTGGGAATGTGCGCATTAACAAGCAGCTTTTGAAAACGCGCTTCATTTGCGTCACGGCTCCTCTTGTTCGTTTGCTCTCTTGCAACTGGCCTCATACTGATAACAGGCGACTGGGGCCGAGAAACACATGACGTGCAGCACCGGCGACAAAACATCATTATGGGATAACTTTATTTGGTTGGCCCGCTAATTGGGCCCATTTATAAAACAACTGTAATGCAGCAGTGTGGAGAGACAAAAAAGATCCCTCTCCGTATTTAGGTTTAGTCCTTCATATTTAATGTTGAATTAATTTATTTCATCATAGTATTGCCACATATTTATCATCAAATATGTTGACTGTTGTTTTTATTCACTATTTGTATTTATTTATTTATTCAGTAATGCATCCCTATTGATACGATTTTGTAGACCAATAAATTCCATGGTGATAATAATAATAATAATATATTAATAATAATAATAATACCAATAATAATCATTATTATTATTAGTATTATAAAAAATATTAATATGTGATACTTATGTATATTATGTGTATAACTATTATTGTTATTATTATTTAATAACCATATAATAATATTATTGATAATAAGATTGAAAAAAATGTATATGATACAACACAAGTATAATAATTAAAATTGTAGTGATAATAAATATTGTTATTATTTAATAATTATATAATTAATAATTAAAATTGTTATCATTTATTTTTGTTGTTGTTTTTGTAATCTTTTTTATTTATTGTATTTATGTATGTAGAGTGAATGAGAAGTCAACAAAAATAAACTACTTGGCTAACAAACAATAAAAAGATAAATAAACAAGAGAATATGGTATGTGCAAATGTCTTCCTCTTCTTGTTTCTGCACCCTGGATGGCTTTTGTCTTTTCAGTTTCTCTTACTCATTTCCCTTATATTTAATTTTTGTTTGTTTGTTTGTTTGTTTGTTTGTTTGTTGTTTGAATGTAAAAAGAAAATAGAGCCCACCTTTGGGTGTCATCCTGGAGGACTCCCTTTAGGAAGATCCGTCACTGTATCAGAAGGATTTATGACTTTATAAAGTTATGTTTTGACTTCAGTGACTTAAAACATGTCTCTGCTTCCTGATATAATAAGACAAATGGCCTCTGACCTACTGTAAACTGGAGCTACAAATGAAGCAGCATTAGCCATTTATTTATTTATTTTTATCTTTATAGCTGACTCTCGGGTCATTTTCACCTTTCCTTTGTGTGTTTCCACCATCATCACCATCAATCACGGCCCAATCATCTCCTGGTGTTAGCTGAATACAGGGACAGCCTGTTATCAAAGGCAGCGGGGTGGCCCTTATCACCCGCCGTCCCACAGCTCCACAGCTCAGTCCACTCTCACTAAATATGACAACAGGAGCTCTGCGCCTCTGGCTCGTCCTCGCTGTCCAGCTGAGATGCGTCACGCTGCTGGCCATCCCGCTGGGCAGAGGGACCTCAGGGCGGCAGGACGAGTTGGATGCGACGAGCACGGCGAGTGAGAAGCTGGACGCGTTGTTCCATCTGAAGGATTTACCTCGGGGTCCAGCGGTGGCTCCGCACAAGAAGGCTCCTCAGTTTATGTTGGATCTGTTTAACGCGGTGACAGTCTCTGATGGACGCCCGAAGAGCCAGAAGGAGATTTTGGAGGGAAACATAGTGCGGAGTTTCGAGGATAAAGGTGAGTAACACTGACATGCACCCAAAAATGTACTCTGGGAAAAATTAAGCCATACAGCAGCATTCAGTGTCACGGATTACAGTGCGTAATTGTTACCCAAACGCGCAATTGCGCACCATTACGCGCGGCTAATATCCCCGTTGAACAGCCTATTTTAAACACTTTGATACATGTATTCATAAAAACACTAATTAAGTGTTTCATTAAAGGTGTGTTTGGTGTGTTTCCGCCTGCAGGTCATGCTGGAGAGAGGTTTCATTTCTTCAACCTGTCGTCTTTCGGCAGAGAGGAGAGAATGATCAAGGCGGAGTTCCGCTGGTTCAGAAAGAAACAGAAGTTTTACCTCGGAAAATCATTTGGACCTCATTTCTATAAGGTAAAATATCTTGTGGTGATGATCTTTAATCTGTTTCATCTTGACGAGTTATAATAATATTTTGGTTAGATAGATAGATAGATAGATAGATAGATAGATAGATAGATAGATAGATAGATAGATAGAACTTTATTTATCTCCAAAGGGAACTTAAACTGTCCAGTAGCTCATAAAAACAACAATCACACTTCCACTCATCAACAGTGACTGGATTCAGGAACCGTCATCCTAATTTAGTGTCTGCAGATATTTAGGGCTTTAACTGAGGTTTAGACGTTGTGATGAGAAAACAGAGTCTTCATGAAGACAGTTTAGTGAACTAACAGCTTTGTGACTGTCCAGGTGGATCTGTATGAGGTGCTGGACAGCCGAGTGAAGCCATGGAGAGGAAACCTCATCACCTCCAGACTGGTGCCCCTCTACACACAGGGATGGGAAGTCTTCAATGTCACTCAAACGGTAGCACCCTCTCTATTTTGGGTTTAATTTGTTGTATTTTTAAAAGAGATTTAATAAAAAATATTGTAAATATATTGTCCCATTTATTCACACTAAATAACTGTTTATGAGGTCTTTCCAATGTGTTTAACCCGTTCAATCGTGCTCTGAATGTCAGGTGTCCAAGTGGATCCGCAACAGCCAGGAGAATAATGGCATCCTTGTGGTGACCACACTTCCCTCTGGTAACTGGATGGAGTCACTGGTGTCCTCGTCCAAGCAGAATGGAGAGCTGACAAATACAAACTCCTACTTGGTCATATTCTCAGACGACGGCAGGACAGGAGCATCAAACCAGTCGTACCTAGGTAAGGTGAAGGGTGTGATACATAGGGTGTAAGATCGTGGGCATGAGAGGTCAGTTTACTTTGCATTTCTGCAGCATAGTCATTACTTATGGAACCCCAAAATGATCCATAGTGAAGTATTAAACATGACATTTAATGGTCATTCAAATAAAATGTAGAATAAACCAAAAATCTGTGAGATATGTTTGAAATCAGTTTCAAATTAGCTGAATTTTATTTTAGATTTGATATTCATAATGGCGTATAACACATTTTATGCCAAATTTTATTCCGTAATGTCACTTTTCATGACAGTGTTGTCACCATCCTCTCCTCTTCCAGCTAATCACATGTCCCCTCACCCCCTGAAGATGCAACAGCTGCTACCAAATTTAGCCAGTTAGCTCCTGTTAGCTAGCTAGAGGGACAGGGACTAAACTTCTGTACTTTTCAAGCCTTAACTTAAAATTGTATTTATTTATTTAACCCATATTTAACCAGGTATGTCCTGTTGAGATCAACAATCTCTTTTACAAGGGGGACCTGACCAAGACAGCAGCACAAAAAAGTTACAGCCAAACAACCACACAATAAAAACATAATAGATACACATGTAAGAATACCAGAGCAGCTACGCACAATGACAACAACCGACCGACTCAGTCATCCTTGTACTTATGAGATCTTTAAAATCAGACAGCGAGACCGATTCATGTAGTTTCAAATCTTTTTGAAGGTTATTCCAAGGGAGAGGAGCATAAAAGCTTTCTTTCCCAGTTTAGCCCGTATACTAGGAACAGACAACAAAACTAAACCTCGAGACTACCAGTGACTGAGCCTACGAAAGGTCAAAGAAGGCCAACTGGCCCTGGAATAAAGCGCACAGTGATGAGTTAGGGCTTTACAATTTGTAGCAAATCTCAGTGCACAATGCAAACAATGTGCAGATGCATTTGTGTACAACAAACCACCATGATCCAGAACTGAAGAAAACTTCTCAAAGTATCATTAGTGCTAGAGTTTGGCATATTACAGGTGCTAAAAATGTAGTTTCTTTTGTTTACGTTGCTATTCTCACCCAATGTGATTGCCTTCCTCTTTCCATAGGACAAGCCCAGCCTGCAGCAGCAGCCGCCGAGCTCCACGACCATCGCAGCAGGAGACGACGTGCATCTCCAGGTTTCCTTCCCCACAGCCGCTCCCAATCCTGCCAGCGGGTTCCCCTCTTCGTCGACTTTGAGGAGATCGGCTGGTCCGGCTGGATCATCTCTCCCCGGGGATACAACGCCTACCACTGCAAAGGCTCCTGCCCGTTCCCACTGGGGGGAAGTCTCAGGGCGACCAACCACGCCACGGTGCGCTCCATCATGCACGCGCTCAAGCTCTCTGGTGATGAAGTGGGAGCACCCTGCTGTGTTCCAGATAGACTCCAATCCATCAGCTTGTTATATTTTGATGATGAGGAGAATGTGGTGTTGAAGCAGTATGACGACATGGTGGCGTTGAGCTGTGGCTGTCACTGACTGGGTATGCATCTCCTGTGCTCTTTAACACTGGGACAATGAGGGATTGGGAGATGATGGTTTACTGAAGTTCATCAAAACACTTTATTTTCATGCATATGTTTAAATATTGTATTATTTTGAGAAATAAAACAACTATTCCTTAGCTTTTATCAGTGATCCTTTGTCTAGTTTAGTCCTGGGATTCCAAAACTTCTTATAAGATGATGCCCAAATGGATTAACAAGAGACTAATGCCAGAGTTTAAAACTCTTTAAGGATAATCCATGCAGGACTTTCCTAGAAAACAATGCAAGGCTCATACTAAGTAAACCCTCTTAAAAACCACTTAAGACCCACTCTCAGTGTGTGACTCTGGCTTCTGCCTGGATTTTCTTATTGTTTTCTTATTTTCTTTGTTCAGGACGTTTATATGCGTACACCCCCACAGCCTCAGGTGAGCTGAGGTTTCATATAAAGGTAGCGACCAGGTGCCAGACCTTAAGCAGCAGGCATCCAAGAGACACAGCACCAAAAAACTTTCAATATAGTGAGGCAAAATGCCGAATGAGAGTGAATCTGAGGTTGATTCTCACCTGTATTTTCACTAGCGTATGTGTTTACAAACAGTAGCCTGTTATCCTGCATAGTATACTTTTACTTAGTTTTTGTTCGTAGTTTTGGATCAGTAATATTTAGCCATTTCCAGGCGGAAAGAATCGTCCAAACAGGCTCTGCATTTGTGCACATTATTAAATCAAAGCAATACACAGGCTATTATTCACTTTCTTACAAGTTCACGTCTGTCGTTACAGTAACTGACCAGCAGATGGCGAGATAGAGCTATGTTGGAAGATACAAACCTATTCCTTTACTGTAATTCTGCTGAAACTGGGAGTTTGGGGTCCTCCCCCAAGAAATTTTAGGCATTTAACACTTAATTTCCTGCATTCTGTGGATTTTTATGCGTCAAGTTTTGCCTTTTCTGCATCCATTTCTGGTGGAAATGTCTTTAATTTCATCAAAATAAAGTTCTCTACTACTTTGATGTTCAGGTATCTGGATCAGATGGTGATTGTATTTTGAAAAATGGACTCAAAGTACATAAAATCTTAATCATAAGCAATTACAGAATCACTTTGAACCTGTTTCAAATAAGAAATTTTAAGTCAAGGAGGAGTTATTTGCCCAGTTGTCAAAAACATTTGTGAACATGTGGGTTTCATTGCTTGCTAACAGCATTAAATAAAAAGTAATGGCACTTTTATCTGTAATTCAATTACAAATTAATCAGCAATCTGAACATATGCTACAAGTGAAGAATGTCAGTGCAGCGGCGTGAATAACGTCAGCACAATAAAAGTCTGTAGCAACAGTTGTTTTTTATTGGAATGGATCACAGACACAATACAGCCCTGCTTTATTCTAGTTTAGAAAAATGCCAATGCAACAAACTTGTGAAACCAATTCTCCTTCATGTCCTCTGCGTATTAAAAAACATTCATTGCAACAATGC
The DNA here is from genome assembly GCA_035609425.1 of Epinephelus awoara. NCBI lineage: Eukaryota > Metazoa > Chordata > Actinopteri > Perciformes > Serranidae > Epinephelus > Epinephelus awoara. The sequence continues at coordinate 13,058,313 of CM069313.1, forward strand.
CAGTTCAAGCTTTTAGACAGTATAAATGAAATTTGATTTGTATCAAACAGATTCAACAGGTGTAACTGCAACTTCAACTTTAGCATGCAATATGTTAATTTTGTAGTTGTGTTGTGTCAGTTCAAATCAGTAACATACAAATAAAAAACAATACTTTGAGTGAATTCTATTTGTTTCAAGTATCTCTAATGATAAGTTAAGTGACTGCAAACTGTCTGGCAAAAAAAAAAAATATTTCAAGGCAACAAACTTTGCAGGTAATAAAACAAAAAGCCACAATACCCGAAAAGCAGTGGAGACCCCAATACCACTGTAACTGTGTATAATAAACTCTCAGCATTTACAATAAATATTCCACATTTACATTCAAGCTTACCCTCTCTGTTTAAACTTAAATACATTATGTACATGGATCACCCATGTCCCTTCTCTGTCTCAACAATTGCACAGTATCTTACACACATTGTTCAACTCACATTCAAACAACAGCATTCAACAATAATCAGAAATTCACAACTTCAATATCCCCTGTCAGTTTACACTTCAGTCAAACCCGTTTCTCTTTACAAAACCAGCCGAGGCCTCAGTAGCTTCGCAAAGCCTGCGCAGCTTTTGTGACTCATGTAAGTTAAGGCAAGTAAAGCAATACAAGGATCAGACGCTTAACTTTGAAAGAAAAATCCACCCTGACACACTTCAACACTTTTCAAAATTAAACAGGTATTGGCAGTGGGGCAGTGGAAGCTGATGAGGTGGGTATACCCTCCCATAAACTCTAATGACTTTCTGCTGATAGGTACTGATACTGTAAACGGCCAGAAAAATAGGTGGGTGTATCCAGTTTACATGCATATACTCTCCACAGGTGGGTACACTGTTGTGGGCCAGGAAAATAGATGGCTATACCCCGTATAACTGCGTATACCTTCCACCATTCTACTGGGTATTGGCAAAACCGCATTAACAGAGGATGGATTATTCCTTTCAAACCTCATGGCCTATCAGCTCGGACAGTCCAGTTCCTCAGTTCCTACAAACTCCCCTAACACGTGGTCATGTTGACCGTAGATGGGCTCTAAATATGGATGCCCCTCCTGACAGTGCATTTGCCTCAACCTTTCAAGGTTTCTCTGCCCAAACCCCTCTGGCTCCATATGAGGGGCTTGAATGGTAGCTTTTTGAGCCATTGGAGACAGAGGCACCGGGACAAAGCTGTGGTAAACAACCAGGGGTGGGGTCAAAACCTCCAAGGGGGATGCTTGAGGAACAGCGCCCTCTGGCGGCTGAACTGGCAGCTGCACATAGCTTCCTGTTTCAGGATCAAAGAAGGTTTTCGTCTTGACTTGTACGGGCATATCTACAAAGAAATACTGCCCAGAGTCTGGATCCTGGAGGAGCTTACGTTGGGTCATAGGAAAGGACTGCGTAACAATGGTGTGTTCGATGCTAGACTGACGTGAAAGCTGGCTAGTGTGGCTGTTGTGGCTTGACTGGCGGGAGAGGGTGGTAGGGTTGGGGGTAGGATTAGGGTATGCATCGATACTGTGACTCCTTCTCAATGGGTTGTCTCTGTTCGCCTTGTCTCTAGCTCTGCCTCTCTGCTGAAGCTCGTCCATGATGGATTTTTCAATACGCTGAGTCCTTGGATCAAGCTTTTCATTGACTGATGTATCTGCGCTGAGCCTGCGCTCCACTTTATCTCCTAGGTACCTATCAATGCTTTGTGATCGGTGGAATGGCTTGTCCGACATGGGTCTCTCGATGAGCTGAGCTTTGTACACCGGTACATTACTGATGACCCTATCGCTACTGTAGTGCCTTTGCTCTGGCTTATCTCGAATGTGTCTGTTGCTGGTGCGTCCTTGCCTTTCTGTAACACTTGGTAGTGCTTCATTGCTCTGGTTGTTGTTTTCCACAGAACCATGGCTCTCTCTCCGAGTCTTGTGGCGCACATCAGTTCTGTCGTGATGCTGGTTTCCACTGTTGTGGTCTCTTCTTTCACTGGATTGTTGCTCACTCTGGTCATCACCCTTTTTGCCATGGTGACTTTCACTGTGATGATGGCCATCTTTAATCTTTTCTCTGTGATTTCTCTCACTGCTCTTGCTACTTCTACTGCTGCTGCTTTTGTGCTCAGACTTGTCACTCTTGTGTTTATCCCCTTTGTGTTTGCTGCTGCTTTGAGATGACTTGTGGAAGGACTTCTGGGCCTCCTCCTTCTTCATCCTCCTATTTGCCAACTTAATGGCTTTGAGAACAGCCTTTTCAGATTTGGGTAAGACAACTGGTGGTTTAGGCAGCCCTGTTTGGCTGTCATTGCCACTGCAGGGGGACCCAGACCGTTCACTGGGAACCTTTGACACTCCAGCACTAGTTCCCATTTCATCAGCTGTGTCAGCTGTACTGGTTGTTAGGCTCTCCACTCCCTCAGATGACGGACTCACGCCAGACAATCTGTCATCCTCCTGTGGGACAGTGAGGAACCCTCCAGCTTGTGGTTTCTTTGGGTTTTCATTTTGTAGATTTGAAGGAGACAGGAGCAGGGGAGGTGAACTGATTGATGGAATATCTTTAGGTTTGAAGATTTCAATTTGGATTGGTGCGCTGAATGGAATCTCTTTATGTTTCAAGATTTCGTCTGGGATTGGTGCGCTGGACAGAATCTCTGTAGGTTTGAAGATTTCATCTGGGATTGGTGCGCTGGACAGAATCTCTTTAGGTTTGAAGATTTCATCTGGGATCGGTGCGCTGGACAGAATCTCTTTAGGTTTGAAGATTTCATCTGGGATTGGTGCGCTGGACAGAATCTCTTTAGGTTTGAAGATTTCATCTGGGATTGGTGCGCTGGATGGAATCTCTGTAGGTTTGAAGATTTCGTCTGGGATTGGTGCGCTGGATGGAATCTCTGTAGGTTTGAAGATTTCATCTGGGATTGGTGTGCTAATTCTGATGGCGGGTTCATTAGCCAGAGGGAGCTCTGGATTTTCCTTTACTTGATGTACCTCCTCTCCTTTTTCTGACCCACTCAGACTCCCTCTTGGTGACCATGGTTGTACGGACTTCAACTTCAACTTATTACTGAAAGTGTTGTCTTTGACCTTAAATAAGGCAGGGATCCCCATAGGTGGTAAGAAAGTGTTAGAGGGTGACATTGGTGTCTGATTATGCTCATCATGAGTTAAGCTTTGGCATGGTACTTCTGTCTCTTTTTGAGGAGACTTTACAACCTCCGGCTCACTTTCATGATCACTTAAAGAATAATATTCTACTTCTGTCCTGTCCGAATCCTGTTTTGTGTTTCGTGAAAGATTTCGGATCAGGTCATCAACGTCCTCCACCTCTCCAATCAAGTTCTCTAAAGAGTGGTAAACATTTGAGTCAGTCTCTGTATTTCTGTGCAGGGCACTCTCCACAGAGAAGTAGGATGACTTTGAGGACAAGCTGGCTTGATCAGGAGGGCTCTGATTGATGCTGACACCATTTACCAGTAGTAAGGGTGATATTATAGCTCTGGGCATTTCACCAATAGTGTCAGCATCCAAATTTATTTCCATGCTAGCTCTATTTATTTTGTCAGGTTCATCTGCTACTGAATTGTTAGTTACATTGTCATCTGGTGTGTTTAAATGGTCTGGTTTTAAAGGAGCTTTCCGCTTTACCTTACATGTTTCCTGTGCTCTGGCATTGATATTTTCAAATGTTGCTTCCATTGTGGGGCTATCTGCATGCAAGTCATTTGCCTTATATTCATGTCTTCTAGCCTCTGGTGATAAACACAATCTATTTTCAGACTGTGGGTATTCCGAAGGTAAACTGGACTCACATGATGCTCCATCTGTCACTGTAATAGATATTGCATTGTTTACCATATCCCACCTCTCTTTCACAGGATTGGTTTCATTTTGACTAGATTCTCTTGTGGACAGGTCACTATCTACTTCTTGTCTTCCTAAGCTTGTACTCCTCATTTCTTTTAAGGGGACCTCACCATTTTCATATTTTACAAATTTAGTAAAGATATCCTCTCCCTCTACATCTTTTAAACTATCTGTGTCCACGGTAACACTTCCATCTCGTCTGCTCCCTCCCTTTCTGCTCCTGGGAGGAACAGGTGGAACATCTCCCTTTTTGCCTTCATTTTGGTTCATCAGACTCTCTCCGCTCTCTTCGGACATCTGTCTCATTATATTTCTCAAATTCACCTCTTCTGATTCATAGCTAGGATTATCAGTTTTTTCCATGCCAGATAGCGCTAACCTACCACCTGATCTGTGAGTTTCGCCAAGCCGAGGTTCAGTTTGTGACAGAATCTGTCTCATGTGATTGTGGTCTCTTAGATCACCTAACCTCTCCTTTAAATCTATTTCTTTTAGTGTATTTTGTTTTTCCTTGTCCTCTGTCATAGAATCTTTCATAGCTTTTTTACGTTGCTCTACCCTTGTTACGTAACTTTCATCAGCATTCTTATCAAAAATTGGATTTGCATCCTGCTCTGTGATTTTATGCTTTCTCTTCTGTCTGTCTGAGATGATCTCTTCAAGTGCCATTTTAGCCCTGTCATAATTGTCATTTATAAGTGCTTTGTTTAATATCACGTTAGTATCTGTCTTTGTGAAAGTCTCCTGCTTGCTCTGAGCCTTCTCTTTTTGTGCAAATAGGTCTCTCTTAGCCATTGTGTTTCCTCTCATAGACAGCATACCCTTCTTAATATTCCTTAGCTCCCTTGAGATCAAATCATTTTTAGCCCTTGTCTCCTCATCTATGTTTGTAACACCAAATTTTTTCCTTGCATTATCAAGAAAACGATCGCCGAGCCTTACTCTCTCCAGCTCTTTCAAAGCATGCAAATCATTAATTATATGCTCGCTATCTCTCATTTCTCTGGGTGACATCATCTCCTCATGCGTCTCCATCCCTGTATTCACTTTCTGATCACCTTCTTCAAACTCCTCTCCTTGTTCATCATCCGTCACTGCGTACCTCTGATATTTTATGTATTTGTTCTGTCTGGCTGAGAACATATGTTTAGGTTTTCCCTGCTTCTGGATAGATTCATTTTCGTCTGGTGGTATTTCCACTTTAGCATCCCCTGAATCACCATTAGCTAGCTTGTCAATAGTACGTGTTTGCTGTTTTTCAAGAAGGGAGTGCTGAATATCAGTTTTAGCAAAATTTCTCTTCGGAACTGGTGGTGGCTCTTTCTTGACATTACTCTTTTTGCCATCCAGGGTTGCCTCAATCCTGCTATTTTCTTGTACCAAACTCTCCTTCTTGCTGCCAAACACTTTTGAATATTCAGTCTCATCTATTTCTTTCTCCCTTAGTTCATCTGTGTCTGAGGGCTTGCTGGTGCTATCTGACTGAGCTGCAGATAGAGCTTTATTTTTGGCTGCGTTAATTGCTTCCTTTGCTGCTCTGATCACATCCATTGTACTCATGGTTTGGCCACTGGTACTTTTTTCCTTAGGGCTGAAGTCTTTTTCTTTTATGTCTTTTGCAGGTCGTTTTGCTTTGTCTGGTACATTTGGTGCTATTTTCCCTACTGATAGATTTGATGACAACCCCTCTTTCTCAAGGGCATAGGGTGAAATTATGGGTGAACGGTCTTTGCTGACATTTAAAGTATTTGGAGAAAGCCCTGTGTTTGTTGGCAGTGCTGTTGGAGAGAGTTTGTTTAGCGTGAGTGCTGATAGTTCATCAGTTGGTTGGTCTATGTGTATAGGAGCATTGGTGCTCAGAGGGACTTGGAGATATTTCATATCACTATCAACAGGGCTGGCCTTCTTGTACAAATTCAGGGAAGGGTAGTTTTGCTTTTTAGCCTTGGGACTCCTGCTCTTTTTTGAGTGTATAAGGGAGGAGATAGGATTCTCTTCACCATGACTACCTGCAGCCTCCTTTTTGGTTAGCAGTAAGTTTGATAACAGATAATCATCTGAAAGAGGTCTATCAGTATCCTGCTTTGTAAGAACAACAGTTGGGCTGCTGATAGATTCCAAAACAGGACTGCAAACTGTCTGTTCATCTTTTGAAATGGCAGGAGTACTTAACCCAGAGGCATAGCCCTCAGAGCCAGCTTGTGGATATTTTGGGTGATCTGATTGTGGAGATTGGGTGCCACTCTCAGGCACTTCTAATGTTTTGAATTTAGGAGGGCTGTAGCGGCTTTTCACCCTTTTCCTGTTGTCCTTGAGGTTGAAGAGGATGCTGGAGGCGAGTGATTTGTAGCTGTCCCGCTTGATTGGAGGTTCAGGGGTCCCTTTGGCCTCAGAGTGTGGTCTCAGAGGGAGATCGAGGGCAGAAGGTGAGAGGACAGTTTGGAGGATTTCTGATGTATCTGTTGGTTGTCTGGAGGGAATAAGGGGAGTCATCAGCTGACAGATGCTGAAGGGAGTTGATGCCAAAGAGCTGACTTCATCAATTGCTTTCACCTCTACCGATCTAGCTTCCTTTTTGACCAACCAAAGACTTTCATCTGCTGTTTTTGAACTATTTTCCTGAGGGGGTATCCCAGGCTGATTGACTGGAATCACACTTTTTGCCCTGGACCTGTTGCGCCTCCAGGGGGCAGCACTCCCATCCCCACCGTCTGATGTGCATCTCTTCTCAGCCGGAGTAGCTGAGGGCTTTGGCAGGACCTTAGGCGGAGGAGGGGGAGGGATGGGTTTAGGAGCAGTGGGAGGAGGGGGCTCAACTGCTGCTTTCTGGCATGACTGTGCCTCCTCTGTGTGCAGAATCTCTTTTCTGTGTGCCTCTGTCAGCTCCTTGTAAAAAGGCAAGTCATACCATTTAGGGATGTTATCTGTGGGGAGAATAGAGGTGTCGTCTTGGCCAAAAGGGAACTGGTTAAAATCTCTCCATGATTGGAAAGGGCTAAACTCACTATGTAGGAAAAAGTTTTTGATGTTAAGTTTCTTTAGTTTGACAGTAGATTTCCCATTTTTGCTCTTTGAGGATTTCCCTGAGGGAAGGGCAGCATCTTTGCCTGTTTTGTTCGATGAACCATTGCCAGAGTGATGCTTATGGTGGTTCTTGTAATGTCCATCTGTGAGATTAGTGTGATAATCCGAGGAGAATTCAGATAGCTCTCTTTGGATGCTGCGAAGTGCAGACTTATCCCACGATTCCCCATTAGAGTCCATCATACCTCCATTTTTGATCAACATCCCCTCACAGCTTTTCTCTGTGGCACTTAATGCCTTGAGGAAAGAAGACATGTTTGATATATTCTTCTGTTGCTGCTGTGTCCATGGCTGGGCATAGTTTTTATCATTTTTGCTTTGCCCTTGCTTTTTAGATTCCTTCTGATGAGTCTTTTTAAGAGGCTCCCCCGCCAAAGGTTTGTGGCAACTGAAAGGTGAGTATCCACACAAGAACTCGTCATTATAAACCGCGTCATCTCCAACGCAGAGACTTCGGAAGGCCCGATCCGTGAGAGTGCTGACCTCACGATCGGTCTCGTCCATGAACAAGTCAGAGAAGCCATTGGGGAAGCGATGGTGGAGCATGCTCCCCACCCGGTGGCTCATGTGTCGCTTTTCCACACAGCTCATGATGTCAACAACCTTCTTTCTGTCTCGTGCATCACTTGACTTGCCTCCTCTACAGCTCCTGCAGCTCTGTAGATGTTTTGGTTTTCATCCAGCTCGGGTTGTCAGGTTGGGATATGCAAACTTCCTAAAACGAGACAGTGAAATCAGTGTCAGTGTTTAAGAGTTTAAAGTTACTCACTCACACATTGTCAGCCATTATCATTCCAGCATTTGTGCAGCTCAAAAACACACAAAGACTTTGTTTGATAATGACTATAAAAGGTTTTGAACTCCGTAGTTGCACTGATGACCTTTATGTACATGACATGTGCCAGCTTCAGCCATGCTGTCACTATGCAGGGAGCAGACAAACACTTCATGCCATGCGCTTGGCTATTTTAAGCACTGTATGGTGCCTTTAGCTGTGAGCACTAAGCATACTGTTGGTAGCTGGGTGAACAGCTCCTTGTCCATTTATAGGAATGTTATTAGGGAAGATAAGCATTTCTAATGTTCAGGTGTGTGCATGTCAAAGGAAGTACCCACGCTTCACATTGGTCCCTTTCAAATTCTTTTTCACTTTTAGTAGGTTGGTGTTTAGACAATTTCTCTGGAAAGCTCCAGAACAAAATTCATGTCTGCAGGTTAACACCACAGAGGAAATGCATATAAATCATCACATCAGTCACAGAGCGCCTCAACAGCAGCTGCTCTACTGTAGCTTTCTTTAGCTATCTGGGTGAGGTCTTAGAATAGCTCATTAACCCATTTATATGTCCTGACCTGGGAGCATAGCCATTGGCATATAACTCAACTCTTCAACTATCTGTATAACCATAACTCTCCTTATAAGCAGATGAATTTGAGACAAATTTAAACACAGACATTCAGTGGTCCAATTGTGTGTTTGATTGTATCTGTACATTAAAAGTGTGTAGTTTGAAAGCAATCTCCGTTGTCAAGAGATTCATGTTCACAGATGAGCATGATTTGAAGAAAGGTGGGTAGGTTCACAACAGCCAAAAAGACAAATCATTATTAATATTATTATTGGAACCTAACAAGCCAGGTATCATTACTAGAAATTAATGACTTTACTGTATCTTGAGCTTGACTTACAGAATGTTTTGGCTTTCCAGGAGACTTTGGTTGCCAACAGTCTACCAGCTCTCATAACCAGAGATCAGTTAGCAGCCTTCGGTACTTTCCCAGCATATGCTCGTTTATTTATACCCAAGGAATGAGGTTACCCAGTTAACTATACTGTATATAGGCGCAACCATTGAAATACAGTTTTAAATTTTCCTCAAAGGTGTGTTAATATTGGTGTAAATTATAAGACAGTTGTTATGTGTGATGATTTTATAGCAATAACATCCAGGAGCCCTTGTGCTGTGAGACTTTTTGGATATTAATGTCTTGCTCAAATGTAAAATTTCTTACATCTTATATTCTGTCTACTGGCCCTCATTTTTTATGTCTATATAAACATTCACATGTTCACTCTGCTCCCTCACCTTCATGATGGGTCTTCCATGCCGACTGTAACCGTCCAGTCTAGACTTTGGTATCAAACACAGATCCTCAACGTAGATTCCAGTGCAGAGCCACCTGCTGACAATAAATTCTTGTTAGCAGTTGTCATTCACGGTAATAGGTCTTTCACTTGAAGTTGAAGAAACAAAGGAAAACTCACCAAAGTGAGTCAAGCCCTCAGATCCATGTTCAAATGCACTGGTGTAGCTAGGGTCCTGACAGCGAGCTCAGAAGATACCAAAATAGACGCACAAGTCAGTGTGGCCAAACTGAGCAGCAACACAGGACGCAGCTAGCTAGCTCACATTGGAGCAACCAGTGGGTGTCGAGTGGCAGGGCAAGGCAGGGCAGCAGGATGAAATGGACACTGTCATTGGTTATTTTTGTAACTTAACAGTGAGGGCTGATAGGCTCCCTCATGGACCATCTCTTTACCGTTAGGCACCTTTGAAGAGATGACAGGGCCTTCATGTCAATGAAGATGAGGAGTCAATACTTTAAGTCTCGGTGGACACAAAACAGACAGGTGGGGTGTACTCACCATTGGCCAACAATTAGCTTGTGACTCATTTTTGCCTCGGTCACCCAGGGAAACAAGTTTTCTGATATAGCCTATTGCATCACAGAACTCCAAATTAGCATGACAGTCCCTGAAGTGGAGACTGGAGGCTGGAGGTGGCTGGATGTCTGCTGACTAATATGACTGTGGTGGGGCTTGGCTAATTCTTGTTGCTCAAGCTTTGTTTACAAGTCCATGTTATGGACATGAAAGTGTGTGACTGGGTAGTCTAGTTTTAGGACCAATGCAGCTGTTGTTGCTGCAAGATGAAGCTAAAATGGAGGGAGATATTTTGTTGACTTGTGATCCTTTGTGAGTCAGAGGAAGTCAGTGGGTGAGGTCACATGTGAATTTTGACCCTGTGCATTACCTAAATGTGGAAAGTGGAGTGTAAGAAATACTGAGTGGTTACACTTGGTTTTATACAGTATGTCATGAGAGAACAATATACATAGCCTACTACTGCCTGTAGAATCACTATCAACTGTTCCATCTGTTTCAATGGAGTACTGGCTAAAAAGAGAAGACTTTTGAACACATGAAATCGCAATTTCTGTTGAGCCCTCATTGGCCCCAGCAACAACTTCATGACTCCATAGCCCCAGCATCAACATTGTATGGCTGTGCTCCATCAAGGTGCCATATTTAAGCCAGTCTATTTCTGTCGTGTTGTATTTCAAAAGGTAACAGCCTGACTCTCTGCAGACTGCGCCTTCCACACGAAAGATAATCAGTCAAATGCTCACCCTGCACATGTTAGTTGACCAGCTTAAGGCAGTAACACGTGCTATTTTCTGCAAAAATGGTCATTATAATGATTGCACTTGCAGATAGTGTGGTGGTGTTTTGTTTTTGTTTTGTTTTTTGACAGGGAAAAGTCCCTGCATTATTTTGGGGAGGTAGACGTAGTTGCTGAGCAATGTGGGAATATCTTGTTGAGAGCAGAGATACTGTATGGCATTTCCCTTTTACTGTCTGCACTCCCGTCTTGTCCAGAATAAGGCATGAGCCTCTCCCCTCATTCCCCTCTCACACCAGTCCTCCTCTTCAAGCCCTTTTATCCAATGCTCTCTCATGCCGTAGATGGATAGTTCAGAATTTTTGAAGTGGTCTTGTATGAGGTACTCATTCATAGTCAGTGTATTACCTACAGTAGATGGCAGTCGGCGCACCCCAGAAGCAGGCAGAGCACTGACACAGCCGATAGAGCTCTTTCTTCAAAGTCAGACTTCATGGAGAAAAACAGTGATTTGATATTGCTGAACATAAGAGCATCTGGTCTACCACTGCCTTGTTCAGTTGTTTCTTTTTTTGTGTTATTGTGTGACTTTGGTGTTTAAAGTGCTCAGTTCAGATTCACCAAAGTCGCAACACAACACAAACAAACTAACTGACTGACTGAGGCAGTGGTAGACCAGCAGCTCCTGAGTTAAGCAAGCCAAAATTATTGTTTTTGTCAATGGAGTCTGGTTTGGATCGAGCTTTGACGTGGTGCTAGAGCCGTTAGCAGCCTAACTGTTGGAACAGGATGTCTGACAGAAAGGTTAAGCGGTAGAAATACTCTCAATATAGTGCACACTTGAACTGATATTATTTTTTTTAGTAACAGTAACAGTTCTAACACAGATTTAAAAATGTCTAGAACATCATCAAATAGTTCTGGTCCAAAACGACATGGTGAGATTTAGGAAAAACATCATGGTTTGGCACTAAATAAGTACTTTTGTCATAAATATAACATGGCATATGTCATGTGACATAGGTGACATACGGAATGTCACAGATATCATTAGCATGGCATGATAATCATATTAGCATAGTATACATAGTTTTTATTAGAAGAAGTCAGTGTTGACTTTGGGATGCTAACACCAGTCTCCTAGGTGAAAGTCCTGGGTTTGTGTGACCTGCCCACCCTGGAGGGGTGTCTTTGATGTTTGTACAACACAATGTTGTCTTAATCATTTGTTATACTACATCACAACATGTCACGTCACGTCCTCCTCTGCTCCTGCAATAACTACTGCATTCACTAGAGGACCATAGTAGTTATAATAAATGCAGTATGGGTTGTAATAAGTTGTGCACAGTCAACATATGCGGCTGTTTTTTCAGTGAGAGCAAGGTTTTTCTCACCTATCTCATTTTGCCTTCAACCCTCCAAGACCAAATTAGATCCAGTGCTTGTGCCAACCACAGTTATTCTCTATGTCCTTGCCAAAAAGCTCACCCACACTGTAATAGGTGTTAAAGTTAAAGTGAAGTTGAAGTTTTTTTGTAAACTTTAAAACTTGTAAACTTGAAAGGTGGTTGTAAAAACGCTTGTAGTTTTCTCATTATTTATAAATAATTTACAAATTACAATTTGATATTCAGTAAGGAATTTATGAATCATTCTCTGTGACTCAGACATATCAGTGGGTTTGTTTGTTTGCTCTCTTATCTTCCCATTCAGGAGATGGATTGGAAGATATTCATTTGAGAGACTGATCCAGGGTGTGTTAGCTTGGTGCAAGGCTAAAGCTGGGTGCAGGTGGCTCCACCAAAAGAGGATAAATATTCCCTTCCAGTAAGTTGTTTTACTGTGTGTCATAGTCAGCAAATGCCTCCAGACTGTGGGCTGGTTGCTGGTATAACTATGATCTTTTGTGTTTCTACATATGGTGAATACATTAATAATGTCATTTTGTGCCAATCAATACATTTGTTTGTGCATGGAATCCATCTGTAAAATTCAAAATTCACTACAACAAAAGAGCCCCATAGACGTAATACGAGGTAAATTCATGATTTAGGATAGTCAACAAATGAGGTGGGATGGAGCAGCTATGACCAAACTTTCTCATTAGCTAATTCATGCATACACATTATCAGCCAACACACTCTCACTCCGACCTCGTCACATATTGATGTTCAGTCCATATACGAAGTGCAAGCTACCCTGGGCGTGTTGGTTGTTGACGTTCTGGGATGCCAAGTCAAGTTTTGCCTGTTACATGCATTACCTTCTTTCAAAATACACTTCTGTTTTAGCAGGAAATTTACCATTTGCATATAGTCTCTTTCAAAATAAACGCACTACATTGGTACAACCCACAAATTGAAGTCTTTTTTTGTTCAACAACAAATACACACGTTTAGGCAACAATTTGGGCATCAAAAGCATGTGGTTAGAATTAAGAAAAAAGGACAGGGTTTGGCTTTAGAATCTTACGGGACACAAACACCGCTCTCTCAGGTGAAAGTCGGTGCTTGTTAGACCCATCCACCACCCCTCCTGCCAGCTCCAGTCGGACTTTCGCCGCCTTAACTTTTGTCCTTGTCCCGCCACATTTTCCCCTGACACAAATTATAACAGCAACCGGCTGCGTATCATGCCGATGTTCAAGGACACCTTTTTTCGTTGGTTTTTGATGCCGCAAGTCACTGCCCAAGCATCAGGTTTGACGACTTTGGAGTGAGACCGGTTCTAAAAGCTAACAGTTTATAGCATAAAAAATATGTACAGGAAATATAAACATAAGAGCATGCATTTGAATCATACATCACTGTGATACAAAGATAACAAAAAAAAAAAAAAAAACAGTGTTAAAAGAGCGAGAGAGCTGACACAAATATGAGTTGGATAACAGACACCTTGGAGTGAAGTCAAGTGCACCAGGGTCAGGATTCAGTCTTTGTTTGTGGCCTTATGACTGACACCCACATGTGTTCTGGTTGGCTGCGACACCACAGGGAGCCAGCAAGCAGCCTGGCTCATGCCCCTTCATGCCCACTAAGAACTGAGACAGACAGGCAGAGGGGATAACTGGCCTTCAGGACTGACAGGCTAGTAAACCCAGGTAGGATAAATCTAGGACAGCTGAGGCAGATCATATACATGAGGGGGTATGAAGATCTAGTAATGGAGAAACTTTGTAACTTACCACACATTTTCCCCCCTCAAAACAGTCAGCACAAAGACAATAGCAAGATCAGTTTGTGTTCAGAGCACCTGTCTGATTATTTGTCACACAGCAGCATAAACAAATTTTGCAATTAATTTTCATTTCCTGTACGTGATGAAATGAAAGTGTCAAGTAGGTCACTGTAAAATGTACATTTGAAGTGCAGATTCTACGTGGTATTTAAATATGATGAAGGTGTTTCCCCGAAGGTTGCGTAAGTGTTTTTATCTGTCTGGGAAAAAATGTATTTTTCCGATTTCATAGATATAAAATTAGAGGAGCCCAGACTGCAGCCTGCAGCGTTAACATACATAACATATCTTAATCGCACAGCCAGCCGTTATTTGCCTTGTGTGAGGGGAGTGATGACAGGGCTGCAATAACTGATACACCGAGAGCTAATATAGCAGGTGGCTGACCAATCAAAGGGGAGGATTAACGCGCTGAAAATGCTGTTACATCATCATCGCATGAAGAAGTCAAGATGTTAAACATGATTGACAAACAAACTGCCAGACAAATTGGATCCAGTCCAGTTTGAGCCGAGACCTTGACCTATGATATTTTATTGGCGGTAATAAATCTTTGGAGTGTCATGGCTGCCATGGCAACATCTGGCCCCCAAATTGTTCCACCCGAACATCAGTAACCAACATCCAACCACAATCTATGTCAACAAGTATCAGTGCCAACCACTCACTGAGGCTTCTATAAGCTGTGATTGAACGTATAAATGAGACAAAAACGAAAGAGACACACTTGAAACTTATTGCAGCACTTTCCTAGGTTCTGAACCACCACTTCCTTTCCCAAGAACATACAGCAACCAAAGTCAAAGCTATCATGACGTGAATGTGAGGCAAACAACTGTTGTAATATCATGGACCAATGCTTGAAGGAGAACTTCTCAATAGTCAGTGCTAACACTGAAGCATTGCAGCAGCTAAAAGGACAAAAGTCAAATAGATGCGTAATCTTTTCATCAGCAAAGCTTTAAAACCCACAAACTCAGGAAACTGCTTGTCATTCTACACGAGAAAAGACTCGTGCTTTAAGAAGTCAGCACACTGCCCAGAAACAACTCAAGAGATGAGAGCTTTTCAGATGAGTGGGTGTTTGTCAGCTGTCATCAGGGCTGTCCTCGTCAGTGGTGAGTACTGCGGACATCTGAAAGTTGTCGTTGTATTCTCCACCTTATGTGATAACTACACATGCTGTGGTGATGAATTTGGTAGGGTGAGTTTAAAAGTATTGTGAGCTTTTTGATTGTTAACAGTGATGGTAAAGACTATTAGAAGTCAGCAAGGCCGTCTCGAGAGTTGTTAGTAATAAAGTTAACTGCCACATGAAGCCAGCAAAAACCAGCATATGAAACTACAAGAACTAAAAACAAACTTTAGGAACTATATTCAAGGTTATGTAATCTTAGTTTGCACTCTCTGCCACAGCTAATGGGACAGCTAAAACGATGTATACAGTGAGATAGTCGAGGCTACACACAGCTAAAGCTATCTAACCTTCTGCTTAAGCTAGCAAGCTAAATATCCCAGGAGCTGCTACTTCAGCCTTTGGACTTGAAATCACAATTTGGTGGCTAAGCTACCTTTAAATTACATTCTAAGTTTAATAAATTGCAAGTTAATTTCGTATATTGATTTGAAAATAAAAATTAACACTAGAAGAACAGAGACAAACTCTGCCTGACCAGGCTAATGAATGCTGCATCAAGCTAAGATAGTGATTTACAACTACAACAAAACATGTACCCTAAAGGGACAGGTCATCCAAAAATCAAGATTACGTATTTCTCCTCTTCCCTGCAGTCCTTTCTAGAGATGTCTGCCTTCTCTCCAGTATAATGGAACTAGATGGTACTCCACTGTTAGTGCTTAAAGTGCCAAAAAAATACATTTTAAAAACTCAACAGCAATGTCTCTCTCCAGAAGTCGTGACCCGGTTACTCAAGATTAAACACAGACCAGGGCACTGTGTACATCTACTCAAAGAGTGCCCCAAGAATGAGGCCTGAACTGTTAGTGATTTGGTTGGCGGGTGTAGTTTGGTAGAAAGAAAATAGTTCCTACATGAAACTGCTCACAACAAGGTCTGTGGATTATCTTGAGTAACCAGGTCATGATTTCTAGAAAGAGACATTGCTGTTGAGTTTTTAAAATGTATTTTGGGGGGGCTTTAAGCACCACAAGCTGAGTGCCATCTAATTCCATTATATTTGAAAGAAGGCAGACATCTCTATGGCCGTATTTGTGTCTTGACTTGGGCTGTGAGTTGAAGCCGTGGAGAGCAGCCAGTCTGCTTGCTGGACATGACACATTATGTAAGAGGTCGCGCTGTGGTCACTGGAAACCTTATCTCTTCCAACACTCAGGACGCATTAAGATGAAATTACCATAGACTGATACATAACACATAGATTGTCCCATGACTAGTCACAGGTTCAACCCTTGCAACAGCCAGCGCTTTGAACTCCAGTTTATGACCTTCAGCAACCTGTTCTTGACAGGAAATGCATGTTTTTTCCTCCACGAGACAGTAGAGCCAAATGCTGCCTGAAAGCTGACCACTGAAGATTTCACAGGTTACTCAGTGTTGTTTATTGATTGGCTGATTTAACCTGAAGCTGCATATACTTCAGTTCTGATTTAGGATCTCTTCTAGTAACAACAGGCCAGGTGCCAGCGCTGCCAGAGGAATGCGACTGAGGGTTTTAAAATGTAAGACAGCCACTTGCTGAGCGTGTATGCTCTGTTTCAGCAACACCCTGAGCCGATCTCAGTTACAGCCATGCCTCACCGCCCACAGTATCACTCCTCTGTCTTTTGGCGTCTCAACAGGAGCAGCTGAGAGCATGCCTGAAGAGTATGTTGGCATAAAACTGGATGTCACCTTCCTTTTTTTTTTCTTTTTTTTTAATAAATTATATGTCGACAACATAACCGTGTGTGACACTGAAGCAGATTGTGGATGTCAGAATGACGTTCAGGGTGATTAAGTTTATGTGCACCAAGCCAAGGAGAAAATATAAACAGGAATAATAGAAAACCATTATAATGTCTGATTATAACCCACACATTTTGTAAGGGGTATTTCATGACCTTGAATGTAATTACATTATTGTCACAATTGCTCACTATAAATTGACCCCAAAAGTATTTTCACTCCTCAGTGGACAGTTTAGCCAGTTATCTAAATGTTCATCTTTGATTTTCATCATTACAAAAAGTGCTTTAGACTTAGCTTTGCTTTGCTTTGCATGTGGAATTTAATATTGTGCTTTTAGTTTGCATTGTTTTCCAGCATCCCCAAATGTAGTCCACCTATTCAATTTAATCTAACACCTACTAGGGTCTGTTTAGTTATTTGTATTTTATTAAAATAAGATCCCACTTCCCATTAACTTGATTAATTCAATTCTTTTAATACTTGTCTTTTTCCATTATCTAAATCCATATGTTTTCTGTATGAAAGCACTGTGAAACCCATTTTTCAAACAAATAGAACATGCTATTGTTTTTAGCACAAACCTATGGCATTTTACATTGTATAAATTAGCCTAGTGGCTAGTGGACTTTTCCTCATATGAAGCAATATTTAACAAAGGTAATGTTACAAAATTTGTCTCAATTACAGCTCACAAGGTTCATGGACAAAACAACTGTCTCATACTAAACATGTTTTCCAAACAAACACAACATGCTAACATTATTAGTACAAAATATGGCATTTTACATTATATAAATTAGCTTAGCAGCTAGTAAGTAAGTAAGTAAAATTTATTTGTGTAGCACTTCTCACAGAGAGGACTCACAAAGTGCTTCACAGGATTAAAATACCAACAAGAATACATACATACAAACATACATGTCATACAGAGACACAAAAAATGAAACAGTTGTTGCAAAACAAATCACTTAAGACAAGTTAAAGAATGCCTGCCTGTATAGATAGGTTTTAAGATGCTTCTTAAAAATATCAACCGATGCTGCAGCTCTCAAATTCTGTGGGAGGGCTTCCACAATCTGGGCGCAATGGACTCAAAGGCCCGGTCACCTCTAGTTCTAATCCTAGTGCGAGGAACTGCCAACAGGCCGTGATCGGCCGACCTAAGTGTCCTACTAGGAACATATACATGCAGCAGGTCAGACAGATACTCAGGTGCCTGACCATGAAGGGCTCTGAAAGTTAAAACAAGGATTTTGAACTGGATCCTGAAGCTGACGGGAAGCCAGTGTAGGGAGGCCAGGACAGGAGTAATGTGGCAGTTTTTGGGTGATTTGGTAAACAGCCTGGCAGCGGCATTCTGCACCAATTGGAGGCGATCTACAAGAGTTTTGCTGAGACACATGAAGAGAGAATTGCAGTAATCCAGACGTGATGACACAAAGGCGTGAATGATCATTTCTAGTTCAGCATGTGATACAACAGATCTCAGTTTTGCAATGTTTTTAAGGTGGAAAAAGCATGTACGGGTCAACGCATGGATGTGGTTATCAAAGTGCATGGCCTGGTCAAAAATAACTCTGAGATTTCTCAGGTTAGAGCGGATATTTAAATTCAGGGACCCAATACAGCTCGCCACCCTAGAAGCAGTACAGTCTGGAGCAACAATAAGGACCTCGGTCTTAGCAGTGTTAAGCTGGAGGAAATTGTTGACCATCCAGTCATTAATTGCAGATGAACAGTCATGCAGTACATTCAGACAATCAGTCCTGTCAGGATTAAAGGAAAAATACAGCTGAATATCATCCGCTTACATATGATAAGATACACCCTCAAACCTGTTGATAATGATTCCAAGAGGTAGCATATACAGAGCAAACAAAATTGGACCCAACACTGAGCCCTGAGGTACCCCACAAGACAGGGGGATGGACTCGGACATGAAAGGACCAGATGCTACTGAGAAACTTCTACCAGAAAGGTAGGAGGCAAACCAGTCAAGGGCACTGCCTGAAATGCCAACACAGTCACTGAGCCTATCTAACAGGATGTGGTGATCCACAGTATCGAAGGCTGCGCTAAGGTCAAGCAGCACTAGGATGGTACATTTACCCGTGTCAGAGGCCATCATGATGTCATTAGACACTCTAAGAAGTGCTGTCTCAGTGGAATGCTGCTGACGGTAACCAGACTGAAATTTGTCATAAATACAGTACTTATTTAGGGCAGGGACTAGTTGGTTAGCAACTTTTTCTAAGATCTTTAAAATGAAAGGCAATTTAGAAATGGGCCTGAAGTTGCTAAATAATGAAGGGTCCAGATTTTGCTTTTTAAGAAGCGGCTGGACAACTGCATGTTTAAAATAGGAGGGGAAGCAGCCAGAGACCAGTGAGCAATTAATAATATAGAGCAGGGAAGAGCCGATGGAACCAATAACTTTTTTCAGTAGAGATGTGGGCAAGATGTCTAACGGGCTGGAGGAAGTCTTCATACTGCTCACTAGCTTAGTTAAATCTTGTAGATTCTCTAGTGGACTTTTCCTCTACTCATATGAAGCCAGGAGCAACAACAATATTTAACAAAGGTAACATTACAACAATCTGCCTCAATTACAGCTCACAAAGTTCATGGACAAAACAACTGTCTCATACTAATCATGTTTTCCAAACAAACACAACATGCTAACATTATTAGTACAAGCCTATGGCATTTTACATTGTATAAATTAGCTTAGTGGCTAGCAGAGTTTTCCTCCACCCATATGACGCCAGAATAAATCACACACAAGACTTAAAATGCTATTTGTGGGGGCTTTATTGTCTTGACAATTTATTGTTTCTTATCTGTGAAATAAAGTAAATAAAAGCTTCATTTCCACTGAGGGAAATGGTTTCAGCTTACATAAATAAACAGGAGGTCTGTGTCACTGCAACATGTAGTTACATTTCTGGGGAGGTCCACGTCAGGCTTTGCTGTAGGTGTGGCGTCAGTTTGACCCAGAAGTATAAATCCCATTTTAAGAGGTGGTTATGTACCAGCAACACGAAAACAAAGTCATTGCAACGTGCGTTATGAATGGTCGCAGTTTGTTAAGGTTTAGGGTACGAAAAACAATTGGGTAGGTTAAATTAGGTTAAGTTTTTATTAAATTACTACACACAGACACCGCATGAATTAATGTACTTTGCTTAGTTACATAAAGTACATCAAGTCATGTAACTACATTGAATTTTGGGTTCATACGAGACAGTCTTCTGTTGAAAGTCCATGTTAGTTTGACCAATTCACCATAACTCCCACCCACCCCACACATTCTCACTCTTTATATTTTATTCCTGTGTTCACCACGACAAAAGATCCTCATTGCAGTGACACTTTTTTTGCGTTTCCAGCATGTAAATTTAAGACGTTTCGTGCCCACCCGCACTTGATGGGAGTTCATGTCCATTTCACATATTTCTATGAGACCGAGCTGCAACACCATAGTTATTAGGGCAACACAGTTATTAAGTTTTAAAGTTTAAATGGGGCTCAGCGGGACATTCAGTGTGATAGTGGCATTTACGTAATATATAGTAAACAAACTAACGACGAATCAGAAATGTGTAACATGTATTTTATCAATACTACATATCAAACAAAAGCCAGAGACTGTGTCATGTTCAGTGTCTGTGACCTGTAAATTCACAACTTCAAAGCAATGTTATCTCAGAGCCTTATGGTGGAAGTTTCTCCTCTGTGCCGCTGCATCACGTCCGCAGCTGTCTGTACCAAAGAGTAGCGTGAATGGGTCTCAGAGTGATGATTTCAATCTCCAGCTTTCAAGGGGCAGCCATGTAGTTGTTCTGGCTCTGGCACACTGTCAACATGCCTACCAGCACGCATTTGTCAAGCTAGGTCTAAAATAAGCAAGTGAACTGTATGTGTTTACCTATTAGCGTGTGTTTGTGTGTGTGTTTCAGAAGACCCTCAGAGCTTGTCTTGTGAACTGGTCCATATTTTTAATTCATTTACATTATATTAAAAGTGTATTCCAAACAATCTAAGCATGCACTGGTATAAAGTCTTAAACAGCACACACGTGATATTTACTGGATGTTATCTGAGGCAGGAGCCAGAGTTCAGAGGTTAACCTCTCTGACCAATCTGCTTGTTACAGGGTGGCTCATATACTCAGTGGTGAAAATCTGAGGCTGCCACCGCCCCAGCAATGTTTAAAAAGCACTGCACAGAGCTGCAAGTGCATGAAAGCTTTACTTAGTGATCCCAGAGTATTGTGTCACTGCTGTGCAGAACGCCGACACTGAGCTCGACATTATCTGATGTAAACAGCACTGTGGTGTTGCCTGCTTCCTGTTTTTGTGACCTGTTAGTAATTCAGTGATAACGATGTGTTTCAGTGTGTCTGCTGAGTGT
Organism: Epinephelus awoara; assembly: GCA_035609425.1. Lineage (NCBI taxonomy): Eukaryota > Metazoa > Chordata > Actinopteri > Perciformes > Serranidae > Epinephelus > Epinephelus awoara. The sequence continues at coordinate 13,079,261 of CM069313.1, forward strand.
GAGAGGAGATGGAGAGGACTCCACAGAACAACCAGGTGGGTCAATAGGTTATGTTGAACACACAACAATTAAAAGGTTATTTCCAAATGGGTCAGTGAGTATAGGTCATACTGCAACATGAACCATATGAAGGTGTCATTCATTTAGCAGCGGTACTTTTTTTAATAATGAAACAGTGAAGGTCTTTGAGTTTGTTTCTAAATTCTGTGTAGATTTTTTTGTTTTTCAAAGCAAAACCTTAAAGGGTCAGTTTGGCTGACTTACAGAAAGATATTTAAAGGTCCCGTGTGTGCAGATTACACATAAGAGACAAAAATCAGTTATGTTATTTCTGTATTTTGTCCCTCTATTTTTTTGGTAAGTAATTGAAATTTAAATCATGATTTATTTTAATGCAAAAAATCATGAAAATCAGTCTTGGTTGAACTGGTACCAGTGATGGGGAGTCACAAGTCAGCTCTTCTTTGTTTTAATGTTTTCGATCCCGGGTCTTCAACAGGGGGTCCTTAGAGTTACTGCAGGGGGTCTGCCAAATTAACTCATGATAACTGAATTTAAGCTTTAATTCATTTTTGTATTTTATTATTAGAAAATCAAGATGTGTCTAAAAATACACATTAACATGATTCTTACATATAGATAAGTTGACCTATGTAATTTACAGTACCCAAAATTAATGATAGGCTAAAGGCCAAAACACACTGGTGCCAACCAGAGCACATCAAACATACGCCCCCATAACAGCCCGAAACCGGACTTTTAAAATACATGTAAACATGTTAGTCCAACTCGAATAGCGTGACAGCAGAAGAAGCCCGTAACAACATGTCAAAATCTACATCCAGAAGCATGTATTTTTGGATGGACAAGGAGACACAGTGCTGTTGTCCACCATGGTACCAGTTTGCTGCTAGCTAACCATAGCTAGCTTGATGCTGATTGTTTGGTCTGTTACGTAATGGGTCAACTGGAATACTAATACAAGCTGAAAGGGGGCATATCGCCACCTATCCCGCGGAGCTGGACATACTTTGGTCAATTCATTGATTCCCCTCCTGTGCTTTACTGGGACAAGGACAGTACTCCAGTTAAATATTCAAAGCTCAACTTAACTGTGCATGTGAAGGTACTGACTGACCTGCAGTGACCCCCTCGATGATTCCTAGATGTTCCAGATTCAAATTGCAAAGACTGATGACGCAATCAAATTTTCCGAAAGGAGCATGACACCATGACTGAGACTTTTATTTAGTAAACAAGTTGTGAAATCAAACATCTTCCCTTCCTTTCACACACACACACACACACACACACACACACACACACACACACGCACATGCACACACACACACACACTGTTTAATGTGTCAGAACGGCTGATCATGAGCTGGCATTCCCCAAACTGATGTTTGGCTCTGTCACAGGTTTTACGTCGCATCTTGTTTGTTAGTGGCTGTGTGATGCCCGCTGGTTGTTTTCCTTCCAGATTTGAGGTATGTTTTGATCGGAGGTGGGATCGGCCTGTTCTTAGCTGCTGGATTCATTATCGTCATGATGTGCCTCATCAGGAAGTACATGTATAATGGCAACACAGGTGAGAGGACAGACTGAGATCATATTACAGACATTTGCCATTATAATCTGTAAACTGTATGACTGAGAAACTTTTTTTCATCCGTTCACATTTGTCTTTATAGATTGTCCCAAATTAATCGCATGAAAATTGGATAAAATATGACACTGTGCTTTGTATAGTATATTAACATTATGGTGTACTTATGTGTCAAACTGATTTTTCCTACAGGTGGTGGTGCTGTGAAGAGAACTTTAGAGGTAAGATGTTAACCTTAAAGACTGGTGCTTAATTATGCCACTGACATAACACAATCATAACTAATTAAATGTAATAATTTCTTTTTACTTTTGTCAATTTTCATATCAGTAATGGATGATGTCATTTATTAAAAGAGACACAAAATATTTTGTAATAAAAAAATACTAAAATTCAAACATTCTGTTCTGTATTTTGAAGGTTCCCATAACATCTATTTACTCTCAACCACAGCCTCAGGCAATGGCTTTGAGCAGCATGGGCCCATCAGAACCTCCTGTAGCGGCGGTGTCCAGTGACATGCAGTGGTAAAGGTCAGGCAGAGTGATTTGTAGGATGAAGAGAACCCTGCAAAAGTGGCATTTGGGTGGAAGGTCAACCAGGCGGCCTGCTGCCTTAGGTTTTGACGCACAGACTGTTTTACCTCATGTACATTTTCAGCAATAACGTATCATTATGGTTTTCATAATAAATGTCCAAAGAATGTTTGTCATAATGCTTTTTGTATTTGGCTGTGGAAAATTGTGTTGTTTGACAATCTTAACAATCTAGGTTTCAGCCCGAATGACTTTATGTTCTGTGGAACTCTACTTTGGGAAATTCCAGCTGCTCCACTGACACACAAACTGGATTATTTAGCACCACTCAGCAGAAATCTTCTGAACTAATAAGCATTTCATACTTTATCCACAAGGGGGTGATATTTACCTCCAAGAAAAAACAACAACCTTAGACCAGCATCTGAGCACCAGACCAGTCTTGTGAACGTCTTTTTGTACCTTGATGACTTGTGTTCAGGTCAGAGTATAATCTGATTTAATTATGACATTTAATCACATCTGGTTAATGACAATGAGTCCATGGAGCAGCATCCCTATCAGCATAAAAAAAATCCTTTCTTAATCTCAGCTCTCATTTCTTTTTGTAGCATTTTTCCACCTGCAGGATTTATGCATTCAAAGAAATAGCTTATTAGCATGGTACTGTGGTTATTAGACAGCAGAAAGTGAAGTTGACACTTAACACTGAAATCAGCTTTACGCTTGTTTGTGAGGCACTTTAAAGTAGAAAGTATATAGGAGAGCAGAACGTCAATTACCTGGGTCCAGACCTATGGTTCTGCCCGTTCCATCGAGTTTGAGCCGATCGATTTGTCATGCATCATGACATGAAGTGGTTTCTTGATTAAAATTAGAAATGACCAATTAGCTGAGTGGGAGGACTCGATAAGCCAATCAGCACCATGGGCAGGACTAATGCTGCTGTCAAGCTGTTGTCAAGGGGTGTGCCAAAACCAATGCGGAGTAAATGGGGCGCCAGTAGCTTAGTCCATACGGTCTTGGGTTAGGAACCGGAGGGTCGCCGGGTCAAGTATGGGACCAAATATAAAGCGTGGACTGGTAGCTGGAGAACTGCCACTTTGCCTCCTGGGCACTGCCAGGTACCCTTGATTAGGCACCAAACCCCCCACTGCTCAGGGCACCTGTCCATGGGCAGCACCCTCGCTCTGACATCTCTCCTTTTAACGCATGCTCCTGTTTGTGCATCTGTGTGTATTGGTCTGTGTGTTTATGATAGCAGAGTAGAAAAAAAAATTCCCTTCAGGGATTAACAAAGTATATCTGCTAACTGCTAACAACAACGATGACAAGCACCATAGACAAGATAGATGCTGCTAATCGAATCCTAAATCTTCTCTATCGCCTAACATCGTAGTTTATTTTTATTTTGTTCTGCTCCACTCGCAAAACACTTCTGTCAGCATGGCTACGCATCAGTGTGGACTTAAAATGAGAATTCAGGCTGATACTTTGATCTCTAGTGATCGGTTAGGGAATATCAATTCCCACTCCCCCACAGGAATCGATTAGAGTGGACACAACGTCAGATTGAAGATGAAAAAATGAATTTTGAGAGCAAAAATGAGTTAGAAATATACAAACACTATTTAGAAAGTTGCGAAAACAATCTCACTGCAAGTTCAGTTTAGTAGTTTTCAACTGTACCACATGATCTTCATCAGTACATGGAGTTTGCCCTGTTTTCATAGAATAGTGTTTTTTTGTAGTTTTCAGTCTCTGGCACTCAAAGAACTTCTTGTCCATGTTGGCTTAAAAGCTGAGTTTCAACCTTCAAAAACCAACTGTATAAATATAAATTTAATGTAAATCTAACTTACTGCACCGTTAACTGCAAGCACCTTTACTGCTCAGGCAACAGATACAGGGTTTTGGCACTGTTACAACTACCATATGACCTATATCATCCAAATGAGGAGTCTGAGTGTACTGCCAAGTTTGTGAGACTGCCTCCCCAAGCCCACAGATGGATGAAGAAGAACCAGTAAAAAACCTTCTCTAATATCCTGGTAACCATATATGCAAACAGAATAATAACTAACAGATGTCTTCACTTCTTCACCTTTGTATTCTTCACTGTACTGCACAGTACAGATAGAGCTGCAGCTGTAGAGGTCCTGTTTACTTCTGCTTGACAAGCTAATGTTACAGTTTGGCTCCATCCTCAAAAGGAGTAATTAAAGCTGCTATCATCAGTATTTTTCTTATAACAATCAGTCATCATTTCTTAAAACATGTCATTCAAATGTGTTGTTGCAGATTTTTCTATTAAATTCAATGCATTGAAGGTTCAATGCTTCCATTATCCTAAATACAAATGAAGGCAAGATACTGATGCAATCAAGAATATGCAAATGAGCATGTGATGTCATCTGGTGACTTTCAGCAACTTTTGGAGTGCTAGCTACTTTCATTGGAAGAGAGTTGGCAATGCTGATTGGATGTACCAATCAAAGTGGAGATTAAAACAATTCCAAGTCGCCTAATTGTTCATCTTGTTCAGTGTGCTGGATGTGAGTAGCCTTTTAGCATCTTTCAGCTTATTGTTTTGATTTTACAGCCTGCAAACTCTGCTGTCATGAATTTTTTATTCAAAAAAAGCAAATGTATGCTACCTGCCTGGTACCAAAAGGCAGACAGACAAATTAGCAACTAGCTGTTTTAGAAATTCAAACGTTTTAGCAAGCTAGGCAGATCTTTGCAACTGCAAATTCAGATAATTCTTACTCTTAATGTTAGTGAGCAATATTTTAGCCTATTAGCAAGGTTACTTGTTAGCATCGCCTACCTAGTTAGCAAGCTAACTCGCTAACCCTGCAGTAGCTTACAAGGTTTTCATTTAGTGTAATTGAGGATTTTGTTTAACTGTACTAACTTCAATTTGGAAATGTAGCTTAGCTCTGAAGAAGCACAAAGGAATTTTTTTTTTAAAAAGCACAGAAGCAGTGCAGTGATAATGTCACAGGGTTGATTGCAATGTTGGTCCAGGGCATGTCCTTCTTGGCAAAATCACATCTTGCTTGGACTTAGAGCCCAATCCAACGGTTGGCAGTTAATCAATGTCTGGCTGTCGGTAAGCATCTGTCACCTTTAGTTCTTGCGGTGTGTGGTCCGTTGGCACAAGTTAGTCGGCTGTTTTTTTTTGCCTGATTCAACATGTTGACCTGCGGCCTGCCGCTGAGAAAAGAAGGGTGAGGAAGTGAGGAAAGTAAACAAATAGCTGAAGGCAAGAGGGGATGAACTTGAAACAAACTTATTTTATAAGGTAAGATTATTTTTTTTAGCTTTTGATCTCTTCAGCAGAAACAGTTGTTTGTGTCATTGTGTCATCATTTGTTCTTTCAATATCGGGTTGTGTTGTTATTGTGCTAACTCGCTAACAAGCGTCTTTAATCCATCTTGTCAGTCTTGCGGTTCACCTTTTTTAAATGACGAATACAGACTACCTCCGCCTGCTGGTATGGAGAGCTATCTCCTCTCATGCACGCCCAGAATGTACATGCTAGTTGGCCTTTGGCTGTAGTGTTTTTGTTGTGATCATGCACAACTTTTTTGGCTGATGTGAAGTGGTACCACAGTTAGGCTTCCTTGCCACTAGTTGTTTGATGTTGGTTTGGTGTGTCTGGGCCTTTACATTCATCTGGTCACTAAAACCATGACTAAATGACTGCTAATGTTGTTCTGTGTCTGCCTGATGTGTAATTACTTTGCTAACACATTAGCTTGAACAACTTTATGCAGCAATAAGATGCCAGATGTTAAGTTTTTAGCTTGTCGTGGAGTTTCTCTTTAGCCAGAGAAACCAGTTCATGCAGCTTTAGGATGCTATTTGCTAGTAATGTACTATTTACTTTACTTACTTTGCAGCCAGTGCTCTGGACTAGCATGCTTGTAGTTTTATGCTGCAAAGTTTTATTTTTATCTGATGTACATCATTAAGGAAAGAGCTGTCAGCAGAACTGATGATAAGCAGGAAAAATGCATGAGCAAGGACTCTTACACTGTGTTTAGAGCCTAATTTGGTGAATTCCACACCACAGTTTGCACTAAATGCAGAAGGTTTAAGAGCTTTGGTAAAGTGGGGACTTCTTTGTCAAGGGAACAGCCGTGATTGTCAAACTGTCGCCAGAGTAGAAGCACTTATGAGGCCCCATAGGCCGTCCTCTTTATTATCAGTAAATCAAAAATGTCCCAGATCCTCACAGCGCTGCTCTCTGAGGTTTGATAAAAGCCAGCAAAGTGTCCCGAAAACCCAGAGCAGTACAAAGATTCACTGTGGGATCCTGTTACATGAGACAAGAGATGAGGGGAGATAGATGCAGACACACAGACACACACACAGACACAACGGTTTAACTAATGTGAGGTTTGAGGACCAATTTTGAAAAGCAGGATGAGCAACCACACCAGTTTAACACTTGAGGAAACTGTGGGATCATTTTGTAACTTTAAATGCAGAATTCATCTTCATAAAATGTTCTTCTCCATCATTTCACTGGCCACAGAGATGCCCACACACAAACACAGACTGCAGCCCACCCCCCCTCCTCCCCTCTGTGTCAGCATATGTGTGTGTTCCAAAATAAAAGCCCTTGACGTTGGTCTGCGCCCGCTGTCCTCCACAGCTGGAAGTGTGATTTGCTCGGCGTCAATCTCAACAACACACCCCTCCTGCCCCTCCATCCTGCACAGGAAATTACACTTCCCACTCACTCGCCAGGAGCAGAAGTGTGTGTGTATGTGTGTGTGTCCTTGCACATGTTCACCTGTCTGTTTCTAGTGCTTCATGTGCGCGTGCATGTGTTTGTGTGTGTGCACGTGAGGCTGCCAAATGTGTTTTCACTGTGTGTGTGACATGAGGGGGGAGGGGCAGAGGGAGGTCCTGAGTAGAAACAGAGCGTCCGATGTTTCATATTACACTCCTCGGCTGGGGAAAAAAAGAGAAGGAGAGGAGGAGGAGGAGGAGGAAGAAACCTGGGGCTTCTTTTCTTCAGAGGCATTTAACTGGGAGTTTATGGAGGCTGCAGCCGTGGAAAATGAAGATCTCTTCTGTGGTCTTCGCTCTCCTGACTCGAGCACTGCTTGGAGGTAGGAAAAGTTTATTTTGCTTCATACCAAAGTGGATGTGGTGGAGGCAAAATGTTTTCCACTATTATTCTGAGAAGCTTTGCAGAAAACACAGAATCAGAGAGGATGTTGGGTTGAAGGGTGAGGAGATGGAGAAGGGTAGTTTTGGTAGATATGAAGTTCTGTTAACTAAAACTTTTCTACATGCTGTCCAGTTTCTGCTGGAATGAACTTTCAAAGTAAGATTGCAGGGTATGCTGGCAAGAAAATAACAAGTTTACAAAAGTTGCATGTGTTTGCAGAGATGAGAGGGAAATCCAAGGTGAAAATTGGTGGTTTTCAAAGTAAAACAGAGAGTTTACATTAATTTACGGTGACTCCACAGGTCTTCTGTCAAAACAGATTATTTAATTGGACAGTCTGAGAGTTCAAAGTCAACAAGCAACACCAAAACAACACTTTCCAGACGTCCCGGCTATACTTTCCTTGTTTTCTTCTGTCACTCAAAACTCAATGAAAGACAAAACAGTCAAGAAAAATGGCACAGATTTTAATTACGTGCAGAGCTGAGCATTTGAGCTGTGTGACAGTGATATGCTTGCGTGTCGTGGAAAGTGTGAAGTATGAAATTGCGCAAAACTGGAGAAACAGATGTGTGATATATTGTCATGCACCACATGCAGCAGTAAAGTTTGTTCCTCAATATTCATCCAACGTATGTCGTCACATGCCAAAAACAACACGGGTGTCAGCATGACGGGAAGGAGACTGTTGAGCAATAATTCCATTAGATTTGGGAACTGTCGTGATTTCAGATGCGACGTATATCTTTTATCAGTGGAGCAAACCTTCAGTTTATTTGTTAGGTGTGTTCAAGCTGCTCTTTCAAGTCAGTCAAGCTTGTATTTTAGAGAAAATTTCAGAGGAATCATTTCCTTAAATTCTTGTTAATTGTTCAGTCGTTTCTCCTAAACAAGCCAAAGCTTCAGTTGAAATTTACTCCTCAGATTTGACACCATGCAGAAAATTTTAAACTCATCTGAACTGCATTAAAATTTGATGGATACCATAACAGGATGACCTATCTTTGACTTATTCTGGGCACTTATAGGACTCTCTGTCCATGTTGGCCAAAACACTGAACAATCGGGATAAACAGATTATTCTTGACCCTGAAAGGAGTAGTTGGAAAAAAACAGATGATGAAAATAATGTCAAGTTTAGTAAACATCTTCAGTTTTATGACAACTGAGTAAAGGTCTGACACAGTCAAAGGCTTAGGACCCTGTAAGTGGACCTTGAGTGGGGACTGTTTGGTCCACTACTGTTTCCAAGGTCAAGAACTCTTGACCTGTTCAATCTGTGATTTCAGCTTTGCAATGAAAACTCATAAATCCTGCTATTAACCTCAGACAAATCTTAAAATTTTGGCACCACGGTGTCTTACACTGTCAAATTTCAATCAAATTTAATAAAATCAGCCAATTAAATAATACATGTGCCATTTATTACATTAGATTAATCGGTTTTAAAGTTCATTTAAGTCATTCAAAATTCCACATAATCACCTTCAAAACCATTTCAAACCTTAACATATGTTCAAGTCTTAATATAACGAGCTAAATGAAGGTGCCACTGTTCACCAAATGCATCAAAATAGGAAACTGTCATTTTATCACCACACCTTGACATATGGATTATATTCTGATTGAAATGATATTAAAAAAAACTCTTTATCCTTTAATTTCAATTGATCCATACATACTACAGGTCTTTATGGATGATCACAAATACTACCTCACTCACCTGCCACATGTGTGACCGTGCCCCAGTGCTGTGTTCACATGGAATCAGGTAGACGTTAGACAGCAGATAGAAAACACCTTCTGGACGGCACAGGAATAAAAAATAGTCCAACAGAATGGCAGGATGTTGAAACAAAACACACATGACAACACATCGTGATGGTACTGTATTGTTGATTGCAATAAAATACATTAAATGTAATTATTTCATATTTATTATTTAACATAATTTTCTAGTTATGTCATGTAATTGTCAAGATCACCCATGTTTTCTTGTATAAAGGAGCTATGTAACAACCGGTTTTTAACTCCATTGTGGAGGACAGCAAAAAGTGAAAATATTTTAACATTTAACATCAATTGCTGGCATTTTCTGTCATTGCTCACCTAATTTTATAGTACTGCTCTCGTCCATTAAAATCATATCCAATTTGCCATGTAAATGCAGCATAAACTATATAAATTAACGGCTTTTTTCTCTTCTGTTGGTTTGCAAACAGCACATATGTACCATCATCTGGCAGTGTAGTCAGTACTCTCATCATCAGGTTAATATTTTTCAACCTGAACAGAGGACCAAAATGAAAAGGGAAAAGATGTCTATGTCTTTTTTTAGGGATATTTGTCTGCTTAAATAAACTAATGATTTTGGGTTAAATGTGGCTGCTGCCATAGTTTCAGTACTTGATTTTACGTGATGTTTTTTACAGTGTAGCCAACCATCTGTATCATGGGCAAAACAATGGACAGACAGGAAACAGCTGAATGTGTTTAAGGAGATGCTTTAACTCTCAAAATCAAAGGCTTGCTTTAACCAACATGCAGTCAAAACATGAGAGGAGCACAACTTCACATGTGTTTTGTTAAGACACGACCTGATTCCACGTCTCTGACATCTTTTTCAGCTTGGAAGCAGTTGAATATTGTCAGATATGAAATAAATAGCAGAGGCCATCAGTCATCCAAACAAATCCAGACATCTTGATGCTACATACTGCTCCAAATGGTTCTCAGATAACTTGTTTGAATCTTTTACAGATTTGTGTTTGGCCATCAACGTCACCATCACCCCATCCCCCTTCACAGTGGCCCAGGAGGGTCAAAACATCACTCTTACCTGTGTTGTGTCCCAGCGGCGCCGCAATGCTGCTTTACCAGTGGTGAAATGGACCTTCCTGCCAGAGGGCACAGACCGGCCGGAGGATGAACTCCTCATCGCTCGCGTCAATATGAGGAAGGCCCGTTTCTATGGCAACTACACAAAGAGTTTCCCGTGGCCCAAAATGAAGCTGACGGTGGTGAAGCAGGGGAAGATATTTGACCTGGTAATCTTGAATGTGTCCGAGGGGGACCGGGGGCTCTACATGTGCCGGGTGCAGGAGTTTAAAAAGCACCAGGATCGCTGGAAGGCCTCTTCAAACTGCACCGCCGCCACTGAGCTCAGAGGTGAGGGCTGGACTTGTTTAATTTGACCCTGTCCTTTTCCACATTAGACCACCTTAGTGCAGTCAACACTGAAGCCAGGCAAGAAACAGTGGGTACACATTTGTGAAGGTTAAAATATGGTGCTTATAGAGTTTCTTGAAGGGATGCTCCACCCAAAGTCTTTTTAGTATGAAACACTTATAGGCAGGAGAGGCAACTTTAGTTTGTATTTTCCTCCTTCACAGGAGGTTATGGTCAGCTTGGATTTGTGTTAATTATGGGTTTTATGTCTGACAAAAAATTAAATATTTTACAGAAACCCATTTTCCCGCTGCCCATACATATGATCAGTATGTTCCAAACACTCATATTTTGCCAAATGACTAAGCCGGAATAGAGTGGCTCAGACGTGGGTACTCCTAATGTGCATGTGTTATTCAGCCTGGTCTCACTCCCAGTGCGTCACACATTGGGTAGGATGGGAGGTTGATGGGTCCAACAAACACTGGACTTTGACCCAGGGGAGCAGTGTTCGAGACCAATAAACAACAGCATTGGTTACGGCCTTTTTGGCCATGTTTGCGGCACTCAAAACTGCCACATCCAAGATCTTTTCCAAAACTGCTGACCCCTTCTTACTGCCGAACCCGTCCGAGTCTAGCTACGATGCAAAAGGCTCCCCTGGCATCATTTTAGGCTTCTGTCCCATCAGCAAAATGTGATGTTTGTTAATCTTGGTATATGCTGTTAAGCAGTTGCTACAGAGTTAATCAGGAATGATTCATAGAACAGTGTTTCTCAAATGGGGGTATGGGTACCCTAGGAGTACTGCAGGCACGTCATAATAGCATGCCCTGGAGCCCCCTATAACTACCTTACACCACTCCTCCAGCCATCGGTTATCAATCATAGCTAATTTTTATTCCTTTATTCAAAGTTCTTCAGGAGCTACTTGTTAGTTAGTCATTATTACCTCCACCAAGGAGGTTATGTTTTCGCCGGCGTTGGTCTGTTTGTTTGTTTGTCTGCAAAATAACTCAAAAAGTAATGAACAGATTGTGATGAAAGGTAGATATTGAGACAAGGAACAGATGATAAAATTTTGATTGTGATCGGTTAAAGCAAAGTGGATAAAATAATAAAAAAGTCTGTCATCTGACAGCCTCAGCAGCAATTCCAATTTTTAAGACGGTGAAAATAGCGCCATCTGGTGGCCGGAAAGCATGTCTTGTACTACTTGCTAAATATTGTTGTAATTCTAAAGATGGAATTAATGTTCTGTGTTGGAAAAAAAGAAAGTGAAAAATACAAAAAAACATATTATATTCTGTGTTGGTACAAAGTAAAAACGAAATAAATACACCACAGTGTCTCCACGGTGAAGGCGTATATAACCTAATAATGATAGTGATGCAAATAACCTAATTGTGATGCAGGCTGCAAAATCTGATGCAGAGGGGGAGGGAATATCACTTACTTGGTGGAGGTCTGCACTCTCTGAGTTCTTTTCTAGTTAACAGCTGGATCCTGATTTGATGTCTTTTTTTTGGGTCAGTACTCAGAAATGAGTTTTCTTTCTTGCATGTGTTACTAAATGGCTTCAATAACATTAGGACATCCTTTTATGGCTGCCCAATATGCACATTAGACAGAATTATAGACATATGAATATCTATTGTGCTTAAGAACTCTTAAGTAGCATAGCCTTGGTTGTGACTCATTAGAATTCCTGTCTGCGAATTGACAAGTATCCAATAGCAAAGCAATGTCTTTGTTTAAAATAAGTGGAGTTCGAATTAAAATTGGGGTCTTGAGCCAAAGACGGTGGGGAACATCTGGGAAACTAGTAGCTGTAGCCCAGTTTCTCACAGAATGACATCACTGCTTTAGATGGTGCAGGGCGAAGACTTGACAGCTATTTCTACAACCACAACAGAAGCAATGACAAATGCTGTTTTGATAATAGTAAGACCGTAAAAAGTTCTCTCAGACACCAGGTTTGACTGCAGAGATCCTTCACGGCCAGCAGCAGAGAACTGTGACTGCTATTATGGTGCTCCTATGAACACATGAATCTGTTTGAGGGTTTAGCTGGAGAAAAAGCATGGATGCCCTGTTAACTCTCTCCGTAATTTAGTCCTCAGAAATATGACTGATCTGCAGGAGAGGCAAGGGGGAGTAGAAATGTGTGCTAGCTCTTTCTGACAAATGCCTCCAAATATCAGTTTGAAGCAATGAGACGATATCCATAGGGCTTGCAGGCCTAAACAGGAGCCCTGAGTAAACCCAAATTGTGGTAACAATACACTGAAGGCAGCAGAAAACCTTTTGTCCTAGGGGAGCAGTTCTCCATCTCCAGTAGTAGCATTTTCTCTGACCACAACTGGATGATGTAATCCATCTGGCTGAGGAGGCAGTGCAGTGGGTTCACTGAGCAAAAGCACTGTCCTGCTTTTGATTTGGGAGGGGAAATGTCATTGGTTAGGAGCAAGTCTGGAGATAAAAAGGATCCTCCATCGCAATAAGTTGCGGCTTTGACTGAGTAGATGATCTTGGAGACAGAGCAGAGAGAGTGTGAGGTTTCAGTGCCACCGCTGGCACTTGAGACGTTCACACAACGGAATGGATGACAAATCTACTGGTACCAGATACAGCTCAGAAATCCCTTCACGTTCATAAAACCAGAAAACACACTTTATAAGCTTTGTGATTTTTTCCTTTACGTCTGTCAAGGTTACTGTCTTTGAAAAAATATGCAGTTTGCAATGATAGTAGGAGCAGATTTACCACATGAAGTCATTCTTTAATCAATGGGTCCTGCATTTTAGACAGAGGTACACAAGAGCAGGCTTCTTATTTCTAGCCAGCATGCATCAATTGGCTGGCTGATGTTAAAACTAGTCGGTAGCAGATTTCATGAGCTGTAGCCACCCAGCAAAATAAGACAGGCGTTAGCTTCATGAGTGGGATGAAAACGTTATCTCATACTGGACCTCTAGTGTTTCCAGCTTACCAAATGTATGCACTTGAGAGCTACATCATGTATGTATCAAGTGCAACAAGTTACAGTCTCATGTAGATTGTTCTAAAAGATTGATTGGTGTGCTTGTTGTCTATGTGTGTGTGTGTGTGTGTGTGTGTGTGTGTGTGTGTGTGTGTGTGTGTGTGTGTGTGTGTGTCTGTGGTGTGGTGGGGTGGGTTCAAAGTACTGTAGACCTAGTTAGTCAACAATAGCCTCAGAAATAGGGAATGGGAATGTGCTGTCATCAGTAGCGACTTGGCTATTTTGGAAGAATAAGGGTAAGAGTGTTCCAAAAGAAATGCTGAACTAACACAAAACACAACTCAGTGAATAACATTGAAAACTCCGAATGTAATATATCAATTATGCAGTAATATGTGTTAGCATTAAGTTAGCATGAAATTAGCCGGTTTATCTTCTGAATCAGTCACTATGTTTAAATTCAGTTTTAGCCTGTATTCTGAAAAAGACAATCATGCTTTGTATTGATACAGTTTACAAGTCTAATGAAAATGAAACTTCCACTAATATTCCCATTTATATAAAAACAATCCATGCAAACACAGCCTCCGTCTTTCAATCTTTCAATCACCCTCCGGTCGGTGTTGTGATATTTGTGCATACCCAAAAACCTGTCGATATCCAAGTCTTTCATAATGTTTAAAAGTTGGTGTGTTCCTCCCTCTGACTAGAAATGTGGGCTTTTCTTTTGGGCATCATCTCTACCCCAGCCTTGCAAACTCTTGACTAGCTGGTTTGCGTACAACATCTCTGTGACATCGCACAGAGCCGATCGTAAACAGTTGAGACTCATTTTACAAATGTACTTTATACATGTACAAATATTGCAATAAAAACCTGAATAATTCCAACAAATAACTTCAAATTTGTAGTATTTTTCTCGTTTGCCTCTGTTAAGTGCATATATCTGTATATCAACTTTTGTTTCTCACACGTACCTAAACTTGAACAATTGACATTAGAGAATTGATGAAACAAACAATGACAAATCATACACTGGCAGCTACAGACGCTTATCCTTCCAAGATGGCGGCACCACTTCGCTACTCCACAGTTCCCAAAAAAAGACATAATCTTAGCTAACAGACCTGCCACGCCTAGTTACAGCTTCTAATATATGATTTGGCAATCATAACAGTGATGGGCGAAAAAGGTTCAAACATCTTATTGAACAACTCTTAGTGTCCGGTATATATACCTGGTTAGCCTGTCAAAGGTCTGAGCGCTCATGAATCCCCAACATTTTCTATCGCCCACTCGCTGTTATTGTAGGGTGCTGCTCATGCTGCCATCTACAGTGAGTCAACGAGAAGCGATTAAATAGCTGCAAGCGCTGGATGAGACAATAAGCTGATCTCTCAAAGCGGGACGTCTGCTAACGTAATGTAACAATGGCGCTGAAGAAACAAGCAAGGGCAGATTAAATCGGACTTGAGTAAAGACCTCCGCCAGCGAAGGCCAGTGATGCATTCATGTGCTCCTCTGATGGTGGATCTTCTGACTTCAGTGTGTTCATGAGCTTTAAGGTGTAATGTGGAAACAACATGGATACTACAAAGAAGATGTGTTGAATTTTACTGCTCAGAGCAAAGGAAACAAATAGGGTGAGCCATGAAATATGATCGGAACTCAAAGAGCGACAGATTGTTGTTCAGGGGTATTTCTGGAACATCGCATTGCATTGTCAAACATGTGTACTGTAACAGAGGATCACTGAGAAACTAACACCATGTTATGCAGACTGATCAAAACTCGAAAGGTTTGATACGTTAACATGAATCAATTTGAAAGAACCGATTCTGTGAAAAGCATCGGTCTGTCTTGTGTCTATGTTGTTGGTGAGTCAGAGTTGGTAGTTCTGGGATGTCCTCTTCTGTGTTTGCTTCTTCTGTTAATGAAGTTTTGTTTTTTTGTGAATAGTGATGCAAAAGCTACGACAGATTTTCTTTTATTTACTTGTAACAGACTGAAAATGTCTTACTTTGGGGGGTTTTTCCAAGAGAAAGAGACACCAAGCATTTAGAGCAGCAAATAGTCAGTGTTGTGTTGCATCAAAGATCAGCAGAAAGCAGTTGGAGAGGCATTTATGTGAAACTGCTTCTTTGAGAGTGTCACAAAGTGCATCACAACATTTCATTATTGCGACAATGTAAAGACAGTTCCTATTATTTAAGCTCATTGCTGTGGTACTGTCAGTGTTCAGCAACACTAGACGTTGCTCACCACATTTTCCATGGAAGCGCTCCTGCAGGCTGTGACTTTCGGGGTGTCCACGGCCAAGTCTGGGCCCGGGCAGACACGCAGTCCCTACCAAGAGCTGTTGACATTGGCCCTGACACGGAGTTTCCCTCCCAAAAGTAGAACAGACGGAGTCCAGAGAGACTCAGCAGAATTGGAACAAGAGATAGTTGTGCTGAGGAAGGTGAGGTTCAAATGTTTGTCTGCAGTGACAGTCTAGTGGGCAGCTGGCTCGTGTCTGGCTCACAACCTTTTGTGGTTGAGGATGTGGAGAGCTATTTTCATCGGAGGAAGCTCCGGTCCATTGTGGTTTCAGAGATATTAATAAAAAAGCCTACAGCGACATTTTTGAATGAATACTGCAATTATGACATGAATGGCAATGCATGTAGAAAATAAAACGACATTATTTATTTTTCATTACACAAACGGAGTGAAAGGAAGCCTAAAATAGTGCTCTATTTTAGCAGGCGGTTGAGAGGCTACCTCTAAAGGCTGTTTTGCAGCCTCTTGAAATTTGTATATTACATTGGTTATCTATGGATTTAGATTGATTTTCTATTTAAACCATCAAATTTGATCAAAGGCTAAATGGAAAAATAAAGTATGGCATCACCCAGATGTGCCAGTCACTGACACCCTTCTGTAACGTTGCCTATACTGACATGATTAGATACAAAAAATTTTGAGGATATTTTTTTGGGTGGCACACTTGGGGAAGTGGCAAGGCATTGATACATGACAAAAATAAAATAGATTTTGGGTGGTAACTCAATACATGGCATAGTAAATGTAATAACATTACTCGAAATGCTGTTAGTAATGCATTATATTACTTGGATACTACTAAATGTAATATATTACTGTAAAACATTACTTTCAAAGCATTACTTTTGTAATATGTTAACCCCAACACTTTGTTAGTGACATTTCTGTTTCATTGTATTGAGCCACATACCCTACCTACATAGCAGTTGGAACTAAAATTGATGAATGAAAACTTGGAGACTTAACTGCAGAATGGACTCTTACCTGTGAACCTTACCTTGCCAAAGATGAAATTAAATGGGTCATCGCACTCAAAGAAACCGGATGAATTGGTGATTTATTGTTGTTGCCCAGAAAACGCGTCTGAAAAGTTCTCCCTGTTCACCCCTTTAGAGCCTTAAATGTAACGTTTTTTTATTGAAAGACTCTACAATACTTTTTACCGGTAATAGTTCTTCTCCGCTGCTGGTCTAAAATAGTACTTGCAACTTGCTGTGTGGCTTACTGTTTTAGAATGGCGAAGAAGAATTGATTTCCAAAGTTAGTTCTTAAATGACGAGGTATTGGATCAGTGCATCAATTTGCTGGAGCGCCAATACCCAAACCAGCATTTTCAGCAGTATAGGAGCAACCGAGTTAGTAGCACTAGCTGTCAAATGTGCATGTGCTATAATTGTCATGGAGAAACTGGCACTGTATTTTGCAAAAAGTGTCAAGTCTTTTTGAAATATTTATATATCTGTATTTGATATATACTTGAGATCGATGAACGTTGGGTCTGAATTTCTTAATCCAAACTCCAATTTCACTCATTAGAATCTGGTTCTGAAAATCTGATTCCACATTTAATCCAACCTATGTAGTAAAAGTAATAAAAAACTAATCCTAATGGTAGGAAATATAATTTAAATTTGGTGGATGGTGTTCTCTTGGAGCAGGGGTTAATTAGGGATGTAAAATCCAGGTAAAAAATAAGCTTAAATGTAGAGGGACTTGTGAGAGACTGATTTATAAAAGTAATGGTCAAAATCAAAGCTTCGCAGCCTTCGACATTCTGACTTTGATTTTGTTGCATGAGTTTAGCTCCAAAACTGCTGCATCCTACATTTCCAATAATGCAACTTATTAGCATCAATTATTAGACCCTTCCTGCCTGGTAAATGCCCACATCTTTTAAAGTTTGTATCCCTATTTCTTTATGTAGGCTGTTAAAAAGTTGCCCATCTGAATCTATAACATTCAGGGGAAACAAAATGAACTCAAAAGGAAAATATTCAATTT
Organism: Epinephelus awoara; assembly: GCA_035609425.1. Taxonomy (NCBI): domain Eukaryota; kingdom Metazoa; phylum Chordata; class Actinopteri; order Perciformes; family Serranidae; genus Epinephelus; species Epinephelus awoara. Next base: position 13,097,078 of record CM069313.1, read on the forward strand.
TGTCACCATTTGAATGATGACTGATGACCGAACACTTTGAAAAACACTATCCAGCATCTGAGTAATTGTCATGGGAGGGCCAAAGCTCCGACAACACTGGAAAACTGCACTATTTTTGCCCAGTGGCCCAGCAGGCAGTGATATTTCTTCCCAGTATCCACACCAACGGTTGACAGCTATGATAAACATAAGCTTCACATCTGAGGGGTTAAAAACCCCTCTGAGACCGGTGCTCCCACTCTTCACTGCACATGAGATACAGCAGATGACTGAGACTTTGTATGTGTCTTTGTGATGTCAAACTGATGGAATTCCTGTGGTCGGATAACATTAGGTGACCAGGTGTTTCCACAATCACACAAAACTCCCATTACCCTACTTACTACTGCTATAAAAAACAAATCCAGAGAGGTCATAGGGTTTGGTAGAAAAGCACAGTGTGGACACAGCCTCCTCTTGGCATAAACAAACCAAACTCCTAGGTATTTCTATACCATGTGGGTGACTGCAAGTTAACAAGAGGACACGCGGCACACGGACGTGGCTGGGGTTTAAGTATAGCAAGAACAGGGAACTCTGGGTATTGTATTGGCAAATTCACGAAAAAAAAGTCAGAAATATCGCAGCTCTATGGTCACAAACATCTCTGTTGAGTTTTCTTTTAGAGGCCAACAAAATAGGCCTGTATTTGTCGCCATAATGGGGACACAGTGAGCAAATGTACTGAAAGATTCTCTGAGGAAAAGGTGCAAATAGACAACAGGAAGTAAAAGGGTGAATTATTCAAAGCTTTGTTAAGCAATACAACATCGCTGTGTGGTTCCATTCATCTCCCGTTATTTATAATACAGTAAACTAGAGCAGTGACTGACTCAGTAGATGGTGAAGACACAGAGATCATTATTCACTCCAGTCTGCGCCTGTGTATTGATGTTTACAGTGTTGGGTTTGTTGGGGCACAAAAAAGAGCCACAAATCTGAAACGCAGTCAGCAAATGAATGCAACTCAGTGGCTCAAATGAACAATAAGTAGTGTGCGTGTGAATGTTTCCACTGTAGTCCGATGCAGTCTTCAGCCTTTCAAGAGTTGCTTTAAAAAGAAGCCATTTTCTAGATGAGGATAAAAGCCAGTTTAATGACATACAGTACAACAGATTTATCCCGTTTCTGATTATTCCAACATGTACAGCTGCCACACTGACAGAGCTACACACAACCAGAGGCAAAATCACCACATAAACGTCATAGATGTTATCGAGATTTATGCTGTGAATAATTGACTGTGAAGGAAGGGCGGGCCTTTCAATTAAATCAGCTGCCATTTCAAACAAGTAGGAGAAAGTCTGTGTATAATTATATTTCACCCACAAACTGTGCAGTGAGACAGTGTTTGTATTTGCTGTAGTTGTACCATAGATACTATTATCTACAACACACACTGTGGTTTTAAGATTTTCATGAGCAATGATGGTAACAGGGAAAAGGGAACATTGCAGAAATAGTGTTATCATCTAAAATATGCCTTTAACACAAGCTTTGCATATTACATAAAAGTCAAATGTAGACCGCTGACAAGTTACTGTAACATCGCAAGGTCATTGTTACAAACATCTGCTGCAAGCTAACACTAGAAACTTTAAAGCTTGAACTGGTTTTTGCCTGTGTTATTCTGAACAAACTATTTGGTTTATGTTAAGAAAACTTAGCTGATGCACAATAAATAGCTTCTGTAGTAAAACTCCAGGAAATAAAAGTAGTCATGCATAAGTGTACGGGTATACCCATACCCTCTTTCTCTGGCTGTTTACAGCATACCCACCTATCAGCCAAAAAGCCACTGGTATAGGAGAGTATACCCACTTTCTTCTCAGTGACCTGCCCATCTATTTAGTAGTACACCTACCTCATCAACTACCACAACACCACTGGTCATGCCAATGTCCATCTTGTTAGCTAGGCTAGGTGGCTTGATCAGCAACAACGAAAACAAAGGTGAGACTTTTGCCCTGAGTAAAGCAAGCTGAGATTTGTAGTGTTAAACATATGGGGACTGCATATTGTTCTGACAGCTCATAATTCAGAAGCCCCAGTAGTCTGGAATATGTCCAACTGGACCGAAGGCCCATTTGTCCGTCAGCCCACTATCCCGTACACAAGTACACAAGGCTCTGAAAGGCTGTTTCTCAAAAATTACTGTATGCTAAACACTCTTCCAAAAAGGAGCACATTGCCAATGATCACGTAGAATGACTTAACTGGACCTTTTCACTATAGCAAAGGTTTGACCCGCCCTACTCTCCCTCTGATTGGCTAGTACTTGTTGCCTTTTTAGGACCATATTTTCAAAAGGACTTTGGACAATGTCAAGAGAATCAGGTTCAGACATTGTCCAGAGTTTTCCTTTCACACTTGTTACACACAACAGGGGATTGTTAGTGTCAGAAGCGTTCTCGCCTACTGGAAATACTCGGTTTTAGGCGAGAGGTAGTGCCTGGGTAGAGCCTGCAGGGGGCAGAACACAATGCAGATTACACAGCAGTCACATAGCTGGTTCGTAATTTGGTAAAAACACTAAAGCCCCTTTTATACTTCCAGATTTTCGGCAAATGTTGGGCCGTTTTGCCGGCAAGCTGCGAGCATTTAGACACACAGAGTCGGCCAATTTTCCACCTCGTAGGGTAGTCATATTGGTGGAACCTTTTTGATTTAAAAAGAATGAGGCGCCCTTCCTCCATGGGAGAGGCTGTTGAAGACTTGTGGGAGGCACTGGCGGTGGATAAACAGGAAACAGCTGATAGCAGGAATGAGCAGCTAGTACTAGTAGCAAGAGTCCTGACAGACACTACAGTAAAGATGAGCAACTGGGGAGACAAGGAATTGCGCGCCCTCCTTGTCCTCGCAAACGCAGAAGCCATTAACCGTCAAATGATGGGGATAGTAAAGGATGGGCCAACTTAGGACATCACTGTTTACATCACATGCTGAGTTTTGTCTCTTGCTCAGGCCTCCCATTGCCCCGAAAAAGGCACATTCTGTATGAACAAAAGTAGGTAAGCGGCATTTTGCTGCAATTTTGTTTTTATACTGCCAATGCTGAAAGAAGACTGATTGGGCTTTCCCGCAAATTTGCACAGTTCCTATCTAAAAAGGGCTTAAGTCTCCTCTGTATCTTGAATTTGTCTGTCTGCCCTTTCCAACAAAAGTTCCCAAATCTTGTTTCTCCTGTTAGACTTTTTATACTGCTGGTGTTGTGTATATTTGTTTTCTTCTAGTGTTGCATGAGCTGCATGATAGAAATGTCAGCAACACATCCCCTCCCTGTGAATTCTTTGGAAAAAAATGACCTGCTCGATTAACACGTGGGCTCAGTTTGACATTAAACAGACTTAGTATGGGGAAGCTGTAAAGTGATCTAGCTGATTCGGACATTTGCGTTCTCACATACAGCTCCTCCTGTATACCAGCTCAGTGGCTTGGTTGTAGAGAGTCTGCCCTGAGGCTGGGAGGTTGTAGGTTTGGTCTCAAGCATCAAGTTCACTAGATGAGTGAATCTGATATCCTGTGTTTCACCGCACATTTGATTTCATCTAAGATTAAGCACAGGCTTTGATTTAGCGCGGTCCTCACCCATTAAGCTGCAAACCATCTCATATGTACAAGGTCAATATTTGGCAAAAAAAACCTAATAATCCCCAACCAAATCTCTCACTTTTTTTTGTCTACCTTGCCTTCAAATGTGATTAAGGCCGGTGTTTTCAAACAGCAGAATGTAGGTCACATATGGTCAGTGTAGGGTTAGTGGTTTCACAGATGGGGACAGAATCCAAAGGTATCTTCACAACAGAGAACAGCCTGAGGACTGCTGGGTCCATAAAAGCCTTTCAACCAACAGTGTAGAGAAAAGGGTTAATGAAAGTATTTCAAGGTGAAAATGTCAAGCACCTGGATTTTTTTAGAATGATAACTGAGTTCCGGTAAACAGCAGAGAGGGATCTTACAGGAGCTCTAAGGAAAATTCACCTTTTAGGCAAAAAATAAGATTAGCAATCTTATAAGTTTAGTGCAAGCTATATGTGCAACATGGATCTATTAAACTTGGGTACGCCATCTAGTTTGATGTATGCTGACTGTACGATGACAGCGCCTGTTGAATTGCAGGCTGTTTCGTACAATGCGACAGCTTCCCATACTGAGGATGCTCTACGGGTTATTACTTCTCCAACTATGTCTGTGTGTGTTTGCTAGTTGCTAAGTTGCTCACCTGGCAGCTGCAGCTTTCCATGCTTTGTCCTTCTTTATGCGATTATTATTATTAAGAGCTGGAGTACACATCATACAGTCAAAGCTTCTGCTGCCACAACTCTACAAGGTCTTCCTCTTTGCTGGAATCCCACACATTTCTTTTAGCACGTTTTGCCTCCATGGCGAGCTGCTATCCATCTGTTTGTTTGGATATAGCGCCTGTGTGTCTTTTCATGCTGCATTTCTGTTGGTTGGTTAGTAGACGTAGGGCCTAACTTTGATCACAGGACCGTGACAATGGCCATACTTGAACCTTTCTCACTGTGCGGTGTGGGACTACCGTTTTAAAGCCATAACCCAAGATATCACCACGTTTCTTTCAAGTTGGTTATCTTTCATCTGGGACAGCCCAAAATCACACAGTGTATACTGGGCTTATCGCAGTGCTCTGAGAACTGGTGAAAGAAACTGTTTGCAGTCTGCTGTTTGGTAGGTTTTTATGTGTCTATTTCCCCAGAACCAACAGAAAATACCCTTTCCTCCTTCTATTCAGCAATGGATGAAGGAAATTATGTTGATTTCGTGCACATTTACTTTAATACTGCTGCAGAAATTCAATCCCAAAAGGAACAGATTTAAAAAAAAATGTAGTCAAAAACAAATGCAGGCTCAGTACATGCAGGGAGGATCCATGTCATAGTGTCTGCTGTGGAGATAGTTTTTGAATCCTCTGAAGCCTGCTTGTAGACAGTCAGTCAGTCAGTCAGTCAGCACGCAGCACAGCCAGTCTGCCTGTGGGAAAGTCTCCAGCCGGCATGGCGAGCCTGCCTGTCGTCAGCTGCTGGTGGTTTGGGGTATTTCAAGATACCCTGGTGGGTGTCACTTCACGAGCTTCCTACCACCAGCTCAGCAAGAGTACAGCGGTGTTAAGACTACTGTGGTCAGATAGGGTGGAGAAATGAGTGAGTGTGTGGGGTGAGATTTCAGGTTGAGTATGGGAAACATATTTTCTCAAGCATTTGGGACCCGAGCAGCACATAGCTGGGATTCTCATTACACAGATTAGAGCTGCATTCACATGCCTTTGATTCCCCATTGGTGCTCATATTTGATTTTGGGGGTGTAGCGGTTATCTTCAGTATGCTGGGATATCCAGTGAGCTACACCTATATAAGATATGACACTAAAAAGACTTATTCAGAATCATTTTAATGAGTATCTCTTCGTTCTTATTATGGTATGCATTTTTAAGTTTGTATGAACAGACCGTTTGCTGAATCCCTCCCTCAAACAGCGATCATCCAGTCAGTGCTTAGCAACTGTAATTAAGTATGGTCGGACTGTCAAGCAGTTTAATATTTGTTCTTATGACACTGTAATTATAGTGCTAATTTACTTTATGACGATGGGATCATTAACTGAGCATGCTAACTTTACTGCTGTAAACCTTAGTCTGCTCTGCACCACAACTGAGTTATCAAATATCATATTCTGTGTGTCGCCATCAAATGTATATATTTAAGATCTTTTGCAGCACTTTAACTTTTTTGCCACCTAGGACATTAAAAAGTCAACCAGAGGTGTTTGTAGAGTGTCCCCGAATTTGCCACCACATTCTCACTCCGACCTCGTCACATATTGACGTTTTGGTCATGGACTTTCCACGTCCACATGCGACGTGCAAGGTACCCTGAGTGTGTAGGTTGTTGACGTTCTGGGACACTGTGTCAAGTTCTCTTCTTTCAAGATACACTTCCATCATATTCATCACAGGAAATTTACCATTCCTGTTCACCTTATTTTTCACGGAAACACAGAGGCAAAACAGAAAACAGCCAGCTTCGGATTTTTTGTGCGACACTTCCGGTCCAGCACTCTTGACCACGGTGTAAATGGGAATCGCCTTGTTGTTTACCTTGTTGAGTTTAGCTATATATATATATTTATATATATATGTATATATATATATATATATATATATATATATGTAAATATATTTTTTTTTTCTTCACGTCACTATATCACCATTTAGACTAATCTGATGTTTGTAAAGTCTATAAACACAATGACTGAACAAACATTACTATTTCTGTGTGCACGTTTTGTAATTAATAACACGGTAATCGTAGATTAGATTATTTTTTTCTAGCGGAGGTCTTAGTTACAACATGATTGATCTAACTGGAGTAGTTTTATGTCGTATCCGACAACAGGAGGCTTTTAACAGATGACGTCCTGATGTTAGCTTTGCTGCTGCTGTTAGCTGTCCCTGTCAGTTGCAGCCACTGATGCTTTCGTGATTTCGATCATGATTTCCCAAAACTGAATAAATACCACACATAGCAACACAAAACTGCTTTGCTAGCTCAATCATGTTGTAACGGCTGGATGGTTGATGCGTACATGCTGATTTGGGTGCTATCAGAGCCGATCAGCACATGGCTTATGGCTTAATAATCAACTCAGTCAATAAAAAAAAAACCCGTCTTGTGTTAGGAGTGTATGTGGCTTACAGAAAGAAAGAAAGAAAGAAAGAAAGAAAGAAAGAAAAGGGAAAAAAGATAGAAAAGCAGCATACACCTCACATATTTATTTCTCACAGTTGTGCACACGTTTGGCTGACATGCAGAAGCACCGTCTGTGTGTCTGTGTCGAGGGTGCGAGCCGCAGCTTCAGCTGCTCAGGTAGAGAGGCTGTGTAGCCCGGTGTGTTTTTTCGCTGATTCGGTTCTGCAGGTTCTCTGCTGGTACACTGGAGATGGGGATCAAGCAGTTTGTCTCACTTGGGATAGATTGTGCTTTTTGGGTTCATAGTTTTTGACTGACGTGCGATTTATTCGCGTTTAGAGGGAATTATTTTTACCGGCAATTACCGGATAACGGAAACATGGGCACAGTTATCTGTATAAAATACACAGACTAACTAACTAACTGATTGACTAACATAAACAATTGAAAATTGAAAAAAAAAAAAATAGCTTGCACCTTTAGCTCCGGTAAGGGAAAGCATGAGGGAAAGCAGCTGACCAGAAGTCACGCACAAAAACACGGAAGTTGATCACTATTAACTTCCGTGTTTGAAAATACAGTCTCTTTCATAAACACACTACGTCAGTACAACACCGTAAATTGATGTTTTTTTTCCTTCAACAACAAACACACATGGTTGGGTTTAGGAAAAAAGGTTTTGGCTTAAGAATCTTAGGGGACGCAAACACCACTCTCTCAGGTCAAAGTCAGTGTTTGTTGGACCCATCCACCACCCCTCCTGCCTCCACCCGTTCGAACTTTCACCGCCTTAACTTTCGCCCTTGTCCCACCAACTTCCCCTCTGACACCGCTGGGTGCCAATAAACAATAACAGCAACTGTCCGCCTATCATGCTGATGTCAAAGGACGCCTTTTCCGTTGGTTTCTGACGCCGCAAGTCACTGCCCAAGCGTTGGATTTCGACGACTTCCTAGTAAGACTGGGTTCAATTTGCATTTCGTAGGACAGCAAAGGCTTGACCCATCCTGTTCTCCCTCTTAATGGCTAGTACTCATTTCCTTCATTGGTTGGATTGGTTCGGTTTTGGCAAGAGGTGTAAGATTGATTAGGGTAAGAATGTCAGGGTAAGCCAGTCAGAGGCAGAGGAAGGCAGACTAGGGCAGGTCATGGATTCGCTATCCTAGGAAAGGCAGATTTGCCCCCTGGTAGCCCAGTTGTTCGGACTACTTCTAACATGCAGCGTACATGGTTTGATTCGTGGCAGAGGACCTTTACCTCGTGCCATACCTCTCTCTCACATTGTTTTCTGTTCTCCCTCAATACTGACTATAAAATAAAAGCAAAAAAGCTTAATAATTAAAAAATGTAATGGGACACATTGTCCAGAAAATTATTACAAATTTACCAGAGGTAAATCAGCCACTGTTATGAGCATAAACTGCATAAAAGAAAACTCAACAGGTGTAGCAACATAGCTCGGCTTCACTTTTGAGGTGTTCTCACATACAGTATGTCAGTTGATTATATGTGTCTTGTCTTGTTGTTCTCTATTGTCTCAGGCAGAACCAGTAAATTTGACTTCCTGCCGTTTCAAATAAAGCAACTTGAAATGTTCTACTGCTTGTGAAACAACTGGACAGGGATGTGAATGTACCGTGCAGCATTTTGTTATCCATGTTGTTTATGTCCCAAAAAGAAAAAAAAAGTCTAAGGTGGGACATCCAGCCACTTAATAGTCACAGGTTGCTTTGTTTTACCACAACAGTTAATTATAAAGCTGACAGAGAGGTTATTGGTCGGAGCATGGGTGGATGTGAGGTAAATGTTTACTATGATGCATAACTCTAAACCGAATGTTTGCATTAATTCATCCAGCAAAGGTTAAGGCTGATCCCTCTGGACAGTGATTCAGAGACGGGATCAGGCAGGGAGGAGGCCGACCTCAGCTCGTTGTCTTCCTACAATTAGCTTTATTTAAACTCCAGCCAGCGTGTAATCAGGCGGCAGGGAGGCCACAGTGATGACTACGGACTTACATGATTCTCTTCTCTTTCTTTCTCCGTGTAGTGCACGTCCTACCGGCCACCAAGGCCAAAGAAAGCCTGTGGAGCTTGTTTGAAGGTAAATCGTCATATTTTTAGTGTGTTTGAGTGTGTGTGTGTGTGTGTGTGTGTGTTTGTGGTGAACTGGCACTGTATCGTCCTTGGCAGGCAAAAATAGCCCAACCCAAAGGATATAGTGCAGTGCCTTAAATAGCTCTGCAAAACATGCACTTCTTTTTTTCCTTAAGATTTTTGTGTACAGTGAAGCAATAAGCCTGAGGCTGATGTGTGTGTACATGTTTCTGTGTTTCAGATGTGTACCTGTGTGCAGTGCTGATCTGCTCAGTGGGTTTGCTGTGTATGTGCATGTTCACTGTGACGGTAACCTGTCAGTACATACAGAGGAAGCAGAGGTTAAAAGGTTAGCGGCAATATCACGTCCTGTTTCTACTATTTTCTCCATGTTTTCTCTCTACAGCTCCTCTCCTAAAGTACAATACCCATTGTCTCCACATCAGTTATTATGTTTCTAAGTGTGTCATATCTCTGCAGATAATTACCACTTGGTCAAAAGCCCGCAGAACAGGTAAGATTTTAGGACGACACAGCCTCCAACAATAGCCACAAAAGCTAACAAACATTCAGATGTTCTCAATTGCACTGAACCTCTGGTAATCTGATCTCAATCCAGCTCAGGAGAAACAGTCACCAGTGTGGTCAGTGTGTCTCCTGCTCTGCCTAAGAAGGAGAGGAGGTACAGGAAGAAAAGGAGCAGAGACTACCAAGAGGAGATACCACCAGAGATACCAGCAAAAGGTAAATAAGAGTCCCTGGGTGCATTCAAACCTACAGTTTTGTCATAGGTAGCTCATTTGTTGCACATCTACTTACTCTTACTCTTGGTTTATTTTGTTCTGCTTGGCTTTCCCAACATGAACATGCCCGCATTTGAGGTCAGCATCCGCCACTTTCACATATAAACTTAAGAGTTGTGTTGTAACGTGGAATGTTATGCATCGTTTTTTTCACCGAAAAGCAAAAAATGTTTTGATAGTTATTTTGAGTTCAGCACCATCCCAATGATCATCATGATGTGGTAGAGCTCCCAAATCCTTGAATTTTCTCCCAACTCACTGCTGATGTTTTGACAGGGAAATACTGCTGTTTGGAAAGTTTAAAATATCTTAGGGCTGACCCTGTTGAATGTTGCTGTTTGGTGCAACTGATACTGATACGGGAGCTGTTTGAAGCGGTATTAGTTGTTGGGTTTTTTGGCCACTCAGGAAAGCAGCTGCCGGTATCTTGCAATACCACAACCATCTTGACAGGTTTGCATTATTGGTGGCTCGCATTTGTGTGCAAACCACCAGTGGTTTTGACCAATCAGCATCCAATGAGGAGCTACTGGTAGCTACAGGCGTGGTTTAGCGCGAAAGCTTGATAACATCAGTTATATCAGAACTAGAGAGTATTTCTTTATCGAAAGAAAAGGAAAAGGGTGTCAGTGGCTTAGTGGATAGAGCAGGCGCCCCATGCACAAGGCTGTTGCCGCAGCAGCCCGGGTTCAAATCCACCCTGTGGCCCCTTGCTGCATGCCATCCCCCCTTCCTTCACCCCCCTCACACCTGGCTGTCCTGTCCATTAAAGGCAAAATGCTCTGAAAGAATGGCTTGTCTTTTCTCAATGGAAGAGATGTTTTCAAATTTCTCCCTGACTGGCCAGTGGTAGGCGATGATCATTATGGTGAATGTGTTAACAAACATTTCCTGCTTACACATCCAGCCTAAAATGTATTGGCATCCAAAGCTAACTAATGTGGGTTTAATCAGTACAAAAATAGTTAAATGTCAAATGATGTTGGGTGATAATTATGCTGAACTCCATTTACCTTGGAGTGAGAGGTCGGAGCTGGGAATGACATCAAATCCAAGTTGATCACGTTCCAGTAGCCAGTAACAAGTCGGTGTGGTTAGGAAGGTGTGGTTAGCAGAACTAGATCCGGCTAGGTGAGCCATTGTTAGCAATACTAGCTGATAATGCGTTACGCTGTGTGTTGCAACATACAATAAAATAGCAGCATGTCCACAGATAGAAGTTGGACAGGACTGTGGGTATGACTGTTTATGTGAGACACAAATAAGACAGAAGTGCAAATAAACAAATATTACTACAGCTTTGGCTACTGTTGATGTTTGAAGCAGCCATCTTGGATTTTGAGGTTGGGTTGCTGAGGTTCCTCCCATTTCCAGTAGAAATATCTGACTGGGAATGGACAGAGCAAATGAAATGCACCAGTATTTGTGGGTTCATCACTGGAGGCAATCCCTCTCCCATAGTTATTTGATCCATTGTTAATATGAAAATACAGACCAATGCAGCTTCAAGTCAAAGAGGTGAATCATTCTTGTGCATTATTCAAGGCTCCACTCAAAAGACCAGTTACTTTAGAAGTGGGATTGAATTTTAAATATTAGAACCACTGAAGGCCTCGAAACATTTCCTGTTATACAGGTATTAGTATCTGTCTAAACACTCTGTGCATGTCAAGTTTGTGGTTATGAAGAAGAGGTCTGGTTCTTATAGGACACATAAATATATACATTATCTATATTTGCTTAACACATCACTGCAAAACCAATGACTTTTGTTTTGTCCTTGCAGCTCCCATTGGAGACAAAACACGGAAACCCAAACTTTTAAAACCACAACCGAGGAAAGTAGTGCTGGTGAGTTCTATACATGCTCTAATACACTGTTTACCTTAATCATTGCTGCCAAATAATCAGGAATCTACCCAGTTATTGTTTCCTCCTGTTTTTACCCTTGTTTTACCTACATGTATATATGTGGCATATATCACTTTGGTACAAAACACATGCATTTTGCCTAAAACCTACCGTACCAAGCCAAGCATTCATAATGACATGCTATTGTTGTTATGTGCCAAATATAATGGAGAGCACCCAGCATGAGACAGGAATGCCTGTAATCAAAAGTACCAGAAAATGTCATAAAACGTGCCACATAACCCAAGTTTAATTTGGTTTAAACTGTCACTGGAATGAAGTGACTCTGTGGCACCAAATGTGGCAAGAGATAATTGAATTTTGGCAACCTCAAACCAAGAATCCTGTAAGGTGACGTCTGCACACAACCTGCACACACTGACCAAACCAACGCTGTAAAGCAGAGGGAACCAAGGATAGAAGAAAACGTCAAACTTTATGGAGTCTAGTTTTCTCTGTATAAAGTATCATTTAGCATTCAATTTTAATTCAGTTTAAAAGATTTCTGGTTTCATATACTGACAGAAATCTCAAGTTTAAGATTAATGATGAGTTCTACATAAAAATCTCTCAACCTCGCAGATCATTTTCTAACCACTGATACCACTTCCCTCCCTTGCCACCTCCTGCTCCCCCTCTCCACCATCATGATTTCCCTCTACCCTCTTTCTCCTCCATCTCCAGCCAAAGATAGTGGAGGAGAATCTGACCTACGCAGAGCTGGATCTGGTGAAGCCTATTCCGGAAACCAAGGCCTCGTGTAGCGGCACTGTGTACGCTCAGATACTGTTTGGGGAGCAGCAGCTATGAGAGACACACACACACCACTAATAACTGTGCCTTATGTAAAAAGTATTGTCTATTTATACGCTGTATTAAGGGCAAAATGTGTAATGTCTCACAATTATGACTTCATTGTACATATGATTTTATGTTCTTTGATATAACTTCCTTTTAATGAGACCAAGATGCAAAAGGTATACTGGAGTATTTCATGTTGATTTTTTTTTCTTTTGCACCATGTTTGAATCCTGTGTAGCTTAAACTGGGAACACAATAGAAAACTATGATGCTGACTGAGACCACATTTGTCCTAAATGACAGTCGGAGTGGGACTCTATTCTATTTGCAACCCCATATCATCACCCGGAAATAAGAACAATGCTGCTATTTCATAATGGTTTATATCAATTTCAATTTCGCTTACTTCAAAGAGTTAGATGAGGCATTTGGTATCACTCCCATGTCTGTACGTCAAGAATGGAGCTAGAACAAGGAGGCGATTAGCTTAGCTGAGCATAAAAGCATAATAAAGACTGATAAATAATAAAGCATAGACAAGCATAGAAATATCCTGGATACAGACTTTGCCATCTTGTGCTTTTGGAGCTAGAGTGTCCAGTAGCTCAGCCACTTCCCACCCATACACCCACTTGACCCGATAGCGAGCGGCACCATTAATTGCGGGCACACCAACTGGCACATACAGCTGTCAATCATGTCACCACGCCCCCCTTTTTATAGCATCAAATAACTAATTAAAACCAAACTTGAACAGATGTTAGCATGATAAGAACTACCTGTAATGTAGAAAACATCTTTGGGAAAAAAATAATTTGACAAGTAATGTTACTTCAATTTTTCATGTCCCATCTGTCAGCATGAGGGGTTTTTGACCTATACTGCAGCCAGCCATCGGGGGCAATCGTACTATTTTGGCTTCACTTTATACAGCAGACAAAATTCTTGGAGTTTCACAACCCACGTGAAATGACTTTTTACACTATTGAGATTTGGGATCCACTGGTCCAGTGCCATTTGGAAAGTCCTGAAGAGCCACATGATTGAATCACTTAATCTCTATACAAGTTAGCAGAGCACTAAACCGGCTCGGGTGGTTGAAGTCTCTAGTGCGCCTGCTTTATGGGCCGCACAATTCGAAAGCAGTGCCGATCATCCAGGTGATTTCATAGGTGTTACTTGAACTGTTTAGGCTTCATGTGCCACTGAGCAACTTTCATAGGCATGACTGGAGCCCAATGCTGTATCCAGGTCGCTTTATACATCTATGATGCACAGTCACTGACTGTGAAAACAGCTAGCCTGGCTCTAGCTAGCTAGCTAGTTAATAAAGCTAGGTTAAATTATGTGCTGTAACTGTTTCTCACCAGCGTCTCCTGGTTGTTTTCCATAAAAAAAATATGCATGCAACTCCCTGTAAAACCACAGATTTTTGTATTTGTGTATGGATAAGACAAAATAGATATAATTAATTCATGTATTTTTAAACTTAGGAGACAATGAGGCTTGCTGTTAACCCCCTGATCTGGTGTTTGGGGCTTTCCCAAGCTAAGCTTATAGCTTCATACTTCATGTACAGACCCAGGAGAGGTAACAGTCATCTCATCTAAGCTATTTACCAAAATGTTGAACTATTCCTTTAAAATCATAATTATACATATTATTTTAGATAGTTGCATTTTAATACATTAAAAAACATAAAGGCTTTTTGTGTAAGCAGAAATTGCAATGCTATACTAGTTCCTACGAGATCCTTAACTCTATGGTATTTCTTAAGTCCGCTGGTTAAACTCACTGACACAGTGAATTGTGGGAAATCCCAACTAGGGTAAACAGATTTATGAAGGAGGGATGGAGTAAATTCAAGACATCCGCTGTTATGGATGTGAACTAATGCATTTTCAAATGTGATTTACTTCTAGTGTGTTCCCAGTGTTATCTGCCTCACCACATCTGTGTTTAGTGTGTTTCTGTGTGTCAGACTGTAGTTTATCATGACCACAGCTCCACAGAGTTGATATTAAAATAGCAATTAGCCCCCGGACCTCCCCTCACGGCCAAGTATGTGAGACCATGCGAGCCCTTTCATCTGGTGCCAACATCAACTTAACAGGCTGTTAGCGACACACACATGAACATATATATACAAATAAGGTGGAGTAACATGTAGGCGTAACACCCATGTAGGCTCACTCACACAAAGGCACATACTGTAAATCCAAAAAACTGAAAACAACTGTGACACCTGATCTACAAACAGAGACAAACAAGGCCTGTGTTTGGACTGGTTCACATTAACAATGTCTTAGTTTACTCCAAATCTTGAGGTGATTTTGTTGTTTGAGATGAGATAAGAGCCAGAAGCCATATCAGCTCTACTCCCACATACCTTGGTATGGTCTCCTTGCTTTCTCACTTTCCGTGAATCTGAGTGTGAAAGTGCTTAGGCTTCTTTTTCCATCTAATGATCCTCTGGATTCAGGCATGGAAAAGCAAAGGAGAGTTTTTTAAACAGTGAACTTGAAACCCAGACACAAAGGCACCGGATCCCTCCCTTCCCCCAAGACTTTCGCTATCTTATGTGGAGCTATCCATGCAGATGGAGGCCCACACAAATACGAGTCTCAATCTCTGCTCCAGCCCAGTTGCCAGAGGAAAATGTTGGCATTGTACATTTCTGCAAACCACAAATACATTACATTTGTACATTTTATACTTATCATATCAGTGTTTGTAGAGTGATGTAATGTAAGCTGACTTTGTCACCAGGTGGTGGAGGGAATGGTGGACAGACCACTTTTTGAGACCAGAAAAACCTCCAAACAGCTGTGATTTAGTGAATCATGGCTGTGTTTCCAGCGTCTCTGTAGGGACCAAATGTGGGTGTTTTGTAGCAACCCCTTGCTGTTTTCCAACAACTTTTTAGGCATGAAAAATGATTGTTATTTTACAAAGACATCATTGCTTTTCCCCCCCAAGACTGCAGTCAAAAAGTAGTTGTTTTTTACTAAGACATCTCTGCCTCACCTCCCATGATAGTAGCCCAAAAAGTGATTGCTTTTTTCCCCGAGACGTTGCCACTTTCCCTGCTGGAATTAAGCTCCCCAAATGGAGTACCTCAAGCTGAACGTGATCTTTTCCTAACCATACCCACGTGGTTTTTGTGACTAAACCTAACACGTTAACCACAGTGTTGTTGAAATGTAAAGTTTCAACGTATCCGCAACATTATAACGTACAAATATAACGTATCTGTGGTTTGCATATACTGTCAATGCCAACATTTTATCTGGCAGTTGGATTGTTAGCCCCCTTTTCGCCGTGTGTGTTAGCTAAACCAGCTACGTGTCTGGTAACCAGTAGTTAGAAAGTATTAGGCATTTGAGTTAAATGATTTGACTTTTATGTAAAACATTTAAGAGTGAACTTATACGTGGTATTTGATTTTTAGTTTTGCAGCAACTTTATGAGTATCTGTGTAGCAACTGTGGTTAGCTAGCTAACAGCTGATGATATTTATTGGATTGCTGTGACGAAAGGGTCAGTCTACAGTCACAAAAAGACATAAGTCTGCTTAAAATTGTCAAGAAAGCCAAATTGTTTGTTGTATTCTCAATTAACAGTTGTTGCACAAAAGCTGATTTCCAATACGCCAGCCAGGAGACACTCAAAACATCCCACCAAATACAGTACAGGACAAAGATTTCTAGCCATCACCACAACTTTATAACCCATTTTTACAGCAGGCTGGTGGTTGTGGACTTTGACATTCTGTTTCCCTGCCTAATACATTTTAATTCAAACCACTATCGACCTCCATTTGTCACCAGTCCAATTTTCCATTGTTGTTCCCTCTTGTATTATTCAGTTGCACAGTGTGTATTGTCCGTGTATGAAATGACTGAAAGTGACCTTTCAGTAGTGGGCAGAAGTGTCTTAAAAATGCCCTGAGACTGTGAAATGTAAAGTTTCTTCCAGACCACATTGTCCTTAATGGGAATCCACTAACTAGAACCATGTGTGTGAATTGTGCCTCTCCCTCTCTCCTCTCCCTCTCCCTGCCCACCACTGACCTCTGCATTCATCAACATTCCAGCATTTCCTCTCTTGTTCATTTTGTACATTTCATCTGTACAGTAGTGTGTATCAGTAAGTGAAATAAACATAAAAGCTGATGTAAGCATATGCTGCCACAGAAGTGTTGTTAACCATGCTAGTGGT
Source organism: Epinephelus awoara (assembly GCA_035609425.1). NCBI lineage: Eukaryota > Metazoa > Chordata > Actinopteri > Perciformes > Serranidae > Epinephelus > Epinephelus awoara. The sequence goes on from CM069313.1 coordinate 13,113,659, forward strand.
GTCGCTCTGGCGATGTTCTGTCTGTCTGTCTGTCCTGATTGAAATATCTCCTGACTTTTCCTTGAGATTCACCAGGAGGTCGAAATGTGTCACTTGTCCTGTGAAATATCTAAAAATTTCAACTCCTCTGATTTTCCCAATGTTCTCTCAGGATGTATAGAGATAACGTTTCATCTAGAGCCAGGTTCAAATTTTTGATTTTGCCAAAACTTCACTTCAGAACTAAAGACTACCATCCATCTCAGCTGTACTTAGCAAATGTTATCATGCTAATATGCTAAAGCAGTAAGCAGCTCTGTCCTAAAGGGAAACAAATCTTGTTATGTTCGTCACATGTATCCCAATAAATATAGAGACATTAAGCCGACCAATAACTTAAAGAGGGTATCTTGTCTGTTCCACAGTTAGCAGTTTAGCAGGGAATATCTCCCCCCAATAAATCTTAAAATCTTTAAGCCTGGTGACCTGGTGCAGGACATACTATTCAAGTTTAGGTACCGTACCATTGTTACAATGGCCCAAAATTTTGAGGTCCCACTTGTCCAAAAAATGCCCCATTGGATTGAAAGCCCATTTCCCCAACTGCCTGTTATTCCAGAAACAAACGGCCATTGCTCCTATGTTCCAATTCTCTGAAAATACATACAGGTTTTTACCAACCCTTCAAAGTATTTCTCAGTGGTACTTGAGCCACTGATGGCGAATGTTTTGGGGCATTTCTCAGCTGCGTTTGTGGCACCAAATGTGGGTGTTTTAAGCCAAAACATGATCTTTTCTTAACAATAACCAAGCAGTATTTGTACCTCAAATCTAACCACGCAATCACCACGAGACTGTTGCAACATATTTGTGGATTACAAGTCTTGTTTCGGCAAAACAGGACTTAAGAGCAATCGGCATTTGTTTTTGGGATAACAGGCTGTCGGAGAAATGGGCTTTCAGTTGAATGGGACATTTTTCGGACTTTGGATTTTTGGGTCATCAGAACAATTGGCAGTCCTTCAAGTTTCATAGCGATTAAGCCACAAGAAAATTAACAATGCTCTCTCCTATCTGCTTGGCGTGGAAGATCACAGCTTCCCTCAGGTATTTATTTCCTGTCTTGATGCACCGATTAATTGAATTGGCCACACTGCACACTTGAGGCACTGAAGTGGGCTTGTAACATACCACTTACACCAGCATTGTCATAATGTGGAAATGATTTAGCACGTCATCTGGATTTTTTTTTTTTAAATGAATTTCATAAAGTCGCTTCTCTTCATCTCTTACAGGTTTAAAACCAGCAGCCTGGCTCTTCTCTCAGTCAGAGAAAGCTCATATAGTTTAGTTGTTTTTTAAAGTTATATGGTTTGGACCCTGCCTGCACCATGCCCCATTAACTCCATGAGAGATGTATGGTCCTAGCTCAGCCAATAAAAATATTTGGACTAATCTAATGGATTGGATAAAAGCGCATTTGCACTTGGGTCCAGAAATCTGCAGCAAGAGATCCAACAAAAGTGTGATCTCCAAGCTTTCACGTACTATTAATAAGCATCCACTATTAGTCATCAGTAAAGGAAAAATCTATACTGATTCCCCAGCTGCTGTTATTTTTTACCTCCATGATGATATAAAGAGGAGACATAAGAGGGGCACAGCCGTTAGCAGTCTGGATGGGTGTCAGCTACTCTTGTGGTAGTGAAGGCGCTGTAATGAGAGAGGGGGAGATTTAAATGTTGGGTTAAGTTTACTTGCAACCTCCTAATTATTTTTGAAAGGAAAAGAGAGAGGAAGCTCACTGTGTGCGTGGGACAAAAGCAACCCCAGAGGTCTTATAAAAATGTCTCACCCACAAAGAAAACGCATGGAGTTGACACAAAGATAGGTCAGTAGATGAGTTGGTTTGGAGAGAAGGAGTTCAATATTAATAAAATATGATCAGTAAGGTAAATAAAAGCTGTTTAAGTAGGTGAGACTATTGGAAAGGAAAAAGAAAGAGCTCAAAGAAATGGAGTACAAAAAGAGGCTTGGAAGCGTAGGACAGACTGATGCTAGTTTCCTGTCTGAGCACGACACAGCAGGCTTTAGCAGACACTCCCTTAAAAAGAAACAACTGATGTCACCCGTAAAACAGCCAAACAAAACCTATTGTTAAATCTGGAAACCTTGCGTGCGTCTGCATTCGTTCTGTCCCATGCACGCCATCATCTCTGTCAATAGAAATACAATGCATAGTAAACACACAGTCTACAACCCAACACATCCTGTGTGGTTACAGTAATGCATAGCTACAGTGCACTGGCCTCCAGGCAGCAAAACGCATAATGAAAGACTTCAGCAAGTGGAAATCACGGGAAGTAGAAATTAAGATTAAGGCTCAGAGCTGGATGTCCTGGAAGAACTCAGATCCAATGTCCAGTGTTGGGCGGTCAGTCCATGTTAAAGGAGAGACCTCGTCCTTCTTTGTCCCCTCTGTAAGTATACAGCACTACTCTGGAGTCATGTTCACTCAAGGTTTCCAACCAGACTCACTTGGACATGACCCATGAGCCTCTGAATCCAGTGGGTTTCCAGCTGTTTTGTCCTCACAAAAACACAATAGAGTACACAGGCAGAGTGTAGGACTCCTGCCGCAAAACAAACTGCTTCCTTCAAGGCAAATTTCTCTACATCGGTCAAGTCTAGAGAGTTTCAAAAGTCAGTCCGGTCATACATTTTGAGAGAACTTGTTTTCGAGTTCTTAGAGTTATGACTTAGAGTGAAGAGTGAGAAAGGTGTTTATGCAGAACATAATGATGTTACAGTGAAGTTGACCTCTGACCTTTTGGATATGAAATGTCATCATTTTATCCTATTGGTCATATGTGTGAAATTGGGTCATAATTAATGCATGAATCCCTGAGTTGTGGTCAAAAACACGTTTCTGAGGTCACAGTGACCTTGACCTTTGACCTTCAACCACCAAATTATAATCAGTTTATGATTGAGTCCCAGTAGACGTTTGTGCCAAATTTGAGTAAACTCCTTCAAGGTGCTCTAGAGATATCGCAGTAACAAGAATGAGACAGACAAGGTTACAATGACCTTGACCTTTGACCACCAAAATCTAATCATTTCATTATTCAGTCCAAGTGGACAAATCTGAAAAAAAGAAAGTCCTCCTTAGTGTTAAGATATCGCGGTCACAAAAGTGGACAGATGGACAACCTGAGAAAATAATGCCTCTGACCGCAGCTGTTGATTGCGCTGAGGCATTAAAACAGCTCTAGACAGTTTATAATAGACAGTTTGCCCCATAAAAGTTGGCCTTTGTTTAAAATAGTTGGAGATGATATCTGCTCGTATCGTTTTGAATCCAACAGCTTTTTCATATTAGTCTCACACTTGGATTTGTTTGACAGACACAGTAACAGATGAGGCATTTCACTGCAAGATATATTAGTCTGCAGTTCGGGGCGACTGTCACCTCTCTGTGCTATGATTCACTTTGCTGTTGTGTGGAACTGCAGGCCAAGCAGAGCTAATGAGAAACAGCCCGTCTTAGGCTCACCGGCTGGCTGCTTTTCACCCCTTTGGGTTCCCCAAAATGATGACATCATATTACAATGGCTTTCAAGATTGTTAACGGGTGCAAAGTTTTAAGTGATGAAGCAGATGAAGTCAGATGAGGTTTCCCCATGACCATGGAGTTGGAACATTTTGCTTTCTTTTTATACTATTACCTGTCATCGCGTGCTGAACTGAACAAAATTATTTGAATCAGCAAAGTGATACATCATAACAGCCTAGCCTCACTCGCAGGGCATCAAAATACGCCACTTGGGAGGTGTCCCCAGCATCATTATAGTGATATGGGGGACACCTTTTAGTATCTGTGAACCACAGTTTCCACCGAGCAGTACGGGACAGTACGGGACAGTACGGGACGGTACAGTTCGTTGCGCTTTTTTTCCATTTCCAGTGTGTAAGTTGTGGATGGTGGAACCGTTCCATACCGTCCCCATTTTTGCACCCCTAGCACACAGATCCGGTACCAAATGGTGGAGCTGTGAACACTGCTGTCCATTGATTGGTCAATAACGGACAGTCACTCTTGCTCATGGCTGAGTTGTGGCTGGTTTTGAAGCTTATATAAATAGGTTCATACAGTTGAGTTTTACATAGGCTACATAAGTAAACTGTAACTATAAAATGAAAGGATGTTTTGCTGCCTCTTGCAGCAGCTGTAGTCTGTGGACGATAAATGAGGTGCAGACCGATAGAGGAAATATCACGTATCAGTGGGTGACAACAACCCTACCCACATGAAAGTATTGTTTGCGGTGGAAACGCTAAGCGGACCAAGGGTCTAGGTACCATGTCTGCAGGGTTACTTTTGGTTTCCAAGGTACCATACTGAAAGTGTTTGGTGGAATCAGGGCTTAAGAGACACACCTGGCTGCCAACTACCTCCATTGTAAACTCCTTTTGTGTTATTATTAGATGTTCAGAGCAACGGAGGTCGATGGGTACAACAAGCACAGGACTTTGACCCAGGAGACTGGGGTTTGTTACATGAGTCGTATACACGAGTTGTTAGTCACGTAGGTCATCAGCCGCATGAGTTGACTCACGTGACATGTCAACCACAATCTTTTCCCAACTCTTAGGTTTAGCCAACAAAATTACTAACTGCCGACTCCTTCTGCCTGAAGATACAATACAAAAGTCTGCCCCTGGCATCATTATAATAACACTGGGGGCCTCTGAATCCCTACTCATCAGAATATGATAAGTAGGGATGAGATCACGTTGGTTATTTACATGTCTAATATTTCATTGACACAGTCATTTAAAGCTATACATGCTGAGATTTTGGACTAACCCAGGCGAAAGTCAATCCTTGGAACAACGTGAAAGCTAATTTAGCCAATTTAGAGCTTTGGTAACCAATGTCAGCTTGCATCAAAATTGTGACAAACTCCCACCACATCTGGCCCTTGTGGTCAAGTGGTCAGGATTCAGCACTCTCGCCCTGTGGCCTGGATTCTGTGAGCATATCTGCCTACAACCTGTTTTCCTTGTGTGTATCTATTTACTACATTACTTCACAACCTGTTTACATTACAGTTCATACATTTTTCTTAATTGTATTGTATTTTATTCCAATATCTTAGCTGCTGCACAATTTTATGTCTTGGATTCTGATTAGATTTTACATGCATGACTTTTTAATACATATTTGTATGAGCATTGTTTGAGGGAGCCTGAGATCCAGGAATACCAAGCCAATGACTCCATGACAATATGACAATAAAGAACAATGTGACAGTAGAGAACTGTTCAGTAGCTGCAAACAATTGCCATCAAGTGTACAGAAATGTGTTTTTAGTTACAGTATATGTTACATGGTTTGCTGGCGAGTTAGTGGAAACGATAAGGAGCACTCTTAAGTCATGACTGATTACTTTATGTCTTATAATTAAGCCTTTAAAACACTTCTGTAGACACAGTGCCTACAAACTAATCCTGACCCAGTCATTACATTCATCATAAGCAAACAACCACCGCATGACTAACTGACTCACCCACCCAAAAACACTTTCTCAAATGCTTGGCGAATATCCTGTCAAGCCCATATTAAACTTTCCTGAATGAAACGTGGACTAACATTCACAAAAAGGAAAGGGGCTCTTTGAACTCGCAGCCCTGAGACAACAACACAACAGTCACATAGTTAGAGGGGAGGAAAGCCACATCCATTCAAAGCTTAGATAAACACACAAATGCCTCTGCCCCCGCGGTGCCAGCTTTCCTAAACATAGCCAACGAGCTATCACTCATCTCTGTTCGAAAAGCAGCTTTACTCTTGTTTTGAAACAGAAGGCCTACACAATAGTTCATAAAGTCGACAAAGTATGCACAAGCATGCTGGAAAGGAAGAATCACAAAGTCTCTGTGACAAAGTGGAGCCATGTGTCCGATCCTGAGCGGGATAAAGCCGCGTCCTTCTGGCACCACTTACGTGTCCCTTTTAAAACTTAATGTATCCTGTAAAGGTTGACTTTGCATGAAATACATGATCTTCTTTTTGCAATTCACACAATTCATATACAGCAGTTCCATGTGTTCACACTTAGGAGCTGCCCACTGTTTTTAGTCCTTTGTCACTGGCTACTGTGCAGCTCCATGGAAGTGACTCTGCAGCTCCAAACTTATTTTACTTTCCTCTGCTCATCACAAACTGTCCGACCAAAGCAGTTTTAAAGGGAAGTGAGCCCATGACACCAGAACAAAACTGAGAAGTGGTCAGTGACAGTTTACCACCATGTATGCCATGTGATGCTTTTAATGGTTTTTGCTGTGTGTAGCATTTTGTGTCAAATCCCGCACTGGTTCTCTCCATCTCTCTCTCTCTGTATAAATTAGCAGGAACAAGACACTGATTATGTGTTTGTGTGCAAAAGTGTGTAGGTGACCAGCAGGACAGTGATTCAAGCTGTCAGGCAGCTGTGAAAGAATGCAGGAAGGAAATGAGTGAGTGAAAGAAAGAAAGGAAATCCTTGCCGATAAGTTAGTAAATGAATACAAGGATGTGCTGGGTCTGTCTTAATTGGTCAGTCCACATTATTTCATATATATATGTTTATACATATATTTGCTATTTCTGTCACTACGTGTTTGATTCTTGATGATTAGCCTACCTTTTTGAAGGTTTACAATAGGCTCTTTGGAGATGAGCTCCACCTCGCCTTGTTGGATCCAATCCAGAGCTCGAATTCTGTCTCCAATAATTGTTGTTTGTGATCATCATGGTAGTTTTCAGGGTTTTACTTCAGTATAATTAATAATTTTATTGAAAATGTAGAAGGCAGGTGTCATATCTTATCTTCTCTTACTATATAATGACGAAAACTCTGTCTGTGTGTCTGTTCCACGTTTTTCTCCTCACTGACTTGGTCAATCCATGTGTAATTTGGCACAGTGGTAGAGGGTCATGGGAGGATGTGAATGAAACAATATTACATCAATTGGCCAAAGGGGGGCGCTATAGCAACCGATTGAAATTGCAAACTTTGAATGGGCATATCTCATGCCCCGTATGTCGGAGACATGAAACTTTGCACAGAGATGCCTCTCCTCATGAGGAACAAATTTGCCCGAAGAACCCATAACTTCCAGTTATATAGATTTTACGCCATTTTGAATTTTTTTGAAAAACACTTAAAATCGAAGTTTGACCGATCTGCATGAAACTTGGTGAACATAATCTAGGGACCAATATCTAAAATTCCCTCTTGGCAAAAGTTAGAAACCTTACTAAAACTGAGCTTCTATAAGGCAATGAATATGAGGCCGTGGCTCATCACATAAAGGTGTGTAACATCTCACCGAACGTTTCACAGATCACCATGCAACTTAATAGACATATGACAACACATAACTTGAGGGGACCCCTCCATTATTGACCCCATCAAACAAAATGGGGGCGCTAGAGAGCTAATTTCTTATCCAGGCCTAACCGCCATATCGATTTTTAATAAACTTGGTAGATATGTAGAACAGGACGCCTCAAGGTGACTGGAGAAATTTAACTCTAATTGGCAACTGGGTGGCGCTATAACAACAGAAAAATGCTTAAAAATGGCTAAAATGCGACCGATCGCTGTGGCTCCCTCTGTGGCCGAATGTTTGTTTTTGTCTTCTAATTTTTGGTATGACTAAGTCATGGTATGGTATGCTGTACATAATCATGGAAACTGTCAGTGTGACATTCTGTCTGTCCCACGTTTTTCTGCTCACTGACATGGTCGATCTATGTGAAACTGCACATAGGCATTGAGGATTGGCATAGGTAGAAGGTGACAAAGCTACCAATGGGTATGGAATAGTTAGTTTGTTGTATGTGTATCAGCCTGTCTCTTAAACTAAAGAAATAATTCAATATCAGTCAATAGTTTTCACTATTGATCTGTCAGATATTTTGACAGTCAGGGCTTCACATATTTCATACCACATATATTATTGTGGACTAGAATTCTCATAGACCGTATAGTCTAGGATAACTCTCATCTCTAACAGAGTGCACTAGAAGTGAGTCCTAAAACCTGGAAATGAGTTAGCATTTTACCACTTCCAGTTCCCTCTTTTAAAGTCAGTGGATTTTTTGAATGGGTTTTTGGTTCGATGTCTGAAACAAGGTCTGTGGTCAACACAAGCTTAAAGAACTTTCTGACATAAAGTATGTCAGTAAATACCCCACTCTTGAACTTTGAAGCTTTTATGTGTCTCAAAAAAGGCAGTTGCTAGCTACAGGAGGCTACAGTCATGCAACCATAGAGTAGTTTGTTTATAGCCTGACGTTAGCTTTTTAATTCTGACGATAGCATTAGGCTTCAACAGTCATGAAAGTGGTGTTCATCTGTAAAGATTATCTTGCTGAACAAAATGTCTAGGTACTATGTTTGTTTGCACAGAGCTTATTTTCTAACCTGGAAATCCAGATGCCCCGCCCCTAGCAAATTCTAATTTGCACTGCACGGGAATCCGGCCCCAACAAGCCCCGCTGAATCGCCTATTGGACCAATCAGATCAGTCTATCTGACAGAGGCTGGCTCTGGGCGGGCCTAACATGATGAGGACAGCGCTGCACCATAGGCGCTGAAACATTAGAGCCAAGTTGGCAGCTGCCGAAGGACCGCGTCCATCCAATTTAGCTTTGAAAGAAATGCTAAGCCAACTACACTTATCTTCTTGAGAGAGGAACAGAAGACTGCCCTAGAAGCCTTCGTTTCCAGGAAGGATGTTTTTGCTGTTTTGCCAACGGGATACGGCGACTCAAAATCTTTCTAGATTTGAGTCTGGATTTCCAGGCTACTTATTTTCTGCAATGATCCAAAATCCAATGGAAATATATATATATATATATAAACTAAATTAATACTTAATAATAACATCAAAATTTCTTTCAATAAAGTGCCATGTTGCTGATCCAAAATCTAAACTAATCAGCTCTTTTATTTTGGGAGAGCCAGGGTTTTCCTATCGTAGCTCCCATCACTGTTGACATTTTGAGCTTGTTAGCTGGCCAAACATAACTAACAAAGTAGGCTATTTGTTCATTAGCTTGTTATCCATTGTAGCTAAACCTAGCTAACTAGCATTTCTTGTTTGTTTTTTAGCTGCAGTAGCTAACCAACTAAGTAGCATTTGTTGTTAAGTTTGTTAGACACTAGCTAACTGCGTCTAAATAGCATCTGTGGTTTGGTTTGTTAGTCACAGTGGCTAACCATAGCTAACTAGCATTTGTTGTTCAGTTTCTTAGTCTCAGTAGCTAACCATAGCAAATTAGCATGTGTTGACTAGCCTGTTGGTCATAGAGGCTAACCATAGCAAACTAGCATTTGTTGTTCAGTTTCTTAGTCTCAGTAGCTAACCATAGCAAATTAGCATGTGTTGTCTAGCCTGATGGTCATAGAGACTCACCATAGCAAACTAGCATGTGCTGTTTAATTTGTTAGACACAGTAGCCAATTATAGCTAACTAGCATGTGATGCTAATTAGCCATGGTTAGCTATAGCATCTGTTGCTCAGCTTGATAGCCATGGTAGCTAACTATAGCTAACTAGCATGTGTTGTTTAGTTTGTTGGTCACAGTAGCTAACCATAGCTAACTAGCATGTATTGTGTAGTTTGTTAGCCACAGTACTTAACCATAGATAAATACCGTGTGTTGTTTAGTGTGTTAGCTACAGCAGCTGGCCAACTAACTAGCATCTGTTTTCTAGCTTGTTAGCCACTAAAGCTAACCCTAGCAACTAGCATTTGTTGTTCAGTTTGTTAGCCACAGTAGCTAAAAATAGCTAACTGGCTGTGCTGTCTGCTAGTACACATGATTAAAATGCTAGTTAATGTATTACATTGGATTGTAATCAAATGTTGAATGTTTTTGTTTTCTAAATAAGACTGGTCTCTTCGTCCTTTCTCTGGGCCTCTGTCATGCTCACGAAGGCTTAAATGCACACACACACACACACACACACACACATACACTGCTCACATTTCTTATTATTAGACGTAATCTGAACTGCTGCGTGCAGTACCTCACGCAATTAGGTCAGCACCATTTCCTCCAGTGTGACCTGCGTATATCCTGACCTGTATTTCACACTGCTGCGGGAAATGACTCAGGCTTATAGACCATATTATACTGTCGCCTGCTCTTTTTAGGGGAATTGAAAATAAATTAAAAAACAAAAAAAAAGAACAAAAAAAAATCCCACAGCAAGAAATGGGCAGGTCTGGTTAAAAAAAGAGAGGAAGTAAATGGCTTTGGGTTTTGTCTGTAGTTTAACATTACAAAACATATGGCATTTAGTGGCTACGTTTTCCACAGTCTACCATACCATGGCTGCTTTTTCTTTGACAGACACATTGGAATCTAACCTCTAACCCAAGAAGATTTTCTCCTTTCTGTGGGATGATTATATTTATTGCCATGTTTCAAGTGTGTGTTTACATGCACATGATATTCCCGCCTTGATGCGGTATCGTAAGTGACCTGATTTTAGGTTGCTGCATGCAGACTTACATATAATAACCAGGTTTGAATAACATCGTAGACCAAAACTTTGATGAGAAACATGGTTAGGATTTCCAATTAATCAGGTACTGCTTTCACTTTTAGAATTTGCAGTATAAGCAAACTTTAGTGCCATGCAGAGTTTTGTGATGCTTTTTTATAGCTCCACTATAGAAAATAACAAAAACACACTATGTGGGCTGACCTGGTTTCATTCAGCCGAGAGCCTCTGCCACACAACATGGAAAATAGGGACTGTGACATGCTAAATCTGTAAACATGAGCACCCAGCTGGTGTGAATTATTTTAGTATGTGCTTTTACCACTCTGTGACATGTCACGGTGTCAGTCAATCATGTCCATGACCTTTGGACCACACATACTAGTTCATCACAAGTCATTCTGACTCTCATTTGACTGTTAATATTTTCGAGGTATAAAATAGGTGCAAAGGTGGTGGTGACAATGGTCTGAAATATATCTTATTTATCAGCTGTTGTTTTTTTTTAACTTTTGCCACCTTTTATGTGTAAACAAAATTGTGCATCCCAAGATCCTCTTTCAGTTCTTTGTTAGTGTTCATGTCTGTGTATGTCGATCTTGACATCATGAATCTGATTCATTGTAAGCCAGGAAACATTCAGGTTCACACGAGTCAAAAAGGGCCTGGTCACATGACTTTTTAAGCACTGTTTTATATCAAAACATCAACATCATTCATGTGCTTACTATTATTCACAAAATGGCTTTATAAACAAGACTAGGAAATTTAATTGCAGAGATGCGACACCTTGCAGCATCTTAGAGTTTATTGCCAGCAACTGTACTGATTTCAATGTATGCTGTCATTATACTGTGATGTGTATAATGACAGCATCACCTAGTGGCAGGTCGGAGGTACTGTAATATTCATTCAAGTGAAAGCGTGTCATATGAAGTGCATCAGGCTAAATTTAGACAAGTGAGTAATGTCTGAAGTGCGACTACAGTATGTGATACATCAAACTTAATGCTGACACAAGTCCGTGGGTGTGTGTGACAGAAAGAGAGAGTGAGATCCATGCAGCATGTGAATGCTGTATCATATTAAAGCCTGGTAAAGGGGTCAGACTGGAAACTATTTACAAACACAGCAGAGTTAAGTAGGTCAGTACTGTATACTTTGTACTTATATTTAGGGCCCGAGCACTGACTGTTGCGAAGGCCCAATTGACACTGAAGGAAGTATCATTATTCTCTCAAATTAACTGCATTTCTGAGGGCTAAAGGTGAGCGTGCAAAACCTGGCACACTTATTAGTACTAAAATGTTGATGTTTTATGGGTCTCATTCCCAGGTGTGGCAGAATGGCTTAACAGCGTCCCATAAGAGTTTTCAACTATTATAATAATTTGGTATGGAGATGTATCTTTTCCAGACTAATAAAAGTCTCTTGGGGCCAAACCCTGAATTCAACAGAAAGTAAGACATTTTTAATTTTCGGCGCAGTTTTATAGCATTTTTGGCCATTTACAGACACCGAGCTCTTACAAACTCCTCCTAATGATTTAACCTCAAATTTGGTCTGTGCAATCTTAAGAATTTCACTTCAATTCAAGGCCAATTTAAAGCCCAGTATCACAAATCACAATTTGCCTCAGAGGGCTTTACAGCATACAACATCTCTCTGTCCTTGGACACTCACAGTGGATAAGGAAAAACTCCCCCAAAAACATTGAACAGGGAAACAATGGTAGAAACCTCAGAAAGAGCAACTGAGGAGGGATCCCTCTTCTAGGACGGACAGACGTGAGATAGATAACCTGTTCTGAAAAGTTGTTAAAAGATGATTACTTTTGTTTTCATGCAACGATGTTGCCTTGGCATGGCAACCATTTTATGCGTTTGGCCATAAGTTGTTGTAACTTGAGTGTACAATCTGCCTAGAACTCTCATATTACGTAAGAATCCCAACCTGAACACACTGTCGTGCTGCTGTTGAGTTATAGACATAGCATGACCTACTGGCAACAGGAAATGACATGTTTTATATTCTGATGTACTCCTCCTGGTGGGCTGACCCACCAGATTGACCAGATCCACCTCAGATCAGAAAAACGTTAAGGTGTTAATGATGCGTTCTTGTGAATATTGTGGGTTTTGGTGGACAGACATTGCCAGGGCTTGATTGCCATTTTGCATGTTTTGCAATGACACAGGAAGTTGTTGTAACTTTACTGTACATTTCCTTATTTGCCCCAAATTTCCTCATGTTTTATAAAAGTGCAGGCCTGAGGATATCTACATGCCCAAAATTTGTACATAATTCACAACATAATTCGATTTACAAGAAATTTAGGTTATGTGGTTGAAACTTTATACACAACATAGCACGTTTAGTGCATGTTCTCTAGCGCCACCTGATGGACACAGTAAGTAGTACAAAAGTCATTTCCAGCATCACACACTCCACACAGGAAATAACTCCTGTGCGCAGTGTCAACTGACAACTGGCCTGTATCCCATGCAGGTAGGTTCATCAGTGCTTGCAGCCTTAACTTTATTTGTATTTTTTTTTTTTTTTTTTTACAATTATTTTTAATAATAACTGTGATGTATTGTCAAAAAAGATTTGTATTTTCTTAAAACTGAATTTTATGTTTCCAAATAATTTATTTAGCTTTAAAAAAAAATCACCATAAACAAACATTTAAATCAGATTTAAATTGTTCTAAATAATGGGACTTCTGGGATCAATTATGAGAGGAAAAAAATCAAACATTGCTGTAATTTCAGATATAAAACTAGAAATGGCCTGTGTGTTGATCAAAACATGTTGGCTGATTTTAAGCCTGTTTTTATTGTTCCATAACGAACTAGTCCTGTGATTAAAGCTTTTTATATAGAAGAGTGCCTTGGATTTATCATTTTTCTTATTTTGGCCTATCAGAGATTTTTCTTCCAATATGTTTATTTTAGGGCTGTCAAACGTTGATTTTTTTCTTAATCACAATTGCTGATTTCAGTAGTTAAGTTTTAATTGCATTGCATCTACAATAACAAAGTGAAGCAATTCTTACCGGAGATGAAAAGAAATTTACTTTATAATCTGAACTTTGTAAAACAAACTGTAGATGAGCCACTAGAATGTCAACGGTATTTCTGTAATAGCGAGTATACAGTGCTTGAATTAAGCCAATGTAAAGTAATGTGTAGGTTGACTCCCATGGAGGTGTGAATACACATACTGTTGCAGTGGAACTGTAATTGTGTGTTTTTTCACGACAAGGTTTGGAAGAGGTAAAAGAAAAAATAAATACATGAGCAGGGTACAAAATCCACTGCATACTTTTCCTCTTTTAGTTTTTTGGACTGTTGGAATTGTCCACTTAAAATCAAAATCCTATATGATCAGCAGATCAGTCCCCCAGCTTTTCTTAGACACGTTGCAGGCCTACGTGATAGATCAGTGAGCAACATCGACACTTTCATGTGTGATTTTTTTTTTTAAACAGAATAATCCTAGAAACAGTCACTGTAATCCGTCAAAATTTCCTCCAAATACATTCACCCAAAGAACAAAGTGTCCTGCTGTAGCTGCTCACAGCTATAAAGTCTCCTGAGAGCAAAGAAGTTGCCTGGGAACTAAAGAAAACAGATTCTGTGTCTGGTGAAGTGAGTCAGTATGACAAACAGCTACTGCACAACTTGTCTGCTCTCGCCTCGTTTAAATACAATCTGACTGGATTTATTTATAACACACATCTTGATGTAGAATGTGATTCTCAGGCTGGAGAAAGAGCTGAAGAAGTTAGGTGACACTGATGTTGCTGTATGGGTTTGGAGTCCCATTTGTCTCTTTCCTGGTATTCGGTGTCCTGGATCTAAGAAGACAGGCTCATTAAAGCTGGTAAGATATTAAAAAGTTTCTTGATCATGAAATTATTTCTGTCGTTAGAAATGTGTTTAAAGCACCCAACCACTGACTTTATTCTTGAACACTCTGTTTTTGAAGGCTTCTTTTTCTGTAAACACTGATCACAAATTGTAAATAAACCAGAATAAGACTCCTACATAGCCTTAGTTAATTTGCTTTGTCATGGAACAACGGTGATGATGTCGTGGATATTTAAGAAGAGAGGTAAAACTGGACTTTGTCTACTGTTTCAGTTGGCTGGACTGTGTTGGGTAACATAATCTTGCAAACCGGTTCCACTGTCAACTCCCCCGTCACAGCGCATTACTGAACCCTGTTAACTACAGACCTGTCACTGTCCCGTGTCTCCGTGCAGCAGGATGGCCAAAGGAAAGAAAAACAAACAGGGTAAAAGTAAAACCGTCACCCTGAAGGTGGCTCAGAACTGCATGGAGTTGACGCTGGAGGGTAAACGTCGTCTGAATCTCAGTTTTAAGGAGGTCGATGTGGTGCCAAAGTGCATCCAGAAGCTGTATGATGTGGATGAACTGGACCTGAGCAGGAACCTCATCAGAAAGGTCCCCGACTTTATTGAAAATTTCATCCGCATCCAGGTTTTGGATCTGCACAGCAACTATGTGAGTATGACAGAAAACTATAAGAATAATTTTGGTTTATTTGACTATTTGCCTTTGTTGGTGACACAAAACAGCTGTTGTATATACTGTGTGGCTCTGGGGGACCTAGGTCTAAGAAAATAACCCCTACAATGTAATCGGAGTCACCTCCAATTGGGCTTGGATAGTTAGTATTGAAATCATAAATTGGTGTCTGGCATTATGCTGTGTATCACAGAATGTGTCAATGTATTTATTGCAGCTGGAGCAGCTCCCCGAGACTATCGGCCGTCTCCAGAACCTGCTGGTTTTGAACCTGTGTAACAACCGTCTGACAAGCCTCCCCAGTGAGCTCGGCCTGCTGAAGAAACTCCACACCCTCAACCTGGGTCTCAACCAGCTGGAAACTCTTCCCACCTCCATCGGCGCTCTGAAGGAGCTCCGTCACCTCGGCCTCTCTGACAACCGATTAACCCGTGTCCCCGGCTGCCTTTCGAGGCTGAATCAGCTGGAGAAGGTCAACCTGGACAGGAACCCCATCCTCACTGAGAAGGCACCGGGCCACGAGTCACTCATGATAACGGAGCAGCTTTACCTGGTCAAGGACAGCTTCCTGTGTGAAGACTGCCTGAAGAAGTGCCAGACTGAGAGGAAGAGGGTGGGGAAAGGGGACTGAATCACTGGGTCTAACCAACATGAAGACTCAGAATGACACAGCCTGGGTCACTGTAAACTCTAAATACTACCGAGTGAAGTGATTTAGGTTTCACCACAGCACCATCTGCTGACATCCACTGGACTTACATGATGCATTGGCACTGTTGTTCACTGACTTTTATGGAGCTGGTATCCAGTGTTTTGGGCACACTGGATACTTGTGTTTTTAACTGAAGTTATATCGTTTAAGTGGATTTTTTAGCAAAAGGCCATCTCAACCTTCGAAAGTTTTTCAAAATAAAGTATCACATTGTTAAAGTATTTATGTGCCCTAAAATGTCTTAAAGTTTGTTACTAATGAGGTGTTCTCACATCTGTGCACTTCCCTAAAATCTGAGGTTCGAACCTACGTTGGGCTAGATAGATTAGTTGAGTCACCAATAGAGCACCCCAGAAAGGACGTTTTTCTGTAGGCCGAGACATAAATTAGCATCACACTGGTTCCCTCATCTAATAGCCTATGGGATTTTTCCATTGGATTTTGGATTATTGCAGAAAATAAGCTTTGTGGCTTTGATGCTTATGTGTTTTCATCAAGATAATCCTTACAAATGGTCATGACTTTCATGATTATTGATCCCACTCCATCCACCTTATTTCTGAGGGTGCATCTGTAGAAATGATCATGAGTGCAACTTCTGGGGAGATAGTGGAAGGAGTAGTATGCACTGGTTTTCTATGGTTAGACCCAGTGGCTAATCTTGGTGGCTAACCACCAATGGCAGTTCCTTTAGCATTAGCTACATTAGCATTAGCTGGTAAACATTACGTTTATTCACTTTACATGAGCTTAAATTAATACAGAATTATGTTCCCCGAGTGTTAGTGTCTGTTTATGAGTTTTAAGAAATTAGAAACTCTCTTTTAGAAGGGAAGCTAATTGCTAACGCGCTTAGTTAAAAAGGTAAACGACCAGTGCTTTGAGATGGCTGTCAGAGATGGCAGAGGTATGATCACACTTTCCCATCTGAGATGAACAGGTGGTGTTTTCCATGTTTAATTTTCCAGTCACATTAGGAAAGAGGATTAGTGTACCATTCATGGCACTGTTACCATTGGAACAGTGCCATGAACAGTAATTCATGCAAGGTATCATGGGGGCTAGGAATAAGGTAGATAACTTTCATGCCATGTCTACCACATGGCAGGTTATATATCAGTGTTGGCACATTTGATTCAACATTGATTTCTAGTTGAAAACTAGTTGATACTGGGCCTGAATGTCTAAGACCTCTTTTCACCTTTTAACTAGCTAAAATGTGGTTACAACATCAGTATGTCACAAAAACAAATTTCTTTAATTACATTGATGATTTGTTAAGTTGTTCTGACTTGTTTATACAATGACGTCATATCCACAGCAACAACAAGCATGGCTAAAAGCGAAACTATTACAGACTCCGCTGTGGTTCCAAAAAGAAGAACAGCTACAGTAGTGTGTAATATAAACTGTGGCATCCTCAGTGTTTTATGAACAGCTCTGGACTTCTCAGACTCTTTTAGCAAATTACAGCTCAGAGGGAACTCATTCAGCGGCTCCTCTGGCAGCAGCACAACGGGAGAGAAAGGGAGCTGGTGTCGTCAAATGATTTTGTCATAAACTTTTTGTAATCTAAACCTACATGCTGCTTGCGGCTCAACAAAAAACTACATATATGTGAGTGTGCAATAGCCATTGTAGCATAACAGCCTGTCACAGGTTACAGCATGATATTTAGAGGTTAAATGGCAGAGCATAAAGGTCCAGGTGGAAAAAAACCCTGACTCAATCATTCAGGTTTTTTCCTAAAAAAGAAGGCAATTACCTGTTGATTTGTATATATAGATCCCAGGGGGCATTTTTTATATTTGGGAGCTGTTAAAATGTGTAATTTGTGGTAGATTTTATTTTATTGTACTATTAATATTGTATACAGAATCTGAATCTCACTCTGAGTTACTGCTGTTGTTGACAAACTAAAGAAATGAGAGATAATTTCAGTTTAGTTTTTACTGAATGTTTTTACATCAATTATTTTGTTGGAACTCTATCTTCCTAAACTAATAATAAAATATTTTTCACTAATCTCTCATATTATCAAGAATATTGTTATCGCAAAAATACCCTGAAATATTGTGATATTATTTTAAGGCTATATCGCCCAGCTCTAGTAACCATAGTCATTTCTTAAATGTCTTTTCAGTGTAAAAATGGTTGCTGGAATAGTATAAACAGTATTCTATATTTTAAAATGTATAAGAGAAAATGTTTTCTATACTTTACAGGTGATGTGCTTAAGTTTGACAGTAGAAGATATGCTGGATCATTGGGCAGTACTACGCTGAGAAGGACCAGCAATGTCTTTAAGTGGAGAAAACACTGAATTTACTGTGTATCTACTGTTTGAACTCAGTGTTGCAATTATGAGATCCCACTTTAGTCTTTACATGCTTGTTCTATATGCACAATATTTGCAAGATGCAAGTTGGTTCAGTGCCATGTTAAATGACAACTAAGAGGGGCCCCAAAATCAAATCCTTTGGGCCCCCAAAAGTCTAGGGTCGTCCCTGACAGTAGGGAATAAATAATACTTGGCTCGAGGAAGAGTCTACTCAGACAAACCTTACGAAACCACGTGATCATGACCACTTCACTAACCACAAAGTCTTATTTCCTCTAACCTTACTATGACCATGCTGCTTCTAGGGTGCTTGGCTGGTCAAGTTTCATAAACTGTGTTGCCACTATCTCCCGACCCATAACCACAACACGCCGGCTACGGCAAGCGGGGAGGGTCTGTTTTATTTAAAGCTTTCCGGTCTCCCACTGTCAACACTTAGCTCGAGCGCTGCTGCGGAGCGACGACGATGTCTGAGCAGGAGTCTCTGAGGTGCTCCAGTGCCAGAAACCGTGGAGGCGTACAGCGGGTGGAAGGAAAACTGCGAGCCAGCGTAGAAAAAGGGGATTACTATGAAGCACATCAGATGTACAGGACTTTATTTTTTAGGTAAGTCTCCGTTTCGCGTCACTAGGTGCAGTTGTAATTGTCATTTGGTTTTGGGGCCTACCTGTTCCAGATCATTCCACTGTCAACCTTGCTTCTAAGCCTGTCCGTTTGTGATTGGGTGAATTCCACCGCGGACCCGCCCACTCATGTTGGTCCGTCTGTTCGTGTGGACAGCTGCGCTGTCAATCTTCGACAAACACAAAATGGGACTGCTAACTACGGCTAGTTAGCTAGCTACGTGTTCAGCAACACAACCAATGATAGCCGAAGCAGAATTAGCTGGGACATTGATACAAGACGGTGTTTAAACGTTAATAGAAAAACACTTAAAGTGCGAACTAACAGATTGTAGCGGCTAACTGCTTTGTTGTCGTTTCCTAAACATCTGTTGAAGCTGTCCAGCTGTGTTAGCATTTAGCCAGATAGCAACATACTGCAACGCCGCAGTCTGAGCTAGCTAACGTTATCTATGACTAACGTTAGACATGTAATTGCCCACTGTCAAGTATATTTATTTAATCTAGATTTGCAGCTGGTTATGCTTAAATGGCCAGTAGTCAAAATTGCTGAATCTAGGATAAGATAGTTATCATTTATGGTCTGTTTTCTAGTGTCTGTCTATTTCATTAAGGAACATTCACACACCCATCAGTGATTACATGCCAAGAGAAAACTGGATGTTGTTTTGGGTAATGAATTGATTAGAAGTGCTGCTGAACTGGTTGGATATCTGCCTGGAGCATAGTTAACTAACGAAGGTGATTTGTTCTGAATTCAGACCAGTGAATGCCAGTCCTCCTTCATTGCAGAGTGGGTTTATTATCCTCCTGCCTCTTTGTCATTGTCTTGCTATTTCTCATGACTAACAGTCATGTTTGCAATAAAATCCCCATAAAAGCAAGATGGAAAAAATAAAAAAGTGTTGCAGCTGCTCTGTGGTCTTCAGGAATGTTGTTATACACATTGCAGTACTCACAGTGATACCTTGTTTTGTACCTCAAGCAAAGCCAGCGTTCACATATCTTATCTTGCATAGTGTGGGAATAGTCTTGAGTGACGCAAACAAACCTTGTGTCTGTCCCGATAAGGGATAATACTTCATGTGTAACGCTGGGGCTCCTGTCCTCCATCAGGTACATGGCACAGGCAAAACATGCTGAGGCCAGGGAGCTGATGTACAATGGCGCTCTGCTCTTCTTCAGCTATAATCAGGTACGTACTACACTAGATTTCTGCCAGAGTAGCTGATCTGGTATGTCCCACACCAAGTGTTAAATGTCAGGTGTACACATTTTCATGGAAACACCCACGACAGAGAAATTGTAATGTCACCAAAGTAGCTTTGTTGGGCGACTGTATTGGTCTACTTTTGTATAATTGTAATACCAGAGTAGTGTCTATAAGCTTGTCAATCACAAGTGACACGGTGTATGCAAGAATGAAACTTTCACTCTTCACACTGTACATAACAATTTTGTAGTGTAGACCACCTAAACTGAGACCAAGACCAGAGTGTATAGAGACCGTGACAGGACACAGACCAGCCCAGTGCAAGATCCACACAGCATGACGCACTTAACAATATAAAATCTAGACATGCAAACCGTAGTTATCCTCAAACTGATCTGAAAGATCCACATTTCCATAAAAACAAATGACTGGTGCCCTCTCCAGTCTTGAAATAAAATCTTGAATCCTCTTTGTCTTAAACTGAGACGAGACCAAGTAAAAATGCAGTCGAGTCCAAGATGACGCAGAGACTTTAAAAAAAGGGGTCTCGAGACCAGGACTATTCCCAAGTATTACATCATTGGTATATGAACTTGTTTTCAGAGTAGCTGTACTATTGCTGCACACAGATTATCAGGTTTCCAGCCCGAATCTGAGGTAGATTGCTTAATTAAACTTATCTTCCCAGCCCTCAGGTTGCTCATGTAAAACACTTAATTCCTCTGAAAATATGGAATAAAATATACACTTCATTGTGTTTTTATCTCCAGCAAAACAGTGCAGCAGACCTGTCCATGCTGGTACTGGAGGTGTTGGAGAAATCTGAGGCAAAAGTTGATGATGAAATATTAGGTAAGTGGCAGCCTTCAGCCTGTGAAAGACTACCTTCACTAAACTGTACATTTGTAACAATGCGAGAATAGATAGTTTCCAGATATGCGGTGCTTTCATGTCTACTGTCTTTTTTGTGTGAAAGAGAGTCACATTTACATCAACTGCTTTGGGGAATTTGTAGGGCTGTAAATCACTGGTTTCATCATGATATATATATATATATATATATATATATATATATATATATTATACTGATTCTTTGGACAGTGATTCAGTATTTGCTGATATCACAAATTCTGCCATGACATGATTTCGATACCATGCTTTTCAGGGGTGTGTGACCAATGAGACGATATTATCTGCCCATTTAACACAGTCAGATACAGAAGAAGCAGCTACTCTGTGCCGTAGCACAGTAATAACTTTCAAGGTTCATGATTAATAAGTACTAGTCTTTAATGCAGTGAGGCATTTTAACAGCTGGCATACCCAGAGTACAGTGGGTGATGGATTGTGCTTTACATATATAGCCAGTACAGATCCATTATTGATTGACCTTTACTGATACTACTACTTTACTGATCTCCCGATTCTGTTTGGGCCATCTCTAATCACTGGTTAATGCTGCAGCATTACATCGTCATGTCATTTAGAGAAGTTCGCCTTTCACGAGGAGGGACATAGAAAGGACGTTCTCTGATTTTTGTTGGGGTTGTGTGTGTGTGTGTGTGTGTGTTTGTTGAGCAGAATGCCTGGCTAAGCTGTTCAGCCCGATGGACCCGAACTCTCCAGAGAGAGTAGCGTTTGTGTCCAGAGCCTTGAAATGGTCCACAGGAGGGTCCGGCAAGTTGGGCCACCCAAAACTACATCAGCTGCTAGCTGTCACCTTGTGGAAAGGTAATCAGTTAATCATTCAGTTTATAAAGTGTGGAGGATAGTAACAAATGTGTAACACAGGTCACAATAAATATTGGATTTATTGATGAAACAGATTAAGAGGCTGGAAAAAGCAAATGTTAAATAGTATTTGAGTCTCTCACATAATTTCTTCAATTATCCAAATATCTATTTCAGTCAAATATATAAACATAAATAAGCCAACAAATCCAACACACAATGGTAGCGTATGGAGTGCATGAAATCATCCACACCCTTTTGTAAGCTGACACACCAGTAGCATTATGATGCACGCTGACCCTCATCATGATCGGCCACTGTCCTCTTTCTCAGCATTGTCACCTGATAACACTTCAGGAAAGCACTAGTTTTATTCCCTAAATTGGCACATTCCAGCTTCCATACTTTGACTCTTGTGTCTGTTGGCCATATTCAGTGTGTGCTAAGGGTGTGTGTTCCCCTTGATATTGTTCCTGAAGTGCAAGCTGCCCTGTCCCTGTATAAAAATTGGAGGGACCGTTCACCCCCCAAATCAAAAATACATATTTTCCTCTTACCTGTAGTGCTGTTTATCAATCTAGATTGTTTTAGTGTGAGTTGCCGAGTGTTGGAGGTATCAGCCATAGAGATGTCTGCCTTCTCTCCAGTGTAATGGAACAAGATGGCACTCGGCTTGTGGTGCTCAAAGTTCCAACAAAATACATTTCCAATCACTTTCCAGAAATCATGACCCAGTTCCTCAAGATAATCCACAGTCCTTGTTGTGAGCAGTTTCATGTAGGAACTATTTTCTTACTACTGAACTACACCTGCCAACGGCATGATAGTGCAGAAGGAAGTGTGCATCTACTCATGGACGAGAGGCTCGTACTCGTGATAGCGCGAGATGTAAACAGTAATGGCGTCCTCCTCAGCTGACCTTGGCTGTGCTAGCTCAGTGGTGCAAGGTGAATTAGCAGTAGATGCATGCTTCCTTCTGCGCAGTAATTCAGTTGGTTGGTGTAGTTAGGTAGCTCTTAAGCAAAAGCCGACGTCACAGCGTTTTCTTTGGTTATGTAGCACCAATTTCAAAAGTATCTGCGTCTTTTTACTGCACGGACAGCCCAGGTTTAAGAAGGGACTGTCTTTCAAGGAGTGAAATGCCTATTTAACTGTTTAAAATATAATTTTTTTAAAAAATATTTTTGTATATTCAGAGCAAAACTACAGTGAGTCTCGTTACCACTTCCTGCATTCGTCTGACGGGGAAGGCTGTGCACAGATGCTGGTGGAGTATTCAGCGTCACGAGGCTTCCGCAGCGAGGTCGACATGTTTGTGGCGCAGGCCGTCCTACAGTAAGTGAAAATATTTGTTTTTGATATCGTCGCAATATAAAAGCAGAAATCACTTTCCATGTTTAGTTAAAAAATTCTAGCGCAGCTTTAATCTGTAATGTCAGTAAATGTAATCTGAACTGTTGGTTAGATTTAAGGTGTAGCTTTCAGAGTGTGCAGTGGAGAAAGCGGTATTGATGCATCCTGCAGTCAGATCCGTTTTCTATCTGTCAGCAGTTTCTTTAAAGTGCCTTTGATCTCTCTGTGTTTCTGGTCTACCATCTCTCACTCTCTAATCTGTGTCACACTTTCTCTCTCATCTTCTTCTTCTGTTTTTATCCCTCGTCCTTTATCTATTTCCGTCCTTTCCCTCTCTGAACCTCCACCCTCCAGGTTCCTCTGCTTAAAGAACAAAAACAGCGCTTCCGTGGTGTTCAGCACATACACAGAGAAACACCCGTCCATAGAGAAGGGCCCTCCCTTCGTCCAGCCTCTACTTAACTTTATCTGGTTTCTGCTGCTGGCAGTGGATGGGTGAGTTGTGATAACACTTTAACACTAGATACACATACTGACTTCATTAAGACCTGCCACATAATGTGTTATATATAATGTCTCACTCTGTTGTATGTGTGTACGGACTCCTTCAACAGTCTGCCCTGAGCGTGTAATAAGCTAATTAAGCTAGCATTAGCTGATCTCCTACTGCAGCATTAATCTCATTTGATTATGACGAATTTTGTGCAGCAAGTAGAACAAAGCCAACTATAGACTATCTCTCCATGTTGTGAGCCTAAGTATATAACATTATCTGAACTACTGCTGAGCTTGTTCCTGGAGTGCTTCACAGCAGTTAAATGTTTGTGTTAGAAAAATAGATTTAGGATAATAATGTACACCACTCAAAGAATGTTTCATCTCTTCATTTCTTCAGGGGTAAATTAACAGTTTTCACAGTGTTATGTGAGCAATATCAACCTTCCCTGAAGAGGGACCCCATGTATAATGAGGTGAGTGTTAGTGCTCAGTTATTTCTTCCCATGAATCATGTATGAAATGGCCTTCAGTAATGTAACAGCAGCTGCAACGCACCATGTGTATACCATGTGTTATCAGGGTTCCCAAAGTCGTGAAATTCCTGGAAAAGTTATGAAAGTCAAGTCAGTTTTATGTATGAAGTGCCAAATCATAACCGTTATCTCAGTCCAAGTTATCTCAAGACATTTTTCATATAGAGCTAGTCTAGGCCATGCTCTCTAAATATGGTAGCAAGTTCGCTGTTAGCTATGCTTCTTGTTGTGTGCAACAGTGTGATGTCACACCCCTAATTTCAGTCCATGTAAACATATTTTGGCTGTAATTTTGTAGCATGTCTTATTCACAACCCTGTCTCTCTGTCCTCCTCTACCTCTTCTCTTTGATATGTTCTTGCTCTTCAGTATCTCGACAGAATAGGACAGCTTTTCTTTGGTGTTCCACCCAAACAGTCTCCATCATACGGTGGGCTGCTAGGTGAGTGAACAAACACTTTGTTTATTTGAGCTGATGTTAAGGATTGTTTACACGGAAGTTCCCTGATCAACTCAAGTTTAATGTTAGGTCACGTTCCTTGTATGATCTGAGACTACATACAGCTAATTAAATACATAAACCAATTGAGGCAGCATTTGCTCAGCGCCATTTGATTTTAATGAACGTTACGCAACGGTTTTCTACCCTGAAGTTATTGTAAATAACCCTGTGATTCGGTTATTTAGACTGAGTGCAGTGGCTCCCTGCAGTCTCATTGTCAGGTGAATTCCTAAAAGCAGTTTTATAAGAGTTGTATTACATACAAAGCTCACAACTTAACATGACCAAAAACTGCCAAATAATGTTGTACTCAAATCTTCATCGACAGATTTGCCTCCGAGCAGTGACAGAAAAAAAGTGAAAGCTGTTTTAACAGAGAGCCTCTCTGTTTCAACAACACACGCTTTCATAAAGACGACTCTTGTCTGTCTTAGCTTTCCTGCAGAGAGTTTTCTAATTTGTGTGATGGGGACAAGATAAGAGCTTCTCTCAGGAGAAGGGGATGCTTTCATTTAAGATTTCTGCACACCAGAAGTCAAACTGGCCTGATAGCTGACCTTTACACTTAGGAGTTGAGACACATATCTCACTTAAACATATTTTATAAATGTATGACATATAAGAAATGAACAGTAGAATAATACAAGCAGTGAATAAGAGTATACATTTCCATTACAGCAGTGTAGATGTAGTGAGCTTAAGAGGTGCTGGTAGGCATTTACCTTTGTTACATTTGAACAGATCCAGGCTAGCTGTGCTCATGCTAAGCTAACTGGCTCCAGCTATACATTTTATTACAGCTGTGAGACTGATATCAGTTTTCTCACCTAACTCTCTGCAAGAAATTGAACAAGTGTATTTCCCAAAGTGTCCTAACTATTCTGTTAAATAGCTACAAAGAACATTCAAACACCTTTTGAAAAAGACATCTCTACACAGAATATTAATCGCTGTGTTGCACCCTGCAGGAAACCTGCTGAACAGCCTGATGGGTTCGGGCGAGGAGGATGACGGAGCCGAGGAAGCCCAGGAGGACAGCAGCCCCATAGAGCTGGACTGAGCCTGCCCCAGGACAAAGAGAACAAACGAACACACACACAAAAAAAAAAAGAGGAAGACCACGCAGCCTCCCTCCTTCACCTCCACAACGAGGGCGGGGCGAGGCGCCGGTCCATGTTTCCAGAGGCGTGCTGTTTCCAAAAACCCCCTTCTACCCATTCAGTCTTAAAATCCAAGCGAGTATCAGGCCGCCAAAAACATCCCTTTCAGCACTGCCGGGACTGACTGCGCCAAACTGCAAACTCTTCCCGAGTTGAAATATTGTAAGATTATTATATTATTTTATTTTAATCATTATTTTTTTGTTAGTGTGGGACTCTCTCTCTCTGTTTAGGGTGAATGATGTTTAACAAACTGTCGTCAGTGGAGAGCATAGTTTCACAAGTGCAAACCCTCTTCATGATGTCACTGACGACATCATTATAAGAGGGTTTACACAGCTCACTACAATTACTCAACTGTTTTCTTTGCCAGTTACACAGAGCTCCATCAGAGCCACGGTGGTGCCGTTTGCATTTTTCTGCAGCTTTCTCTGTTAAAACTCGGCTTTCAGTAGATAATGAAATGTAGTTAATGCCATCTGTCATGTTCTCATCTGTTTGTCCAATAGCAATATGGACAAAAAGACAACAGAGCTCTTTGTAAGTTATTATCAGAGGTCATCTTACATTTTGAATATCAACCAGACAAACCCTTTCTGCTCAGTGTCTCCTCCACGGTTCATTTCTGTTTAAGTTACTGCAAACACACAGTTGTCTGTATACAAGTAGCTCCATTGTCGAGGTCCCGCTTTTCACTGTGCACTCGCTGAACTGCTGTTTGCATCTTCGAGAGGAATTGTGAGGAAAAGTCTAATTTTGGCATTTTTAACAGCTGCCAGGTCATAAAAACAGTCAGGCGATGAGGTGTTTGAAGCACTAGAGTGTGTGTTTGGCTGGTTTGTTGGCTCTGGGTGCTGGTCTACATGTCGCTGTGAAACATAAAAAGTCAAAGCTTGGGTTTACCGTCCAAGTCTGTTAAGTGATCTTTATTAGAGGAGCAAAATGAGACACTGTGAAAACCTTTCTGTTGGAGTGAATTTTGCTTTTCATGTTCCAAAAGGCTAATAGCCAAAGCAGCTGGTTACCTGACCGTGCCTGGCTCAGCCCTTCCTTTTCCTTTATATTCCCTTTTTTAAGTTGTAGTCCAACATCAGTTTGGCCAGTGCACACTCAGAAGCGTGATTTTAACAATAGCTTCTGTTTATCAGTGTTATCAGTCCTCAGAGAATACACTGCTTGTTCCTCTCAGTACTTTGTTCTCATCTTTCGATCTTCTTTTTGTCCTCGTAGTGACATTCGATCGGTCTAGGTCTTGTCAGTTTTAGGATTTAAAAAAAAAAAAAAAAAAAAAAAGTCCTAACTGTGCTCCAGATAATCTTAAAAGAGGTCATACCCCCCCTATGTGAAGACAAATTTCAATTTAATGCTAGGTAACTAGGAAAGTCCAGAGGTCTTCCAGTGTAGAGTAATGTTTATTTACTATGTAATTATCTGTGGGACTATGGAACACCAAAGTGGTCAATACTAAATAAAAAATGACAATAATTGTATAAATCAGTGGAGTAAAATATTTAAAAACTGGTAGAACTCAACAAATTTTCAGGGAATGTAATTTTAGGTTTATTTATATTAATGAAACATTTAAGAACGATAAAATAATTTCATGAAAATTAGGTATTTAATAACTTAATTAAAACATCCCTTTTTAAACATTTATTTTCATGATTACTTGTTTAATAAACTTTAATATTGGCCATTTTGGCACACCGTACAGGACCGGCTAGCTCAATGTCGTTGTGCGACAGAAGGACAGATAGAATTGTGTCTAGTTGTGAATGTAAACATACTCTGCTGTGATTACATCTATCTGACGTTGGTGTTGACGATACAGAGAAAGAAACTAGTGGTGTGGCAGTGGAAGGGTTAACAGCAGCGATCATCAGAGACTGAAAAATAAGAGACTACAAATATTTAAAAAACTCAGCTTTAACAGTGTTGTGTTCCTTCTTGGTGTCGACTCCTCCTGCTGGTCCCTCCGCTACATTACTGAGGTCTGAAGGGAAATCCAGACAAAGCTGACTTTTAGGTTCCTCAACAGTTCACATTTCCTACGACATCAGTCATTTCATGCAACGTGCTCTGCTACTCATATCACACACCTTTTATTATTCAGTGTCATAACTTCTTTTTTGCCAACCTGAAAGTCAGTTTTGTTGGACTTCTCCTTTCATTATTGGCAGTGAAAAAGGTGTGACCAAAGGCCCCTTGTCAGTGTCATCACGCTTTTGGTTTTTTTTTAAATTATTTTTCCTTTCAGAACTAAAGGGGAGTGTTTGCCTTTCAGATGATTCACTAATCAAGTAAATAAACTACAACTGAGAAGAGTTTGAGAATGTCTTGAAACAAACATTGTCCTGTCCACTTTTTTATCACTTTTTATTGAGAGTATGAACAAAGTTGCTGCATGTGGTGCGAGGATAGAAAACCCAAATTGCCAAATTGCTCCTCCTGGGGGACCCCAAGGCGTTCCCAGGCCAGATGAGATATATAATCCTTCCAGCGTGTTCTGGGTCTACCCCGGGGGCCTCCTACCAGTGGGTCGTGCCCGGAACACCTCCAATGGGAGTCGCCCAGGAGGCATCCTGATCAGATGCTCCAACCACCTCAACTGACCCCTTTTGATGCGAAGGAGCAGGGACTCTACTTCAAGCTCTCTCCAGATGTCTGAGCTCCTTACCAAACCTCTAAGGCTGAGCCCACGGAGGAAACTCATTTCAGACACTTGTATCTGCAATCTCATTCTTTCGGTCACTACCCAGAGCTCATGACCATAGGTGAGGGTTGGGACGTAGACGGACCAATAAATTGAAAGATTTGCCTTCTGGGGGGGCAGCACGGTGGTGTGGTGGTTAGCACTGTCACCTCACAGCAAGAGGGTTCCCAGTTCGATCCCGGGTGTGGGAGCCCTTCTGTGCGGAGTTTGCATGTTCTCCCCGTGTCACCGTGGGTTCTCTCTGGGCACTCTGGCTTCCTCCCACAGTGAATGTGAGCGTGAATGGTTGTCTGTCTCTATGTGTCAGCCCTGCGATAGTCTGGTGATAGTCTGCCTCTCGCCTGATGTCAGCTGGGATAGGCTCCAGCCCCCCCCCCATGACCCTCAAGACAATGAAGCGGTTATAAGATGGATGGATGGATGGATGGATTTGCCTTCTGGGTCAGCTCCCTCTTCACCACAAAGGTCCAGCACAGCGCACGCATCAATGCAGAAGCTGCACCACAACTGCCGATCCATCTCACCCTAACCCTCGCGAACAAGACCAAGAGATACTTGAACTCCCTCACTCCCAACCCAGAGGGGGCTATCCACCGATTTCCGGCAGAGAACCATGGCCTCAGATTTGGATCGCTTCACACTCGGCTGCAAACCGTCCCAGTGCATGATGGAAATCACGATGTTATGAAGCCAACAGAATCACATCATCTGCAAAACAGAGGGACGCAAGTTTGAAGTTCCCAAACCGGACCCCTTCCTCCCCCCAGCTAGGACTAAAAATATACATACCAAAACAATTACTATTCAGTTGACAAGATGTTTAATAAGCAAAACATGTAATACATTTGCATCGTACTTTAATCAACAGGTTAGAAATCAACTCATACTTAAGACCGGTATTTAAATACAAAGCAGAATGATTGTTTATTTCTACAAATGCATGAAGAAGACACGTTAAAAATACATAATGTTGCAATACAGAGAGCAGTTGTGGTGTAAGTTCAGTCAAAAATAACTAACTTTGTTTGATAGGCAGGGGAACACTACGGTAACAGGTGCAAAATACAGCAAAAATAGAGTTCTGACAGATGTATCACTGCTTAAAATTATTTTTTGGACTGTGGCATGTTTTTCAGAATTTGAAGCCATTTTAGTTTAACAGAAAAATTAGGCTTAAACTTTGGAGCAGATCTGATGCATATAGGCTCGTTTGCGGTGTTCTTTTTGTGGAGAAGTCAGCAGCTTGTGACTTAACAGAAGAAAGGAAGACATGCAGAGGAATGTCATTTTACTTCCTTTGTAAACTTTGAATAATTTGTTCATTCATTTAACAGTTTTGTCGCTTAGTTTATTTTACATACCCCCAGATTGTGACACTGAATAGGAGCAATAAACAAAACCTCAGAGTTTCCTTGAAGGTTTCAGTGCAGTTTAATGTTCTACAATAGTTTAATGACTTGAAATTGTACAGCTTGAAAGGAATTTTGGCACATAAACAGCTTTCAGTTCAGTCTTAAAGTATCAATTTTGGGTCTTTCCTCTTGGTCCAAACACATGGTAAATATTTAGTGCCAAAATGTAAAGTTAGGTGTCACACAAAATACATTCAAGCCTTTTTTTCTTTTTCTTTGTGCTTCACAGAAACTTAGTGCACAGACATTTTACAAATGATGTTGAGGTTTACATTCAGGTGCGGGACTGCAGTTGCAGCCTCTGGACTGTATCCATCAGGTGGCTCATGTCGGCCTGCTGAGCTTGGTGTTTGATGTACTCCAGAGTCCGAACCTGGAGCAGAGAGAAGAGACAGGCTGCGTTCACACAAAGCATGTTTGCTGAAATTAACAATTAGAGCATCTATTTAAATAAGTCTGGGTGCAGCTGCTTGAGAAGTGTAAAATGTCTCCCTCACCGAAACTCGAGTCTCACAGTATCCGTGTTTGTGGCTGAGGTTCCACAGGTTGACGGCCAGCTGGCTCAGCTTGTTGTTCCTCAGGTCACCGTGAGCGAGCAGGACGCCAAACAGGGAAAAAGCCAGAGCACCTTGTCGCCGTGTGCTCTGCTGCAAGAGGGCAAGAAGAAAGCAGTGTTTTAGTTACTAGCCAGAAATTAACTTCTAAGGAAAACATTTTAATAGATGCACGAGAGGAGAAGAAGCACTGTGGTATTTTTGGTGGCAGTGAGACGTTTTTTCCTCACCTCATCCCGACTGAGTGCCTTCAGGTGGTCCAGGATCTGTCCGATCAGGGTCTCACACAGCTTGTTGATCTCTGATAGAAACTTGGGGTCTCCTCCATAAAGTGTCTCGTTGGAGTCCACTGAGACCACGAAAGTGGAAAAAGATAACATAAAGTTTCCCGTTTTTTTGGGTTCCAAATTAAGTGATCATTCATATCAGTATCATTGATATTTTTACCTTTAGGGATGGAGTAGAGGTAGGTTTCTTGGCCCATGGCAGCCAGCAGGGGCAGAGCGCTAATGTAGACCCGCACCTTGGCGTCGCTGTTTTCCTCCCAGGTGTAATCTTGTACCATGTTGAGTAGACCGCGGACAAGGTAGAGCACGCCATGCTCTGGATGGTCCTGCAAGAATATTCACACATACATGTTGGGAGTTTTAGGGAGACCAGCCTGATGTTTTGGCACCTCTATAAGTCTTAACTGAGCTGTCTGAAGAGAATAATGAGGAAAAGCTAAAATGTTTCAGTTTTGGGCGAACTTCCTCTTCTTTCTGTTTCTGGAGAGGATTGTCTCACCGGGACAACTAGCAGTGTAGCCAGGAAGTTGTTGATAAAGTCCAGCAGGAAGCTCTCAGAAGGGCGAAGTTTTCCCTCGATGCTAATGGAGCGAGGAACCTCTGGAAGAAGACTGACTGCTGCCTTTAGGAAAGCATCCGCTGGAGGTGCAGAAAGACAGATGGTAAGGGAAAAGAGAGGAAGGGTGGGAAATAAGTAAATGATTGGGACAAAAGGAGAGAAGGGAAAAGTCAGAGACAGATAAAGAATGTTAGGAATTGCTGATAAAAAGCGAAATGAATCATTACCTCAGATTTTACACACAAAATAATGACCTGCATTTTTTACTCCTCGTTTAAAGTGTGAAAGTAAACAGCTGCTCACCCTGGGAGAGACACTGGTTTGCTAACGCAACCTGACCAGACAGCAGATAGAGGCTGAGACGACTGAAGATGCTGCTGAGAGACGGGATGGTGATAAAACTGTAGGCAGCACATGCCTGGAGGAGAGAGGGAGAAAAGTTTAAATAAGCATCTGACATTTGAAGCCGATGCTGGGCTCAGTGTTTCTCAGGAAATGCTGAGATCTCATCCTGTAAGAAGGTACGGTGGCCTGCAGTGATCAGATGCTTGTGTTGACTCACCCTGACAAAGGCCGCTGTTTTGCGTGAGTGATTTCCTCTCATCACCCTGCTGGTCTCCATTGCCAGCTGGTTCACCGTCTGGAAATGACACGGTGGAGAGTGAGGATGGTGTGAGGATGGTGTGTGTGTGTGTGTGTGTGTGTGTGTGTGTGTGTGTGTGTGTGTGTATGGATATCACACACAAATTGAACCTACAAACAAAGATTTGTACTGACATGAATGAGCTGCACCATCACTGACTCCAGGTTACAGAAGGTGGCTCTGGCCTCCACACAGAAGCTCAACTGCTGCTCGAAGTCCCGACCAAAAGAAACCTGTACACACCGATGGACAAACAGAATATATTATGAGTGTAACAAGCCAAGAGTTCTTTTACTTAAAGGGATAGTGCACCCAAAAATGATCTACTCAGCCATATGCCGACGGAGGCCATGGTGAAGTTTTAGAGTCCTCACATGTGAGGACTCTAAAACTTCATCAGGGCATATGGGTGATATGGGTGAGTAGATAATGGCTGAATTTTCATTTTTGGGTACACTATCCCTTTAACAAAACCTACTTAAAGATAGGAAAGTATAGATTTAAGGATGCATTGGTCAAAAATCACTTTTCTTTTTAAACTGTTGAGTTCAAAAGAAATTTGAAATTGTATAATTTACTCTGCTGTGCCAAAGAGCTCCATTGTTGTCAAAAATATATTAAAAACACATCAACAATGTGCACTGAGTGATGTTTTTTTTTAAATGTACTGTATGTCATAAAAAATAAAGTAAAAAAGCCATGCTATAGTATGTCATAAGAAATGCCATAAGAAAGTCATAGTACAGTATATCGTTAAGAAATACCTAAAAAAGTCATAGTTTAATACATCATAAAAACTCATAAAAAACCATCATAGATCACAGTATAGTATGTTGTCAAAAAATCAGGGGGAAAAAGTCATAGTAGAGTATGAAAAAAGTCATAGTATAGTATGTCGTCCAAAATCATGAAAAAAGTCATAGTATAGTATGTCATCCAAAATCATGAAAAAAAAGTCATAGTATAGTATGTCGTCCAAAATCATGAAAAAAGTCATAGTATAGTATGTCATCCAAAATCATGAAAAAAAAGTCATAGTATAGTATGTCGTCCAAAATCATGAAACAAAGTCATAGTATAGTATGTCGTCAAAAATCATGAAAAAAAAGTCATAGTATAGTATGTCGTCCAAAATCATGAAACAAAGTCATAGTATAGTATGTCGTCAAAAATCATGAAAAAAAAGTCATAGTATAGTATGTCGTCCAAAATCATGAAACAAAGTCATAGTATAGTATGTCGTCAAAAATCATGAAAAAAAAGTCATAGTATAGTATGTCGTCCAAAATCATGAAACAAAGTCATAGTATAGTATGTCGTCAAAAATCATGAAAAAAAAGTCATAGTATAGTATGTCGTCCAAAATCATGAAAAAAGTCATAGTATAGTATGTCGTCCAAAATCA
Organism: Epinephelus awoara; assembly: GCA_035609425.1. NCBI lineage: Eukaryota > Metazoa > Chordata > Actinopteri > Perciformes > Serranidae > Epinephelus > Epinephelus awoara. The sequence continues at coordinate 13,147,002 of CM069313.1, forward strand.
TGAAAAAAGTCATAGTATAGTATGTCGTCCAAAATCATGAAACAAAGTCATAGTATAGTATGTCGTCAAAAATCATGAAAAAAAAGTCATAGTATAGTATGTCGTCCAAAATCATGAAAAAAGTCATAGTATAGTATGTCGTCCAAAATCATGAAAAAAGTCATAGTATAGTATGTCGTCCAAAATCATGAAAAAAGTCATAGTATAGTATGTCGTCCAAAATCATGAAACAAAGTCATAGTATAGTATGTCGTCAAAAATCATGAAAAAAAAGTCATAGTATAGTATGTCGTCCAAAATCATGAAAAAAGTCATAGTATAGTACGTCGTCCATCATCATGAAACAAAGTCATAGTATAGTATGTCGTCCAAAATCATGAAAAAAAGTCATAGTATAGTATGTCGTCCAAAAACATGAAACAAAGTCAAACTATAGTATGTTGACAAAAATCATAAAAAAAAGTCATAGTATAATATGTCGTCCAAAATCATGAAAAAAGTCATAGTATAGTATGTTGACAAAAATCATGAAAAAAAGTCATAGTATAATATGTCGTCCAAAATCATGAAAAAAGTCATAGTATAGTATGTTGACAAAAATCATAAAAAAAAGTCATAGTATAATATGTCGTCCAAAATCATGAAAAAAGTCATAGTATAGTATGTTGACAAAAATCATGAAAAAAAGTCATAGTATAGTATGTCGTCCAAAATCATGAAAAAAGTCATAGTATAGTATGTCGTCCATAATCATGAAACAAAGTCATAGTATAGTATGTTATCAAAAATCATGAAAAAAAAGTCATAGTATAGTATGTCGTCAAAAATCATGAAAAAAAAGTCATAGTATAGTATGTCGTCCAAAATCATGAAAAAAGTCATAGTATAGTATGTCGTCAAAAATCATGAAAAAAAAGTCATAGTATAGTATGTCGTCCATCATCATGAAACAAAGTCATAGTATAGTATGTCGTCAAAAATCATGAAAAAAAAGTCATAGTATAGTATGTCGTCCATCATCATGAAACAAAGTCATAGTATAGTATGTCGTCAAAAATCATGAAAAAAAAAGTCATAGTATAGTATGTCGTCCAAAATCATGAAAAAAGTCATAGTATAGTATGTCGTCAAAAATCATGAAAAAAAAGTCATAGTATAGTACGTCGTCCATCATCATGAAACAAAGTCATAGTATAGTATGTCGTCAAAAATCATGAAAAAAAAGTCATAGTATAGTATGTCGTCCAAAATCATGAAAAAAAGTCATAGTATAGTAAGTCGTCCAAAATCATGAAAAAAGTCATAGTATAGTACGTCGTCCATCATCATGAAACAAAGTCATAGTATAGTATGTCGTCCAAAATCATGAAAAAAGTCATAGTATAGTATGTCGTCCAAAATCATGAAAAAAAGTCATAGTATAGTACGTCGTCCATCATCATGAAACAAAGTCATAGTATAGTATGTCGTCCAAAATCATGAAAAAAGTCATAGTATAGTATGTCGTCCAAAATCATGAAAAAAAGTCATAGTATAGTACGTCGTCCATCATCATGAAACAAAGTCATAGTATAGTATGTCGTCAAAAATCATGAAAAAAAAGTCATAGTATAGTATGTCGTCCAAAATCATGAAAAAAAGTCATAGTATAGTAAGTCGTCCAAAATCATGAAAAAAGTCATAGTATAGTACGTCGTCCATCATCATGAAACAAAGTCATAGTATAGTATGTCGTCCAAAATCATGAAAAAAGTCATAGTATAGTATGTCGTCCAAAATCATGAAAAAAAGTCATAGTATAGTATGTCGTCCAAAATCATGAAAAAAGTCATAGTATAGTATGTCGTCCAAAATCATGAAAAAAGTCATAGTATAGTATGTCGTCCATCATCATGAAAAAAAGTCATAGTATAGTATGTCGTCCAAAATCATGAAAAAAGTCATAGTATAGTATGTCATCCAAAAACATGAAAAAAGTCATAGTATAGTATGTCGTCCAAAATCATGAAAAAAGTCATAGTATAGTATGTCGTCCAAAATCATGAAAAAAAGTCATAGTATAGTATGTCGTCCAAAATCATGAAAAAAGTCATAGTATAGTATGTCATCCAAAAACATGAAAAAAGTCATAGTATAGTATGTCGTCCAAAATCATGAAAAAAGTCATAGTATAGTATGTCGTCCAAAATCATGAAAAAAAGTCATAGTATAGTTGTTGACAAAAATCATGAAAAAAAGTCATAGCATAGTATGTCATCCAAAATCATGAAAAAAAGTCATAGTATAGTATGTTGACAAAAATCATGGAAAAAAAGTCATAGTATATAGTATGTCGTCCATAATCATGAAACAAAGTCATAGTATGGTATGTCGTCCAAAATCATGAAAAAAGTCATAGTATAGTATGTCGTCCATAATCATGAAAAAAGTCATAGTATAGTATGTCATCCAAAAACATGAAAAAAGTCATAGTATAGTATGTCGTCCAAAATCATGAAAAAAGTCATAGTATAGTATGTCGTCCAAAATCATGAAAAAAAGTCATAGTATAGTTGTTGACAAAAATCATGAAAAAAAGTCATAGCATAGTATGTCATCCAAAATCATGAAAAAAAGTCATAGTATAGTATGTTGACAAAAATCATGGAAAAAAAGTCATAGTATATAGTATGTCGTCCATAATCATGAAACAAAGTCATAGTATGGTATGTCGTCCATAATCATGAAACAAAGTCATAGTATAGTATGTCATCCAAAATCATGAAAAAAAGTCATAGTATAGTATGTTGACAAAAATCATGGAAAAAAAGTCATAGTATATAGTATGTCGTCCATAATCATGAAACAAAGTCATAGTATGGTATGTCGTCCAAAATCATGAAAAAAGTCATAGTATAGTATGTCGTCCAAAATCATGAAAAAAGTCATAGTATAGTATGTCGTCCAAAATCATGAAAAAAGTCATAGTATAGTATGTCGTCCAAAATCATGAAAAAAGTCATAGTATAGTATGTCGTCCAAAATCATGAAAAAAAGTCATAGTATAGTATGTTATCAAAAATCATGAAAAAAGTCATAGTATAGTATGTCGTCCAAAATCATGAAAAAAGTCATAGTATAGTATGTCGTCCATCATCATGAAACAAAGTCATAGTATAGTATATCGTCCAAAATCATGAAAAAAGTCATAGTATAGTATGTCGTCCAAAATCATGAAAAAAAGTCATAGTATAGTATGTCGTCCAAAATCATGAAAAAAGTCATAGTATAGTATGTCGTCCATCATCATGAAACAAAGTCATAGTATAGTATATCGTCCAAAATCATGAAAAAAGTCATAGTATAGTATGTCGTCCAAAATCATGAAAAAAAGTCATAGTATAGTATATCGTCCAAAATCATGAAAAAAGTCATAGTATAGTATGTCGTCCAAAATCATGAAAAAAGTCATAGTATAGTATGTCGTCCAAAATCATGAAAAAAAGTCATAGTATAGTATATCGTCCAAAATCATGAAAAAAGTCATAGTATAGTATGTCGTCCAAAATCATGAAAAAAGTCATAGTATAGTATGTCGTCCAAAATCATGAAACAAAGTCATAGTATAGTATGTCGTCCAAAATCATGAAAAAAGTCATAGTATAGTATGTCGTCCAAAATCATGAAAAAAAGTCATAGTATAGTATATCGTCCAAAATCATGAAAAAAGTCATAGTATAGTATGTCGTCCAAAATCATGAAAAAAGTCATAGTATAGTATGTCGTCCAAAATCATGAAACAAAGTCATAGTATAGTATGTCGTCCAAAATCATGAAAAAAGTCATAGTATAGTATGTCGTCCAAAATCATGAAAAAAAGTCATAGTATAGTATATCGTCCAAAATCATGAAAAAAGTCATAGTATAGTATGTCGTCCAAAATCATGAAAAAAGTCATAGTATAGTATGTCGTCCAAAATCATGAAAAAAGTCATAGTATAGTTGTTGACAAAAATCATGAAAAAAAGTCATAGCATAGTATGTCGTCCAAAATCATGAAAAAAAGTCATAGTATAGTTGTTGACAAAAATCATGAAAAAAAGTCATAGCATAGTATGTCGTCCATAATCATGAAACAAAGTCATAGTATAGTATGTCATCCAAAATCATGAAAAAAAGTCATAGTATAGTATGTTGACAAAAATCATGGAAAAAAAGTCATAGTATATAGTATGTCGTCCATAATCATGAAACAAAGTCATAGTATAGTATGTCGTCCAAAATCATGAAAAAAGTCATAGTATAGTATGTCGTCCAAAATCATGAAAAAAGTCATAGTATAGTATGTCGTCCAAAATCATGAAAAAAGTCATAGTATAGTATGTCGTCCAAAAACATGAAAAAAGTCATAGTATAGTATGTCGTCCAAAATCATGAAAAAAGTCATAGTATAGTATGTCGTCCAAAATCATGAAAAAAGTCATAGTATAGTATGTCGTCCAAAATCATGAAACAAAGTCATAGTATAGTATGTCGTCCAAAATCATGAAAAAAGTCATAGTATAGTATGTCGTCCAAAATCATGAAAAAAGTCATAGTATAGTATGTCGTCCAAAATCATGAAAAAAAAGTCATAGTATAGTATGTTCGCAAAAATCATGAAACAAAGTCATAGTATGGTATGTTAGCAAAAATCATGAAAAAGTCATAGTATAGTATGTCGTCCAAAATCATGAAAAAAAGTCATAGTATAGTATGTTAGCAAAAATCATGAAAAAGTCATAGTATAGTATGTCGTCCAAAATCATGAAACAAAGTCATAGTATAGTATGTCGTCCATAATCACGAAAAAACGTCATAGTATAGTATGTCGTCCAAAATCATGAAACAAAGTCATAGTTGTTAAAAATCATGGTAAAAAGTCATAGTATAGTATGTTAGCAAAAATCATGAAAAAGTCATAGTATACTATGTCGTCCATAATCACGAAAAAACGTCATAGTATAGTATGTCATCCATAATCATGAAACAAAGTCATAGTATAGTATGTCGTCCATAATCACGAAAAAACGTCATAGTATAGTATGTCGTCCAAAATCATGAAACAAAGTCATAGTATAGTATGTCGTCCAAAATCATGAAACAAAGTCATAGTATAGTATGTCGTCCATAATCACGAAAAAACGTCATAGTATAGTATGTCATCCATAATCATGAAACAAAGTCATAGTTGTTAAAAATCATGGTAAAAAGTCATAGTATAGTATGTCGTCCATAATCACGAAAAAACGTCATAGTATAGTATGTTGACAAAAATCATGGAAAAAAAGTCATAGTATATAGTATGTCGTCCATAATCATGAAACAAAGTCATAGTATAGTATGTCGTCCATAATCACGAAAAAACGTCATAGTATAGTATGTCGTCCAAAATCATGTAACAAAGTCATAGTATAGTATGTCATCAAAACCATGAAAAAAAGTCATAGTATAGTATGTCGTCCAAAATCACGAAAAAACGTCATAGTATAGTATGTCGTCCAAAACCATGAAAAAACGTCATAGTATAGTATGTCGTCCATAATCATGAAACAAAGTCATAGTTGTTAAAAATCATGGTAAAAAGTCATAGTATAGTATGTCAGCAAAAACATGAACAATGTTAAAGTGCATTATCTGGTGAAACACAATTCTGAAGAAAAAAAAAGCCACAGTATAGTTTGTAAAAAATGCTTTAAAAAAAAGTCATAGTATAGTATGGAAAAAAAAACAAAAAAAAACTAGCTGTTCAGTTTCTAAAAACTTTTTGTGCAGGGAGTTCCCCCCAGAACCTCCTGGACCTTTGGGTCACAGAGGGTATACATTGAAAATGGTCTCCCTAGTGTTACACTGATGATTACGGCCCTGCCTCAAACACACTACTTCTTCCTGACTGAGTTGTGTTTTCTAAAGACTACAGTGCCAAGCTTTTTTCGGAAAACATTTACCCTTTAAAAATGGATTAGTAAGTCGTTTTAAAATGTTTACATGTTCAGTAAGAATAAATGGGCTTGGTGCTGAGAGTCACAGATAGAGTATATCTCAGAAGGTACTGAGAGATCGAGTAATGAATGAGCATTAGAAAATATAAAATAACACCAGTCTTATTTCTTAAATGCAGAAAAAAATTCTGAGGAGTCTCACCATGCGGATGAAGCCGATGATCAGCAGAGACAAAGATCTTTTCTCATCCTCGAGAGTCAGAGCGCTGCAATACAGAGAGCAGACAGGTTACTGAGTGAAGGCTGTTACCAGGCAGATCAGGAAACTAAGAAGAAAAGTAGGTGTTCAAACTCACTGAGATTTACTGAAATTGAAAAAAAAAATAGTGATGAAAAACTGTAATCACATAATTACAAAGAACTATTTCCCCAAGTCCCTATAAGAGAACAGCTAAAGTAATTGTAGAAGTAATTACAGGTATATAACAAACACACACACACACACACACACACACACACACACACACACACACACACACACACACACACACAGAGCTTACTTGACAGAGTCGTGCATGGTCTTGCAGATGTGCAACATGGCGTTGAGGATGACCGGGTCTCTGGTGGGCTCCACCTGGTGCCTGCAGATAGAGAATAATTAGTAGTCAAATTTTTTTTCTCACACTTGCCAATTTTATTTTGTTACAAAGCAAATAAATCTAATTCAACAAACTGTTAGGCAGCTCTTACTTGATGAAGACCTCCATGATGGATCTGCACACCTCCACCCTCACACTGTCCTTCTGGAACATGTCTAGGAACGGCAGGAAACGCTCCTGGGGAAAAAAAAACAATTAGGGAAACTTTGTTGACTGTTTCAGGCCTCCAGAGTGCAAACTTCTGTTATATATGTTTTGAAGTGGTGGTTGCTCACCATGGAGAAGAGGACGGAGAAGTCATGGAAGTAGGTGAGGATCTTCCTGATCACTGACTGCAGCTGGATGCAAAAGAAAACAGAGTCAGTACAGAGCCGACAGCAGGAGGAGGAGGAACGCTATGTTTTAGGGAGAACAGGGTAGATTGTCCTGTTAGGTATAATGAGCTGCTAACCTGAGGATAAGCGTCCTCAAACGCCCGGTCAGGGGTCATGTGTTTGATGATGTCAGCCAGTACTGTGTTGACCTCACGTTTCTAAAAGAAAGAGAAGACAAGTTAAATAAAGTGATAGGAACTTTAAATTCCAGAAAATAAAAGGTGTCAGGTGCTTTACTGACTGTGAAGTGTCGGCAGGTGAACTCCACCCAGATCTCAGCACAGTTGATGTAATCCTAAAAACACACATAAACATTCACATATACAGTCAAAACCTGAATAGTTTCATGGAATTAAACACCTGTTAGAAAGCAGCATCACTCTCACAGTACCTGAGGACTGCGGACTTTGGTGACGACCTTCCAGGCTTCATTAAGGATCGTCAGTCGCTCAGATTCTGGAGGGTCGGCACAGGCCAGACTGCGACCCAGAGATCCAAACAGCAGATGCTGGAGAACAGACGACAGTCAAGCTTCCATTCATATTTCAAGCACATTTAGACGATGCTTTAACCTATACTTTAACAGAAGAATAAAGTGTTCTTAACTAGAACCTTACAGCTTATATTGCCTGACATATTTACATGTATTGGATCACTGTACTACATCTGTTCTCTTCTGACCTTTGGGAAGCCGGCCTCGTCGCAGTCTTTGATCATACCGATAAAGTCAGTGGCCCTGGCTGCGACAAATTCTGGCCTGAACGCCCTCATAACTGAATTCAGCAGCAATGCACTGTGGGAAACAGGAACATGTTGGATCTTTAGGGTAAGAAAACAACAACCTTTTTTTGTCCCCCACCACCAGAAACCTTTGAAACACTTGAGTAAAAGCTGTGTAAAACTTTGATTAAGTACACTTTGTGTCCACCTCATTAAAACAGTGTCTTTAAAAGCACTCACTTGTTCCCCAGCTTCTTGCATCTCTCCATCATCTCTGTTAGTAAAGGCTGAAATGGAAGCACAAATAGTCGTATAAACACTCAAGCCTCTTGCAGCTGACCATTTTTACAGCATTCAATATGTTTCAGTTTGAAAATTCATGCTAAGTAAGTTGAGGTGAAACGTGCCTCTGGAGCTCTGTAGGCGATGCACTGCAGGATCCAGTTGATGGCGGGTGAGTAGAGCGTCAGGTACTCGGGCACCTCCACCCTCTGCATGACCAGCTGGTTCTGGACGCTCTCCCCACTAATCTGCCGGAAGGTGCCCAGCAGGTCGAAGAAGTTGCGGTTCAGACTGTCTTTCAGGTGGGGGGCCACTTCCACGCCCACCTGGAGGGAGAGAGCACTGTTATCTGTGGCCCCAGACCCTTTTGTCTCTCCTTAACCAGTCATTATGATACTCTGCAGCTGGATCACATTTAAGGGTAAGTGAAACAAAATGAAAGATTTGGTCAAACAAGATATAAATGTATCCCGGAGGAAAATTCAGTTGTCAGAACAGCAATTCTGGAAAACAAACAAACCCATTTCTGCCAGTTTAATGAAATAAAAAACAACAACCTTTGAGTCATTATAATTATAGACTTTCTTGAAATAATTGGTTTCTACTTTTAAAGTTTCTTAGATATTAAGTCATTGTTTTGAGACGGTTTCTCATTATTTTGAGATATTAAATTATTATTCTGAGATACTGAGTCTTTATTTCAAGTAACTGACCCATCATTTTCATTATCTGGAGATACTAAATCAATATTTTGACAAAAATGCTCATTATTTTGAGATACTAAACCATATTTTGAGATACTAAATGATTATTTTGAGATACTCGTTATTTTGAAATATTAAGTCATTATTTGGAGAACATTTCTCATTTTAATGACTTATAACATCTTTATTTTTTCGATACACTGGTGGAAATGGGCTTCCATACATCACTACCCCACTAATAGGGCAAAAATAAGGACAGGAACAGGCAGTGAAAATGAGTCGACAGATAAGAACCAGAAACAGGAGACAGGAGAGGAAAATGAAGTGAGCACATCTCACCCTGCAGAGGTAAGCTCTGGCATATGCTGCCACCAGAGGGTCTCCGATCCCTCTGATCATGGCTGTCAACCGAGGGAGTGTCTCCGGGATACCACTGTGAAGGTGGAGGAGCAGAAAGGAAGCTGTGCTATGTGTCTAAAAAAAACCTTGTGACTAGAAAGTTCTATTTGGTAGATCAGCTGTAACAAATGTATCTCAAAGAAGTCCTGCACGCTATCCTCTATAGTTACAATTATGAGAGATTAAGTGGCAACATTTTTTCATCAAACGACCTGATGAAGGTCAAAAATGTTGCTCCCGATAAATCTCTCATAATTTCAAGTGTATAATAACCCAAAAATGTAACTCTGATTTAGAAGAGAAACAAAGCAAAGACTGACTTTTAAAGCCCAAAAGAGAATCAAACTAACCTCTTGTTCAGGAAGCGGTTGCACTTCAGAATGGCAGCTTCAACGTATCTGTTCATAGAGGTCAAAGAGTTGTCAAAACAAGCCTCACATTAGTTCTGATCATCTGAGAAGCATTATTGATTTAAGCAGTGAAGCCCTGCTGATGGCAGTAAAGGATACAGTCTGGGCAGAAGCTCTCTGATGGAGGCGATCTTGAAGAACCAGTTAAGGCACGTCTCCTTGGCCGTGTCATTCACATCGTCAACTGTGAACGACTCTGAGGATGGAGGAAGCCGAGCGGATAAATCAGACATGACCCAGACAACATATCCATCAACACAGAAGCTAGAATGTATAAATGCTCAAATGAAATATGTCTGGATATAAGAGAGTCTGATGAGTACCTGGTAGGGGTCGTGGGTCTGAACACATGGTCCAGATTCTGTCGTACACCAGCCGGCCTACAGACAAGTCAGACTACAGTCAGAAAACCTGCAGTGTTTTTTAACTGAGCTGAGAGACACAAAGATTCAATACGCACCAAAAGTGTCGAGGATATCAGTAATGAGAACAAACTTGCTGGGGTAGAACTGGATCACAGAGGTGTCAGACAGAAGCTTCGAGCACTGGAACATAGATCACAGATCAGTGTTTATGTCTTTGCGCAGGAGACATTACTTTTAGGACGAGTGTTTTCAGCTGCTGGATTACCTGGATGACGATCTTCAGGGCTTTGACCTTCTGGTCCGAGGCCCAGGCTTCCTTCAGGGACTGGTTCAGCTCCTCGATGCGGTTAGCGTAATCCTGCTGGGAGAGGTTGAGCAGCTCTCGCTGGGAACCCTGCACACACACAGACAAACAAGACGGTCCAAAACACATCATTGCTCTTGTATGGATTAACTCTGCTTTGCTAGTATGACATTTATGCCAATGAAAAGCTATTTTGTTGATTAATTTTGCAGCTTATTTAAGCACCAATGGAGGCCGTGGACATTATGTGAATACACAGCAACACAAATAAAAGAGCATTTGGTGAACAATTTAATTCTTATGGTACTGGGAGTTCAAATGATTTTAAGATAAATAATGTGTGAAAGCGTACCTCCTCCAGATCATCGAGTTCCTCCAGGCGAGTTCGAACTTTCTCTGAAACAGCTGAGGATCCTGGACTTGGAGCTTTTCCTACAGCAACAACAGGAGTCATTTGTTAATTATCAACCACAGTAAAAAAAAAAACACACAGACTCTGTAGTTTTTTTTTTTTAAAGATTACTTTAAGGAATACTTCAGCCACAAAATGATGATTTGTACTCATCCATCAGTTACTCATCCTATGTAATTCTGAATAAGTGAGGAAAACTTTATTTTTCTGGCATGCTTCCACAGTGAACGAAGAAAAATTGAAAAATTCTTGATGAATTGGAGTAAAAGGAGTCCACGTTTAACAACAGCAAATCATCCAACTGTTGCAGTGAAATCCCAGTCTCATTTCTCCAAGCATATGCTCAGTACTTCTCAAACGCCAACATTTTTGCTCATACTTTACTGTTTAAAACACTTGACAACGCTTTTTAAATGCATTTTAGCCTTTTGACCATACGCAAACTGCATTTATTGGTACTGTATTTTCAGTGTCGATGTGTCAAAAGGTAAAACAAGAGTTTTGTGATGGTATTTCATGCAGTGATGGAAGTGACCAAAACAGTCCTGTTTCTAACCTTGCTAACATGACTCTTTACAAATTAACACATAAATAAACATTAAAGCAGTATTGATTGATTGTTTTTGCCAATTTGGACACGACAGGCTGTCACACAACATTAATATATTATCATCTTATAAAGCTGATACTGCTTACACATCACAGCTGCCTATTTACACATGTTTAAATAGGCAATATTCAAGACAAATATTTACTCTCCTTTTAGCTCTGGTTTGGCCTCCACCAACTCCTGAGAACTCCTGTTAAATGCTCCACTATGTTCAGCACCTAGTTGCTAACTGTGTCTGTCAGCTGTTTGTGGCTGAGCAGATAGTGCACTGCGGGTTTATCAGAGCGTATTTGAGTGAGGTATTAATTCAGTTATTATGACACAGATCTTACCTCGATCAGAGCCCATGCAGAGATTCTGTGAAGATAAAGAAATTGAAATTAGGCTTCTGTGTGACAGGGCACGGCTGTGTGCAGCAGTACCAGACCACATCGTAACAGACGGATGGTTCTAATGGAGGACGACTCACAATTGAGAGTTTTTCAGTGGTGGTAAACCGAGCCAGGATCTCTCCTCGTTTTGACGACCAGGGCTCAAAGTCTGGTCCCACTGCCTCTTCTTCTTTCTCCTTCCTCTTCCTCCCCAGGTCCTAGAAGCACAACATCTGTCTTTAAAATACAACTTTGGGTATCTCTACTTCTTTATGTGTTCAGTAGGATTCCACTGGTGTTAGTTTCTGAGAGTTAGTACCAATAATTGTGTAACAAGGCTCTCAATAGCTGATGTTTCCAGTTTTCCTGTGTTATTTTAATGTTTTAAATCAGAGTAGTGAAGTGTCTCAGTATGGACAGGTGTGTCTGCGGTGTTACTGACCCCTGTGGAGGCGCTGTGTGACATGGCAGGAGCCTCAGTGGCTGAGGCTGCTGCAAACATGGAGAGGGGGTCAGTTCCATCCAGCATGGAGCTGAGGGGGTCCGGGGGTGCCGAGGAGGAGGAGGAGGAAGACGAGGAGGTGCTGCCTTTACGAGCCCCACGCCGGGTCTTTGTGTCTGTCACCTGGTTGGAGAGGAGAGGGGAAGATCAGAGCTGTTAAAGGGAAGTCAAATGAAATGCAAGAAATGATCAAATTATGCTTTTAAAGAGACAGTTCACCTCAAAATCAAAATTATTATTTTTGAAGCATCTGTGTTGCTGTTTTTTAGTCTGGATTGTTTTGGTGTGAGTTGCAGAGTGTGGAAGATATCAGCCAAAAAGATGTCTGCCGTCTCTTCAGTATAATGGAACTAGATGGCACTGGGCTTGTGGTGCTTAAAGTAAAAAAAAAAAAAAAAAACATTTGGAAAAACTCAACAGCAATGTGTCTTTCCAGAAATAAGGACCTGGTTACTCAAGATAATCCACAGACCTTGTTGTGAGCAGTTTCATGTAGGAACTATTTTCTTCCTACCAGACTACACCCACCAACTGTGTCACTGGGCAGAAGGAAGTGTGCATTTACTCATGGACAAGAGGCTCATGCTTATGACAGTGCGAGATGAAAACATTAATGATGTTCTCCTGGGCTGAGCTGAAACGTTAGCTAGCTCAGTGGTGCTAGGTGAGCTAGCAGAAGATGCACGCTTCCTTCTGCATGGTGATACTGTTGGTGGGTGTAGTTCAGCAGAAAGAAAATAGTTCCTACATGAAACTGCTCACAACAAGCTCTGTGGATTATCTTGAGTAACCAGGTCATGATTTCTGGAAAAACACATTGCTGTTGAGTTTTCAAATGTTGCGTTGTTGGCGCTTTAACCACCACTAGCTGAGTGTCATCTAGTTCCATTATATTGAAAAGAGGGCAGACATCTCAACGACCAATATCTCCAACACTCGGCAACCCACACCAAAACAAGACTGATAAATAGCACTATGGGTAAGAGAAAAAATGTGTATTTTTGATATTGGGGTTAACTGTCCCTTTAACTACATCAACAGATGAGAAACATGATAGATTTTGTTTAACTATGCTGATGGAGCAACTAATGAAGATGCTGTGATGTTGTGACAGACATCAGCACTTTATGAATCATGTGTGCAGAGCTTGTGGTGGTGTTAGTGTTGAGGCTGAGCAGTAGAAAGACAGCAGATGGATGTCTACCATGATGGGTTTGAGGGGATGGTAGTCTCCAAACTCAATCAGAGAGGCCTCAGGATAACATCTCTGCAGCTCTGCCTCATAGTTGCGCCCTCTGGATCGCCTTGGTACACAAGAGACAGACAGGAGACCAGACCAGAGTCAACTGTTACTACTGACATCCTGCCAGCAGTCACCATGTGGGCTCACACCTACAGGCATACTGTTTGTTTACATACAGTTGAGCTATTGCAACTGATGCTGATACTCTGTTTGTAAGGCTTATTAATAGCATAGCTTCTATCCTGCAAGAAAGAAACACTATTCAAGTCATATTAGCATATGAGGATTTTAAATGTCCAGATGAGGAGGTGGCAAAAGACACCCAATATCAAAGTGCTACAGAACCTGTGTGATACTTTCGACACATCTCCGTAGGCTTTTCTAGACTATAACCAAAATGGGCATTTTATTGACGGCCTTAGACACAATATCACATTTTAATGCTGCAGCAAACTGGTAATGTTTTGTTGACAACCTGCAAAAAAAGTTGACATGTCACTCGGTGCGCTACATTATAACTAAGCTCGCGACACACACGGCTTCACTGCATGTACGCTCTCACACTTCACACAATATCAATAAATGTACAATTTAACATATGTTCGTAATGATACGGTGTTTTTTTTTAATAAGAAAAGAGCTTCTTACCACTGCACCGCAGCCATTTTTCTACAATCATATGACACCTCAGGACTTCCTGGTTATGCCAAATTTGTGAAAACACTGTTTTTGGTCTTAAATGAGCGATTTGTTAAATAGTTATTATTGTCGCCGTAAGGACTGTTACTGTCACTAACTAACAGGGTGTTATTTCACCATTTGTCACAACAACAGCGCGAATTGAGAGACGTTTTAGTTTATGTTACAACAAAATATAACTTCATTTCCCAGGGAACATTGCGCGCTCTCAAGCGAGCTAGACCAAAGAAGCGAAGAAGAGAAAGAGGGCCCACTTTGGTGTTATTTTCAGGGACTGAACCCTTGTAGAGGAACTTTCCGGTGTATCACGGATTACCTGGGGAGAATCAACCGAGCCGATATAATCTTGTTGAAACAGTAGTTTAAGCCTTCACTGCTTCACTGCTACAAGAAAATAACAAAAGAAAACGACTTTCTCTAGTGTGAAGTTTACCCGGAAGACGTATCCGCTTGCTAGTGTTGAGTGAAACATCTATTTAATAGACAATTTTCGTGAGTACCGCCGCTCAGTGCCGCGGGTCTGCTGCAGTCAGTGGAGACGATGGCTAACACTTTCACCTGACCATGACCTGACCGTAGAGCCGCAGGTTGTCCGCCCACTTCACCTGACCAGGTACAGTGTGTCAATGTCACATTTGGTCCGAGTTGGTGAACTGTATTTAGTAGAAATGACTCTTAACGTGGGCGGGCTGAAGGTAGCCGGAGGCAGCTAGCAGCCAGCAGCTAGCTAACGGTAGAGCATGACATGTTGTGCTTTTTTCTTATACTGGTTGATAAGATGAGATATTTACAAGACTGGACGGAGTTATTCAGCCGGTCAGTGTTAACTGCATTAATTTGGATTTTTGTTGAAGTGTTTAATCTCAGTCGTCCATTGAATTCATCAGGCCAAAGGTGATATTCTCTGTGCGAGTAGAGCTGATAATAACAGACAGACTACATCTAGGTGTTTGATACCTGTATGTTTGTATACGGATGTTCTGGCTGTCTACAGTTTCTAATCTAATCCAAAGAGGTAGGTAATATAATCTGAGGGGGGAAATCATAACTGTCAAAATGGTGAAATGTTGCAAATTGCATCACTTGACTGTAATAAGGTCTTTTAGACTGGGAAAATAATTCACTTAATGTAGTAAAATCACAATGTTAGGGTTTGAAGCAACAGATCTTCAGTATCAGTTATTTTGTAGATTATTTTCTCTATCCTCCTGAGACCCGAACTTTTGTTTAGTGTGTATTTTTAATTTATCCTAGCCACTTGGGATCAGGAAGACTCGATACGTATAAAAAAACCTAACATTGTCAATGATTATTAAGTCCCAGTGTCCTCAAACGAGACAATAATAAAGTCCCAATGTCTTCAAATGAGTGCTTCTCAATTACTGTTGTCAAAAATTGGTCAAATTTGTTGCCATATCAAACTACAAACAACATTTATCCTAAAAAATGGTTGAACCATTGAATTTGATCAGGTGTGGGCCACAGATGATGGGCTGCAGATGGACTTGGCAGAGATGGCTGCCATCTTGTTTCTACACGGATTAGTGTATTGTGCTCTTACTACCAATAGATGGTACAACAAAGTGTCCACGAACAAGGACAACAGGTCTAAGTTCAGTATAATGAAGTATAAGGTCAAGTAAACAAAATGTGATGTCCTCATGTGAGGACACAGGGTCTCAGGAGGATATTCAGCTATTAATAAGTTCATAAAATAAACTATAAGACCATTATAAGAATAGTGAAAAATACCCATAAACTTCCCGAAGCTCAAAGTGACTTCCTCAGATGTCTTATTTATTTATTTATTAATTACAGCAGCAGGAAACCCAAAAATATTCACTGACAATGAAATAAAGCAGCAAAAAAAGCAGCAAATCCACATTTTGGAGAGGCTGGAACAGGGTATTGTCTTCCGTGTTGGATTGATTGATCGATTAACAGCCAGTTCATTTCAGCTCTACACAATATCCTAATAATTGTAACCCCAGATTATTATGAGTCACCACATAAATATAGTCAGTGTCTTCACATTTTATTGCATTTCTTCCATAATCAAGTATTAATGAAGAAAGTTTTAGAACTGAATAGTCGGAGAAAGCAAACACAACAGATGAGCAGATGTGATCAGTGTCAAAGTGACTGTTCAAATCATTAAAGCTTTGCAGGAAGTGTTGATAAATGTGCGATGAATAATTTAGTGACGGATATAATGAGGATTGCAAAAAAACTGTTTTATAATTATTTCACCAGAAGTCAAAAGAAATTTTTATATCGTTAAAAGTGTATTGTATGTATTTATTCTACTGGAAAAAAACAAGCATAATATAAGTCATAATCTACTTGTGTTTGCATGATTTAAGAATGTCACATGTGAACTTTATCCGCAGTTTTTGTTTTTCATCAGAATGACAGTATTGAACCAGCATCCTCTCTGAAATCGTCCTCCTCCTCTGAGACACAACAGAGGTAGAAGAAAGGGAGATCACTGCCAGTGTTTCTCACTGTAATAAGCTTTACCTTGTCCTCTAAGACTAGATTTAGGGCAGCGGGTTGCCATAGAGACAGCAGTGTCCGGCTGTGTGCCACTCTCTCTTGTTCCACCTGTAGCTCCCTGGTACATGCACATTTATACTGTACCTTTTAAAGGTGCTGTTTAGTCGGCCATCAGCCTGTCTGGCAACTTGCTGTGTTGTTTTTCCCCATTGTGTGACTACCTGTTACTTTAAAACTGAGCCTGTTTGTGATGATGCGTAATTAAAAGAAACAGATGAATTCACTTCTATTACGTTTTATTAATGCAACAGTATAAATTTGGAACATAAACACGATGCACATGTTTATGTCCGTTAAAGTTGCACAGTCTAATTTGTTAATCAAGGAACATACAGCCCGGTCTCACACAGTTGTAACAGGCGATCATAATTTCTGGTGTCAAATATCCGATTAGTTTTCTTCATCGAGACATAATCTGTCAAGAGTCAGTCATAGTTCATTAAAGAACTGATTATTTCCCCCATCACCAGATATGGAATCATCATTTTGTCATACTGTACCATAAGTAGAGCTGCGATTAGTTGATCAGCAGAAAACGATCACCAATCATTTCAGTAATTTCAAGCAATAAAGCCAAACATATTCTTGTATTAGCTTCTTAAATGTGAGGATTTATTGTTTTTTGTGATAATGTGAGTATCAGAGTTTTGTACTACAGAGCTGGAAAATTAATTGGTAACCATTTGATAATGGAATAATCGTTTTGCTGGTTACTTGCCTCTAAAGTGTGAGACGTTGGTGCTTTTCTTTGTCATACATGATAATAGACTGAATAGTTTGGATTTTTGGACTGTTGGTTGGATAAAACATACCATTTGAAGACGTCACCTTGGGCTCTGGGAAATTGCACAGAGCTATTAAAATATTTGCGGACGCTGGGCTGCAGGCCCATCGAACTGTTTGATGGTGTTGATTGGTTCTGATTTTATTGACAAAACAATTAAAAGATAACTCACTCTGGAAAATAATCTGCAGGTTAGTAAAAAAAAAAATGTTGTTAGTTGTCAGGCTGGGTATCAGAACTCTACCTTTCAAATCAAATCAGATCAATTTAATTAATGTAGCATAGTTAAAAACAACCACAGTTGACCTAAGTGCTGTACAAAATAAAAGAATGACACACAAATATATGGCACTATAAAATGTACATGAATATAAAAAAGAATAAAACCGGTAAGAACAATTACATATGTAAAATGTTTATGAAATACCAAAATATTAAAACCACTACAAACAACCAAAAGCCACTGAAAACATGTACGTTTTAGGATTTGTCTTCAAAGTGTCAGTGGAGGGGGAGCATTTGATTGAGAGCGGAAGGCTATTCCAAAGCTTTAGAGCAGCTACCGCAAAGGCACAGTCTCCCTTAACTCCCCAACCCCTTAACCTTTACCCAAAAACAACCCGGCACCAAGTAGTATTGGCACCTCCCCAGTCAAACGACATCTGCATTTGATCCTTTTTGTACCTACATCTAGAAAAAAAATCTATTAGTATGGTTTTGTTTGCAGCCAGTCACTGCAAGCGCTCTACAGTCTGTGGTGTGGTGAAGCTGAGTGCACTGTATTTGGGTGGAGTGGGCCTCTCAGTGTGCAGAGATGCCATCAAAATGCAAAATTAACACTTTGACAGTGTATTTGTGTACAAATCATTTGGATGGGGAGGAGTGGTGGTGGCATTTTACACAACTGGATGCTTCTATTCAAATAACAGGTATCACATGAAGCACTCTTGGTATCAGTATCATTTTAAGGGTATTGATATTGGTGCTGGTATTGTAATTTAAAAAAATATCCAGCACCAGTTGGTGCAGACCTAAGCTTGACTTCTTGTGATTACTGCTAGCTTTTCATCATGTTCTCCCTGATGACATGGACTGCTATACATTTGCAAAGAGTAATTACACTAATGTTATAGAGTTAATGTGTTCACCATGATTTATTAATGTCGCATGTTGAACCTTTTAATGAAGACAGAGTGGAAAGCCTGACTGTGTCATGCTGAGTGACTCTGGCAGATGGGAGATGTGTCACACTTAGTTTTTAAGCTCAGTCACTTATTCCACTGCCACAGGCTTTTTTTAGTGTGTTTGCAGTGGTCACTGTGGACAGTCTGGTCTCAGCTCAGACAGAGGGCAGCCTGCTGACAGGCCGTACTGTTACTGTCTACTAAAGGTCCTGATTAGCAGCTCTCATTATTAATGCCATCCTATTTTGGAGAACCTGAACAAGCCTTATCTGTGTAACCTATACTCACTTTCATGAAATGATGCCCTGGATCAGGTGGCTACTTTATTTCCTTCTTAAGACATTCATCTCATTGCATTTCCCTCTTACAGGGTTACCTCTCTGCCTCTCCCCTGCAAGTTTCTAAGAGGTTTTTGGCCTGTGGATGTGGATTTGCTGTGAATTATTAACAGGAGAAGTTTATTTGTAGGGGCTGACGGGCGTAGCTCATTACCTGATAGCCCGTCCTTGTTTGCTTTGATGGACATGTGTCACACTGAAGATGCTGTCACAGAACTTGACCGGTGCTTTCTAGGAGTGGAGGTCCCTTGTGGCGCCTTCTTGTATCCTGGCTGATAGTTTCAAATGTGCAAGGAGCTCCCACAGCCGAGATGACAATGGAAAACTCCATCAGGCTACGCTACGAGGAGCTGCTGTTTTACGCCGCCCTGGTTTGTAACTGTTGGGGTGTGTGTCTGTGTGTTTGTGTGTGTCTGGAAGGCAGAGCGTGTAGGAGAGGAGGTGGCGGTGGCATGCGTATGGGCAGCAGCTGGAGGTGGCAGCTCTCCCGGGCCATGAGACTCGCGCTGCGCTGGTGCCGGCTGTGCCGCCCGCAGAGAGGAAGCCGAGGCGGGGGGACCAGCAAGCCATGGATCAGCGGCAGGTTCTTGGAGCTGTGGAGCTACAGCAAGCTGCTGCTCAAGTCCCTTTACTCCAACAGCCTCACCAACGCAGACACTCTGCTGGACTGTGCGTTTGAGCCCGTCTACTGGATTGTGGACAATGTGACCCGCTGGTTTGGCCTGGTAGGATTTCTATTCTGGAAGCTTCTCCTGTCTACACCCCCAAACTCTGATCCTAACCCTCTCATGTCTGTTCTCTCCCTCTCTCAGGTGTTTGTCTGTCTAGTCATAATGCTGACAACTTCAGTTGTGGTCATCGTCTACCTGTTCGTCCTACCCACGATCTTCAACACTTACCCTGTGTACTGGGTCGCCTGGCACCTCTGCTGTGGTCACTGGCTTCTCGTCATGGTGGTCTTCCATTACTACAAGGCCACCACCACCGCCGCAGGACACCCGCCCAAGGTACCAAACTCCTGATAAATGCTTACATGTTATGGCATGATATTTGTGCTTTGGTACGATTTGTTACAACAGAGTATTGCAGGAATGAGTCCTAAACCCAGAAGTGAGTTAGCATTTTTGCACTTCCGGTTGCTTCGTCTTGAAGTTGATGGGTTTTTTTTTGAATGGGTTAGATGGCTGAAATAAGGTCTGTGGTTAACACAAGCTTAAAGGAATACTTCACCTGCAGAATAACCATTTGTACATCACTTACTCACCATGGGTTACCGTGAATTTGTGAAGAAAACTTGCATGCTTCATGGGTGAACGAGGAATCCAAAAAACACAAACATTCCTCATTGATTCAAGTAAATGGGGACTGTGTTAAACAGCAGCAAAACTATATCAAATCGTCCGTAACTTGTGCAGTGTAATCCAAGTCTCATTTCGTATGTCGTATGCTCAGTACTTCCACAACACATGCAGTTTTGCCAAAACATGATAACACGTACAAACGTGCACGTACAACATAACAATATACATAAGCCGACACCAACATATATCATTAAACACATATATACCTTTGAGCATGCATACATACACACATGGCTGCAAAAATACATACACACCCATACACACAATAAGTCTATCGACTGTCAGGAAAGGCCAATCTGTGAAAGTAAGTTTTGAGTCGAGATGTAAAGACGTAAACAGAGTCAGCTGATCTGACACTCAGTGGGAGGCTGGTCCAAAGCCGAGAAGCAAAAACTGAAAAGGGTCAATTTCCCTTTGTCTTTAACCTCGATTCTGGGACAGTTAGAGGACCCAGACTGGCAGACCTGAGGGGCCTGTTGGGGCGGTATAAAAATGCATGTGTTTGAGAAGCCTTATGACTCAGTAAGTGAAAATTGGAACTTTGCATTTTTTGGATTTTTTATTCACCGGAGGCATGCAAGAAAAAAAATTCTTCACAAATTCAAGGTAACACATGATGAGTAATTGATGTACAAATGGTCTTTTTGCAGGTGAAGTATACCTGTAAGAGATTTCCACATTTTGTTCTACAATATAAAATGCATCAGTAAATATCCCACTGTCCATTTTGAAGCTTTTAGGGGTCTTAAAAAAGGCAGTGTTGTATTATTGGCATTTTGTAGATAAAATGTCTCCATCTTCCTCTTTGTTAGCTTGACGTCTGTCGTTCCAATAATATATCCTCTCAATCTGTGTTTCTTTGGTTATTTTAGGACAAACTTCACATTCCCTCAGTGTCCATCTGTAAGAAATGCATCACTCCAAAACCGCCCAGGACGCACCACTGCAGCATCTGCAACGTGTAAGACAACCAAATAACAATTCATATATAGCGATTTTGCCAGTTTTGTCTTTGTACATTTGATTTAAACAGTTTCTGTTACCTTACAGGTGTGTTTTGAAGATGGACCACCACTGTCGTATCCTTCTGACAAGCAACACACACACAAAAAACTCAAAACTGCTCAAACTTTTTTATGCCTTTTAAATGTTTAAGTGTTCCCCATTTTGTACACATTGAACTTAACATGTTTCCAGCCTGGTTGAACAACTGTGTGGGCCATTTCAACCACCGCTACTTCTTCTCCTTCTGCCTATACATGACCCTGGGCTGCATCTACTGCAGCATCAGCAGCAGGGACTTGTTTCTGGACGCCTACAGTGCTATAGAGGTGAGGTGAAGAATTATAATAGCCAGCAGTATCTAAATATAAATCAGTAGTTCCACAGGTAAAAGATAAAATGTGTGTTTTTGTCCCTTTAACCTTCAGGCTACCACTGTTGCTAATGGTACGCATAGAGACGGTGTCCAGTTTAGACAAGGAGCTATGATGAAATGTTATGTACACTGGCACCTGCCAGACGGCAGCAAGACAGCAGAAGATGAGCTCTGATGGCAAATGATAAGCGAAACAAGAGACACGAAAAGGATCTTTGCTCTCCGCTCTCACATTTAACTCTGATCCAGGACGGCCTTATACCCAAGGTGGCTGTGCACCAGCTGGTAAACAAACTGCTCTGGGCTTTGAATACCAATTAGTTTAAAGGTTTGG
Source organism: Epinephelus awoara (assembly GCA_035609425.1). Classification (NCBI taxonomy): domain Eukaryota; kingdom Metazoa; phylum Chordata; class Actinopteri; order Perciformes; family Serranidae; genus Epinephelus; species Epinephelus awoara. The sequence goes on from CM069313.1 coordinate 13,168,951, forward strand.
AAGTCCGTGCCACCCTAAGATCACTTGCCCAGGAACAGGATCCAACGTGTTAGACCTGTCACGTACCCATATTGTAAGCAGCCTTCTGATGCTGAGCCAAAATGACCTCAGAGCAGGGAGCTCACTGTGAGGGAAGAACTCCATATCTGACACCAGGATAAATAGTTAGCCTGACTGTTTTTTGTCCCCTTCAGAGATACTATCAGACCCCTCCTCCAACAGAGACCTACAGAGACAGCACTGCCCACAAGAGTGTCATCTTCCTCTGGGTGCTGACCAGGTAGGAAACACTTCCCCACATATATTTCCCTTCTTTAAATATCCGCTAAAGGTTGATGACATCATGCAGACAGCTCAGGTTGTAATGCGTCCTTCCTGCAGCTCAGTGGCTGTAGCTCTTGGGGGACTCACCCTGTGGCACACCATACTCATCAGCAGAGGAGAGACCAGCGTGGAGCGCCACATCAACCGCAAAGAGGCCAGAAGACTCAAGGAGAAGGGCAAGGTAGAGGCGAAGCTCCTGGACCAACTGGTGGTACTCCCCTTGATCCACCCCTTTTTTTAGGGTCTCATGTACCTTAATAGATTTTCGTTTCTCTGTGCCCGACAAACTGTTTACTGACTTATGACATGGAAAGGTTAACAATAAAAAGGCACGGCAAGCGTTTTTATTACTAGTGGCAGTCAATTGAAAAAGGCAGTGCGATGCGCTTCTTGTTTTCAACCTGCAAAATGCTTTTTGTCATACAATTTTGCAACACAATGATCCAGTAAACCCCTAATTTATTGATATATTTTAACATCAGTGCAGCTTACAATGATGAATGACAAGTGGCTCATGCTAGCCATCAAGCTAATGCGTATGGTCATGCTGTAACATTACGACAATGTTTAACATAGTCATAGAGTTATTTTTTAGTATGATAGTTTTGACCACGGCTAACAGCACTGAACAGCTCTACAGTTGAATTCGCCACGTAATGTTAGCTACAGTAGTGTTAGCTAACATTAGTTGCGGCTGATTTTTTTAGAATGAAATTATCTAACATGAATAAACATGACGAAACCTTACATGAATAAAACTTAAATAAATTTCCTCGTCAGTAAACATGATCTCTGCCCAAGTCACGTGAGATAGAACAGTGGTGTTTGTTTACCAAGGAGGACAACTCCCATGATCCCACGCTACTTCACAACGTCATCAAAGCCAATTTTTTGTTATTGTTTTGAGTGAGAGGCACCTAGCGGCAGAAATTGCATACTGTGCGCTAAATAATGTTAACTGTTGTTAACAGCTTCGAAAATGGCACAGCTGTTAATATTTCTTCTGTTTCGATGCAGGTATTCAGAAATCCATATCACCATGGTGCAGTGAACAACTGGAGGTTACTGCTTGGTGTGGAAAGGAGGAGGTGAGTTCAGTTACCCATTTTTCTAAATGCTGCCTGTAGAAATGTCACGGTTTATTTTTATTTCAGTCATGGTTGAACAATCTGTGGTTACCATGGTGAAAGCAAGTGCAGTTTAACACCACAGCTTTTATTTCCAGCCACAATTATTTGTCCTTCTGTTCCTCAGTCACTGGTTCACACGAGTCCTGTTGCCCTCCAGCCACCTTCCCAACGGGGACGGCATCATGTGGGACTGCAACTTCACCAGAAGAGACCCCATGGCCATCTGATCCTCACCCTTGTTTCTTTTTTGAACTCCAAACCATATCGAAAAACTCTTCAACCTGCATTTACACCACAGGCAGTGTGAGTGATGTTTCAAGCTGCTGTGACCAGCTCGGGACAAAGAAAAGAAGCTCCTGCTGCTACAATCACGTGGCAAGGAAAAAGCTTTGTAGTTATATAAATACACATAACTTGCTGCATTGGTATTTGCACTGCTTTAAGTGGGACCCACATGGGAATAACCACTCGTGATTCACCGTCTTAGGATCCATATCATTTCAACCTGTCTCCAGCGGACCTTGAACAGTAGGTCTTACTGTGGACGTCGCCACCAGCTGATGTCACCCTGCGACTGCAGCGCTGTTGACTTATGTGATGTGTAAATGGTGCTGCTGGTCAGCATTGTTAAAAAGCCCAAACCTTTCTTAACAAAGAGTATGGTGTGTTCCCCAGTGTGGGAGGCACGGAGGAACACCACAGCTTTAAGTGAACGGCTTATTAAAGGTGCTATGTGTTGCATTTACAGACATTAATACAACACACAAATACTAAACAAATACTTTGACCTGTCAGAGAAGGTCTTATTTGTTTACACTGTTTAAATGTGCCAGCGTTAAAGTAATAATCTTGAAGATTTTCATCTAAATAAACGTCTGTTTAGTCACCATATATGACTGCATAAGGTACACAGTGGTGATGGAGCCCACAGATGGAAGCCCTTGCATTTGTAGTGTAATGAACTGGGTGTGTGGCGAAATCGCAAGCGGAGCGTCATCCAGTAGTGGTTGGTCCGCCAGAGAGGGTAGGCGAGGTAACATAACAGACTTGCTCTTCAACTTAAGGCTCCAAGGAGCGGCACTCAGCTTCAAAGCCAATTTGCCAAGTGGCCATTCTGTAGAATTACAACTTGGTCCACTGCATGATGTCATGGCCCCCAAAAGACACCTAGAAATCAGTGGCTTTATTTCTTTGAGTGTCACACCCCCCACGAAATGACTCGTTTCACTATCGGGATTTGATCCATTCAGTCTGATAACATCTCAAAAGTCCTGAAGAGCTGCACGATTTATTTATTTTACCCCTATACAAGTTAGCTTAGCGCTAAGTTAACTGCTTGGGAAGCAAAGTTCCTCGTGTGCTTGCTCTAGGGACCCAATGATTCGGTGTGTCGGGTAATTTTACACCCAAGACGCTGAACTTTTCTGGCTTTATGCGCCATTGAGCAACTTGAGAATGAACCAGGCACCGCCTCCAACATTTTATCCAGTTCTCAACACACCTGCAGTCACCACTTGATGCCATTATGTGCTGCCAAAGAAAACAACAGATACTCAAGATTGTAACTTTAATGTGTACATGGTTCATTGTCAATAAAATGCAACATATAGCATCTTTGATAATGGTTGATCCCTGACTGAGATAAAAATCTCGTCCTTGTCTGCTTATTGAAGAGGTCTTGTATGTTGTCTATAATAACTGTGTTTATGTGTGTTGGGCTGAGGATAAAACCAAGTGTTTCTTAATGTGATGAGGCAAGTTGTGAGGTAAAAATATATTCTCAATGTTAATCTTTCATTTTGTTCTTTAAATGTCCTGTGATTATTTAAAAATTTTAAAAATGTATTTTAAGGTTTACTGCCCTGCATGTTTGCACCTGCAGTATTCTGCTGCTGTGTCTTGGGGAGTGTGTGCTAATGAGACTGAAAACAAGTCTGAACTGATGTGGTGCCGAATAGGAGTGAGAAACCAAAAGTTTGATACACTTGTGCTTAAACTTGAATCTTTTGCTTACTTCCCAGTTTAGTTAAAAAAAGAAAAAAAAAACCTGCACAGCAGTCGTCCTAATTTTAGGTCTTTGACACTGATAAAGAAATTGTTGTGCCTTGTTTGGTTGTTCAGCCTTTACATTGAGGCACTTTAAGTGAATCAGGCACTGTGAAATGTAATTCCACATTTTTAATTCCCTTTCATATTTTCCACCCCAAAATGTTCATACCAATAACTTAATGATGGATTGGGTGGATTTGTAGTTGCCATAGAAACATGACATACAGCTGTGATATCGTGTATGGAGCTGTGCTCCACTTTGATTTACTTTGTCTTTTTTAATAAAACACGTGTTTCATATTTTGTGTTTGAAGTGTTTCTATTTTAAATACGCGTCTATGCACCAGTCAGGTTGCTCTTAGAGTTTACATCCATGTCTGTGAAAACTTGTGGTGCTTCACACACATCTTCCCCCCGGCAGCACAGAAGATCTATTCCAACAGCACAGTTACAAGGTGGACACCCAAGATTAGTGTCACTAATTCAGTATCTAACCAAATGTTGACCATCCCATTCAATTGCAGAATTTTAATCCCTGTGTTCCTGAGTTATGACGCTGAATAATGGCCAGAAATGTGTTTTTGCAAAACATTATGATGTCATGGTGACATTGACCTTTTGTATATATATTGTCATCACTTTATCATTATATCCTTAGACCTCTATGAGAATTATTTACATAATTAGCATACGAGTTCTTGAGTTATAGCCAGCACACATTTTGTGAGGTCACAGTGACCTTGACCTTCGACCTTCACCACCAAATTATAATCAGTTCATTATTGAGTCCCAGTGGATGTGTTCACGAAAATGAGACAGACACAAGGTCACAGTGACCTTGACCTTTGACCACCAAAATCTAATCAGTTGAGTCTAAGTGGACATTTGTGCCAAATTTAAAAACAAACAAACAAACAAAAAAAACCTTAAAGGTGTTCTTGATAGGACGTACAGATAACCCGAAAACATAATGCCCCTGGCCAACACAGACATAAAAAGAACATCAAATCGATTACGATTACAAAGAAATGTTTTAATGACATTTTAAGTTAGACATTTTAAATATTGTCTATTTCCTTGGCATAAGTTGATGTGAGGTCCAAAGTAGCCAACCTACCTGCAATGACTCGACAATAACTATGACACAGCATCAATATTTCTTTAAATATTGACAGAATACAAGGCAGACGTTTGACATGTTCACATAACTTAAAACTTAATTAACTCAACATAGTTATTTAATTATGTAAAATGCATCTTAAAATCTAACTCTTGTCAGCAAAGGTGTGAAACACTGATTCATGTCACCCGGTGAGCAACCAGAGGACAAATGGCACATTCTCCCAGGTCTCAGTGACCCTACCCAGCTGTCATGAAGACATTACTTCTCAGCTACACATTCATCCACATGGGAAGATAAAGGCTATCTATCAGTGCCTGCTGGGCTCAGTGCTTCTCTCATTTGGTTGTTTACATCTTTATATGCAGTTTTGGAGATGGAGATTTTTGATCTTTCCAGCAGCCAAACGTCTCAAAAATGGTTTTAAAGTTAAAAAAAAAAAAGTTCATCAGGTCACTGTGGTGACGTTCCCATTCAATACATCCATATTGTTTGCTTCCTCTCTGCGTATAGGAGTTGACACATTCAAAGTGCATTCAACAAGAGCCATTTGGAATTTCAGAGCTTGACTTAAACAAGTCTGACAAGATTTTCATTATCATTTATCATGTTACCATATTAAACATCAAAAATACTGTCCTTCATTTCATTATGATTATTATTATCATTTCTGCTGCTGATCTGACAGAGAAGGAAACCTAAAATGTGAAACTTTTGGCCATTGAGTCCCATTTTCCAAATCATAAAAAGCCAGTATACCTCAATGCAATCAGATGTTACTTCTTCTCCAACACATAGTGAGAAAGACAACAACGTACGTGAGTGTGTTGCATATTAAACAAACATTTTCATTCCTTTAACTTAGACACTGCTCCACAGTCAGTCCACATTCTCTTACTTGTGCGTTCGTAAAGGTACAGACAGTTACAACAGAAACATTTCAGTAAAAAGGGAGAGAAGATGAAGGATGGAGGGATTCTGGTTGAAAAAGACGAGAGTAAGGAGGATAGGGGGATTCTGGAAGATCCGAAGAAAAGGGCAGGGAGCACTGGAGACTTTAAACCAAGGAGAGAGTGCTGTTGATCCTTGGTACCTGTTCCTGGACTCTACCACATCTGGATTCTTCTAAGTTTAGGGAGGATGGGAGGCTGGGGTTGTGTTTGAGGAGCAGAATCAACTTGCTCCAGGAGTTCCTAACAGGAACCTGTAAGGAAAGTACGAAAGAGACACCATGTTGTGACGAACAAACTATAAATGCACAGTGTCGGCACTTGACCATTAGAAGGTACCAGTTACTGCACCACCAGGATGTTAATGAGAGCAGTAAGTATACCATGGGAACCATGAACTAAAAGGTAAAATCCCTCCTGACAAATGTGATTTCAAATTCCAAAAATGAGGATTTTCAAAACCCTACAACTCTCTTGTCTCTCAAACAGTGGTTTGTGAGTCTTACCACTCTCCTCTTGCCCGTACCGCCTCGCTCCTCACCAGCCTCTTCTTGTCGTCCAGGGGTCGGGCCAGACCTCGCAGCACTCGGGCCCGAAACGGTAAGACCTGAAACATTAAAAGAAAAGTGACTCTAGTAAACTAAAATTTGTCTTCCAGTGTCCATAAAAATATTAATATATTAATATACAGTAATGATTTCTAAAAGTTGGTCAAATTTGAAGTGTTTCAATGGGCGAGGTGCAGCACTATTTCATAATGCAGCCACTTTTTATAATAATATTCTTATGAGAAAATCAGCTTTATGCTCATACAATCTAAACACCAGAGACAAGACTCTTCTTTTAGTTCTTTAGTTAGTTTAGTTTATTCTTTTAGTTTTACCTCGTGTTCAGGGAAGCGGGAAAGAGCATGGATGCACCGCAGTGAGACGATTCTGACATCCTGCAAGAAAGGTACAAAACGCTGGTTAGAGCTCTGGCTAACACTGCTGCTTACAGTTTTACTTTTCACTGCTCACAATCTTACATTTATGACTTTCAAAATCAGAAAACACTCTCAGGTACGATGTCTCACTAACCATAGCTGGACTGGAGTGGAGGGCCAGCAGCCTGCTGATCAAAGCCTCCAGCTGCTGGATGAGTGCTGGTGGTGGGTTGATGAGGACGGGCTCCAGACAGGACAGGGTGGACAGCTGGACGCCCTGGTCAGGACATGACAGGGCCTCCAACAGCAGAGATAGGAGCTGGACAGGGACAAAAGACTCCACATTAATACTGACCATTATCTGGGGTTTCCAAGTTTTCTCGTTAAGTTGCAGACGGTCACTGGCGTCAGTCATTTCAGTACTATTTGTAGTGAACTAGCAGTGACAGCAGCAGTTTGCTCCTTACTCACCGCTGGTAACTCAGTGACTTGAACCTGCTGGGGCAGTTTATTGACGATGTTAGACAGAGCCTTCAGGTAGTTGGGCTTCTTCTCTGTAGAGGAGAAACAGATACATAACATTAATGTATTACCTAAAACCTGAGACTGCTGCTTCCAGGAGAGGACCAGAGATAAAGTTTAAAACCTCCAAAACAGGAAGTAATTTGAAGATTTTATATGTTGTCTTTCAAATATTCTCGAAATGTTGAGTTTTTGTGCATCTATGGCAACTAACTATTGCCTTGTTCCCACCAAACACCTTCAGTATGGTACCTTTGGAACCAAAAGTAACCATTGAGACATGGTACCTAGACCCTAGGTCCATTTAGTGTTTCAACTGCAAACAGTACGCTTAAATGTGGGCGGAGGTGTTGTCTCTCGCTGCGCTGTCAGGCTCCCAGTGTAGCTCCTTATCACCGGTGACAGAGGGGAGTCCGCACCTTGTTTATCATCCACAGAACGAGTCGGCAGGCCGATATTTTCAGAACAAACCAGAACGGGTGTTCCATCCCTCTCAGGCAAGCACAGGGGTTTAGTGTTGCCGGAGCCCACAGGAACAACACTTGGCAACGCTTCTAAGCATATATACAGTTCACATAATCCGTACATAAACATAAATTAAAGCTTGAAGATCCACTCTTTACTAAAAGTGTATGTATTAAAACTAAAGTAATGGTCAAAGTTGTCACAGTGAAACTGATCTCATTTGGGTCTGTTAATAACCAATCTACTGGGCCATCCTGCTGCCTCGTACCTTGCGGCGCAGCGTTGAAGCCCTGGACCAACTTGGCTGAATTCTCGTTGAAGAAGCGCTGGCGGTACATGATGCGAACATCAGCATGGCATCCGCGATTCAGGATGTCTTGAGAGTCACTCATCAGCAGCGAGAAGCCATTTGCCGCCACTGGACCCAGGTCAGCATCATCGAGCAGAGAAAAGAGCTGGGAAGAAAAAAAAACACAGTGGAGGGAAAATTAGAACAAAAGTTTGCACAAGTCAACTTTATGTGAACCTGAACCTGTATTTAAGATGTCATATGATAAAGGCGTGCACGCGTCTCTATTTTACCTTGTCAATCAGTGTTGTGACCAGAGGATGGTATCGGAGAAGCAGAGCCTTGGCAACCTGGAGACAAAAGCAACTTTATTGCACTTGCTGCTTCTTACACAAACATCTGCTGCTGTTTATTTACAACTAACTTGTCAAATGTCTTCACTGAAAACAGTGTGACTCTTACCCAGATCATGAGGGTGAAGGCCTGAGTGCGAACAGATGATGTTGCAGAGTCCAACTCACTACACACTCTCTTCATGGTGCTCTGAATGAGGCTGTCGAGAGAATCACCTGAGGAACAAACCAAACCATCACAGCTGATGTTAGGTAACAAAGTCAGGCTTTAAGTTTTGGAACAAAGAGTGTAAAGTCACAAACTGACCCTGCGGCCTCTTGTTCACCAGGCCAGCAAAGCACTTTGCAGCTGAGGTGTATGACAGCAGGTGGGTGCAGGTGCAGCTCATCTTCTCCAGCTCTGACAGCAGGTCATCTATCTGAGGCACCTCCACCTACGAGACATACACAACACTCAGGAAATTGCATCAGTGACATAAAAAATACTTTGCTGTTTAAGGGTTCAAGTTGAGACTCACACTGCGAGGTAGCGAACACACACATCCCATGAGCAGACAAACCATCTGAGACTGGCTCCATGACTCCCCCTGCTGCTTCTGAGGAAACATAACATGCATCAATGACACTGATATTAAAAAAAATGCTACAAATAAAAAGAGAATTTAGGAGTTAAATTAGTGGTGGAAAATATGAGTAATGCAAATTGAGATGAAAGAGTTTGTCGTGTTAACCGAATATAAAGAGACTGCAGTCACTCATTTACACAAATCTCTGTGCTTATAAACCTTGAGCAGCCGGATGTTTGAGGGGAAGGAGTTGTCGGGCAAAAAGGAGACGTCACCATCCAGAAAGAGAGACACAGCCCTCGACGCCGTCTGTCCCGCCAACCTGTCGACATCAAACGCCACAGAAGGAAACCACGTAAACCTCATGTAAAATGATCTTAACAAATCTGAGACTGACAAGATGAGAAGGTGTGAGACAGACAGGAACTACAAGCATATTTAGTTTGTTTAAATCTGATTTAGATTCTTGTTCTAAACTAAATAGTTTTACCAGTGCTCCTCTCTGCAAAAAATAATCTCACCAAGAAGCATCAAACAGGTCTGATGATCAACATCCTCACTGCACACTGCTTAGTACGTCTTTACATTTAGGTGAGTTACGACAAGTTCAGATTTTTACAAACATACAGATATCCATATTATGGTCATGTGGTTACCAGAACAAAGACATTTACTATGGAGGTATGTTCACATGTTAAAAAAGTGAGTGAGAGTTTGCACTGACGTGGGCTGCAGCCTGGAGCAGGAAGTACTGATGATGGGGACCATGGCAGACAGGACCACCTCCTCCACAAGAGGACTGCGACGACCAGGTGACTCATCATCTGCAAAACATGAACAGGAAGAACAAAATGTCTGAATTTCACCAAAAACAATTCACCTTTTCAACCGTCATGTGTTACTAATATGGGTAAAGAGGAGAGTGAAAGGTCACCAATAGAGGTCTTCACAAGTCTACCTGAGGACTTGAGACCCGACCCAGGTCCCATACAGATTTGGGTCCACATTTTATTATGGTCAATCGGGTCGGGTCCCATTCAATTACAGCAGGTTCCACATGTGTTTATATAATGTGTAACGCCCAACTGGATATGAGAAGACCCATGATCAGAGCTGACCATAACAGAAACACATAGGTGCCTTGTGTGCAACAAGTAAGGTGGAAATAACGCTGAGCGAGTTGGAGATAGAGCCCAGGAAAGATGGCTGGTGAGCATGGGGAATGAAGGCATTGCAGCAGATAAAATCCCAACAATAACGACAATAGAATAAACAAAGCAAAAACAATTACAATTTACATTTTTTACATTTACATTACAAATTTACAATTTTTGTAAAAAAAAAAAAGAAAAAAAGGGGATCACTGTAGTTTTAGTTGAGGATCTGCTCACCCTGCAGTGCTGCCTGAAGTGCCAGAGACAGCAGGCGTGGGATGATGATGTCATGGAAGCATCGTCCCGTCTCCTCAGTGTCTTTAACCTGCTCTGCTATTCTCTGGAGGCTGCGACACGCCAGCACCACCTCCTCCACTGAGAAACCAGCACCACCTGGGAAAAAAATGACACTGGTATTCATTAATCTGGAACTTCTTTTTTGATTCCTCCTCCTTCTTTTAGCCTGTACATGTGAGGCAACTCCTGTGAATTTAAACACTGACACACTTCAATGCGTGCAATGCCTGATGATGACTGATTTTATTTGACACAAGTGCACTGCAGCTGGGAGATGTGAAGTGTCAGCGAGCAGTAGAGATGCTCACATTTCAGAAAATGATGCGTGCTGTTACTGTATCACAGCTCTAGTCCTGCTTGACCTTTAGCTTTTGTATTCAGAGACAAACTAACTAGCTGAAGCTATTGTTTGTTTCTAAATCCTTCTGCTTAAGTATGAAGAGACTGAGAATGCATCAAAGCAAATTATGAGAAGAAGAAATCTTAACACAATACACAGAATCATATAGGGAAAAACTACCTGTGTGTGCTGAGCTGAGGACCTCCAAGAGGACAGGTGTGCTCTCCTGGACAACGCTGGGTTGGGTGGACATCGCAGCCAGGGCAGACAAACACCGCTGGCGCAGTGCATGATGGGAATGCTGCTCGGAAGCTACCCTGTTGTTGTCTTGATCCATGGGCTCTGAGCAGAGGAGACGGGAGAGGAACAGGTTTGTAGGGTATATTTATGAAGTATCTGCTGACCTAATGCTGAATGATAAATTCAATGAATTTGTCATGCTTCTTTTCCATAGTATCAAACATAACATCAAAGGACAGGAAAAAAAACACTCCTCCAGTCTGCACGTCAAAGTGTCCTCGGGCTAGACACTGAACCCCAAACTGCTCCCTATGGCTGTTCCATTGGTGTGTGAGAGTATGTGAATAGTTAATGAGTAGCAGGTGGCACCATGTCTCGGCCACCAGTGTGTGACTGTGTGTGTGAATGGGTGAATGTGACATGTTGTGTAAAAAGCGCTTTCAGTGATCATAAGAATAGACAAGCGCTATACAAGTTCAGTCCATTTTTAGTGTGCACTTTTCACTTACCAGAAAACATCTCTGTCTTTAGTCTTGGGATCATTTCAGTGATAAAGGCTGCTGGGTGCAGCGCTGCTAAGGCTCTGGTACACTCCACCACAGCAAGACTGGAGACAGAAACAAGACAAAGACACAGAGAGATAGTATTTATGTTTAGTCCAACTGCAAAGGAAAAAGAAGTACTGTCTATATGTGTGTGTGCTTAAACAAGGTAAACACAGAGCAGCAGTACAGAAATCAAAAGGATGACAGACAAAAGTATGTTTAACATAAGCTGACCTGACTTGAGCGTCGTCCTCCGTCAGCAACAGTCTGGTCAGGTGATCTATGGCCAGCTCAATGTCGGAGTCCAACAGCAGCCCTGAGAGAGACATTAGCTTTGTAACATCTGTAACAGTGCTGACTGAATGTTACTCCGCTGTTGGCTGTAAATGTTGCATCTCACCTGGTTGTTGTGCCAGTGAGGTGAGCACAGAGGCGGCTGTGATCTGCAGACTGGCATTAGTCTCTGTCAGAGCTGAGAACACCATGCTGCACAGAGACGGGCGGAAGGCTAGAAACACGCTCTCTTCTAATGTGGAGGGATGAAACACAGACAGAAAAAAAACAGAAAGCAATGAGTTAAAATCTGGAAGTTTAGTCTGTGTTTAGTCTCCATGGTTCTGCACAAACAGGCCCTAAACAGACTTACAGTAACAGTGCATATCATCCTTTTGAAGTTCCTTTCTGACAAACTATCTGTATAACACACATTACCTCACAGTACATCTGGAAAACGCATGATTTAATGTCAAGAGGAGACATTAATCTGACAGAGATGAGCTGTAAACACATGAATCCCCCCCCAAAAAAGGACAGGGGGATTAAAACCTGAAACAAAGGTATAATTTAAAAATTTGAATCATTAAGTTTTTGTGTTAAAGTGGAACAAGGTGCAGCTGTAATTAATGGAGGACACACATGAGCAGCCTGGACTGAATAAGTGCCCCTGACATAAGACACTTGCCATTATCTGATGACTGGCAGGTTTTCACCGACTGAATAAACCGCTGCACCACCTCCAGTAATGTTCGTCTGTGGGAACACTGCACAGGGATGATAAGAAAGTTACTGATATCACCACATACTGTATCAAAATTCTGACTTTGGTGCCAATAACAGCACAGATTATCATAACTATGTGAATGAAACTTAAAGAGAATACAGTTGAGACATAAGAGCACCATTATCAAACAGTCACTGTTTCTTACTTACCTGAGCTCTGCTGTTGTACTGCTCAATGAGAGAGGGCATGACAGCGGCTGTAATGATGTGGCTCGCCCTGTAGGAGGCGCTGCAGGAGGCCTGTAGCAGCTTGGCGCTGGGCCACACGAGCTTCAGGTCGGGCTCACTCAGGTGATGTTTGCAATCTGGAACAACATCACACTTCTGGTTAAAAACACAAAAGACCAATGAACATGTGTCACAGTTGTACTGACATGTTAAAGCTGTTAGTGACTGTTATTAAAGGAATACTTCACCTCCCAAATAACTCTCTTTATCTGTTACTCACCCCATGTTATGTTGAATTTGTGAAGAAAACTCTGTTTTCCTGGCATGCATCAACAGTGTATACTGAGTCAAAAAAACTGAGAAATTCTTGATAAACTGAAGTCATAAACCACACTACCACCAAGCAGTCTGATTCAGTTCAGTTAAACACTGGAATGTTATTTTTTCCACTGTTTCCACCGTGATAAGCTGTGTATGATGGTAGCAACAGAACCGTCCCCATTCTTCGTCACCCTTCTGTTGGGATACCCAGTACACTGATCTGATACTAAAAGGTAGAGCTAGACACACTGAGATTTGTTGACTGGTCTATACAGAACCATCACTCGTGTTCAGGGCTGAGTTGGCTGAATTTAATTCACTGGCAGCAGCTACTGGAAACTTTAGATGGAATGTTTTGTTTGTATTGTTACTAAATGCATGAGCTGATGATGTGTGCCAATCAAGACACCTTAAATGTCAATATAACTTTGACCATTCCATTTGTTTTTATTGTCTCTCGGCATTTATTCCAATCGTTACTCCAAGAAAAAACACATGGTTTAGCGTTGTTCCAGTACATCCCAGCTCTTTTCTAACAACCACAAACCTGCTATTTTTAGATATCCCATTGACAGAGACTCTTACTTGAGCCTGCTGATTTTTGCCCTAATAATTTTGGACGATATATGGACGATACGGGAGGTGCGGATATTCCTCGGTGTCACCAGTGAAGATGAAATATAGCAAAAGCTGGACAGTGAGTGACAGAAACCGCGCCTACATTATATGAGCAGCCATGTTAAAAAAACAGCAGAACATCCATTTATAAACTCTCCCACAATGCATGCAGTATATTTCAAGTCTTATTTATCCAGTCGTATGCTCAGTGATTCCCAAACAGACAGCCCTTTCTGACAGGAAACTGAGCTGTAGGTGAATTTTATCTATGCTCTCTTCAAATCCAGACTTCACTGAGAAAAACGGTATTTTTACTTTGCTGACCACATGTGAGACTTTAGTAGCTTTGATTCCAGAGAGTTGAATCTAGTGGTCATGTCTTCCTCCAGTTTTCTGATAGCAACTAGGATGTTAGCCAGTGTGGGCTGTAAGCTAGCGGTGTCACTAGTGCTAAAGTTGGAGCTGCACGCTAACACGGCTTGATAGTTGAATATTAAAGGAGCAAGTGTGGATTATAAGTATGACATTTCGCGAGAGTGAAGTGGAACTTCTCCGAAAATCGTCTTATCCATGCGGTGCTCACTCGCCCCCCCCGAGAGACTTTTATTTGTATTAAACACAGACCCCTATGACTTTAATTCATCAACAATTTTCTGGTTTTGGATTCTCCATTTACCATGGAGGCATGTGAAAAAAGATTTCTTCATGAATTCAACGGAACATGGGGTGAGTAAGTGGTCATGGTCAAGTTGTGGGTGAAGTATTCCTTTAAAAGAGAGAGGGTCTCCTTGGCATTAAGAGCAGCCAACACTAAAATATTCAGGTTTCATTTATGAGTTTGAGTGTCTCACATCACATCCTGTTTCACTGACTTTTCTACTCTAAAGAAAGAGGTCATGTCTTTTCTGGTTTTGGGGTTATGACTGATCTTTACAAACCCTCTGAATACATCAGCCAAAGTTTCAACAATTTCAGACTGAAATATTTACTGGTCCTGACCATTAGAAATTAACTAACACAAAGCTGTGACATTTGTTTGGAAGTATCTTATTTCAGAGACCTATTTATGTTGAGAAGAATGCAACTCCAGAAAACCATTTCGACACACAACATAAATTTTGAGCATTGTATCATGTACAGTGTTACGTGACCTGTTAACAGTGTGAGCAGTTGGTTGAAATTAGAGCCCTGAACAGTCGCTGTGGTATAATTTCCTGCCCATCTACTTGAGCAGAGCTGCACTGCAGTAAACCCTCCCATTACCACAGTTCTGACATATTTAGTTCAGCACTTTTTACATCTGCACACCCTCCCTTACAGTCACACTGCCTGCGTCAGAGCAATAACTTATTTAGCAAGTCTTTATAGTTCTGTTGTTTTGTGTCTTCCAGCTTGTGTTTAAATAAAACTGACTGTAATTAGTTTAAATGTATCACTCTCATGGCAATCCTTCCTTACTTTCTGCATGTTTTAAACACTCCTGAGTTTAGACATCTTTACAATAAAATATATATTCATTTTCCAAGTGCTAATAAGCTTAATTTGACAGCATTTCACCTTTGAGAACCAGATCCAGAAAGGTGCAGAGCGAGTCCTCTGAATCAGAGTTGAGGACTGAGCGAGACAGACAGGAAGTGATTGCGGTGAGTGCAGCGAGGCCAGCAGACTCTATCCTCTCACTAGATGTCTGAAACACCTGCAGGGAAACAACAAGAGGGGAACATTCTTCATTCGTTTGTTCTTTTGATTCATGGAGAGGTGATTACTTTAACAGCCTATTTACTTTGGTCTAAATAGTTTGACAGGAAAGGAACAGTTTATTTTAATATATTTCTGTGATGAATCTTTTAAATTTTAAATGTGTTGTCAGTGCCTGAAGGGGGCATGAGGAATTTGTTTCTTCTCTTATTAGAAACAGAAGAAAATACTGATGAATACGAGGTTTGGTCCAGACTTGACTTTGTTTTTCTTGGCTTTACAAACACGAGAAACTGCATTTGTTCCTTTCCTCCCACAAAGCATCGATCTCAATTACTTTCTCACTTCTAATGTATCATCCGCTAATTCTATTGTTAGTAACTGGTGACTTCATGGTAGTGTTTGCATCTGGACAAACAACACAAACTAAAAGACGAAACAATGCAGAGGTGGATGTAAAAGCAGCCTTACTGATGCTTGTTTTTAAAGAGCAGGTGAAAAAAATGTTTTTCATTCATAGCAACTAAATAAATAGAATGCCATCTCCACACAAAACACGCAAAAAGGTGTTTAAATATTTCCATATAAAGCTTAGACACTACACACACACACACGTCAATCAGTCAAAACTACAAGTACTAACACTGTTTTTGTATCTCAAACAAACCTCTCTGCGCAGGGACATCCACAGGCCCTCTAGGAATTCCGCCAAATCCTTGTGTTCATATTGTGTCACACAGGCAGTCTGAAAAATAGAGAGTGCGGTGAGAAACCTGATACAGCTTTTCCAGCAACAGCCTGCATCAACTTTATAAGTTAAACATCAAACCTCCTGCTCAGGGCTACTAAGCAGCTCCGCTGTTGTAATGAGTGACTGTGTTGCTTTAGAAAATATCAACTGTACATCATCTGTATCATCCACATTTACAGACTTGTTGCTTATTTTAGAAGATAGAGATTTCTCACCAGAGTCTGCAGCGAGTCCAGCTTTGCACTCTGAACATCTGAGTCCAGTTTCTCAATGATGAGGGGTAATAGGAACTGAAACAGTTAAGTAATAGACAGAACATGAACCTCTCTTTCGGCTCTTAAAAAAGGTCACAAGACCTCCATTGCACCACAAAGCTAAATGTGCACCGATTAGACACAACATTAAAACAAGTGACAGATGAAGTGAAGAACACTGATTGTCTCCTGAATGTTCCAATGGGTATCCTTTGGTCCTGGCATCCATGTAGAGATCACCTGACACACTCCAACCACCCAAAGACTGCAACAGACCAAATACACCCACTCATGTCAAAGGCCATTCCTGAGGCCAGGTGTTGCCCTGGCCTCAAAACTTGCCAAATCACAATCTGATCCAGGTCAACACCTCGAGCTCCTCGTCACGTTCCACAAGCCATGTCTGAGTAGTTTTTGCTGTGTGGCGTGGTGCATTGTGCTGCTAAGGGGGCCATCTGGAAAAGCCAGTGCCAGTAGGGGGGGGATACTTGGTCTACTGTGTTTGGGTGGGTGGTGTGTGTTTAGTGGCATCTACATGAATGCCAGGCCCAAGGTTTCCCAACAGGAGATAGCATCCTAACAAGATGATTGGTGTTTTTCATTTCACCTGTCAGAAGATTAAAATGTAAATTAATTGTCCTACCTCAGCAAATTGTGGCGTACCCGTGAGAACGTCCCTCAGGGTCTGGATGAGCTCCTCTCGGGTGATGCCGTGTGGGTCATTGGCAGGCTGGGGTGGGTAGGTGGGTGATGCGTATGGGAGGGATAAGGGTGGGTGAAGAAGAGATAACACACAGAAATCAGAAATGCACCTACACATGTTCACAGATGTAATGAACAGACTGTTAACGAGAGGCTCAGCAGATGTGGAAGTCAAGCATTGATGCAAGTTTTAAAAATCATTTTGACATATTCATGTAAACTGGCTGTATGAACTGTTTCTGGGTTTGAGATTCAGAGAAGTTTCCATGTTAAGAAGAATTTGAGCACTGAGGTTGATGAGAACAGCTTTTCTTTTTCTTTTTGGTTGGATTTGACCATCTGCCAAATTTTAGGCCATACTACCAGGCCCCAAAGACAAAATACCTAAGCATAATATGAAAGAGCAACAATGTATTTAAATATCTTGTTTCATTATTATCAGGTGAGACAATGTTGTGATCCTTGTGTCACATAAAACCTCACATTTTATCAGCCGCACTGTGACAACGTGCTGGTTTGCTCCAGAGTCAACAAACAGTCACAGAGCTGTGACCCTCTGTGATGTGAAGATGGGAAATGTGCGTGAGCAGATGAGACAGCAGACGCTGTATTGTTGTTCCCGACAGAGTTAGCCTGAGGTCACAGGAAGTCGGCAATGACATTTCTGTCTGCTGCCCTCTCCGCTTTCGTCAGCTCTCAGGCAAAAGCAGCTGAGTAAACAGGGACTTACGGGGTTGAAGTCAATGGGGAAATAGCAGGATGTCACTTCAAACAGCTCCTCTGTGAATTTACCTGAGACGACAGACAGGAAATTAATGGGAGGCAAAATAGAGCCGTGCTTGAACTGTGCGGTGGATAATAACAAAGTTCAAAAAGGCTCAGAGACGGACAGAGAAAACAGGTGCTGTACATGAGTGTATGCACCTGTATGTGTTCTCACCTAGATCATAACCTTGGAGGATGATGTTCTTAGCGATCTGGAAGGCTAACAGGAGGTTGCGAGGATCCCTTTCTCCATCCATTGATTGGACGAAACCAAACACAAAGTCTGCGCCTAAACCCTTCAGCTCTGAGGAAAAGTCACACAGGAGTACATGGTTTTTATTAAGTTCTGTAAGAGAGCAGCTCATCACATAATGTTCAGAGAGCAGAGACATATTCTTAAAAGGCACGCCACCAAGGTAGTGAAATGACACCAAATACCTCTTCCATAGCATCTGAGAAAGTTGATGTAGGCTACAAGTATGTGGAAGATCGCCTGATTTAAGCTTATTCACGACAAATGATTTTATTAGATGAAACTGAGAAAAAAAACGTGAATCTATCTCTGACAAGCAACCAGCAAATATCAGCTACCAAGAGCCTTAAAGGGACAGTTCACCCCAAATTCAAAAATACATATTATTCCTCTTACCTGTAGTGCTATTTATCAATCTAGATTGTTTTGGTGTGAGTTGCCAAGTGTTGGAGATATTGGCCGCAAAGATGTCTACCTTCTCTCCGGTATAATGGAACTAGATGGCACTCAGCTTGTGGTATGCATGCGTCTACTGCTAGCTCACCTAGCACCACTGAGCTAGTTTTTGATGCAGCTCAGCTGAGGAGGACACCATTAATGTTTACATCTTGTGCTGTCACCAGCAAGAGCCTCTAGTAGTAGAGTAGAGTAGATGCACACTTCCTTCTGCGCAGTGATACGGTTGGCGGATGTAGTATTTCAAATGTAACTTTCTGGCTCTTTAAGCCCCATCACTCGCCATCACTATCTCCAACACTCAGCAAGTCACATCAAATGAATCGAGATGGATAAACAGCCCAACGAGTAAGAGCAAGAATATGTATTGTCGATTTTGAGGTGAGCTTTCCCTGCAAGCCACACACAAACACTTTGTTGACAGCCTTCCATTTGTTTCCGACACAGTATGTCTATGTAAAACTTGCACAGCATGCAAATTATTCAACTGTCAACCAAAGCAGAAGAAGATGTGACAACTCTGTCCTTTATTACAGGCCTGGTAAAAGTTCAGTTGAGCAATGACCACAGTGATTAGTCAGCAAAATGTTGAGATTCTGACTTTCAAAACACACTCCTCACTGCTTTGAATCACGCACATATTCACCAGAGAGGCTTGTTTTCATCCAGCAGTGCCCTCGGTCATTGTGGGAAGCTGTTGGTGCGTTTCTCTACTAATCTGTGAATCAGACTCAAAGCTGCTGTCGCTTACCGGCTTCTCTGGTCTCCATGAGGTTGATGAGCATGTTGTAGACGCAAGCTCGCTCTGTCAGCATCAAAGACTGAAAACAATAAAGACAAATAAACAGATCCTGTGAGCTTTTTACCCATGATGCTCAGATGTAAGAGCAGTTAAGATGAGTCAAGTTGACCAACAAAGCATGCCTAATAAAAGAGGAAGTGCTTCGCAGACTTGGTGGAAACGAGAACAATATTATACAAACTCTAAGCAGTGTGGTCAAATATTCATGGGTGTGTGTTTGCATATATCTAGATACGAGAGTCTGATGCATTTGGTCAGTGAATGATGCTGTTGTGCGTTTCAACAGACAGCAGATAAATATCAGACTTGAACACGAACTCATCTCAGTTTTTTCCCGTATATCAGTTGTCTTAGTTCCTCATAAATAAATTAAACAATACTATTTACTGCAGTAATATAGTTATGTTTTAAACTCAATTCCACTGTTGTATATATTCCCCCGACACAAAACGCTCAGGGTCCTCTTACAGTGACAGACTGCCTTGGCTGCATTATAAAATAAAATATAGCTTGCGACAACTTTTTCACAGTATCAAGTCTCACCTGAACGTGAACATCCTGGAACAAAGACCTCAGCATGGACACAGCCGAGCCGGGAGGCAACACTCTACATTTTGTCTGGAAAAAGCATCAACAGACACAAAGAGCATGTCGTTTGCAGCGATCACATCTGGGACTCAAAATTATTCTAACACCTGCCGTGCAGCAACTAACTCACAAACATGGCATTCAGTTAAACTTTGGCAGGATGTTTCAGATGTTGTCACTGAAAATCCATCAGAGTCAGACACTCACCAGCGCTCTGAGCCCCTGTAAAACAGGTGGTATGATGACATAATGGTCCTTTAGACGGTTTTCATAGAAGGCAATGAGCACTTCCACTGGGGAGAACAGAGACAGGGACAAATGCTGATAAAATATCACTCATTACATTAATATACTGCATGTAGCCCCGTAAAACTACTGGATCATGCTATAGTCATTCGACATATTTGTTTGTTTTTAATTTATATATCAGCCAACAAGGCACTGAGAGGTTTGCACCCACATAACTTCTCAGTATTTTCACAGCATCAAGGAAACAAACAAGAAAAGAGTGGGATAGATTTTCTACAAAACATAAGAGAAGCTGTGTACCTTCTCTCTCTGTAAGACCTCCATAGCACTCGTGTAAAACTTCAGAGAGAAGCTGGACTCCTCGAGCTCGTGTGTGAGGCTGAGAGCTCGTCAGACTCGGACTGTAACAAGGAAGAAAATGAAACTGTTAATTACCATTATTATTAAATACTAACATAACATATTAACATAAGTTTTCTTTAGTGCAGAATCACCTGAAAGTAAGAATCATGTCTTTGTTACGTCAGAATGAGCTGTTTATAACAACATAAAGAGCGGGTCCTTGTTCATGGAGCCAGCCATGTTGCACTGCCACGTTTATACAGTAGCCCAGACTGGACAAACAAAACAATGGCTCTAGATAGGGCCACACATCAGCCACTTTAGCTAGATGAGGCCATCAGAAAAAAATCATTATTTTTTTTTTTTACATGAAACTGCTTTATTTAGTGTTTTCACCTAGGGTCTCATTTATAAACATTGCCTACGCACAAAACGAGGCCTAAAAGAGGTGGACACCACTTCCCACCAAAAAGTTGTGATCTATAGAAACAGACTTAAAGGGAGGAACTTTGACCCATGCTTACAAACATTTTTGAGATGGGATATTGGTGACAGAGACAGTGAGGTGGAAGCCTACCTGTAGAAATTGTCATATACATTTTGGCGAACGCCATATTTGGCTTTTATCCATACTTACATTTTTTTATATGGATCCTGCTAGGGGTGGGAAAAATCAGAGCCTCCACGACACAATATTATCACCATACTTTAGTCATGATACAATATTATAGCGATTTTCAATGTGTTGCAATATGCTTATTATAGCAAAAATATATATATTACACTATATTGCAATGTATTACCTATTTTCAACTGCAAATAATGTCCCCCAAAGGAAAACCTTTTCAACAACTGTTTTATCCAGTTAGATAAAGTTTTATGTTCATCTCACTTTAGTAATTTTTTGTGCTATATCGATGATACGATATTGCCACGCAAAAATATTGTGATACTATGTTGTGTCGCTAGATCCTACACACTTTTATATTTGAGACTCCTGGTCCATTTGTTTTGTTTTCTGTGGATAATTTGGCTCCTGGTAAAAACCTGAACAATAAACACTGAATTAATTCTAACCGGGGAAGTTTCAGCTGTTTGCAATCTGCAATCCTCTCTGCTGGAGACAACTAAATCCCCCTAAGTTTTACACACTGTTCCTTTAATGAGCAGAAGTCAGCAATGTAGTGTGAATGTGTTTTATATGCATCATACATTCACCAGTATTAATGGGAAAGACAACATGTCTGCTTGGCTGGGTGATAAGGGCAAGATTAAAAAAGGTTTTGAGTGAAATCTTTTAACTTCCACCACCTCACTTTTGTAACACATACTACACCCAAAATAAGACGGAGTCAGACAAAGGAAAAAATAAAATAATACTAGGATAATGATTTTGCTTTTTTTTGTTTATATTTTTGCTGTAATAATAGAATTCAAGTTGACAGCTTACCCCAGTGCTTCCACCAGCTGCAGTGTTGTGAACTGTCCATCTTTAACACCTGAACAGAAAGACAAGTTCAGGGAAACACTGCACAGCACTGATAAGATAACCAACTACAAACACACAGAAAACAAACACAACAACACACGAGCTCAGCTAAGTTATCTCTCGTAGTTATCTGTGGATTAACTAGCAGCACCGGCGGAGTTCAACTGTACAGAGTTCATTGACAGGATGCTCTCATTGGGACAAAAACACAGCAGCTAGCAAGCGGCATGCGGTGACACCACCGCGGACTAGCTTCAAAATTCACATTACCGGTCGAATGACACTACATTAAAACGGTAAAGGTACATTCAGAGTGTGCTGGTGCCGTGATAAAATAAGCAGACCAGTGTCACAACCTGTGTGTTTTATTCTCATGAAGCTGTAACACCACACAGGATGTTGTGGCGCTAAGTTAGCTAACGTTAGTTAACCTAACCATCACGCCTTGCTGCGCATCCCTGTAGCTGCACCTAAGCAGCTTCAACGGCGTGCTCTCCGCCAAGAGTTGTCCTGGAAATGTGTCGAGGGACATATAATGAACGTTTATTTACCTGTTGCTGTATCTTTGGCCTTACTGTCCTGCAGTCCCGAGACAAATTCCTCCACCAGAGACAGCAGCAGGGTACTGTCCGCAGCCATCGTGCCCATGTAACCCAACTGAGACTGCGCATGCGCCAAAAGTTATGGCGAAGCGCAAAACTAAATGATTTTACGTTAACTTTTATATAATGGGACCGTTAATGAACAATACAGTGTAACTGTGAGGCCACTTGTGTTAAGTTCAAGTTGTTAAAAAATGTAAACGTTTTCTTAATGTGTAAATATAAAACCAAAGATTTAGTTTTTGGTGCTGCCTTCAGGTGCTGTCCGAATTCCAAAACACTACGTACAACCTAGTGTGGACCTCTCTGTGATAGATGTCCCCTTTCACTGATGCAACGTGCTTTTGCACTGTCTTGAATGAATTACTACCAGTCTAAATAAGGATAATAAACTAAAAACATGAAGCATAGTGGCTGCGCGTTATAGTTATGTGATACTTCCGGCGGTGTCGACTTTATTTTCAGAGTCCTCCATTCATAATTGCTTTTCATCCTGACGTCAGAGAATCCAACACCTGCCTGCGTGCTGACGCGCAGGCGTAAAAAAGTTCGGTGGCGCAAGCTCCGCCGCCAGTCAGTCACCTTTTACCAGCAGAGAGGGAAGTATCGTTTTGGGGGTTTTAGGAAAACAAATCTGAAGACAGCGGCACAGAAGTGAAGCGGTACACCGAGGTCAGCGGGACACGGTAACTGTCCACTGCATCTGGAGGAAAGTCAACGTGCAGGGAAACGAGTGCGCGGAAGTTTGTGTTCACTGATGTAGTAGTAGCTAGCTGGTTGGCCCTGTTAGCTTGTTAGCGAGGAAGGTGCGCGCTGCTCAGACTGCTGGACTTCAACATTTACAACTAGCCCAACTTAACGGCCAAGTTAGACAACTGTCCTGTTTGTGGTTACAACACTTAAAAGCGGTTTGGCAGATGTTGCGGCGGCTTGTAGGTTTGGCAAACTCTTGTAACGTCAGTGCGGGCCACGAGCTTTGAATCTTGTGGGGTCGTGTCACACACATACAGCACTGACACATAAAGAGAGAAAACGCATTTAAAGCCACGATCTTTAAGGTAAAGATCACTGCAGTCAAACATCCAAGCGTCCCTGTCTCTGCTGATACGGATGACCTATAGGTTTGCAACATTGGAGCTGCGACCCGTCCTCCTCTTCGGACCTAGTTCATCGTCTTCGCCCGTGATGGGCCCCCTGCTCAGCTAGTACGACGCGTGGAAACAATCCGCAGCCCTCTAACCATGGGAGGATGTGTGGGGAGATACTGGGAAGGCTGGGAGGACACACAGAGCCGAGGCTCGTCCAGGAATGGTGGACGAGGAGGTAAGACTGCTCTGTGTGTGTGTGTGTGTGAGGTCCTTCACTAAATCATAACATGTTTCACATTTATACTCTTGCAGAACTACCTACCCTTCCGCCTGTGTGCTTCTCGTGATGGCATTGCAAATACATGGTAGTTCCCTCTGTTTTTGCCAGTTCCCTGTGTTAACCCCTGCTGTGTGACAAATGATGGCGTTTGGACAGTGGCGCCCCAAGGGGTGCCCAGGAGGGCCATGCCCCCTTTAAAAATTGCCTGAAGAGCAATTTTTATGCCTTTAAGAGGCTGTGCCACACTCATTTTTACACTAGTGTGAAGACAGTGGTATTTTGTGAAACCAGACAACTTAAGGCATCCATTGGTGCCAGCCATGTTGGCGTAGCTTGGCGGGAAGGGGGCTAAATAATGCTCCAGAATTAGGCAAAATTTTGGCTAGGGAACAACTAGTATGGCCATTTTCAAAGGGATCCCTTGAACCTTCATCTCAAGATATCTGAATGGAAATTGGTTAAATGAGTCCCCACGAGTCCCTTGAACTTGAGAGGGCTTGTTCCCAGAAATGTTCTGCTTCTAATGATGACTGTATTCCTTCATATTAAAGTTGTATATTTGTCCTTTTAAGGAAAGGGACACTGAGCCTATCTGAAGAACAATTAATCAACTATCACATAATCAACTCTACCAGTATTAGTCTATGCATCCTCCACAAGATTTTCAGTGGTCTCATCTGGCAACCCCTTTGAAAAATGTCTGGGGGCACCACTGTTTTGGCATCTAACAATTGTCTAGTTCTGCTTAATTGTATGCACATTAAGTACACACCCAATACATATTAACATGCAGAAAATGCTTATAACACCGCTAGAGGTGGTTGAGACTCCTTGTATCCAGGTGTATTTCACGCCTGCGTCAGATTCAAACACATCTCAAGTGACCACTTGTGATTAGGTTTCACCTCCTTGTGCACCTTTTGTTTTTCTGTGGACAAACTGACGGCTGCTAAATAGAAGAACAAGAAGACTAGTTGGTACGTCACTGTGGATGGTCTTCCTCCATGCTCGGATTCAGTCGCGTTCACAATGCACTACACTACTGTGCCTCAGCTCACATGTTAAGACCAATGTATAGAGTGTGTCTCCCCTCTGCAGGACAACACACAAGTCACCAGCTCTGTCTTGCTGCTTTTTACCAGTCACTTCACGGAGAAATCTCTTTGCTCATGTAACCAGCACACAGACTGTGGTGTTAAGGCAAACTCTACTACGCCAGACCCACTCTCAATGGTGATTACAACAGCACCCACGCAACACCTACATTTGTCTGACATTGCACCCATTACAAGGCTGACGATTTTCTCACCCAACAATTTCCAGCCTCACACTTAATCCCACAACGGTGAGCTTGTTGGGCCAACAGCTACCTAAAAATGATAGCATGGCAGCCCTGTGAGCACCACATCACACTGCACTCCTAATGCATATGCAGAGACCAAGCAGGAGGCTGCTGTTGGCTGAAGCGAAGGGTTACATTGATTCCCGAAGTTGCTGATATATGTCGATTATTCACATCAGGGGCTGGAGTTCATGTCCATTAGTTACTTACCTTCCCGGAAGATAACATTCTTCTGAAGATAAACACTGGCTCACTGCCATGTTTTGTTCTCCTACACTTGTCTTTGATAGTGACAGATGGAATTTGGATTGCTGCTTCAGCACTTAGTGAGAGTAAATGTTATATTTACTACCAGACTAAACTGAATGACGCAGGCGCCGCACAGCCGAACTGGCAGACGTTTTGAATTTCTGCATAGTTTGGACCCCAGAAAACAATGTCAATGATATTAGCGTGAGGTTTTATGATGTATGGTGTGATTATTAGAGGCTCTACACATCTGTCAGGTTATGAATGTTGTTATTACTTCACTTAGAATGGTAAACAACCTTTAGGCCCCTTCAGAGATGTGGTGAAACCTCCACTGAGGTCATTCCATTACTGTCACATTCAGCATATCCGGAGCTAAGAAGTTTCCTTTATAGTGACTGTTTAGGAATCTAAGTGTCTGTTATTCATTTGGATGCAGGTTCTGTCCCCTTTGTTTCCTCAAACTTTGCTGATGGAAAGTCTTTCAGTCTTTTTCCAACAGGAATTGTCTCCAGTTTACATCAGAAAGACAGAACATTTTTAAGAATGATTCCAGCTCTGTGCGTTCGTATCAGAAGTGGACTTTTCTGAACCCTGGCCACATGGCTGTGTTCCAGTTTGAACATCTGATACAGATTTTTAGAGCAGCAGAATATGACCTTCAAAATAATTTGTCTTTCTTTGTTTCCTGCCAAAGTGGCTGATGAATAGCCTTTTGAAGTTAAAGCCTTCACAGCCAAGATTCTCTGGGCTTTGGTCGTGGCTCGTGGTAATTTCCCATCCTAAATTGGTATCAACACACCCTACGCACATGATACTCCCTATGAGACCAGGCTTCGATCAAACAAGTCACATCATGTCTTGTTACGTCATTGACTGGCTTCTTTGACGGGACTGACTACGCTGCTGACACACCCTCATACAGACAGACAGCCATGTCAGAAGAAGAGAACAAGTACAATAGAAGATTCATGTGGTATTTCTAGATTTTTTTCATAGTATGACTTAATAGATTTTAGTTCTTCTAAAGCCGTAAAGTTTTTGCCCTTATTTTCTTTGGATGAAATGTATCTGTCATTAATGTTTTTTCTCTGCATCTCATGTCCTAAGGGATAAAAAAAGCCCCAATTTGCATGCCAAAGGTTGGAATATATATCAGGGTTGGACAACATGTCCACTGTGTCTAAATAGCTAAGATTATAGTCTTTTGAGGATCGTATAAGAAGCTTTGTTGGTATTAATTAACAGTGTACAGAAAATAAAATAATGCACTAGTAGCGGAAATGTTTATTGTGTGTTAATGATGGCATCTTTTTTTAATTTATTGTCTTGTTTCCTAGTCTCTTTACAACAATTAATTTATACATTTACATTTTGGTCTGGTGGCCGGACAGAAAAGACATTTCAGGTAGGGCTGGGTAGTGGATTGACAATATCGACATACATATATAAATCAGCTAGATATAATCTTAGATTTTGGATATCATAACACCATAAGTGTTGTCTTTTCCTTGTTTTAAAGGCTGCATTACAGTAAAGTGTTGCCATTTTATGAACTTACCAGACTGTTGTAGGTGTTCTGTAGTTTGCCTTTACCCACTTAGTCCAGGGGTTGGCAACCTGTGGCTCTGGAGCCCTTCTATATTTATTTATTTTTTCAGCATTTTAATTCTCTTGTATCTTTGTTTTCATCCAAAAGAAATTCTTACATTCTCCAATTGTAAAACTGTGCAGCCTATCCAACAAATTAAGTTTAAACATTTAATCAACTAAAATGTGCATCATTGGTGTATAGCCTGGCCTCTTCTTCTTCAAATTTTGCTGACCCTCAATGGTGTTGGCTAGTCTTTAGTCTCTGAGCAAGGCTGCCTATGGATTCCAAATCCAAAAAGTAAGTCTTTGAGAAAAATAGAGAATTTAATAGTGCCAGGACAGATCCGTTTACTTTCACCGCAGACGCAACATAGTTGGAAGTACCAAAAATAACAAGTAGCCAACGGCAAAGTAGCCACCTTGTGGTAAAACATATTGATGAATGCCCATTTAGGCATATTAGTAATCATAAGGCTCAAGTATGTTTTCTGGCTCCAGACATTTTTTTTTTAATGTCAAAAATTGCTCTTTTGATAATGAACTTTGCTAACCCCTGACTTATAAATGATAACCACTTTACTGATGATTATTTATCAGAAATCTCATTTTGTAAATATTTTGCGAAAGGAGCAATAGTCAACCACCCAATATCAATGCAAAATTTATGTTGATATTAAGTGTTTGATCAAAAATATTGTGATATTTTATCTTCTTCACATCACCTAGCCCTAATTCAAACCCTTAGCACTAGGTTTTCAAGCTAGTGCTGTATCAGTAATTAAAATCAGTCAGAAAATGCTGAAAATTTGAGCTTAGCGCATGACTGCTAAATTTGGCCGGGCCGATGTGAGCCAATATGAAATTATTGCAGATATATAGGTATTAGTCTAAGTGTTGGCCATTAAGTAATAAAGTAAGTCAAGTAATGGTGCCATCATTACAAAGTTGAATGACACCGGAGAGTAAGCACGGACAAAGACTTTAAAGCCAAAGCAGAGGTGAGTTTGTCTCAGCTCCTCAGGGATATTAGAGTCTACTAGGCTCTTGAAGCTACAGCGGTGAACAAGTGTATGTGAAAAATTTTGTGCAGGCTTGTCGAAAACCAGTAACAGGATACATTGCATTTGTCCCTGGCCTGCTGAGAATGTTTTCAAAAGTAACATTATAGATGCTACACAGGGCTTTGTCAAGGTAGGGAGGCTACCTTTATCTGTGGTTGCAGAAAGCCCAATGCACCGTTGTGGTGACAAGATAACCAGCTAAAAAGATGACACCATATGTGTGCGTTTGACTGCACATGGGAGTGTATGTGCATGTGCTTGTGTGTCTTGTGAGATCTGGGTGCACTTCTTTCTATCCTGTCGATCAGCCCCAGTTCACTGATGTCTGCCTTTAAAGAGGAACACAGAAAACACCCCTTATTCATTGTTTGCCTCGTGCCAGGGGAACGTAAGAGGCTGTTAAATGTCTTAGCAGGGCCAGAATAACAGAATGTGTTTTCCCAGGAGCAGGTAATCCTTTAACAGCCACCTATGAGTGTGTTGTGATGATTGTATCCTGACATACACCCTTCTATATGATCCTCATACTTTGTTTATGATGTATTTCATTAACTCTCATAGATACAACATGTTTCACTGTAGCCTCGTCACGTGGCACCTGTTTTTATGAGCCCAGACGGATGAAAACACCCTGATATTGCCTCATGTGTCTGTAATGCATTGCTTCATGTCTCTGTTTTGGTGTGCTTCAGTTACATTTGATAAAACGGGGCTACTCAGTGAATCACTTCCTTTTGTTGCCGCCTGCTGCACACACACACAGTCCACCTAACCACACTTATTTCCATAAAATGTAAAACCCTGTTTAAATTTTATTTCTGCCACTCGTTTGTTTCTTATAACAGGATTTTTTGGCAGGTGGTTTTATACAGTCTGTTCCTCTGTCTTGAACATAACTAGCTTGTTATTCTTTGGGAATCCTGATTGCTGGAGGGCACCAAAAATACACTGGCAGAAAAGACGCTATTCAAGTCTAAAGAAACTCAAAGGCGTCCTAAAGCCTGTTGCCTAAAGCCTAAACTGTTGTCTCTGTTTCTTAGCTCACATCCCATTCTGATTATTTTTGTCAAACGTTTAAGTCCTTAGCTGTCCCACATCTGCTTGTGCTGACCTTACAGCATGTTGACCCTTCAGAAATTATCCTCTGGAAATGTCATGTTGACTCAATGTGTCACTTGAGATAACCAGTCTGAGCTCTGAGTCAGTTTTCTTCGGAAATAGGAGTCACCAAAACACCACAGCTGAAATCACAGGGCAGCTCACTGTGCAAGACTGTGACATTATTCATTCATATTTTATCAGAGTTCATTCTGCTGTACACATTACGTAGCAAAACATTTATTCACATCACATTATAGTGTGCGTAACTAAGAAGAGAAAGGAAAATGTGCATTATCATGTACGGCAGAAATAAAGTGCACCAAACTGCATATACGATTAGCCTTATTAATGGATGCACAGCACTATGAAGCACTAGGGCTGGCAAGATATTTGATTTTTACTACATGATCATTGTGGCCAAAAGAGTTCACGGTAACGATATTATCGCGATATCTATAGAAACGTTGAAATAATAATAATAATAATAATAATAATGCTCATCAGGCAAATTCATCTTTAACTTTGTTTATTGTGCGTTTCTCTTTGGCAAATGAATCCTACTTAAAACAGGAGTGTAGGGAGGTGGAGAGTGAGTCTGTAACAACTGTACTTACATGATATTATCCTGTATTATCAGTATTTTATTTTCAGACATAATGGTTAATGATACACTCAATACAAGTATATTACAACACCCCTAAAGTGCACCATTACATAAACATTTGGTGAATGCACTTATTCCATTTCTTGCCAAGAGTCAGAAAAATTATACAACTCGTATCCAGCAGTTTGCATCGCTCTGTTCAATGGAAAATTTGCCTACCACCTCACAACTTAAAATTTTAACAAGGGTAAAAACTAGTGGGAAAAAAAACTTGGCTTTGGGGCCAACAGTGATATTGATCCTATGGGGAATAAAAAAATCAGATAATAGTAATTTCTAATTAACATAAACCAGCAATCTTGATACAGAGCCCTTCAGTTTATTATTTATTAATCTACAACTGTGGCCATAGGCTGTATAATAAAGATAGATGACATGACAGCCCCCATAAGTAAAGCCAAAACATATCTATTGCCCCCGGTGGCTGGTTGCAGAATAAATCATAAACCTTGCCCACTCCATGATAGTGGATGGGACATGGGCCAAACTAACAGATCAAAGTACATGTCAAATACATTTTTCCCAGAGATGGTTTCTGTCATTTTAGGTAGTTCTTCCCATGCTAATGTATGTTCAGGGGTTCGTTTTTATGATGTATTTGATTTTAAGTGTGACATCACGATTGACAGCTGCAATTGACTCCTGATTGGGTCAAGCAGTTTTATGGGCGGCAACTTGATACTTTAGCTCTGTGATCACTACAGACTTTGGTTTCAAGTGACCGTACCTTGGCTGTTTTTATCTTTGTATACAGTCTATGATTGTGATTAATCCACTGATTGTCACACAATCAGTGTGACCCCTGAGGGGTCCCATTTTTATAGTCTTTGGTATGACCCGGCCGGGGATCAAACTCACGACCTCCCAGTCTCAGGGCGGACACTCTACCACTAGGCCACTGAGCTACTATGCATATTGAGCAGGAGATTTTATTCAAAAATCAACTTGTCAGCACTCTCTGGTTGACAAACCAGTGTGTAATAGAGGCTCTTGTCCTAAGTGACCTCAAACCTCAAATCTTCTGACTTGAAAAGAGGGTGAATATTTATATATTTTAAGGGTTTTCAGAGTCACACAATGTGGGCTCCCCGCAGACAAAATGGAGACAACTGTGCCCTACCCACACACACACTCACACACACACCACCCACATCGTAAACAGGAAGTGTCATTTGCCATGGGGTCAGTGAGTTTGCTCTTGGCTACAACTTGAGTCCTGTTTTTTGACAGAAAATTAATCTAAAAAAATAGACGTTTTTCACAATTTTCTGATGTTTTATAGAGCAGATGAATAATTTAAAGAGAAATTGGCTGATTAACTAATAATGAAATTAATCAACAGCTGAATACTTACCAGATTGAAAACCTCTGGTATAGTTTGTTGTTTGTTTCGGCCCTGGGAACTGGAATAACATGAAATACCACCATCTCACTCCTAAATTTCATGTGTCCCTGTGTGTCTTCTGTTGCAATATACGGACCACACTAGGATAGGTAATTGTACCCCATTTGTCTTCTATACAGACACATGTCCACTACCACTTTGCCTGAGTGGCAGTGAGGAAGCCCCTTTGCTTCACTTGGGATTCACTCCTTTCCAAGTGCTAATCCTACACCGCCTCATGTCCTCCACATTACTCCTCCTAAGCTGCCTGCACTATAAATAATTTGTTTGAAAGAAATGCAACCTCTTGGATGTGTGCGGCCTCCTTCATACTCCTCTTCATTTTCCATCCCTCCTCTCCTCGGTGACTGGCATCTCTGCCTCTTAGGCATTTGGAAATATAAGCTTTGGCTGGTTTAGAAGCTGCTTTTGATAAGTAGTAAAGGTGTTTATGACAACATAAACTGAAGTGACTGGCAGCTGGCAACCATTTAGAAAACACCACAATTGTAACACAGCCTATTATGTTTAAGTACAACCCACAGTGGGGAATGTTTCACCAGGAAATTGCAGGTTTGGTAAATTGCGGTGTCTTTGTCATTTAGCAACAGCTTGCAGAATTGCCTGTGAATGTTAAGATGTTAACCTGCTGAATGATGATCAGAAATGTTAGAATGTTAGCTTGTTGTTTTTGTTTGTGACCGTCAGCCCTCCACTAATATACCGTAAGTGCTGTCCTGGCCTAGTGTGCTTTGTGTTAATATTGATGGTGGGAAACACAGGTAGGGTTACTAGAGAGACATAAGCTACACGTGCCTCATGCATATTGCAAACTCTGAATGACCTCCTAATTTTAGATTCGGATGACATAGTGTGGTGGGGTGGGGGGAGATGTTCTCTATCTCTGGTGACGGGTAGCGTTTCTCTCCACTGCCAAATATGATAAGAGATGGAAGCACAGGATATGAATTATATGGAATCCATGTACGGCGCGTCCGACCGACATTCAGGCGTCTTTTTAGGTGGCCGTTTTTCCTGCTTCTTTTTAGGCGTACGTTTTTGTAGCTGAAAAGCTAAAATATTTTCAACTTTTTGAGCGTCAGACGCCAGTAGCTCATTGCGCACATTGAATAAGCACTTCCAACGTTTCAAGCGTCTTTGAAGCGTCCGTATCTCTAGCGTCTCATTTCTGTGTGATCGCCCCCTAAGTCAAGTCTCATTTATCTACTTATATGCTCATTACTTCCCAAACACAAAACCCTGATGTTCAAAACTAAACTGAAAGTGAATCCAGACCAAGCTTTTCACACAATAACACAAACTAACAGATTGCGGCAGTGGTAGATCAGCAGCTCTCGTGTTCACCAAAGTAAAATTACTGTTTTTGTCAATGGAGTCTGGCTTTGAGGTTTAGTTTAACTTAGTTTGGGAAGCTCTGAGCATATGACTGGATAAATGAGACTTGGATTCTACTGCACGAGTTGTGTGAGAGTTTGTAAATGAATGTTTTGATGTAGTTTTGCTGTTGTTAAAGGTGGACCTCTGTGATTAAAATTTATCAAGGATTTTCTCTGTTTTTGGATTCTTTGTTCACCGTGGAAGCATGTCAGGGAAAAAAAATAGTTATTTTCCTGAATTCAACTTAACACAAACAACTAGTTATTTTTGTGATGATGCATTCCTTTAATGTAACTGTCTCTCACTTCTTCCAATCACAGGACGTAACGAGCCTCTGAAGAAAGAGCGTCCCAAGTGGAAGAGCGACTATCCAATGACAGAGGGCCAGCTACGGAGCAAGCGGGACGAGTTCTGGGACACGGCGCCGGCCTTCGAGGGCCGTAAGGAGATCTGGGACGCCTTGAAAGCTGCAGCCGTGGCCTTGGAGTGTAACGACCACGAGCTGGCCCAGGCAATAGTGGATGGAGCCAGTATCACACTGCCACATGGTGAGGACAGAAAACACACAAATCACAAAACCACCCTAGTTCTTACTCGTCAAGAAAAACACTCTCGCATACAAAGATGGTAGAACAACACATCCTGTTTTCTCCAACACCCCTCTCCAGGTACTCTTGCGGAGTGTTACGATGAACTCGGGAACCGCTACCAGCTGCCCGTCTACTGCCTTGCTCCACCTGTCAACCTCATCTCAGAGCGCAATGACGACGACCCCGGCGATAGCCCTGAACCTCCTGTAGCACCCAAGAAGGAGTTCCAGCTTAAGGTACTGTCACAAGCACAGCTCCTAAAAGACATGGTTGGTTTTCACATTTTATTGGTAGTTAAGAGTCTCATCTCTGTATTATCTTTGTTCACACCTCCAACAAATGCAGCATACATATTGAAATGACTGTCAAAGTCCAACTTCCTGTTTCCAATTAAAAACCCTCTAGCGTTTCATACACAGTCCAGCCATATACTAGGTTTTGACCTAGTCTTGTCAAACAAAACCAGTTCTGTCACACATTGTCTTGTCATCCATCTCATCATCTTTCGAGATTTTGCTCTTATGATCTGATTTGAGCATGATCTTTCTACAAATGAGTCTCCATTTCTGTGTATTGAGATAAACCTCATGCACCTAAAATGCTGCCGAAACTTTTATTGGTAATTGCAAACACGACCTCCTTTGTTTTTGACTCAGAAAGAGGCAGCAATGAGGCATGCAGAACCAAAAATCCTAAAGACAACCCCAAATCACCAATATGCCGATTCATTATTGACAGTGAAATTTTTACTTGGTATATTACAAAGATGGCAGATTCGCACAGGGTTAAGATCACAGACCACCTCCACAATTCTTACAAATTACTAGAGGTTCCCAGGTAATACTAGTCCTGTGTGGACAAGGCTTTAGTGTATCCTTGAAAGACAAATTTTACGTGTCTGTCTCTTGATGGGTGTTAATTTTCATACTTCCTGTTTGCCGTAGGTACGACTTTCCACAGGCACAGACCTGCGCCTCAGCGCCAGCATGGCTGACACCATAGGGCTACTAAAAAAGCAGCTGCAGGCCCAGGAGGACATTGATGCCGCCCACCAGCGCTGGTTCTTCTCCGGGAAGCTGCTCACGGACAAGACACGACTGCAGGACACTAAGATCCAAAAGGACTTTGTCATCCAGGTCATCGTCAACCCGCAGGCCCTCCGAGGCCCCAAGCTGTCACCCACCAACACTGCCTCATCGCCTGCATCTGAATAACGGAGGACACAGAGGACAGATGGAGGGATGGTGCAGTAGGTAGTGAGGTGGTTGGCGGACAATTAAGGACCAGAGGTGCCTCCGTGTTGCTGGATAACTTATACTTTTTAAGAACAGTTATTGTTATTGAAATAAAACCGTGCCGTGGAGGTACAAAACTGCTTTGGAGCAAAAACACGAGGAAGAAACTTAAAAGTGCTGCTTTCTGTCATCTGCCATGTGTCATTATAGTTTGGGGTTCGGCTGGGTTGTTCTTTAAGTGAATCCAGTCACCACACTAACGCTGGAGCTCCTCGTCCTCTTGTCTCTTTGAACCATCTCGAATTAAAAGCAGAACTCGTAATGCTGGTGTGCAGCCATTTCAACCACATACAAAACATGCACATCATGCTGCACATGCAGACTCCGCCTCTGCCCTTTTATCTGCACTAATGCTAACTAAGTGCCAACGGATGGACTGCAGAGGTGTGTGTGTTGGTTCTAAAGCACATTTCCACTATGACGCCCGTGGACTCTGCGCTGCAATCCTTTCCTCCTCCACAGAAACAGGAGGGGAAGGCGGAGAGGGAGATACTGAACTTCTTTTTTCCTTCTTTCTTTTATTGAGGAAATAATGTAAACTGAGCTTTTTTGCACATTTGAAGATTATAACTATACTTTTGTGGTAGTTTGTGTGCCTTCTACAAAATGAAACAAAAAAAGGGTTAATGTCCGGAAAGACGCTAGTTTTACCGCTAGGCAAAGCCTTCTGTATTTTTTTAGATTCAGGAACTCTTAGATCAATCCAAGCTATAACTGCTGCCTTTTTTAATGAGTTCAACAATATTGCAAACAAAACATTTAATGTGTGAGTGGTGGCAGGTGTGTGTGCGCGTGCGTGCGTGTGTGTGTGCGTATGTATGCATTTGGCCCATATGATACATTTCAGTACGACGTAGCTCAAAGACAAGACTGTTTTCCCAGTCATAGCTTTTCAGTCAATCATATCAAATTGTACAGGGAGGTAGAAATTCCCACATAAAACATACGATCTTAAAAGCTGCATTATTGACCACTTAATGACCCCCAGACCACTAGGGGGCAGCAACACAGCCCTGATGTAGTCAGTTCAGTTGCTTAGGGCTTGTTGTCCCTTTTCTCACCACATGATGAATGTAAAATTAGTGTTCATTCACCCTCATCAACTTGATGTGGTCCTCAAAGGAAAGTATCTGTCACATTTGTTCGCTCAGTGTTTGACTTTCTTCACCAGCATACAAACGGCTTGTGTGAGCCTGTTTGCCAGAAATGCCTGCCTACATGTTTTGGACATAGTCTGTGGAAAAAAAGTGGACGTAGCCTCCGGGTCTGAAAAGCAAGCTACTGCTTACAGAGAGAAGTATACTTGTATAGAAGTCAATGTGAAAACGACCCCACTTCCAACTTGATTTATTATTTCCGTAAACATCTTCCCTTAGAGTTTATGGTCTCAGTCACTAGTTTCAAGTCTTCTTCAATAAAGTATGATGTTCATTTTGTAAATAATATTCTCATTTAATTAAACAAGGTACGCTTACTATCTCGTGATTGACGGGTCACTACCATGGCTATCTGTCAATCAAGAGAGGTGTGGTCATGCGTATCCATCAGATCCATTCTCTTGTCCAAATATGATCACTTCTGGCTCCAAAAAAAACCCCCAGCTAAAACGCCAAACTCGGCTTCAAAATGGTTCTCCACAAACCAATGGGTAACTTAACAGGTGCTACGTCCACTTCTATCATACAGTTTATGGTTTTATATGTGGGATTAGTGAGAACTATTAGGAGTCTGTGTGGAGCGGTGAATCAAAACAATAACCTAAGAGCGTTAGCATCAGGTGTTGATTCTCAGTGGAGCCGGCAGTGCTAACAGCTCACATAGGAAGTTATTTATTTTAGTGTTTTATTAAAAAAATATTACGTAAAGGGATAGTCCACAGATTTAGACATGATTTGATTTGACATTTAAAGCAGATGTTGGACGAGTGACGGTCATCAACTTCATATAATTTTTCATTTCACTTACGTTACCTCTCAGTTGACAGCATCCTGTTAGCACCAGACAGCTGCAGCAACATTAGACTTTTTGTTTTGTCTGGAGGACAAAGGGAGGACACTGTTTCAGACATTTTGTGACTATCAACTATTTGCTTGCTTGAGCAGAAACGTAAAAGTGGGACTTGTGACGTTGCTTAAATGAAATAAAAGATAAATATGTACCTCTTAAAAGTCAGGTAACACAGTCAGTGTTTGAAAAAGCCATTTTCTCAGTACCTGCCTTTAACATGTATGTACAAGTACAGCCTCAGTGATTCTGACTCGTCATCATTGTGCAGCAAACAGTCATTGTTCTGAACTGTTCTTCCAGCTTTGTCACTAACCACAGTGGCTGCCAGAGGACAGAAACAAATCAGCCACAGACAAAATTGCCTTGAATCATATACTGGCAGCTGATGGCTGAAGCTCCCATCAGGCCTGACAGTCTGATTGGTAAAACACATTTACACAAGGTGGCTACATTCACACTGCAGCTCAACTTGCACGGCTGATATTTTCCCCCCTCACATGTGACATATCAGATTTTTGTCTGAGCGCTGTGAACATCGAAAGCTGCATTTAGTTTCTTGCTCCCACAGATCATATGGACATGTAAGAAATTATATCTGGCAGCATGCAGACGTTTCTCTGAACTCTGAATTCACCATGAGCCTGAGACATTTATGATATGTTTGACTACACTGCAGCTTCTTTGAGCAGTGTGTTAGAACGTGAAGAAACATGACGCAACCCAGGAAACTGATTGTTTTGCTGTTTCGCATTTCTAGTGTGTCATTTTAAAGGTCCAGTGTGTAGGATTGAGGGGAACTATTGGCAGAAATGGTATATAATCTTATTAACTATGTTTTCATGAATTTATTATAATCTCAAACTAATTATCATTCTGTTTTTGTTACCTTGGAATGCGCAATTTCTTTCTACATAAGGAGTGGGTCCTCTTCCACGGTGGCTGCCATTTTGTTTCTACAGTAGCCCAGAACAGACAAACCATTTATGTTTTGACCATATGGTGGCCACCATAGTTCTCCCACACGCTTGGGTCATGGGCGACATTTCAGTCGGTGGCAATGTTGCAACCTAAATACTAGATGTCATTAAATCCTACACTCAAGACCTTTTGAGTTTTGAAATATCAAAGATTTTAAGGGGTTCACAGATCCAGAAAGAAAATTCAAGTGTCCAGGGTTTTGAGTTGCTCATCTGAACTTCTCTTTATAGGATCACATTATTAGAAAAAAAAAAAAAAAAAAAAAAGATCTAATTCATTATATGCTCTGTGATTAATCTAAAATTGCATTACATCAATTTTTGCTGTCAGAGTATTTAAAAAAAAATGTCAGTTCAATTTAATTCAGACAGATGTGTTGTGGTAAAGCTGCTGGACTTTAGACACAATTGTCTCCCTGTCCTCTACAACCAAAACTGGTTTGCAGTCCATTGCAATCCATTTTGCAAGTTAGTCGGTCACAGGTAGACTTGCTGAGATTGCATGTGAACGCCTGGTCGAGTGTGGCTCGACAGGGCTGACTGCTAGCACTAGCATCAGAGGCTATGCTAGCTCAGACCTCCAGGTTCGCTGCTAAATGCTTTGCTACGTAGTGATATTTCAGGCTTTAAGGACTCCAATGTTACGAAAATTCCTTACTGCAGAAATTGCAGAGTGGTGCTCCTATCAACAGTTCCATCGGGGCGTTTTTTAAATATAAGTGTTCATTCACGGGGCCAAGCAACGTTGCCTTGTCTGCCTCCATCATGTGACACAGCTACTGTGGCCTTCAGTGACGCATCTTTGATTTAGGTGCCTTAATTTATTGAGAGATGATTTTTGGCTCAATTTTCAAATCTGCAAAATGAATGACTGAATTTGAGAGTTATGTTTTTTAAAATATGGGACGCTTGGAATTTCTAGCTATTTGTGAACCTTTAAAAAACCACAAACAACAAAATTCAAGTTTTTGAAATTGCAAAACTAACACAAATGTTACCCACAATACTTTTCAAAGAGGGAAATTCAGCCCTCATGTATCCTATCCCAGAGACTAGAGGTGCAAAGATACAAAAATCTCCTCTTTGCATGACTGTCACTTCCAGGTCATGGTCGGTTTAGATTTGGGTTACATCCCAGAATAGATATTCAGGCAATTCAGGGTTGAGAATCACGACCTGCTTTGTGAATGTATCCTGTATTGTGCTTGTCATGGTTGAACGTTCACAGTTAAGTATTTGTTGTTTCTCCCTCCACACACCAATCTGTAGCTGGATGTGCCTTGTTTTCATTCACCGCTCCTGCCACAATATTTTCAAGCAGCTTGATCATGGTGAGGGGATAAAATGAAACCATCAGAGTGAAACCTAACTGAGCCACAGCTCACCACATCAAGAAAACATTTCATTTTATATAAAAATATCATTATTTTGTGTCTTTTCTGTGCAGTTTCAGCCTTGACGCTGATCACAATCACTCTGTTATTTCCAGGCCTTATTTTGCTGTTCTTGTACCAATGGTTCTTCTGGGGGATATTTTGTAATCATTGTACACAAACTTGAATAAGCATTTTTCTCTGTATGTGCAATACAATAGACATAGACCTCATATCATTTTTGTTTTGTTCCTCTGACTCCACAGATTTCATACAGCACCAGCTATGAGTATTCAAGAAATGTCAATCAACAGGTCCAAGCCTGCTACAATCTGACGCCTCGTGTCAGAGAATCAGCTGTTTCCATGTTTGTCACTTTGAAATGTATTCATCTTCTGATGGCCTCTCATCTTTCACAGAGTAAATATCTAAATATTAAAAATGCCTACACAACTTTTCTCTCCCGGTGTCTGTTTAGCATTCTGCTCTGCACGTCTCAGCTGTGAAGGTTAGGGTGTCATTGAGCCTCAGGGTGGGGAAAAGCTCTGTTGACAACTTCATCGATAGTGTCTCCTGTTACAGCGTCCGTGCTGCGGTGAGCTGTGAGGGGTGTTTGTCCTCATGTCGCTTTCCGTCCCAATGCTTGCTCTGAGTTTCGACTCATTTTAGTAACAAGCAGTGGCCATTGTTTGAATCTATAAGGTGCAACACATCACTACAATGTTAAAGGAATTTAAAGGTGTCAGTCCCTCCAGAGGGAACCCGTTCCATAGGGTCGAAGCAGTCACTGAAATTAATTTCTTTCCCATCAGCGATTCAACATAGAGGTGGTTCCCAACCTGAGGGTCCTGACCCCCACTAGGGGTCGCCAAAGCCTCACAGGGGGAACTCCAAAATGTCAAGGTTCAATCATATTTGTGAACATGAGATACTCTCTGTCAAAGCCAGACACGAGAGAAATAACTCCCAAACTTGTAAAGTCATCAAGTATAAAGTCTGGAGTCGAATGAATGAAATGAATGGGAGCCTATTATTGTGGACCCACAGAATGTTTGTTTTCTTTTTTATACGTAAATCAACTTTATTCTCAGGTCTGAAACAGAAAATGTCCCCATATACTCATAACATTCCCCTGGCTGCTCTCGACATCTCTCACAGTTCATTGTCTATGGAACAGCTCCAGACTTTTTATACTGGGTGACATCACAGGTTTGACTTTTAGCACTCTATCCTATGTGCTATATCGTTGGCAACTGGACTCGCTTGAGTTTCCTGAAGACATTTTGCCTCTTGAGCTCTCTCATCCTCTTGGATGAAAGGCGAAACATCTTCAAGAAACTCAAGCAAGTCCAGTTGTTTGTGATATAGCACATAAGATCACCATGACCTGGATGGCTGAGAATCTTCACCCACAACCAAAGAACTAATTCAATAAGGAAAGACTTGTTTTTCTTGTAGAAAGAATATTTATTAACGTGCATAAGAATGAAAAATGTGAAAAGTCTTTGGCAGTTAGTCCCCCGCAACACTTACCTTAAAACATCAAGACTTAAAACTACAAGTCTTAACTTCAAACTACAACACTTGACTTAAAGCTAAAATACTGATCTAAAAACTACATGACTTAACTTAAAACGAAAAGATTTAACTTAAAAACTAAAGACTTAATGTAGAAACTACAAGACCTAACTTAAAACTAAAATACTTAACTTGAAACTGCAACACTTAATGTAGGTTACGGACAGAAGCTCAACTTCATCTACCTCTAGCCTCTGTCAGTAACCTGCAGCTCCCGCCTCCACCTGCAAATTCTGGCAGACAGCTGTGGCCAAACCCCCACCAACAGTGGTTGTTTTGTGACTGATGACCTGTAATAATGTGGAATATTAGGGGGGAATATGAGGGGGTTACTGGTGATTTACAATGGGCCCCCCAATGTTAAATAGGTGAGTACGGCCCTGCATCACAGCGCAGCTGCTCAGAGGTTCAGTCGCAACAAACGGCAGAAATATGTTGACGCTGAAAGTTGCGCTTCACTCATCCATCTCAGAAACCTGGTAAAACTCTCTGTGGGTCAGACTCTGGACCAGAGTCAGGTGCTGGCTCAGCTGGTACAGCCTCTCCTCTGGAGCGATGTCAGCCGTGTTGGTGGCCACGACAAAGTGGCGGAGGTCTCCATCAAGAGTGAAGCCACCATCCTCCTCCAGGCACCGAGCCGCTTCTCCTCAGACAGAGAATAACAGACCAGGCACCAGGATCAGATTCTTGCAGTGGTGGCAGCACAACGCTCACACAGTGACGGTCTTCATGGCTCTCTGATCTCCTCCACAGTGTCACTAGTCGTGCGTAAAAGCGCAGTGCGCCTTTATTGAACAGTGCTGAAAGAGGGAAGGAGCGCCCAGCGGAACCCAACACTCATATTTTTATTTCTATACTATAATGATTTTTGCAACATTGCTATTTTCATTCAGTTGCAGGGTCTATACACCAAATAACCAGTGTGACATGAGTTTCAGACATGACAGTCTCGGGCTGACTAGAAAGCGTTTAATGAAAACACCTTAATTAATTGACATGATGATATCCTCATCAAGAAGAACCAAAAGCCGGCTGAGTAAAGCGATTCTCAATAAGGCTGCTGATTGAGAAAAACTGTCCAGGTGAATACAGAAAAGAGCGGAAAACAAAACACACACACGTTAAAAAAAAAAAAAAAAAAAGCCGCAGCGTGTTAAACAAATAAATTGCCGGTTTAATAAATGGCCACAAACTAACAGATGGTATTGTTCCTGCAGTGGAGGACTGTCTGATGATGACGTAATGAGAGCTGTGAGGTCAGACGTGTTGTTAGGGACCTGATGGTCCATGGTTGCTATGTTGTCTCTAGGTGCATCATTTCACACATTTAATCATTTGAACCAAAACAAACTTCTGTCGGAGAGAAAAGCAGCAGCTCAACTTTCACTCGACGATTTTTCTGGAAAACAGACTACAAACTGAGACCTTTTGCTTCTGGACCTCTTCTTAAGACCTGCTGTCACTGACAAACGGACTCTTTCAAGGTAGACGTGAGATTTTGACACTTTTTAAAGCCCATGTTGTTTTCTGTGTATTTTACCGTTCAGACTTGACAAAAACTGTAGTGATGAAGGTAAATATGACCAATACTGGCAATATTTTGCCCACATCGCTGCTATTTTAGTGTAAATGAATCAAAGTGGACTGCCAGCCTCCGCCTCTAGCTACAGATTTCGGACCAACAACTGTGGTTAAACCTCTCCCTTCAGCCTCTGTCAGCAACCTGCAGCCTTTGACTCCAGCTACACATTCAGACTGACAACCGTGGCTCAAGAAGTAAAGTAACATATATATTAAATAATCTCATTTAGAAACACCAGCTGTAACATTAAGGCCACAAACATGTGCATCAATGATAATAATGATAATAATAATAATAATAGATATAATTCCTAATATAAAATGTGCATGCTATTTTGATGGGCCCCATAGTTCACACTATTGTGCACATAAGTCTCATCACACAATCAGAGACTTGGCATTGGATAACATCAACATACATATTAGCCAGCAATCATAATTGCATGTCTGTGTATCACAAAAAATATCAAAGAAAATGAGAAATTATTCATTTAATTTAACAATTTAAATAGTTTATTATGGTTTACTTGGAATAAGCATATTATTTTGTTATGGATGGTATTGACTATTTTACAAAAAAGCGTGACAGAGATGGGTTTGCCTTTTTCAAGGGCATATATAGCAAATGGCACAGTTTTGAATTTAATGAGAGCTCATTTTGTGTCTCTTTGAAGTCAATGTATGTCATTTTAGTCATGTTGTGTCTCTCTGAGGCAAGTAAGTGTGTCTCTGAGGTAAGTTTGTGTTTTCTGTGGTTGTTTTGTGACTGATGACCTGTAATAATAGGAATATTAATGGTTCAAGTGAACAAAATAGTCATAAATATTACAAACAACAATAGGACAAAACTATAAAGATAACAGGAACAGAGAAGTGTATAGCTGAATATAACATGTTAGAATTTACAACGCATGCAGTTATTACTTGCTGCAAAATAACAACAGCAGGTCTCTCAAGGATGACCTCCATCACTGGTGAGCTCGGTCAACAGTGCTTTGTTTTATCTCCATGGTAACTGATATATGAGTCAGAGGGTCAAAGTTTAGGGTGTAACGTTATGAGACAGTAGTATGTCTCGATTGTGTGCCTACTGTGTGCAAAACAATTGAATATCCATCCAACAGTTAATTCAAGTTTTTTTCCAGTTTGAGGTGAAGTGTACGCTGTTATCTATCTATGTCATTACTTTCAAATGTGTTAAAAAGTGGAAAATAGAATGTAATAAGAGTGTTTATAGGATATATCACTGTCCACTTTGATTGTATTTGTAAAGTGTTGGTATGTTATTTTATAAAGTCATATTCGTAAAAAAAAAAAGTGTTCAGTTTTCCTATGTGTCCTTTAAATGGCACTCAGCCATCTAATAGAGCTTAGATCAGGCCTAAAAAATCCGGCCCGACGCTACACCGAGCCCATGCACGTCGTGTCCGACATATTAACTGTAATTATGAGCCCGAGCCCTATGAACACCCGACTTTTTTTTTTAAAATCCGTGCCGTGGTGGGCTGTTTAAATTCGGCCGGCGGAGCTGTTCAGGGTCCTGACTCTCCCGCATCTCTGCAGCAACCTCTATGCTGTTGTCAGTGTACTCTAACTATTGAACAACACACAGGAATTGCCCATGTTTAGAGTTAATAAATAATAGAACAAGTACGAGGCATGAACCTGCCATCTGGCGTGTTCGTTTATTCAGAAAAGATCACAAAAACAACACAAACAAGAACAAAGCAACATTAATGACAACGCCTATGTAGCCTAAATCTCTTTTTTTCTTTAAGAAATAAATATTTTAAAGATATTATAAAACCTAGTGCAAAACACAGCTTCCCTTAAAACAAGATTTTTCATAATAATCTAAAAAATAAAAAAAATAAATAAAAAACAGGAATGAACTTTTGATGCCCCAGTCTCATAAAAGTTATTAAAGGCTAAATAAAATATTGCTGATTAGGGCTTTTCGGCCCGGCCCGCGGATATTGATGTGAAATGTTGGCCCGGACCCGGCCCGCAATCGGGTCGGGTACGGGCCGAGAATCTAAACTCTACCATCTAAACTGAAAACTCCTGTTCCAAGATTTTGCTTTCAATTTGCTGTGAAATGCTCA
This sequence comes from Epinephelus awoara, assembly GCA_035609425.1. NCBI lineage: Eukaryota > Metazoa > Chordata > Actinopteri > Perciformes > Serranidae > Epinephelus > Epinephelus awoara. The sequence goes on from CM069313.1 coordinate 13,213,003, forward strand.
GTTTACCTGTTAGGTTTCTGAAAATTTCACCTGAGGGGGTTACTGGCGATTTACAATGGGCCCCCCAATGTTAAATAGGTGAGTACGGCCCTGCATCACAGCGCAGCTGCTCAGAGGTTCAGTCGCAACAAACGGCAGAAATATGTTGACGCTGAAAGTTGCGCTTCACTCATCCATCTCAGAAACCTGGTAAAACTCTCTGTGGGTCAGACTCTGGACCAGAGTCAGGTGCTGGCTCAGCTGGTACAGCCTCTCCTCTGGAGCGATGTCAGCCGTGTTGGTGGCCACGACAAAGTGGCGGAGGTCTCCATCAAGAGTGAAGCCACCATCCTCCTCCAGGCACCGAGCCGCTTCTCCTCAGACAGAGAATAACAGACCAGGCACCAGGATCAGATTCTTGCAGTGGTGGCAGCACAACGCTCACACAGTGACGGTCTTCATGGCTCTCTGATCTCCTCCACAGTGTCACTAGTCGTGCGTAAAAGCGCAGTGCGCCTTTATTGAACAGTGCTGAAAGAGGGAGGGAGCGCCCAGCGGAACCCAACACTCATATTTTTATTTCTATACTATAATGATTTTTGCAACATTGCTATTTTCATTCAGTTGCAGGGTCTATACACCAAATAACCAGTGTGACATGAGTTTCAGACGATGGCAGTCTCGAGCTGACTAGAAAGCGTTTAATGAAAACACCTTAATTAATTGACATGATGATATCCTCATCAAGAAGAACCAAAAGCCGGCTGAGTAAAGCGATTCTCAATAAGGCTGCTGATTGAGAAAAACTGTCCAGGTGAATACAGAAAAGAGCGGAAAACAAAACACACACACGTTAAAAAAAAAAAGCCGCAGCGTGTTTAACAAATAAATTGCCGGTTTAATAAATGGCCACAAACTAACAGATGGTATTGTTCCTGCAGTGGAGGACTGTCTGATGATGACGTAATGAGAGCTGTGAGGTCAGACGTGTTGTTAGGGACCTGATGGTCCATGGTTGCTATGTTGTCTCTAGGTGCATCATTTCACACATTTAATCATTTGAACCAAAACAAACTTCTGTCGGAGAGAAAAGCAGCAGCTCAACTTTCACTCGACGATTTTTCTGGAAAACAGACTACAAACTGAGACCTTTTGCTTCTGGACCTCTTCTTAAGACCTGCTGTCACTGACAAACGGACTCTTTCAAGGTAGACGTGAGATTTTGACACTTTTTAAAGCCCATGTTGTTTTCTGTGTATTTTACCGTTCAGACTTGACAAAAACTGTAGTGATGAAGGTAAATATGACCAATACTGGCAATATTTTGCCCACATCGCTGCTATTTTAGTGTAAATGAATCAAAGTGGACTGCCAGCCTCCGCCTCTAGCTACAGATTTCGGACCAACAACTGTGGTTAAACCTCTCCCTTCAGCCTCTGTCAGCAACCTGCAGCCTTTGACTCCAGCTACACATTCAGACTGACAACCGTGGCTCAAGAAGTAAAGTAACATATATATTAAATAATCTCATTTAGAAACACCAGCTGTAACATTAAGGCCACAAACATGTGCATCAATGATAATAATGATAATAATAATAATAATAGATATAATTCCTAATATAAAATGTGCATGCTATTTTGATGGGCCCCATAGTTCACACTATTGTGCACATAAGTCTCATCACACAATCAGAGACTTGGCATTGGATAACATCAACATACATATTAGCCAGCAATCATAATTGCATGTCTGTGTATCACAAAAAATATCAAAGAAAATGAGAAATTATTCATTTAATTTAACAATTTAAATAGTTTATTATGGTTTACTTGGAATAAGCATATTATTTTGTTATGGATGGTATTGACTATTTTACAAAAAAGCGTGACAGAGATGGGTTTGCCTTTTTCAAGGGCATATATAGCAAATGGCACAGTTTTGAATTTAATGAGAGCTCATTTTGTGTCTCTTTGAAGTCAATGTATGTCATTTTAGTCATGTTGTGTCTCTCTGAGGCAAGTAAGTGTGTCTCTGAGGTAAGTTTGTGTTTTCTGTGGTTGTTTTGTGACTGATGACCTGTAATAATAGGAATATTAATGGTTCAAGTGAACAAAATAGTCATAAATATTACAAACAACAATAGGACAAAACTATAAAGATAACAGGAACAGAGAAGTGTATAGCTGAATATAACATGTTAGAATTTACAACGCATGCAGTTATTACTTGCTGCAAAATAACAACAGCAGGTCTCTCAAGGATGACCTCCATCACTGGTGAGCTCGGTCAACAGTGCTTTGTTTTATCTCCATGGTAACTGATATATGAGTCAGAGGGTCAAAGTTTAGGGTGTAACGTTATGAGACAGTAGTATGTCTCGATTGTGTGCCTACTGTGTGCAAAACAATTGAATATCCATCCAACAGTTAATTCAAGTTTTTTTCCAGTTTGAGGTGAAGTGTACGCTGTTATCTATCTATGTCATTACTTTCAAATGTGTTAAAAAGTGGAAAATAGAATGTAATAAGAGTGTTTATAGGATATATCACTGTCCACTTTGATTGTATTTGTAAAGTGTTGGTATGTTATTTTATAAAGTCATATTCGTAAAAAAAAAAAGTGTTCAGTTTTCCTATGTGTCCTTTAAATGGCACTCAGCCATCTAATAGAGCTTAGATCAGGCCTAAAAAATCCGGCCCGACGCTACACCGAGCCCATGCACGTCGTGTCCGACATATTAACTGTAATTATGAGCCCGAGCCCTATGAACACCCGACTTTTTTTTTTAAAATCCGTGCCGTGGTGGGCTGTTTAAATTCGGCCGGCGGAGCTGTTCAGGGTCCTGACTCTCCCGCATCTCTGCAGCAACCTCTATGCTGTTGTCAGTGTACTCTAACTATTGAACAACACACAGGAATTGCCCATGTTTAGAGTTAATAAATAATAGAACAAGTACGAGGCATGAACCTGCCATCTGGCGTGTTCGTTTATTCAGAAAAGATCACAAAAACAACACAAACAAGAACAAAGCAACATTAATGACAACGCCTATGTAGCCTAAATCTCTTTTTTTCTTTAAGAAATAAATATTTTAAAGATATTATAAAACCTAGTGCAAAACACAGCTTCCCTTAAAACAAGATTTTTCATAATAATCTAAAAAATAAAAAAAATAAATAAAAAACAGGAATGAACTTTTGATGCCCCAGTCTCATAAAAGTTATTAAAGGCTAAATAAAATATTGCTGATTAGGGCTTTTCGGCCCGGCCCGCGGATATTGATGTGAAATGTTGGCCCGGACCCGGCCCGCAATCGGGTCGGGTACGGGCCGAGAATCTAAACTCTACCATCTAAACTGAAAACTCCTGTTCCAAGATTTTGCTTTCAATTTGCTGTGAAATGCTCAGTTTACCTGTTAGGTTTCTGAAAATTTCACCTGAGGGGGTTACTGGCGATTTACAATGGGCCCCCCAATGTTAAATAGGTGAGTACGGCCCTGCATCACAGCGCAGCTGCTCAGAGGTTCAGTCGCAACAAACGGCAGAAATATGTTGACGCTGAAAGTTGCGCTTCACTCATCCATCTCAGAAACCTGGTAAAACTCTCTGTGGGTCAGACTCTGGACCAGAGTCAGGTGCTGGCTCAGCTGGTACAGCCTCTCCTCTGGAGCGATGTCAGCCGTGTTGGTGGCCACGACAAAGTGGCGGAGGTCTCCATCAAGAGTGAAGCCACCATCCTCCTCCAGGCACCGAGCCGCTTCTCCTCAGACAGAGAATAACAGACCAGGCACCAGGATCAGATTCTTGCAGTGGTGGCAGCACAACGCTCACACAGTGACGGTCTTCATGGCTCTCTGATCTCCTCCACAGTGTCACTAGTCGTGCGTAAAAGCGCAGTGCGCCTTTATTGAACAGTGCTGAAAGAGGGAGGGAGCGCCCAGCGGAACCCAACACTCATATTTTTATTTCTATACTATAATGATTTTTGCAACATTGCTATTTTCATTCAGTTGCAGGGTCTATACACCAAATAACCAGTGTGACATGAGTTTCAGACGATGGCAGTCTCGAGCTGACTAGAAAGCGTTTAATGAAAACACCTTAATTAATTGACATGATGATATCCTCATCAAGAAGAACCAAAAGCCGGCTGAGTAAAGCGATTCTCAATAAGGCTGCTGATTGAGAAAAACTGTCCAGGTGAATACAGAAAAGAGCGGAAAACAAAACACACACACGTTAAAAAAAAAAAGCCGCAGCGTGTTTAACAAATAAATTGCCGGTTTAATAAATGGCCACAAACTAACAGATGGTATTGTTCCTGCAGTGGAGGACTGTCTGATGATGACGTAATGAGAGCTGTGAGGTCAGACGTGTTGTTAGGGACCTGATGGTCCATGGTTGCTATGTTGTCTCTAGGTGCATCATTTCACACATTTAATCATTTGAACCAAAACAAACTTCTGTCGGAGAGAAAAGCAGCAGCTCAACTTTCACTCGACGATTTTTCTGGAAAACAGACTACAAACTGAGACCTTTTGCTTCTGGACCTCTTCTTAAGACCTGCTGTCACTGACAAACGGACTCTTTCAAGGTAGACGTGAGATTTTGACACTTTTTAAAGCCCATGTTGTTTTCTGTGTATTTTACCGTTCAGACTTGACAAAAACTGTAGTGATGAAGGTAAATATGACCAATACTGGCAATATTTTGCCCACATCGCTGCTATTTTAGTGTAAATGAATCAAAGTGGACTGCCAGCCTCCGCCTCTAGCTACAGATTTCGGACCAACAACTGTGGTTAAACCTCTCCCTTCAGCCTCTGTCAGCAACCTGCAGCCTTTGACTCCAGCTACACATTCAGACTGACAACCGTGGCTCAAGAAGTAAAGTAACATATATATTAAATAATCTCATTTAGAAACACCAGCTGTAACATTAAGGCCACAAACATGTGCATCAATGATAATAATGATAATAATAATAATAATAGATATAATTCCTAATATAAAATGTGCATGCTATTTTGATGGGCCCCATAGTTCACACTATTGTGCACATAAGTCTCATCACACGATCAGAGACTTGACATTGGATAACATCAACATACATATTAGCCAGCAATCATAATTGCATGTCTGTGTATCACAAAAAATATCAAAGAAAATGAGAAATTATTCATTTAATTTAACAATTTAAATAGTTTATTATGGTTTACTTGGAATAAGCATATTATTTTGTTATGGGTGGTATTGACTATTTTACAAAAAAGCGTGACAGAGATGGGTTTGCCTTTTTCAAGGGCATATATAGCAAATGGCACAGTTTTGAATTTAATGAGAGCTCATTTTGTGTCTCTTTGAAGTCAATGTATGTCATTTTAGTCATGTTGTGTCTCTCTGAGGCAAGTAAGTGTGTCTCTGAGGTAAGTTTGTGTTTTCTGTGGTTGTTTTGTGACTGATGACCTGTAATAATATGGAATATTAATGGTTCAAGTGAACAAAATAATCATAAATATTACAAACAACAATAGGACATAACTATAAAGATAACAGGAACAGAGAAGTGTATAGCTGAATATAACATGTTAGAATTTACAATGCATGCAGTTATTACTTGCTGCAAAATAACAACAGCAGGTCTCTCAAGGATGACCTCCATCACTGGTGAGCTCGGTCAACAGTGCTTTGTTTTATCTCCATGGTAACTGATATATGAGTCAGAGGGTCAAAGTTTAGGGTGTAACGTTATGAGACAGTAGTATGTCTCGATTGTGTGCCTACTGTGTGCAAAACAATTGAATATCCATCCAACAGTTAATTCAAGTTTTTTTCCAGTTTGAGGTGAAGTGTACGCTGTTATCTATCTATGTCATTACTTTCAAATGTGTTAAAAAGTGGAAAATAGAATGTAATAAGAGTGTTTATAGGATATATCACTGTCCACTTTGATTGTATTTGTAAAGTGTTGGTATGTTATTTTATAAAGTCATATTGGTAAAAAAAAAAAAAGTGTTCAGTTTTCCTGTGTGTCCTTAAAATGGCACTCAGCCATCTAATAGAGCTTAGATCAGGCCTAAAACATCCATCCCGACACTACACCGAGCCCATGCACGTCGTGCCTGAGCCCGGCCCTGCCCGACATATTAACTGTAATTATGAGCCCGAGCCCTATTAACACCCGACTTTTTTTTTTTTTTAAATCCGTGCCGTGGTGGGCTGTTTAAATTCGGCTGGCGTAGCTGTTCAGGGTCCTGACTCTCCCGCATCTCTGCAGCAACCTCTATGCTGTTGTCAGTGTACTCTAACTATTGAACAACACACAGGAATTGCCCATGTTTAGAGTTAATAAATAATAGAACAAGTACGAGGCATGAACCTGCCATCTGGCGTGTTCGTTTATTCAGAAAAGATCACAAAAACAACACAAACAAGAACAAAGCAACATTAATGACAACGCCTATGTAGCCTAAATCTCTTTTTTTTTTTAAGAAATAAATATTTTAAAGATATTATAAAACCTAGTGCAAAACACAGCTTCCCTTAAAACAAGATTTTTCATAATAATCTAAAAAATAAATAAAAAACAGGAATGAACTTTTGATGCCCCAGTCTCACAAAAGTTATTAAAGGCTAAATAAAATATTGCTGATTAGGGCTTTTCGGCCCGGCCCGCGGATATTGGTGTGAAATGTTGGCCCGGACCCGGCCCGCAATCGGGTCGGGTTCGGGCAGAGAATCTAAACTCCACCATCTAAACTGAAAACTCCTGATCCAAGATTTTGCTTTCAATTTGCTATGAAATGCTCAGTTTACCTGTTAGGTTTCTGAAAATTTCATTTCACCTGAGGGGGTTACTGGTGATTTACAATGGGCCCCCCAATGTTAAATAGGTGAGTACGGCCCTGCATCACAGCGCAGCTGCTCAGAGGTTCAGTCGCAACAAACGGCAGAAATATGTTGACGCTGAAAGTTGCGCTTCACTCATCCATCTCAGAAACCTGGTAAAACTCTCTGTGGGTCAGACTCTGGACCAGAGTCAGGTGCTGGCTCAGCTGGTACAGCCTCTCCTCTGGAGCGATGTCAGCCGTGTTGGTGGCCACGACAAAGTGGCGGAGGTCTCCATCAAGAGTGAAGCCACCATCCTCCTCCAGGCACCGAGCCGCTTCTCCTCAGACAGAGAATAACAGACCAGGCACCAGGATCAGATTCTTGCAGTGGTGGCAGCACAACGCTCACACAGTGACGGTCTTCATGGCTCTCTGATCTCCTCCACAGTGTCACTAGTCGTGCGTAAAAGCGCAGTGCGCCTTTATTGCAAAGTGCTGAAAGAGGGAGGGAGCGCCCAGCGGAACCCAACACTCATATTTTTATTTCTATACTATAATGATTTTTGCAACATTGCTATTTTCATTCAGTTGCAGGGTCTATACACCAAATAACCAGTGTGACATGAGTTTCAGACATGGCAGTCTCGAGCTGACTAGAAAGGCGTTTAATGAAAACACCTTAATTAATTGACATGATGATATCCTCATCAAGAAGAACCAAAAGCCGGCTGAGTAAAGCGATTCTCAATAAGGCTGCTGATTGAGAAAAACTGTCCAGGTGAATACAGAAAAGAGCGGAAAACAAAACACACACGTTAAAAAAAAAAAAAAAAAAAAAAAAAAGCCGCAGCGTGTTTAACAAATAAATTGCCGGTTTAATAAATGGCCACAAACTAACAGATGGTATTGTTCCTGCAGTGGAGGACTGTCTGATGATGACGTAATGAGAGCTGTGAGGTCAGACGTGTTGTTAGGGACCTGATGGTCCATGGTTGCTATGTTGTCTCTAGGTGCATCATTTCACACATTTAATCATTTGAACCAAAACAAACTTCTGTCGGAGAGAAAAGCAGCAGCTCAACTTTCACTCGACGATTTTTCTGGAAAACAGACTACAAACTGAGACCTTTTGCTTCTGGACCTCTTCTTAAGACCTGCTGTCACTGACAAACGGACTCTTTCAAGGTAGACGTGAGATTTTGACACTTTTTAAAGCCCATGTTGTTTTCTGTGTATTTTACCGTTCAGACTTGACAAAAACTGTAGTGATGAAGGTAAATATGACCAATACTGGCAATATTTTGCCCACATCGCTGCTATTTTAGTGTAAATGAATCAAAGTGGACTGCCAGCCTCCGCCTCTAGCTACAGATTTCGGACCAACAACTGTGGTTAAACCTCTCCCTTCAGCCTCTGTCAGCAACCTGCAGCCTTTGACTCCAGCTACACATTCAGACTGACAACCGTGGCTCAAGAAGTAAAGTAACATATATATTAAATAATCTCATTTAGAAACACTAGCTGTAACATTAAGGCCACAAACATGAGCATCAATAATAATAATGATAATAATAATAATAGATATAATTCCTAATATAAAATGTGCATGCTATTTTGATGGGCCCCATAGTTCACACTATTGTGCACATAAGTCTCATCACACGATCAGAGACTTGGCATTGGATAACATCAACATACATATTAGCCAGCAATCATAATTGCATGTCTGTGTATCACAAAAAATATCAAAGAAAATGAGAAATTATTCATTTAATTTAACAATTTAAATAGTTTATTATGGTTTACTTGGAATAAGCATATTATTTTGTTATGGATGGTATTGACTATTTTACAAAAAAGCGTGACAGAGATGGGTTTGCCTTTTTCAAGGGCATATATAGCAAATGGCACAGTTTTGAATTTAATGAGAGCTCATTTTGTGTCTCTTTGAAGTCAATGTATGTCATTTTAGTCATGTTGTGTCTCTCTGAGGCAAGTAAGTGTGTTTCTGAGGTAAGTTTGTGTTTTCTGTGGTTGTTTTGTGACTGATGACCTGTAATAATATGGAATATTAATGGTTCAAGTGAACAAAATAATCATAAATATTACAAACAACAATAGGACATAACTATAAAGATAACAGGAACAGAGAAGTGTATAGCTGAATATAACATGTTAGAATTTACAACGCATGCAGTTATTACTTGCTGCAAAATAACAACAGCAGGTCTCTCAAGGATGACCTCCATCACTGGTGAGCTCGGTCAACAGTGCTTTGTTTTATCTCCATGGTAACTGATATATGAGTCAGAGGGTCAAAGTTTAGGGTGTAACGTTATGAGACAGTAGTATGTCTCGATTGTGCGCCTACTGTGTGCAAAACAATTGAATATCCATCCAACAGTTAATTCAAGTTTTTTCCAGTTTGAGGTGAAGTGTACGCTGTTATCTATCTGTCATTACTTTCAAATGTGTTAAAAAGTGGAAAATAGAATGTATTATGAGTGTTTATAGGATATATCACTGTCCACTTTGATTGTATTTGTAAAGTGTTGGTATGTTATTTTATAAAGTCATATTCGTAAAAAAAAAAAGTGTTCAGTTTTCCTATGTGTCCTTTAAATGGCACTCAGCCATCTAATAGAGCTTAGATCAGGCCTAAAAAATCCGGCCCGACGCTACACCGAGCCCATGCACGTCGTGTCCGAGCCCGGCCCTGCCCGACATATTAACTGTAATTATGAGCCCGAGCCCTATGAACACCCGACTTTTTTTTTTTTTTTTTAAATCCGTGCCGTGGTGGGCTGTTTAAATTCGGCCGGCGGAGCTGTTCAGGGTCCTGACTCTCCCGCATCTCTGCAGCAACCTCTATGCTGTTGTCAGTGTACTCTAACTATTGAACAACACACAGGAATTGCCCATGTTTGGAGTTAATAAATAATAGAACAAGTACGAGGCATGAACCTGCCATCTGGCGTGTTCATTTATTCAGAAAAGATCACAAAAACAACACAAACAAGAACAAAGCAACATTAATGACAACGCCTATGTAGCCTAAATCTCTTTTTTTCTTTAAGAAATAAATATTTTAAAGATATTATAAAACCTAGTGCAAAACACAGCTTCCCTTAAAACAAGATTTTTCATAATAATCTAAAAAATAAATAAAAAACAGGAATGAACTTTTGATGCCCCAGTCTCACAAAAGTTATTAAAGGCTAAATAAAATATTGCTGATTAGGGCTGCCCGGCCCGGCCCGCGGATATTGGTGTGAAATGTTGGCCCGGACCCGGCCCGCAATCGGGTCGGGTACGGGCAGAGAATCTAAACTCTACCATCTAAACTGAAAACTCCTGATCCAAGATTTTGCTTTCAATTTGCTATGAAATGCTCAGTTTACCTGTTAGGTTTCTGAAAATTTCATTTCACCTGAGGGGGTTACTGGTGATTTACAATGGGCCCCCCAATGTTAAATAGGTGAGTACGGCCCTGCATCACAGCGCAGCTGCTCAGAGGTTCAGTCGCAACAAACGGCAGAAATATGTTGACGCTGAAAGTTGCGCTTCACTCATCCATCTCAGAAACCTGGTAAAACTCTCTGTGGGTCAGACTCTGGACCAGAGTCAGGTGCTGGCTCAGCTGGTACAGCCTCTCCTCTGGAGCGATGTCAGCCGTGTTGGTGGCCACGACAAAGTGGCGGAGGTCTCCATCAAGAGTGAAGCCACCATCCTCCTCCAGGCACCGAGCCGCTTCTCCTCAGACAGAGAATAACAGACCAGGCACCAGGATCAGATTCTTGCAGTGGTGGCAGCACAACGCTCACACACTGACGGTCCTCATGGCTCTCTGATCTCCTCCACAGTGTCACTAGTCGTGCGTAAAAGCGCAGTGCGCCTTTATTGAACAGTGCTGAAAGAGGGAGGGAGCGCCCAGCGGAACCCAACACTCATATTTTTATTTCTATACTATAATGATTTTTGCAACATTGCTATTTTCATTCAGTTGCAGGGTCTATACACCAAATAACCAGTGTGACATGAGTTTCAGACATGGCAGTCTCGAGCTGACTAGAAAGCGTTTAATGAAAACACCTTAATTAATTGACATGATGATATCCTCATCAAGAAGAACCAAAAGCCGGCTGAGTAAAGCGATTCTCAATAAGGCTGCTGATTGAGAAAAACTGTCCAGGTGAATACAGAAAAGAGCGAAAAACAAAACACACACACGTTAACAAAAAAAAAAAAAAAAAAAAAAAGCCGCAGCGTGTTTAACAAATAAATTGCCGGTTTAATAAATGGCCACAAACTAACAGATGGTATTGTTCCTGCAGTGGAGGACTGTCTGATGATGACGTAATGAGAGCTGTGAGGTCAGACGTGTTGTTAGGGACCTGATGGTCCATGGTTGCTATGTTGTCTCTAGGTGCATCATTTCACACATTTAATCATTTGAACCAAAACAAACTTCTGTCGGAGAGAAAAGCAGCAGCTCAACTTTCACTCGACGATTTTTCTGGAAAACAGACTACAAACTGAGACCTTTTGCTTCTGGACCTCTTCTTAAGACCTGCTGTCACTGACAAACGGACTCTTTCAAGGTAGACGTGAGATTTTGACACTTTTTAAAGCCCATGTTGTTTTCTGTGTATTTTACCGTTCAGACTTGACAAAAACTGTAGTGATGAAGGTAAATATGACCAATACTGACAATATTTTGCCCACATCGCTGCTATTTTAGTGTAAATGAATCAAAGTGGACTGCCAGCCTCCGCCTCTAGCTACAGATTTCGGACCAACAACTGTGGTTAAACCTCTCCCTTCAGCCTCTGTCAGCAACCTGCAGCCTTTGACTCCAGCTACACATTCAGACTGACAACCGTGGCTCAAGAAGTAAAGTAACATATATATTAAATAATCTCATTTAGAAACACCAGCTGTAACATTAAGGCCACAAACATGTGCATCAATGATAATAATGATAATAATAATAATAATAGATATAATTCATAATATAAAATGTGCATGCTATTTTGATGGGCCCCACAGTTCACACTATTGTGCACATAAGTCTCATCACACGATCAGAGACTTGACATTGGATAACATCAACATACATATTAGCCAGCAATCATAATTGCATGTCTGTGTATCACAAAAAATATCAAAGAAAATGAGAAATTATTCATTTAGTTTAACAATTTAAATAGTTTATTATGGTTTACTTGGAATAAGCATATTATTTTGTTATGGATGGTATTGACTATTTTACAAAAAAGCGTGACAGAGATGGGTTTGCCTCTTTCAAGGGCATATATAGCAAATGGCACAGTTTTGAATTTAATGAGAGCTCATTTTGTGTCTCTTTGAAGTCAATGTATGTCATTTTAGTCATGTTGTGTCTCTCTGAGGCAAGTAAGTGTGTCTCTGAGGTAAGTTTGTGTTTTCTGTGGTTGTTTTGTGACTGATGACCTGTAATAATATGGAATATTAATGGTTCAAGTGAACAAAATAATCATAAATATTACAAACAACAATAGGACATAACTATAAAGATAACAGGAACAGAGAAGTGTATAGCTGAATATAACATGTTAGAATTTACAACGCATGCAGTTATTACTTGCTGCAAAATAACAACAGCAGGTCTCTCAAGGATGACCTCCATCACTGGTGAGCTCGGTCAACAGTGCTTTGTTTTATCTCCATGGTAACTGATATGTGAGTCAGAGGGTCAAAGTTTAGGGTGTAACGTTATGAGACAGTAGTATGTCTCGATTGTGTGCCTACTGTGTGCAAAACAATTGAATATCCATCCAACAGTTAATTCAAGTTTTTTTCCAGTTTGAGGTGAAGTGTACGCTGTTATCTATCTATGTCATTACTTTCAAATGTGTTAAAAAGTGGAAAATAGAATGTAATAAGAGTGTTTATAGGATATATCACTGTCCAATTTGACTGTATTTGTAAAGTGTTGGTATGTTATTTTATAAAGTCATATTGGTAAAAAAAAAAAAAAGTGTTCAGTTTTCCTGTGTGTCCTTAAAATGGCACTCAGCCATCTAATAGAGCTTAGATCAGGCCTAAAAAATCCGGCCCGACACTACACCGAGCCCATGCACGTCGTGTCCGAGCCCGGCCCTGCCCTACATATTAACTGTAATTATGAGCCCGAGCCCTATTAACACCCGACTTTTTTTTTTTTTTTTAAATCCGTGCCGTGGTGGGCTGTTTAAATTCAGCGGCGGAGCTGTTCAGGGTCCTGACTCTCCCGCATCTCTGCAGCAACCTCTATGCTGTTGTCAGTGTACTCTAACTATTGAACAACACACAGGAATTGCCCATGTTTGGAGTTAATAAATAATAGAACAAGTACGAGGCATGAACCTGCCATCTGGCGTGTTCATTTATTCAGAAAAGATCACAAAAACAACACAAACAAGAACAAAGCAACATTAATGACAACGCCTATGTAGCCTAAATCTCTTTTTTTCTTTAAGAAATAAATATTTTAAAGATATTATAAAACCTAGTGCAAAACACAGCTTCCCTTAAAACAAGATTTTTCATAATAATCTAAAAAATAAATAAAAAACAGGAATGAACTTTTGATGCCCCAGTCTCACAAAAGTTATTAAAGGCTAAATAAAATATTGCTGATTAGGGCTTTTCGGCCCGGCCCGCGGATATTGGTGTGAAATGTTGGCCCGGACCCGGCCCGCAATCGGGTCGGGTCCGGGCCGAGAATCTAAACTCTACCATCTAAACTGAAAACTCCTGATCCAAGATTTTGCTTTCAATTTGCTGTGAAATGCTCAGTTTACCTGTTAGGTTTCTGAAAATTTCACCTGAGGGGGTTACTGGTGATTTACAATGGGCCCCCCAATGTTAAATAGGTGAGTACGGCCCTGCATCACAGCGCAGCTGCTCAGAGGTTCAGTCGCAACAAACGGCAGAAATATGTTGACGCTGAAAGTTGCGCTTCACTCATCCATCTCAGAAACCTGGTAAAACTCTCTGTGGGTCAGACTCTGGACCAGAGTCAGGTGCTGGCTCAGCTGGTACAGCCTCTCCTCTGGAGCGATGTCAGCCGTGTTGGTGGCCACGACAAAGTGGCGGAGGTCTCCATCAAGAGTGAAGCCACCATCCTCCTCCAGGCACCGAGCCGCTTCTCCTCAGACAGAGAATAACAGACCAGGCACCAGGATCAGATTCTTGCAGTGGTGGCAGCACAACGCTCACACAGTGACGGTCTTCATGGCTCTCTGATCTCCTCCACAGTGTCACTAGTCGTGCGTAAAAGCGCAGTGCGCCTTTATTGCAAAGTGCTGAAAGAGGGAGGGAGCGCCCAGCGGAACCCAACACTCATATTTTTATTTCTATACTATAATGATTTTTGCAACATTGCTATTTTCATTCAGTTGCAGAGTCTGACTAGAAAGCGTTTAATGAAAACACCTTAATTAACTCACATGATGATATCCTCATCAAGAAGAACCAAAAGCCGGCTGAGTAAAGCGATTCTCAATAAGGCTGCTGATTGAGAAAAACTGTCCAGGTGAATACAGAAAAGAGCGGAAAACAAAACACACATGTTAAAAAAAAAAAAAATAAAAGCCGCAGCGTGTTTAACAAATAAATTGCCGGTTTAATAAATCGTCACAAACTAACAGATGGTATTGTTCCTGCAGTGGAGGACTGTCTGATGATGACGTAATGAGAGCTGTGAGGTCAGACGTGTTGTTAGGGACCTGATGGTCCATGGTTGCTATGTTGTCTCTAGGTGCATCATTTCACACATTTAATCATTTGAACCAAAACAAACTTCTGTCGGAGAGAAAAGCAGCAGCTCAACTTTCACTCGACGATTTTTCTGGAAAACAGACTACAAACTGAGACCTTTTGCTTCTGGACCTCTTCTTAAGACCTGCTGTCACTGACAAACGGACTCTTTCAAGGTAGACGTGAGATTTTGACACTTTTTAAAGCCCATGTTGTTTTCTGTGTATTTTACCGTTCAGACTTGACAAAAACTGTAGTGATGAAGGTAAATATGACCAATACTGGCAATATTTTGCCCACATCGCTGCTATTTTAGTGTAAATGAATCAAAGTGGACTGCCAGCCTCCGCCTCTAGCTACAGATTTCGGACCAACAACTGTGGTTAAACCTCTCCCTTCAGCCTCTGTCAGCAACCTGCAGCCTTTGACTCCAGCTACACATTCAGACTGACAACCGTGGCTCAAGAAGTAAAGTAACATATATATTAAATAATCTCATTTAGAAACACTAGCTGTAACATTAAGGCCACAAACATGTGCATCAATGATAATAATGATAATAATAATAATAATAATAGATATAATTCCTAATATAAAATGTGCATGCTATTTTGATGGGCCCCATAGTTCACACTATTGTGCACATCAGTCTCATCACACGATCAGAGACTTGACATTGGATAACATCAACATACATATTAGCCAGCAATCATAATTGCATGTCTGTGTATCACAAAAAATATCAAAGAAAATGAGAAATTATTCATTTAATTTAACAATTTAAATAGTTTATTATGGTTTACTTGGAATAAGCATATTATTTTGTTATGGATGGTATTGACTATTTTACAAAAAAGCGTGACAGAGATGGGTTTGCCTTTTTCAAGGGCATATATAGCAAATGGCACAGTTTTGAATTTAATGAGAGCTCATTTTGTGTCTCTTTGAAGTCAATGTATGTCATTTTAGTCATGTTGTGTCTCTCTGAGGCAAGTAAGTGTGTCTCTCAGGTAAGTTTGTGTTTTCTGTGGTTGTTTTGTGACTGATGACCTGTAATAATATGGAATATTAATGGTTCAAGTGAACAAAATAATCATAAATATTACAAACAACAATAGGACATAACTATAAAGATAACAGGAACAGAGAAGTGTATAGCTGAATATAACATGTTAGAATTTACAACGCATGCAGTTATTACTTGCTGCAAAATAACAACAGCAGGTCTCTCAAGGATGACCTCCATCACTGGTGAGCTCGGTCAACAGTGCTTTGTTTTATCTCCATGGTAACTGATATATGAGTCAGAGGGTCAAAGTTTAGGGTGTAACGTTATGAGACAGTAGTATGTCTCGATTGTGTGCCTACTGTGTGCAAAACAATTGAATATCCATCCAACAGTTAATTCAAGTTTTTTTCCAGTTTGAGGTGAAGTGTACGCTGTTATCTATCTATGTCATTACTTTCAAATGTGTTAAAAAGTGGAAAATAGAATGTAATAAGAGTGTTTATAGGATATATCACTGTCCACTTTGATTGTATTTGTAAAGTGTTGGTATGTTATTTTATAAAGTCATATTCGTAAAAAAAAAAAGTGTTCAGTTTTCCTATGTGTCCTTTAAATGGCACTCAGCCATCTAATAGAGCTTAGATCAGGCCTAAAAAATCCGGCCCGACGCTACACCGAGCCCATGCACGTCGTGTCCGAGCCCGGCCCTGCCCTACATATTAACTGTAATTATGAGCCCGAGCCCTATGAACACCCGACTTTTTTTTTTTAAATCCGTGCCGTGGTGGGCTGTTTAAATTCGGCCGGCGGAGCTGTTCAGGGTCCTGACTCTCCCGCATCTCTGCAGCAACCTCTATGCTGTTGTCAGTGTACTCTAACTATTGAACAACACACAGGAATTGCCCATGTTTGGAGTTAATAAATAATAGAACAAGTACGAGGCATGAACCTGCCATCTGGCGTGTTCGTTTATTCAGAAAAGATCACAAAAACAACACAAACAAGAACAAAGCAACATTAATGACAACGCCTATGTAGCCTAAATCTCTTTTTTTCTTTAAGAAATAAATATTTTAAAGATATTATAAAACCTAGTGCAAAACACAGCTTCCCTTAAAACAAGATTTTTCATAATAATCTAAAAAATAAATAAAAAACAGGAATGAACTTTTGATGCCCCAGTCTCACAAAAGTTATTAAAGGCTAAATAAAATATTGCTGATTAGGGCTTTTCGGCCCGGCCCGCGGATATTGGTGTGAAATGTTGGCCCGGACCCGGCCCACAATCGGGTCGGGTACGGGCAGAGAATCTAAACTCTACCATCTAAACTGAAAACTCCTGATCCAAGATTTTGCTTTCAATTTGCTATGAAATGCTCAGTTTACCTGTTAGGTTTCTGAAAATTTCATTTCACCTGAGGGGGTTACTGGTGATTTACAATGGGCCCCCCAATGTTAAATAGGTGAGTACGGCCCTGCATCACAGCGCAGCTGCTCAGAGGTTCAGTCGCAACAAACGGCAGAAATATGTTGACGCTGAAAGTTGCGCTTCACTCATCCATCTCAGAAACCTGGTAAAACTCTCTGTGGGTCAGACTCTGGACCAGAGTCAGGTGCTGGCTCAGCTGGTACAGCCTCTCCTCTGGAGCGATGTCAGCCGTGTTGGTGGCCACGACAAAGTGGCGGAGGTCTCCATCAAGAGTGAAGCCACCATCCTCCTCCAGGCACCGAGCCGCTTCTCCTCAGACAGAGAATAACAGACCAGGCACCAGGATCAGATTCTTGCAGTGGTGGCAGCACAACGCTCACACAGTGACGGTCTTCATGGCTCTCTGATCTCCTCCACAGTGTCACTAGTCGTGCGTAAAAGCGCAGTGCGCCTTTATTGCAAAGTGCTGAAAGAGGGAGGGAGCGCCCAGCGGAACCCAACACTCATATTTTTATTTCTATACTATAATGATTTTTGCAACATTGCTATTTTCATTCAGTTGCAGGGTCTATACACCAAATAACCAGTGTGACATGAGTTTCAGACATGGCAGTCTCGAGCTGACTAGAAAGCGTTTAATGAAAACACCTTAATTAATTGACATGATGATATCCTCATCAAGAAGAACCAAAAGCCGGCTGAGTAAAGCGATTCTCAATAAGGCTGCTGATTGAGAAAAACTGTCCAGGTGAATACAGAAAAGAGCGGAAAACAAAACACACACACGTTAAAAAAAAAAAAAAAAGCCGCAGCGTGTTTAACAAATAAATTGCCGGTTTAATAAATGGCCACAAACTAACAGATGGTATTGTTCCTGCAGTGGAGGACTGTCTGATGATGACGTAATGAGAGCTGTGAGGTCAGACGTGTTGTTAGGGACCTGATGGTCCATGGTTGCTATGTTGTCTCTAGGTGCATCATTTCACACATTTAATCATTTGAACCAAAACAAACTTCTGTCGGAGAGAAAAGCAGCAGCTCAACTTTCACTCGACGATTTTTCTGGAAAACAGACTACAAACTGAGACCTTTTGCTTCTGGACCTCTTCTTAAGACCTGCTGTCACTGACAAACGGACTCTTTCAAGGTAGACGTGAGATTTTGACACTTTTTAAAGCCCATGTTGTTTTCTGTGTATTTTACCGTTCAGACTTGACAAAAACTGTAGTGATGAAGGTAAATATGACCAATACTGGCAATATTTTGCCCACATCGCTGCTATTTTAGTGTAAATGAATCAAAGTGGACTGCCAGCCTCCGCCTCTAGCTACAGATTTCGGACCAACAACTGTGGTTAAACCTCTCCCTTCAGCCTCTGTCAGCAACCTGCAGCCTTTGACTCCAGCTACACATTCAGACTGACAACCGTGGCTCAAGAAGTAAAGTAACATATATATTAAATAATCTCATTTAGAAACACTAGCTGTAACATTAAGGCCACAAACATGTGCATCAATGATAATAATGATAATAATAATAATAATAATAGATATAATTCCTAATATAAAATGTGCATGCTATTTTGATGGGCCCCATAGTTCACACTATTGTGCACATCAGTCTCATCACACGATCAGAGACTTGACATTGGATAACATCAACATACATATTAGCCAGCAATCATAATTGCATGTCTGTGTATCACAAAAAATATCAAAGAAAATGAGAAATTATTCATTTAATTTAACAATTTAAATAGTTTATTATGGTTTACTTGGAATAAGCATATTATTTTGTTATGGATGGTATTGACTATTTTACAAAAAAGCGTGACAGAGATGGGTTTGCCTTTTTCAAGGGCATATATAGCAAATGGCACAGTTTTGAATTTAATGAGAGCTCATTTTGTGTCTCTTTGAAGTCAATGTATGTCATTTTAGTCATGTTGTGTCTCTCTGAGGCAAGTAAGTGTGTCTCTCAGGTAAGTTTGTGTTTTCTGTGGTTGTTTTGTGACTGATGACCTGTAATAATATGGAATATTAATGGTTCAAGTGAACAAAATAATCATAAATATTACAAACAACAATAGGACATAACTATAAAGATAACAGGAACAGAGAAGTGTATAGCTGAATATAACATGTTAGAATTTACAACGCATGCAGTTATTACTTGCTGCAAAATAACAACAGCAGGTCTCTCAAGGATGACCTCCATCACTGGTGAGCTCGGTCAACAGTGCTTTGTTTTATCTCCATGGTAACTGATATATGAGTCAGAGGGTCAAAGTTTAGGGTGTAACGTTATGAGACAGTAGTATGTCTCGATTGTGTGCCTACTGTGTGCAAAACAATTGAATATCCATCCAACAGTTAATTCAAGTTTTTTTCCAGTTTGAGGTGAAGTGTACGCTGTTATCTATCTATGTCATTACTTTCAAATGTGTTAAAAAGTGGAAAATAGAATGTAATAAGAGTGTTTATAGGATATATCACTGTCCACTTTGATTGTATTTGTAAAGTGTTGGTATGTTATTTTATAAAGTCATATTCGTAAAAAAAAAAAGTGTTCAGTTTTCCTATGTGTCCTTTAAATGGCACTCAGCCATCTAATAGAGCTTAGATCAGGCCTAAAAAATCCGGCCCGACGCTACACCGAGCCCATGCACGTCGTGTCCGAGCCCGGCCCTGCCCTACATATTAACTGTAATTATGAGCCCGAGCCCTATGAACACCCGACTTTTTTTTTTTAAATCCGTGCCGTGGTGGGCTGTTTAAATTCGGCCGGCGGAGCTGTTCAGGGTCCTGACTCTCCCGCATCTCTGCAGCAACCTCTATGCTGTTGTCAGTGTACTCTAACTATTGAACAACACACAGGAATTGCCCATGTTTGGAGTTAATAAATAATAGAACAAGTACGAGGCATGAACCTGCCATCTGGCGTGTTCGTTTATTCAGAAAAGATCACAAAAACAACACAAACAAGAACAAAGCAACATTAATGACAACGCCTATGTAGCCTAAATCTCTTTTTTTCTTTAAGAAATAAATATTTTAAAGATATTATAAAACCTAGTGCAAAACACAGCTTCCCTTAAAACAAGATTTTTCATAATAATCTAAAAAATAAATAAAAAACAGGAATGAACTTTTGATGCCCCAGTCTCACAAAAGTTATTAAAGGCTAAATAAAATATTGCTGATTAGGGCTTTTCGGCCCGGCCCGCGGATATTGGTGTGAAATGTTGGCCCGGACCCGGCCCACAATCGGGTCGGGTACGGGCAGAGAATCTAAACTCTACCATCTAAACTGAAAACTCCTGATCCAAGATTTTGCTTTCAATTTGCTATGAAATGCTCAGTTTACCTGTTAGGTTTCTGAAAATTTCATTTCACCTGAGGGGGTTACTGGTGATTTACAATGGGCCCCCCAATGTTAAATAGGTGAGTACGGCCCTGCATCACAGCGCAGCTGCTCAGAGGTTCAGTCGCAACAAACGGCAGAAATATGTTGACGCTGAAAGTTGCGCTTCACTCATCCATCTCAGAAACCTGGTAAAACTCTCTGTGGGTCAGACTCTGGACCAGAGTCAGGTGCTGGCTCAGCTGGTACAGCCTCTCCTCTGGAGCGATGTCAGCCGTGTTGGTGGCCACGACAAAGTGGCGGAGGTCTCCATCAAGAGTGAAGCCACCATCCTCCTCCAGGCACCGAGCCGCTTCTCCTCAGACAGAGAATAACAGACCAGGCACCAGGATCAGATTCTTGCAGTGGTGGCAGCACAACGCTCACACAGTGACGGTCTTCATGGCTCTCTGATCTCCTCCACAGTGTCACTAGTCGTGCGTAAAAGCGCAGTGCGCCTTTATTGCAAAGTGCTGAAAGAGGGAGGGAGCGCCCAGCGGAACCCAACACTCATATTTTTATTTCTATACTATAATGATTTTTGCAACATTGCTATTTTCATTCAGTTGCAGGGTCTATACACCAAATAACCAGTGTGACATGAGTTTCAGACATGGCAGTCTCGAGCTGACTAGAAAGCGTTTAATGAAAACACCTTAATTAATTGACATGATGATATCCTCATCAAGAAGAACCAAAAGCCGGCTGAGTAAAGCGATTCTCAATAAGGCTGCTGATTGAGAAAAACTGTCCAGGTGAATACAGAAAAGAGCGGAAAACAAAACACACACACGTTAAAAAAAAAAAAAAAAGCCGCAGCGTGTTTAACAAATAAATTGCCGGTTTAATAAATGGCCACAAACTAACAGATGGTATTGTTCCTGCAGTGGAGGACTGTCTGATGATGACGTAATGAGAGCTGTGAGGTCAGACGTGTTGTTAGGGACCTGATGGTCCATGGTTGCTATGTTGTCTCTAGGTGCATCATTTCACACATTTAATCATTTGAACCAAAACAAACTTCTGTCGGAGAGAAAAGCAGCAGCTCAACTTTCACTCGACGATTTTTCTGGAAAACAGACTACAAACTGAGACCTTTTGCTTCTGGACCTCTTCTTAAGACCTGCTGTCACTGACAAACGGACTCTTTCAAGGTAGACGTGAGATTTTGACACTTTTTAAAGCCCATGTTGTTTTCTGTGTATTTTACCGTTCAGACTTGACAAAAACTGTAGTGATGAAGGTAAATATGACCAATACTGGCAATATTTTGCCCACATCGCTGCTATTTTAGTGTAAATGAATCAAAGTGGACTGCCAGCCTCCGCCTCTAGCTACAGATTTCGGACCAACAACTGTGGTTAAACCTCTCCCTTCAGCCTCTGTCAGCAACCTGCAGCCTTTGACTCCAGCTACACATTCAGACTGACAACCGTGGCTCAAGAAGTAAAGTAACATATGTATTAAATAATCTCATTTAGAAACACCAGCTGTAACATTAAGGCCACAAACATCACATCAATAATAATAATGATAATAATAATAATAGATATAATTCCTAATATAAAATGTGCATGCTATTTTGATGGGCCCCATAGTTCACACTATTGTGCACATAAGTCGCACGATCAGAGACTTGGCATTGGATAACATCAACATACATATTAGCCAGCAATCATAATTGCATGTCTGTGTATCACAAAAAATATCAAAGAAAATGAGAAATTATTCATTTAGTTTAACAATTTAAATAGTTTATTATGGTTTACTTGGAATAAGCATATTATTTTGTTATGGATGGTATTGACTATTTTACAAAAAAGCGTGACAGAGATGGGTTTGCCTTTTTCAAGGGCATATATAGCAAATGGCACAGTTTTGAATTTAATGAGAGCTCATTTTGTGTCTCTTTGAATTGAATGTATGTCATTTTAGTCATGTTGTGTCTCTCTGAGGCAAGTAAGTGTGTCTCTGAGGTAAGTTTGTGTTTTCTGTGGTTGTTTTGTGACTGATGACCTGTAATAATATGGAATATTAATGGTTCAAGTGAACAAAATAATCATAAATATTACAAACAACAATAGGACATAACTATAAAGATAACAGGAACAGAGAAGTGTATAGCTGAATATAACATGTTAGAATTTACAACGCATGCAGTTATTACTTGCTGCAAAATAACAACAGCAGGTCTCTCAAGGATGACCTCCATCACTGGTGAGCTCGGTCAACAGTGCTTTGTTTTATCTCCATGGTAACTGATATGTGAGTCAGAGGGTCAAAGTTTAGGGTGTAACGTTATGAGACAGTAGTATGTCTCGATTGTGTGCCTACTGTGTGCAAAACAATTGAATATCCATCCAACAGTTAATTCAAGTTTTTTTCCAGTTTGAGGTGAAGTGTACGCTGTTATCTATCTATGTCATTACTTTCAAATGTGTTAAAAAGTGGAAAATAGAATGTAATAAGAGTGTTTATAGGATATATCACTGTCCAATTTGACTGTATTTGTAAAGTGTTGGTATGTTATTTTATAAAGTCATATTGGTAAAAAAAAAAAAAAGTGTTCAGTTTTCCTGTGTGTCCTTAAAATGGCACTCAGCCATCTAATAGAGCTTAGATCAGGCCTAAAAAATCCGGCCCGACACTACACCGAGCCCATGCACGTCGTGTCCGAGCCCGGCCCTGCCCTACATATTAACTGTAATTATGAGCCCGAGCCCTATTAACACCCGACTTTTTTTTTTTTTTTTAAATCCGTGCCGTGGTGGGCTGTTTAAATTCAGCGGCGGAGCTGTTCAGGGTCCTGACTCTCCCGCATCTCTGCAGCAACCTCTATGCTGTTGTCAGTGTACTCTAACTATTGAACAACACACAGGAATTGCCCATGTTTGGAGTTAATAAATAATAGAACAAGTACGAGGCATGAACCTGCCATCTGGCGTGTTCATTTATTCAGAAAAGATCACAAAAACAACACAAACAAGAACAAAGCAACATTAATGACAACGCCTATGTAGCCTAAATCTCTTTTTTTCTTTAAGAAATAAATATTTTAAAGATATTATAAAACCTAGTGCAAAACACAGCTTCCCTTAAAACAAGATTTTTCATAATAATCTAAAAAATAAATAAAAAACAGGAATGAACTTTTGATGCCCCAGTCTCACAAAAGTTATTAAAGGCTAAATAAAATATTGCTGATTAGGGCTTTTCGGCCCGGCCCGCGGATATTGGTGTGAAATGTTGGCCCGGACCCGGCCCGCAATCGGGTCGGGTCCGGGCCGAGAATCTAAACTCTACCATCTAAACTGAAAACTCCTGATCCAAGATTTTGCTTTCAATTTGCTGTGAAATGCTCAGTTTACCTGTTAGGTTTCTGAAAATTTCACCTGAGGGGGTTACTGGGGATTTACAATGGGCCCCCCAATGTTAAATAGGTGAGTACGGCCCTGCATCACAGCGCAGCTGCTCAGAGGTTCAGTCGCAACAAACGGCAGAAATATGTTGACGCTGAAAGTTGCGCTTCACTCATCCATCTCAGAAACCTGGTAAAACTCTCTGTGGGTCAGACTCTGGACCAGAGTCAGGTGCTGGCTCAGCTGGTACAGCCTCTCCTCTGGAGCGATGTCAGCCGTGTTGGTGGCCACGACAAAGTGGCGGAGGTCTCCATCAAGAGTGAAGCCACCATCCTCCTCCAGGCACCGAGCCGCTTCTCCTCAGACAGAGAATAACAGACCAGGCACCAGGATCAGATTCTTGCAGTGGTGGCAGCACAACGCTCACACACTGACGGTCTTCATGGCTCTCTGATCTCCTCCACAGTGTCACTAGTCGTGCGTAAAAGCGCAGTGCGCCTTTATTGCAAAGTGCTGAAAGAGGGAGGGAGCGCCCAGCGGAACCCAACACTCATATTTTTATTTCTATACTATAATGATTTTTGCAACATTGCTATTTTCATTCAGTTGCAGAGTCTGACTAGAAAGCGTTTAATGAAAACACCTTAATTAATTGACATGATGATATCCTCATCAAGAAGAACCAAAAGCCGGCTGAGTAAAGCGATTCTCAATAAGGCTGCTGATTGAGAAAAACTGTCCAGGTGAATACAGAAAAGAGCGGAAAACAAAACACACATGTTAAAAAAAAAAAAAATAAAAGCCGCAGCGTGTTTAACAAATAAATTGCCGGTTTAATAAATCGTCACAAACTAACAGATGGTATTGTTCCTGCAGTGGAGGACTGTCTGATGATGACGTAATGAGAGCTGTGAGGTCAGACGTGTTGTTAGGGACCTGATGGTCCATGGTTGCTATGTTGTCTCTAGGTGCATCATTTCACACATTTAATCATTTGAACCAAAACAAACTTCTGTCGGAGAGAAAAGCAGCAGCTCAACTTTCACTCGACGATTTTTCTGGAAAACAGACTACAAACTGAGACCTTTTGCTTCTGGACCTCTTCTTAAGACCTGCTGTCACTGACAAACGGACTCTTTCAAGGTAGACGTGAGATTTTGACACTTTTTAAAGCCCATGTTGTTTTCTGTGTATTTTACCGTTCAGACTTGACAAAAACTGTAGTGATGAAGGTAAATATGACCAATACTGACAATATTTTGCCCACATCGCTGCTATTTTAGTGTAAATGAATCAAAGTGGACTGCCAGCCTCCGCCTCTAGCTACAGATTTCGGACCAACAACTGTGGTTAAACCTCTCCCTTCAGCCTCTGTCAACAACCTGCAGCCTTTGACTCCAGCTACACATTCAGACTGACAACCGTGGCTCAAGAAGTAAAGTAACATATATATTAAATAATCTCATTTAGAAACACTAGCTGTAACATTAAGGCCACAAACATGTGCATCAATGATAATAATGATAATAATAATAATAATAATAGATATAATTCCTAATATAAAATGTGCATGCTATTTTGATGGGCCCCATAGTTCACACTATTGTGCACATCAGTCTCATCACACGATCAGAGACTTGACATTGGATAACATCAACATACATATTAGCCAGCAATCATAATTGCATGTCTGTGTATCACAAAAAATATCAAAGAAAATGAGAAATTATTCATTTAATTTAACAATTTAAATAGTTTATTATGGTTTACTTGGAATAAGCATATTATTTTGTTATGGATGGTATTGACTATTTTACAAAAAAGCGTGACAGAGATGGGTTTGCCTTTTTCAAGGGCATATATAGCAAATGGCACAGTTTTGAATTTAATGAGAGCTCATTTTGTGTCTCTTTGAAGTCAATGTATGTCATTTTAGTCATGTTGTGTCTCTCTGAGGCAAGTAAGTGTGTCTCTCAGGTAAGTTTGTGTTTTCTGTGGTTGTTTTGTGACTGATGACCTGTAATAATATGGAATATTAATGGTTCAAGTGAACAAAATAATCATAAATATTACAAACAACAATAGGACATAACTATAAAGATAACAGGAACAGAGAAGTGTATAGCTGAATATAACATGTTAGAATTTACAACGCATGCAGTTATTACTTGCTGCAAAATAACAACAGCAGGTCTCTCAAGGATGACCTCCATCACTGGTGAGCTCGGTCAACAGTGCTTTGTTTTATCTCCATGGTAACTGATATATGAGTCAGAGGGTCAAAGTTTAGGGTGTAACGTTATGAGACAGTAGTATGTCTCGATTGTGTGCCTACTGTGTGCAAAACAATTGAATATCCATCCAACAGTTAATTCAAGTTTTTTTCCAGTTTGAGGTGAAGTGTACGCTGTTATCTATCTATGTCATTACTTTCAAATGTGTTAAAAAGTGGAAAATAGAATGTAATAAGAGTGTTTATAGGATATTTCACTGTCCACTTTGATTGTATTTGTAAAGTGTTGGTATGTTATTTTATAAAGTCATATTCGTAAAAAAAAAAAGTGTTCAGTTTTCCTATGTGTCCTTTAAATGGCACTCAGCCATCTAATAGAGCTTAGATCAGGCCTAAAAAATCCGGCCCGACGCTACACCGAGCCCATGCACGTCGTGTCCGAGCCCGGCCCTGCCCTACATATTAACTGTAATTATGAGCCCGAGCCCTATGAACACCCGACTTTTTTTTTTTAAATCCGTGCCGTGGTGGGCTGTTTAAATTCGGCCGGCGGAGCTGTTCAGGGTCCTGACTCTCCCGCATCTCTGCAGCAACCTCTATGCTGTTGTCAGTGTACTCTAACTATTGAACAACACACAGGAATTGCCCATGTTTGGAGTTAATAAATAATAGAACAAGTACGAGGCATGAACCTGCCATCTGGCGTGTTCGTTTATTCAGAAAAGATCACAAAAACAACACAAACAAGAACAAAGCAACATTAATGACAACGCCTATGTAGCCTAAATCTCTTTTTTTCTTTAAGAAATAAATATTTTAAAGATATTATAAAACCTAGTGCAAAACACAGCTTCCCTTAAAACAAGATTTTTCATAATAATCTAAAAAATAAATAAAAAACAGGAATGAACTTTTGATGCCCCAGTCTCACAAAAGTTATTAAAGGCTAAATAAAATATTGCTGATTAGGGCTTTTCGGCCCGGCCCGCGGATATTGGTGTGAAATGTTGGCCCGGACCCGGCCCACAATCGGGTCGGGTACGGGCAGAGAATCTAAACTCTACCATCTAAACTGAAAACTCCTGATCCAAGATTTTGCTTTCAATTTGCTATGAAATGCTCAGTTTACCTGTTAGGTTTCTGAAAATTTCATTTCACCTGAGGGGGTTACTGGTGATTTACAATGGGCCCCCCAATGTTAAATAGGTGAGTACGGCCCTGCATCACAGCGCAGCTGCTCAGAGGTTCAGTCGCAACAAACGGCAGAAATATGTTGACGCTGAAAGTTGCGCTTCACTCATCCATCTCAGAAACCTGGTAAAACTCTCTGTGGGTCAGACTCTGGACCAGAGTCAGGTGCTGGCTCAGCTGGTACAGCCTCTCCTCTGGAGCGATGTCAGCCGTGTTGGTGGCCACGACAAAGTGGCGGAGGTCTCCATCAAGAGTGAAGCCACCATCCTCCTCCAGGCACCGAGCCGCTTCTCCTCAGACAGAGAATAACAGACCAGGCACCAGGATCAGATTCTTGCAGTGGTGGCAGCACAACGCTCACACAGTGACGGTCTTCATGGCTCTCTGATCTCCTCCACAGTGTCACTAGTCGTGCGTAAAAGCGCAGTGCGCCTTTATTGCAAAGTGCTGAAAGAGGGAGGGAGCGCCCAGCGGAACCCAACACTCATATTTTTATTTCTATACTATAATGATTTTTGCAACATTGCTATTTTCATTCAGTTGCAGGGTCTATACACCAAATAACCAGTGTGACATGAGTTTCAGACATGGCAGTCTCGAGCTGACTAGAAAGCGTTTAATGAAAACACCTTAATTAATTGACATGATGATATCCTCATCAAGAAGAACCAAAAGCCGGCTGAGTAAAGCGATTCTCAATAAGGCTGCTGATTGAGAAAAACTGTCCAGGTGAATACAGAAAAGAGCGGAAAACAAAACACACACACGTTAAAAAAAAAAAAAAAAGCCGCAGCGTGTTTAACAAATAAATTGCCGGTTTAATAAATGGCCACAAACTAACAGATGGTATTGTTCCTGCAGTGGAGGACTGTCTGATGATGACGTAATGAGAGCTGTGAGGTCAGACGTGTTGTTAGGGACCTGATGGTCCATGGTTGCTATGTTGTCTCTAGGTGCATCATTTCACACATTTAATCATTTGAACCAAAACAAACTTCTGTCGGAGAGAAAAGCAGCAGCTCAACTTTCACTCGACGATTTTTCTGGAAAACAGACTACAAACTGAGACCTTTTGCTTCTGGACCTCTTCTTAAGACCTGCTGTCACTGACAAACGGACTCTTTCAAGGTAGACGTGAGATTTTGACACTTTTTAAAGCCCATGTTGTTTTCTGTGTATTTTACCGTTCAGACTTGACAAAAACTGTAGTGATGAAGGTCAAATATGACCAATACTGGCAATATTTTGCCCACATCGCTGCTATTTTAGTGTAAATGAATCAAAGTGGACTGCCAGCCTCCGCCTCTAGCTACAGATTTCGGACCAACAACTGTGGTTAAACCTCTCCCTTCAGCCTCTGTCAGCAACCTGCAGCCTTTGACTCCAGCTACACATTCAGACTGACAACCGTGGCTCAAGAAGTAAAGTAACATATATATTAAATAATCTCATTTAGAAACACCAGCTGTAACATTAAGGCCACAAACATCACATCAATAATAATAATGATAATAATAATAATAGATATAATTCCTAATATAAAATGTGCATGCTATTTTGATGGGCCCCATAGTTCACACTATTGTGCACATAAGTCGCACGATCAGAGACTTGGCATTGGATAACATCAACATACATATTAGCCAGCAATCATAATTGCATGTCTGTGTATCACAAAAA
This sequence comes from Epinephelus awoara, assembly GCA_035609425.1. Taxonomy (NCBI): domain Eukaryota; kingdom Metazoa; phylum Chordata; class Actinopteri; order Perciformes; family Serranidae; genus Epinephelus; species Epinephelus awoara. The sequence goes on from CM069313.1 coordinate 13,241,899, forward strand.
ATATCAAAGAAAATGAGAAATTATTCATTTAATTTAACAATTTAAATAGTTTATTATGGTTTACTTGGAATAAGCATATTATTTTGTTATGGATGGTATTGACTATTTTACAAAAAAGCGTGACAGAGATGGGTTTGCCTTTTTCAAGGGCATATATAGCAAATGGCACAGTTTTGAATTTAATGAGAGCTCATTTTGTGTCTCTTTGAATTGAATGTATGTCATTTTAGTCATGTTGTGTCTCTCTGAGGCAAGTAAGTGTGTCTCTGAGGTAAGTTTGTGTTTTCTGTGGTTGTTTTGTGACTGATGACCTGTAATAATATGGAATATTAATGGTTCAAGTGAACAAAATAGTCATAAATATTACAAACAACAATAGGACATAACTATAAAGATAACAGGAACAGAGAGGTGTATAGCTGAATATAACATGTTAGAATTTACAATGCATGCAGTTATTACTTGCTGCAAAATAACAACAGCAGGTCTCTCAAGGATGACCTCCATCACTGGTGAGCTCGGTGAACGGTGCTTTGTTTTATCTCCATGGTAACTGATATATGAGTCAGAGGGTCAAAGTTTTGGGTGTAACGTTATGAGACAGTAGTATGTCTCGATTGTGTGCCTACTGTGTGCAAAACAATTGAATATCCATCCAACAGTTAATTCAAGTTTTTTCCAGTTTGAGGTGAAGTGTACGCTGTTATCTATCTATGTCATTACTTTCAAATGTGTTAAAAAGTGGAAAATAGAATGTAATAAGAGTGTTTATAGGATATATCACTGTTCACTTTGATTGTATTTGTAAAGTGTTGGTATGTTATTTTATAAAGTCATATTGGTAAAAAAAAAAAAGTGTTCAGTTTTCCTGTGTGTCCTTAAAATGGCACTCAGCCATCTAATAGAGCTTAGATCAGGCCTAAAAAATCCATCCCGACGCTACACCGAGCCCATGCACGTCGTGCCTGAGCCCGGCCCTGCCCGACATATTAACTGTAATTATGAGCCCGAGCCCTATTAACACCCGACTTTTTTTTTTTTTTTTAAATCCGTGCCGTGGTGGGCTGTTTAAATTCGGCCGGCGGAGTTGTTCAGGGTCCTGACTCTCCCGCATCTCTGCAGCAACCTCTATGCTGTTGTCAGTGTACTCTAACTATTGAACAACACACAGGAATTGCCCATGTTTGGAGTTAATAAATAATAGAACAAGTACGAGGCATGAACCTGCCATCTGGCGTGTTCGTTTATTCAGAAAAGATCACAAAAACAACACAAACAAGAACAAAGCAACATTAATGACAACGCCTATGTAGCCTAAATCTCTTTTTATTTTTTTAAGAAATAAATATTTTAAAGATATTATAAAACCTAGTGCAAAACACTGCTTCCCTTAAAACAAGATTTTTCATAATAATCTAAAAAATAAATAAAAAACAGGAATGAACTTTTGATGCCCCAGTCTCACAAAAGTTATTAAAGGCTAAATAAAATATTGCTGATTAGGGCTTTTCGGCCCGGCCCGCGGATATTGGTGTGAAATGTTGGCCCGGACCCGGCCCACAATCGGGTCGGGTTCGGGCAGAGAATCTAAACTCTACCATCTAAACTGAAAACTCCTGATCCAAGATTTTGCTTTCAATTTGCTATGAAATGCTCAGTTTACCTGTTAGGTTTCTGAAAATTTCATTTCACCTGAGGGGGTTACTGGTGATTTACAATGGGCCCCCCAATGTTAAATAGGTGAGTACGGCCCTGCATCACAGCGCAGCTGCTCAGAGGTTCAGTCGCAACAAACGGCAGAAATATGTTGACGCTGAAAGTTGCGCTTCACTCATCCATCTCAGAAACCTGGTAAAACTCTCTGTGGGTCAGACTCTGGACCAGAGTCAGGTGCTGGCTCAGCTGGTACAGCCTCTCCTCTGGAGCGATGTCAGCCGTGTTGGTGGCCACGACAAAGTGGCGGAGGTCTCCATCAAGAGTGAAGCCACCATCCTCCTCCAGGCACCGAGCTGCTTCTCCTCAGACAGAGAATAACAGACCAGGCACCAGGATCAGATTCTTGCAGTGGTGGCAGCACAACGCTCACACAGTGACGGTCTTCATGGCTCTCTGATCTCCTCCACAGTGTCACTAGTCGTGCGTAAAAGCGCAGTGCGCCTTTATTGCAAAGTGCTGAAAGAGGGAGGGAGCGCCCAGCGGAACCCAACACTCATATTTTTATTTCTATACTATAATGATTTTTGCAACATTGCTATTTTCATTCAGTTGCAGGGTCTATACACCAAATAACCAGTGTGACATGAGTTTCAGACATGGCAGTCTCGAGCTGACTAGAAAGCGTTTAATGAAAACACCTTAATTAATTGACATGATGATATCCTCATCAAGAAGAACCAAAAGCCGGCTGAGTAAAGCGATTCTCAATAAGGCTGCTGATTGAGAAAAACTGTCCAGGTGAATACAGAAAAGAGCGGAAAACAAAACACACACACGTTAAAAAAAAAAAAAAAAGCCGCAGCGTGTTTAACAAATAAATTGCCGGTTTAATAAATGGCCACAAACTAACAGATGGTATTGTTCCTGCAGTGGAGGACTGTCTGATGATGACGTAATGAGAGCTGTGAGGTCAGACGTGTTGTTAGGGACCTGATGGTCCATGGTTGCTATGTTGTCTCTAGGTGCATCATTTCACACATTTAATCATTTGAACCAAAACAAACTTCTGTCGGAGAGAAAAGCAGCAGCTCAACTTTCACTCGACGATTTTTCTGGAAAACAGACTACAAACTGAGACCTTTTGCTTCTGGACCTCTTCTTAAGACCTGCTGTCACTGACAAACGGACTCTTTCAAGGTAGACGTGAGATTTTGACACTTTTTAAAGCCCATGTTGTTTTCTGTGTATTTTACCGTTCAGACTTGACAAAAACTGTAGTGATGAAGGTCAAATATGACCAAAACTGGCAATATTTTGCCCACATCGCTGCTATTTTAGTGTAAATGAATCAAAGTGGACTGCCAGCCTCCGCCTCTAGCTACAGATTTCGGACCAACAACTGTGGTTAAACCTCTCCCTTCAGCCTCTGTCAGCAACCTGCAGCCTTTGACTCCAGCTACACATTCAGACTGACAACCGTGGCTCAAGAAGTAAAGTAACATATATATTAAATAATCTCATTTAGAAACACCAGCTGTAACATTAAGGCCACAAACATCACATCAATAATAATAATGATAATAATAATAATAGATATAATTCCTAATATAAAATGTGCATGCTATTTTGATGGGCCCCATAGTTCACACTATTGTGCACATAAGTCGCACGATCAGAGACTTGGCATTGGATAACATCAACATACATATTAGCCAGCAATCATAATTGCATGTCTGTGTATCACAAAAAATATCAAAGAAAATGAGAAATTATTCATTTAATTTAACAATTTAAATAGTTTATTATGGTTTACTTGGAATAAGCATATTATTTTGTTATGGATGGTATTGACTATTTTACAAAAAAGCGTGACAGAGATGGGTTTGCCTTTTTCAAGGGCATATATAGCAAATGGCACAGTTTTGAATTTAATGAGAGCTCATTTTGTGTCTCTTTGAATTGAATGTATGTCATTTTAGTCATGTTGTGTCTCTCTGAGGCAAGTAAGTGTGTCTCTGAGGTAAGTTTGTGTTTTCTGTGGTTGTTTTGTGACTGATGACCTGTAATAATATGGAATATTAATGGTTCAAGTGAACAAAATAGTCATAAATATTACAAACAACAATAGGACATAACTATAAAGATAACAGGAACAGAGAGGTGTATAGCTGAATATAACATGTTAGAATTTACAATGCATGCAGTTATTACTTGCTGCAAAATAACAACAGCAGGTCTCTCAAGGATGACCTCCATCACTGGTGAGCTCGGTGAACGGTGCTTTGTTTTATCTCCATGGTAACTGATATATGAGTCAGAGGGTCAAAGTTTTGGGTGTAACGTTATGAGACAGTAGTATGTCTCGATTGTGTGCCTACTGTGTGCAAAACAATTGAATATCCATCCAACAGTTAATTCAAGTTTTTTCTAGTTTGAGGTGAAGTGTACGCTGTTATCTATCTATGTCATTACTTTCAAATGTGTTAAAAAGTGGAAAATAGAATGTAATAAGAGTGTTTATAGGATATATCACTGTTCACTTTGATTGTATTTGTAAAGTGTTGGTATGTTATTTTATAAAGTCATATTGGTAAAAAAAAAAAAAGTGTTCAGTTTTCCTGTGTGTCCTTAAAATGGCACTCAGCCATCTAATAGAGCTTAGATCAGGCCTAAAAAATCCATCCCGACGCTACACCGAGCCCATGCACGTCGTGCCTGAGCCCGGCCCTGCCCGACATATTAACTGTAATTATGAGCCCGAGCCCTATTAACACCCGACTTTTTTTTTTTTTTTAAATCCGTGCCGTGGTGGGCTGTTTAAATTCGGCCGGCGGAGCTGCTCAGGGTCCTGACTCTCCCGCATCTCTGCAGCAACCTCTATGCTGTTGTCAGTGTACTCTAACTATTGAACAACACACAGGAATTGCCCATGTTTGGAGTTAATAAATAATAGAACAAGTACGAGGCATGAACCTGCCATCTGGCGTGTTCGTTTATTCAGAAAAGATCACAAAAACAACACAAACAAGAACAAAGCAACATTAATGACAACGCCTATGTAGCCTAAATCTCTCTTTTTTTTTAAGAAATAAATATTTTAAAGATATTATAAAACCTAGTGCAAAACACAGCTTCCCTTAAAACAAGATTTTTCATAATAATCTAAAAAATAAATAAAAAACAGGAATGAACTTTTGATGCCCCAGTCTCACAAAAGTTATTAAAGGCTAAATAAAATATTGCTGATTAGGGCTTTTCGGCCCGGCCCGCGGATATTGGTGTGAAATGTTGGCCCGGACCCGGCCCACAATCGGGTCGGGTACGGGCAGAGAATCTAAACTCTACCATCTAAACTGAAAACTCCTGATCCAAGATTTTGCTTTCAATTTGCTATGAAATGCTCAGTTTACCTGTTAGGTTTCTGAAAATTTCATTTCACCTGAGGGGGTTACTGGTGATTTACAATGGGCCCCCCAATGTTAAATAGGTGAGTACGGCCCTGCATCACAGCGCGGCTGCTCAGAGGTTCAGTCGCAACAAACGGCAGAAATATGTTGACGCTGAAAGTTGCGCTTCACTCATCCATCTCAGAAACCTGGTAAAACTCTCTGTGGGTCAGACTCTGGACCAGAGTCAGGTGCTGGCTCAGCTGGTACAGCCTCTCCTCTGGAGCGATGTCAGCCGTGTTGGTGGCCACGACAAAGTGGCGGAGGTCTCCATCAAGAGTGAAGCCACCATCCTCCTCCAGGCACCGAGCCGCTTCTCCTCAGACAGAGAATAACAGACCAGGCACCAGGATCAGATTCTTGCAGTGGTGGCAGCACAACGCTCACACAGTGACGGTCTTCATGGCTCTCTGATCTCCTCCACAGTGTCACTAGTCGTGCGTAAAAGCGCAGTGCGCCTTGATTGAACAGTGCTGAAAGAGGGAAGGAGCGCCCAGCGGAACCCAACACTCATATTTTTATTTCTATACTATAATGATTTTTGCAACATTGCTATTTTCATTCAGTTGCAGGGTCTATACACCAAATAACCAGTGTGACATGAGTTTCAGACGATGGCAGTCTCGAGCTGACTAGAAAGCGTTTAATGAAAACACCTTAATTAATTGACATGATGATATCCTCATCAAGAAGAACCAAAAGCCGGCTGAGTAAAGCGATTCTCAATAAGGCTGCTGATTGAGAAAAACTGTCCAGGTGAATACAGAAAAGAGCGGAAAACCAAACACACACACGTTAAAAAAAAGAAAAAAAAAAAAAAGCCACAGCGTGTTTAACAAATAAATTGCCGGTTTAATAAATGGCCACAAACTAACAGATGGTATTGTTCCTGCAGTGGAGGACTGTCTGATGATGACGTAATGAGAGCTGTGAGGTCAGACGTGTTGTTAGGGACCTGATGGTCCATGGTTGCTATGTTGTCTCTAGGTGCATCATTTCACACATTTAATCATTTGAACCAAAACAAACTTCTGTCGGAGAGAAAAGCAGCAACTCAACTTTCACTCGACGATTTTTCTGGAAAACAGACTACAAACTGAGACCTTTTGCTTCTGGACCTCTTCTTAAGACCTGCTGTCACTGACAAACGGACTCTTTCAAGGTAGACGTGAGATTTTGACACTTTTTAAAGCCCATGTTGTTTTCTGTGTATTTTACCGTTCAGACTTGACAAAAACTGTAGTGATGAAGGTCAAATATGACCAATACTGGCAATATTTTGCCCACATCGCTGCTATTTTAGTGTAAATGAATCAAAGTGGACTGCCAGCCTCCGCCTCTAGCTACAGATTTCGGACCAACAACTGTGGTTAAACCTCTCCCTTCAGCCTCTGTCAGCAACCTGCAGCCTTTGACTCCAGCTACACATTCAGACTGACAACCGTGGCTCAAGAAGTAAAGTAACATATATATTAAATAATCTCATTTAGAAACACCAGCTGTAACATTAAGGCCACAAACATGTGCATCAATAATATTAATGATAATAATAATAATAATAGATATAATTCCTAATATAAAATGTGCATGCTATTTTGATGGGCCCCACAGTTTACACTATTGTGCACATCAGTCTCATCACACGATCAGAGACTTGGCATTGGATAACATCAACATACATATTAGCCAGCAATCATAATTGCATGTCTGTGTATCACAAAAAATATCAAAGAAAATGAGAAATTATTCATTTAATTTAACAATTTAAATAGTTTATTATGGTTTACTTGGAATAAGCATATTATTTTGTTATGGATGGTATTGACTATTTTACAAAAAAGCGTGACAGATGGGTTTGCCTTTTTCAAGGGCATATATAGCAAATGGCACAGTTTTGAATTTAATGAGAGCTCATTTTGTGTCTCTTTGAAGTCAATGTATGTCATTTTAGTCATGTTGTGTCTCTCTGAGGCAAGTAAGTGTGTCTCTGAGGTAAGTTTGTGTTTTCTGTGGTTGTTTTGTGACTGATGACCTGTAATAATATGGAATATTAATGGTTCAAGTGAACAAAATAATCATAAATATTACAAACAACAATAGGACATAACTATAAAGATAACAGGAACAGAGAAGTGTATAGCTGAATATAACATGTTAGAATTTACAACGCATGCAGTTATTACTTGCTGCAAAATAACAACAGCAGGTCTCTCAAGGATGACCTCCATCACTGGTGAGCTCGGTCAACAGTGCTTTGTTTTATCTCCATGGTAACTGATATATGAGTCAGAGGGTCAAAGTTTAGGGTGTAACGTTATGAGACAGTAGTATGTCTCGATTGTGCGCCTACTGTGTGCAAAACAATTGAATATCCATCCAACAGTTAATTCAAGTTTTTTCCGGTTTGAGGTGAAGTGTACGCTGTTATCTATCTATGTCATTACTTTCAAATGTGTTAAAAAGTGGAAAATAGAATGTAATAAGAGTGTTTATAGGATATATCACTGTCCACTTTGATTGTATTTGTAAAGTGTTGGTATGTTATTTTATAAAGTCATATTCGTAAAAAAAAAAGTGTTCAGTTTTCCTATGTGTCCTTTAAATGGCACTCAGCCATCTAATAGAGCTTAGATCAGGCCTAAAAAATCCGGCCCGACGCTACACCGAGCCCATGCACGTCGTGTCCGAGCCCGGCCCTGCCCGACATATTAACTGTAATTATGAGCCCGAGCCCTATGAACACCCGACTTTTTTTTTTTAAATCCGTGCCGTGGTGGGCTGTTTAAATTCGGCCGGCGGAGCTGTTCAGGGTCCTGACTCTCCCGCATCTCTGCAGCAACCTCTATGCTGTTGTCAGTGTACTCTAACTATTGAACAACACACAGGAATTGCCCATGTTTGGAGTTAATAAATAATAGAACAAGTACGAGGCATGAACCTGCCATCTGGCGTGTTCATTTATTCAGAAAAGATCACAAAAACAACACAAACAAGAACAAAGCAACATTAATGACAACGCCTATGTAGCCTAAATCTCTTTTTTTCTTTAAGAAATAAATATTTTAAAGATATTATAAAACCTAGTGCAAAACACAGCTTCCCTTAAAACAAGATTTTTCATAATAATCTAAAAAATAAATAAAAAACAGGAATGAACTTTTGATGCCCCAGTCTCACAAAAGTTATTAAAGGCTAAATAAAATATTGCTGATTAGGGCTTTTCGGCCCGGCCCGCGGATATTGGCGTGAAATGTTGGCCCGGACCCGGGTTACTGGTGATTTACAATGGGCCCCCCAATGTTAAATAGGTGAGTACGGCCCTGCATCACAGCGCAGCTGCTCAGAGGTTCAGTCGCAACAAACGGCAGAAATATGTTGACGCTGAAAGTTGCGCTTCACTCATCCATCTCAGAAACCTGGTAAAACTCTCTGTGGGTCAGACTCTGGACCAGAGTCAGGTGCTGGCTCAGCTGGTACAGCCTCTCCTCTGGAGCGATGTCAGCCGTGTTGGTGGCCACGACTAAGTGGCGGAGGTCTCCATCAAGAGTGAAGCCACCATCCTCCTCCAGGCACCGAGCCGCTTCTCCTCAGACAGAGAATAACAGACCAGGCACCAGGATCAGATTCTTGCAGTGGTGGCAGCACAACGCTCACACAGTGACGGTCTTCATGGCTCTCTGATCTCCTCCACAGTGTCACTAGTCGTGCGTAAAAGCGCAGTGCGCCTTGATTGAACAGTGCTGAAAGAGGGAAGGAGCGCCCAGCGGAACCCAACACTCATATTTTTATTTCTATACTATAATGATTTTTGCAACATTGCTATTTTCATTCAGTTGCAGAGTCTATACACCAAATAACCAGTGTGACATGAGTTTCAGACATGGCAGTCTCGAGCTGACTAGAAAGCGTTTAATGAAAACACCTTAATTAATTGACATGATGATATCCTCATCAAGAAGAACCAAAAGCCGGCTGAGTAAAGCGATTCTCAATAAGGCTGCTGATTGAGAAAAACTGTCCAGGTGAATACAGAAAAGAGCGGAAAACAAAACACACACGTTAAAAAAAAGAAAAAAAAAAAAAAGCCACAGCGTGTTTAACAAATAAATTGCCGGTTTAATAAATGGCCACAAACTAACAGATGGTATTGTTCCTGCAGTGGAGGACTGTCTGATGATGACGTAATGAGAGCTGTGAGGTCAGACGTGTTGTTAGGGACCTGATGTTGCCATGGTTGCTATGTTGTCTCTAGGTGCATCATTTCACACATTTAATCATTTGAACCAAAACAAACTTCTGTCGGAGAGAAAAGCAGCAGCTCAACTTTCACTCGACGATTTTTCTGGAAAACAGACTACAAACTGAGACCTTTTGCTTCTGGACCTCTTCTTAAGACCTGCTGTCACTGACAAACGGACTCTTTCAAGGTAGACGTGAGATTTTGACACTTTGTTAAAGCCCATGTTGTTTTCTGTGTATTTTACCGTTCAGACTTGACATAAACTGTAGTGATGAAGGTCAAATATGACCAATACTGGCAATATTTTGCCCACATCGCTGCTATTTTAGTGTAAATGAATCAAAGTGGACTGACGTTTCACTGTTACCAAGTTTGAATAGGTAAATCTAAAGCTACTGTCTTTGGTTTACCAACTGTGTTTTATCTGTCCAAATAACATCAACATGCTAATAAAAAAATAGCCTATATATATATATATATATATATATATATATATATATAGCTTTATATTTCTTAACCTCTTGGTGATATAGGCCATCAGTGCTGCAGGCAGGGACACAAGCATTGAAGCCTTATTATTTGAATATGCTCATAATTCAAATATTTAGGATATTTTTCATTTATAAGTATTTTACACAAAACGTCTTTTAAATATTATGATGTCATCATACTGTGAGAGCAACAGAGGTGTGAATCAACTGCACACAGATTCTTCTGATCTGGTGCTGGCTTTCTCTTGTTCAGTAAGAGAGCTTCAAATTGGCATGTTGTTGAATATGTGTCAGAAATGTCCCTCTGTAAAAGACAGCTATGTCCCTTTGTGGTCGATTTGTGTCTTTTTCAGTTGTTTTGTCCCTGAAAGGTCATGTTTTGTAACTTGGAGGTCATTTTGTGTCTCTTAGAAGTCAATTAATGTCTTTTTTAGTAATCTAGTGTCTCTTTCAGATCAGTTTGTGTCTGCTTGAAGTCATGTTGTGCGTTTCTGAGGTAAATTTGTGTCATTAACTAATTTTGTGTCTCTGTGGAGAATTTTTGTCATTTGGGTTCTGCGTCTCTTTGAGGTCATTCGGTGTCATCGCAGTTATTTTACAACTCTCTGAGGTCATTTTGTTTCTCTTGAAAGTTTTTTTGTGTTGTTTTAGGCATTTTGTGGTAATTCAATGTCTCTCTGAGGTAATTTATTGTCTCTCTGTTGTAATTTTGTGTCTCTCTTAGGTCATTCATTATCAGCAGTAAAAATGGGGGAAATTTCAAGTCAGTTCACAATGGTCATGAACTCTGCTCACCAACTGTGCTTGCTGGAGTCTTGTCAGTGCCGGAAAGTGGATATAGGGCCTTGCTGGGAAATTCGGCACATAACTTCAGAAAGGTAGGGACCGGCGTGTCTGCTACTGTATTGCAGGGCAAGGTTGTTCTCTGGGATTTTTTCAGTAATGTTGTCTGCTCTGAAGGCCACTAGTCTGAGCTTTGCTTTTCATAATGACTCCTTCTTCTCCTCGTCAAGCCCTTTGAATATGTAAATAGCAGGGCGAAATAACAAGTAGCCATTGAGTATTTACTTGTGGAAATTACATTTTGACATGTCTAGATTTATTTGGACTTAACTTCAATTGTTAACTTAAAAATAAAAGAAGTGAAATGTGAACTTAAAATATCTAAATCTAGATAAGTTTGACATATTACAAATGTATTTTAATTTAAAGAAATCACATTTCAACAACCAAGCTCACTGTAAACGTATTGGAGAGTTTTTTTCCTGTCAACTGGAGTGAGGCGTCTCAATAGACTCGTTGAATTTAACTGTAAAGACACAAACACCTTAGAAGAAGGTCTCTCCAATGTTATCTTCCCAGGGAACACTCCAATTTAACCACACTGTTAATGTATTGGAGAGTTTTTCCCTGTCAACTGGAGATAGGCGTCTCAATAGACTCTTTGAATTTAACTGTAAAGACACGAAACACCTTAGAAAAAGTTCTCTCCAATGTTATCTTCCCAGGGAACACTCCAATTTAACCACACTGTTAATGTATTGGAGAGTTTTTCCCTGTCAACTGGAGATAGGCGTCTCAATAGACTCTTTGAATTTAACTGTAAAGACACAAACACCTTGGAAGAAGGTCTCTCCAATGTTATCTTCCCAGGGAACACTCCAATTTAACCTCACTGTTAAATTATTGGAGAGTTTTTCCCTGTCAACTGGAGAGAGGCGTCTCAATAGACGCTTTGAATTTAACTGTAAAGACACAAACACCTTGGAAGAAGGTCTCTCCAATGTTATCTTCCCAGGGAGCACTCCAGTTTAATCTCACTGATAAAGTATTGGAGAGGTTTTCCTTTTCAACTGGAGATAGGCGTCTTAATAGGCTCTTTGAATTTAACTGTAAAGACACAAACACCTTGGAAGAAGGTCTCTCCAATGTTATCTTCCCAGGGAACACTCCAATTTAACCTCACTGTTAAATTATTGGAGAGTTTTTCCCTGTCAACTGGAGAGAGACGTCTCAATAGACGCTTTGAATTTAACTGTAAAGACACAAACACCTTGGAAGAAGGTCTCTCCAATGTTATCTTCCCAGGGAACACTCCAATTTAACCTCACTGTTAAATTATTGGAGAGTTTTTCCCTGTCAACTGGAGAGAGACGTCTCAATAGACTCTTTGAATTTAACTATAAAGACACAAACACCTTAGAAGAAGTTCTCTCCAATGTTATCTTCCCAGGGAACACTCCAATTTAACCTCACTGATAAAGTATTGGAGAGGTTTTCCTTTTCAACTGGAAATAGGCGTCTCAATAGACTCTTTGAATTTAACTATAAAGACACAAACACCCTTGGAAGAAGGTCTCTCCAATGTTATCTTCCCAGGGAACACTCCAATTTAACCTCACTGATAAAGTATTGGAGAGGTTTTCCTTTTCAACTGGAAATAGGCGTCTCAATAGACTCTTTGAATTTAACTATAAAGACACAAACACCTTGGAAGAAGGTCTCTCCAATGTTATCTTCCCAGGGAACACTCCAATTTAACCTCACTGTTAAATTATTGGAGAGTTTTTCCCTGTCAACTGGAGAGAGACGTCTCAATAGACGCTTTGAATTTAACTGTAAAGACACAAACACCTTGGAAGAAGGTCTCTCCAATGTTATCTTCCCAGGGAACACTCCAATTTAACCTCACTGTTAAATTATTGGAGAGTTTTTCCCTGTCAACTGGAGAGAGACGTCTCAATAGACTCTTTGAATTTAACTATAAAGACACAAACACCTTAGAAGAAGGTCTCTCCAATGTTATCTTCCCAGGGAACACTCCAATTTAACCTCACTGTTAATGTATTGGAGAGTTTTTCCTTTTCAACTGGAAATAGGCGTCTCAATAGACTCTTTGAATTTAACTATAAAGACACAAACACCTTGGAAGAAGGTCTCTCCAATGTTATCTTCCCAGGGAACACTCCAATTTAACCTCACTGTTAAATTATTGGAGAGTTTTTCCCTGTCAACTGGAGAGAGACGTCTCAATAGACGCTTTGAATTTAACTGTAAAGACACAAACACCTTGGAAGAAGGTCTCTCCAATGTTATCTTCCCAGGGAACACTCCAATTTAACCTCACTGTTAAATTATTGGAGAGTTTTTCCCTGTCAACTGGAGAGAGACGTCTCAATAGACGCTTTGAATTTAACTGTAAAGACACAAACACCTTGGAAGAAGGTCTCTCCAATGTTATCTTCCCAGGGAACACTCCAATTTAACCTCACTGATAAAGTATTGGAGAGGTTTTCCTTTTCAACTGGAAATAGGCGTCTCAATAGACTCTTTGAATTTAACTATAAAGACACAAACACCTTGGAAGAAGGTCTCTCCAATGTTATCTTCCCAGGGAACACTCCAATTTAACCTCACTGATAAAGTATTGGAGAGGTTTTCCTTTTCAACTGGAAATAGGCGTCTCAATAGACTCTTTGAATTTAACTATAAAGACACAAACACCTTGGAAGAAGGTCTCTCCAATGTTATCTTCCCAGGGAACACTCCAATTTAACCTCACTGATAAAGTATTGGAGAGGTTTTCCTTTTCAACTGGAAATAGGCGTCTCAATAGACTCTTTGAATTTAACTGTAAAGACACAAACACCTTGGAAGAAGGTCTCTCCAATGTTATCTTCCCAGGGAACACTCCAGTTTAATCTCACTGATAAAGTATTGGAGAGGTTTTCCTTTTCAACTGGAAATAGGCGTCTCAATAGACTCTTTGAATTTAACTATAAAGACACAAACACCTTAGAAGAAGGTCTCTCCAATGTTATCTTCCCAGGGAACACTCCAATTTAACCTCACTGTTAATGTATTGGAGAGTTTTTCCTTTTCAACTGGAAATAGGCGTCTCAATAGACTCTTTGAATTTAACTATAAAGACACAAACACCTTGGAAGAAGGTCTCTCCAATGTTATCTTCCCAGGGAACACTCCAATTTAACCTCGGTGTTAAATTATTGGAGAGTTTTTCCCTGTCAACTGGAGAGAGACGTCTCAATAGACACTTTGAATTTAACTGTAAAGACACAAACACCTTGGAAGAAGGTCTCTCCAATGTTATCTTCCCAGGGAACACTCCAATTTAACCTCACTGTTAATGTATTGGAGAGTTTTTCCCTGTCAACTGGAGAGAGACGTCTCAATAGACGCTTTGAATTTAACTGTAAAGACACAAACACCTTGGAAGAAGGTCTCTCCAATGTTATCTTCCCAGGGAACACTCCAATTTAACCTCACTGTTAAATTATTGGAGAGTTTTTCCCTGTCAACTGGAGAGAGGCGTCTCAATAGACGCTTTGAATTTAACTGTAAAGACACAAACACCTTGGAAGAAGGTCTCTCCAATGTTATCTTCCCAGGGAACACTCCAGTTTAATCTCACTGATAAAGTATTGGAGAGGTTTTCCTTTTCAATTGGAAATAGGCGTCTCAAAAGACTCTTTGAATTTAACTATAAAGACACAAACACCTTGGAAGAAGGTCTCTCCAATGTTATCTTCCCAGGGAACACTCCAATTTAACCTCACTGATAAAGTATTGGAGAGGTTTTCCTTTTCAACTGGAAATAGGCGTCTCAATAGACTCTTTGAATTTAACTGTAAAGACACAAACACCTTGGAAGAAGGTCTCTCCAATGTTATCTTCCCAGGGAACACTCCAATTTAACCTCACTGTTAAATTATTGGAGAGTTTTTCCCTGTCAACTGGAGAGAGGCGTCTCAATAGACGCTTTGAATTTAACTGTAAAGACACAAACACCTTGGAAGAAGGTCTCTCCAATGTTATCTTCCCAGGGAACACTCCAATTTAACCTCACTGTTAAATTATTGGAGAGTTTTTCCCTGTCAACTGGAGAGAGACGTCTCAATAGACTCTTTGAATTTAACTATAAAGACACAAACACCTTGGAAGAAGGTCTCTCCAATGTTATCTTCCCAGGGAACACTCCAATTTAACCTCACTGTTAATGTATTGGAGAGGTTTTCCTTTTCAACTGGAAATAGGCGTCTCAATAGGCTCTTTGAATTTAACTGTAAAGACACAAACACCTTGGAAGAAGGTCTCTCCAATGTTATCTTCCCAGGGAACACTCCAGTTTAATCTCACTGATAAAGTATTGGAGAGTTTTTCCTTTTCAACTGGAGAGAGGCGTCTCAATAGACTCTTTGAATTTAACTATAAAGACACAAACACATTAGAAGAAGGTCTCTCCAATGTTATCTTCCCAGGGAACACTCCAATTTAACCTCGGTGTTAAATTATTGGAGAGTTTTTCCCTGTCAACTGGAGAGAGACGTCTCAATAGGCTCTTTGAATTTAACTGTAAAGACACAAACACCTTGGAAGAAGGTCTCTCCAATGTTATCTTCCCAGGGAACACTCCAATTTAACCTCACTGTTAATGTATTGGAGAGTTTTTCCCTGTCAACTGGAGAGAGACGTCTCAATAGACGCTTTGAATTTAACTGTAAAGACACAAACACCTTGGAAGAAGGTCTCTCCAATGTTATCTTCCCAGGGAACACTCCAATTTAACCTCACTGATAAAGTATTGGAGAGGTTTTCCTTTTCAACTGGAAATAGGCGTCTCAATAGACTCTTTGAATTTAACTGTAAAGACACAAACACCTTGGAAGAAGGTCTCTCCAATGTTATCTTCCCAGGGAACACTCCAGTTTAATCTCACTGATAAAGTATTGGAGAGGTTTTCCTTTTCAACTGGAAATAGGCGTCTCAATAGACTCTTTGAATTTAACTATAAACACACAAACACCTTGGAAGAAGGTCTCTCCAATGTTATCTTCCCAGGGAACACTCCAATTTAACCTCACTGTTAAATTATTGGAGAGTTTTTCCCTGTCAACTGGAGAGAGACGTCTCAATAGACGCTTTGAATTTAACTGTAAAGACACAAACACCTTGGAAGAAGGTCTCTCCAATGTTATCTTCCCAGGGAACACTCCAATTTAACCTCACTGATAAAGTATTGGAGAGGTTTTCCTTTTCAACTGGAAATAGGCGTCTCAATAGACTCTTTGAATTTAACTGTAAAGACACAAACACCTTGGAAGAAGGTCTCTCCAATGTTATCTTCCCAGGGAACACTCCAGTTTAATCTCACTGATAAAGTATTGGAGAGGTTTTCCTTTTCAACTGGAAATAGGCGTCTCAATAGACTCTTTGAATTTAACTATAAACACACAAACACCTTGGAAGAAGGTCTCTCCAATGTTATCTTCCCAGGGAACACTCCAATTTAACCTCACTGTTAAATTATTGGAGAGTTTTTCCCTGTCAACTGGAGAGAGGCGTCTCAATAGACGCTTTGAATTTAACTGTAAAGACACAAACACCTTGGAAGAAGGTCTCTCCAATGTTATCTTCCCAGGGAACACTCCAATTTAACCTCACTGTTAAATTATTGGAGAGTTTTTCCCTGTCAACTGGAGAGAGACGTCTCAATAGACTCTTTGAATTTAACTATAAAGACACAAACACCTTGGAAGAAGGTCTCTCCAATGTTATCTTCCCAGGGAACACTCCAATTTAACCTCACTGTTAATGTATTGTAGAGGTTTTCCTTTTCAACTGGAAATAGGCGTCTCAATAGACTCTTTGAATTTAACTATAAAGACACAAACACCTTGGAAAAAGGTCTCTCCAATGTTATCTTCCCAGGGAACACTCCAGTTTAATCTCACTGATAAAGTATTGGAGAGGTTTTCCTGTTCAACTGGAGATAGGCGTCTTAATAGGCTCTTTGAATTTAACTGTAAAGACACAAACACCCTTGGAAGAAGGTCTCTCCAATGTTATCTTCCCAGGGAACACTCCAATTTAACCTCACTGTTAAATTATTGGAGAGTTTTTCCCTGTCAACTGGAGAGAGACGTCTCAATAGACGCTTTGAATTTAACTGTAAAGACACAAACACCTTGGAAGAAGGTCTCTCCAATGTTATCTTCCCAGGGAACACTCCAATTTAACCTCACTGATAAAGTATTGGAGAGGTTTTCCTTTTCAACTGGAAATAGGCGTCTCAATAGACTCTTTGAATTTAACTATAAAGACACAAACACCTTGGAAGAAGGTCTCTCCAATGTTATCTTCCCAGGGAACACTCCAATTTAACCTCACTGATAAAGTATTGGAGAGGTTTTCCTTTTCAACTGGAAATAGGCGTCTCAATAGACTCTTTGAATTTAACTGTAAAGACACAAACACCTTGGAAGAAGGTCTCTCCAATGTTATCTTCCCAGGGAACACTCCAATTTAACCACACTGTTAAATTATTGGAGAGTTTTTCCCTGTCAACTGGAGAGAGACGTCTCAATAGACTCTTTGAATTTAACTATAAAGACACAAACACCTTAGAAGAAGGTCTCTCCAATGTTATCTTCCCAGGGAACACTCCAATTTAACCTCACTGTTAAATTATTGGAGAGTTTTTCCCTGTCAACTGGAGAGAGACGTCTCAATAGACTCTTTGAATTTAACTATAAAGACACAAACACCTTGGAAGAAGGTCTCTCCAATGTTATCTTCCCAGGGAACACTCCAGTTTAATCTCACTGATAAAGTATTGGAGAGGTTTTCCTTTTCAACTGGAAATAGGCATCTCAATAGACTCTTTGAATTTAACTATAAAGACACAAACACCTTGGAAGAAGGTCTCTCCAATGTTATCTTCCCAGGGAACACTCCAGTTTAATCTCACTGATAAAGTATTGGAGAGGTTTTCCTTTTCAATTGGAAATAGGCGTCTCAATAGACTCTTTGAATTTAACTATAAAGACACAAACACCTTGGAAGAAGGTCTCTCCAATGTTATCTTCCCAGGGAACACTCCAATTTAACCTCACTGATAAAGTATTGGAGAGGTTTTCCTTTTCAACTGGAAATAGGCGTCTCAATAGACTCTTTAAATTTAACTGTAAAGACACAAACACCTTGGAAGAAGGTCTCTCCAATGTTATCTTCCCAGGGAACACTCCAGTTTAATCTCACTGATAAAGTATTGGAGAGGTTTTCCTTTTCAACTGGAAATAGGCGTCTCAATAGACTCTTTGAATTTAACTATAAACACACAAACACCTTGGAAGAAGGTCTCTCCAATGTTATCTTCCCAGGGAACACTCCAATTTAACCTCACTGTTAAATTATTGGAGAGTTTTTCCCTGTCAACTGGAGAGAGGCGTCTCAATAGACGCTTTGAATTTAACTGTAAAGACACAAACACCTTGGAAGAAGGTCTCTCCAATGTTATCTTCCCAGGGAACACTCCAATTTAACCTCACTGTTAAATTATTGGAGAGTTTTGCCCTGTCAACTGGAGAGAGACGTCTCAATAGACTCTTTGAATTTAACTATAAAGACACAAACACCTTGGAAGAAGGTCTCTCCAATGTTATCTTCCCAGGGAACACTCCAATTTAACCTCACTGTTAATGTATTGTAGAGGTTTTCCTTTTCAACTGGAAATAGGCGTCTCAATAGGCTCTTTGAATTTAACTGTAAAGACACAAACACCTTGGAAGAAGGTCTCTCCAATGTTATCTTCCCAGGGAACACTCCAGTTTAATCTCACTGATAAAGTATTGGAGAGGTTTTCCTTTTCAACTGGAAATAGGCATCTCAATAGACTCTTTGAATTTAACTATAAAGACACAAACACCTTGGAAGAAGGTCTCTCCAATGTTATCTTCCCAGGGAACACTCCAGTTTAATCTCACTGATAAAGTATTGGAGAGGTTTTCCTTTTCAATTGGAAATAGGCGTCTCAATAGACTCTTTGAATTTAACTATAAAGACACAAACACCTTGGAAGAAGGTCTCTCCAATGTTATCTTCCCAGGGAACACTCCAATTTAACCTCACTGATAAAGTATTGGAGAGGTTTTCCTTTTCAACTGGAAATAGGCGTCTCAATAGACTCTTTAAATTTAACTGTAAAGACACAAACACCTTGGAAGAAGGTCTCTCCAATGTTATCTTCCCAGGGAACACTCCAGTTTAATCTCACTGATAAAGTATTGGAGAGGTTTTCCTTTTCAACTGGAAATAGGCGTCTCAATAGACTCTTTGAATTTAACTATAAAGACACAAACACCTTGGAAGAAGGTCTCTCCAATGTTATCTTCCCAGGGAACACTCCAATTTAACGTCACTGTTAAATTATTGGAGAGTTTTTCCCTGTCAACTGGAGAGAGGCGTCTCAATAGACGCTTTGAATTTAACTGTAAAGACACAAACACCTTGGAAGAAGGTCTCTCCAATGTTATCTTCCCAGGGAACACTCCAATTTAACCTCACTGTTAAATTATTGGAGAGTTTTTCCCTGTCAACTGGAGAGAGACGTCTCAATAGACTCTTTGAATTTAACTATAAAGACACAAACACATTAGAAGAAGGTCTCTCCAATGTTATCTTCCCAGGGAACACTCCAATTTAACCTCGGTGTTAAATTATTGGAGAGTTTTTCCCTGTCAACTGGAGAGAGACGTCTCAATAGACGCTTTGAATTTAACTGTAAAGACACAAACACCTTGGAAGAAGGTCTCTCCAATGTTATCTTCCCAGGGAACACTCCAATTTAACCTCACTGTTAATGTATTGGAGAGTTTTTCCCTGTCAACTGGAGAGAGACGTCTCAATAGACGCTTTGAATTTAACTGTAAAGACACAAACACCTTGGAAGAAGGTCTCTCCAATGTTATCTTCCCAGGGAACACTCCAATTTAACCTCACTGTTAAATTATTGGAGAGTTTTTCCCTGTCAACTGGAGAGAGACGTCTCAATAGACGCTTTGAATTTAACTGTAAAGACACAAACACCTTGGAAGAAGGTCTCTCCAATGTTATCTTCCCAGGGAACACTCCAATTTAACCTCACTGTTAAATTATTGGAGAGTTTTTCCCTGTCAACTGGAGAGAGACGTCTCAATAGACTCTTTGAATTTAACTATAAAGACACAAACACCTTGGAAGAAGGTCTCTCCAATGTTATCTTCCCAGGGAACACTCCAGTTTAATCTCACTGATAAAGTATTGGAGAGGTTTTCCTTTTCAACTGGAGATAGGCGTCTTAATAGGCTCTTTGAATTTAACTGTAAAGACACAAACACCTTGGAAGAAGGTCTCTCCAATGTTATCTTCCCAGGGAACACTCCAATTTAACCTCACTGTTAAATTATTGGAGAGTTTTTCCCTGTCAACTGGAGAGAGACGTCTCAATAGACGCTTTGAATTTAACTGTAAAGACACAAACACCTTGGAAGAAGGTCTCTCCAATGTTATCTTCCCAGGGAACACTCCAATTTAACCTCACTGTTAAATTATTGGAGAGTTTTTCCCTGTCAACTGGAGAGAGACGTCTCTATAGACTCTTTGAATTTAACTATAAAGACACAAACACCTTAGAAGAAGTTCTCTCCAATGTTATCTTCCCAGGGAACACTCCAATTTAACCTCACTGATAAAGTATTGGAGAGGTTTTCCTTTTCAACTGGAAATAGGCGTCTCAATAGACTCTTTGAATTTAACTATAAAGACACAAACACCTTGGAAGAAGGTCTCTCCAATGTTATCTTCCCAGGGAACGCTCCAATTTAACCTCACTGATAAAGTATTGGAGAGGTTTTCCTTTTCAACTGGAAATAGGCGTCTCAATAGACTCTTTGAATTTAACTGTAAAGACACAAACACCTTGGAAGAAGGTCTCTCCAATGTTATCTTCCCAGGGAACACTCCAGTTTAATCTCACTGATAAAGTATTGGAGAGGTTTTCCTTTTCAACTGGAAATAGGCGTCTCAATAGACTCTTTGAATTTAACTATAAAGACACAAACACCTTGGAAGAAGGTCTCTCCAATGTTATCTTCCCAGGGAACACTCCAATTTAACCTCACTGTTAAATTATTGGAGAGTTTTTCCCTGTCAACTGGAGAGAGACGTCTCAATAGACTCTTTGAATTTAACTATAAAGACACAAACACCTTAGAAGAAGGTCTCTCCAATGTTATCTTCCCAGGGAACACTCCAATTTAACCTCACTGTTAAATTATTGGAGAGTTTTTCCTTTTCAACTGGAGAGAGGCGTCTCAATAGACTCTTTGAATTTAACTATAAAGACACAAACACCTTGGAAGAAGGTCTCTCCAATGTTATCTTCCCAGGGAACAGTCCAATTTAACCTCACTGTTAAATTATTGGAGAGTTTTTCCCTGTCAACTGGAGAGAGACGTCTCAATAGACTCTTTGAATTTAACTATAAAGACACAAACACCTTGGAAGAAGGTCTCTCCAATGTTATCTTCCCAGGGAACACTCCAGTTTAATCTCACTGATAAAGTATTGGAGAGGTTTTCCTTTTCAACTGGAGAGAGGCGTCTCAATAGACTCTTTGAATTTAACTATAAAGACACAAACACCTTGGGAGAAGGTCTCTCCAATGTTATCTTCCCAGGGAACACTCCAATTTAACCTCACTGTTAAATTATTGGAGAGTTTTTCCCTGTCAACTGGAGAGAGGCGTCTCAATAGACGCTTTGAATTTAACTGTAAAGACACAAACACCTTGGAAGAAGGTCTCTCCAATGTTATCTTCCCAGGGAACACTCCAGTTTAATCTCACTGATAAAGTATTGGAGAGGTTTTCCTTTTCAACTGGAAATAGGCGTCTCAATAGACTCTTTGAATTTAACTGTAAAGACACAAACACCTTGGAAGAAGGTCTCTCCAATGTTATCTTCCCAGGGAACACTCCAATTTAACCTCACTGTTAAATTATTGGAGAGTTTTTCCCTGTCAACTGGAGAGAGGCGTCTCAATAGACTCTTTGCATTTAACTATAAAGACACAAACACCTTGGAAGAAGGTCTCTCCAATGTTATCTTCCCAGGGAACACTCCAATTTAACCTCACTGTTAATGTATTGGAGAGGTTTTCCTTTTCAACTGGAAATAGGCGTCTCAATAGACTCTTTGAATTTAACTATAAAGACACAAACACCTTGGAAGAAGGTCTCTCCAATGTTATCTTCCCAGGGAACACTCCAATTTAACCTCACTGTTAATGTATTGGAGAGGTTTTCCTTTTCAACTGGAAATAGGCGTCTCAATAGACTCTTTGAATTTAACTATAAAGACACAAACACCTTGGAAGAAGGTCTCTCCAATGTTATCTTCCCAGGGAACACTCCAATTTAACCTCACTGTTAAATTATTGGAGAGTTTTTCCCTGTCAACTGGAGAGAGGCGTCTCAATAGACTCTTTGCATTTAACTATAAAGACACAAACACCTTAGAAGAAGGTCTCTCCAATGTTATCTTCCCAGGGAACACTCCAGTTTAATCTCACTGATAAAGTATTGGAGAGTTTTTCCTTTTCAACTGGAGAGAGGCGTCTCAATAGACTCTTTGAATTTAACTATAAAGACACAAACACCTTAGAAGAAGGTCTCTCCAATGTTATCTTCCCAGGGAACACTCCAATTTAACCTCGGTGTTAAATTATTGGAGAGTTTTTCCCTGTCAACTGGAGAGAGGCGTCTCAATAGACGCTTTGAATTTAACTGTAAAGACACAAACACCGTGGAAGAAGGTCTCTCCAATGTTATCTTCCCAGGGAACACTCCAGTTTAATCTCACTGATAAGGTATTGGAGAGGTTTTCCTTTTCAACTGGAGATAGGCGTCTCAATAGGCTCTTTGAATTTAACTGTAAAGACACGAAACACCTTGGAAGAAGGTCTCTCCAATGTTATCTTCCCAGGGAACACTCCAGTTTAATCTCACTGATAAAGTATTGGAGAGGTTTTCCTTTTCAACTGGAAATAGGCGTCTCAATAGACTCTTTGAATTTAACTATAAAGACACAAACACCTTGGAAGAAGGTCTCTCCAATGTTATCTTCCCAGGGAACACTCCAATTTAACCTCACTGTTAATGTATTGGAGAGTTTTTCCTTTTCAACTGGAGAGAGGCGTCTCAATAGACTCTTTGAATTTAACTATAAAGACACAAACACCTTGGAAGAAGGTCTCTCCAATGTTATCTTCCCAGGGAACACTCCAATTTAACCTCACTGTTAATGTATTGGAGAGTTTTTCCCTGTCAACTGGAGAGAGACGTCTCAATAGACGCTTTGAATTTAACTGTAAAGACACAAACACCTTGGAAGAAGGTCTCTCCAATGTTATCTTCCCAGGGAACACTCCAATTTAATCTCACTGATAAAGTATTGGATAGGTTTTCCTTTTCAACTGGAGATAGGCGTCTCAATAGACTCTTTGAATTTAACTATAAAGACACAAACACCTTAGAAGAAGGTCTCTTCAATGTTATCTTCCCAGGGAACACTCCAATTTAACCACACTGTTAATGTATTGGAGAGTTTTTCCTTTTCAACTGGAGATAGGCGTCTCAATAGACGCTTTGAATTTAACTGTAAAGACACAAACACCTTGGAAGAAGGTCTCTTCAATGTTATCTTCCCAGGGAACACTCCAGTTTAATCTCACTGATAAAGTATTGGAGAGGTTTTCCTTTTCAACTGGAGATAGGCGTCTTAATAGGCTCTTTGAATTTAACTGTAAAGACACAAACACCTTGGAAGAAGGTCTCTCCAATGTTATCTTCCCAGGGAACACTCCAGTTTAATCTCACTGATAAAGTATTGGAGAGGTTTTCCTTTTCAACTGGAGATAGGCGTCTCAATAGACTCTTTGAATTTAACTATAAAGACACAAACACCTTGGAAGAAGGTCTCTCCAATGTTATCTTCCCAGGGAACACTCCAATTTAACCTCACTGTTAAATTATTGGAGAGTTTTTCCCTGTCAACCGGAGAGAAACGTCTCAATAGACGCTTTGAATTTAACTGTAAAGACACTGAAACACCTTGGAAGAAGGTCTCTCCAATGTTATCTTCCCAGGGAACACTCCAGTTTAATCTCACTGATCAAGTATTGGAGAGTTTTTCCTTTTCAACTGGAGATAGGCGTCTCAATAGGCTCTTTGAATTTAATTGTAAAGACACAAACACCTTGGAAGAAGGTCTCTCCAATGTTATCTTCCCAGGGAACTCTCCAATTTAACCTCACTGTTAAATTATTGGAGAGTTTTTCCCTGTCAACTGGAGAGAAACGTCTCAATAGACGCTTTGAATTTAACTGTAAAGACACAAACACCTTGGAAGAAGGTCTCTCCAATGTTATCTTCCCAGGGAACACTCCAATTTAATCTCACTGATAAAGTATTGGACAGTTTTTCCATGTCAACTGGAGAGAAACGTCTCAATAGACGCTTTGAATTTAACTGTAAAGACACAAACACCTTGGAAGAAGGTCTCTCCAATGTTATCTTCCCAGGGAACACTCCAGTTTAATCTCACTGATAAAGTATTGGAGAGGTTTTCCTTTTCAACTGGAGATAGGCGTCTTAATAGGCTCTTTGAATTTAACTATAAGACACAAACACCTTAGAAGAAGGTCTCTTCAATGTTATCTTCCCAGGGAACACTCCAATTTAATCTCACTGATAAAGTATTGGAGAGGTTTTCCTTTTCAACTGGAGATAGGCGTCTCAATAGGCTCTTTGAATTTAACTGTAAAGACACTGAAACACCTTGGAAGAAGGTCTCTCCAATGTTATCTTCCCAGGGAACACTCCAGTTTAATCTCACTGATCAAGTATTGGAGAGTTTTTCCTTTTCAACTGGAGATAGGCGTCTCAATAGGCTCTTTGAATTTAATTGTAAAGACACAAACACCTTGGAAGAAGGTCTCTCCAATGTTATCTTCCCAGGGAACACTCCAATTTAACCTCACTGTTAATGTATTCGAGAGTTTTTCCCTGTCAACTGGAGAGAGGCGTCTTAATAGACTCTTTGAATTTAACTGTAAAGACACAAACACCTTGGAAGAAGGTCTCTCCAATGTTATCTTCCCAGGGAACACTCCAGTTTAATCTCACTGATCAAGTATTGGAGAGTTTTTCCTTTTCAACTGGAGATAGGCGTCTCAATAGACGCTTTGAATTTAACTGTAAAGACACAAACACCTTGGAAGAAGGTCTCTTCAATGTTATCTTCCCAGGGAACACTCCAGTTTAATCTCACTGATCAAGTATTGGAGAGTTTTTCCTTTTCAACTGGAGATAGGCGTCTCAATAGGCTCTTTGAATTTAATTGTAAAGACACAAACACCTTGGAAGAAGGTCTCTCCAATGTTATCTTCCCAGGGAACACTCCAATTTAACCTCACTGTTAATGTATTCGAGAGTTTTTCCCTGTCAACTGGAGAGAGGCGTCTTAATAGACTCTTTGAATTTAACTGTAAAGACACAAACACCTTGGAAGAAGGTCTCTCCAATGTTATCTTCCCAGGGAACACTCCAATTTAACCTCACTGTTAAATTATTGGAGAGTTTTTCCCTGTCAACTGGAGAGAGGCGTCTTAATAGACTCTTTGAATTTAACTGTAAAGACACAAACACCTTAGAAGAAGGTCTCTCCAATGTTATCTTCCCAGGGAACACTCCAATTTAACCTCACTGTTAAATTATTGGAGAGTTTTTCCCTGTCAACTGGAGATAGGCGTCTCAATAGGCTCTTTGAATTTAACTGTAAAGACACAAACACCTTGGAAGAAGGTCTCTCCAATGTTATCTTCCCAGGGAACACTCCAGTTTAATCTCACTGATAAAGTATTGGAGAGGTTTTCCTTTTCAACTGGAGATAGGCGTCTCAATAGGCTCTTTGAATTTAACTATAAAGACACAAACACCTTAGAAGAAGGTCTCTCCAATGTTATCTTCCCAGGGAACACTCCAATTTAACCTCACTGTTAATGTATTGGAGAGTTTTTCTCTGTCAACTGGAGATAGGCGTCTCAATAGGCTCTTTGAATTTAACTGTAAAGACACTGAAACACCTTGGAAGAAGGTCTCTCCAATGTTATCTTCCCAGGGAACACTCCAATTTAACCTCACTGTTAAAGTATTGGAGAGTTTTTCCCTGCCAACTGGAGATAGGCGTCTTAATAGACTCTTTGAATTTAACTGTAAAGACACAAACACCTTGGAAGAAGGTCTCTCCAATGTTATCTTCCCAGGGAACACTCCAGTTTAATCTCACTGATAAAGTATTGGAGAGGTTTTCCTTTTCAATTGGAAATAGGCGTCTCAATAGACTCTTTGAATTTAACTATAAAGACACAAACACCTTGGAAGAAGGTCTCTCCAATGTTATCTTCCCAGGGAACACTCCAATTTAACCTCACTGATAAAGTATTGGAGAGGTTTTCCTTTTCAACTGGAAATAGGCGTCTCAATAGACTCTTTAAATTTAACTGTAAAGACACAAACACCTTGGAAGAAGGTCTCTCCAATGTTATCTTCCCAGGGAACACTCCAGTTTAATCTCACTGATAAAGTATTGGAGAGGTTTTCCTTTTCAACTGGAAATAGGCGTCTCAATAGACTCTTTGAATTTAACTATAAAGACACAAACACCTTGGAAGAAGGTCTCTCCAATGTTATCTTCCCAGGGAACACTCCAATTTAACGTCACTGTTAAATTATTGGAGAGTTTTTCCCTGTCAACTGGAGAGAGGCGTCTCAATAGACGCTTTGAATTTAACTGTAAAGACACAAACACCTTGGAAGAAGGTCTCTCCAATGTTATCTTCCCAGGGAACACTCCAATTTAACCTCACTGTTAAATTATTGGAGAGTTTTTCCCTGTCAACTGGAGAGAGACGTCTCAATAGACTCTTTGAATTTAACTATAAAGACACAAACACATTAGAAGAAGGTCTCTCCAATGTTATCTTCCCAGGGAACACTCCAATTTAACCTCGGTGTTAAATTATTGGAGAGTTTTTCCCTGTCAACTGGAGAGAGACGTCTCAATAGACGCTTTGAATTTAACTGTAAAGACACAAACACCTTGGAAGAAGGTCTCTCCAATGTTATCTTCCCAGGGAACACTCCAATTTAACCTCACTGTTAATGTATTGGAGAGTTTTTCCCTGTCAACTGGAGAGAGACGTCTCAATAGACGCTTTGAATTTAACTGTAAAGACACAAACACCTTGGAAGAAGGTCTCTCCAATGTTATCTTCCCAGGGAACACTCCAATTTAACCTCACTGTTAAATTATTGGAGAGTTTTTCCCTGTCAACTGGAGAGAGACGTCTCAATAGACGCTTTGAATTTAACTGTAAAGACACAAACACCTTGGAAGAAGGTCTCTCCAATGTTATCTTCCCAGGGAACACTCCAATTTAACCTCACTGTTAAATTATTGGAGAGTTTTTCCCTGTCAACTGGAGAGAGACGTCTCAATAGACTCTTTGAATTTAACTATAAAGACACAAACACCTTGGAAGAAGGTCTCTCCAATGTTATCTTCCCAGGGAACACTCCAGTTTAATCTCACTGATAAAGTATTGGAGAGGTTTTCCTTTTCAACTGGAGATAGGCGTCTTAATAGGCTCTTTGAATTTAACTGTAAAGACACAAACACCTTGGAAGAAGGTCTCTCCAATGTTATCTTCCCAGGGAACACTCCAATTTAACCTCACTGTTAAATTATTGGAGAGTTTTTCCCTGTCAACTGGAGAGAGACGTCTCAATAGACGCTTTGAATTTAACTGTAAAGACACAAACACCTTGGAAGAAGGTCTCTCCAATGTTATCTTCCCAGGGAACACTCCAATTTAACCTCACTGTTAAATTATTGGAGAGTTTTTCCCTGTCAACTGGAGAGAGACGTCTCTATAGACTCTTTGAATTTAACTATAAAGACACAAACACCTTAGAAGAAGTTCTCTCCAATGTTATCTTCCCAGGGAACACTCCAATTTAACCTCACTGATAAAGTATTGGAGAGGTTTTCCTTTTCAACTGGAAATAGGCGTCTCAATAGACTCTTTGAATTTAACTATAAAGACACAAACACCTTGGAAGAAGGTCTCTCCAATGTTATCTTCCCAGGGAACGCTCCAATTTAACCTCACTGATAAAGTATTGGAGAGGTTTTCCTTTTCAACTGGAAATAGGCGTCTCAATAGACTCTTTGAATTTAACTGTAAAGACACAAACACCTTGGAAGAAGGTCTCTCCAATGTTATCTTCCCAGGGAACACTCCAGTTTAATCTCACTGATAAAGTATTGGAGAGGTTTTCCTTTTCAACTGGAAATAGGCGTCTCAATAGACTCTTTGAATTTAACTATAAAGACACAAACACCTTGGAAGAAGGTCTCTCCAATGTTATCTTCCCAGGGAACACTCCAATTTAACCTCACTGTTAAATTATTGGAGAGTTTTTCCCTGTCAACTGGAGAGAGACGTCTCAATAGACTCTTTGAATTTAACTATAAAGACACAAACACCTTAGAAGAAGGTCTCTCCAATGTTATCTTCCCAGGGAACACTCCAATTTAACCTCACTGTTAAATTATTGGAGAGTTTTTCCTTTTCAACTGGAGAGAGGCGTCTCAATAGACTCTTTGAATTTAACTATAAAGACACAAACACCTTGGAAGAAGGTCTCTCCAATGTTATCTTCCCAGGGAACACTCCAATTTAACCTCACTGTTAATGTATTGGAGAGTTTTTCCTTTTCAACTGGAGAGAGGCGTCTCAATAGACTCTTTGAATTTAACTATAAAGACACAAACACCTTGGAAGAAGGTCTCTCCAATGTTATCTTCCCAGGGAACACTCCAATTTAACCTCACTGTTAAATTATTGGAGAGTTTTTCCCTGTCAACTGGAGAGAGACGTCTCAATAGACTCTTTGAATTTAACTATAAAGACACAAACACCTTAGAAGAAGGTCTCTCCAATGTTATCTTCCCAGGGAACACTCCAATTTAACCTCACTGTTAAATTATTGGAGAGTTTTTCCTTTTCAACTGGAGAGAGGCGTCTCAATAGACTCTTTGAATTTAACTATAAAGACACAAACACCTTGGAAGAAGGTCTCTCCAATGTTATCTTCCCAGGGAACACTCCAATTTAACCTCACTGTTAAATTATTGGAGAGTTTTTCCCTGTCAACTGGAGAGAGACGTCTCAATAGACTCTTTGAATTTAACTATAAAGACACAAACACCTTGGAAGAAGGTCTCTCCAATGTTATCTTCCCAGGGAACACTCCAATTTAACCTCACTGTTAATGTATTGGAGAGTTTTTCCTTTTCAACTGGAGAGAGGCGTCTCAATAGACTCTTTGAATTTAACTATAAAGACACAAACACCTTGGAAGAAGGTCTCTCCAATGTTATCTTCCCAGGGAACACTCCAATTTAACCTCACTGTTAAATTATTGGAGAGTTTTTCCCTGTCAACTGGAGAGAGACGTCTCAATAGACTCTTTGAATTTAACTATAAAGACACAAACACCTTGGAAGAAGGTCTCTCCAATGTTATCTTCCCAGGGAACACTCCAGTTTAATCTCACTGATAAAGTATTGGAGAGGTTTTCCTTTTCAACTGGAAATAGGCGTCTCAATAGACTCTTTGAATTTAACTGTAAAGACACAAACACCTTGGAAGAAGGTCTCTCCAATGTTATCTTCCCAGGGAACACTCCAATTTAACCTCACTGTTAAATTATTGGAGAGTTTTTCCCTGTCAACTGGAGAGAGGCGTCTCAATAGACTCTTTGCATTTAACTATAAAGACACAAACACCTTGGAAGAAGGTCTCTCCAATGTTATCTTCCCAGGGAACACTCCAATTTAACCTCACTGTTAATGTATTGGAGAGGTTTTCCTTTTCAACTGGAAATAGGCGTCTCAATAGACTCTTTGAATTTAACTATAAAGACACAAACACCTTGGAAGAAGGTCTCTCCAATGTTATCTTCCCAGGGAACACTCCAATTTAACCTCACTGTTAATGTATTGGAGAGGTTTTCCTTTTCAACTGGAAATAGGCGTCTCAATAGACTCTTTGAATTTAACTATAAAGACACAAACACCTTGGAAGAAGGTCTCTCCAATGTTATCTTCCCAGGGAACACTCCAATTTAACCTCACTGTTAAATTATTGGAGAGTTTTTCCCTGTCAACTGGAGAGAGGCGTCTCAATAGACTCTTTGCATTTAACTATAAAGACACAAACACCTTAGAAGAAGGTCTCTCCAATGTTATCTTCCCAGGGAACACTCCAATTTAACCTCACTGTTAATGTATTGGAGAGTTTTTCCTTTTCAACTGGAGAGAGGCGTCTCAATAGACTCTTTGAATTTAACTATAAAGACACAAACACCTTAGAAGAAGGTCTCTCCAATGTTATCTTCCCAGGGAACACTCCAGTTTAATCTCACTGATAAAGTATTGGAGAGTTTTTCCTTTTCAACTGGAGAGAGGCGTCTCAATAGACTCTTTGAATTTAACTATAAAGACACAAACACCTTAGAAGAAGGTCTCTCCAATGTTATCTTCCCAGGGAACACTCCAATTTAACCTCGGTGTTAAATTATTGGAGAGTTTTTCCCTGTCAACTGGAGAGAGGCGTCTCAATAGACGCTTTGAATTTAACTGTAAAGACACAAACACCGTGGAAGAAGGTCTCTCCAATGTTATCTTCCCAGGGAACACTCCAGTTTAATCTCACTGATAAGGTATTGGAGAGGTTTTCCTTTTCAACTGGAGATAGGCGTCTCAATAGGCTCTTTGAATTTAACTGTAAAGACACGAAACACCTTGGAAGAAGGTCTCTCCAATGTTATCTTCCCAGGGAACACTCCAGTTTAATCTCACTGATAAAGTATTGGAGAGGTTTTCCTTTTCAACTGGAAATAGGCGTCTCAATAGACTCTTTGAATTTAACTATAAAGACACAAACACCTTGGAAGAAGGTCTCTCCAATGTTATCTTCCCAGGGAACACTCCAATTTAACCTCACTGTTAATGTATTGGAGAGTTTTTCCTTTTCAACTGGAGAGAGGCGTCTCAATAGACTCTTTGAATTTAACTATAAAGACACAAACACCTTGGAAGAAGGTCTCTCCAATGTTATCTTCCCAGGGAACACTCCAATTTAACCTCACTGTTAATGTATTGGAGAGTTTTTCCCTGTCAACTGGAGAGAGACGTCTCAATAGACGCTTTGAATTTAACTGTAAAGACACAAACACCTTGGAAGAAGGTCTCTCCAATGTTATCTTCCCAGGGAACACTCCAATTTAATCTCACTGATAAAGTATTGGATAGGTTTTCCTTTTCAACTGGAGATAGGCGTCTCAATAGACTCTTTGAATTTAACTATAAAGACACAAACACCTTAGAAGAAGGTCTCTTCAATGTTATCTTCCCAGGGAACACTCCAATTTAACCACACTGTTAATGTATTGGAGAGTTTTTCCTTTTCAACTGGAGATAGGCGTCTCAATAGACGCTTTGAATTTAACTGTAAAGACACAAACACCTTGGAAGAAGGTCTCTCCAATGTTATCTTCCCAGGGAACACTCCAGTTTAATCTCACTGATAAAGTATTGGAGAGGTTTTCCTTTTCAACTGGAGATAGGCGTCTCAATAGACTCTTTGAATTTAACTATAAAGACACAAACACCTTAGAAGAAGGTCTCTTCAATGTTATCTTCCCAGGGAACACTCCAATTTAACCTCACTGTTAAATTATCGGAGAGTTTTTCCCTGTCAACCGGAGAGAAACGTCTCAATAGACGCTTTGAATTTAACTGTAAAGACACTGAAACACCTTGGAAGAAGGTCTCTCCAATGTTATCTTCCCAGGGAACACTCCAGTTTAATCTCACTGATCAAGTATTGGAGAGTTTTTCCTTTTCAACTGGAGATAGGCGTCTCAATAGGCTCTTTGAATTTAATTGTAAAGACACAAACACCTTGGAAGAAGGTCTCTCCAATGTTATCTTCCCAGGGAACTCTCCAATTTAACCTCACTGTTAAATTATTGGAGAGTTTTTCCCTGTCAACTGGAGAGAAACGTCTCAATAGACGCTTTGAATTTAACTGTAAAGACACAAACACCTTGGAAGAAGGTCTCTCCAATGTTATCTTCCCAGGGAACACTCCAATTTAATCTCACTGATAAAGTATTGGACAGTTTTTCCATGTCAACTGGAGAGAAACGTCTCAATAGACGCTTTGAATTTAACTGTAAAGACACAAACACCTTGGAAGAAGGTCTCTCCAATGTTATCTTCCCAGGGAACACTCCAGTTTAATCTCACTGATAAAGTATTGGAGAGGTTTTCCTTTTCAACTGGAGATAGGCGTCTTAATAGGCTCTTTGAATTTAACTATAAGACACAAACACCTTAGAAGAAGGTCTCTTCAATGTTATCTTCCCAGGGAACACTCCAATTTAATCTCACTGATAAAGTATTGGAGAGGTTTTCCTTTTCAACTGGAGATAGGCGTCTCAATAGGCTCTTTGAATTTAACTGTAAAGACACTGAAACACCTTGGAAGAAGGTCTCTCCAATGTTATCTTCCCAGGGAACACTCCAGTTTAATCTCACTGATCAAGTATTGGAGAGTTTTTCCTTTTCAACTGGAGATAGGCGTCTCAATAGGCTCTTTGAATTTAATTGTAAAGACACAAACACCTTGGAAGAAGGTCTCTCCAATGTTATCTTCCCAGGGAACACTCCAATTTAACCTCACTGTTAATGTATTCGAGAGTTTTTCCCTGTCAACTGGAGAGAGGCGTCTTAATAGACTCTTTGAATTTAACTGTAAAGACACAAACACCTTGGAAGAAGGTCTCTCCAATGTTATCTTCCCAGGGAACACTCCAATTTAACCTCACTGTTAAATTATTGGAGAGTTTTTCCCTGTCAACTGGAGAGAGGCGTCTTAATAGACTCTTTGAATTTAACTGTAAAGACACAAACACCTTGGAAGAAGGTCTCTCCAATGTTATCTTCCCAGGGAACACTCCAATTTAACCTCACTGTTAAATTATTGGAGAGTTTTTCCCTGTCAACTGGAGAGAAACGTCTCAATAGACGCTTTGAAATTAACTGTAAAGACACAAACACCTTGGAAGAAGGTCTCTCCAATGTTATCTTCCCAGGGAACACTCCAGTTTAATCTCACTGATAAAGTATTGGAGAGGTTTTCCTTTTCAACTGGAGATAGGCGTCTCAATAGGCTCTTTGAATTTAACTATAAAGACACAAACACCTTAGAAGAAGGTCTCTCCAATGTTATCTTCCCAGGGAACACTCCAATTTAACCTCACTGTTAATGTATTGGAGAGTTTTTCTCTGTCAACTGGAGATAGGCGTCTCAATAGGCTCTTTGAATTTAACTGTAAAGACACTGAAACACCTTGGAAGAAGGTCTCTCCAATGTTATCTTCCCAGGGAACACTCCAATTTAACCTCACTGTTAAAGTATTGGAGAGTTTTTCCCTGCCAACTGGAGATAGGCGTCTTAATAGACTCTTTGAATTTAACTGTAAAGACACAAACACCTTGGAAGAAGGTCTCTCCAATGTTATCTTCCCAGGGAACACTCCAGTTTAACCTCACTGTTAATGTATTGGAGAGTTTTTCCTTTTCAACTGGAGATAGGCGTCTTAATAGGCTCTTTGAATTTAACTGTAAAGACACAAACACCTTGGAAGAAGGTCTCTCCAATGTTATCTTCCCAGGGAACACTCCAATTTAACCTCACTGTTAAATTATTGAAGAGTTTTTCCCTGTCAACCGGAGAGAAACGTCTCAATAGACGCTTTGAATTTAACTGTAAAGACACAAACACCTTGGAAGAAGGTCTCTCCAATGTTATCTTCCCAGGGAACACTCCAATTTAATCTCACTGATAAAGTATTGGACAGTTTTTCCATGTCAACTGGAGATAGGCGTCTTAATAGGCTCTTTGAATTTAACTATAAAGACACAAACACCTTAGAAGAAGGTCTCTTCAATGTTATCTTCCCAGGGAACACTCCAATTTAATCTCACTGATAAAGTATTGGAGAGTTTTTCCCTGTCAACTGGAGAGAGGCGTCTCAATAGACGCTTTGAATTTAACTGTAAAGACACTGAAACACCTTGGAAGAAGGTCTCTCCAATGTTATCTTCCCAGGGAACACTCCAGTTTAATCTCACTGATCAAGTATTGGAGAGTTTTTCCTTTTCAACTGGAGATAGGCGTCTCAATAGGCTCTTTGAATTTAATTGTAAAGACACAAACACCTTGGAAGAAGGTCTCTCCAATGTTATCTTCCCAGGGAACACTCCAGTTTAATCTCACTGATCAAGTATTGGAGAGTTTTTCCTTTTCAACTGGAGAGAAACGTCTCAATAGACGCTTTGAATTTAACTGTAAAGACACAAACACCTTGGAAGAAGGTCTCTCCAATGTCATCTTCCCAGGGAACACTCCAGTTTAATCTCACTGATAAAGTATTGGAGAGGTTTTCCTTTTCAACTGGAGATAGGCGTCTTAATAGGCTCTTTGAATTTAACTGTAAAGACACAAACACCTTGGAAGAAGGTCTCTCCAATGTTATCTTCCCAGGGAACACTCCAGTTTAATCTCACTGATAAAGTATTGGAGAGTTTTTCCTTTTCAGCTGGAGAGAGGCGTCTTAATAGGCTCTTTGAATTTAACTGTTAAGACACAAACACCTTGGAAGAAGGTCTCTCCAATGTTATCTTCCCAGGGAACACTCCAGTTTAATCTCACTGATAAAGTATTGGAGAGGTTTTCCTTTTCAACTGGAGATAGGCGTCTCAATAGGCTCTTTGAATTTAACTATAAAGACACAAACACCTTAGAAGAAGGTCTCTCCAATGTTATCTTCCCAGGGAACACTCCAGTTTAATCTCACTGATAAAGTATTGGAGAGTTTTTCCTTTTCAGCTGGAGAGAGGCGTCTTAATAGGCTCTTTGAATTTAACTGTTAAGACACAAACACCTTGGAAGAAGGTCTCTCCAATGTTATCTTCCCAGGGAACACTCCAGTTTAATCTCACTGATAAAGTATTGGAGAGGTTTTCCTTTTCAACTGGAGATAGGCGTCTCAATAGGCTCTTTGAATTTAACTATAAAGACACAAACACCTTAGAAGAAGGTCTCTCCAATGTTATCTTCCCAGGGAACACTCCAATTTAACCTCACTGTTAAATTATTGGAGAGTTTTTCCCTGTCAACTGGAGAGAAACGTCTCAATAGACGCTTTGAATTTAACTGTAAAGACACAAACACCTTGGAAGAAGGTCTCTCCAATGTTATCTTCCCAGGGAACACTCCAGTTTAATCTCACTGATAAAGTATTGGAGAGGTTTTCCTTTTCAACTGGAGATAGGCGTCTCAATAGGCTCTTTGAATTTAACTGTAAAGACACAAACACCTTGGAAGAAGGTCTCTCCAATGTTATCTTCCCAGGGAACTCTCCAATTTAACCTCACTGTTAATGTATTGGAGAGTTTTTCCCTGCCAACTGGAGAGAGGCATCTCAATAGGCTCTTTGAATTTAACTGTAAAGACACAAACACCTTGGAAGAAGGTCTCTCCAATGTTATCTTCCCAGGGAACACTCCAATTTAACCTCACTGTTAATGTATTGGAGAGTTTTTCCTTTTCAACTGGAGAGAGGCGTCTCAATAGACTCTTTGAATTTAACTATAAAGACACAAACACCTTGGAAGAAGGTCTCTCCAATGTTATCTTCCCAGGGAACACTCCAATTTAACCTCACTGTTAATGTATTGGAGAGTTTTTCCTTTTCAACTGGAGAGAGGCGTCTCAATAGACTCTTTGAATTTAACTATAAAGACACAAACACCTTGGAAGAAGGTCTCTCCAATGTTATCTTCCCAGGGAACACTCCAATTTAACCTCGGTGTTAAATTATTGGAGAGTTTTTCCCTGTCAACTGGAGAGAGACGTCTCAATAGACGCTTTGAATTTAACTGTAAAGACACAAACACCTTGGAAGAAGGTCTCTCCAATGTTATCTTCCCAGGGAACACTCCAGTTTAATCTCACTGATCAAGTATTGGAGAGTTTTTCCTTTTCAACTGGAGATAGGCGTCTCAATAGGCTCTTTGAATTTAATTGTAACGACACAAACACCTTGGAAGAAGGTCTCTCCAATGTTATCTTCCCAGGGAACACTCCAATTTAACCTCACTGTTAATGTATTGGAGAGTTTTTCCCTGTCAACTGGAGAGAGACGTCTCAATAGACGCTTTGAATTTAACTGTAAAGACACAAACACCTTGGAAGAAGGTCTCTCCAATGTTATCTTCCCAGGGAACACTCCAATTTAACCTCACTGTTAAATTATTGGAGAGTTTTTCCCTGTCAACTGGAGAGAAACGTCTCAATAGACGCTTTGAATTTAACTGTAAAGACACAAACACCTTGGAAGAAGGTCTCTCCAATGTTATCTTCCCAGGGAACACTCCAATTTAATCTCACTGATAAAGTATTGGAGAGGTTTTCCTTTTCAACTGGAGATAGGCGTCTTAATAGGCTCTTTGATTTTAACTGTAAAGACACAAACACCTTGGAAGAAGGTCTCTCCAATGTTATCTTCCCAGGGAACACTCCAGTTTAATCTCACTGATAAAGTATTGGAGAGTTTTTCCTTTTCAACTGGAGAGAGGCGTCTTAATAGGCTCTTTGAATTTAACTGTAAAGACACTGAAACACCTTGGAAGAAGGTCTCTCCAATGTTATCTTCCCAGGGAACACTCCAGTTTAATCTCACTGATCAAGTATTGGAGAGTTTCCTTTTCAACTGGAGATAGGCGTCTCAATAGGCTCTTTGAATTTAATTGTAAAGACACAAACACCTTGGAAGAAGGTCTCTCCAATGTTATCTTCCCAGGGAACACTCCAATTTAACCTCACTGTTAATGTATTGGAGAGTTTTTCCCTGTCAACTGGAGAGAGACGTCTCAATAGACGCTTTGAATTCAACTGTAAAGACACAAACACCTTGGAAGAAGGTCTCTCCAATGTTATCTTCCCAGGGAACTCTCCAATTTAACCTCACTGTTAATGTATTGGAGAGTTTTTCCCTGTCAACTGGAGAGAGGCGTCTTAATAGACTCTTTGAATTTAACTATAAAGACACAAACACCTTGGAAGAAGGTCTCTCCAATGTTATCTTCCCAGGGAACACTCCAGTTTAATCTCACTGATAAAGTATTGGAGAGGTTTTCCTTTTCAACTGGAGATAGGCGTCTCAATAGGCTCTTTGAATTTAACTATAAAGACACAAACACCTTAGAAGAAGGTCTCTCCAATGTTATCTTCCCAGGGAACACTCCAATTTAACCTCACTGTTAATATATTGGAGAGTTTTTCCCTGCCAACTGGAGATAGGCGTCTTAATAGACTCTTTGAATTTAACTGTAAAGACACAAACACCTTGGAAGAAGGTCTCTCCAATGTTATCTTCCCAGGGAACACTCCAGTTTAATCTCACTGATAAAGTATTGGAGAGGTTTTCCTTTTCAACTGGAGATAGGCGTCTCAATAGGCTCTTTGAATTTAACTATAAAGACACAAACACCTTGGAAGAAGGTCTCTCCAATGTTATCTTCCCAGGGAACACTCCAGTTTAATCTCACTGATAAAGTATTGGAGAGGTTTTCCTTTTCAACTGGAGATAGGCGTCTCAATAGGCTCTTTGAATTTAACTATAAAGACACAAACACCTTAGAAGAAGGTCTCTCCAATGTTATCTTCCCAGGGAACACTCCAATTTAACCTCACTGTTAAATTATTGGAGAGTTTTTCCCTGTCAACTGGAGAGAAACGTCTCAATAGACGCTTTGAATTTAACTGTAAAGACACAAACACCTCGGAAGAAGGTCTCTCCAATGTTATCTTCCCAGGGAACACTCCAGTTTAATCTCACTGATAAAGTATTGGAGAGGTTTTCCTTTTCAACTGGAGATAGGCGTCTTAATAGGCTCTTTGAATTTAACTGTAAAGACACAAACACCTTGGAAGAAGGTCTCTCCAATGTTATCTTCCCAGGGAACACTCCAGTTTAATCTCACTGATAAAGTATTGGAGAGTTTTTCCTTTTCAACTGGAGAGAGGCGTCTTAATAGGCTCTTTGAATTTAACTGTAAAGACACAAACACCTTCGAAGAAGGTCTCTCCAATGTTATCTTCCCAGGGAACACTCCAGTTTAATCTCACTGATAAAGTATTGGAGAGGTTTTCCTTTTCAACTGGAGATAGGCGTCTCAATAGGCTCTTTGAATTTAACTGTAAAGACACAAACACCTTGGAAGAAGGTCTCTCCAATGTTATCTTCCCAGGGAACACTCCAGTTTAATCTCACTGATAAAGTATTGGAGAGGTTTTCCTTTTCAACTGGAGATAGGCGTCTCAATAGGCTCTTTGAATTTAACTGTAAAGACACAAACACCTTGGAAGAAGGTCTCTCCAATGTTATCTTCCCAGGGAACACTCCAATTTAATCTCACTGATTCAGTATTGGAGAGGTTTTCCTTTTCAACTGGAGATAGGCATCTTAATAGGCTCTTTGAATTTAACTGTAAAGACACAAACACCTTAGAAGAAGGTCTCTCCAATGTTATCTTCCCAGGGAACACTCCAGTTTAATCTCACTGATAAAGTATTGGAGAGTTTTTCCTTTTCAACTGGAGATAGGCGTCTCAATAGGCTCTTTGAATTTAATTGTAAAGACACAAACACCTTGGAAGAAGGTCTCTCCAATGTTATCTTCCCAGGGAACACTCCAATTTAACCTCACTGTTAATGTATTGGAGAGTTTTTCCCTGTCAACTGGAGAGAGACGTCTCAATAGGCGCTTTGAATTTAACTGTAAAGACACAAACACCTTGGAAGAAGGTCTCTCCAATGTTATCTTCCCAGGGAACACTCCAATTTAACCTCACTGTTAAATTATTGGAGAGTTTTTCCCTGTCAACTGGAGAGAAACGTCTCAATAGACGCTTTGAATTTAACTGTAAAGACACAAACACCTTGGAAGAAGGTCTCTCCAATGTTATCTTCCCAGGGAACACTCCAATTTAACCTCACTGATAAAGTATTGGAGAGGTTTTCCTTTTCAACTGGAGATAGGCGTCTTAATAGGCTCTTTGAATTTAACTATAAAGACACAAACACCTTAGAAGAAGGTCTCTCCAATGTTATCTTCCCAGGGAACACTCCAATTTAATCTCACTGATAAAGTATTGGACAGTTTTTCCCTGTCAACTGGAGATAGGCGTCTTAATAGGCTCTTTGAATTTAACTATAAAGACACAAACACCTTAGAAGAAGGTCTCTTCAATGTTATCTTCCCAGGGAACACTCCAATTTAACCTCACTGTTAAATTATTGGAGAGTTTTTCCCTGTCAACTGGAGAGAGGCGTCTCAATAGACGCTTTGAATTTAACTGTAAAGACACAAACACCTTGGAAGAAGGTCTCTCCAATGTTATCTTCCCAGGGAACACTCCAGTTTAATCTCACTGATAAAGTATTGGAGAGGTTTTCCTTTTCAACTGGAGATAGGCGTCTTAATAGGCTCTTTGAATTTAACTGTAAAGACACAAACACCTTGGAAGAAGGTCTCTCCAATGTTATCTTCCCAGGGAACACTCCAGTTTAATCTCACTGATAAAGTATTGGAGAGGTTTTCCTTTTCAACTGGAGATAGGCATCTTAATAGGCTGTTTGAATTTAACTATAAAGACACAAACACCTTAGAAGAAGGTCTCTCCAATGTTATCTTCCCAGGGAACACTCCAATTTAATCTCACTGATAAAGTATTGGACAGTTTTTCCCTGTCAACTGGAGATAGGCGTCTTAATAGGCTCTTTGAATTTAACTATAAAGACACAAACACCTTAGAAGAAGGTCTCTTCAATGTTATCTTCCCAGGGAACACTCCAATTTAACCTCACTGTTAAATTATTGGAGAGTTTTTCCCTGTCAACTGGAGAGAGGCGTCTCAATAGACGCTTTGAATTTAACTGTAAAGACACAAACACCTTGGAAGAAGGTCTCTCCAATGTTATCTTCCCAGGGAACACTCCAGTTTAATCTCACTGATAAAGTATTGGAGAGGTTTTCCTTTTCAACTGGAGATAGGCGTCTTAATAGGCTCTTTGAATTTAACTGTAAAGACACAAACACCTTGGAAGAAGGTCTCTCCAATGTTATCTTCCCAGGGAACACTCCAGTTTAATCTCACTGATAAAGTATTGGAGAGGTTTTCCTTTTCAACTGGAGATAGGCGTCTTAATAGACTCTTTGAATTTAACTATAAAGACACAAACACCTTAGAAGAAGGTCTCTTCAATATTATCTTCCCAGGGAACACTCCAATTTAACCACACTGTTAATGTATTGGAGAGTTTTTCCCTGTCAACTGGAGAGAGGCGTCTCAATAGACGCTTTGAATTTAACTGTAAAGACACTGAAACACCTTGGAAGAAGGTCTCTCCAATGTTATCTTCCCAGGGAACACTCCAGTTTAATCTCACTGATAAAGTATTGGACAGTTTTTCCATGTCAACTGGAGATAGGCGTCTTAATAGGCTCTTTGAATTTAACTATAAAGACACAAACACCTTAGAAGAAGGTCTCTTCAATGTTATCTTCCCAGGGAACACTCCAATTTAACCTCACTGTTAAATTATTGGAGAGTTTTTCCCTGTCAACTGGAGAGAAACGTCTCAATAGACGCTTTGAATTTAACTGTAAAGACACAAACACCTTGGAAGAAGGTCTCTCCAATGTTATCTTCCCAGGGAACACTCCAGTTTAATCTCACTGATAAAGTATTGGAGAGTTTTTCCTTTTCAACTGGAGATAGGCGTCTTAATAGGCTCTTTGAATTTAACTGTAAAGACACAAACACCTTGGAAGAAGGTCTCTCCAATGTTATCTTCCCAGGGAACACTCCAGTTTAATCTCACTGATAAAGTATTGGAGAGGTTTTCCTTTTCAACTGGAGATAGGCGTCTCAATAGACTCTTTGAATTTAACTATAAAGACACAAACACCTTAGAAGAAGGTCTCTTCAATGTTATCTTCCCAGGGAACACTCCAATTTAATCTCACTGATAAAGTATTGGAGAGTTTTTCCCTGTCAACTGGAGAGAGGCGTCTCAATAGACGCTTTGAATTTAACTGTAAAGACACTGAAACACCTTGGAAGAAGGTCTCTCCAATGTTATCTTCCCAGGGAACACTCCAGTTTAATCTCACTGATCAAGTATTGGAGAGTTTTTCCTTTTCAACTGGAGATAGGCGTCTCAATAGGCTCTTTGAATTTAACTATAAAGACACAAACACCTTGGAAGAAGGTCTCTCCAATGTTATCTTCCCAGGGAACACTCCAATTTAACCTCACTGTTAAATTATTGGAGAGTTTTTCCCTGTCAACTGGAGAGAAACGTCTCAATAGACGCTTTGAATTTAACTGTAAAGACACAAACACCTTGGAAGAAGGTCTCTCCAATGTTATCTTCCCAGGGAACACTCCAATTTAACCTCACTGTTAATATATTGGAGAGTTTTTCCCTGTCAACTGGAGAGAAACGTCTCAATAGACGCTTTGAATTTAACTGTAAAGACACAAACACCTCGGAAGAAGGTCTCTCCAATGTTATCTTCCCAGGGAACTCTCCAATTTAACCTCACTGTTAATGTATTGGAGAGTTTTTCCCTGCCAACTGGAGAGAGGCATCTCAATAGGCTCTTTGAATTTAACTATAAAGACACAAACACCTTAGAAGAAGGTCTCTCCAATGTTATCTTCCCAGGGAACACTCCAGTTTAATCTCACTGATAAAGTATTGGAGAGTTTTTCCTTTTCAACTGGAGAGAGGCGTCTTAATAGGCTCTTTGAATTTAACTGTAAAGACACAAACACCTTGGAAGAAGGTCTCTCCAATGTTATCTTCCCAGGGAACACTCCAGTTTAATCTCACTGATAAAGTATTGGAGAGGTTTTCCTTTTCAACTGGAGATAGGCGTCTCAATAGGCTCTTTGAATTTAACTGTAAAGACACAAACACCTTGGAAGAAGGTCTCTCCAATGTTATCTTCCCAGGGAACACTCCAATTTAATCTCACTGATTCAGTATTGGAGAGTTTTTCCTTTTCAACTGGAGAGAGGCGTCTTAATAGGCTCTTTGAATTTAACTGTAAAGACACAAACACCTTGGAAGAAGGTCTCTCCAATGTTATCTTCCCAGGGAACACTCCAGTTTAATCTCACTGATAAAGTATTGGAGAGGTTTTCCTTTTCAACTGGAGATAGGCGTCTCAATAGGCTCTTTGAATTTAACTGTAAAGACACAAACACCTTGGAAGAAGGTCTCTCCAATGTTATCTTCCCAGGGAACACTCCAGTTTAATCTCACTGATAAAGTATTGGAGAGGTTTTCCTTTTCAACTGGAGATAGGCGTCTCAATAGGCTCTTTGAATTTAACTGTAAAGACACAAACACCTTGGAAGAAGGTCTCTCCAATGTTATCTTCCCAGGGAACACTCCAATTTAATCTCACTGATTCAGTATTGGAGAGGTTTTCCTTTTCAACTGGAGATAGGCATCTTAATAGGCTCTTTGAATTTAACTGTAAAGACACAAACACCTTGGAAGAAGGTCTCTCCAATGTTATCTTCCCAGGGACCACTCCAGTTTAATCTCACTGATAAAGTATTGGAGAGTTTTTCCTTTTCAACTGGAGATAGGCGTCTCAATAGGCTCTTTGAATTTAATTGTAAAGACACAAACACCTTGGAAGAAGGTCTCTCCAATGTTATCTTCCCAGGGAACACTCCAATTTAACCTCACTGTTAATGTATTGGAGAGTTTTTCCCTGTCAACTGGAGAGAGACGTCTCAATAGACGCTTTGAATTTAACTGTAAAGACACAAACACCTTGGAAGAAGGTCTCTCCAATGTTATCTTCCCAGGGAACACTCCAATTTAACCTCACTGTTAAATTATTGGAGAGTTTTTCCCTGTCAACTGGAGAGAAACGTCTCAATAGACGCTTTGAATTTAACTATAAAGACACAAACACCTTAGAAGAAGGTCTCTTCAATGTTATCTTCCCAGGGAACACTCCAATTTAACCTCACTGTTAAATTATTGGAGAGTTTTTCCCTGTCAACCGGAGAGAAACGTCTCAATAGACGCTTTGAATTTAACTGTAAAGACACTGAAACACCTTGGAAGAAGGTCTCTCCAATGTTATCTTCCCAGGGAACACTCCAGT
Organism: Epinephelus awoara; assembly: GCA_035609425.1. Classification (NCBI taxonomy): domain Eukaryota; kingdom Metazoa; phylum Chordata; class Actinopteri; order Perciformes; family Serranidae; genus Epinephelus; species Epinephelus awoara. The sequence goes on from CM069313.1 coordinate 13,285,030, forward strand.
TTAATCTCACTGATCAAGTATTGGAGAGTTTTTCCTTTTCAACTGGAGATAGGCGTCTCAATAGGCTCTTTGAATTTAATTGTAAAGACACAAACACCTTGGAAGAAGGTCTCTCCAATGTTATCTTCCCAGGGAACTCTCCAATTTAACCTCACTGTTAAATTATTGGAGAGTTTTTCCCTGTCAACTGGAGAGAAACGTCTCAATAGACGCTTTGAATTTAACTGTAAAGACACAAACACCTTGGAAGAAGGTCTCTCCAATGTTATCTTCCCAGGGAACACTCCAATTTAATCTCACTGATAAAGTATTGGACAGTTTTTCCATGTCAACTGGAGAGAAACGTCTCAATAGACGCTTTGAATTTAACTGTAAAGACACAAACACCTTGGAAGAAGGTCTCTCCAATGTTATCTTCCCAGGGAACACTCCAGTTTAATCTCACTGATAAAGTATTGGAGAGGTTTTCCTTTTCAACTGGAGATAGGCGTCTTAATAGGCTCTTTGAATTTAACTATAAGACACAAACACCTTAGAAGAAGGTCTCTTCAATGTTATCTTCCCAGGGAACACTCCAATTTAATCTCACTGATAAAGTATTGGAGAGGTTTTCCTTTTCAACTGGAGATAGGCGTCTCAATAGGCTCTTTGAATTTAACTGTAAAGACACTGAAACACCTTGGAAGAAGGTCTCTCCAATGTTATCTTCCCAGGGAACACTCCAGTTTAATCTCACTGATCAAGTATTGGAGAGTTTTTCCTTTTCAACTGGAGATAGGCGTCTCAATAGGCTCTTTGAATTTAATTGTAAAGACACAAACACCTTGGAAGAAGGTCTCTCCAATGTTATCTTCCCAGGGAACACTCCAATTTAACCTCACTGTTAATGTATTCGAGAGTTTTTCCCTGTCAACTGGAGAGAGGCGTCTTAATAGACTCTTTGAATTTAACTGTAAAGACACAAACACCTTGGAAGAAGGTCTCTCCAATGTTATCTTCCCAGGGAACACTCCAATTTAACCTCACTGTTAAATTATTGGAGAGTTTTTCCCTGTCAACTGGAGAGAGGCGTCTTAATAGACTCTTTGAATTTAACTGTAAAGACACAAACACCTTGGAAGAAGGTCTCTCCAATGTTATCTTCCCAGGGAACACTCCAATTTAACCTCACTGTTAAATTATTGGAGAGTTTTTCCCTGTCAACTGGAGAGAAACGTCTCAATAGACGCTTTGAAATTAACTGTAAAGACACAAACACCTTGGAAGAAGGTCTCTCCAATGTTATCTTCCCAGGGAACACTCCAGTTTAATCTCACTGATAAAGTATTGGAGAGGTTTTCCTTTTCAACTGGAGATAGGCGTCTCAATAGGCTCTTTGAATTTAACTATAAAGACACAAACACCTTAGAAGAAGGTCTCTCCAATGTTATCTTCCCAGGGAACACTCCAATTTAACCTCACTGTTAATGTATTGGAGAGTTTTTCTCTGTCAACTGGAGATAGGCGTCTCAATAGGCTCTTTGAATTTAACTGTAAAGACACTGAAACACCTTGGAAGAAGGTCTCTCCAATGTTATCTTCCCAGGGAACACTCCAATTTAACCTCACTGTTAAAGTATTGGAGAGTTTTTCCCTGCCAACTGGAGATAGGCGTCTTAATAGACTCTTTGAATTTAACTGTAAAGACACAAACACCTTGGAAGAAGGTCTCTCCAATGTTATCTTCCCAGGGAACACTCCAGTTTAACCTCACTGTTAATGTATTGGAGAGTTTTTCCTTTTCAACTGGAGATAGGCGTCTTAATAGGCTCTTTGAATTTAACTGTAAAGACACAAACACCTTGGAAGAAGGTCTCTCCAATGTTATCTTCCCAGGGAACACTCCAATTTAACCTCACTGTTAAATTATTGAAGAGTTTTTCCCTGTCAACCGGAGAGAAACGTCTCAATAGACGCTTTGAATTTAACTGTAAAGACACAAACACCTTGGAAGAAGGTCTCTCCAATGTTATCTTCCCAGGGAACACTCCAATTTAATCTCACTGATAAAGTATTGGACAGTTTTTCCATGTCAACTGGAGATAGGCGTCTTAATAGGCTCTTTGAATTTAACTATAAAGACACAAACACCTTAGAAGAAGGTCTCTTCAATGTTATCTTCCCAGGGAACACTCCAATTTAATCTCACTGATAAAGTATTGGAGAGTTTTTCCCTGTCAACTGGAGAGAGGCGTCTCAATAGACGCTTTGAATTTAACTGTAAAGACACTGAAACACCTTGGAAGAAGGTCTCTCCAATGTTATCTTCCCAGGGAACACTCCAGTTTAATCTCACTGATCAAGTATTGGAGAGTTTTTCCTTTTCAACTGGAGATAGGCGTCTCAATAGGCTCTTTGAATTTAATTGTAAAGACACAAACACCTTGGAAGAAGGTCTCTCCAATGTTATCTTCCCAGGGAACACTCCAGTTTAATCTCACTGATCAAGTATTGGAGAGTTTTTCCTTTTCAACTGGAGAGAAACGTCTCAATAGACGCTTTGAATTTAACTGTAAAGACACAAACACCTTGGAAGAAGGTCTCTCCAATGTCATCTTCCCAGGGAACACTCCAGTTTAATCTCACTGATAAAGTATTGGAGAGGTTTTCCTTTTCAACTGGAGATAGGCGTCTTAATAGGCTCTTTGAATTTAACTGTAAAGACACAAACACCTTGGAAGAAGGTCTCTCCAATGTTATCTTCCCAGGGAAATCTCCAATTTAACCTCACTGTTAATGTATTGGAGAGTTTTTCCCTGCCAACTGGAGAGAGGCATCTCAATAGGCTCTTTGAATTTAACTATAAAGACACAAACACCTTAGAAGAAGGTCTCTCCAATGTTATCTTCCCAGGGAACACTCCAGTTTAATCTCACTGATAAAGTATTGGAGAGTTTTTCCTTTTCAGCTGGAGAGAGGCGTCTTAATAGGCTCTTTGAATTTAACTGTTAAGACACAAACACCTTGGAAGAAGGTCTCTCCAATGTTATCTTCCCAGGGAACACTCCAGTTTAATCTCACTGATAAAGTATTGGAGAGGTTTTCCTTTTCAACTGGAGATAGGCGTCTCAATAGGCTCTTTGAATTTAACTATAAAGACACAAACACCTTAGAAGAAGGTCTCTCCAATGTTATCTTCCCAGGGAACACTCCAATTTAACCTCACTGTTAAATTATTGGAGAGTTTTTCCCTGTCAACTGGAGAGAAACGTCTCAATAGACGCTTTGAATTTAACTGTAAAGACACAAACACCTTGGAAGAAGGTCTCTCCAATGTTATCTTCCCAGGGAACACTCCAGTTTAATCTCACTGATAAAGTATTGGAGAGGTTTTCCTTTTCAACTGGAGATAGGCGTCTCAATAGGCTCTTTGAATTTAACTGTAAAGACACAAACACCTTGGAAGAAGGTCTCTCCAATGTTATCTTCCCAGGGAACTCTCCAATTTAACCTCACTGTTAATGTATTGGAGAGTTTTTCCCTGCCAACTGGAGAGAGGCATCTCAATAGGCTCTTTGAATTTAACTATAAAGACACAAACACCTTAGAAGAAGGTCTCTCCAATGTTATCTTCCCAGGGAACACTCCAGTTTAATCTCACTGATAAAGTATTGGAGAGTTTTTCCTTTTCAACTGGAGAGAGGCGTCTTAATAGGCTCTTTGAATTTAACTGTAAAGACACAAACACCTTGGAAGAAGGTCTCTCCAATGTTATCTTCCCAGGGAACACTCCAATTTAACCTCACTGTTAATGTATTGGAGAGTTTTTCCTTTTCAACTGGAGAGAGGCGTCTCAATAGACTCTTTGAATTTAACTATAAAGACACAAACACCTTGGAAGAAGGTCTCTCCAATGTTATCTTCCCAGGGAACACTCCAATTTAACCTCGGTGTTAAATTATTGGAGAGTTTTTCCCTGTCAACTGGAGAGAGACGTCTCAATAGACGCTTTGAATTTAACTGTAAAGACACAAACACCTTGGAAGAAGGTCTCTCCAATGTTATCTTCCCAGGGAACACTCCAGTTTAATCTCACTGATCAAGTATTGGAGAGTTTTTCCTTTTCAACTGGAGATAGGCGTCTCAATAGGCTCTTTGAATTTAATTGTAACGACACAAACACCTTGGAAGAAGGTCTCTCCAATGTTATCTTCCCAGGGAACACTCCAATTTAACCTCACTGTTAATGTATTGGAGAGTTTTTCCCTGTCAACTGGAGAGAGACGTCTCAATAGACGCTTTGAATTTAACTGTAAAGACACAAACACCTTGGAAGAAGGTCTCTCCAATGTTATCTTCCCAGGGAACACTCCAATTTAACCTCACTGTTAAATTATTGGAGAGTTTTTCCCTGTCAACTGGAGAGAAACGTCTCAATAGACGCTTTGAATTTAACTGTAAAGACACAAACACCTTGGAAGAAGGTCTCTCCAATGTTATCTTCCCAGGGAACACTCCAATTTAATCTCACTGATAAAGTATTGGAGAGGTTTTCCTTTTCAACTGGAGATAGGCGTCTTAATAGGCTCTTTGATTTTAACTGTAAAGACACAAACACCTTGGAAGAAGGTCTCTCCAATGTTATCTTCCCAGGGAACACTCCAATTTAACCACACTGTTAATGTATTGGAGAGTTTTTCCCTGTCAACTGGAGAGAGGCGTCTCAATAGACGCTTTGAATTTAACTGTAAAGACACTGAAACACCTTGGAAGAAGGTCTCTCCAATGTTATCTTCCCAGGGAACACTCCAGTTTAATCTCACTGATAAAGTATTGGAGAGTTTTTCCTTTTCAACTGGAGAGAGGCGTCTTAATAGGCTCTTTGAATTTAACTGTAAAGACACTGAAACACCTTGGAAGAAGGTCTCTCCAATGTTATCTTCCCAGGGAACACTCCAGTTTAATCTCACTGATCAAGTATTGGAGAGTTTCCTTTTCAACTGGAGATAGGCGTCTCAATAGGCTCTTTGAATTTAATTGTAAAGACACAAACACCTTGGAAGAAGGTCTCTCCAATGTTATCTTCCCAGGGAACACTCCAATTTAACCTCACTGTTAATGTATTGGAGAGTTTTTCCCTGTCAACTGGAGAGAGACGTCTCAATAGACGCTTTGAATTCAACTGTAAAGACACAAACACCTTGGAAGAAGGTCTCTCCAATGTTATCTTCCCAGGGAACTCTCCAATTTAACCTCACTGTTAATGTATTGGAGAGTTTTTCCCTGTCAACTGGAGAGAGGCGTCTTAATAGACTCTTTGAATTTAACTATAAAGACACAAACACCTTGGAAGAAGGTCTCTCCAATGTTATCTTCCCAGGGAACACTCCAGTTTAATCTCACTGATAAAGTATTGGAGAGGTTTTCCTTTTCAACTGGAGATAGGCGTCTCAATAGGCTCTTTGAATTTAACTATAAAGACACAAACACCTTAGAAGAAGGTCTCTCCAATGTTATCTTCCCAGGGAACACTCCAATTTAACCTCACTGTTAATATATTGGAGAGTTTTTCCCTGCCAACTGGAGATAGGCGTCTTAATAGACTCTTTGAATTTAACTGTAAAGACACAAACACCTTGGAAGAAGGTCTCTCCAATGTTATCTTCCCAGGGAACACTCCAGTTTAATCTCACTGATAAAGTATTGGAGAGGTTTTCCTTTTCAACTGGAGATAGGCGTCTCAATAGGCTCTTTGAATTTAACTATAAAGACACAAACACCTTGGAAGAAGGTCTCTCCAATGTTATCTTCCCAGGGAACACTCCAGTTTAATCTCACTGATAAAGTATTGGAGAGGTTTTCCTTTTCAACTGGAGATAGGCGTCTCAATAGGCTCTTTGAATTTAACTATAAAGACACAAACACCTTAGAAGAAGGTCTCTCCAATGTTATCTTCCCAGGGAACACTCCAATTTAACCTCACTGTTAAATTATTGGAGAGTTTTTCCCTGTCAACTGGAGAGAAACGTCTCAATAGACGCTTTGAATTTAACTGTAAAGACACAAACACCTCGGAAGAAGGTCTCTCCAATGTTATCTTCCCAGGGAACACTCCAGTTTAATCTCACTGATAAAGTATTGGAGAGGTTTTCCTTTTCAACTGGAGATAGGCGTCTTAATAGGCTCTTTGAATTTAACTGTAAAGACACAAACACCTTGGAAGAAGGTCTCTCCAATGTTATCTTCCCAGGGAACACTCCAGTTTAATCTCACTGATAAAGTATTGGAGAGTTTTTCCTTTTCAACTGGAGAGAGGCGTCTTAATAGGCTCTTTGAATTTAACTGTAAAGACACAAACACCTTCGAAGAAGGTCTCTCCAATGTTATCTTCCCAGGGAACACTCCAGTTTAATCTCACTGATAAAGTATTGGAGAGGTTTTCCTTTTCAACTGGAGATAGGCGTCTCAATAGGCTCTTTGAATTTAACTGTAAAGACACAAACACCTTGGAAGAAGGTCTCTCCAATGTTATCTTCCCAGGGAACACTCCAGTTTAATCTCACTGATAAAGTATTGGAGAGGTTTTCCTTTTCAACTGGAGATAGGCGTCTCAATAGGCTCTTTGAATTTAACTGTAAAGACACAAACACCTTGGAAGAAGGTCTCTCCAATGTTATCTTCCCAGGGAACACTCCAATTTAATCTCACTGATTCAGTATTGGAGAGGTTTTCCTTTTCAACTGGAGATAGGCATCTTAATAGGCTCTTTGAATTTAACTGTAAAGACACAAACACCTTGGAAGAAGGTCTCTCCAATGTTATCTTCCCAGGGAACACTCCAGTTTAATCTCACTGATAAAGTATTGGAGAGTTTTTCCTTTTCAACTGGAGATAGGCGTCTCAATAGGCTCTTTGAATTTAATTGTAAAGACACAAACACCTTGGAAGAAGGTCTCTCCAATGTTATCTTCCCAGGGAACACTCCAATTTAACCTCACTGTTAATGTATTGGAGAGTTTTTCCCTGTCAACTGGAGAGAGACGTCTCAATAGGCGCTTTGAATTTAACTGTAAAGACACAAACACCTTGGAAGAAGGTCTCTCCAATGTTATCTTCCCAGGGAACACTCCAATTTAACCTCACTGTTAAATTATTGGAGAGTTTTTCCCTGTCAACTGGAGAGAAACGTCTCAATAGACGCTTTGAATTTAACTGTAAAGACACAAACACCTTGGAAGAAGGTCTCTCCAATGTTATCTTCCCAGGGAACACTCCAATTTAACCTCACTGATAAAGTATTGGAGAGGTTTTCCTTTTCAACTGGAGATAGGCGTCTTAATAGGCTCTTTGAATTTAACTATAAAGACACAAACACCTTAGAAGAAGGTCTCTCCAATGTTATCTTCCCAGGGAACACTCCAATTTAATCTCACTGATAAAGTATTGGACAGTTTTTCCCTGTCAACTGGAGATAGGCGTCTTAATAGGCTCTTTGAATTTAACTATAAAGACACAAACACCTTAGAAGAAGGTCTCTTCAATGTTATCTTCCCAGGGAACACTCCAATTTAACCTCACTGTTAAATTATTGGAGAGTTTTTCCCTGTCAACTGGAGAGAGGCGTCTCAATAGACGCTTTGAATTTAACTGTAAAGACACAAACACCTTGGAAGAAGGTCTCTCCAATGTTATCTTCCCAGGGAACACTCCAGTTTAATCTCACTGATAAAGTATTGGAGAGGTTTTCCTTTTCAACTGGAGATAGGCGTCTTAATAGGCTCTTTGAATTTAACTGTAAAGACACAAACACCTTGGAAGAAGGTCTCTCCAATGTTATCTTCCCAGGGAACACTCCAGTTTAATCTCACTGATAAAGTATTGGAGAGGTTTTCCTTTTCAACTGGAGATAGGCATCTTAATAGGCTGTTTGAATTTAACTATAAAGACACAAACACCTTAGAAGAAGGTCTCTCCAATGTTATCTTCCCAGGGAACACTCCAATTTAATCTCACTGATAAAGTATTGGACAGTTTTTCCCTGTCAACTGGAGATAGGCGTCTTAATAGGCTCTTTGAATTTAACTATAAAGACACAAACACCTTAGAAGAAGGTCTCTTCAATGTTATCTTCCCAGGGAACACTCCAATTTAACCACACTGTTAAATTATTGGAGAGTTTTTCCCTGTCAACTGGAGAGAGGCGTCTCAATAGACGCTTTGAATTTAACTGTAAAGACACAAACACCTTGGAAGAAGGTCTCTCCAATGTTATCTTCCCAGGGAACACTCCAGTTTAATCTCACTGATAAAGTATTGGAGAGGTTTTCCTTTTCAACTGGAGATAGGCGTCTTAATAGGCTCTTTGAATTTAACTGTAAAGACACAAACACCTTGGAAGAAGGTCTCTCCAATGTTATCTTCCCAGGGAACACTCCAGTTTAATCTCACTGATAAAGTATTGGAGAGGTTTTCCTTTTCAACTGGAGATAGGCGTCTTAATAGACTCTTTGAATTTAACTATAAAGACACAAACACCTTAGAAGAAGGTCTCTTCAATATTATCTTCCCAGGGAACACTCCAATTTAACCTCACTGTTAATGTATTGGAGAGTTTTTCCCTGTCAACTGGAGAGAGGCGTCTCAATAGACGCTTTGAATTTAACTGTAAAGACACTGAAACACCTTGGAAGAAGGTCTCTCCAATGTTATCTTCCCAGGGAACACTCCAGTTTAATCTCACTGATAAAGTATTGGACAGTTTTTCCATGTCAACTGGAGATAGGCGTCTTAATAGGCTCTTTGAATTTAACTATAAAGACACAAACACCTTAGAAGAAGGTCTCTTCAATGTTATCTTCCCAGGGAACACTCCAATTTAACCTCACTGTTAAATTATTGGAGAGTTTTTCCCTGTCAACTGGAGAGAAACGTCTCAATAGACGCTTTGAATTTAACTGTAAAGACACAAACACCTTGGAAGAAGGTCTCTCCAATGTTATCTTCCCAGGGAACACTCCAGTTTAATCTCACTGATAAAGTATTGGAGAGTTTTTCCTTTTCAACTGGAGATAGGCGTCTTAATAGGCTCTTTGAATTTAACTGTAAAGACACAAACACCTTGGAAGAAGGTCTCTCCAATGTTATCTTCCCAGGGAACACTCCAGTTTAATCTCACTGATAAAGTATTGGAGAGGTTTTCCTTTTCAACTGGAGATAGGCGTCTCAATAGACTCTTTGAATTTAACTATAAAGACACAAACACCTTAGAAGAAGGTCTCTTCAATGTTATCTTCCCAGGGAACACTCCAATTTAATCTCACTGATAAAGTATTGGAGAGTTTTTCCCTGTCAACTGGAGAGAGGCGTCTCAATAGACGCTTTGAATTTAACTGTAAAGACACTGAAACACCTTGGAAGAAGGTCTCTCCAATGTTATCTTCCCAGGGAACACTCCAGTTTAATCTCACTGATCAAGTATTGGAGAGTTTTTCCTTTTCAACTGGAGATAGGCGTCTCAATAGGCTCTTTGAATTTAACTATAAAGACACAAACACCTTGGAAGAAGGTCTCTCCAATGTTATCTTCCCAGGGAACACTCCAGTTTAACCTCACTGTTAAATTATTGGAGAGTTTTTCCCTGTCAACTGGAGAGAAACGTCTCAATAGACGCTTTGAATTTAACTGTAAAGACACAAACACCTCGGAAGAAGGTCTCTCCAATGTTATCTTCCCAGGGAACTCTCCAATTTAACCTCACTGTTAATGTATTGGAGAGTTTTTCCCTGCCAACTGGAGAGAGGCATCTCAATAGGCTCTTTGAATTTAACTATAAAGACACAAACACCTTAGAAGAAGGTCTCTCCAATGTTATCTTCCCAGGGAACACTCCAGTTTAATCTCACTGATAAAGTATTGGAGAGTTTTTCCTTTTCAACTGGAGAGAGGCGTCTTAATAGGCTCTTTGAATTTAACTGTAAAGACACAAACACCTTGGAAGAAGGTCTCTCCAATGTTATCTTCCCAGGGAACACTCCAGTTTAATCTCACTGATAAAGTATTGGAGAGGTTTTCCTTTTCAACTGGAGATAGGCGTCTCAATAGGCTCTTTGAATTTAACTGTAAAGACACAAACACCTTGGAAGAAGGTCTCTCCAATGTTATCTTCCCAGGGAACACTCCAATTTAATCTCACTGATTCAGTATTGGAGAGTTTTTCCTTTTCAACTGGAGAGAGGCGTCTTAATAGGCTCTTTGAATTTAACTGTAAAGACACAAACACCTTGGAAGAAGGTCTCTCCAATGTTATCTTCCCAGGGAACACTCCAGTTTAATCTCACTGATAAAGTATTGGAGAGGTTTTCCTTTTCAACTGGAGATAGGCGTCTCAATAGGCTCTTTGAATTTAACTGTAAAGACACAAACACCTTGGAAGAAGGTCTCTCCAATGTTATCTTCCCAGGGAACACTCCAGTTTAATCTCACTGATAAAGTATTGGAGAGGTTTTCCTTTTCAACTGGAGATAGGCGTCTCAATAGGCTCTTTGAATTTAACTGTAAAGACACAAACACCTTGGAAGAAGGTCTCTCCAATGTTATCTTCCCAGGGAACACTCCAATTTAATCTCACTGATTCAGTATTGGAGAGGTTTTCCTTTTCAACTGGAGATAGGCATCTTAATAGGCTCTTTGAATTTAACTGTAAAGACACAAACACCTTGGAAGAAGGTCTCTCCAATGTTATCTTCCCAGGGACCACTCCAGTTTAATCTCACTGATAAAGTATTGGAGAGTTTTTCCTTTTCAACTGGAGATAGGCGTCTCAATAGGCTCTTTGAATTTAATTGTAAAGACACAAACACCTTGGAAGAAGGTCTCTCCAATGTTATCTTCCCAGGGAACACTCCAATTTAACCTCACTGTTAATGTATTGGAGAGTTTTTCCCTGTCAACTGGAGAGAGACGTCTCAATAGACGCTTTGAATTTAACTGTAAAGACACAAACACCTTGGAAGAAGGTCTCTCCAATGTTATCTTCCCAGGGAACACTCCAATTTAACCTCACTGATAAAGTATTGGAGAGGTTTTCCTTTTCAACTGGAGATAGGCGTCTTAATAGGCTCTTTGAATTTAACTATAAAGACACAAACACCTTAGAAGAAGGTCTCTCCAATGTTATCTTCCCAGGGAACACTCCAATTTAATCTCACTGATAAAGTATTGGACAGTTTTTCCCTGTCAACTGGAGATAGGCGTCTTAATAGGCTCTTTGAATTTAACTATAAAGACACAAACACCTTAGAAGAAGGTCTCTTCAATGTTATCTTCCCAGGGAACACTCCAATTTAACCTCACTGTTAAATTATTGGAGAGTTTTTCCCTGTCAACTGGAGAGAGGCGTCTCAATAGACGCTTTGAATTTAACTGTAAAGACACAAACACCTTGGAAGAAGGTCTCTCCAATGTTATCTTCCCAGGGAACACTCCAGTTTAATCTCACTGATAAAGTATTGGAGAGGTTTTCCTTTTCAACTGGAGATAGGCGTCTTAATAGGCTCTTTGAATTTAACTGTAAAGACACAAACACCTTGGAAGAAGGTCTCTCCAATGTTATCTTCCCAGGGAACACTCCAGTTTAATCTCACTGATAAAGTATTGGAGAGGTTTTCCTTTTCAACTGGAGATAGGCGTCTTAATAGACTCTTTGAATTTAACTATAAAGACACAAACACCTTAGAAGAAGGTCTCTTCAATATTATCTTCCCAGGGAACACTCCAATTTAACCACACTGTTAATGTATTGGACAGTTTTTCCCTGTCAACTGGAGATAGGCGTCTTAATAGGCTCTTTGAATTTAACTATAAAGACACAAACACCTTAGAAGAAGGTCTCTTCAATGTTATCTTCCCAGGGAACACTCCAATTTAACCTCACTGTTAAATTATTGGAGAGTTTTTCCCTGTCAACTGGAGAGAAACGTCTCAATAGACGCTTTGAATTTAACTGTAAAGACACAAACACCTTGGAAGAAGGTCTCTCCAATGTTATCTTCCCAGGGAACACTCCAGTTTAATCTCACTGATAAAGTATTGGAGAGGTTTTCCTTTTCAACTGGAGATAGGCGTCTTAATAGGCTCTTTGAATTTAACTGTAAAGACACAAACACCTTGGAAGAAGGTCTCTCCAATGTTATCTTCCCAGGGAACACTCCAGTTTAATCTCACTGATAAAGTATTGGAGAGGTTTTCCTTTTCAACTGGAGATAGGCGTCTCAATAGACTCTTTGAATTTAACTATAAAGACACAAACACCTTAGAAGAAGGTCTCTTCAATGTTATCTTCCCAGGGAACACTCCAGTTTAATCTCACTGATAAAGTATTGGAGAGGTTTTCCTTTTCAACTGGAGATAGGCGTCTCAATAGACTCTTTGAATTTAACTATAAAGACACAAACACCTTAGAAGAAGGTCTCTTCAATGTTATCTTCCCAGGGAACACTCCAATTTAATCTCACTGATAAAGTATTGGAGAGTTTTTCCCTGTCAACTGGAGAGAGGCGTCTCAATAGACGCTTTGAATTTAACTGTAAAGACACTGAAACACCTTGGAAGAAGGTCTCTCCAATGTTATCTTCCCAGGGAACACTCCAGTTTAATCTCACTGATCAAGTATTGGAGAGTTTTTCCTTTTCAACTGGAGATAGGCGTCTCAATAGGCTCTTTGAATTTAACTATAAAGACACAAACACCTTGGAAGAAGGTCTCTTCAATGTTATCTTCCCAGGGAACACTCCAATTTAACCTCACTGTTAAATTATTGGAGAGTTTTTCCCTGTCAACTGGAGAGAAACGTCTCAATAGACGCTTTGAATTTAACTGTAAAGACACAAACACCTTGGAAGAAGGTCTCTCCAATGTTATCTTCCCAGGGAACACTCCAATTTAATCTCACTGATAAAGTATTGGACAGTTTTTCCATGTCAACTGGAGATAGGCGTCTTAATAGGCTCTTTGAATTTAACTATAAAGACACAAACACCTTAGAAGAAGGTCTCTTCAATGTTATCTTCCCAGGGAACACTCCAATTTAACCTCACTGTTAAATTATTGGAGAGTTTTTCCCTGTCAACTGGAGAGAAACGTCTCAATAGACGCTTTGAATTTAACTGTAAAGACACAAACACCTTGGAAGAAGGTCTCTCCAATGTTATCTTCCCAGGGAACACTCCAGTTTAATCTCACTGATCAAGTATTGGAGAGTTTTTCCTTTTCAACTGGAGATAGACGTCTCAATAGACGCTTTGAATTTAACTGTAAAGACACAAACACCTTGGAAGAAGGTCTCTCCAATGTTATCTTCCCAGGGAACACTCCAGTTTAATCTCACTGATCAAGTATTGGAGAGTTTTTCCTTTTCAACTGGAGAGAGGCGTCTCAATAGGCTCTTTGAATTTAATTGTAAAGACACAAACACCTTGGAAGAAGGTCTCTCCAATGTTATCTTCCCAGGGAACACTCCAATTTAACCTCACTGTTAATGTATTGGAGAGTTTTTCCCTGTCAACTGGAGAGAGACGTCTCAATAGACGCTTTGAATTTAACTGTAAAGACACAAACACCTTGGAAGAAGGTCTCTCCAATGTTATCTTCCCAGGGAACACTCCAATTTAACCTCACTGTTAATATATTGGAGAGTTTTTCCCTGCCAACTGGAGATAGGCGTCTTAATAGACTCTTTGAATTTAACTGTAAAGACACAAACACCTTGGAAGAAGGTCTCTCCAATGTTATCTTCCCAGGGAACACTCCAGTTTAATCTCACTGATCAAGTATTGGAGAGGTTTTCCTTTTCAACTGGAGATAGGCGTCTTAATAGGCTCTTTGAATTTAACTATAAAGACACAAACACCTTGGAAGAAGGTCTCTCCAATGTTATCTTCCCAGGGAACACTCCAGTTTAATCTCACTGATCAAGTATTGGAGAGTTTTTCCTTTTCAACTGGAGATAGGCGTCTCAATAGGCTCTTTGAATTTAATTGTAAAGACACAAACACCTTGGAAGAAGGTCTCTCCAATGTTATCTTCCCAGGGAACACTCCAATTTAACCTCACTGTTAATGTATTGGAGAGTTTTTCCCTGTCAACTGGAGAGAGACGTCTCAATAGACGCTTTGAATTTAACTGTAAAGACACAAACACCTTGGAAGAAGGTCTCTCCAATGTTATCTTCCCAGGGAACACTCCAATTTAACCTCACTGTTAATGTATTGGAGAGTTTTTCCCTGTCAACTGTAGAGAGGCGTCTTAATAGACTCTTTGAATTTAACTGTAAAGACACAAACACCTTGGAAGAAGGTCTCTCCAATGTTATCTTCCCAGGGAACTCTCCAATTTAACCTCACTGTTAATGTATTGGAGAGTTTTTCCCTGTCAACTGGAGAGAAACGTCTCAATAGACGCTTTGAATTTAACTGTAAAGACACAAACACCTTGGAAGAAGGTCTCTCCAATGTTATCTTCCCAGGGAACACTCCAATTTAACCTCACTGTTAAATTATTGGAGAGTTTTTCCCTGTCAACTGGAGAGAAACGTCTCAATAGACGCTTTGAATTTAACTGTAAAGACACAAACACCTTGGAAGAAGGTCTCTCCAATGTTATCTTCCCAGGGAACACTCCAGTTTAATCTCACTGATAAAGTATTGGAGAGGTTTTCCTTTTCAACTGGAGATAGGCGTCTTAATAGGCTCTTTGAATTTAACTATAAAGACACAAACACCTTAGAAGAAGGTCTCTTCAATGTTATCTTCCCAGGGAACACTCCAATTTAATCTCACTGATAAAGTATTGGAGAGTTTTTCCCTGTCAACTGGAGAGAGGCGTCTCAATAGACGCTTTGAATTTAACTGTAAAGACACTGAAACACCTTGGAAGAAGGTCTCTCCAATGTTATCTTCCCAGGGAACACTCCTGTTTAATCTCACTGATCAAGTATTGGAGAGTTTTTCCTTTTCAACTGGAGAGAGGCGTCTCAATAGGCTCTTTGAATTTAATTGTAAAGACACAAACACCTTGGAAGAAGGTCTCTCCAATGTTATCTTCCCAGGGAACACTCCAATTTAACCTCACTGTTAATGTATTGGAGAGTTTTTCCCTGTCAACTGGAGAGAGACGTCTCAATAGACGCTTTGAATTTAACTGTAAAGACACAAACACCTTGGAAGAAGGTCTCTCCAATGTTATCTTCCCAGGGAACACTCCAGTTTAATCTCACTGATAAAGTATTGGAGAGTTTTTCCCTGTCAACTGGAGAGAGACGTCTCAATAGACGCTTTGAATTTAACTGTAAAGACACAAACACCTTGGAAGAAGGTCTCTCCAATGTTATCTTCCCAGGGAACACTCCAATTTAACCTCACTGTTAATGTATTGGAGAGTTTTTCCCTGTCAACTGGAGAGAGACGTCTCAATAGACGCTTTGAATTTAACTGTAAAGACACAAACACCTTGGAAGAAGGTCTCTCCAATGTTATCTTCCCAGGGAACACTCCAGTTTAATCTCACTGATAAAGTATTGGAGAGGTTTTCCTTTTCAACTGGAGATAGGCGTCTCAATAGGCTCTTTGAATTTAACTGTAAAGACACAAACACCTTGGAAGAAGGTCTCTCCAATGTTATCTTCCCAGGGAACACTCCAGTTTAATCTCACTGATAAAGTATTGGAGAGGTTTTCCTTTTCAACTAGAGATAGGCGTCTCAATAGGCTCTTTGAATTTAACTGTAAAGACACAAACACCTTGGAAGAAGGTCTCTCCAATGTTATCTTCCCAGGGAACACTCCAGTTTAATCTCACTGATAAAGTATTGGAGAGGTTTTCCTTTTCAACTGGAAATAGGCGTCTCAATAGACTCTTTGAATTTAACTATAAAGACACAAACACCTTGGAAGAAGGTCTCTCCAATGTTATCTTCCCAGGGAACACTCCAGTTTAACCTCACTGTTAAATTATTGGAGAGTTTTTCCCTGTCAACTGGAGAGAAACGTCTCAATAGACGCTTTGAATTTAACTGTAAAGACACAAACACCTTGGAAGAAGGTCTCTCCAATGTTATCTTCCCAGGGAACACTCCAGTTTAATCTCACTGATAAAGTATTGGAGAGGTTTTCCTTTTCAACTGGAAATAGGCGTCTCAATAGACTCTTTGAATTTAACTATAAAGACACAAACACCTTGGAAGAAGGTCTCTCCAATGTTATCTTCCCAGGGAACACTCCAATTTAACCTCACTGTTAAATTATTGGAGAGTTTTTCCCTGTCAACTGGAGAGAAACGTCTCAATAGACGCTTTGAATTTAACTGTAAAGACACAAACACCTTGGAAGAAGGTCTCTCCAATGTTATCTTCCCAGGGAACACTCCAATTTAATCTCACTGATAAAGTATTGGAGAGGTTTTCCTTTTCAACTAGAGATAGGCGTCTCAATAGGCTCTTTGAATTTAACTGTAAAGACACAAACACCTTGGAAGAAGGTCTCTCCAATGTTATCTTCCCAGGGAACACTCCAGTTTAATCTCACTGATAAAGTATTGGAGAGGTTTTCCTTTTCAACTAGAGATAGGCGTCTCAATAGGCTCTTTGAATTTAACTGTAAAGACACAAACACCTTGGAAGAAGGTCTCTCCAATGTTATCTTCCCAGGGAACACTCCAGTTTAACCTCACTGTTAATGTATTGGAGAGTTTTTCCCTGTCAACTGGAGAGAGACGTCTCAATAGACGCTTTGAATTTAACTGTAAAGACACAAACACCTTGGAAGAAGGTCTCTCCAATGTTATCTTCCCAGGGAACACTCCAATTTAACCTCACTGTTAAATATTGGAGAGTTTTTCCCTGTCAACTGGAGAGAGACGTCTCAATAGACGCTTTGAATTTAACTGTAAAGACACAAACACCTTGGAAGAAGGTCTCTCCAATGTTATCTTCCCAGGGAACACTCCAGTTTAACCTCACTGTTAATGTATTGGAGAGTTTTTCCCTGTCAACTGGAGAGAAACGTCTCAATAGACTCTTTGAATTTAACTGTAAAGTCACAAACACCTTGGAAGAAGGTCTCTCCAATGTTATCTTCCCAGGGAACACTCCAATTTAATCTCACTGATAAAGTATTGGAGAGGTTTTCCTTTTCAACTGGAGATAGGCGTCTCAATAGACTCTTTGAATTTAACTATAAAGACACAAACACCTTAGAAGAAGGTCTCTTCAATGTTATCTTCCCAGGGAACACTCCAATTTAACCTCACTGTTAATGTATTGGAGAGTTTTTCCCTGTCAACTGGAGAGAGACGTCTCAATAGACGCTTTGAATTTAACTGTAAAGACACAAACACCTTGGAAGAAGGTCTCTTCAATGTTATCTTCCCAGGGAACACTCCAATTTAACCACACTGTTAATGTATTGGAGAGTTTTTCCCTGTCAACTGGAGAGAGACGTCTCAATAGACGCTTTGAATTTAACTGTAAAGACACTGAAACACCTTGGAAGAAGGTCTCTCCAATGTTATCTTCCCAGGGAACACTCCAGTTTAATCTCACTGATAAAGTATTGGAGAGTTTTTCCTTTTCAATTGGAGATAGGCGTCTCAATAGGCTCTTTGAATTTAATTGTAAAGACACAAACACCTTGGAAGAAGGTCTCTCCAATGTTATCTTCCCAGGGAACACTCCAATTTAACCTCACTGTTAAATTATTGGAGAGTTTTTCCCTGTCAACTGGAGAGAGACGTCTCAATAGACGCTTTGAATTTAACTGTAAAGACACAAACACCTTGGAAGAAGGTCTCTCCAATGTTATCTTCCCAGGGAACACTCCAATTTAACCTCACTGTTAAATTATTGTAGAGTTTTTCCCTGTCAACTGGAGAGAAACGTCTCAATAGACGCTTTGAATTTAACTGTAAAGACACAAACACCTTGGAAGAAGGTCTCTCCAATGTTATCTTCCCAGGGAACACTCCAGTTTAATCTCACTGATAAAGTATTGGACAGTTTTTCCATGTCAACTGGAGATAGGCGTCTTAATAGGCTCTTTGAATTTAATTGTAAAGACACAAACACCTTGGAAGAAGGTCTCTCCAATGTTATCTTCCCAGGGAACACTCCAATTTAATCTCACTGATAAAGTATTGGACAGTTTTTCCATGTCAACTGGAGATAGGCGTCTTAATAGGCTCTTTGAATTTAACTATAAAGACACAAACACCTTAGAAGAAGGTCTCTTCAATGTTATCTTCCCAGGGAACACTCCAATTTAACCTCACTGTTAAATTATTGGAGAGTTTTTCCCTGTCAACTGGAGAGAGGCGTCTCAATAGACGCTTTGAATTTAACTGTAAAGACACAAACACCTTGGAAGAAGGTCTCTCCAATGTTATCTTCCCAGGGAACACTCCAGTTTAATCTCACTGATAAAGTATTGGAGAGGTTTTCCTTTTCAACTGGAGATAGGCGTCTTAATAGGCTCTTTGAATTTAACTGTAAAGACACAAACACCTTGGAAGAAGGTCTCTCCAATGTTATCTTCCCAGGGAACACTCCAGTTTAATCTCACTGATCAAGTATTGGAGAATTTTTCCTTTTCAACTGGAGATAGGCGTCTCAATAGGCTCTTTGAATTTAATTGTAAAGACACAAACACCTTGGAAGAAGGTCTCTCCAATGTTATCTTCCCAGGGAACACTCCAATTTAACCTCACTGTTAATATATTGGAGAGTTTTTCCCTGCCAACTGGAGATAGGCGTCTTAATAGACTCTTTGAATTTAACTGTAAAGACACAAACACCTTGGAAGAAGGTCTCTCCAATGTTATCTTCCCAGGGAACACTCCAATTTAACCTCACTGTTAATATATTGGAGAGTTTTTCCCTGCCAACTGGAGATAGGCGTCTTAATAGACTCTTTGAATTTAACTGTAAAGACACAAACACCTTGGAAGAAGGTCTCTCCAATGTTATCTTCCCAGGGAACACTCCAGTTTAATCTCACTGATCAAGTATTGGAGAGTTTTTCCTTTTCAACTGGAGAGAGGCGTCTCAATAGGCTCTTTGAATTTAATTGTAAAGACACAAACACCTTGGAAGAAGGTCTCTCCAATGTTATCTTCCCAGGGAACACTCCAGTTTAATCTCACTGATCAAGTATTGGAGAGTTTTTCCTTTTCAACTGGACAGAGGCGTCTCAATAGGCTCTTTGAATTTAACTGTAAAGACACAAACACCTTGGAAGAAGGTCTCTCCAATGTTATCTTCCCAGGGAACACTCCAGTTTAATCTCACTGATCAAGTATTGGAGAGTTTTTCCTTTTCAACTGGAGAGAGGCGTCTCAATAGGCTCTTTGAATTTAATTGTAAAGACACAAACACCTTAGAAGAAGGTCTCTCCAATGTTATCTTCCCAGGGAACACTCCAGTTTAATCTCACTGATCAAGTATTGGAGAGTTTTTCCTTTTCAACTGGAGAGAGGCGTCTTAATAGACTCTTTGAATTTAACTATAAAGACACAAACACCTTGGAAGAAGGTCTCTCCAATGTTATCTTCCCAGGGAACACTCCAGTTTAATCTCACTGATAAAGTATTGGAGAGGTTTTCCTTTTCAACTGGAGATAGGCGACTCAATAGGCTCTTTGAATTTAACTATAAAGACACAAACACCTTAGAAGAAGGTCTCTCCAATGTTATCTTCCCAGGGAACACTCCAATTTAACCTCACTGTTAAATTATTGGAGAGTTTTTCCCTGTCAACTGGAGAGAAACGTCTCAATAGACGCTTTGAATTTAACTGTAAAGACACAAACACCTTGGAAGAAGGTCTCTCCGATGTTATCTTCCCAGGGAACACTCCAGTTTAATCTCACTGATAAAGTATTGGAGAGTTTTTCCTTTTCAACTGGAGATAGGCGTCTCAATAGGCTCTTTGAATTTAATTGTAAAGACACAAACACCTTGGAAGAAGGTCTCTCCAATGTTATCTTCCCAGGGAACACTCCAATTTAACCTCACTGTTAATGTATTGGAGAGTTTTTCCCTGTCAACTGGAGAGAGACGTCTCAATAGGCTCTTTGAATTTAACTATAACGACACAAACACCTTGGAAGAAGGTCTCTCCAATGTTATCTTCCCAGGGAACACTCCAGTTTAATCTCACTGATAAAGTATTGGAGAGGTTTTCCTTTTCAACTGGAGAGAGGCGTCTTAATAGACTCTTTGAATTTAACTATAAAGACACAAACACCTTGGAAGAAGGTCTCTCCAATGTTATCTTCCCAGGGAACACTCCAATTTAACCTCACTGTTAATGTATTGGAGAGTTTTTCCCTGTCAACTGGAGAGAGACGTCTCAATAGGCTCTTTGAATTTAACTATAACGACACAAACACCTTGGAAGAAGGTCTCTCCAATGTTATCTTCCCAGGGAACACTCCAGTTTAATCTCACTGATAAAGTATTGGAGAGGTTTTCCTTTTCAACTGGAGAGAGGCGTCTTAATAGACTCTTTGAATTTAACTATAACGACACAAACACCTTGGAAGAAGGTCTCTCCAATGTTATCTTCCCAGGGAACACTCCAGTTTAATCTCACTGATAAAGTATTGGAGAGTTTTTCCTTTTCAACTGGAGATAGGCGTCTCAATAGGCTCTTTGAATTTAATTGTAAAGACACAAACACCTTGGAAGAAGGTCTCTCCAATGTTATCTTCCCAGGGAACACTCCAATTTAACCTCACTGTTAATGTATTGGAGAGTTTTTCCCTGTCAACTGGAGAGAGACGTCTCAATAGACGCTTTGAATTTAACTGTAAAGACACAAACACCTTGGAAGAAGGTCTCTCCAATGTTATCTTCCCAGGGAACACTCCAGTTTAACCTCACTGTTAATGTATTGGAGAGTTTTTCCCTGTCAACTGGAGAGAAACGTCTCAATAGACTCTTTGAATTTAACTGTAAAGACACAAACATCTTAGAAGAAGGTCTCTCCAATGTTATCTTCCCAGGGAACACTCCAATTTAACCTCACTGTTAATGTATTGGAGAGTTTTTCCCTGTCAACTGGAGAGAGACGTCTCAATAGGCTCTTTGAATTTAACTATAACGACACAAACACCTTGGAAGAAGGTCTCTCCAATGTTATCTTCCCAGGGAACACTCCAGTTTAATCTCACTGATAAAGTATTGGAGAGGTTTTCCTTTTCAACTGGAGAGAGGCGTCTTAATAGACTCTTTGAATTTAACTATAACGACACAAACACCTTGGAAGAAGGTCTCTCCAATGTTATCTTCCCAGGGAACACTCCAGTTTAATCTCACTGATAAAGTATTGGAGAGTTTTTCCTTTTCAACTGGAGATAGGCGTCTCAATAGGCTCTTTGAATTTAATTGTAAAGACACAAACACCTTGGAAGAAGGTCTCTCCAATGTTATCTTCCCAGGGAACACTCCAATTTAACCTCACTGTTAATGTATTGGAGAGTTTTTCCCTGTCAACTGGAGAGAGACGTCTCAATAGACGCTTTGAATTTAACTGTAAAGACACAAACACCTTGGAAGAAGGTCTCTCCAATGTTATCTTCCCAGGGAACACTCCAGTTTAACCTCACTGTTAATGTATTGGAGAGTTTTTCCCTGTCAACTGGAGAGAAACGTCTCAATAGACTCTTTGAATTTAACTGTAAAGACACAAACATCTTAGAAGAAGGTCTCTCCAATGTTATCTTCCCAGGGAACACTCCAATTTAACCTCACTGTTAAATTATTGGAGAGTTTTTCCCTGTCAACTGGAGAGAGGCGTCTCAATAGACACTTTGAATTTAACTGTAAAGACACAAACACCTTGGAAGAAGGTCTCTCCAATGTTATCTTCCCAGGGAACACTCCAGTTTAATCTCACTGATAAAGTATTGGAGAGGTTTTCCTTTTCAACTGGAAATAGGCGTCTTAATAGGCTCTTTGAATTTAACTGTAAAGACACCGAAACACCTCAGAAGAAGGTCTCTCCAATGTTATCTTCCCAGGGAACACTCCAATTTAACCTCACTGTTAATGTATTGGAGAGTTTTTCCCTGTCAACTGGAGAGAGACGTCTCAATAGGCTCTTTGAATTTAACTATAACGACACAAACACCTTGGAAGAAGGTCTCTCCAATGTTATCTTCCCAGGGAACACTCCAGTTTAATCTCACTGATAAAGTATTGGAGAGGTTTTCCTTTTCAACTGGAGAGAGGCGTCTTAATAGACTCTTTGAATTTAACTATAAAGACACAAACACCTTGGAAGAAGGTCTCTCCGATGTTATCTTCCCAGGGAACACTCCAGTTCAATCTCACTGATAAAGTATTGGAGAGTTTTTCCTTTTCAACTGGAGATAGGCGTCTCAATAGGCTCTTTGAATTTAACTATAACGACACAAACACCTTGGAAGAAGGTCTCTCCAATGTTATCTTCCCAGGGAACACTCCAGTTTAATCTCACTGATAAAGTATTGGAGAGTTTTTCCTTTTCAACTGGAGATAGGCGTCTCAATAGGCTCTTTGAATTTAATTGTAAAGACACAAACACCTTGGAAGAAGGTCTCTCCAATGTTATCTTCCCAGGGAACACTCCAATTTAACCTCACTGTTAATGTATTGGAGAGTTTTTCCCTGTCAACTGGAGAGAGACGTCTCAATAGACGCTTTGAATTTAACTGTAAAGACACAAACACCTTGGAAGAAGGTCTCTCCAATGTTATCTTCCCAGGGAACACTCCAGTTTAACCTCACTGTTAATGTATTGGAGAGTTTTTCCCTGTCAACTGGAGAGAAACGTCTCAATAGACTCTTTGAATTTAACTGTAAAGACACAAACATCTTAGAAGAAGGTCTCTCCAATGTTATCTTCCCAGGGAACACTCCAATTTAACCTCACTGTTAAATTATTGGAGAGTTTTTCCCTGTCAACTGGAGAGAGGCGTCTCAATAGACACTTTGAATTTAACTGTAAAGACACAAACACCTTGGAAGAAGGTCTCTCCAATGTTATCTTCCCAGGGAACACTCCAGTTTAATCTCACTGATAAAGTATTGGAGAGGTTTTCCTTTTCAACTGGAAATAGGCGTCTTAATAGGCTCTTTGAATTTAACTGTAAAGACACCGAAACACCTCAGAAGAAGGTCTCTCCAATGTTATCTTCCCAGGGAACACTCCAGTTTAACCTCACTGTTAAATTATTGGAGAGTTTTTCCCTGTCAACTGGAGAGAGGCGTCTCAATAGACTCTTTGAATTTAACTGTAAAGACACCGAAACACCTTGGAAGAAGGTCTCTCCAATGTTATCTTCCCAGGGAACACTCCAGTTTAACCTCACTGTTAATGTATTGGAGAGTTTTTCTCTGTCAACTGGAGAGAGGCGTCTCAATAGACTCTTTGAATTTAACTATAATGACACAAACACCTTGGAAGAAGGTCTCTCCAATGTTATCTTCCCAGGGAACACTCCAATTTAACCTCACTGTTAATGTATTGGAGAGTTTTTCCCTGTCAACTGGAGAGAGTCGTCTTAATAGACTCTTTGAATTTAACTATAAAGACACAAACACCTTAGAAGAAGGTGGTAGGAGTTTTCATCTGAAGGTGGTTGTGAGAGGCTTTTGGTGGAGGATGGAGCAGGAAACTGCAGACACTAGAGGTGGAGCATGGGGCAGCACTTGGGTGCAAGCTTTTGGCAGAGGGTGGAGGCAGCAGACTTACAGGTGGAGAGAGGTGTGACATGTTGTCGCACACACATGCAACTCTTAGCTTAAAGCTTAAAGACTTAACTTAAAACAACAAGACTTTACTTAAAACTACAACACTTAAAACTACATGACTTAACTTAAAACAGTTACGATAATTAATACCACGATAATTATTTAGAGACGGGAGGTAATGTGAGTAATATTTAGTGCTGAGCTGGTTTCTATGGCAGTGTCCGGGCTCTGGTTTCTCCTTAAGTGTCCACATCATACAGGGGAGGATGGTCTCCAACCCTGTATGATATATTGATAAGATATTTGGACACAGTGACTATTACTTTCAGGTAATAAAGCAGGACTCATCTTCAGGCCCTTATAATGTTTGCTGTTATGTTTCAGTGTTGTATGTTACTACAAAAACATTTACCACAAACCACTGAGTGCTGGGAATGGTGTGTTAAGTTCAAGTACTTCACAGTTGGACTTTTATTTATTATTATGAGTAAGGCGGCCATTTTGATTGTTTATGTGCATTTGTTATTTTTTTATAAATGAACAGATGAATGGATCAGTACAGTTTTCCCTACAATTAATTAATATTAATATAATATAACATTGATTTCCAGTTTAATATATTTTGCATACCATGTGACACGTGGAGTGACATGAGTATTTTAATTCTAACAGCCACTGTATATGTGACAATTCATCAGTATCATATTTACATTTCAAAGAGGTCAAGTACATTTAGATACATGGTATTTAGATACAAGCAAAATCATTCAATGCTGTGAATCCAGTGATTTTTAAATACGCTTCCATACATTCATATGTTGATTTAATTTTAATTCACATTTTTAACCTGTTGAATAAAATCTACTGTGAAAACGGACTGCCTTGTAATAATTCTTTTCTTTTCTTCCTGAATAAAAGAGTCCTGAATTTTGTGTAAATGAGCTGTTACGGCCTTGTGGCTCTGTTGTTTCCTGTGTACTGCTTGTGCTCTCTGTTGCAGGACTAATTGGTGCCTGATTGCCAACCAGGTGCAGCTGGCCGGTGCACCTGCAGGATAAATGGACCCACCTACCTGGGCGCCAGTCCCTCTCTTTCCACCACAGCAGACCTTTGTTCCCCTTTTTGCCTTTGTCTGCTTATGTTGTCGCACATACAACACACACCATACATTGTTCACAGCACCCACACCCTTACACACACTACTGATACTTATACTCACACCCCATTCCTTTTTCAGCCTTTATTTAATAAATAGTTTTATTAAACTTTGATCAGTGCGTGCGCATCTCCTTCTTTTTGTTGTGGCTTGAGAGTCAGTCGTAACAGAGCCTTAAGGTGGCAAAAGTCTCATTCAGTTGGTTGCTCTGCGCAAGTGTCAGTTCAAAAGAGAGATAATTATCTCTACCACAAGATGGCGCTCTGCTCTTATGTAAATACTTGAGTGAATAGTAGGAGTGAAGGCAGAGAGGTAGACCTCATACAGCCTTGTTTGTTTAAGCCTCCAACATATTCATGAATCGCATGATTTACAGTATTCCTTGAAAGCAGCATTGCTCAACCTGAGAGGGTGAAATTATGGAGCACAGGAAAATTGTTATTCACACAGAGTAATTTTTGCGTCTTTGCTACAGGCCTTGAAATGTGAATTATAGCACATGAGCTGAGAAAATTGCACCTACATTTCCCAAAATGCCCCATCAAATTAAGGGTGTGGACATGGTAGTTGCAATCAAAGATGACTTTATGGGCATATAAATGAGTTAGAAGCTGTGAGCTGCTTGTGTTACTCATGCACATGATTCAGCAGCCCTCGACGCTCATGTTAGTTTTCTTCTGTTGCTGAGGCCTCACATTACTGTAGCTTTGCAGCACTGCATTTCCCAGCAGCCACCTGTCAATCACACAGCTTGGGGGGGAAGGTAACGGGACCGTCTTTCTAGAGTTTTTTTTTCTTGATGAATTTTCTGTAGGTGGTGCTCTTTCTATTAAAACTTCTGCTGAGCTGTGGTGAGCGTTTGTGGTTATGATAATTACCAAGTTTTACTTCTGTTTATAACAAACAAACCAGAACTGTAAAATCCATCATTTCCTGTCTGGAAGGCAGGGACAGGCTGTGAGACATCAGGTAAGCATTTGGAGCAGAAAATGGGGCTACTGTGCTCAGGTTTACTCAGTATTTTCTCAGTATTTTGTCATAGCAAATAGTCATTAGAGGCACTTTCTTGCTAGTACTGTCCCCAGTGATGTAGTGGAGGGTATACGCAGTTATATATATGGTATATATCCCCTATCAGCCAAAAAAGCCACTGGAATTTTTAGGAAAGTATACCCACTTCCTCTCCAGTAGCCTACCCATCCACTGAGTAAATCACCCACTTCATCAAATACCACTACACCACTAACTGTTCTATAAAAAAAATACCCATTGTTCCTGTTGTGCTGCACATTTTGCAACAACTAATATCATCTTCTCAATACAGGGAACTTTTCAAGCAGTGCAAATCTGTCTCTTTCTCGGTCTCTGCAAACACAGGGCCTCTGGAGGGTTGTGGTGCACCGGGCCTGGAAAAAGCCCCTATTGACGGTGGAATTTCACAGGGAGAGCTGTGTTTGTGGTCACTCGCCCAGCTAGCCTTATTCTAAACTCTGTACTCCCCACTGACAGACCCAGGATGACCCTGACGCCACAGCACAGAGCTTGGGGAGGGTTGGGACGTTACATTGTCCCAGGCTCGGTTGTTAATTTGACTTTGAATTTCAGTCAGAATCAGTTTTATGGAACTCCCACATCATAACGTGTGTGTCCAATTTTCTTTCCTCTGACTCCTTTCTGTGTGCAGCAAAACCACCCTGGTAGACGCATAGAGGTTTACAGTAATCCTACTAGATGAACTGCAAAGTCATGACTGCAATGTTTGGAGATTAAATCAACATACAGCGCTCAAATGCACCAACTGGTACAGCAAGGCCAAGACTGACCCTCTTTTTAATCTATATATGTGAACTATATCATTTATTTTCTTGTGTGACATATACTGCCTTCAATCAGGCTGTTTTAAGACTTGCTGACGATTCGTTTGACAGACGTAGGCCCTTTTTACGTGAACCCATCTTTTACAGGCTGGTGATGAAGAAAAAATAAACCTTTCTTATTTTGTACAAAGATCCCCTCAAAAAAACACAAAACAAACTCAGCTTGTCATGCTGAACTACAAAGTAAAGCTACAACCCTGCTGTACATTTGCCCAAATGAAACTCTGTTGTCAGTATGGTGGAAAGTCTGCACCACAGGAAGTGGTGAATCAGAAATGAGAGTAAAATAAAAACCGCGTCCAGAGAAAGCTCGACTCGCCACCAGCTCTCCTGCATTCTCACCCCCACTGGACATAAGCACTATGTTTCCTTCAAAGCTGGAAACTCCCATCTTATAGGCTGTAATTACAACTTCTGTGGGTTGACTTCTTCTGACCGTTACTGTGCAAAAGCTAACGCTAAAGCTAATCAGCAGTAGTAGTGTTAGTGGCATAAAATCTGTAAAAAAAAAAAAAAAAGCCACATAGAAAATGAGTTCTACCTAGCAAATGTTGTCTTCAGTGTTTTATAAAGGTGAGTGGTAAAGAATGTTTGTATTTTAATATGAGCAAAGTGTGGGAGAAGATAATGCTAACATTAGACATTACGCCATTTAGTTAATGTATCATATATGCATGTTGTATACTGTGGTATTGTGTTACTAAGTGTAATTAACAGTACTGTTACCTTCTCATCCTGAGCAGAAAGGAGATTAAAAAAAATGCATATTTTTTTTGCAGTATTTATTCAGGCACATGTCTCTCTTCCAAATAATATATTTTAGAATCTGTGATAACAACAACTTGCTAGCTTCTCCAACAGGCGAACATTAGCCGCACTTTGCACAAATAAGTTAGCATAATTTTTTATTTAGCTATTTAGCATAGTATTTCTTTCACATGACAAGACAGACTATTCAACACTTTCTCATCCCAACTTGTCAAATATCGTTGATTTAGTTAGCTGACCTTCATGTCTACATATGACGCACTACGTAACCTCCGGTATCTGATGTCAATATATTATATTATATTATACAGTGTTTTAAACTGACAGCATCCAGCAAAGTTATAAACTGATGCACCTTTCGCGGTGCTATTATACGCCTTCATACTGCCATGAAAGGTGCCTTTTTGCAAAAGCGCTGACGAAGCGGCGGGATTTCACGACTTGCGAATGACAACAGGCTGGAATATTAGCTCAATTTTGTTCCTTGCCAGACAACATTTAGTCATTAAATAGTAGTTAATATAGTTAATAAAAGCGCAAATGCAAGTTAAACGTCCAGTGTGTGGGATTTAGGGAGATATATTGAAGAAAAGGAATATAATATTCATCACTATGTTTACATTAGTGTATAATTACCTGAAACTAAGAATGATTGTGTTTTCGTTACTTTAGAATGAGCCATTTATATGTACAGATGCAGCGGGTCCTCTTCCATGGAGTCCACGATGTTGTTTTTACAGTAGCCCAGAACGGACAAACCAAACACTTGCTCTAGATACAGTCATTTGTGTTTTCACATCAGCCACCGCAGTTCTCCTGCACACTTGGCACACAGGAAAAGTTTCATCTGTTGCAATCTGCAACCTCACTGCTAGATGCTACTAACTCCTACACACTGGACCTTTAAAGATCTCAATTCTGGAGACCCTTTCTTTCCTTTGGCTGGCAGATGTGGGCCCTCAGATTAGACAGTTTGCCAACCAAGTGGGTTTTAATGGCCTGTAAAAAGGTATGTGTATGTAATATTTATTGCCCCGGCAACAGATAGCTGGGGCTTGGAAAAAATACAGTCCTGAGGAACCTTGAAAGTCCCCAGCTTGGAGCGCTGACTTACATTTTCCTCATTAATGGAATTTCCTACCCTCCAGAATCCCAGAAAAGCACCAAAAGAACAATAACGTTAGTTTACTGATGGAGCTGTATGATTTCTGCAGTGATGAAACACTGTTGCTGCTGCTACTTGAGCAACTATGCCCTGTTTGAGTTCAAAGGCACAGCTCTAATGTCTTCTCATTTCCTGCCTTCCCTCACTATTTTCCATCACCAACAATTTTCCGGCTTTTGTCATTTCAGCAGATATTTGCTGTTTTTCCCTCATCACAATTTTTCTTCAAAGTAAATATTTTGACACATTGTACACTGTGTAAAATCTAGATGTAATTTGATTACTTTGTGACTGACAGAAGAAGAATAGATTAACTGCTGATGATTGTGTTTGGTGGAACTTCAATTTCCAAGTATGCCTTGTTTCATAGCAGCAGTAAACAGTTCAGAATTGGATATTTTTCCAATATATCTTGTGATGTTTTCACAGTGAACACCAATTAGTGTTCCTATTTGTTCCGTCCTCTGCAGCTCCTGGATCAGTGTCATACTGGCTTACTTTTTAACAAACCCCACCATTATTTCTGCTGTTCCCTTTTGGTGTAATGTGTACTTGATGTTAGTGAACCTACAGTAATCTCCTGCACTGATTTACAGGAACTGGAGGTCATTCATGAGTCATCGGGATGTTTATAGGAAGAGTGTGTGTGCTTTCTGTGGGATAAATACAGGGATTGTTATGCAAAGCAGACTTTTTTCCAGAATAACAGAGGACTCTAACCGGAATAGATGAAGAAGTAAAATCCTCTCAGCACAGGGATGGGTGGCTGGTCTATGTGTGTGAATGTGTGTTTGCATGTGCAAGTGCTCGTAGGGCTAGTTATGGTGGCTTTAAAGCTAATCCCTGGACTCCTGCTCTCACCGGACTCTCATCCACTTACCTAACACTCACCTGGCGCTCACCTAAACCTCACATAATACTATACTGTGTTTGTGACTCATGTAATACCTTCTACCGTAAACCACTACTGTGAACCTGGTCACCCTATGGTGTGACGGACCACGTCACAGCGCCTAGTGGGAGCAGAGCCAATGGAAGGTGTTACAAGACAAGGCAGGTTTCCAAGGCTTAGCATGGCGGGAAGGTGTGTGTGGAGGTTAGGGTGTGTATTGACATGTTAAAGGTATGAGGCTACATCCACACTAATATATTTTTAGTACAGCAGCTTTTTGAAATGAAATCAAACTCTGTACACACAAGCGTTTCAGCACTATGTTGACAGATTGTCTACTCTGCAGTTGCTTAGTTGCAGAAAGTACTGTGAAGGAAGAACAGCAATGGGGAAATGCACGACCAAACTTACTGAATATAACACATGAAGGCAGTCAAGGTGGCCGAAAACATAGATTGGGAGTGTCTCAGGGAAGTATTCGTTTTGATTGATTAGGAAGTGAACATGGGTGTCTGTGCCATCAATTTCAAAAGTCCAGACTAAAATGCAATCCCAGAGTTTTCAAGCAAATCGGGATCAGCATGGTTTTCTAAAGTCTTAGTTTCAGGGGTCAAAAATGCAGGAGAACTGTGAACACTGAGCATAAATGTGGCAAAAGTTATGTGTTTTAAAATCAAAACATGTTAGTGTGGTTGTAACATGAGTGTTAATATGAGCCAACCTGTTACAATGACAACTTAGAGCAGGAAACCAGTCTGTCATTTTCAATCATAGTTACAGAATTTGCAACAGTTTAGCTGGAATGAATATAAGAGGGGAAATCGACCCAAACCTCACCTATGGTCATGAGCTCTGGGTAGTGACTGAAAGAATGAGAACACAGATGCAAGCAGCCAAAATGAGTTTCCTCAGTGGGGTGGCTGGGCTCAGCCTTGGAGATAGGGTGAGGAGCTCAGACATCCGGAGGGAGCTCAGAGTAAAGCCGCTGCTCCTTCCCTTCGAAAGGGGTCAGCTGAGGTAGTTCGGGCATCTGATTTGGATTCCCCTTGAGCACGTCCCCTTAGAGGTGTTCCAGGCACGTCTCACCGGTATGAGGCCCTGAGGTAGCCCCAGAACACGCTGTAGGGATTACATATCTTGGTTGGCCTGGGAACCTCTCCTCCCCCAGGAGGGGCTGGAAAGCGTCGCTGGGGAGAGGGACATTGGGGTGCTTTGCTTGGCCTGCTGCCCCAGGATAGGCGGGTGAAAATGGATGGATGGATGGATGGATGGATGGATGGATGGATCTTAAGTCGATGCCCAGCTGGCACCAGACATTGATATGATGTCAGAAAGCTGTTAAATTTTGGTTGGAAAGAAAATTAGGTTGACTTTTTAAATGTGTGATTTTAAATGTCTAATGAGAGTTTCATGAGAATTCGTTTCACGTTGTGTGGACAGTACCATTATGATGTTTTGCAGACGGTGGATTTTGTTCTCCGTACTGAAAGACTAAATGCCATTATTTTACAACGTTAGCATGAGATGCTTGGAAGACATTGGATTTTGGTTGGCATCAGACATTGTCCTGACATTGAATTTGGTCACCCAGCGTCACGACTGAAGTTCATCCGCATATTGTCGAACAACATTGGTGGCCAGCTGGTTGATTGTCCAAAGATGCAGATAAAAAAACGTTAATCCAATCCACAGCTGGATTAGGCAGCTGTAGCAAAAAATTCCATTCATGAAACAAAACATATGTTTCAGTGTTTTTCAGTTCCTTCAGTACTTCTTAGTCTGATTTTAAGATGGAATACAGGATGTCTGAACTGACTGACAAGGCCTTTCTTTCATGTTAGCCACTTGCCACCTCCTTCTAGGTCTACATTCCAAGTATAAATATGTTGTAGCCTACCAGTTTGACATACTGGTCATATGACTGGTCATATGACATTCATATGAAATATGAATAGCTGTTGCAACCCAATCTAGTTCTCCAAATGACACATCTTCGCAGCCATCACACCTCTCTGAAAGGGAACAAAGCCAGACCATCCTGCTTGCTTCATCTTTACAGGTTAAGATTTTATTTTTAAGAGGCATAAGCTGTGACAGGAGCGACATGAGGAAAATTCTTTAGTGACACACATTATGAGCCTCACATGGCTGAAGTCGGGCAGCAGCATATGGAGCTAGTGCTGCATGTGCATAGACAGAAACCGTATTAACTGTACTCTGTGTACAGGATCAACACACTGACCAGACAGCCTCTTCATCCGCCAGAGCCAAGACACCAGCTCCACGTCTGAGACCTATTAGCCATGAACCCCCCCCCCCGCCAAGCCGGCCAAGTGTGTCAGCCAAACACACGCTTCCCAATGCAGGTGAGACACACTGATTAAATCCCCCCGAGCCAAAGTAAACATCTCCTCATTTCCAATCCCTGCCCTGCCGCCAATCAGGACACTCCTCGAGAGCTCCATTCTTAATCAGCAGACGGTCTCAGGGCTTTCAGCGAACCAGACTGTAGCTTAGGAGAATCTCACAATGTTCGACAGGGTATTAGACGCTGATATGAGCTCTATCAAAGGAGGATTTTCCCATAGGAAAGCGGTCGCCTGAAGGTCAGAGAAATGGTTGACTGGAAGAGGAAGTGAAACAGAGAGGCTCATTTTGCGCGAGGGGACACATATGCGCAATGGATGCATGTTTTATCATTTCATCTGTGTGACCAGTAGCTTATGGTGACTAACCTTGACTAACATTATCAAACATTAGAGTAGAGAGTAGAGAAGAGTTGTAAAGTCAGTGAGCTACTCTAAGCTAAGCTACTTTTCATACCAGACCAAATAAGACTACAGCAGCAGCAAAACCTCTGAGTGTGTTGAACTAAACATTACTTTCTAGTAAGTACAGTCTACCAGAAGCTTTTACAAATATTAATCCCATTTCATAATTTCCAGGAAATTTCAGTGTGGTCTACAAACATCATGCAGAGATCAGAAACACGATCAGGAAAAGCAATCCATCACATTCAACATCATGTCTGGTTTTCCTTATGGAACTGTTAAATTATTGTTGAACGATAATACAGATGCAAGTAAGGGAAGAATGCCAGTATGGTACATTTGTGTGCTGGGGGTAAAGCTACAACAGACACTGAGACTTAAGTCGGCTGCCAAACAGCAATCTTGTTAATGTAAGAATTTACCAAAATTATTGCTTTCGTTTTGTCAGGGTTTAATTTTCTGACAGTCTAGCTTGTGTTTTCAAAGCTGTATGGCAGCTCAAACCATGGGATGTGCAAAAGGCCCCACCACTTGTCCTGTAGAGGACTGAGACATACAGACTTTATAGTTGTTTAGACTCTTTTTGTGGTTTTGTATCTCTACGAAGTAATTTTGTGTCTCTCTGTTAATTTAGTCCCTTTTTGGGGCCCTTTTGTTTCTTTTTGTAGTTGTTTGTCTCTTTGAGGTAATGCTGTGTCTTTTGTGGCCCTTTTCTATCTCTTTATTTTGCTCCTCTACGTAGTTATACTGTGTCTCATTGCAGTTCCTTTGCATCTCTTTGTTGTCTTTTTGTGTCTCTTTGTGGCCTTTTTAAGTCAATTACTTGTTACTACATGCTAATTTCAGAGACCTTTGGCAGGGGGCCCCTGACACTTTGGGCGCCTTAGCCTGTGCCAGGTAGGCCTATTCATATTAACATAATGCTTCATGCTGATTCATGCTAACCCTTCATTTTAAGGCTTTTTAAATCTGATCTAAGTAGGTGTTCACGTCATTAAAAATACAGTGAGCTGTGTAAATAGTAGCCCCAGTCAGAAAGAACATAAACAGCCATAAACATTGATTTATCTGTTTACTTTTTCCTTTTAACATTTTGTTCTGTGCTCTTTTATTATCATAATGAGGCACTTTGTAATTGTGCCATAAAAATAACGTTTATTATTGTGGTGTAATGACATGGATACAGTGTCACTCCCTGTCAGTGAACGGTGATGTCTTCAGTTCTTTTCCTCACAATACACCATATAAATCAGTTGACTGTGACAGAAGAAGGGTAGTTACATTCTTGATTGACACAGACACACACACAGAAAGACACACACGCACATACTCTTTATATAGCATAATTACTGCTGGCCTACATAATGCTCCATCCAAACCGCATGACATGGCAGGATAGTGGAAAAATTGCAATTTATGTCACTCGATTTGGTCCTATCAGGTTGCACTGCTGTTTTTCTTTCTGTGGTCAGTGATGGCATCTGCAGCTCTGAGGGAGAGTTCATGCTCACGAGGTTTGATTCAGCTTGTGTTTCTCAGCCATGAAATGTTGTGATAGTTGCACTAAGGCATCGTCATTTTTGTTCGACGTTTTGGGAAATACACTTTTTTGCTTTCTCGCCAAAGGTTTGATGAAAAGATCGATACCACTGTCATCTGTCGTGCCAACAGCTGGGTGGTTTATGTAAGCATAAATGCCAGGGCCTTACCAGCAGGGCCTCAGTCATGAGAGGACTCCAGGAAATCACTGTGCCAGGCCAAGAAATAGTCTGACACATGAAACCAAATGAGTCATGTTCACACTTTGGTTTTTGTATGGACTAAACAGACAAGATACAACATGTCAATTAGCGAGATTTAGAAGTACTGAAGGGCAGATTGTGTTTTTGGATTTGTTTTGGATTTGTTTGGAAAACGTGTTTATCTGTTGAGTACATCACAGTGGCAGAAACCGGCTGCAGGCTTCCACAGCAGTAAGTAACAGCCTATATTTATTTCTTATTAACAGTAGATTTATTAGCTCATGGTATTTCACCTAACAGCACTAACACTGTCACATTATGGCAGCTCCACCCGTTGAATAATGAAGTATTTATTGTAGGTGTCAGAGCGCAGTAATTGCTTGGTGTGTGTTGTGAGATTTAGCATCATTTTCACAGTGTGCAGGCTTTAGTGTGATTTTATATCGTTTGCACTGCATATTCTTCGCTGTACTTTCCATACAGTCATGCCACACCTACACTTTTTCTTTAGTCTGTGGTCGTTTTCCTCAGACTATAAATATCCACTGGGTCACTCAAATCCATTACTATCTGTCCCTGTCTATCTGCCTCTGTACAGTATGTCTCTCTCCTCTCATGGTGACAGCTTCATACTGAAATTGGTACCACTGAAACCAGTAGTGACAGTGTGTGTTCCCACTAAGCATTACTTTGGTCATGAAAAAACAAAAGTTGTTAAAGCATATAACTTAATGTGTACACACAGGAGATAGTTGCAACCAAAATACAGATGTTTAAACACAGTTCAAACTCTGGGCTCTTCATTACATCCATGCTGGATTACAGCGGTTAAATGCCAGATGAAATTTCATGAGGCAAGGAGTTCTCCTCCATTTACTTTCTATGAGAAATAAATAAGCATGATAATGGGATATGAGGTTAATGCAAACCAGGCCTGCAGTATACCTAGAAAATTTGGAAAAGAAAGTTTGCACATGAGGACATTTGTTGGACGAGAACAGAGCCCAGTGAAGTCAAACACTGCAGACTGTGGGTGTCCTGGCTGCTCTGTTGCCTAATGTGCCCACCATGTAAATGTCAGACTTGTATCTGGTCCCTGAGTTTGGTCATATCCTGCCCTCCCTGTCTCTGCTCATGTCTCCTGTGCCTTTGTTCTTTGAGGCGTCTACAGTTCTTTCCAAAACTCTAAAACTGGATACCGGTGGTGTTCTTGGGATGAGTGTATTACAACTGGAGAAGTCTTTTAGGAGCTGTACAAAAACAAATCAGGGGGAGTGGGGATCAGAACCTGGATTTATATATATTATGCCTGCATTTAAAAGCGAGCATTATTGTTAAAAAAAGACTTATTATTGAAATTCAGGATGGGTTGAGAAAAATTGTGGGGTTAAGCCCATGTTTATAGATCTTTTTGAAAATATCCTATAGCCTATTTTTTCCCATCCGTTTTAAAAACAATTCTGTCCTCACCTTTTACAAAATATCTCTATATCTTCCACACTAGAATGCAAAAATGACTCCAGATGCTTGCCTGTGCCAGTCTCCCCCGTCACAAAGGTAGTAAAGTGGATTAAAGTAAACTTTTTCAAAACACCTTCTGGAGAGCACATCACTGTGAAAGAAGGAAGGTCGTGAGTGGGATATTTATTAATTTTTGCAGTATTATATTTGGCGGTATGGCTCTGTTCTGGGGCCTCTCTGCCTTTCCTAGGTCCACGCAGAAAGCCTAAGGCAGAAAGAGCACACCTCTCTGCCCTTCCACACGCCTACGTGGATAACCTTTCACACGCCTATGTGGAAAGCCTTAAGGTTGAGAGAGCACACCTCCCTGCCCTTCCATGGAGAACAACACCTCTGGTCTTTGCTGCTGGAACAGAACATAGCCAGCATCAAAGACAAACACAAATGACATTGATTAGTCAGACACAGCATGAAAAGGAGGAGCTGGGGTGGAGGCAGGCTGCAAAGTAGCTTGCATAGGAAGCAGCAACAGTAGGCAGGCCAGAGCAGTTTAAATAGGGCGTCCTGAATGAGATCTGCCAATTGGTTGCATAGAAAGGAATCATGTGATCTATCAGCTGACTCCCTTTCATCAATCAGCTGATCCATTAGTTGATTGGCTGATGTAGCTGTGATGTGAGCTGAGCTTGACATTGTGTTCTGCCTGAACTAACACTATGCTGAAGTTCTGGTGAACTTTAAACGGCAGATGCTGAGGTGGATCAAAAACACTGGGTGCAGCAGATGCCTCTGTTCATCCATGATATGGTGCAGCAATACTAAGTATAACTATAAAGTAGCAAATCAGTAGTCATTGTTGTTGCCGTTGTTGTTTCTTCTAGGGTATACTCTATTACACAATCCAACAATGGGCATGTCCGAATTGAGAAGACGACATAATCCGTTCCCAAACGCTTTGCTTTACATGTCCACACAGATAAACATTTTTTGAAAAATCTGCACCTTAAAAGGTGTTTTAAAAAAAATCTCCGTATTAGTGACATAAAACTCAATTGGCATATTTGCCCTGTTTGTACCTTTTCCTAGAAAACGGAATGCACAAAAATTCGCACACATCCCACGTAATGCTGAGCCAATAATCTGTGCATAATCTACATATTTTGGTAGGCTGCAATCACATGACCAATGTCCTGAAGGGAGTAAAGAAGGAAGCAGTCACGAGCTGTCCAATCAGGAGTCAGGTTCGGGTGGTGGATGGGTCACAAAGCACAAGACTTTCCCCTGGGATTTTCCCCAGAGGACTGCGTGAACCTTGAGTGAACTTTGAGTCACTGTAAGCCACGTAGTCGCCATGTTTCCTTTCCAAACCCTAACCAAAACAACTTTAATTTCCTAAACCAAACCTCTGTAACTTTACCTTAATTACATAACTTTTTGTTAAAGACGTAACGTTGTTCGTGGGCTGCTAATTTGTAGGATATCATACAAACAGTTGTATAAGGATACAATGCTCCACTTTTATTGAGAGATTTGCTGGCTATGTGTAAATTGTAGCAAGATTACAATTCTAAGCTTTAAGTATGAGCACACCATCTTAAATTGTTTATATTCTCATGGTGACATGAACTATACAGGGTTGGGCCTCGCTTTTTATAAAGTGAAACATATGTTTCAGTCCCCTTCCCCACCCACACTTTTCCATACAGGCCCTTAACTACATTTACATCAGATTGGTGGCGGTCCTGTGCCACATGTGGTGGCTTTTATCAACTAAATTTAAATGTGATATATCTTTTGTAAGTATGTTTATGTTTGAGCAAATTAAACATCAGCAAAGATAAAGTTCTTCACACACAGCGAAACACCTCGACAGAATGTGTCATTGTTTTTCTTGGTTTGAATGAACCTGCTTTATCTCCATGCTTGTTTTCAAAAATCCCTGTTAAACCTCCCTTTAAACCAGTCCACCCTTACTTCTCTTGATCCCTGCGAACCAACTCCATATGTGTGTAAATGTGTGTGCGCACGCATGAATGTGTGTGGGAGTCTTGGAACAAGCTGTGCTTTCTGTTTATCTTACTTGTTCTTCCCACTTCCTGGTCGGGGGGTTGCACGCTAATAAAAGTTGTTAAGGTAAAATAATGCTTACTGGAGACAGTCTGGGTCAAACTACAGTTAACCTGGATGACCGTCGGAGTTTCGTCACAGAAGAGTCTAGTGACTCATTATTGGGAAACACAAATAGCACAAGAGAACAATGTTGTTTTGTCAGTTTGGTGCTGTGGAGAGTTCAAGGAGTTCAAGGAGTTCTTTACGAGTTGTTATGGTGCTATGAGGATGTCAAAGATCATGATATAAGCTGAATATAAGAGATAAGTAAGGTTAGAGGATAGTGAGGGAGCTGATTATGTACTTCTGTGCTTTACTGAGTGCATGTGAGGGGAGGAGGAGATGGAGAAGTGGAGGTGGATGTGGGGAGGGGGTTCTGTGCCACACAAGTTGCCCCTGGGGCCTGAGTGGTCGCATTGGCTTTGGCAGGAAGAGGGAGGAAGCAAAGAGGAGGTGTGTGTGTGTGTGTGTGTGTGTGTGTGTGTGTGTGTGTGTGTGTGTGTGTGTGTGTGTGTGTGTGTGTGTGTGTGTGTGTGTGTGGAGGGGGGCTGTGGAGGGCAGCTCCTGGTGCCACGTTTGCATCACAGAACTGTAATTCCTTTCAGTGCTGAGCAAAGCACAGTTGGCACTGTGGCTGCTTCACTTCTTTCTTTCTTTTTTAACCCTTTTCGACCGCTTGCTGCTCCACAGACGCCCACAGACTGACGTGATATCAACAGAGTGTGGGTTGTGTTATTTTTTACTTTTTGTTTTTATAGCGGTTACATGTCCCTTTGTTTGGATCTTCTTACAATTGACTTACTGATATCAGACAGAATCTCATTCAACTTGTTCCACTCTGTTTCCATCCTCAGTCTGACACTGAGTCCACTCTAACTGATTTCCCTGGGGAGGGGGCTCGATTTTCCTACCAACCACTAGAGACCAACATATCTGCCTGAATCTAACGTCATTTTAAGTCCACACTGATGCGTAGCCATGCCAACAAACCTGCCTTGCTGGGGTTTAAAGTTTGTTTTTTGTTTTTTTTTTGTCAAAATCAAGCTCTGCAGCAAGGACACATTTTGTTCAGCAAGAGCAAATGAACACCGCTTTTATGATTACTGAAGCTTAAATGCAATCGCCACAAGTAAAAAGCCGACGTTAGGCTATAAACAAACTACAGTATGGTTGTGTGACCAAACGTCACCACTTCACGAGACTATAAAGCTGTGCTTGGCACGGCTCAGCATGATGATGTTCTGTAGTCTCATATAGCCACTTGTCAGCAACTGCATTTTTAAGACACATAGAAGCTTCAAAGTTCACAGTTTACAGACGGATTTTTATGCCGTAGAACAAAACGTGAAAGTCTCCTAAGCTTGTTTTAACCACAGACCTTATTTCAGACATCCAACCAAAAACCCGTTTAAAAGACCCATTGACTTAGAGACGAGGGGACAGTAAGTGGTAAAATGTCAACTCATTTCCTGGTTTTAGGACTCATTCCTGGGGCCCTCTATACAAAGTCATTGGAGGGTGATGTTTTTGCCATGGCGGAGGCAGGACTTAATTGCGCTCTATCTCACGCTAACCTTTTATAGCGTACATTAGAGCAGAAATCCAATACGTGGCAGACCTGTGGTGCCCAGTTTCAATTGCAAACCTATGATTGGACAATCACTGTTAGGGGAGGGTGTTACCAAAAGGTCTGATAAGTCTGAGAAGCAGCATCCAACATATTGTGTTTGATGCACAGACGAGTAAACAAAGTTGTAATGCCAAAAATGTGTTGGAAATATAATTGTATAATTACACTTGCCAAAAGCCCTTGATGTTGTCACATTGTCACACTAATTTTCCTGCCAGTGAAACACAGACACCACAGATCTCAGCATACGTAGACAGACACACACATACACACACAAACATGTCTGCTGGCACCAAAAAACACACCCGTGCACATGCACACATACACATAGGATGAGGAAATTGCATGATATCAAGCCTAATTGGACCCATTCAGAGATGTTGGACAACATGTCTGTCATTGCGCGTTGCTGCTGGTAGGAATGCGTCTCCTTTTTCATCTTTGTTTTTGACTGTCTTTCTTGTAACTTGTGCTGTTTGGAGGATCTGAGGGATCACAGCTGAAGCATCTTTGCATGCAGGAAGAATGTGACGCAAGTGGAAATACAACTAAAACCAATTTAGTAAATTGAAATATATACAAAAACAAAGTTTGTCACCACAAACATGAAACAGGCAAACACTCCTCAGAGATTCAGTGATGAACTGTTACCAAACAGAGCATTTTTGAGAATAAAAGCTAATATAAAAACTGAAATGAAATTTTCAAAACGAAACAAATGACAAACTGATGGGAACTGTCATAAATCAAAATAACTCTTGCATAAACCCACCATCCACACAAACACACACACATACTGTTTGCATCAATGTGACTCAGTAGCTCTCAGTGGTAGATTCGTCGGCCTCTGTGGCACTCGGGGTTTTCCAAAGTCCACAACATCATCAGTGTTGGAAAATAACTGAAGAGCAGCAAATGATTTGGTTGAGTGTTAACAGCCAGGTGGTATGAATTCAGCGTATCTGTGGAAAGGGCTGCTTTAAACACTCAGCTCGAACTAAAAACACAAATACCGTGAAATCAATGATGTGCATATTTGATAAATTGGAGGTTTGTTTCCCAAATGTCAGCATGATTACTTTTTATTTCTCCTCCCACAGAGCCTGAAAGCTAAACTACGACCAGCTTAATAAAGCAGCATATCATTTAAAACAGCAGTGCTTAGGAACAGGGCAACATTATCACTTCTGAGTCCCAAAAAGTATATTTCAATACCTTATATGCAACTGTTCTGAAAATGACTCAAAGGAGTGACAATTGCTGACCACCGCTGACAATGACTTAAAGAACAATGATTAAAGGAAATCAGTGTTGACTGTTGGTAGGAGATTGGATATAAACCACAAATACTTTTGTCTGTGGTTTGGTGCTGGGCAGGTGGTGCACAGAGGGTTTATCCGAGCTTTTTCGCTGAAGCAAAACTGTAACAGCTCATTAAATAAGTGACTGACTTCTGGATATGTGAACTATTAGTGTGTGTAAGAGACATGAGCAAGTGGCCCAGTATTCAGTAGCCAAATATATACACGTTTGTTAGGGAAACATAGCCTGTACGAAATTACACTGCTTATCTGTGGTCATGTACAGAACGTCACATGCTCCCTGGCCAAAGTTTCGGGTCATAATTAATAAACCAGAAAACTAATGTTACGTCCTATTGTATCTGCTTTTTGTGTTGTTGAGTCGCTAGCTATCAAAGTTATAAGTTCGAAGCACGAGAATTTTTCTTAAGATTATTATTTTGGCTTTTTGCCTTTGTTAGATAGGACAGTCTAAGGGCCAGTCCCAATACCCCCCCTTCCCCCTTCCCCTTGGCCCTACCCCTAAATTTGCGCGATCCCGCAAGGGGCATCGAGAGGTAGTGGGTATGAAACTAGCCCCTCGGAGCAAATCTGGCGTCTGTCATCTGTCCTGTTCCCCAAAATTGTCGGACTTTTCACATTACAATAACACGCCAGCTAGTATAACTATGCTGCCTCGTAATGTTAGCTGGTTAGCTAGCTAGCAGAGGTCCCCTGTCGTCTGTTGTTCATCAAACGAAGCATGATGAATGCGGCAAACGGGATCGGTAGGATGAATGAGACTCCATTGTAGATGCTGGTTGGAAATGTAGATGGCTCGCAGCTTCCTGTTTAAAATAGTTATGTATGCGTGAATGTGACGCGGTGACGTAGTGAGTGGTGTCCCAATTCCTAGAGAAAGATTTCTACCCCTACCCCTCCTTGCTTCATTTTGAGGGCCAAGGGGTAGTGGGCAAGGGGGGGTATTGGGATTGGGCCTAATTGTGAAAGGGGGAGAGAG
This sequence comes from Epinephelus awoara, assembly GCA_035609425.1. Taxonomy (NCBI): domain Eukaryota; kingdom Metazoa; phylum Chordata; class Actinopteri; order Perciformes; family Serranidae; genus Epinephelus; species Epinephelus awoara. The sequence goes on from CM069313.1 coordinate 13,326,661, forward strand.
AGAGAGGATGACGTGCAGCAAACATGCAGCTACAGGCCGGAATTGAACCCATGGCCGCAGTAGCAAGGACATTGCATTTGTATGTGACACACCTACTCTACCCACTAAGCCACCATGCACCCATAACATTTGAATTTTGGATTGTGTCCTCAGTCCCGTGGTAGTCAACACATTAAACAGCTTGCAGTCATAGACATGAGTGGCAGATGGAAAGTTATTATAAAAGTCTAAGTTTACTCAGTTCAAAAGCAAGCAAACCAGAGGGCTGTACCACAACCCGAGATTAGTTTCTTAGGGATGTATGTTGAATCTAAAGCCAGAGTTTTCTGTCCTATGAAGGTGGCTCTCTTTTAACCTGGCTAGATCACCATGGTAACGTCGCTGCAGACTTAACCTGGTTTGGACCAGTTTTCGTGCCAAGTTTTGGCTTGAAATTGCCTACGGATTCTCTGCTGAGAGAATACATTATAAATGCACTTTATCAAACTTGTTGAGCTGTAACGTTACGTAAATGCCACCAAATGAGGCTGTGCAGTTACAGTAGTGCTTGCTTACTTACTTAAAGGGGTCACTGCAGGACAGGAGAGTTTGGCTGGATCTGCAATGACAGGAAGAGTTATAACATGATCCACTGCTGATATGTAAAAGAATTACTTAAAAGAAAAGATCTCAGGAGAATAAAAACACATGCAAGAGAATATATAATATAATATTGTAAATATTCAAACATGTTGTGGGTAAGTGAGGCATAATTTACATATAAGGTTTAAATGCTCATTGAGTCGGTTTTGGAAAAGTGCCCTTCAAATGAAGCTAAATATAATCAGTATAATATATTTTCACCAAAAGCATAACATCATAAAGTAATTGGGCAATTTACATGGTTTCACAGGATGTGAGAAGCAGCCCTATAAACAGCATCAAATGAACCTGTCACTGGACTTTATTGGATTAAAGGGAGAGAGAGCCAGCTGAACGAGTCCAGAAAGCATTACACGTTTTCCCCGTGTCGCAGTGCGCAGAGGATCAGACACAGTGAGTATGGTCACATAAACTCAGCTTTAACTGCGAGAAAAAACCCACCACTGTGCTTACAGGACAGCTTTCCATCTTTCCAGCCTGCTGTTTGTACTCACACCGGTTACCGTGGATACCAGGGGCATCAAAATACAGGCACAATGACAAATACCAGCATCTGTGTGTGTGAGTGTGTGTGTGTGTGTGTGTGTGTGTGGGTCAGTGAGGTTCAGTCTGGGCGGTAATGTGAGACCAAGATGAAACACTCAGCCATCAGCACATTCCTATGGGCCTCGGTTTTCTGCAGCTCGGAGAGAAAGAAAGAGACAGAGAGAGAGTTAAAGAAAGAAAGAAAGAAAGAAAGAAAGAAAAAAGAAGACTGGACGTCAGAAAGACAGGAATATTACAGAGGGAGAAAGCCCAGCAGCAGTAAACATGTCAGCTACTCTTAATGATGCAGCTGCCTCCTGGGCCGCTCACTAACAATCACAGTCACACAGCAATAACTCCTCCACCTCTCATTAGCCTAGTGTGTATATTGTTTTAGGTTTTATATAATGATGTGCTCTGTGGATGCTTTGCACAAATCTGCCTTCAGCCTCGCCTGCTCCATGACGGTGGTTGACGGAGGAATCCACTCCCCACAAATATTGTCTGAATATCTGTGAACCAGACTAGAAACACAGAGCTGCCTTAAAATGATTGTTTGTTATGTGGCTGCAGAACCATTTAATAACCACTTATTATCATGTGTACCCAGACTTTTGTTTGTAGAATAAATTAGGCTACAAACAACTTTAGAAAAAAATTATAGCCTGCCATTGAAGTCAACTGAAAACACCAGACTCTGGAAACAACACGTGCTACGGTCCGTTTTCACAGCTTAGGGGCCCTGCTCATTCCTCTGAGTCAAGAGAACATAGAAATGTTATAGGACTAAATCCTGATAGTGAAACGAGTCATTTCACAAGGGTTGTGATGCTCAAAAAAAAAGTATCCACTGATTTACAGATGTCTCCCTCACAGTGTGAGTCAATGGGAAAAAGTCTTTTTGGGGCCCCGTGGCATCACATGACAGAACTGGATGGTGTAATTCCACTCTTGGCCACTATGTCAAATTGGCCTCAAAGCCCAGTGCTGCTCCTTTAGGCTTGGCATTTTTGCACACACAGAGAAAAAATAAGAAATGTGTCAGGAGAGGTCAAGAAGCCTCAGGCTCATACGAACTGACTTCCACTCACCGTAAGGGGAAAAACAGACAATGACCAAAAAAAAAAAAAAAGGGAAGAAAAGTTGCCAAACAATCTAAACTAACATTATGCAGAAAAATACAACAAAAGATAAATGACAACAGGAAGCACACTGAGCAGTCAGTGAAAAATAATCCAATAAAAAACAAAAAGTACATAGAACGAATGAATTTTAATTTCCTTTAAAATCTAAGGATGAAGAGCTCTTGACAACATGTACTTTAGTGTTCCAAAATCTGTACATTACGACATCTAAAGGATGTCGCGTGACTGAGAAGCCGAAGGAGAGCAGCAAGAGGTGCTTTGCTACTACCCCGGCACTACTGCAGCATAACAAATCCCACTCTTTGAGCATATGCAGCATCACGGGAGATGGAATCCTTGTCGCCAAGAAAGCGCAAAAGGGAATCAAAAAGGCCACGTGACCGGCAAATTCAAAAAACAAGGGTCAACATCGGGGTAGCCGCTGCAGTTGCCTGCTTTCTTCTCGACAGGTAAGTAAACTTCACTGCCTAAATTAGCCTACAGCTAGCTTTTTTCATTGGCTTGGTTAGTCTATGTGATTGATTACCATAGGCAGCATATCAGTAGAAAAACACACTAGCCTCGTTGGTGCAGGATTGACGGAATAAGGGTTGTACACCCATTACCTCCATCAGTAGTTTTCTTTGTAGGCCTATAGCGCATAGACAATGGTGGAAAGTGAAATATTCCTTCAGTCCATGAGGGTCATAAGTTATTTCGCAAATACCGCCATCTTGGATGGTAGGATGAATTGTGGGGTAGTTTGGGAACATCGCAGAAAAAGCTAGCTGTCAAAAACAGTGTGACTAATGACTGGAGACGTGATTGTGAATTAATGAAACAAAGGCAGACAGCTTTGAGAGCCGCACAGTCGACTCTGAGGGAGCGTCCCAGCTGCTGTTATTCTTGCTTTTCGGTTTGTTCAGCTCTGTTTGGAGGACCGACTGCCCGTCTGCCTCATTTTCTCCATTCTTTACTCCATTTTTCTGATTCAGCTCACCCCTTTCAACATCCCACATCCTTCTCTCCTCTGCATGCAGAGGGGAAAAACGCAGACTCCACAGTAATTATCCAGCTGGAACTGCTCATGGCTATTCGGGCTGTATTAAATTCATTACCGAGCAGAGGAACAGATTTTGAATACTCCCTCAGCGCACGACGTGTTTTTATACACATTAAATTATAATGTGACACCTTGATTGTTGGCATCCTTGGCTGTTAAAGGGGATGCTCAGATACACATGGGCACACCTGAATGCAGGTCCAGCAGTTCCATTATTTCCTACTGTCTGAATGGCTCTTAGCAATTTGGGAGGTAGAGGTAGAAAGGTTAGCATTAAGCTCGTGACCGGAAGGGAGCCAGTGGTGAACCCAGCACAGCAAAAGGAAAGAGGTATTTGGGGAAATTCACTGGAAAGCACCGTTCCATCCATCAGGAAATAAGCCTCAGCAGGATTAAAGGATGAGGAAAAATCCTCTACAGCGAGACCACTTTTCTGGTTCTCCCTTCCATAACAGACGAGCTGGGAGTCAGTGGATGGAACTCATTACAAGTGCAGGGTATTTGTGTCTCTGGCTAACCTTGACATGCTGAAGAATTCTGTTTTTCTCAAAGTTACACAACTTACCTTGTTTTGGGTTACTTGGGGTACACTAAATCAAATGTAATAATGCACCAAATTGTTTGGGCCACATGGGAGTGACAGAAACAAGTTGTGGAACCAAACACATGCTTACTTTGAAGCAGATTTGAAGCAACAATAGCATGCAATATCATTTTCTCAAGTCTGCTTTTTCCATTATTGTAGTTCATTTTGGTAACTCTTATACTCATCTTACTCCTATTCTTACTCTGACAGGCACTTTTTATCTTGTATCTTTAGCCAGATATTGAATACTCTATTGTTTCTAAAACTGGGCCCAGTGAGTGGTCCTGACCCGGGGAACCCATTGGTTGTTCTGGTTGTGAACGTTAAATTGTGGTTACTGTACTTGGTGTTATGCTGGGTTCACACTACACGGTACCAACCCGAGTATAGCCCGACGTGGGGTCCATAATCCATCGTTTCATCTCCTGTAGTGTGTCATAGTAGATGATGTCCCAACAGAAAGTCAGACAAAAAGACAAAAAGATTTTCTTTTTGTCGTTCACGACTGCTCCCGTCACAGCCGTCACTTTGACCAACAGAAACACAGAGTAATCTGCTGCCATAGACAACTGTATGACAACAACACCCCACAGTTTTGATATTTCCTCTAGGGATGTTACCACACAGAGTTAAAAGGGAAAATTATGGCTTGAAACAGCAGAGGCACTTTGTCAACCGTTACTGCCATTAGCATCAAGCTAGCAAACAATGTTACTTCTTTATAATGGAGACATTATAAAGAACGTAAAGTAAGAAAATTAAAAATTATTTGCAGGGCTTTTACCGACCACATTATATTTCCTCTGCATTTTTATATTTCATATTTTTATTATAATGTCACTTGTAATCTGGTCCCATGTGCTCTTTTACATTAAATGCATGGCACCATCATTTCAAAATATTTTTGTATTTATTTTTTAAATTAAAAGCCCATTATAACTTCGGTTGAGAGAATCCCTTCATGTTCTAAACAGACTTTTATTGGGAAACATTTGCAGGAACTTGTTGTGGAGGTTTCAGTGATTTGCATAGTTGCTTGGCCTGTTGCCTTCGTGACCCGGCCCTGGTCCCTGCCCCCTGATAAGCGACTGAAAATGGATGGATGGATAAAAATAGGACAAGAATAACCCAATGACATCACGCACGTCATAAAAGACGACCAGGGATGATCGGTCATGGACCAACATGGAGTCAAGGAGAGATTTTTTGACTCTGCAATCGCCTAATCTGACATGGTGACAGAATTGTCGTGTAGTGTGAACCAGGCATTACTGTAATTTGAAGCATTCTCTGGCACAAGATTTTCTCTTGGGATTAATAAAGTTCTGTTGAATTGAATAAAATTGAATTAAATGGATTTGGAGTTGTGTTGGCGAAAGTAAGTTCAAATTTCACTCGCCTTTGAGCTTCGTTTTGGGCTCCATCACCTGGCTCTGTGGCTGCTAAATAATCCATTATTGTGCTGCACAGGTTTTTTATTAGGGGTTTGTTTTGTGTTTGGTTGTGGGTGTATGAAAGTTTTTTGCTGAAAAAACAACAAAAAACCCAGATACGGCACTAAATTTTTAGCCTCAGTAGATGTGGACAGTACAGCACAGTAGTCGACTCCTATGTCGTAACCATGAGCTCACAAGTGTAATTTGAAGGCAGCCTCTATGCATGCTGGTTCATTTGTCAGGGTCAGTGGAACCTCATAACAGCTATGACATTAATGACATTAATTACGCCTGTAGTTGCTATCATAAATTAAAATGTCTGCTATCTAAAAGGTCTATTTTTGTCAACCAGGGAATTCTTTGCAGGTACAGTGTCAGTTTCATATGAATAGGCTAAGCTAACCATGTTGTTTCTGTGCTTATGAGGGCAGCCAAAATGTACATGTGGGTAGTATACAGGGCTAACTGTGAATGGTACAGTTATCCACTGTACAAACTCACAGGGGTGGAGCTGCAAAAGGGAAATGAGACATGCGGGACACAGAATGCTGTATTACACACGAGTCCAAGCAGAAATCACACACAGGCACTGTCTGGTAGAAGCTTGGAAATCAACCTTTATTGATACTGTTTTTAAAAAAAAGTCATGTCAACCAACAATAGAAAATCATATACGTCTTTCATATTTGCTTCAGTACTGCTGTTTATACGTGTAAAAAAAACACTGATTAACATATCTCATCTTATTTAAGAATGACACTGAGCTCTGACGGCCTCTGCAGGAGCTGAACACTGATCCTGCATCACTGCTGCATTTATAGTGAAATTCTTTCAACCGAATTAGCACACTGTAAAAAACACAAAGCCTCTTACATCTGTCAAACAATAATTCTTTGAAACCTCAGTTCAGCAAGTTTGTGCAGCAATGAGTGGAAGATCTATCACACATATCTCTATGTTCTCATCAGAGCAGAGGTAAAACAAGGGCACGCGCTCTGCTGAGTCCAAAGTAACAATACTTTGCTTTTTTATCAATTTTGTCTTATCCAGGTATGATTTGTTTATGGTAATTATACTGATATCATGATATGACATTAGATATCATCTTAGATTTTGGATATCGTAATTGATAAGTATGGTATTTTCCTAGTTTTGAAGGCTGTAATACAGTAAAGCAACGTTCCTCATACAACAGTTCGTACGATATTCTATGAATTATCGCCCCACGAATGATATTACGTACTTAACGTGAAGTTAAGCAATTGACGTTAAGTTATGGAGGTTAGGTTTAGGGAAGTAAAGGTAATGTGGTTATGTTTAGAAAAAGAAATATGTTGATGACGTACCTCAAAATGACTCAAAGTTCACACGGTTCCGAACACCTAATACCTCAATATCGATTTTGCTACAATATTTTCTCAATATTGGGGATATTGTGCTTCTCCATATAACACAGCCCTAGATAGCAACATGTTGTACCTTGTCTTTCAAATTTGTTATAACTCAACTGCACTGTATCGGGGTTTGTAATTTTAGTTAAAGAACGTATGCATCTTTCTTGTAGCTTAACTTTAAGGCACAAAGAGCGATAATGAATGCATAGTAACACAACGGTACACAACGTAACTGAATGACGTACATCGAAATAAAAGTATAAAAAAATCAAACATGAAATAAAATTCCAGAAGGCACTGGATACAGAAGGAATACCAACATTTTTCAAGCTCTTTTCTACACCCTGAAGTTTTTTTTCTTGTTCATGTTTTGGGGGTCATTTTTCCCCCGTATTTAGCATGTAGTCACTGCTAACATTTTTAGGTGCCTTTTCACTTGCTAGCACTTAGCTATGGAGCGCGTAATGCACACCAAGATTCACACAATTTGTGAATTGTTGAGTTAAACAAACTGTGGCGGGATCACATTCAGTTTTAAATCAGTGTAGCTGAGGGATTGTGAAATGCTGGTAAGCCTTATATGACTTTTAACTGGCTAGCTGTTGTGTTTCTAAATTCTGCGCACAGTGTCCGTCTTGGTGGTTGGACACCTTGTCGATATTCAAGTACTCTCCTCTATTTCTCTCGGGGAGTAAAATAAATTAGATGCTCTTTGAACTGCCCTGCAGTTGCAATGTGACCGGTGATGATAAAACTGAAGACATAAAACACACATATTGGTATCAAAGTACAGGTGAGGAGAGACGTTAACCTGATTTCTGGTTGTTCGATTTCAATATCCAAATGGTAAAAAAAAAACCAAATACGTACTGTAGTTGTCCAGCAGTCTATGTGCGCAGATACCAAAATAAAAAAACAAAAAATATATATTGCTGTATTCTAAATTCAATGAAACATGAAAAGGTGGTTAAGGACAAAATCCAAAGCCTCATAGATATCGACCAACGTAACATTCAAAAACGCATCTCAAACACATATTGTAAAAACATACCCTCCATATAACATCTGTACACTTCCCTGTCACTGAATGGTACAAAAACTGGACCACAAATCATGTAACTGTATCATTTCTGTATTAAAGGGACAGTTCACCCCCAAAATCAAAAATGCATATTCACTCTTACCTGTAGTGCTGTTCATTGATCTAATTTGCTTTGGTGTGAGTTGCCGAGTGAGATGTCTGCCTTCTTTTGAATACGATGAACTGGATGGCACTCGGCTTACGGTGCTCAGTTATGTCTCTTTTTCTAGAAATCATGACTTCTTTACTCAAGATAATCCACAGACCTTGTTGTGAGCAGTTTCATGGAGGAACTTTTCTCTTTCTACTGACTGAACCAACCATACCCCCCACAAGAGGAAGCGTGCATCTACTGCTTATCTAGCACCACCGAGCTAGCTAACTTTAAAGCTAAGCCACGGAGGACACCATTAATGTTTACATCTAGTGCTGTCACAAGCACGAGCCTCTCGTCCATGAGTAGATGCACGTTTCCTCCTGCACAGTGATACTGTTAGCGGAAGTAGTTCTGTAGAAAGGAAACGGCTCCTACATGAAACTGCTCACAACAATGTCTGTGAATTATCTTGAGTAACCGGGTCATGATTCCTGACAGAGACATTCCATTATATTGGAGAGAAGGCAGACATCTCCATGTCTGATATCTCCAACACTCAGCAACTCACACCACAACAATCTAGAATGATAAACTGCACTACAGGTGAAAGGAAACATATGCATTTTTGATTTTAGGGAGGAAATGTCCTTTTAAAGGGCGGGAATATGTTAGCATGTTGTTGGACAACAGAAACATCACAAAAATTTGAAGAAAAAAATCACTTTGGCACTGAGAACAAATAACAATGTCCAAAAAAGTAAATCAGATCTCAGTATCTCAGTTACTGAACGCTGTTAACAACGTGACCAATTTAAATTTCTTTGAAATCTTATTCACAAAATCTATGATTCACTGTCACAGCAATGGAGAAAAAAGCCAATCCATTCTGCCCCAGGTTTCACCTGGTTTCTCAGATTTTCATGCACCACCTACTTTTCGCCTTAACTCCTTAAAAACTATGGCCTAGCTCAGTAGTGGATAAAGACAACAAAGAAATTTCATCCATTGCAGTATTCTTCTATGGACTTCCGGTCCCTACATGCTTTGCTGTCCAGCAACAATCCTCCCTGATCTCACAAACGCCAACACTAAGTAAATATTTCCCCGAATCACCACATCCACCCTCTGTGTGGGACAAACTGACAAGTCAAACTTTTTCCACATAAACATGGGCATGGAGTTTCCCTGGTATTCCTACATCGTTTCCTCCTGAGTTTAGCATGCTAGGTGGTAGCATGTTTGACGTGACTTAAACTGCCAGTTTATAGTTTGACTTGACACTCTCTCCCATACAAGAAGAGGAACACAGAACAACTGGGACTGAAAATACTGCTGATCTTTGGCTTATAGCAGGAATATCTTTGGCAGCGAGGACCAGACCTTCAAACTGAAAGATCTAGTCAACAGAGCGGTAAGTCTGTGATATCAAAGCGGGTGCGTGGGGAGGGGTTTGTCTGTGTGATTCAGGGTCGGAGGGTGGGCGGGGGGCGCGATGGCGGGGCAGAGGGAAGCCCCGGGGGTGTGCGGGCTGGTGGTGGTCCTGGGGGTAACTGGCCTGATGGGGGTGATCTGGCAGGAGGGCTGGCGGCAGTGGGAGACGGGGGGGTGGTCACAGGGCGGTAGTCCGGTGGCGGGGGCATGGGTGTGTGGATCGGAGTGCGAGGTGGGGCCCTGGCTGCTGCCGACTCTTCTTTCACTCTAGTGAAGTTGATGCATCGACCCTGAGGGAAAGGAATGAGACATGGACGATTAGAAACAGTTTGAGTTTAAATCTGCAGTTAATTTGATTTAGATATTAGTATGGATGGATTAGGGATGAATTGATCTGCCAGTTGGTTCACTGCTTTGGCCCAAACTGAAAATCTTCAGCAGCTGTTGGATGGACTGCCATGAAACTTTATACACACATTCATGGCCTCAAGAATAATTTTGGTGATCCCCTGACTTTTTATCTAGGGCCAACATCAGGTCCAAATGAATTTGTTCAGTGCTACTTTATGATTAATTACCTTGAAAACTTACAACAGCTGCACTTTGTGTTTAAAGGGACAGTCTGAAACTTTGGTATTTATCCATAGTGCACATATTACATGGACATTGGCATAACCGCAGGTTGGAGAAGCAGGCAAGAGTACTGCCATGAAAGCTAGGCAATGTACTGCTGTGGGCGGGGTCAGGAGCACAACATATTGGGGCCACCTTAAAAAAATCAGCTTAACCTTATTGTCAGGCAGCGATTTCCGATAGGGAACTGAAGCTGCTGTATTGCTCTCTTCAAAGCCAGACTATTGAGAAAAACAGTAACTTATCAATGCTGAACATAGGTACACATAGTTTGTTTGCATTACACAGTAAATAGTTTAAATACATTACATTATTGGCTTAGTCCGACTGACATTGGCAGCAAGGTAAAGCGGTGAAAATATTCTAAATATAGCATACACTTAAAATGATATAGTTTTTTTTAGGTGGACCTTTTTGTTATTTGGCTGAAATACCTTCTGCTGCTGCCCCCATCCACAGCAGTACATTGCATAGCTTCTGTGGCGGTACTCTTGCCTGCTTCTCTAAACTGGGACTGACATCCACTTTATGTAATACACTGACTATGGATAAGTATCATACAACCTCACCTCAAAATATGAACGATCCCTTTAATGCTAATTAGTAAATGGTAACATGCCAACACACTAAACTAAGATGGTGAACATGATAGACATAGTACCTGCTAGGCATTCAGCAAGTAAGCATTGCCATTGTGAGCATGTTACAACTTGGTTGGTTGCTACAACTGGTGGTGTTTAAATGATAATATGGAAACTGTTGACTCAGTGAGGGCTTTAACAAGGATTACAGAAAAGAACACTGAAAGTATGGACTCTATATATAACGTGAAAGTGGGTTGGATTTTGATAAATAATTGATACTTGGAGTAATGCACACACACTCGAACATCTTCAGGTAAAGACACACACAGGTGTCTGATATGAGGCACATCTGGGCTACGAGGGCAGTGACATCAGTCCACCACATGGTCATGGTACAGTCATTGCTCTCTGTGAGTTTGTGTGACTGTGTGTGTGTGTGTGTGTGTGTGTGTGCATGGCCAGCTGGTGTTCCAGATTACACTCAAATCCCCGCTTTGTCGCCCCCACACAAATTATCCGTGTTAGCCCAATGTTCTGTCCAGAGAACTGTCGCTTACCAAAGTTCCCTCATACTCATGATGAGACCATATGGAGAACAAAAAAGATAGGAAAGGATTGAGGTTAGAGGCTCTGTGTGTGTGTGTGTGTGTGTGTGTGTGTGTGTGTGTGTGTGTGTGTGTGTGTGTGTGTGTTTGTGTGTGTATGCGTGGGTGGGTGGGTGAAGTGAGGGTTGGGTAAAAGGTAGCAGTGGAGTTTTAAACAGTGATCAGACTGTAAAACAAATGAATTTGTTCCGGCAGAAATCACATTTCACTCCTGAGCTGCTTGTAAAATATTGCACTAACCACGAACTTCACCCGAGTTCACAGAGGTCGCTGTTTCCATAGTAACTCTACCCACTCCATAGTTGCATGTGGTTGGCAGTTGGAGCGGAGTGAAGTAATGTTAATCTGCTAATAACCAGTGATTGGAGCCACAGGACCACAGTTTTACAGAGTGGAAAATGAGGGAATTGATGTCTCTTACGAAGCTGTGGGGAACACATTAAGTGTTGTACCTGTTGTGTTTTAGCCTGATTTTAAAAACTTTATATTTACTGACATGTCTATGGAGAAAAACCATGAATAAACACAGGATATAGGGCCACGTCTTGGACCTATTCTTTGTCTATGGTAGTGTAACGCCCTTGCAGATATAGAATCCAATTTAAGTGAGTGAATGTAAGGCAAAGGGAGAGAAGGCATTTGGAGGTAATGACAAAAAACAATGCCAGAAAGAGGAAAATGATAATAAACCAAATTAAAATGAGGCAATTCTGAAATATCCCACTCTAAACTTTTGCCCTCTACTCCAGCCAACCACTCCTGTCCTCTCCCATTTAGCCGAACAAGTCGACATCTACCACACACTCCTCACAAAATCACATAAAAAGCAGTCACAAAGGACACATTCCATTCATAGCGACTGTAAATTAGCTGCTGTGAACGAAAACAAAAAGTTGAATAAACAGACTCGAAAAGGACAAGAACCTCGCAGCAACCACCAGTTTCTGGTCTGTCGCCACTTATCCAGTCTGGCATTCCTAGACATCGATAAAAAAAGCCAGGGTGAGGATCTTCTCGGATTCTTAAACTGTTTTCATGCCTCATGGAAATACCCACAGAGAGGAGAAGTGTGGAGGCTGCATTCTTTAGGCATCGCAAACACTCGACACTAGCTCTGTACTTTGGCTCCATCCCAGACTGGATTTATTGAAAAACTAATGAAGAATCAGTCTTTTTTTCAGCTGGTCTGGGTGACTGGTGCTACACTAGGATAAGCAGCTACTGGTGGGGGCTAAATATCTAACATACAGAGGTGAAAGGGGCATGTTTCAATCTTTTTTTTTGATTACGTGAACAGAGATGTGGACTTGGGTCACATGACATGAGTCACAAATTTGACTTCAGACCCGACTTGACAAAATAAAAAATGACTTGCAACTCCACTTAGACTTTTACAGCAGTGACTTGTGACTTTACTTGGACTTGAGCCTTTTGACTTTAAAATACTTGATACCTTCCCCCAAACCCATAGATGAAAAAAAGGATGTTAACTTTGGCGATGTCGTCTAAAGTACTCTAGTTACTACTTAACAACTTCTACATTTACATTACACATAAATGTGAAATGTGAAAGACTTACGGTAATTAGCCTAATGATTAAGTTATGGGAGGATGACTTTGGTGAGAGGATTTCAGTAGAATCCTGGAGGTTGGTTGTGGTTGGGACCCACTCAGCCTGTCTGTGTGTCAGACAGAATGTTATTCAGTTTAAAATACTTCACAGACTTCACCTGTCAAGGATCAGACTTGCCCAGCTGTTTCCTGAATTTGATCCAACCTGTCAACGGTGTAATCGGGACCCAGCAACTCTTTTCCACTCATTTTGACCATGCCCAAGGATTAGACGATTTAGGGTTTAGATTTTTGAGACACTTTCTCACATGTGTAATAAAACCACAGACCCAGAGCCAGCGTTGGCAAAATTTGGTGTGGCCCAAAGAGATCTAGGTCTCTCCTGAGCCCAGACACGTGCTTTGGCCTTTTTTATCACTGCTAGCAAGGCGTCTCATTCTGTACAATAAATGATGTCATGGCTTACTTGAAGTTGGAAAAGCTCAGATATTCCACTCAAGGATCAGTCAATGAATTTCATCAAGTCTGGCAACCATTCATTCATTTCTGTAACCGCTTATCCTCTTGAAGGTTGCAGGGGCTGGAGCCTATCCCAGCTGACATTGGACGAGAGGCGGGGTACACCCTGGACAGGTCGCCAGACCATCGCATATAGAGACAGACAACCAATCACATTCACATTCACACCTACGGGCAATTTAGAGTCACCAATTAACCTGCATGTCCTTGTCTGACACAAGGAGAACATGCAAACTCCACACAGAAGGGCTCCCCCACCCGGGATTCAACCCCCCCACCCTGGGTTTTGAACCAGGAATCTGCTTGCTGTGACCACTACACACCATGCCGCCATAGGGCAATCATTCCTGAACTATTATAACAATGTGTGTAAATAAATACAAATCTTAAAAATATTTTTTTGTTTTTAGTTTAATATGTTATTGGCATTACATTTGGTGAAGAGTGCATTATGACTTGTTTAGGACTTGGGATTTGAGTTGAGACTTGAGTGCAAAGACTTGAGGCTTACTTGTGACGTGCAAAACAATGGTTTTGTTCCACCTCTGTAAGACATTAACCTGTCAATTAAATAAAAACAAGGTGCAAGGCGCCTTTAAATGTGTATTATCTTGTTGCAGGTGATCTGAGAGAAAGAAAGAAAGACCATTGAATTGAGAAATGCTGAGTTGCATTTGGAGTCCAGTTCTTTTTTTTTTTTTTGTAAATCCGGTTTCGCTTCATGTACATCATTCTGTTAGCGCCCAGCTGCGGTTTGAATCTATGAACATTTTCCTGGATTAAAGAAAGCCACACTTGCTCGTTCTTTCTCACTGACCTCCTCCACTGTCTACAGTCTTACCAAGGTCATAAAATTGTCTAGGCCCGGGCACAACGTGTGTGAGACATGGTCGGTTGGTGGAGACAGCCCTGGCAGTGGTCTGCCTTAGGTATTACCTCATGTCCTTTAGTCAGTTAACTGCTCGTGTTAATGTGCATGAGAGAGAGAGAGAGGACTCGCTCTACCTCATATTTTACACTCTGACGTCAGTGAAATGGATGTGGTTTGGTGACACACACTCTCATAATGGCTAAGTCCTGTCTCCAGCGTAGATAACGTCCTTGTGATCTTAACTCGGCTCTATCACTGGTGAATTATGTGGTTACATACAGTATATGTCCACACACACACAGACACACACACACACACACACACACACACACACACACACACACACACACACACACACACACACACACACAGACAGAGTCCTGAGTTTCTCTGTGAGCCAAACCATGAGTATGAGCTTTATAATGATACTCTCTGAGGCTCACCCACACACACACACACACACACACACACACACACACACACACACACACACACACACACACACACACACAACCACTCTGCTCTATATCACACTGTACAGAGCCTGTACTAAGCAAACAAGAGGAGAGGTTGTTGAGTTCATTGCTGGAAAAAAAGAAAAAGTGTGTTTGTGTGTAGTCAGTACTGTATACTGTATGAACACTACAGGAGGTCACTTTTTTGTTTTAGTGTCATTGCATTCATTTGCAAGAACTAACAACTTTACAGCATTAATGAATACTTCACCGATCATTTTTATGTCAGTTACTCACCATCTGTAACGTTGAATTCGTAAAGAAAACTTTGTTTTTCTCACATGCCTCCACAGTGAACAAAGAATCCAAAAAAGGGAGAATACGCATTATGAACGGGTGTAGAAGGAGTATGAGTTTAACAACAGCAAAACTATATCAAAACATTAATTCTCTCACACAACTCATGCAGTATAATCCAAGTCTCATTTATCCAGTTGTATCCTCACTACTTTCCAACCATGCGCATTTTGTAACATTTTGGGCAGTGGGGGGAACGTGTCCCCCTCCAATGTATATGGTGACTACTGCCCTGTCAGCAATTAGGCTACAGTTGTCTGGGTGCACAAAGGTGAAGTATACTGGTCTTGCCATACAAAGTTTGATGGAGTTTTAACTGGACAATATTATATTATATATATTATATATATATATATATATATATATATATATATATATATATATATATATATATATATATATATGGATATATATTATATGGAGATATTTGCATCTTGAAAGCCGGACTACAAATGTGGATAGACAGGGAGAAACACATGCAAGCCTAAGATGTGGTAAGATACAATACTCCTCACTATATGAAGTGACTGATAACAAGATCTGTATAATGGATTGTAAAGAAATTCGTCAGGCTTTTATTTTGTAGACAATTGGTCTGGATTTATAGCATGATGGGATGGCAGCACAATGTTTTGCGAGTAATCCATCCAAGAGTAATGTGTGTGCAAAGCTGTATGAAAGCTTTGTTATACTTAATTTTAGTGTAATTTTATCAGGGTTTTTTTTCGCTGTGAAAACATTGGACTGCCGACAAGTGTTTGGTCTTGTTGGAAAGCTGCAGTTCTGCTGTGTCACGTGATATGCGTGGCTTCTCGCTATGACGCACGGTCGCAGAGAAAATCCATAGAGAAGAACAGGTGTGAATTTGGATGCACTATGCGCCGTTCATTCCTTTTTAACCTATATGGTTAAAAAGCCTCTTGGATCAGCTGGAAACGTTAGCCATGTTGATATTGAATGTGACTGCTGCGCAGTGGCGCTGCCTCATGTGATGTCGGAATAATCGCAAAAATGAGTTTTTTGAACGTAAAGCAATATTTCAGTGGAAAAGGTTGGCTATGTGTTTTTTAAACATCTCAATGGGATGCACAAGTAGAGTTTTAAATCTGTTTATGTGGCAGTGTTTTAGATAGTAAGGTTTTAGTGAAAATGCATGTTTGGGAAGTACTGAGCGTATGACTGGATAAATGAGAACTGGATTACGCTGCACGAGCTGTGTGAGATCTACATTTTTGCTGTAGTTTGACACAGACCCTGTTAACTTCAGTTCATCAGGAATGTTCTTGGTTTTTGGATTCTTCGTTCACTGGGAGATCATACGAGAAAAACAAATGTTTTCTTCTTGAATTCAACATAGTACATGCTGAGTATACAAAAGATCATTTTGTGGGTGAAGTGTTCCTTTAGGCTCATGACTACACTGTACAGTACTGTGGCCAGGCCGGTGCCAGGGGTGACATTCAGCTGTTACTGTGGCAATCGGCTCTGGCTCTGAAAAGCGCACCATGGCAACAGAATGACCAATGAAGAATCCACAACGAAGTCGGCCAACTCGGCCTCGTGTAAAGAGTAAATGTTCCTATTAATTTGTAACCCTGCCAGCTAGTTCTGGGTGGGACTGTGGCAGGAAATTTAACACCAAATAGCTTTTCAGGTAACACTTAAAGCAAGGACTGAGTTGTCCTGCGCTTGTTTTCACTCTTTTCCTAATGAAATAAAACATTACACTACCTGGAAATGAGCCGGCCTGCTGGCCCGAGAGATGTTTCTGCCGCTTCGTTACGAACCGCAAATGGCGACATCATTTGAGTGGAAAGAGAGGCACGATTTCTTTGAGAAAGTCAGCATTGCGTCATGCAATGCTTACGCATGCAGCAATTGCTAAAAGCTTCACTGGGTAAGAGAAATTACTTGACTAAGGATATCAAATCCGAAATCTTTTTTATCTGAGTGCCAGTTTGCTTTGGTGAAGATGTAATCGTAAGCTAAGGGCGACTGTTTTTTGTCTCATTCGTCTAAGGGAAAGTTGAAAGCTAATCCTGTCTCTGTTCCTGATGGTGGTGCCAAGAAAACACTCTTAAAAGTGGAATTCCTGTTAAAAAAGATCATTGGAAATTTTTTGCTAATAAGGCATGGTTTTAACTAGAGCTTGGGACAGGGCCTGATCAGCAGGAGAGTCGGCTGTGGAGTGTTGGGATGGTAAAGGTAGAGAACAGATTGAGGGAGGGCAGGGAAGAGTGAAAAGAAGAGAGAAAAGAAGAGTGGATGAAGAAGGCAAGAATCGTGTTGTTGCACACTGAGAGTCTTCAACCATGCTAGCAGCTCTGCAAGGCTGTACTTAAACTAAATTATGCTAACACTTGCTAATTAAACATACTGCTAATGTGGCTAAAAACCAAGCAGCCTGCAAAGAAGAGTTTTTATTCATCTTGTATCATATGCCAATGGTTTACAAGGTGCCTATTAACAATAGTGAAGTGGAAACCAGAACACGTTTGAACATTAAGACTGACTTTGCTAAATGTGTCAGGGAGATTTAAAACATCCTGGAAGTGCTGTCTGTACTCAGTGACCTTCTCATCTTCTCTCCACATTGGACCAAACATCTTATCTGGGGCTTTTTAATATAAAGGCAGCCCGCATTAAAAGTAAGCCACGTGCCTGATATGAGAAGAGGAGAGAATTTTTACCATCTCACGCACACGAACACATCAGGAAACACTCCTATCGAGCTACAAGGATGTGTCTGGGTGCGAGCTGCGGTTCTGCTTTTTATCCGATTTATGGCGTGTAATATGGAGCAGGTGTGAGCTGGCTCGACGGGATGGAGACGGGCCAGTCGAGGTGTTAGCCAGCACAGGAACGCCAGGAGTGAATGAGATGGAGAGACAGATGGAGGAAGGGATGACGGGATGAGTAATGGATACAGATGACTGAAGCATTTTCAGACTGTGGACATAATAAAAAACTTTTGTTTGGAACATATTTACACTGTTTACACTTGGATTTAAAATGCATCAAGAGTGGACCGCACTAAATACAGCTGTTAACAACCACCAAGACGCATTGCGATGTGATCTCTCAAACCACTTGCCAAAGTGGTCTGGGATACACTTGACCTCTTATCTTTTGTAGTGTAAATGCTTTTGTATCCTGATGTGTCTCCCACAAGAGTTATTTCTGAATTCGAAAAATGATGCCAATGTGGAAGTACCTTAAACCTTCATTCTTTCTAATGGCCAGCAGGGGGCGACTTCAATAGTTGTAAAAAGAAGACTGATTGTATAGTCTACGAGAAAGAAAATGACGCTACTTGGCCATCACTTGATTTATTACCTCAGTAAACACTGAGTTTTGGTCCTTATCACTAGTTCCAAGTGTTCTTTAATACAGCATGATGTTTATTTAGTCAAGTATGGAGTAAAATAGAGGATAAAGAAGGGTATGCTACCACAGCGGTGTACTCAGGTTCTCGGTCAGATCCATCCCTCGCTTCTCCACAGCTCCATCCACCCTCTTGTTAGATAATGGTCACTTCTGACCCCCAAAAAACAAGATGGCGTTGGCCAAAATGCCAAACTTGAAGCTTCAAAACAGCCCACAAACCATGTGCACTTCTTTTAAACAGTTGATGATCCCAGACAAGGTTGTAATAGGAAAACTGGCAATCAGTGCAGGATGTGGTAGTTGTTTTGGTGACATCACAACACTTTATTACTTGCCTATTTACAACAAATTGGATGAAGTGTTGTGTGACCATCCATTGTTTGGCCCTTTGGATTCTGGATAGCTTCTGCTGACAGTGATATCTCAAGCCACAAATGTGACTGGCGAGAGTGTTAACACAATGATTGTGTGCAGGGCCCTTGGACCTTCTAGCATAACTTATGTAGGCAGCAACAAAATCTGAATGTAAGTGGTCAGCTGGAGACACAGGTGTGAACAGCGATGTCTCTTGGCTGTCCACTTGTGTTCATATCACTGAAATGCATTTTAAAGTGCCAAGTGTACGCCGGGTCAGTGTTGGGTTGGGCTTTTTGTCCCTCTGAGATAAATATCTGCACCCACGCATGGATTTTTAGCTTACCACCTACAGTAGTGACCTAACCCAAAAAGCCATGGAGCATTTCATACCGCAGTATTTAGTGAAAAAACAAACCCTTCAAATCTAAAATCAGTGGTCCCGGTTGAAAATGAGAAGCCTGCTTTAGTCTGCCGCTGTCTGAAGTCAAGGACTCAATGTTTTAACATTTCAACACACGTTTGTCCTTGTAAACTGCATATATGTTGTTTGGGAAAGCAACAGTGAGGAGGGGGCAAAAAAAATGAACAATTTACTTTTAACCCAAGTTGCCCAGTAAACTGAACAAACCTTAGAATAAGAGCTATATAAAAAAGAGAAAAATACGAGAAAAACATGACTGATTAATGTAGATGGGAAGGAGGAAGAAAGGAGAAGGAGGGTCCTACAGCTGTGGGTCATCACAGGTATAAATCACTGCAGGAGGGACGAAATGGAAGCGAAATATGTGGAACAGGGGAAGTGAGTTCCAGAGGGTGCGGATAAAAGCATTTAATGAAATGAAATACTGCTGAGGTACTCACATGATCCCCGGGCTGGGGTCTCATCAGGGAGACCTGGTCGTACCCGCGGCGAAACAGGGCCCAGATAGCATCCAGTTTACCCTGAACAGGACAAAGGAGAGGGGAGAGGTTTAACAGCTGGCTACATTTGGACGACAAACTCTCCCACACTGCAATCTTAAACCTAATCAAATCCTATTAACACTGTTTTTACTGTATCAACGAACATTTGGTCTGTGGTCCTCAGCAGTGTGCCTTTAAAGACAAGAGTCTGCAGGTTTTAATCCCAAACAAACACGGCAGCAGCTGATTCGACTGATTGGTTCTTTCCTCTCTGGTTGGAGCTGTGCTGATTAGTCACTTGGCTGTGTTTTGATTCATGTTTCTTTAACTTAAGACACATGAACCTTAATTCCCTGTGAATCCCTGCTGCCACAAGTAAAGCACTTATCAAAGTGGTTCTTTTCACAAATACAACGATCTGTCAGGGAACAAAGGGAAAAACAGTTCAGCAACAGAGTCAAAGAGATTCTCCTTCCTTACATAAGATGTAACCTTTCATTCACGTTGTGTTGTAATAATCGGAAAAATTAGTTTCCAACAGGGAAAATTCGGTGAACACCCCCTCAAGTTGGAACAATGGCTTGGAAAGTCACCATGATGACTCTGATGGCTGATTTCATATAAGCAGAAACATGGTGGATGATAGTTTAGGGCTTGGTACTGGTCTTCCACTCCTTCAAGGTATTGACCAAAATAACCCAGCACCAAGAAGCAGCGAAATATCTCCAGTCAAATGATGCCTGCATTTAATCCTTTTTGCGCCAACGGTCTGGTAAAGTCAAGCGGTGTATATTTTTTTTTATCAATTCACATAATGCACCAAAATCTGTACATATCCCACCTAATTATGAGCCAGTAAATCATACACAGGCCACGTCTTTGGGAAGACTGCGATCATGTGACCAATGCACTGATGAGAATAAAGAAGGAGGCAGTCTCATAAGGAGGCAGGTTAAGGTGGTGGATAGCTAACAAAACACCAGACTTTCCCCTGGAGAATTGTGTTCAGAACCATGTGAACTTTGGGTGAACCTTGAGTCATTTTAAGGTACCTCGTCACCATGTTTCTTTTCTAAACATAACCTACATAACTTTACGAATTTGTGGGATGTCATACAAACCGTTGTCCGAGGACACGTTGACTTGAGAGGAAGGTTCAAGTGTAGAAATACAGAGCTGCACATGGAGCAATACAACCCAACACACAGTGACCGGTCAGTGTGTAAAGTCACTTTTTTCCTTCAGTTTCTGTGTCACTATGAATCACTGCATTGCTGTTTGGAGTCTGTGTCATAATCAAAATACAGCCTTTAAAGTTGTAAGGTAACAGTGTGTAAGATAACAGTGAGTGCTGCTACTGTATGAAAGGCCAGTGGTGCCGTACAGAGCTCTATTGTAGTGTACGATTAAAGCACAAACAGCCCTGACGCCAAGTCCAATAATGGCTCTCTGTCTGGAGAATATGTTACATTACTTTGGTTATGTGTGCACTGCACGTTGATAGTTGCTGGACTTTGTGCTTATGCAACTAATTATACACAAATATGTCCCGAGCAGGCTTTATTCCTCCCTGCTGTCTTGTGAAAACTTTGCAGCTCCTCTCGTGGTGCTTTTCATGTTTTAACTTCAGTTGAAGGAGTTCAGGCTTCTCTGTGGGTTGAGAATATTCTACCACCCGCAGTTATTTGAAACTCGCCGGGCAAAAACTCAAAAACGCACAGTGGTCAAACTGTAAACAAGGCGGATTTTTGAGTTCCTGAAAAGCTGACATTTTGTTACAGGGCAGCAAAGATGCACTGAGATGTGTTCTGAAGCTGTATGTGAGAACTCAAATGTCTGAATGAAGTTGACTGCACATTAAACTTTAGACTTTACCAGCCAGCTCCCCGGTACTAAGTCAGACTGAACTCGTGTGAATGAAGCAGGTGATTATCCAGAGAATTCACAATTGAGTAGGCAGTGTTGATGAGATTTCTATCGTGGGACTCGTGTGAAAACAGTGGGATACAAGCTTCTGAGGGTGAACAGGAAGCATCATTTACACAAAGACACCAACGAAAATGAATAACCAGAGAGACGATGAGGTTGAGTAACTCAGAATGGGCCGATGCCAAAATTGTCAGACAAATTCATGGAATAGTAAGACACTCTGTTGACTAATTTACAACCAGCTATGTTAACAAAACACTAAGATTTTGGCACCTTATGTTTTGCATCATGTCCTTCCTCATGCACGCTCTACCCAAGCGCCACCCCTCACCTAAACCAAACTGTAGTAGTAGTAGTAGGGTACACAGACAATCTCCTGTTGTAAGGTAACTCTGTGTGAAAGGGGAACTCTGGAAAAAGTCCATACTTGATTCTCCCGTATTGTACAGTGTTCATACAAAAAACTGCTCGCGACTGTGCTTACCCTGATGGGCGAGTACCACTTCCGGCTCTGAGGCGGCTTCTTGTTGTGAGGTTTCTTAGGTTTGGGCTCAAAGGGCTCGTACTCCTGCTCTGGCATCTTCACCACAGCGTTCTTCGGCTTCTCCAGCTTAGCCCCCTCCTCGGTCGAACCCTTCCCTCCCCAGCGCACCTGCAGACAATGGACAGTACATGAATATACGAGAAAATGGAGGCAGTGGTCTAATTTCCGTCAGTTTTTTGGGAGACTTGTCACCTCCATCCTCTTGATCCCTCCAATTCCTCTTCCTCCGTAATATGAGGCATCCACAGTGGGCCACTTCTTCTTGGGCATTCCATCTTCATCATCTGAACTCTCCTAAAGCACAAATAATTATTCTTTTTTTCCACTATTAAATACTTTCTAATCTTGTTAAGATTACTGTGTGGTTGCTTTTTAAAACTGTACTATGCAAATCAGACACATTCTTCCTCAGAAGTGGTGGGTAAGTGTGTGTGTTTTGACTCACAGGCTCAGGAGGAGGTGGAGGAGGTGGTTCTTTAATCACCTGTGGAACAATAAGAGACATTAATCACATCTCAGAGGACCTCCTGAGAGTCTTTATGTTTCTTTTCAAAAAGGACCCCCAGGGTGCTTATTGGCCCTCTGGAGTTCAGACAAACTTCTTTGAAGCTCTTGATAACTGTAATTTAAGTGTTGCTTTTTTAAAATCGACCCCTGCCTGAGTGTAGTTTACATTTTCTTACCACAGTGCAGCAGAGAGGCCAGAACCACCACAGGAAGAGCAGGGCCAGCAGCAGGAACAACACCAGCAGGGTGATGAGGAGAATGGTGCCGTCAAACTGGAGAGTAAACACATGCTACATCAGCAACATTGCTACTGTACAGAGAAGACATTCCTACATTGCTGGCCTGTAAGTCATAGTAGCTCTGCCGATTAATCTGTTAATTATTTTTTGAGTTGATCAATTAGTTATTTGGTCTATAAAATATCAGAGAAGGTTGAAAGATGTCAATAGGTGTTTCCCAAAGCCCAAGACGAAATCCCAAAATGTCTTGTTTTGTCCAAAACCCAAAGATTTCAGTCATAGAGGAGTAAAGAGACCAGAAGATATTTACATTTAAGAAGAATCTGACAATTTAATTTTTTTTTCCCCTTAAAAAATTATTCAAACTGATTAATTGATTATCAGAGTAGTGTGCAATCAATTTGATAGCTGACAATTAATCGATTAATCGAGGGAAGAGAAGATATTTTCAAAAAGTAAGTGCAGTGTTAATAGTTACAGTAACAGAAGTAGAGGTGGGACTAAAGAGTAGCAGAGGATGTCACACACCCGCTAATAATGCTAGTAGTATTTTCTTCATCACTTCTGTCACTGTAAATATTCATGTTTTTGTTTTTCTCGATGACAGTGGTTAGTGTAAGCTGCGATCCCTGAATGAATCCATCAGTTGCTCACTTTAAGGGAGGCAGGCGTCCATGAGCCAAACGTGGTTCCCATTACGGACCACAGATGAGGATCACATGTGGTTACACTTTCCCCCTATCTATCTCGTGGCAAAGACACAGGGGATTTATCTCATTTCAGCAGTGGGGTCCATCGTCACGGGGACCTAATCATTATTTCCTCAGAAGTTTCTCAATCAGCAAGTTCTCTATAACTTTCAACAGCTGACAGGCAGAATTTGTGAATGGTTTAGCAAACCGCAGATAGTGACCACATCTGCGTCTTGAAACTCTTGCACATACAATGCGTGTGTTTTCTCAGGCTATATGGGCACATTTTGTGGACTACAAAGGCTTAAACTGCTCGAAGTGGCACGGTGGGAGGATTTGGGGAGGGGTTTGTTTTCACTCTTGATTTATCCATAGACTTTAGCGTGCATGTTGTTTATTGCCCCAGGCCTACCCATCACAAGTTAGCAACTTGTTGTGCCTCCTTAAGCCTGGTGTGACTTCAGCCTATATGGTTTAGTTTAGTGGCGAGAAGCGGCTAATTGCAATGGTATGTCTAATTGAGCCCTGTATATCATGAACCACAACACAGCAGTCTGAATTCACAGTGTTTTCATGGCTATGATGTCACATGGACTGAGGGAGAACGCCTTCAAAGAGCATGTTTCTTTTTGGCTTGGTGGGAATCTGCTGTGGCTGTGGTCCATATGGTCCAACATACGTGTTTTATTTTGTTAAATTGCTTTAAATTGTCTTAAATTGCATCTTGTTTAATCTTGGTTTGTAGGGAATGAAGCTCCACCCGGCTTCACGCTGACTCAGTTATATACATTCACACACCTGGGAGGATTAACATGGAGGTGCTCCAACTGCGGGGTAAAGCTTTGCGCAAGGGTACTTCAAGGACAGACTACTTGTCTTTCACTTTCACAACCCAAATCTTGAGACTTGAAGCGGCAGTCTCATGGTCATGAACCCTCTTCTCTAACCTTTTGTCTCCTGCCCCCCTGGGGGCTTGAGAGTCTTTTTTGGGTGTATTGCTACTATACGCCCCTGTGGTTTGGCTCCCGAAAAAAAAGAGGGAAAATAACAAAAATGAGAAAGGGAAGATGAAAGAGATAACGGGGGGTAAAGAGACTCACTGTAGAGAATAAAACAACAAACTTTTGGGAAAAGGGAAAAGTTGGAGAGGACAGAAGAAGCAGAAGGAAGAAGGGTGGAAACCACATGCAATACACAAAGTAATGGGAAACCCCTTTTATCACGTTCCAAAACAAACAAAATAACAAGAGTAAACCTATAATTGTAATTTTTAAGCCATATTGACTCCAAATTAAAACAGTACTTATCACACTGCATGATGTTTTTTGCATTACTGCACTATATGTTTAGTAAGTAAGTAAGTAAAGTAATAAGATCCAACTGAACCACACTTTGAATAATCTTTAATACTAATGTAGGCCAGACGGGGCCTATTATGCTTCTCCTTATTTTCTGTCATAAACATTATGTTACAATTTCAGATGTTCATATTAAACGTGCCCAAAGTTTTAAATAATGAGGTAAACATATGTAAACCTCAGGCCTTTGACTGTTCTGAATACTCTGTTCTCAGCACTTTTATTTACATTCATAACCAGCTGATGTCAGCTCCTGACAGATTTCTTTATATGGCAATCTGCTCCAGGCACGCTACAACAAGTGGTTACATTACATACACTGCTACATGTAGCTACATGCTAACGTAAGGGAAACATGTAATCTTGGTTGCCAGTGCTGGTAATATCTTTCCAATTTCAGATCGTATTCCTGCTTGTAACCGGTTATTCAGACTTCAGCCCAGTTGTCAGAAGAAAATGTTGGCATTGTTCATTTCTGCACACCAGGAATACATTATGTTTGGACATTTCACTCATATCATATCATCGTTTGTTATGAGATGTAGCATACTAGCTGACCAGACACTATTCCAGACCAACAAACAACATAACCACTAATGATTTATCAACCTGTCACTGTTTTTCCCTCAGGGATAGTGCCATGAACAGCGGTTGTTTCGTTACCAAGACATCGCTGCATTTCCAACTGGGATTTTGGGGTTTTAAACTGGGGTTTTAAGCCAAAACATGATTTTTTTCCTATCCATAACCAACTTTTTGGTTACACTTTAACCACAGCATTGTTTATATCTAACATTTCAACGTATCTGCTACATAAGAATGTGCCAATGTACAGTAACATATCTGTAATTTACAGAAATGTACAATGCCAACATTTTTTCTGGTGACTGGGTTGGAAGATTTTGGTTTACAAGCTTTTATTAGTGATTATTATCATGATAAAAAATGCAGCCATTTCTGTTACAGTCATTCCCTGGTTGTAATGCAGAGACACCAAAATGCAGAAGACCTGGAAATGTTGACGAATCCAAAATACAAGGATAAACCTGAAAATGAGTATTGTGGGTCCCCTTTGAATGTATTAACAGATTTATAAAAGCTGCCACTTACACACTCTGTGGTGGTGATGTGCACGTTGCTGCTGATGAAGGACAGACCGTCGTTCATGCTCACTTGGAGATAAATCACCCTGAAACAAAACAACAGACATATTCAGGGCAGGTCAGTACTGTTTCGTCATGTTGGGATGTAACAATAAAAACAAGCATGTTTGAAGTAGTTTATTTAGTCTGAAACATTTCCTCCTCAACCTCCATTTGTCTGACCAGGATGATGTCACCTGAACTTGGGTTCACACCAGATAACGTCATCAAACCGCCTGCAAACTGTGAGGTAGTTTGTTAGAAGTCAGAATGTAATTTGAACCAACAGGAAACAACCACACTACACAAGGGACTATGAGAGGTAGAACAAAGGGGACGTCTAGACTAATGATCGGATTCAGTTATTGTTTCAAAGGCTGCTGGACTCAGATTGGTGTTCTCTCTCAGCTGCCAAAATCTCCAACCTGGCAGAAGAACATGTTACCAAAACTGTGCCCAATAAATGAGCTACTCAGTGAGTCCAGTGGCTTTTGTTTACGAGCCCTGTTTCACATGTAATTGAGTTTTCCACTGTGGCTGAAATCCAAAGGAGAATAAACAAACTGTAGGTGTGATCGTGTGACCTACTGAGCCGCACAGCAGGCCCACGAGCCAAAGTAGGACAGATGAACTTCAACGAAATGGAGAAAAAAAACACACAACTTGCTCGTTCAGATTTTGTTTTTATGGTTCTGGCCGAGTTGTATATTTTTCCAAGACATGACACCATACTAATTTCACTTTCAGGAATGAGAACAATCTCTGCTACAGTCTGTGATCTCCACTTGGTGCTACAAAATCACTTCCTTTCATGGAATGTAAAATACACGAAAGTAAAACTTCTTTCCTCTCATACATAAGGGATAAACTCCTTGTCAAAACATGTCTTTGCCCGTCCTCCAGTCCAAACCCCTCTCATAGCCTTCGAAGATTTTTGGAACAGAGTGAGTCTTTCTTGATGGTCTGAAGGATCCCTTCCTCCTCCGAGTGGGGAAAAACAATTCTGAGAATTTCACGTGACCTCCAGTGGCCTCCTTGGAGCCTGTTCTAGTTAAGATCTTCAAAACATGTGGATAAAAGGTATGCATCTAAAAAAACACCCCCTGCTCTTAGTCAGTGGAGGACCAGGTGGACGTGAGAGAAGTCTGGCAAATGGAAAGCAGGTCATTGACCGATAAACCTGTCTTTACTCTGACTCGGTGAGCTGTCTGTCTGGTTTAAACAAAAGGAGGGGGGAAAGACAGAAGAGCTCGGTTGGTGGGTGAAGTTCATGATCAACAGCAGACGGGCCTTGTTGACAATAAACAGCTGGGCTCTGAGGGACTGAAACTTCAAAACAGTCTAAGAGCCAAAGAAAGAGCAGTTTGTATTAATGTTTTTGTTGTAACTCTGAGTGGTTGAATGCATTAGTGTGAGCACGTAAAAGATGTGAGCACCTACATACAGCACAGTATGGCCATATGTACCTGGAGGAAAAACATCCGTTAAATCAGTGGTTCCCAACTGGTGGGTTGCTGTCCAAAAGTGGGTCCCAACACAAGTGTTTCACAAACATGTCAGGTTTGTCATTTTAAAGTGCAGTGAATTTCCAGCTCGGAGCATTTATTTTAAGTGTCGTTTCCTGCTGTAGAGTGAGTGACTAAACAGCTACTTGACAGAGACAACAAACTAGCACGATGACACGGCCAAATGCAAGTATGAAGCTGAACTGTGTGGACCTTGAACTGATGACGAAGGAGAAATCTGGACCCTGTGGTTGGACCAGCTGGAATCCACTGCCTTAGATTTAAGTTAGGGTTTAAGTTTAGGCAACTAAAACGTGGGTGCTAAGATCAGACAACTACGGATACAGTTTGGTATAAATGGCATACATAAAATAGTAGTGAAATAGCACTGGAAAGCAGTTCATGACAAATTTTAGGTTCTATAAAGGGGGCCTATTATGGTATTCTCTATAGTGTCAAATATTGAGGCAAACTTATGTAAAGTTGATCCCTGTAAGCAAAAACCTCAAACCTCATTCTGTTCTTGTTTCTTTATTCTTTCGTGAGAAAATCATGTCAGCTTGTGACAAATTTCCATAGATGGTCATCTACTCCAGTCACACTACTGCCGGTGTTTACATTACATACATTCCTACATGTAGCTACACGCTAACGTCAGGGAAACAAGTAATCTCGGTTGCCGACATTGTTAATTTCTCCCCGTTTTTGGATCATGTTCTTGCTGTAACCTGTCTGAATGTATCTAACCGTCTAACCTCTCTACCCTGTCTGTTCAAGACATGATTATTTAAATTTGGGTCACACATGTATTGTTTTGTTTTTAGAGATCTTGGCTGTCGTGTTAAAGACAAAGTTACTCAAACAGAAGTAAATATAGCATCTGTCTGGGGCTGTTTTTAGTGGCAGATTAATACAGATTTGGTTCTCTAGTGAGTATTTCTGTCAGGTGAATGCGGGATTGAGTCAAAATAAACTACAGCATTCTTTGTAACAAAGGAACATGTTTCATTAGGACAACAATGGAGCTTTGTGACAATACGATATAACAAGCTCTGGCTACACAGGCAATAAAACACTGCCAGCCTTATAATTAAATCTTTTACTGGGTATATTTCTGTCAGAAGTACGCCCAGAGACCTGGAACAGAAGAGAGGAAAGAGCCAGAGACAACTGACCAGTGTGAATTTGAGGATGTGGAGGAAATAAAGTAGTTAGAGGAAATGTTAGTTGTAGAGCATCCTGTCTGACAGCTGTTAGGCGCGGAAGTAAAACAGACAGGGCCGGCTGTCCAGTCATGAGCACACACAGACACACTTACAAGGGACATAGCAGACACAACATTAGAGTTCATCTGCTGCTCATTAGGTGGTGTGAATCAGCCCAGCTTTAAAGACAAATCTACATTAAAAGACTTTAACAGGTAGTGTGACATTTTTACTTTTTGTGTTCTTCTGTATAACCGGTGACATAATGTCGTATCCAGAGACTGATTTCTATAGACAGTTTCAAACCGGACAACAGAAACATTCTAAATGGGTCCCTTTGTATTTCTTGTTTGAATGTATGTTAATGCAGAAGCTGACAGGAGGTAAACAGGGACCAAAGTTGTTGCCCTAATAACGGAATAGCAATGAAATGGTCCATACACAATCTATGTGACAACAAACCAGAATGCAGCGCAGCAGTGATAAAGGTTGGGGTTTTAAACACATCTGTCAGAGATAAATCAGTTTCATGACAGAATAGCTGTTAATTAGTGAAAAACTAACTTTCCGAGTCTAGGTATTAATGGATCAAACACTCTGAAGGTTTTCCACCCTGCCGAGAGTCATGCTGCATACAAATATATGACCACACACACATGAAAGACCAGGCTAGCTGCTACATGGCTTTGATCAGCCAGAGTAGACTGTTGAAAGAGAGTGAAAGACTGACAGGGGATGAAAGAAAGTTTCTGTGCGACAGAGACAAATAAAAGACAGATACAGACAGAAAATGAACAGACAGCCAGAAAGAGAGAGGTGGGTAGGGGGTGGACTGGAAACAACCAGCAAGGCACAGCAGACGGTGAAAAGAGCCACCGTGGCACCAAAATTAAAGACAAGTGGTAGAGAGAAAGGGAAGGGGGAGGGGGAAAAGATAAGGGTGGGATTGGAGAGTAGGGGGGGTTAAGTGTTAAGGGGATGGAAAGTTTGAGAGAACTAAGGCAAGATTAGAAAATATATACAAAGGCAAATCCGGCTTAATGGGACGTTTAATGGAAGCAAAGGCACACGATGTACCCTCAGTTTTACGACCTTTCTGCTAAGGTATCGATTAAATCTTCAGTCATCAGTCCAGGTTGTTTAAATCTCTCCTCACTGCCGTTAAAATCATATTCTCTCTCTTTCCACACCACTGACAGGTCAAATAGTACATGTAAATTATAACATCTATGGGAGACTAAGATGAAGGTATTTGTATCATAATTATAGAAGTATGCTATGACCATCACAAGTCAAGAAACAGTGTGAAAAGAGGGTCTTATATGGGCCAACAGGACTTCTCCCCTCTTTGTCTCGCCATGCAGTTTAAAGTCTTTAACCACCGTCCACTGAACCTTGTCCTCTGTGGCCTGTTGTACTTTTCTTCCCATAAAGACTTAGGTTAGAGAGGTTTGTGGATTGTTGATCTTGGAACGTGCTTGAGCTCTAAAAAGAGAGCACAGCCAGCTGATGAAGAGCGACTCTGGCCGCCACTCAGGTTGCACCAAAAAGTTGTGTGACTGTCATTTGGTAAACGCTGGAGTATACTGCACCAACCCAAGCTGTCTTAGATTTCACATCCCGCCGCCTCTGTCTTTTCCTCCAGTGAGCCAGAGAGCATTGAAGTGATTGAAACACACTGTCTTTTTAATGCGTGTGTCCACAGACCTGATCCTTAACTAACAAATACAATCCACTGTAATCAGATCTACTTAACTAAGTCTGAAGCCAGCAGTGTACTTCAGCTCAGGTCAAAATGTGTGTTTTCTCACAGGCAAAATGGCCAGTTACCAAACAAAGGAGCACTACATTTGGGTATGGTAAGAACAGAAAATATTACAGTCCCATTAAAGTTTGATTTGAGATTTGGTATCAGGCTCTTAAATGCACGAGTATTCTCAACAATCACTCAAAGTACATGTACCAAGATGACAAAACAGTACAGGTACTTAGGCACAGATTGTATTTACTTGCATATTGTACATTGGGACATTGTTGTGTATTGAACAGTAGTTTGAAAGCCTTTAATTTTATTTTTTTCTAGCTGCTTAAGGGCACCGTAAAAAAGCTTTAAACACAACATGGACTTTTTATCATTGTATTAATTTGTTAAGTCCAGTCCAGACACTGCAGGGAAAAGTTCTAATGGTGTGAACTGGCCCATCTGGCAGATGGTGTCGCCTGCGACACATCTTGTCAAGTCACCAGTGATTTGTTTTTACAATGTAAGACATGTCACCTATTTCAACAGCCAATCAGCTTGTGGCAAAGTCAGCTGGTCAAGTCAGTTACAAACTGACAACAGCCTCCCGTTCTACTGACCCTGAGTCTGTCCCATGTACATTCCCACGGCCATGAACACATCTGTCAGTCTGTGTGCTCACAATGTGTCAACGGGTCGCTGCT
Source organism: Epinephelus awoara (assembly GCA_035609425.1). Classification (NCBI taxonomy): domain Eukaryota; kingdom Metazoa; phylum Chordata; class Actinopteri; order Perciformes; family Serranidae; genus Epinephelus; species Epinephelus awoara. The sequence continues at coordinate 13,357,849 of CM069313.1, forward strand.
ACTGCTGGCAGGATGTGTGCATGTAACACACATATACTCAAAAAACCAAAGCACTCTTAGAGTCATTACTCGTACCTGAAAAGCTGAAAGTTAGAACAGTAGTACAAAGAGTCGTTGCTGTGCAGATGACACACTATCTCAACTAGTGGCATTGGTTTAAACTGACCGGTTTCAGAACATCCCATGCTGGCACATTGTGAGGAGTTGTAAGTGTCAGCTCATCTTGATACAAAGCTTTGGTCTGAACAGGGTTTTGTTGCGAACATGTTGGCAAACAGTGTCTGCTGTTTGCTGCTGGACAGGTAGCACACAGTGTGCTTTAGAACTTTTATTGCAGAAAACAGCTTCATGCTGCAGCTGTAAATGACTGATATGAGCAGTGAGACTGAACCAAAACAGTACAGCTGTGGGTCATAAAACTAAAACAATGAGATGAAAAATGCTAAAATGCCCCATAAAGCTGGGACGAGCTGCAAAGCTGGCTGATAATCCTCTGTGGGTTTGTCACTAGAAACTGCCCCTTTCACATTATACATACAAATTCTGATCTGAAATCAGTGAAGAACAAAGAAACAAAACAGATTAAATCTCAAATACCAATGATTAAGCAAGTCAGTTTGGATTTGTAAGTTTCTATTCTTGACTTACTTGGTGTCTATATAAGCCAAAAACCAAAAGTCTCCAGTTGTTTTCAGTGCTGTGTTCTAATTCAGGACAGAAGCAGGACAAATGCATGAAGGCTTTACCACTGCATGTGCTGGCACGGCTACAGAGCCCCTTATATTTTGCTAAGCTGCTCTGGGATCTAGAAAAGAGGAATGTGGCCACGGATGGGGATCGTAAAAGGAGCTAATGTATGGCAGGCCTCTTATGGTCTGTGCCAGTACACACGTGTCTGCATACATGTGTCTCTCTGTGTTTGAGGCAAAGAATGTGATCTAAGATGCGTGTGAAATCATAAAAGAGAGGCACCTACTTCCCAACTTCATCGATGACAGGAGCTGGACACAGTAAGAATGTGTCTTCTACACGCGCCGGCTTTTCATCTAGGAGGCAAGGACAAGACGAATAAATGTACACTCCACAGTTGAGTCCTTAGTCTGATCTATTTAGCTGTGTATTACTGTAAACTACCACTCTGATAAAACAGATACTAAGACTGAAAATGACCCAAACAGAGGCTGATATAAACTTTGTTTCAAACAAGTTGGCTTTACATGAAAAAACAAGTGTGGGTGTACTCACTGACTGTAACAGTGTCGTTGATTTTGAAGCTGCAGAGCACCTGGTTGATGTTCCTGGCGTGCAGAAAACCATTTCCTCTCACCACCACTTGGAAAGACTCTGGTTACACAACACAGATTGACATTTTTACGCTCTCTGGCAAGCAAGATGATATTCTATACTGTATGTATTAAACATGATGCTCATTTCCACGTCCGCAGTTACATTTCACACCCAGCATGGTTACACGGGCAATATTTATACTGTGAATGGCTTCCTACATTAATTCAGTGTATTTGTCTGTATAAGGACAATGACAGTTGAGCTAGGATATTGGCCCCAATCCTCAAATCAGCATGGTCACACTGCAAGCTTTAGTGCTCAATTCAGATTTATTGTTTGGATCAGATTTTTTTTGGAGGGTCTTAATAATGTGGATTGTGATGTGAATGGCTTCTCTAAACAAATTTCAGCCAAAATTTCAGGATGTCAAGGGCTACTTTTAACTACATCTGTCAGCACCTCTTTACAAGACTCCTGCGGCAACACACTCTGTTCAGGCAATCCATTTGTAAGTGATGTAAAAGACACATGAATTCGGATGTGGTTGTTCAGATTGAGATCGCAATGCAAAGAAATTAGACCTGTATCTGATTTTAGGACTATAACAGATTTTAAAAGGACAGATTCCATTTGCAGCTTAATAATGTTAGTGTGGTTTATGTGAAAACACAATGAATGCAGAAAATGGCACTAAAATTCAGAGTGTTTCATTCATTTATCGTTTTTTGTAAAATATTTTTACTTAGTGTAAATGTGCATGTCTATACTGTAAATGGACTTCTGTGTATTTAACGTCAAATATTGCAATGTTGCCTGTAACACAGGGAAAATACTCTGCTATAAATACATGAAGATGAGACTGAACTGAACATTCCTCACAGCAGGCCAGCGACTAATATTTTATCTCATAAAGAGCGAAAGCAATTCAATAAAAAAATAATTGCAGATGTGAGAAGCCGTAAAAGTCCCTCCGCTCTTGCCAGAAGTGTTTAATCAAATTTTATTTATTCATTTGTGCCTTTTAATGTCCATTTAATGTTCCTTTAACTGTCATAATCTTTCTCTTGGCTGGACACTAAAGGATTTTGTCCATTTTACATTTCAGCTGGAGCCAATATCACCACTGCTGCTCTCTCACAGCCAGTCCTTTTAATGACACCCTATAATATTATCCCCACAGCACGACCCTGTCCCCATAGGTTTCCTGTAAGTGACCTGGATGCCCATATATAGTCATTTTTCAGTCTGGGATTGTCATTACTGGAGTGAGGGAAGGGGAGACGGGGCACCCAGCCTGAAATTAATACAGTTCAAGAAATGATGGGAGGCTGGCACTGGTGTGGGTGACACAGCAAAGACGCAGTGTGTTTGTGTGTGTGTGTGTTTCTAACACCCCACCTCCTGCACACACACTGGAGGGCTCAGCTGCCAAAATCTCAATGCAGGACTTCTTGATGATCTGGAGAGGAAATGAAGACAGCAATTATTTTTTCCACACATATACTAATGCTGGCCTGGAAGTAACAGACAGGTTTATCAAATTTAAAGAAATACTTTTCCCCCCAGATGATGATTAGGATTATGTCTAAGTATTCACCCAATGATACATTGAATTTCTTAAGAAAACTTTCTTTTTCCTCGCATGCCTGGGTGAATGAAGAATTCAAACACCGAAAAAATTCTTAAGGAACGTAAGTTATAGGGGGCCAAATATGTATTTACCACTCATGCAGTATGATCCAAGTCTCATTTAAGCTCATCTGCACTCTCTTTAAGCCAGACTCCACTGACAAAAACAGTAATTTTACCGTAATGACCACAGGAGCTGCTGGTCTACCACCGCCTTGCTCAGTCAATTAGTTTGTGTTACTGTGTGACCTTGGTGTTTTAAAGGGTTTATTTGGATTCACGAAAGTCACACATTAACACATTAACAAAACACAAATCACAGCAGTGACCTGCAGCGCCTGTGTTCACTGAGGTAAAATCACTGTAATTGTCAGTGGAGTCTGGCTTTAACGAGATGAGTATCACTTTCAGCGTAGTTTTAAATACTAAGGTTTTCGCAAAAATATATGTGTTTGGGAAGTACTAACCATACAACTACAGACTTGGATGATACTGTAGGAGTTGTGTTTGAGTTTTTAAATGCAGGTTTTTGGCTTTTTTTGCAAAGTTTTCTTTTAAATCAACGTAACACGGGGTGAGTAATTGATACCGAAATGGTTATTCAGGGTATTCCTTTAGCAAGCTCAATAAAACATGTTCTAGGGCTCTCTAAGAATGAAGTCATTTCCTTTATCATACGATATGTCTTTGCATGTCTCTTTGAAATCTTTCATCATTTCATCATTGCAGTGCTTATTTTGAAGACTGGTCACATCAGTATGCTCCACCAGAATGTCAAGTAGTAAGATTTTATGACAGAAAACAAATGGACTAACAGGGAAACTGATGAAAATATTAGCTTCTCTCATGAGAAATACAAGTTGCAGTTGCCTCACTCTGCCCGTACTGTACTCTCTGAATATGAGCATGTGTTTCATGAGCCCAGCGTAAACAAAGACTTACAGTTCTGCCTGGTGCATACAAAAAAATAGTGTTTATGTACTGTTAGAGTTGAATCTTCATCCAAAACGGCAACAGTTTGCTATAAATCAGTGTCACATTTTAACACTAGCATATTGCAAACCAGTTTAGGGACTGGATGGCTGATGAAGACCAAGGTTTCCTGTTTATTCATACTACACTGTTTTCTAAAGTCAGTCCGGACACCCAAGGGAGTAATAAAAGGTAATTGTACCAATGCAAGACAGTCTCAGGATAAATACATGAATGTGGACGTCTGCTGTTTGTGAGCTTCAGCTACAGGAATGCTCCCCTGCACAGAGAAGAGTTTATTTACCGAATCAATGACTCCCCGGAGGGCGTGGAAGCCGCCCAACACAGGAAACACATGCTCGATGGTGTCTGCAATGGTGGCCAGCTATAGAGAGAGAGGGAGGTAGAGACGGAGATGTGGATGGAGGAAAAAGGGGAAAAGATTTAAGCGGCTGCATTAAATAACTCACAAAAAGATTAATGAACAATTGACTGGATAAGTGCATTGAGGAAAATTGTGTTCTCTGTAACTGTGGTTATGGTTAGACATGACATCGAGTGGCTGATGTTTCATAGCAGGCTGAAATCAACCTCAAATGCACTGGTGACATAATTTTAGACGTTCCAGGATAGGAAGATCCTAACAGTGAGTCTCCATGAAGAACTGCTTACACACTGTAAAACCAGGAAATCCTATTCACAGTAATGATCACATTTAATCCACAGCCAGGTAATAGACCCATTTACAACCAATCAAATGGAGCTCATATTAAACATGAGGGAGACCACGTCTGGTTACTGACGTGAGACCAGCCCTCAAGTGGCCTCATATATCTTTCACATTAAATACAGGAACCTGAATCATCCTCCTCATCATCATGTTGAAGCTAGCTGTTGAGTATTATTGAAGTTACAGACGTTTCTCCAGTCCAGCTTTGTGTGTTGGCATCCTTAAGAGGCAGCTCGGGGTTAAAATTTACTTGGACTGGTTTTCAGGAAATTTTAAATTATGGGTTAGCCAAATTGCACAGGGGCCACTGAATACGCACTATGCAACATGAAAGTAACAGCTTTTCCACAAGTCTGGATTCCTGAGCACATGTGGTACAGTACATGTATGGTACTGTCTTTATTGCAAACCAGATATATAACTCTTAGGGGATATAAGTGCTAAGCTACCATATGCAGCACAGCAGATTTATTACACTGGCATTACCTGAGTCTCATTGAAGTCTTTGACACCAACGCAGTAAACAATAGCTCCAAGAGACCTGGCTCTCTCTGCCTGTGGGAAGACACAAGCAATAAAGCCAATAAGTTCCAGAAAACTGGGATTCAAGCAATGAAAGTATGATCTGTCTCCAGAGATAGAACTGCAGCAAGTTTGGGCTGAGTCCGAAATTCCATACTAGCATGCTATTTAGTAGGCTGAAACAGTATGTGAGATCTTCAGCATGTCAGAGACCTTAGTATGATACCACTAGCATGTGAATTGCATATTATTTGTGGTGAAATATTACAGTATGCAAACACTGGACACTAGTACGCCAGCATAAATACCCAACAATGCAATGCAGCAGTGAGAACAATGTTCAAAACAGGGTACAGTGACCAGGGCAACTCTGCAACATCAATAAGTCATCATTACTTAAAGAGATGAATAACTTTTGCTGGTATCGCGTTTAGTTGTCTGGCAGATGAAAATATCAGCAGCCAAAATGTTTGATGGGAAATCTACCAAATACATCAATAAATCCATTCACAGTATATTAAATAGCCTAATAATGTATGTTCTATAAGTTATGTTACCAAGTCACAGGTCTTCCTCTTAATGTTCTTGGTAAAGTTAGGTGACAGCATCACAGATCAAGCTCTCCAGGAAGACCCCCAACACACCAAGGGTCTCCTATTTGAACAGCCCGGAGATGTGCTTCACTCCACCATGGCGAGCCAGGCGGTGAATAGCGGGCTTGATTTATGGTGACGCTTGGTGCACCAAGTCCTTTTACTCTGCCACTAAACCTATGATTAGTCACTCTGTTCAATAGACTGCTTCTTAATTTAGCTAACTTTATAAGTTATTAAATTTGAATAGTTTTATTGCTGTTTAAATGTAGGCTATTATATGGCTATATAAATTATATGTCCTGTAGTTTATCTATATAAACTACAGGACATATAAATCTGGAATATTAAAAAAGTCTAGCATAAACCCTGGTCACAAGTCTGCTGACTGATGTGCAATTTGAGGAACATCATAGGAAGCATTGTGCTTGGGGTATCATTACAGACAGATGACACAGTACATGATTATTGAGCTTTGTTTTGGGTACAATGTGGTTTGGGCTTTTTGTTAGCCATGCTGGCTCCAGGGATGTCAGTTGGTCACTCCACCACTTTGACTCAGATTAAAATATCTCAAGCTATTTGAATAGCTTGCCATGAAATTAGGTACACACATAAACATTATAGATGCAAAACATCAGCTGATGTGAGCATTTAGCTGACACATCATTATCTGGCAATGAAGATGCCCGTGAAACGACAGGCATCATGCATGAGCTGACGAGTTACATGTCTCCAACTGGTACGAGGCTCTCAGGTGTCAGGTGATTACAACTCAAGTATGAACAATAGTTCACATATTGGGTATGTAGTGCATAGTATGTGATTTTAGGTGCAACGTTTTTGTTGGTACCTCTTGTTGTGCAGTGATGAGCTGATGTTCCTGCAGCTCTCCGTCTGTCAGCGCAATAATAACACTGGCGGTGCCTGGAAGAAACATACAGTAATGCTATAACTTCAACATAATTCATTACTTAGCCTGAAGTAAGTTGTTATACAAATGATGCTTATATGATGCTTACCAAAGTTCTCCCTGTAAATCTGCTCATTTGCCTTTAAATAAGGAGACATCATGGACAAAAAGTCAGGAATCACTGAGGTTTGACATTTAAATTTGCAGTTCAATGCACTTTGAGTTGCTCTTTGTTTGACTCTCAGTGTAAAATAACAAAAAGGAGGCATCACAACAAAGTCTTACCCTCTGCAACCCAAGGTGCATGAATGTGTCTCCACCAGGAATCTCTCTCTTCAGAGCGTTCAGCCCCTTTCTGATGTCCACTCTGCAGAGAAGGAGGAGAAGACGAGAGTTGGTTTGGATGGGGGAACATGTAAACTGCTGTTTTGTCTTGTGTGCCACCTCTTACTTACTTAGGAGTAAATGTTATTTTATCTGTGCCTGTGCACCACAAGCTACACCCATGGGATGCAGATGGCCTGTGGTTTTCTCTTAACTAATCCATCTCCCTGCAGTTCTTGTGTTTTTCCCTGTTTTCTCATCAATTAGCACTACAGTTGCTCTCAACTGTGTGGATTTTTATGTCTCTGTCCTTCACAAATGTTTTTCACCCGATTCTGTTTCATTGTTTTCACTGGAGCACGTATGCAGACTTCTGTTGGAAGTAGAGACACAGTTTTCCGTGATACTTTCTCACACAAAAATAACACTGAGTTTTTTGCAGCAACAGTCACACGGTGACACGGGCCAATTTTCAGCTTAATGTCAGTTCAGAGAGCATCTGCTTTCACTCTGGTGCAACAGTTTGAGTTTATTTTACGGCTGATTGTTCATCTTGTGTAACAGCATTCCTTGCTTGAATAACATTTATCCACAACAGATATTCAGCTTGGGTTAGTCAGTTGCAGTTAAGTAATTATGTTGAAAATATATGTTGATGTAACTTTATTTACCTGTTTTCCGTCAGTTTCATGATGGTGGATGCTCTGGAGGAGAATGTAATGAAGGACATCCTCAGCATAGGACTGCAATAGAAAAAAAAGAATCACACTTGTCATTCAGCAGCCCACACTGTTGGCAGTGCAGTAGAAAAATCCCCATGGATAAACCAATTACTAATGATTTGTGCCAAGGACAAAATTCAACAGAATCTGGCCGGTGATTTCCTACCTTGCACAACATGTGAGTAACACAAATACTTCTACAACATCTGAGAATTATTAGAAACATTGTGTTACACTATTTCTGCGAAAGCAAAATATTGTTTTCCTCAGACACAGAAAATAACTGGAAGCAACCCATCTTGTGCTTTCCTTTTATGCCAGACAAACAATGTAGGAGTCCTTTCATTTAAACAATAAATATCTCATCGTGGACAAACGACTGTGCTCCCTTTGAGGTCGCTCCAACAGGCTGTGTATGAAATGCTTCTAGCAGCTCAACACGCTAAGACACAAAGTGACACCATGCACAGATTGGTGCCAGTGTGCAGGATTTGAACCCTCTGTGCGTGACAATGACTCAAATGTTGGTGCTCAAACAACGTCACTGGACCCTCAGATGTGGGGAAAAGTTTTTATTTTTGTTTACTGGTGAAATTTTATATTTAGAAAGGAATTACATGCATGTAAACATACACAAATGCACAGCTATCTGAAGGAAAAAAAATGTGAGAGAAAATAAGTGAAGGCAGATTTGTGCTGTTTGAAACATCCTCATGTTTGTTTAAAACAGGAACTTAAAGGAGGGTTGGTTCTTTGGTATGGCTGAACCACAAAGCTCCAGGTGTTGTTGTGGCTTTCGAGAGGTACGGACAAAACAAAACCACCCACGAGCTGAAAGCCATCTGTTGAAATTTAGTATGTTAGTCTGTATTGTATTAAAATATAGTTCATATTATAGCCATGAGAGGATGCAAATACTGGGAGCCCCTTCATTTGCTTTAATAGTTACAAAATAAATACAGTATGGCGCTCTAAAGGAGTAAGATCTGACATCATATAAAAGTGATGAATAAAAGTGATCATGTACACACTGGATCATGATATTGAGTGTTTGTCCATTAGCTGACAGTGAAATCTACCAGCAGTCTGTCAGAATCCAAAGGGACACTGATTCAGTAACATACTGACTGATTCAGTAACATACTGACAGCCTACAGTCCACAACAGCATGGGTACACACTCACAGATGTTTCGTTAAAAGGTGCAGTTTGAGTTTAATGTTGATGTTCAATGCAAAACATGCACTGGTTTGCATGTCTGACAAGTGTAAACAGTGTAGCTGGTGCTACAAAAACAAAAAAGGATGCAGATTATAGATAATTACATGAACCCTGATGACACGTAACCTTAACAGCCAATTTTCTCTGGGTTGCCTGGATTTAAAGAGGTGTTTTCTGTCACTTGGATAAACTTTAAAGTCTGTTTGTTTAGTGTTGTCAGTTAGGGACAATCATGCTGTGGTTTTTGTCAGCTTTGTCCTTTGGAAGCATCCATTCCTCTCTGCCCTCTCTATAAGCAGAAACATGGTCCACATCGGTACGCCTGTGTAGACGCTTCGTTTCTTGTTGCGTTCGGTCATCTAAAAATCACAATGTAACGACAGAGTGAGCTCCAGTCTAAGTGTTGCAGCTAGATGAGCTTTAACATGAAACACAGCTGACCCCTTCTGTTTGGGTTCACTTCTGCTCCGGACAAACACAGCTTATCAGTTTGATGAACCTCTAGCTAAACATGTCCATGTGTGAAGGCACATTCAAGACATTTCATCACCTCCTCATTCAGACACACATACCATTGTTACAAGTTTTTTTTATCCTTCTGTGCAGAGTTCTGCCATGTTTGTTTACTAGCGTTATCATGGAAACGCTCTGATTATGTCTTTATCGCAGTCTTGAGGACTGATGTAATGCATAAGAGCACATGCTGAGTATACCCACCAGGGTTGCACATTTGTGCCTGCTGGGCCAGGCATTGTCATTTGCGTACTTGTGCGGACCATGTTCCTGCCCTAAGTCTGAAGAGACTGTAAAACCCGAGCTGACATCAGCTCAGCTACTGCAGAGACAGAGTGAAACATCAGCCTGAATGCTGAGTGACTTAGCATATGGCGAGCTGTCGCTGTAGGGACAGATTTTATTTTGCTTTACCGGGGTGACTGTTGCGTAACGTGTGTGTTTCCCTTCAGTGATCTATATCTCAGAGCTACAGGAAGTGGAGTACAAAGGCAACAAGGCTGTTAAGTGTCTGGAGACCTACATCCCGGTAGTGAAACCTTTCAAATGTTATAGTATACAGTTCACCTATGTAATTCAAGTTTTTCCTGCATATTTGATGGGTTTATTGTGTGTTAGCATGGATGCTTACATACCCGTTTATGAAGTGTCTCTTACCTTTTGAATTTCTCAGCTAAATTCTCCACAAAATAGTAGATTTCCTCCCAGTGATTCTTCACACTGCCAGACCTAGGACAAAAAATAATAAAAGTCAGTTGTGTTCAACTGTCATGAATAATCATACAGGATTGAAAACATAATTGTAACAACAAGAGTAAGCAAAAGTAGCTCAATGCTAATGAAAATACAGCTAGCATAAAATCTGTAAACCACAGTTGCCCTTAATCCGAGACTGTAGATATCTTAAATGACTGTAGCAGGTGTAAAATATATATAATTACATATATCTGTGATTAAAACATTAATTGTTCAGCCAGAACTCAATCAAAACATCAGGACTTGTGCCATCTATCAGACACACACTACCTCCATATGGTAGAGCAGTTAAACAAGAAAAATACTGCTTTCTTAGCCAAAAATGACAGGGGGTAAAATCATTAGCGCCACAACACGAACAAGCTGTTATGTATTCTGGCCAAAAAACAACTTGTTACAGTAACTTAACAATCTGTTGCAAATATTAACAGAAAGTATTGTTTTTTGTTAATTTAACAAAAAGAAAATTACTTTTATTCCATAGTTGCCAATAACAGCTAGAAAGCTATTTAGCAAAATAGAGGGAAGGAAATTAAACCTAAATTTCATAAAGAACATGGACCATCCCGTTAAAACAATTAGCCCGCACTATATGTCAGGGGCCTGTTGAGATAAAAGAGTCTGTAGCGTGGTCTGGCGTGTAATTTAGCACCCTCTTGTATCCTGACTGAGCCCCTGAAGGCTGAGGAAATAGGTCCAGGTCTCCCCAGGGGAACCGCTATAAAACTGGACTAAAATAAAAACTCCCTATGGAGCTACCTTCATTTCCTCTGGGCAGACTGTGTGTATGTGTGTGTGTTTGTGGCCATTTTATTAAGTGGGAGAATTAAGGAGGAGCGCTTCCGACATGATGTGACCAGTCAGCAGGTCATCCGTTAGCTAACGAGGGAGCCAGAGAGATGACACATGGGAAATGAGCTAATTGACTGTGGTCAAACTAGAGGCCTGTTTAGAGGATGAGGCTTAACTTAGCATACAGTGCAAGGCTGACTGAATGTTATTCTAGGTGCTGACTAACTGATGTAACGGCATTAGACACACCGGGACTGGCCAGCATTGATGTGTTGCTATTTCCCTGTGTGGGACAGGAGGTCAACACCATTTTTATCCACAGGGATTAGCTGGATTTCAATTTATTGGAGAGATTCCCTTTACACAGAGTCCACTGAGGAGTCTTTACTCCTGTGAAAGCAAAACATATTAATCTCTTTTTTTGTACTTTGATTGTTAACTGCAAGAAATTCTCAGTTTGAAACAGTGTGTATGGGAGTTAACGGGTAACAGACTAAACACTGATTGTTATCCTAGCTTACCTTGTAGTTGTATCAGTTCCCAGCACACTAGACATAATAAACATAATGAAGTGTTTCTGGCTCATGGGCTTTTCATGCCTTGGGCTAATGAGATAACATTTGTTCAGTAAATGAGATTACTACCAAGACATTTATTTTCTGTTCAATGTATTTTGATTATTTGGATATTTGATGAGACGGGAACCGACAGATCCTTAGTCTTGTGGGTTGCTTTGGAAAGGAGCACCTGCTACGCGGCCAAAACCTGAGATGGAAATGAATTGTGACTAATGTTATTTGCCTTGCAATTGAGTGTCTCGGAGGTTATACCCTATGGTGTTTTTGTGTTATTGCTTGGCAGCAGAGGGGTAATTATTTGGCCAGGCTTGGGGGGTAGATACAGCCAGGGAGCACCAGGGACTTTCCCATCATGCCTCAGTTATTCAGGGCTTTTTATCCTGCCAAAGTGGGCTCTAAATGCTCTATTTGGTAGACTGGACGATGTAAGATGAAGACTGTGTATTGTTATTCTACCCAATTTTCTGCTTTAAAGGGACAGTTCACCTCACTATAAAAAATATGTATTATTCCTTTTACTTGTAGTGCTGTTTGTCAACCTAGATTGTTTTGGTGTGAGTTGCTGAATGTCTGCCTTCTCTAAAATATAACAGAACTAGATGGCACTTTTGTGGTGCTCAAGGTACCAAAAAATACATTTGAAAAGCTTAACAGCAATGTCTCTTTCCAGAAATCATGCCCTGGTTACTCAAAATAATCTACAAATCTTGTTGTGAGCAGTTTCATGTGGGAACTATTTTCTTTCCACCGAAATACACCTGCCAACCGCATCATGAATGGCATCCTGCTCAGCTGAGCTCTAACTTTAGCTAGCACTTCCTTCTGTGTGGTGATACAGTTGACTGGTGCAGAGAGAAAAAAGCTCCTACATGAAACTGCTCACAACAAGGTCTATGGATTATCTTAAGTAACTGGCTTATGATTTCTGCAAAGACACATCGCTATTGAGAGAAGGCAGACATCTCTATGGCCCCATATCTCCAACACTCTGCAACTCACTCCAACACAATCTTTATGTAATTCTGATTTTGGGGAGAATTGTCCCTTTAAAGAATCAACAAAACAGCTTTTTTACTGTCACATATAATACCTACAAGTTGTTGACAGAGCTATTAATCAGCCATTACTTTTGCAGATGTTGAACTTTCTGGCATCTAAAACCCAGAACAAACACTCTGCAGCTAGAAGCATTTCAGGGAGAATCAACACCAGCAACAGTAGCTGAGACAAGAGCCAGCTCACACTCAAACTTCGTCAACTTAAAATCCAAGAAAAGCAAGCACATTGATTGCTCAAAAGGCAGCAAGCTGCTGAAAAGAAAAGCAACTTTCTGAGTAAAAACAGTAGAGCACTGCACCTCAGCCAAAGCTAGAGGTTCGGGTTTGGGTTCCCTTGGGCCACCCGTGCTGGTATTATCTGGACCCTGACTCCAAACACAATAAAAGCATCCCCAATAACATGTACTTATTATGTAAGTCTCAGTGTTTTTACTTGTCTAGTCAGAAACAAATGCTATGGCAACTAATCATCTTAGCTAAGCATTTTCTCAGTGTTATTGTTGATCTAATGACATGACTCGTCCCCCCACATCAAGGCTGACTGAGCAAAGAAAGAGGACAAGACCTTACAAGCTCAACAAAATCCGCCCAAAATATAAAAAGCTTGAGGTGGAGGAAGAGAGATGTTTAGCTTGGATGTACAACAAAATGTGCAACGCAAACAGAAATAGTCATACACACACACACACACACACACACACACACACACACACACACACACACACACACACGGCCTCTGACCTGAAGGAATAGCAGGCGCCAATTTCTGTTGCAAATTGTTCCATTACAGCAAAAGAGGAGGGGAAAAGAATAAAAGTGTCTGGTAAAACTCTCCTGCAGCTAACAGTCATGTAGAGGTGTGGGGATCATTTTTGAGTATTTATTTAACACAAGGGTGAATGTGAGGACTCCCACATTTGGTTTTCAGCTGCTTATCTTTATTTCTGAACCACAATGGCTCTTGTTTGCCTTGGAAGGATTCGATTGTCTGAGGTGGCTGCAGTCGTGGGATCGAGGCCTAGCTTGCAGTTTCACTCACCTGTCCAAACAGCGTTGGGAAAGGAAGTGGGCCATTTCGTTCTATGATTCTTGACGAAACAATTTTATGCGGTGTCTTTTTCCCCACTAAATCCTTTGATCTAATTTTAATAGTCTGAGTTGAGCCCTCGAGTTCAGTGGTTTGGGGTTTGGACGCAGAAATTAAAGGTTTTTGAGAGGTGAGGGGCGTTATGATTTGCCGACAAAGTGATCAAGCCCCAACAACAGTTTGAAGTTATGTCACAGCAAATCGTCAAAGCCGAGCAACAGTGTTTTCTTGATTGGACAGATTCACTGAGCAAGATGAGGAGCATGTGTATGGCTGTGAGCCATCTGAGGACTGAGAGAAAAAGAAACAAAAGAGAAGAAAAGGAAGGAAGGAGCAAGGGAAAGATAAAAAGCCTTATCAGTGAGATTACAGTGCATTCAGATGACTGGGAGTGAGATAATGTAAAAAATCTGTTGGCTCTGTGGCAAACTTTGTCTGCCAGAGGAAACATGCCGATGATTCGATGACAACTTCAACTTAATAGCCAAGTTTCTCTCCAAGCTGCTTCAGTGCGCTTCAGCCAACACAGCTGGCACACAAAACAGCCCGAAGCTCCAGCAGCACCAAACACCAAAGCAAGGTGTCATCAACTGAATAAATGTGCTTTCACACCTAATCTGTTTGGTTCAGTTAAAACAAACTCAGGTCCATTTACAAGATTAATACTGATCATTCAGGCTGATGTGAAAGCTGTCAGTTAAACCCAGGTGTGGTTCAAACAACTGAAACTAAACTGTTTGAAAAGGTGGGTCTCGGTCCACTTCAAAACTGGCTCTGGTGCGGTTCATTTGTGGTGTGAAAGCAAAAACAAACCAACCACTGGATTTCACCATAGCAGATGTAATTTTTCAATAGCCGAACCACCAATAAATCCATCTGCTGATCGTGAAATCTATTCAGGAAACCATCTTAAAATGTATCTGTATAAGGTCATTTAAGCAAGTCATTTGGTAACCAGGGTAACAAGTATGCACATCAGCGCAGGCATTTTCCCTGATTAAAAAGCTGCTGTGATTGTATCTGACTGTGTACTTTGTCAGTTCATTAAATCCATTTGAAAGTGTGTGACAGTGATCCCACAGTAATACGCCCCAAAATCATCACACACTACAAGCATTAAAGTACTGCTTATACTTCTGTCAGTCAGAATTTGATTTCCCCATGTGGGTCCTGATGATGCAGGATGACAATCGCCCTAACTGTCCAATCCATGAATTATGTGTTAGTCGGTATGACTACATCTTTACTCCTCTGGGTGGATTTGTAAAAAGTCAGTGTGAAGAGGAACAGAACCAGAACTAAATGCAACAATGTAGCATTTGGTTTTCCTTGCAACCTCATTCAATGGCATATATAATTTCTTACATATTAGTGCCCCATGAATGGCCTTGTGATGTTACATGCTTAATGTAAAGTTACATACTTAAAATAAAGGTCTGAAGGTTAGGTTTAGGAAAAGAAAAATGGTTGTGTGTAGTCATATTACAAACTTGACAAAAAGTTACAAATTAAATGTTATGTTATGTAAGTTAAGTTTGGGAAAAGAAATATGATGATGGCATAGCTTAAAATAAATCATAGTTCACTTGGGGCCAATTCCTATTCCTATCTTAACCCTCAATCTTAACCCTCAAGCTCAACCCTCAATCTTAGTAGCCCTCAAAACCAAGTGTTAAGGGCTATTTTGTGACTTAGAAATGGGACACCCCTCAAAGGCAAATACGTCTTAAGACTGTGGGGGCCAAAACTCTGTCCAGTCTGTCAGTTCAAAGAATAAGAAATATACATCATCAGTAGTCATCAATAAAGAGATGCAATGATTTTTTTTCCCCCAACACTTTATTTCAATTCTTGTACAAAACAAGCAGTGACAGACATGAACAGAACAAATATCCCAGGGTTAAGAGAAAAGAAAGAGAAATAAGATAAACAAATAAATAAATAAAAAGTTCAGCAGCTAAAACCATTAAATTGTTTACATATTTTCAGAGTCTTTATAGCTTTGGAGTTTGTGGAGTGCTGAATGGTTTCTAAGTATTGCTGCATTTCATTCATAAAAATTTTGAACAAGGATTTTCTATTATAAAATCTACTCTTATGAATATAGAATTTCGCTATAGATAATAAATAGATTAATGAAATAGAATTGTTTTTGTTTAGAAATGCTGACAACATAAAATCCAAACAGCACATCTTTGTACAGTAGTGAAAATAAAACATAATGTTACAATTAATATACTCGACAAAATCTTTCCAAAAAGTGACAGTATAGGGGCAGCAAAACAAATGTGCAGTTACCAAACAATAATCTGCTGCCGTCTGCAGCTGTGTTGATTTCATATTGTAACAGAATGTTTGATCACTCGGGGAACAGTTGTCGTTGTGCCCGAGAATTATGTTATGAATATGAACAGTTCACAAGTTACAAATTACTCACTCCCATAGTTTTTTTGGAGCCTGCGTGCTTTTTGTAAACTTGTCTTAATTGGTGGCCCTGAAATGAATCAGGGCTTGTGTTTTGTCTGGTGGCCCTGAAATGGAACAGAGATAACAACATTACTTTCTTTTAATTTTTTTGGCTACCTGTCAGATATTCGCTAAGTTATCAGTTTAGTTTCATGCAGTATTGCAAGTATTATCACAATGAATACTGTAGTCAACATCCAGCAGAACTGGTGAGGCTGTTTATACGGTCACACAAGTGTTATCTGGTGACTTTCATCCACATTAACGTTTCACTCTTTGGGTTGTAAGTTGATATTCAACCAAATAATCTGTACCACAACAACCGACTGAACTTATTCAGCAGAAAGTCACCAGATAATACGATCACTAACGTTAACCTGCAGCTGTAACGTTACCAGCTGCAGACTCTACGGCTACAGGAGGTGACACCGTCCGGTCATCTTACAAAAATGTCAATGCAAACATTTCACGTATATTAAAACAACTTAACAACTACATTATCACTGAGAAAAATGACTTTTTGTACCTGAATGACAGCATACTCGGTTATCAGAGAACCGGGGTTACGTGCAGGACAAGCGCCCGCGCCGGCTTCGTTAGCTAGCCAAAAGATATGTGTGTTACACTACATAGAGGTCTATAGTCCATAAAATGACGTTAAACTAAGATAATGCAATGGTTATCATAATTTTAAAACAACTATTAACAAGGAAAATACTCACATTGATAACTCCGCTTCCTTACGCTTGTCGCCGCCATCTTGCATTGACTGAATCGTCTGTACTCGGCTGGGCTCGGCGGATGATGCGCAAAGGATTCTGGGATAGCACTCACTACCAAGGGTGGTCCTGGAAAATCTTAAAAGTGAGGGACATACAGCCCTTATTCTTGACCCTCAACTCAACACTATGAGAATCGGGACAGCACTAGCACTTCGCGGGAGTGCGCATTTTTGAGATTGAGGGTTAAGATTGAGGGTTAAGACAGGAATTGGAATTCACCCTTGGTTTCACATGGTGCCAAAGACCAGTTTCCTGGTGGAAAGTCCTGTGTTTGGTTGACCCATCCACCACCATCACCACAACCTGCCTCCTTACACAGTCTCTCCTTCTTTACTTCAGCTGCACGTTTCATCTTCCACGTAATCGGGAAGACCATGATTACATGGGTTTTACAAAAAATTGTGGTGCATTACTTACGCACGAACAGTGCCTAAGAATAAACTGAATATTTTCATTTTACCTCCTTTTTACAGGGACCATTGATCAGCATTACCACATCTAAAAAGCTGGGGTGCCCATGTGGCCTTGGGGTTTTAAAGAATGGATCATGAGCCACAGTGTTCCTGGTTCAGGTCCAGCTGAGGACCATTGTTGCATCTCTCTCCATCTTATCCCCTGTTATCTCTCTACTGTCAACTCTTCAACAAGGGCACAACATGTCCCTAAAAATACTGTACAGAATACCAAGAAGCTTACCAGTGACTAACAGTTGTGTTTTTGTGTTGATTTTACTTGGAACCACTGACCAGTGTTGGTCTTGTCTGTTTACATTTATCTTAGTCCAGATGCCAAACAAAATTTAAAACTATCCACGCTCTGTGGTAAAAACTGCCTCATTAATAGGACATTAAGGAGTGTTTATGAGATTTGGTTTGCTTAATCGACAGCCATTCAGCTATGATGTTGCAGCTGGCTCAATCAACTTCAACTCCACCCAGGCACCACTCGCCTGTTTTACCATCCTCATGGCTCTTGTTACTGACAAAGATGATGCTAGACTAAAGCCAAACCATACTTTCTAAATGTCTTTTTGGAGATGTGTGACATCATGGACACTACATTTATGTTTTCTGCAGTTTGAGGTTATAATCACCTCTATATCATGTTGTCCTAAGTTAGTTTGAATACTAATTCCCTCTGCTGCTAGATCTGTACATCTAACATTCAGGGCAGTGATCGACTGTTTCCAAATCGCTCTGGGCACAAAGGGAGGTAATACGCATCATTACTGTTCAGCGGTGCTAAACAGACCGTGTCAAGAGGAGACAGGAATTCTGCTAGATGTCTCCCAGGGGTCTGAGAAGACCTGAAGGATACAAACATCTTCAGTCATTTTTAATAATGTCTTTTTCTGCTGACTGGATGATTTTGCAAGGCTGGCTGTGCAGAAAATGAATCAGACAGTGTGTGTGTATGTATGTGTGTGTGTGTGTGTGTGTGTGTGTTTTGAGGGGAGCATAAAGTTCAGATATATGAGGGTAAGGAGTTAGACAGACAGTCAGACAGAACAAGAAAAGCAAAGGACAACATAATAGCAAAACGAGTAGGCTAATGCTTACTCTACATTTATGGTGATATTTTTAAAATACAGCTGGCGATGCCGTGAAATACAACAGATGCAGAGTTGTGGATGTAATTTTTCTAACATTCCAGTCCTCCACTGGTTTCTATTAATTTCCATACAGTATGTAAATCAATTGGCTGACGCATTTTTGAGCTGTGCGTCACATCTGTTGTGATGTTTCATTACATCGAATGCCAAGTCTGAATTAATGTTTGCCAGTGTTATATTAGTATTGCATGGTAATACATTTAAGTGAAGATTTATTTAAAAGGTACATTGCTTTACCACATAATAGAGCTGTACTTGAACAAAAATGATTTGTCCGAAAGCCTGTTAGCCTTAAAACAAATTATTCTCCAAAAATACACCACATGTTCTCCCAACTGAAGCACATGGCTAATTATTATGCATAATGACATCACTGGACCTTCCTAATATGGTGAAGGCATGACCCGCCTTGATCTTCCTCTTACTGGCCTACCCTGATATTCTTACCAAAACCCTCACCAATCCCACTCCTCATGGCTAAATCTAACCCACCCAACCAATGAAGGCAAAATGTATAATTCCATGTAACAAATACGTGATTGATTGATTGATTGATTGATTGACTGATTGATTGATTGATTGATTGACTGATTGATTGACTGAGTACTAGCCAATCAGAGGGAGACTAGGGCGAACCATGCCTTGGCCATACTAATGCTGCATTCCAGGCAAGTTTCTGAGCCCGTAAGTCACCACGTCAAGTCACGACTCACGACTTCATTGCGTTCCAGGTAAGTCACACCAAACTGTCAAACCAACATGGCGGACCATGCAGGGTTTATGTTTGTTTACCATCCCTTCTATCACCAAAGGTGCCGGTTCCTTGCTCATTTGAGCAAAACAGAGGAGAAACGGCACATAAGGTCACAGATGCTATTATACTTTTTATTTTACGTTATCTGTGTGTTTGGAAACATATTTCGTATTGCTGCCATTGTTGTTTAGAGGGCTGTGTGACGTCAGAGAGCGTAACTGGGAGTGCATCAATCTGGTAAGAGTTTAGGGTGGTAAGCTACAGGTTTGACTACCGTTACAGTGCACTTTTATGGATAGAAGGTTGTAAGAACACAGGTTACGGGTTGCCTGGAATGCGCCATAAGGTCCGGTTATGTCGTTCTGCATACAGTAACAATTAGCCATGTGCTTCTATTTGGTAGAGTGCCGCCCGAGAAAGGCCCTTTGGAGCAATGGCCATTTGATTTTGGGATACAGATCTGTTGTACAAATGTGCTTTCAGTCCCAGTGGTCCAAAAATGTCCCACTGGGGCTTTGGAATTGCATGCCTTTGCAACAAATTACTGTCTCCATCAGTTTAGCATTTTAGACTGCTAATATTTGTTTATTTGTACCCACGTGGCAAAGCATATGAATTAATACTGCTTCAAGGTGCCTTAAAAGTAGAAACATACAGACATGTTGTGCTAAGGGCCCTAAAGTGGCCATTTTGAAAAGTCTGAGAATTGTTTGCTATGCCTGCAAACCTGTAACTCCAGCAAAGGATATTACAGCTGAAGCATGTTTGATATCAAGTCTTCTTTAATTTCTCAACCAAGTCCCCTTTTAACTACCCAGCAAGCACTTCTCTCCCAGAGGGCAGCGGGATGACGGCATGTGGGAAAAAGCTCCATCGGTCAGAAATCTCAGAAGTGGCTCTCAGCTTCGTTTCTCACGGTTCAAAGTGTCGGAGAAGAAAAAATTGGAAAAAAAATCCCAACTCCACTAAAGAGGCTGTCTGCCATTCCAGCTGGGCCTACCCACACCACCCCAGCCTGCAACCAATGATGGTGCTCCAATTTAACTGACTGGGCACAAGGATTTGTTTGTTTAAAACCACTAACCTACTTTTACAGCCATTGCAGAAGTCAAAGTCTTTACTGCGTGATTGCTGAGCTAATGCTGCATGTCTATTCCAAAACCGAGAGGAATTGTGTGGAAAAAAAACTGTTGGATAACTAGCTGGTGGAGGGGCATGTGAGATGTGTGTCAAAAGATTCTGATTTTTCTTTTTCTGACTTTTTTTGTAGATTAAGTCAGATTTTACCAGGTGTTCTGGATAAGCTTTAGAGTGGCATTCATTCCCTTTAAAACCTATTGTTTTGTTTTTGTTCCTGGGGCACTTCACACAGCACGATCCCATTTAACAAGACATGTCTTCCTGCTGAAAACACTGAGGCTGCATGCTGAAAATGACAAAACACAGAGCGGGTGTCATTCCACAGCTAGAACGTATTCCACTGCTAGACATATCCAAAATATTTATGGACTGCAGCTGCAGTTTGGGCGTTGGGTCATGCTGCCTGAATCCTGGCAAGTCAGCGGAAAAACCAACCGCTGCGCCAACTTGTGACAACATCAATAATAATAACAACAACACTTTGCAGCCATTATTAGTGTTCTGAAAAACAAAGACAAGACAGAAATGACTGTTATTTGGCCAGGGCTACCAGAGACAGATTATTATTATTAATGGAAGCACTAAAGTCTTGAGAAAATACTGTATCACTATATATTTAAACAATGATACTGCAGTAACACCAAGTAGGGCAATGAGGAGCGTGGACTGAAGCGGTAATGGGAGTCTGGTGGAAACAAGATAAATGGAAAGAGCCTGTGGAAAAGTGTCAGAAACCAGACAGAGACTGACACAAAAGGAAAGAGGGAAAGATCACTTGTAAGAATACATGTATCTGTTCGCATGCCTGTTGATCTCATTATCTGTGAATTAATGAAACACTACTACAGGGCTAATTCTAGTATTGTTAAACCATCCATAAATTCAACAGTGATAGCAATACTGTGCAATATATGCTTCTAATTTGTGCCCAGTCAACATAAACAACATGGTTAAATGCAGTCTTCATTAAGAGGTGAGCATTTGACCCAAAGGTGAATTCCTTTATCTCCCATATGAACACACCCAAAACCATTCCTCTGGCTCTGTGTTCCATATAAAACAGCAAGCTGAGGCCCGCCTGCTCTGAATCAGCAGATATACATCCTCATTGAAACATATACGGCATTAGGGCTTAAAGGTATACACGAAATCGAAATGACCACAGTGACTATTTTAAGGCCTATAGCTTCAGAATTTGACGGCTAAACTGACTGCCAAGCAAATCTCCTCAAAACTTATATTCCTAAAAATCCCTTCACTATGTAGGCGTCATGTCTCTGGAGTTCTGGGTGCGAAACTACCATTAGCCATTGACTGTTTTTGGTTGTATGCACACTTTTAGGCTAGTGTCGCTTGAGGGACTGCAATGTGATCTCTCAGTTGGTTGGTCCATCACTATGGGCCAGAACTAATGTCTGAAAAACTATTAGTTGAATTGCAATTACATTCTGTACAAACATTCATGGTTTCCAGTCGATGAATCCTGATAACTTCGGTGATCCTTTTATTTTTTTTCTAGCGCCATCATCAGGTTGAATTTTACTTGATCCTACGCATTGCTTTGTGATCATATATCAGTAAAACTTTCCCTTCAGCCTCAGTTGTACTTTGTTTTAGTGCTGTTAGCAAGTGTTAGCATGCTAACACACGAAATGAAAATGGCTGAAATGGTAAACATTATACATGTTAAACATCAGCATATTAGCATGTCAATGTGAGCATGTAAGCATGCTGTGGTTAGCTTTTACAGGGTGTCTAAAGATATCAGACTCTAAAATGTAATGGTTTTTAAGATCTATTCAGATATTTTTAACCAAATTTAAGACAGATTTTTTGACAAATTAACTTTGTTTTTGTTTAAGGTAGCTATAAAGGTTCAAATATATGTGAATTTTGCCAATGGGTAAATGCAAGTATAAAGTAAAACAACAGCACAGGCTTGAGAAATGTGGACTTTCATGCAGAACAGCTTAACTGATTCTGACAAAACGAAATTAAAAAAGACAGATAAATGGATTTGGATCAAATGTTTGTGGCAGCTAAGGCCCCACAACTTCAAATTTAAGACCATTTAATGACTTTTAATGCCCATGCGCCATAGTGGACTGAGTGCAGCCTCACAGAGCCAGTAGCATGGCTGCAGAATTTTTAGTCTAGTTCCTCTGTGCCTTTATTTAGGTTAGAGGAGAAATCAGTTAATTGGTGTTGTATGTCTCATCCACCACAACACAGGGACATATGTGACATCGTAAACTGCAGATGACAGGGTGCGCCTATAGCAGAGTCATCCCTATGTTCCCAGGGTCCTGTATTTCCCATGGGCCTTTTCTAGCCTTGTGTTGATTTGACAATGTGTCTCTTGAGTAAAAAAAGATTGTTAAGGACTGGTTTTGCAGTTTAAATTGCAAAAAAGCAAAGGGATATGGACATTTCAAATGCAGTGTGAATGCTAAAAATCCATTCATTCACTATGGAGATATTAATATCTAAATTCAAGAAATCTTGCCCACAAATAGGAAGACATAGGCTTAAAAGAGTAAATCATCAGTAGGCTGTCAGTTGAAGGCAGGTGATTTCAACATACTGACCCAGGGAAACATACACCGAACATTTGACCAAGGGAAAAACCATTAATGAGAACATAAAACCCTTTGAAAGGTCTCCCTGTGTGTCATATTAAGGAGGATTCTAGGACGATTTTTAATTTTTTTAGGCTGTCATTTGGTGGCTCTTGGTTTGGTTCAATGTGTCATTTGACTGTTTTTCCTCCTACTCAACCATCATATGTGTTGGCAGACTCCCATTGACTTCACCAGCTGTGTCCTATTAGTTAATACTGTCTGTGTGCTAAAGTCACAGTTCAACACCTATGTGCTGCTGGGACTTGAGGGAACAACCAACCTGTACATTTATTTGGTTGCAAGCTTTTCATCCTGTCAGTGGTTGTTGAGTTGCTGCCTGTGATGCCTAAGGGTACTATAACATCTCTACTTTCCTTTAGGATGTCATACATACCTCCGCAGGTCATTTAGCAATGAAGGATAGAGTGTCTCATTCGAGCCTAAATTTTCCAAACCCAGTCCCAGATGTCCCAGATTCAAACTGGCAACCATACAGGCATTAGCCACTTCCTCTACCCTTCAGACTGCAGCCACCCATCTCAGACAGCACTGTCCTACATGTTTGAGCTGTGCAGTGACATCATCTGCCCGAGTCTGCAATAAATGCCTTTGGGGTCAACTTTATGAGCCAACGCAGCAGTTATCTGTCCTCATTACTGTGAAGCTCACGATGCTACAACACAGTGCCCAAAGTGTGTTTCTCATTTTCAATCAAACAAACCAACTACATCACCTTTACAGTTTGTCTATACATTTTCTTTCTACTTGGCTCTACCCATCAACAGTGGTCAAAGCTGCAGTAATATACTGTTTATTAGCATTTATGCCTCACTTATCGTCCACACAGTACTATCCAACCTCTGTCTGTGGAGATTTTGCTGCAGTGTTTGTATGTGCAAAATACTGTATAATGCAGTGGATCAATTGAAATTGCTATCAATGGCTAACCTGGTTAGAAGTGGTATCACTAACAACATGTTGGTTTTCCGACTCAAATGTGAAGTCTCATCCATGCATTATTGCTCAGGATTACCCACTTGAAGGTGCGTCGTTAACTGATAACGTGCATGTCTTAAGTCAATGGCGTTTAAAAGCAGCACCCTCTTTAGCATTGTTTACTTTTGTGCTGTGCAGCAGTTGTTGGTAGTCAGCTACTTATCATCATGGGTTTCAGGGAGTTGTTACAGCTGTGCTTGGCATCTATTGCCTATTGCTTAAAAAATGCAGATGGGATGACGGAGGAGGCTATTAAAAATATCACTAAACCACTGAACTGACAAATGTTGACCCTGAATACTGCCTGAATGATGTCACAGCCCATATGATGTCACCGCAACCAGCTGGGATGCGGGCATGCTTTGATCCAACTTCGGAGATGGTCCATCTCTGGCACAGCTCCGTGCATTTAAACTGGTAGAGGAAACCAAAAATCAACGGGGTATGATCCGGTGTGGCCAAAGTGCAGATGGCAAAGCCATATAAGTGACAAAAAGTGGTTATTTGTGTCTTAAATAGTTGAAGGATGTCAGCATTTCAGTACTCTGTATCCTCTGCTGAGGCTCCTTCTCAAACACTTTACGCCTTTTATATGAATCAAAAAGGGCAGAGAGTTCAGTCTCATAAAACCAACTCAGACCTGAGGGATGAAGTTGCGTGGTGGTGGAGGCAGGTCTCTAATGAGCTTCCTCCCATTTGAAGTCCACAGCCCATGTCTAAACTGTGTTAGTCACCCCCAGATTGGGCACCAAAGCACGCAGACCAGCTAACAACAGCATCTGACATTGAAAAAAACAAAGAGGCTGTTTCCTCATTTGCAGCATGTGTCAGTGTTTACCGCAAAGCACAAGCCAAATGCAGTCCTCCACATCTGGGATGCAGTTCCATGTTTTGTGTCCACTTCGACTCAGGAATCAAGAGCCAGGAATAATGTCAAAGGTGCTACGAAGTTCAGTTGGTACAGTAAGGCACTTAAACTGCCACTAGACATTGATTCCCACTGGATGCCCTTTAGATAAAACCATCAGTCCAGTGTAATTTAAGATATTATACGGTCAGAAGTGATGCTAATCTGTATGGGACGCCTCATAGACAAACTCCCCCCTAAAAAACAGGCCTTTAAAGGTGCTGCGTGCAACATTTTGTTCTCCAAATTAAGACCACATTTTCCATAAATGTTGTTGCTTCCTGTCCTTTCCTGTTTCCCCTCCCCACTCCTGGCAGTGCTCCATTAATGCAAGAAGAAGAAGAGCTGATACAGCAATATGCTTGAAGTCAAGGTTAAGCAAACTCAAGATATATAATTAAGCTGCAATAAAGTTCCTTATAGGGCAGAATTGTTCCCCAGTGGCTTCTGCTGATGATGGTGTGTTTGGTTACAGTAATTATGGTTATATCTGCATCTCTAAAATGAATGCAACAATGAGGTAAGGCTGTTAAAATTCAACCAGTAGCCTTTCATTTGTGATTTCTGTATGGTATTATGTCAGAAAACACAAGTTAGTGCACTTGAATGTGTATGAACTGTACAGTAAGGGCGCTGAGAGAGAAGCAGGCACTCAAGCGGCTTCTCCTGCTTTTCCTCTGACATTTTATTTTCTCCTCAGCTGAAGTCCAGCGCTAAGATGTCACACAACCACAACATTTTTCCTATGTGGGCGTACAGAGAGTGGAAATGAAAGAGTGCACGGTGAGCAGTCACTGAGTAAAGAGCATAAAAAAGTCCCTGTAGCACGAGTGGAATAAAAGAACAACCTCTCTTTTAAGTTTTTCTTTTTTAAGGAGAAAAAGAAAACAAAGTGGAGAAAGAGGCTGTGGGTTTTAAACTGAGAAGAGAGAGAGAGATATCACTCTTGTTGCATCCAATTCGTCACCCCTCTTTTTGCTTATTCAGCAAACTGTACTCCGCAAGTCAGCCTCCTTTCCAGCGTCATCGCGCGAGCGCACGCACGCGCCCGCACAGATGCAGCGGTGCTAACAAGCTAACTCAAAGCTAACTTTATGTTACTTTTTTTAAACAACCACATTAAAGGCTGAAACTTTGCTTTATTTAAGCCCATGTTAGGAAACGCTGCCTGTTTTTAACCTCACTTAACAGCGTGACAGGGCTAAAATAACACACCGCAATAAAATTAATAGCAACAAGAGAAGTAAATACAGATGTTAGCTTATTTTCGGTGTTTTGCTAGCGTCTTTCACCACTGAAACTGCTGTAGGCTAGCAACCCAATGATATACATATTATGTCGTTGTGAATATAAAACAGTTCAAAGCTGTTTCCACTTACTTATCAAGCACAAAATACAGGTCAAAAGCGCCCTGACAGGAACTCTCCTCCTCCTCCTCGTCCGGCTGCTCCGGCTCGGCTCTTGCGGATGGAGAAGACAGCAAAAATAATCCGAATAAAACCAGAACAAGACGCATGTTCAACAAAAGTCTCGCCATAGTTTCTCCTCGAGGAAAAAGAAAAGTTAATTCCTTTGTGGATAAAAAGAAAAACCAAAGCAAAAAAAAGTTTGAGCGTCTTCTTACATCCCAGAGACAGTTATCTGATGAAAGACGCAGAGATGCGACCGAGACAAAAGAAAAGGATGCAGGCGATGCTTCCACGTCTCTGTTAGTTTGAGCTCAGTAAACAATCATGGCCATCCGCATCCCGGTCAGAAAGCCAGCCGGAGAGATGCTTTCTCTCAGTGGGGATGACTTAAAGATGAAAGTTTGGGATGTTTCAGAATCCACATGCAGTGAGCCGGAAAAAAAAAAGTTTTAAAAACAATCTTTGCAGAAACAAATCCAAACCTGCGTCAAAGGGGAGATACAAATGATGGACTGGGTGGTTCCTACAAAATATGGATAAAAGTTTCCTGTCAAAGTGACAAAAGAGGTCTGAAAAGGCTGAATGAAGCAGGGTAATGCAGAGCAGTGTTGGCGCCGGAGGAACTGGGAGCCCGGGGGACAGACTTGGCTGAAATGGACCAGGTTTCATATTTCAAACTGAGGAGGAGAGAGAAAGAGTAAAAATGGGTCAAGATCTCATTTTGCGCCTCCCTCACGTGGCAGACTGGCGCATTTTGCGGAGAATCAGCGCAGAACAGGATGGGATGATAATTCTAAAGTGTCTGTACTGAATGCTGAAGCACATTGAAATAAATTAGTCTTACAGCCTTTAACCAATGTGTGCATTTAGTTTAGTTTCCCAACATTTTGTCCTCATTAATCACTGCAAGTTTGTTTTCTCTGCAGCTACCAGTTAATTACAGCAGCAGGAGTCATGAAGAGCAACATCCTCTGTAATTACACCATCATAAACCAGAGGCTGTAATGTGGAAAATATATTTACAGGGTAGAACAAACACACACTTACATAAAACGTGTTTTTGTACAAACAAATGGAGGTGGTTCACACACTGTTAATCAATTATGATGTTCAGTATAACATGGGGTAAAGTTTGGAGGATGGAGGGATAGATTGCATGATAAAGATATTTTTTAGATGAAAAGCAATCTGGCCAACACATTTCTTGATAGTACTCTGATTACTTTGTTTATTGCAACAGCCCTTTAAACACCATTACCTGGGTTGCCCTAGGATTGTAGTATTTGCAGACATAAACTGTGTTCTTAATCTCATGAAAATCTAAATGATTTTTCAAGCTGTGCAAAGTATTAAATCCCGCACACATTATTTGCATGTTTGTCTTGTAAACCATCCTCATCCTTTCTGTAAGCATGGCCGGAGTAATCTGCCAAGGGGCTGCTGGCTGGGCCCCTTTGAACTCCCAGTTCCTCTCATTCGGTCTCACTCCGAAGTCATCAAAATGTGATGCTTGGGCAGTGACTTGCAGGGTTAGACACTAACAAAAAAAAGTGAGAATGTGTTGTCTCACTATATTTGTTGTTCGCACAGTATTCCTGAATGCTTCTTGTGTACTGTTCATACGTTTTCCTACCAAAAATAATTGCACCAAACTTTGTATATATCCTACATAATGAGCCAGTAATTCTTGTGTAACCCATGTATTTTGGAAGGTTGTGTTCATGTGACCAATGCGCTGATGGGAGTAAAGAATAAAAAAGGGGAAGCGGTCTCATAAGGAGGTAGGTTAGGTTGTGGATGGGACATTAAACACAGGACTTTTCCCAGGACACTGGTGGAGACAGTATGAGTATGAGTCATTTTAAGGTAGCCTGTGCCGTCACCATGTTTCTATTCCTAAACCAAAAGACCAACAATGATGTTCCTTTTTCTTAACATAACGAAACAAACTTTCTTGCTTAAACCCAACCTACTTGACTTTACACTGAGCGTATAAATTTATAGTAATTGCATAAAGTCATTAGTGGGGTGCCAATTCCTAGGATATCATATGAGCAGTTGTGTGTGCATTTTTGTAGGATATCATATGAGGCAACGTATGGGGATATGTTGGAATATGACATGGACTCAGGGCTAATGTGTCAGTTTGTGATGTGTTATGAAAATCTGGAATATGCAGCATGTATCTGTGTCAAGTTATAATTCGTAAAATCTTTATGATATCAAATCCTTATGATAAGCATTTTCTCAGCAAGAATATTAATGATAGTGGCGGGGTCCAACATTCCTGCAGACGATTCAAATTGCCTTCATCTGCAGGAGGCTATTTGCATTGTTTATGTTTGCCTTTTTTATTTGAAATCTGGTATTATAATACTTACACCAACAAACAACAACAAAAATGCTAGTTCTTCAGCTATGCCTGCTGAGGGATCCTCCTCCAGAGCCACTCTTTCGCTGGGAAATGTTTGTAGAACTGAACTTTAATCTGCTGTCTTGTTACTTCTACACAAACCAGGCCACGAAACAGATTCTTAAAAAGTTGGTCGTGGCATGACTTCTTCACATGGTCAATCTAGTTGCGTGGCTTAAAGCTTCAGACCACCCAGCTCCTTTCATGCACAAACACAATAACCTTTAACCCTCTGGCCCCTGGTTAAAGTCTCAGCACATGCTGATGTGTGCTGACTTCCCCCCCTTCTGATCCTTGCGGTTTACAAATGAAAGTCCAGCGCTTTCCAGAGCCCTGCTCCTCTGTCTCGCATGCACTCATAAATCTTCACATCCGCTCACATGCATATGTACCACATACGTACTTATAAACACCCACGTCCAGTGTATACAGTCAATCACAATCATTACTTTTGCACTCTGCTTAACAGAGAAACACAAATACAACCAAATGCTGAATGCAAAATATTTTACTCACAAATTCATGAGAATAAGAGGTGTTTTACATATACAGTATATTCTCTTCTGTAAGAGCCACCCAACTCTCTGGGTGCATGTTCTGAATAGCACCACAGATAAATAATGGTTTGTGTACAATTAAGCTCAAGTCTGTTACCATTAAAGGATAACTTTGGTATTTTTCAACCTGGGCCCTATTTCCCCATGTGTATGTGTGCGTATGATTCATAGGTACAACTCGTTTTAAAATTGGTTCAGTATTGAGGGAGGCGGATGCAGCCGGCAGCCGTGAGGTAGATATGGGGGCAAATGCGTCCCGTATATTAACAGGGCAGTGCTGGATACCTTTTTTCATGTGCCCAAAATAAATTGGAGGAGGCAGCCAAAACCACAGGGACCAAATGGTCAACTATCCATCAAGTAAGTATAACTAATATGTTTTTATGCATGTAATAGTGATATCAAGAATTGTTGTTTTCTTCCGGCAACAAGCAAAGCTCTCGAGAGATGACGTCACACACAGCCCACAGGAATTGAAAGGTAAGGGAAACGCTTAGTATGCTTTTTACAGAGATAGCACTGGCTATCTGAACTGGTCAGTTGTGAAAAAAAGCACTTTTAATGCGCAAACTTATACGAAACGCATTTGTCCCCATATCTAGCATTTTAGCTTGTTTCGCGGCTACCGACTGCATCCACCTACCTCAATACTGAACCATTTTTAAAACGGGTTGTACCTATGAATCATACACACACATACACATGGGGAAATAGGGCCCAGGTTGAAAAATACCGAAGTTATCCCTTAAATACAAATGACCTCAGCCATCTCTTATAATACCTGAGAGACACTTCGAGTTGGTTTTATTTTTTAAAAAGAAGACACTGAACGACTTGATAACTGCTACTAGAGTTTGGTTTCTTTATGGCATGCACAACAGTAAAAATGCGTTCTTGAGTCAGACTCAAGCCACAAATCTTGACTTTAGACTCAAATTGAGCCAATCAAAAAAGATTTGCTACTTAATTTGGACTTCAACACAGGTGACTTATGATTTCACTTGGATTTGGGTCTTTTGACCTAAAAATACTTGATACCTTGAAAAATACTTTATCTTGCTGTCGCTCAAAGTCCCTCGATCACAATATTCTTTATTACATATTATCTTTACAACAATCTTCTGTCTCTCCTGATTGAACCGTCATCACCACCAAAGACTCACATGTCCAGTAGTCCTTAATATGATTGCCTCTAAATGCAGTGTAATCTTGTGACACAAGAGCACCCCTTAAATCAAATTTTCCTTGCTGTACAGTTCACCTTCAGTCTTGATGTTGCTTCTCTCTTGAATGAATGCTTTATGTAACAAGACTTTGTCTGTTGTGGTACAGATATCAAAGTCCATAATGTTATTCCATTTTTGGCAAGCTAAAGCTACAATTTAGCAGCATTATGAAAAGAAATGTGCTGTTTCTCTTTACTCTTCACAGCTGTTGGTTAATGATGTAGTAACTAACTGCATCAAATTATAAAGGGAACTACCTGCACTTCAGTGTAGAATAGATAGCCTACACAATATTCAAAAAGGACTTTTGTAATGATAAATACAGATTTTTTATATCTGTGTGATGCCTCCTCTGTTGATGTAAAACATGACACACACTTTCATATTTCAGTTGTCTTTTTTATTGTGTCTCACCACTGGGCATACAGTTTTTCCCGTACACAATGAGGACATCGTGTGATGGTTTGCTGCTCAGAGCAATAAGTGTATTACTTAAAAAGGTCCCAAATCCAAAAATCTAACATAATTCATGAATTGCAAACATAGCATTTTTTGGTGTGTGCTTACTTAATCTGTGTTAAATGTGATTTCTCAAAAATGTAATTTTTTAAAGTTGTTTTAATGTTACAACTGATCTTTGACACACAAAACAATCGGCTTCTCAGCACCATTCATTCTTACAACCTTCAGCAGTCAGTAAAATTCAACAGAAATAATACCTATAAGTTGATCCTACTGTTGAACCTTTGCTCTACATTACAAACAGGCTAAAAAGGCTTAGGTTTTGACATAATGAACAGCAGATTACACTTTGTACTTTGTACTTAATCTACATTCTTTACTTCTTAGACCAGTCTAGTTTTGAAATCTTGAAACTATTTGGCCAAAGCAAAAGTGACTGTTGCAAACCCCCTGGCTTTGTTCAGGACATGGTTTACTTCTGGCCTGCAAAGTGCTTGTTGAGGATGCCCTTGGCGGTCTCGAGGGCGGCGTCAGCTGCGATGGGTATGTGAGGTGCGATGCCAGCTCCCTCCCAGGCTGGCCCCGCAGCAGTGTCGGAGTGGACGGTGGGGATGCTGAGGAAGATGTCAGTCTCACCCACACCAAAGGTCTTGGCTGGGTGGGAAGCCCCGGCGGTGGTCTCTCCAATGATCATGGCACGGCCGAGCTTCTTCATGATGTAGACGAACTCCTCTGCGGCGCCAGCAGTCGCTCCACTGGTCAGGATGAGCAGGCTCTTCTTGGAGCCATACCTTGTTCCTGGGGAAGAGGAGGGAGGCAGGACAATGTCAACAATGGTTACTTATGTAAAGAAAAAGATGAAGGGTGACTAACAAGTAGTAGCAATTTTGTAGCAATCACGCCTCCCTTCAAAAGGATGCAGAAAACACATAAGCATTGCAGAGATAAAGCTGCCTTGCTGACCAAAGTTGCCTTAAAAACAACTTTGAAGAAACGGTTCACAGCAAAATCAAAAATACACATATTTCATCTCACCTGTAGTGCTATTTATTAATCCACACTGATTTGGTGTGAGTTGCTGAGTGTTGAAGATATCGGCAGTAGGGATGTCTGCCTTCTCTCAATTACAATGGAACTAGATAGCACTCAGCTTGTGGTGCTCAAAGTGCCAAAAAAATACATCTGAAAAACTCAACAGCAATGTCTCTTTCCAGAAATCATGACAGGGTGACTCCAGATAATCCACAGACCTTGTTGTGAGCAGTTTCATGTAGGAAATACTTTCTTTCCACCAAACTACAACCAGCAAAAGTATCACCATGCAGAAGGAAGCATGAATCTAAGCTGAAGAGGACACCATTAATGTTTACATCTTACGCCATGAGCCCAAGCCTCTCGTCTATAAGGATATGCAGGCTTCCTTTTGCGGGGTGATGCAGTTAGTGGGTGAAGTTGGGTTGGTGAAGGAAAATAGTTCCTACATGAAACTACTCACAACAAGGCTCTATGGATTTTCAACTGGCAACTGGTCACGTAGTAACTGGGTCATGTTTTCTGGAAAGAGACATTGCTGGTGAGTTTTCAAATGTATTTTTTTGGTGCTTTGAGCACCACAAGCTGAGTGCCATCTAGTTCTATTATATTCAAGAGAAGGCAGACATCTCGACAGCCAATATCTCCAACATTCTGACAAAACTATCTAGACTGATAAATACTAACAGGTGAGAGTGTATTTTTAATTTTGGGGTGAACTGTCTCTTTAAAGACCTATCACTATACAGACAACAATCCAGACAGCTTTATGGCTTACTGGGCTAATAGGACAGTTCATCTTCAAAAGGTCAGGTGCACCTTTGTTCTTGTATTTTTGAGCCTTCATGTAACTGGTGACCTTTTCAAATGATCTGCTAAACTTGTTAGCAAGCAATTGCTAATTTTACACACCCCGCAGATACAGAGCAATGTTAGCATTCATTTGGAGTCATGTTTCTCGACACCTGGCGAAATAAGTCCAATATAACATCCCTTTTAGCTTTGTTTTTGGTCTCTGCCACCTCCGGAGGAAACATTACCAGCTAACTCTGTTGCTAACAGGAATCTGTGGTGCTATACACAGTAAAATATAATGACTTTTTAGTTTTATTTTTTTGTAAATTACCAGTGAGTTCAGGCAGGGTTCGGAGCTCGATGGTGGTGCCGGACGGCCTGTCATACAGCTTGTCCAGCAAAATCTGCTTGTCAGCATCAAAGAAGTAAGAGCAGAAGCCTGCAATGGCTGTTGTTGGGCCACCGATGTTGTTCCTGCAAAAACAATTGCAGACAATTATAAAAATGATCATTAAATTATCCTTAGTGAACTTTGCATAAGTGCAGGCATTGATAAAGTGTATCTTGACAACATGGTTTATAAGTAAGAAGCTATCTTCAAATGAGTTCATCCTCTTTATCTGTTGGTGGTCCATATTTTAAAATGACATGTAGATGATCATTGATTAAAGAGATAAATCCTTATTTAAACTATAATACTTTTGCAAACTAAGTTACCTCTATTTAGTCATGAACTGATGGGCATTTGCTTTTCATTATGGACACACTACATTTTGGACAGAAGCTTTGACTTGCTACGTGAGCAGGATCACCCACCTGAGGTCAATGATCAAACCGTCAGTGTTGACAACTTTGTTCCAGACGTGCTCAACAATGATCTGGGCGATGGCCTTGACCTCCTCGAAGTCTCCAAACATGTCAAAGCGCAAGTAGCCGATGTTGTTCTCAAATACATCAGTGTGGAAGGAGACTTTGATCAGCTCAATGTACATCTCTGGAGTATAATCCTGTGGGAGAGGAAGAAGCGGCGAGTCAACACATGGATTGTAAGCATGGCCAGTAAGTCTCACTCAAAATAAATAAAACAGCAGATTATCTACATATACTTGTATTTCACATACTATTAAATATATTTGAATTGCTGCACATTATAAATGTTTCCAGATGTATATTATTGATATCATATCCCTTATAGACTAAACATGTTTACCCAATGTACTGCAAAATTCTCTCTTTTAATTTGACTTTAGAAGCATAAAAAACATGTTTCATTGGTCATCTACCTGACATTACTACAACAGTGTATTCAATACTTTTTGAAAAGTTGTGAACACTAGAGCATTTCAAGCTCTGTCAATAAATAAGAATGTTATTAAGAATGTTTAAAGATACTTTCACAACCAAACCCCATTAATCTTGTGCACAAGGGACTCACCATGGGTGGAAGGACTGGGGTGTTGCTGGTGGTCTTCAGGCTCTTGTCTCCAGACAGGGTCTTCAGGTCAGCAGACAGCTTCACCCCCAGACTTTCCTTGGAGACAACCATGTTGTACTCGCCGTTTGCCAGTAGCCCTCTCAACTTCTCTGCAACATCGGCCCCGATATCTTCAAAGGCGTAGTTGTCGGCAATCAGAGCTGCTGATCCCTCAATGATGGCTGGAACTTGGGCACGGAAGCTGACAATCTTGATGGCAGTCGCAAGGGCATCCTCTGCATTGACCTCCACATCAGGGGTCACACCTGTAACCTCCCAGGTGGAGCCGGTAATGGGGTTGACTGACTTTGCGGTTGGCACAGTAATGTAGAAGTCAGTGTCGCCCACTTTGATTTTATCAACTTTCACAGAGCCCCCAGCGGTCTTCTCGCCCACAATGGTGGCCCTCTTCAGGTTCTGGAGGCAGTAGGCGACATCCTCAGCAATGCCCTTGGTGTTTTTGCTGGTGAGGATGATAAGGGGTTTGGTAACGCCATATCTCTGCCCCAGCAGTGCAGGCATAGAAAACAGCTTAGTGGTGGTGTTTGAGGGACGGTCATACACGCTGTCGATGTGAAGTGCAGGCTCAGCTTCGGTGAAGTAAGACACAATATAGGAGAGTCCTGTGATGTCTCCGCTTCCAGTGTAGCGCAAGTCAAAAATGAGAGCTGATGTTGGCAAGATTTTATTCCAGACCAGGTCGAGGAGCAAAGGGCCTACCTTGTCAGCGACCGCCTCCCCAAGGATGTGATCGATCCTCAGGTAGCCAATGTTGCCCTCCAGGATGTCAAGCTTGATCGAGGTCTGTAGGACGGCAATGAGTTGCTCAGGGGGCAAGGGGGGCATCTTCGGGGGAACCACAGGGACGTAGTTTGGCTCATAGGAGACCATCAAGCGTGGGTCACTGACTGTGGTCTGGACTCCAGCACTGAGAACATTTGCCAAGGTTTCAGCATCTGGGATGTTGAGAACCTCCGTGTTGCTGCTGGCTGCTTCAATTGCCTCCTTCATCCCCTGCAGCTTCTCTGGTGAGCAATAATTGTCCATGACAATTTTTGCCATATCTATGATGAGGCTGGAGTCAAACGCGGCATGGATAAAGAAAACATTCCCCAAAACTAGCAGAGGTGCCAACAGGAAAATAGCCTTTGTCATTTTTGTTACGTTTAGTCAAACAAAAAGTGAGTAAATGGGAAGTGGAGGTTGTGGACCCAAGCCTCCTTCTCCGGAGAGGTGCTTTGTCAAATGGCACTGTTTTGGCTGCAAGGTTTCTGTTAACACACTCGTAAGAGGATTTGCCCCACAATAAACCTCTAAACGCATTATCCCAAGTGCTTCTGTAAGGCAATAACAGCCTAGCCGTAGAGGTGTGTAGTAACAAGGAGGTGTTGCCAAAGATAATCGTCTTAAATTTACACAAGGTATTTTGAATACCTATCCAAAGCTACCTGTGTCAAATAAGGCAAGCTTTGTACCTGACAAATGACGAGAAAGGGATTAAGGTTGGTGGGTTCACTCATTAAGCACTTTTGGTGTCAGTGTTTCTAAGTGGAATCTTTAGTGTGTGACTTTTGTGCCATTTTTGAAGATAAAAACAGGAGAAAATGTCAAAATAAAGCATGTGAGAACTCACGATTGCCATTTAATTAAACATTTAACTTAAAGCATCTCATTTACTTTTCATAGCCAAAGAGGAATACTCCGATTAATGTCTGTAAAGTAAATCAAATATAATTCCACTAATAACCACTGAATTTGTTTATTGTCTCATAAATGGTACACATTTAATAGCAGTTGTTCAGCTGGTGGTGGATGACTCTCCACTGTAATGGTGTTGAAGTGAACAGCAAGACTCCGTTTAGGTTTGTTTGATACTTGCACCCTCTGCTGGTACATTTTTGTAAAGGAACAGAAAAAGTGAAACATTATTACAGCATACTGAAAAAAACACAGTGCAAAGAACTTAAGCAAACAATCAAGAAATTGAGCCAAGAAATTACAAATTATCCAACATAATGAAATACATCAACATACATTTACACATGTATTAAATCATTTCATACATTAACATGGGTCAACAGAATATGTACTGGATAAACACATGGTATTTAATATGTATTCAAAGGTAATAAAAAGGCAAAATAGAAGAGAAAAAGGCAACTTTACATGATATAAATGAATACATGCGGGTGGGGAGTTATAAGGTCATCATATAAATAAAAACAGTGCAATTTAATTCAAGAAACAATGATATTTGGTGTATTATTAATAAACAGTTGTTATATTCACAGTACTTAAGCTACTGCTCACACTGGAACAAGGCTGTTGTAATATCAGTGGGTTATCAGGCTATATATCCTCTTAGTGTTTCTAATGCCGGGACAGATAAGCAGATTTGAGGTTTGTTTATAACCACAGCAAATAAATTCCTTCTTGTAATGAGACTTATATTGGATCCATACACAATTAACGCAAGTGCCTTGGATGAAGGCATCAGCTTAACACCTTAAAAGTCCAAATAAATTCAAAGGTGGAGACAACTGCCTGGGATTCTGGGAGGTATAGCATAAATGTAAAAGATACAGGTTGTGGAGGATTGTCATTTTGTTTCAAAGCTACCTATGATGATGTAAAATTTACAAAGATTATTTACTCCTTTTTTTGTGAAAAGGCCTCTGAAACCGTTGAAGGAATATGGGACTCTAATCCTCTAAACCAAAACCAGAAAAAAATGAATTAAATTGCAAGAAAAGCTATGTGGTACATTACTGCCTTTAAGGAGTAATTATCAAATACATTACTCAATTATTAAATTGTATTTACTGTGTATCTGGTTAGTGCTACACATGCCACACATATAAATTGGACTTTGAAACTGAAGTGGGGGCCACATACCAGAAAATTAAAGGTACTCTATGCAGGATTGTTGGTTACTGTTTGTTTGCAAAACTTAAAGTAAAAGCCAACCCCAGATCCATTCTCATTTGGCAGTTCACCTTGCTTTATTTGCTGCTTATGATCTAGTATTTGGTTTGGCTCGTTTTTTAATAAAGCCCCAACCTCAACTAAACGCTGTAAAGGTACATGCACATAATGTTCCAAAAACAGGAATATTGTACATTGTTTTTTTTAGAAACGAATCCTGCATAATGCACCTTTAACTAATACTCAGAATACAACAAGAAGATCTATTTTCCTTGCTGTTTCTTCAGCCTTGCTGCTATGATTCTTTGTGCCACAGGAAGAGCTTCATTTGCCTGGGCTATGACATGTGGTTCAATCCCTGAAATGCTCCACTCTTTCCCAGTGATTGCACTCAACACAACCTGGTTAGGGATGGAGGCGTACAGGACGCTGTCCCCAATCTGATAGGTTCCACTTGATAGAGAACCTCCAATTGTTGGCTCTCCAATGATTGTGGCCCTATTCAGGTCCTTCATAGAGCGGGTAAAGACTTCAGCTGCTGACCCCGTCATGTGACTGGTGAGGATGTAGATGTCCTTGGTAGGCCCATACCTTTGACCTCTGATTTGAGGCAATGTCATGACCTCTGTCATGTTGGTTGTGGTGCGGTCGAAGACAGTGTAAAGATGCCTCAGAGGTTCAGCATCAAAGAAATAGCTGCACAAGAGGGGAATTGCTGTGGAATATCCACCAGTGTTGTACCTCATGTCAATGATAAGGGCGTCTGTGTTTACTATCTTGCTCCACACTAATTTTATCAGCTGAGGCCCAATGGCTTTTACCACCTCTATATCTGCCATCAGGTCAAACCTCAGATAGCCGACATTACCAGGCAGAATATCAATTTTAAACAACGCTTCCACTATATATCCAACTTCTTCAGCAGTTGGGATCTTTGGGACGTCATGAAGTGACTCGGGCTCAACATCGCAGTGGAAGACATGGATGCGGTGATCACCTGAACTCTCTTGGAGGTCTGCAGTCAACTGAGACGCCAAAGATTCAAAGTCAACTACTGACCAGTACAATCCCTCAGACCATTTGCTCAACAGCACTTTCCTGACCTCTAGTGCAACTGCATGGATTGCATAGTGGTTTTCTAACAGTTCCCCAGTTTTCTCTATGAGTATCTCAAGCCCTTGGTGAAAATCTGCAATCTCATGAACGTGATCCACAGCTTCCTCGGCTAACACAATGGCATCTGGAACCACACCCCCTCCTAGCCAGCATTCACCATTGTTGTCTAAAAAGTTTATGAAAGGGACTGTGATGGCAATATCTGTCCCTTCTATTTGAAATGTCTTTGAGTGCATCAGGGTACCAGATGTAATTTCCCCAATGACTGTGCCACGATGGAGTGACTGAATCAGGTACGCAAATTCTTCGCCGGCGCTTGCTGTGTAGTAGCTTGTCAACACGTAAACCCCACGTTTGGAGCCGTATGATGGGCCTATAATCCGAGGCAGAGAGTCATATTCTGTTGTTGTATTCTGAATTTGGTCATATATTGTGAAAAAATGATGCTTCTGGGTAGCATCCTGCAGATAGGACAGTATAAGGGCAAGAGAAGTAAAGGATCCACCAGTGTTATGGCGTAGATCAATAATCAAATTATTAGTGTCTTTGAGGGGCTCCCATACCTTTTTAGCCATGAGCTCTTCTAGTTTAGCCCCTGCAGACCACTTGACAAACTTGTCAATGCAGAGATAGCCGGTATTGTGTGGGAGAATTTCCACTTTGATCGTTGTATCAACCAGTTTCTTTAATGAATTCAAATCATTTGGGGGGTTGTCAAGCGCAGGATCCTCCTCTGTAATAGCAGCATTGTCTTGCACATATCTGATGATCAGTCGTGGATCTTCAGACACAGTCTGGAGGTCCTGGTTGAGTCTGACTGCCAGATCCTCCTCGGATACAACAGAGAATAAGTCTGTGGACTGCAGATGTTGAAGAAGAGCTGGGACTCTGTCAGTGAAAGCATAATTCCTCCTGATTATATCGGAGATACACTGCATAACTTTTGGAATAGTGCTCCTGATAGCCAGAAGGGACTTGGCTTTTGTGACAGCTTCCTTGGCGATAGAGTTGACTGTTGGGGAAACACCACTCACTTCCCAGCTATGGCCAGTGATCGGACTAACTGATCTCGCCACAGGAACTGTTATGTAGAACTCTGACTGAGGGATCCTAATCTTTTGGACTTTCACTGACCCACCAGCAGACCTTTCCCCGACTGTGATGGCCCTCTTTAGGTTTTTTAATGTATATGCCACTGCCTCAGCAGCTCCCACGGTACGCTTACTGGTCAAAATAATCACGTCTTTCTTCTTTCCATACCTTTCACCCTCTATTGACGGGATGGTCCACAGCTCCCTTGTTGTATTCGAGGGCCTGTCGTACACAGTGTCAATATGAATGAGGGGCTCAGGGTCTGAGAAATAGGAGATTATAAAGGGAACTCCAGACAATTCTCCAGCTGTGCTATATCTCAGGTCCAAGATCAGTGAGGATGTCTGAGCAGCTTTGTCCCAGATGTTGTCCCTCAGCAGAGATCCAAGCTTCGCCGCTGTCTCCTCCCCAATGACCCGATCTATCCGCAAATATCCAATGTTGTTGTCCAGTATGTCCAGCTTGACAGAGTTTCTCACCAGCCAGATCAGCTGCTCTTTGGGGAGAGACGGCAGTGCCGGTGGCATCACTGGGACAAAATTGGGCTCGTATGACACAGTCAGCCGCGGATCATTAAGCGCTCCTTGTACTCCGACTGTGAGCACAGATGCCAGGGTCTTTCGGTCTGAAATCTGCAGGATTTCTCCGCTGTTGATGGCTTGTTGGATGGCCTCCTGCATCCCAACCAGGTTCTCAGGAAAGCAGTAGTTTGCTAAAAGAATCTTGGCCATTTCTAACACCAGAGCAGGCTGGAATGATGAGCTGACAGATAGAGTACATAGAAGAAGCACCAATAGCAGTGGTGGTGTGTGTTGCGCCATCGTCAATGTCCTCATCATCACTGCTGGAAAGAGAATTACTCAGTCCTGTCTTTCACTGGGCTGCCTTAGCTCATTTGTTCGTGTTGAAAGATGATGATTTTTTGTAGGAGGGAACATTGTCACTGTCATGAGTTTTTTGGACAACAACAACATCCACATAAGAGGCTTTTGTCCCCAATAAACCTTTAATCGCATTATCTTTGGTGCTTCAGCCAGTAGACAATAACAGAGACTAAAAATTGATAAATGGGAGCCTGAGCAGTGTGTTATCCTTTCCTACACTGCATGTGTGGGTTCTTATTTTTACTGGACTCTTATGCATTTGGGGTTTTTTTGTCCTTTGACTAGGAGGCTTAATGAACCTGACACAGCTCACTATTACTAACAGTTAAAATGTAGTCTTATTTAGGCTTGATTTACGGTCTGTAGCCGTCATTTTCTGAATTTGTCACATGTTATCATATTTATACTGAAGCTTTTCTTTTAGATACAAAACTGGTTTGAGAGGCAGGTAAAATGTGTTAAGGGTGGAATTATTGTGGTGCGAAAGCCTGATCACAAACTCTCACGCTAACTCTCTCTGTCTCTCTCTCTCTCTTGTCTGTTATGAAGCTTATGGTGGTGTATTTTGGTGCTGTTGGTAGCTTTAGGGGTCATGTCTGGGTCATTCCACGTGGCAAAGCCTTCTTAAAATATACACAGGATCAGATTGGGTAAAAAATAAATAAATAAATAAAAAAAGCACACAAATACACACCCTGGATATAGGAACAGAAGGGTGATTAGAAAGTCTTAATCTGGATCAAATGCTGAATTATTTGCTTATTCTCCATTTTCTCCTGCTCTGCTATTTTATCACAGCAATGTTTCCCCTTGTTAGATTTTTTGTTGTTGCATTTTGTTTTAATAAAAAGGTGTCCATTGCAAGTCCCAAGGTGACAAGTTTTCGCTTACATTTAACCTAAACTATATTTGCTGAAGTGCTAAATCTGTACGTTGAGCTTGAACCCGACATCAATGACCCTGTGAGACTCTGAGTCAGACAGTTTTGCAGCTCAGAAATATGCAGCCAGCCGTCATCTTCTTCCGAATGCTAGACTGTGCTCAGCTAATCTTTGCGTCTTAACTTTTAAGCCGCCCGCTTTACATAATACAATTTCCTCTGCCAATTCCCTGTAAACCAGTCAAGATGTCTGAACACTGCATTGTGTCATACTATGCCCTCATGTGTAAAATGTAAGGACAGGTTACACAGTGTGGCTGCTGTAGTGGTTGAAATAATCTCATTGGATAATTTACAGTTATACACAGTGGGCTAGTTATCTTGGTAAGCTAATTAGCCTGCTGAGATTCTTATATCATAAGACCAGAAATGCAAATACAGCAGGCAGCTATTTTCAGTGCTGAAGCTCCAAAAACCCTCTACAGGCTACGTGCCCAACACCAAACAGCTAACTATCTTGTAAATATAGTTGATCATTTAGCAGCTCTATATTTTCCTCATGAGTTGAAGGAGAGCAAAACAAATAAAGGGAGTGGAGACATATATAAACATATAAACTGTGAAAGGTCATAATTTGTAACTTTTGCATTTACAGCTTTTTGTACTGGACCAAAAGGTTCAATTAAGACTCAAGATTTAATACCGCTAATGTAGACATCTGAAAGGATGCAAAATTCGAAGCATATAAATTGTCTGGACATAGTTTCCAAAACAGAGGAGGCTGGGCCAGTGGCTAGCAGCAGCTAACAGTGCACTCCATAAACACTACTACAACAACAGCAACAGTGCTGATTAAGCTAACAGTGTTAACCAGGGTGAACCAGGGGGTGGGTGCTACGCATCCACGCCAATACAAACCACAAAGAAGTTTGGGATTATAGCACACACACACACACACACACACACACACACACGAGATTTCATTCTCTGCTCAGGACACTACTGCAGCTGTCTTGCTACGTTTGTGAGTTCCCCACCATTGACACACAGATCCCCCGATAGGTTTATCTTTTATTCAGGCTGTCTGCTCCGAACAACAATCATTAAATTAAATAATAAATCACATGTGCCCGCAGCTGCCCGGCACATGCTCTTCAGTAGGCTTTAAACTGAACCAACACACAGGCAGAGGTTTCCTTCCTGTGTAAAGCAGATGTCTCTCCAGGACCAGCACATTACTGCATAAAAATGGGAGACAGAGCAGTCAGATTAATCAGCAGCGCCTGTCCCAATCAACTCACCTGCCACTACTCTCCTGAGCCATCCCCCCACCCCCCCCTCTCTCTCTCCTGCAGCCAACTGCTAACCACGCCCCCCCTCCACAACTGCACTATGTGTCTAGCAATTACTGGTTTTCTGCTGTATTAATGCTCTGAATGTCAGAACCTTTAATATGGCTCTGTTGTTACATGGTGATGGCAGGGGGAACCTTTTGAGAAGC
Organism: Epinephelus awoara; assembly: GCA_035609425.1. Lineage (NCBI taxonomy): Eukaryota > Metazoa > Chordata > Actinopteri > Perciformes > Serranidae > Epinephelus > Epinephelus awoara. The sequence continues at coordinate 13,400,589 of CM069313.1, forward strand.
AAAAGTCAACTCAACCAATTATTTTTGTGGACATTAAAATTAGGAATGCTTCTCTTGTCATTGGTGCTATTTTGGGACAGGAGTAATTCTGGGTTACCCAGAAAGGACGTGCATGAACTTGTCCCCTCACTGGTTTCATCACAGAGGTTTGAGCTCTGATAAGGACGTGTCACTGACTTCAAATATTTACAAAGCTAACACTGTGTATTAAGCTGAAAAGAGTTGGATTGCCAGTGGCCCCTTTGCTTTTTCCCACCCCGCTTCTTCTGGTGCCCTTGTTCAGACCATGCCAATTTTCGAACTCAGCTTTCATTGTGATCTCAACCACACACCTGTAACGTTTAGTGAGAAGCTACATCTTGTACGGTTGTGATGCTGTTGCACAGACAAAATCTTTCCTCAAAGAGGCAGATAGACATATATACACCTGGCAGAAGAGTCCAGTCACTGCTTCAGCTGGGATTCAGTGATGCACAGCTGTTGTCACTATCATCTAACGAGCAGTTGGATGCAGCTACACTTTCTGTGGGGACTTAATAATCCCTGCTGCTGCTGCTGCTGCTGCATTTATCTAAGGTGAAACATCCCAGAGCACTTTAAGTTTGAAATGTTATGCTAATTCAAATAACTGAGAATAACATCTATATTTAAATGTACATTTTGTCATCACCTATGTAGTGTCCTGCGTACCTGAATTTTGTTCTTTGGATAGGATGAGTTAACTGATTGGGAGCTTCCTGGGACAATCAGTGGCACCTGCTTCACCTACAAAAGGCCCTTGCTCACTGTCACTCTCAGCAAGCAGACTCCGTAGGGCCAGAGTCTCTCCCCTCACCATTTTGTTAACTATTTGTTTTGCTTTATTTCACTTAATAATTTTAAAATTTAGTTTATCCAACTTTGTTTCTCTCTTCATGCTCTATATTGTGTGTCCCTCTTAGTTGCCGTAGGGCAGAGAAAACACTTTGGAAAACTGTCCTGTCATGTGGGAACTCATGTATGATAGTTTTGGTTGAGAAAATATAGGAGCAGCAGTTGCCGTTGGAGCTGATACACCATCTTCTGTCTTGTTTATTGTTGTAACTCAAAAGTAGTCGCTAAATTAGTCCTTACCTCAGGTCAGCCACACAAGCATCAAATAAAACTTAAACCATATATAAACCTGTAAACCAGGCACTACAGTTTTTTTCTAGCCAATGTGGGCTACAATTTTTATATCTTGTTTTAACACCATGAAAAATATTGGTTGTTTAAATACCAATTTATGTTACAACAATAAAAAGTTTATTTTAACAAGATGCATTGGTTTGATATATAAATTCTGATATATCTGAAAAATAAAATTAAATTCTGTCATGCTAAGAAAAAAAAGTATGATTCAGTATCTATAACATTAAAAACATCTTGTTATGAAGTGAAAAGGATCACGTAAAAAGGTTATAACAAGAAACTGAGCAATTTTTTTTAATCCATTTATTTTTCCAATCAAAGATAGAAGGCGTCAGTAAAAAGTGTGTGAAAGGCACTGCTGATATTTATAAGTTTAAAGCTGCAGACAAAAGTAACCGTTTGCCCTTTTGGTATAAGGTCACCATGTGAAGTCAAAAAAGTAGGAAATGAATAATTAAGATTTTTATTGATTTCGGGGTAGGACAGCATCAAAAACAAAATGTAGACATCATAAGACAAACAGTACAATAAAAACTTGCCACTGAAAGCTTGGCCGTTTCAATTAGGATTGGCAGCTCTGACATGCGGAAAGAAGCAGAGCTCATTATATATTTAGCAGATTCATGAGTTCAGGAGTTCGTTACAGCCAGCCTGCGTTGCAATACAGAATTTTCTTGACAGTTTCTCTTATGGTAGATACAACATTAACAATACAGCATTAATGCTGTGTGTATGGCAGTAACTTACCAACCACTGCTAAATATATATTAACATAAACAAATTACAGTTACAATAGTAATGTACAGATTTACATTAAAACTAGCACAGGATTAACAGATGAACAGCTGTGATTAAATGTCACATTATTAATGCCAGCAAATCTATTTACTGTATTTGTTTTACAAAACTCACATTACTAACAGATCTGCTTTGGCAAGATTTTTTTAATCATAAAAAAAAAAACACGTCATCTTTTTATAGTAGTTGTGGTAGTGATCAAAGATGCAACCTGATCTCACAAATACAAATGACCGTGACCTCTTCACAGCGCCTTACATATCGGTGTCACTGTGTACAAATTACAAAAAATGCCAATGCAAAGTCAATTAGGATTGTTTGTCATAGTAAACACACCAATTTCCTGGTTCAGTGATGTCACGCATTAGGCAGTGGTTAACAATCCAAACACTCAGGTTGTATAATGAATGAGAAAGTCCATGTAAGGAGGAGGCTGGGGTGGATGGGTAAAGAAATGCAGGACTTTCACCTGGGAGGGCACTGTTTGTGTCCTATGTAAAATAAGAAGTCGATGATTACTTCCTTTAACTTTGTAGTTATGTCATGTTCAGTCAAGTACTTGTCAAGTGTCTTGTACATAATATAAGTTATTTTACCCAATAACATAATCTTGTCCTAAACCTAACGAAGTAGTTTTGGTGCCTACACTTGTGTTGCCACCACGTAATTTTACATATTACGTGCTACCACCATGTAATGCGGCGTTAAGAGGTAGAAGTCATTTCACATATGTTAGATCACAATGCAAAGATGTTTGTTAACCACCAAAATTCTGTTGCTTTTTACACACTTTCTGTTCTGTTTTACATTATTTACTGCATAATACAATTTTGTTTTTTGTTATAACACATTAGATCAAGACAGTGTACCGGCAAGCTTTTTATGTACATATAACCAGTATTAAATACACAATATAAAGATATCTGTCTCCTTTGGTTCGTGCTTGATGGTGATGACATGTGAAATGCTAACAGGCATGGGATCTGGCCACAGGTTCCATTACAATTCATAGCAGCACAAGCAACAACGTGTTATTGACCTGTTGGAGTTTTCACTGTTAGTTTCATTTCAGACTGGTCCAAATTGAAATACCTCATCTACTTAATGGATTGCCTTATGTCTTGTAGAGACATTCGTTGTCCCCAGAGGATAATTCCTACTGACTTTGGTGATCCTCTGACATTTCATCAGGTCAAAACTTTTAATACTTTCTGAAAAATAAACTGCAAAACTAATGACATTCCCCACTCCATTATCAAATGTTAGAATGCTAACATTTTAAAAAAAAAAAAGATCCTGAATAGGATAAACATTAAACCTGCTAAACATCAGCATGATAGTATTTAGCTTAAAGCACTGGCTGTATACTCTCAGTCTTGAAATCATTGATGTAACTTGTGTTGCACACATGAATATTTCGGACTTTTAATCTACTATCAACCTACTTAAGAAAATAGAGGTGTCCATGTTTCTTGCACTGTTTCCTAATTTGTAATGCAACTGTTGCACAATCATTTATTTTCCTTGGTATAAATAAAATCTTATCTTTTTGTTAGACCTGTGGTACTTCTCTTCTACTGGACCATTGCAGGAAATGAACATCAGACAGACTTAAATGAAATGCAGCATTTGCAGTATTATAATCACCTGTCCTACCACCAGAGCAAACCAATTCTCTCTGACTACCTGCAGCCACACTCTGCCACCTTCATCTCTTCATAAAGGTATCTGATAGTGAGGCGTCCGTTCTCCTGATACATGACTGTGATGGGGTCCAGTTTGATGGGGACGCAACATGCCATGTTGGCCTTCTTGGGGTTCCTGATGTTGATCAGCGTCTGGATAAGGGCGTGCTTTGATGGGGTCATTTCGTCTGTCAGCGGGTGGTAACACAGTCCTCGACATTCAAAGGCATCATATTCTGGAGGCGCCACGATCCAGCTGTCCCAGCCAATGTCTTTAAAGTTGACTTTGAGAGAGGTCCGCTGGCAGTATTCTCTCTCTACCTTTCTTTTCTTTCTCCGTAGGTGCTCCTCCGGGATCTCGTTTGGAAGCTGATCTCCTCTGTTCCAGTCCGCACCTGAGTGTAAGATGGTTTCTTCTTCATGGAGGATCATCTCTCTTAGTTCCTTCTTTTTCTCCCTCCTCCTGCTACCCAGGTCATCTGAGAAGACGATTAAAGCCGCTGAAGTGTTATCTCCAACAGACACGCTCATATTCAAACAGCCTGCTCCTTCTTCTCCACCTTTAGAGGCCCCACAGTCCTTCCTATCCACCACGACATCAAAAACAGTTGCTCTATGGCCCGACTTGATCCAGCTTTGAATCGCCGCAGTCACATCAAATGTTTCCCACATGCTCTCGAAGCTTGTCACCTCTTTTCCAACCAGCAGTTGGGTGGTGGATGTGAAATCATTGTAATCCACTTCATAGACTTTGACGGTGGTCTTGAATCTGTGGTAGGTGGCCGTTGACCTGGGATCTGGGAAGAAGAAGAGCTGTAGTTCAGCAGTGGTGAGCTTCTCGTGGGTGGGGATGCTGATGTTAAACTGCAGCCTGCTCTTTGACTTTGTGCCATTTGTCTCAGAGAGGGGGATATCTGTTGGAGATAAGAAGAGGTCAGAGGTCAAATAAGCGCTCTAAGTTTATCGTAGAGCAGATAGATTTGAGCTGTCTGACTAAAATTAAATCCTTCATGGACTTAAGCACTTCCAGCACTTTAATGCATATCATGTAGCTTCCTTTTTATTGTCTATGCTGTCCTGTCAATTGTCTGTATGTGTTGTTGTGCTACTCTGTGTGCCTTTTAACTGGAACAAATAAAGTGTTTTGAATTGAACTGAATTGAATTAAAATACCCCCCCCCCCCTGTCAATGACTCAGCAGGTGTTACCGTGCTAATGCTAGCAAGCTAAGCTAACTACCTTTCACTCTCTGTGTGGAAGCTTGTTAGCCTTGCCTGCAAGCTTCCAATTTCGGAGGGAAATACAAACTTAATCACGCAAAAGGTCCTCCCAAATGTTTAATGTTGTAAAGAGACAGAAGTCTGGATTTGCTATAAAGGCTGATAACCAATGCTAAAACATCTTTTATCAACATTTGTAAGCTACAGGGCCACTACACGCTCTACTGTAGATGAGAGTACACCGCTGACATTGACAGCGTGTCCGCCTCAGCATCATTTGAATGGTTTGAAGCTTAGACTGTATAGCCTATAAATATGTCCAAAAACTGTTTCACCCTCTTTCGATAAAAATGGAAAATTATGTACAATAGTATCATTTTAGTTTATATTTAATTATAAAAAAGTGTCTAAAATTCAAATTTCAATATGTTTCTACTTGGCCGTTTATTGGTAAAATACAAGCATACCAGTCTTTAGAGGTAGCAATTAGGTAAATTACTGTATTGCAACTATTCAATGATAAAAATGCTACGGGCTACTTTAGAGCAGTGGTTCCCAACTAAGGGTTTGGGGCCCCTATAAGGATCACAAGATACATCCTGAGGGTCTGTGACATAATTAGGAACTTGAAAAAGCCAAATTCTGCGACAAAAAAATTATACTGTTGATTTATAAATTTGGCCTCAAACTTTTGCGTTACAATTTACATTTTGAGGCCTCTAATAATAATGAAAAATATCACTTTTTATTATGGTAATGAGTAGTCACAAGTAGAAAGAATTCCTTTAAAAGGCATCAGAGGCAAAAAGGTTGGAAACCACTAGTTTGGAGTTGATATAATGTAAAAATAAAAATAAAAAACATCTGATTTATACCCTGTTCATGTACCTTGGACAGTGAAGCTTCGTATGACATCAGACTGAGGGTTTGCCGAGCTGTCCGAGGCGTACTTGTTGTAGAGCTCCATCATAAACTGAGGAGGGCAGATTTTGCTGTTCTCGTGAGGAACGTCTGACAGGTTGAGTTTTCTCAGAAAGCCCTCCTTCATGGTTCCCAGGAGGTTCTCCATCCTGGAGTCTGTGTCTTCCTCCTCCAGAAGGTCCTCCTCTGACAGATGAGAGTAGAGTCCATCAGGGATCTCGCTCTGGATGTCATTATTGAGAGTTTTACAGGTGCAGGAGCCAACAGAAATCAGCAGACACAAAGACACCTGGAACAAGGATGATTTGGAGCTCCACATTTTGAAATCCAATCCTTTTTAAGCCACTGAGCTTGCACAAACTTTACCTTCTTCCCAGCTTTGCGACGGCAAGGTTTGAAAATGGAGATCCCCAATGCAAGGACCACAGTCCTGATGTCCGCTCCCATGCTCCCAGAGTAAACAGGGGGACTTGTGTCACCAAAATAGTAGCTTGGCCAAGCTTATCACTGCCACTGATGCCTTCTTTTAAGCTTTGTTATCATTAGAGGGCTGGCTGCTAATGAAGACACTGTAAACACTTGACAGCGATAATGAGGGAGGCAGGGGAAACTGTGAGGTTACTCAGAGACAGACATTTCCATTGAAAATCTTTTCCCAGCTTGAGGGTGAAAGTGTTGAGGCCAGTGGAAACAAAACGTCTAAAAGAAACACAACAGCAAGTTGCATTCTTTACCGCCACCATTGCCACATATTTCTTACAGATTAGTTGTGCTTAACTGCTGCATATTGCAGGTCAGGCACATGTTCCAGGTACCAAAATGTGATTAAAACTTAATGACCTTGATTCTTTCAAAGGTACTGAACCAGACGGATAATTAGACTCGGATGCTGATGTTGCGCCAAGATCATTTTTCTCGTTTTCAGCCGGTGAAGAGGGAACTCAGATACTCGTAAAAGCAGCAAGATGAGCCACTGTTGTGTCCTCACAATACGCAGCAACCTCCGAGGCTGACAAATAAAGCTAAAACGAAGTGCCAACTGCAGTTTATCGAATGGCCAGTTGAGGCGGGCTCCAAAACAGAATGAATCTGTATAGAAACCCATGTTAAAATGCCCAGCTTTACAGCAGAAAGAAACATGTTTACCACCTAGTACAAAAACAGTTTGGGTCTCTATAGTTATTTTCAACTTTGATGAACTGTATGGGGGTTGAATTTTTGTATAACTCACTTGTTTACATTTTATCAGGTTTAAAGTTACACATATTTAAAGGCAGGACTGCTTATGCGACCAGCTATCTGCCAAACTTGAGGTTTCAACACAGCGATCCACAAATCAGTGGGTGATATCATGGTAGCTACGTCTATTATGTTATACAGTCTGTGATTCACAAGAGAGGCCACTATCCTCCCTGTCCTTACTGTGTTGTTGTCCTCAGCAGTATGGCTGCTGTCAAGATTACATTGAAAACAATGGAGGGGGTAGCAACCACTTCATGTATGACATCACCTTAGATGCACCTTAACTTTAATGCTATGTAAAGCAGGTGTAATTTTTTGTACCATATTAAGTGTAAGGTTATGTAGGTGTATCTCTGTTAGTGTTTTGTTTATCATTGTTGACAATCATTAACTTCTGCCTTCCTCTTCTGTATTGCAAACATTTCCTTTGCTCTTCAGGATTCTTTTAAGCAAGGAACAAACAGACGTTCGGAACGATACACGGAAAAATGTTCAGACACTGATACAGCTTTATAATGGGAATCTATAAAATCTGAGAGCAGAGATCATTTCACACCACCAGCAAATGCAACACATGATGATCGATGGTGGGATCTGTCCCTTGTTTCTGTGGGGGGTTTAAGCCCGAACCACAAGCCAATGTGTCTGAGGACGTTGGCCTGAGTCCGGCCTATCTTGGAATTTCTGTCTTTCACCCATGCAGTCACTCAGTACTTGGTTCATGCCGGGTTTCATAAAAATGCTTTCATTGTGGACCTTTCAAGTTCCTCTCTATGGAGTCAATCAGTGATGAAAGGCAACGACAAAATCTACTGGCATGGATACAGCAAATAATGTCGGCATGCAGGAGGGAAACAAACGCAGCAGGGAAAGTAGACTGAGAAAGATCACATTACTTCAGGCCAAATTACTGGGTTGAAAAATATGCAGGAAAAACCCATTAAATTATATTAGTTTGGTGAATAGCTCGTGATTTTTCGATGGTTTCAATGGATCAACGTGTTTCTTCCAGAATTTCTTTCTTATCAGGATGCAAAAGGTTTTGAAACAACATTCAGACCATCATGTAACATTTAGACTCTCCAATTACCTATTTTATGAACAGATCTTTAAAGTTTTTGGCAGAGGAACAAACTGTTAACACAATAATGACACATTATCACCTTATTAAGTTGAGTTGGTAAACTGCTGCCTATTTACACATCCAGCACACATGGAGCAACATTAGAATTCTCTGAAAGTCATGTTTCTGTCTGTCTGATGAATTTAAGTCCATTACACCATGGTGTGGTAGGCGATATCCGATTCTGATCGGCTGCAGGGTGATTCAAATCTGATACAGGACACCTACTAAGTAGTTCTGGTGAAACTGGGACACAGTCAGAGCTTCCGTTTACAGTTTATTAGGGTGGAGACGAACACACAAGCTGCAAGAAGTACACTGACCCTCTGAACTTACTAATACTTTGAATCCATCAGCGACCATCTCACATCTCATCATTATTCACCTCACCACTTCAGGCTGTGGCCAAGACGTTATACATGGGATATCATTTCCTCTGTTAAAATCTCAATGCTGATCTAGCCTTGTTGTTAACATACTGTCAAATTATATACTGTTTGTCAACTGTATGCAGTGTTATTGACTTTGAATTTTGCTAGCATAACATTAGCTTTCTAGCTAATAGCTGAGCCAAAAGGTCCTATGAGGTTAAAGGACGGGAAATATCTCCTGTTGCTAAGCTGCATCTAAGGTTCGTCCTAATTACTGGAGTGGTTAACAGTGTTTCCATTGCATAAGAGCCTTTTGAGATGGCAATGATTGTTCCAGGTATCAGAGAAACCAAGTTATAGCTCGTGAAAGACAGATTTTGATTAACAAAAGGCCGACACTATTCTTATATTTTTTTTCTTGGCAAGTGACCCTGGTATAAGCAGGATAATGCCCTTTGAGGTGTCCATAATCAAAAGTCCATGCGTTGGATGGTTCACGCCTCCCCATCAGTGATTAATTCCTGATAATGCACACCTGGTGGAGCATTTCCCTTTACACATTCACTTTCTTTTTAGTTCTGTTTTTGGTCTCCACCATCTCCTGAGAAAGTTATCTTGATTTCTTTGAGATATTTGGTTGGAAACGGCTGTCTGCTGTAAAGTTGCAGTACAGTACTGAGCTATTACATCATGGTTGTTTCTGAGGTGGGCAATGTTTCAGTCTCTTACTCAAAAAGTTACAAAATAATCCATTGTGGCTCACAATAATGTCCTTAGACTTGGAATAATAATTCAGCTGACTGGCTTATATGGTTCAATAGTACGTAACTGTTAACTAACTAGGTCACCTCGCTGTTGTGGATGGGTGCTGCACAATGATTTAGTGTTAGATAGCTCACACAGTTGCACAAGGATTCATGCGTAACAGTCTACCATCAGTGTTTTGTACTGTAATCTTTTTTATTGAATAGGCCAATTTAGCTTCTCTAATAATATGTTGGATTTATGTTAATTTATATTTTCAGACCTACTTTAATGTTTGAAAAACAAAATAAAACTTAAATTAAAACTGAAATTACTTAACAGTAATTTGGCGGCCCCCTACGCAGTAACTTTGAGGACATCCAAGGGGTTACAGACTTGTTGTTGAAGACCCAGGATCTAAAGTATAGGTGTAGTATTGACAGACAGTGACCTATAATAAGATACATGTCAAGTTTACAAAAAGGCTATGCTTTATACACTTTATGTAAAACCTAAGAAAGTCAAAAAGTACGTCTGACTGTATGTACAATTCAGTTTATTTCCTTTCCAGGCGTACATTATATCTATAATTCGTTAAAGCACACTTTACATAACTATTCAAATACACTTTTAACCATACAGTTATAAGGTCAGATACACTTGTTCTTTTCTAATTACTATGGAAATCTACCATTATTACAAACTGTACATAGCTTTAATAAACAGTACTGTCTTAGTTCCTTTAACTTACCCAAAATGCACAGCAGGTGGCAGCAACGCACTGCTTTTCCCCTGTGCTGTAACATGGCGCAGAAACTACTCAACACTCGCAGTACATTAAATCTCAGTAGGTGTCAAAATACACTCATTATATACAAGATATAAACAAATGACTATTGAAATATAGTTCAGATAAGAAGATATTGCCTCTCATGCATGAATACCGCTTCTTGCTTATATACGGGAGGTGTTCATGGAAACAATGCGTCACTCAGTGTGACACAACACTTAAGAATGAGTACCATTTAGTTAGTAACTACTGTATTTACATAATGAGGGCTGATTAATCGGATAGGATGTAAATGTGTAAATGTCCATGCTGTGTCTCCCAGACCCTCCTGAGTCTGTGAGTCAATTTGAAGTTCACTGAATCCCAAAGACAGGGAGGGGCAAGAGGCTGAGGACACAGAAACTTCTGAAATGCAGACTCCAAATTATAACCAGGTCCAAAACCAGGTCTGAGTCCAGAGAAAATCAAGTCTTATCTTTTCTAATAATAAAACAGGCAAGCTCACTTTATAAAAGTGAAAAAGGACTAAAAAAGTTTCAGAAGGATCAACAGAGATGAAGATCTACCTGCAGGAGTTTGTCTTAACTTCAGCGTCCAGCTGGTCAATACATTACAGACACAGGTTTCTATTAAGTGCACTTCTTAAAACTGCTTTCAGAGAGAAAATAATTGAGACTAATCTATGTTAACTGTTAGATAAGCTGTAAAAAGTTGAATCAATGTCCGATCATGACAGAGACTAGTCCAAGATTCAGAAAAGAGTTCTCAAACTGAGACTCAAGAACTAGTGCCCTGTGCGTCATATCAGTTTATCCTCGACTGTCCTCTCTGATGTGGAAATGTTTAGTCTACATCTACGTCCCATAATGATCTTTTATCTTCATTAATCGCACATCCAGTGGCTCCGGCCCTACCGACAGGCGCAGGTATCCACAGACATGCCGGGGTAAACCTTTAGCACCATATTCCTGCTTGTATCGAGGAAAAGAACGCTGAGGGGACTCATTTTCTCTGGAACGCAGCACGGCTCGGGGACACCAGGGACGATTCCCACTGCTCTGACGATGCTCTGAATGGTGGCGTGATTAGAAGGACGCACCACCTAAGGAAATGAGTGGAGGAAAAGGGATTAATACTCTTCGGCAAAAATGTATTTACATACAAACATTTGACATGTTTTTGGAGTGTTTCTTTTATGAATTCAAAAATGATAATGTACTCTGTCAGTTAAAGGCTTCTGTTGCTCACTTTTGGGATGGGGAATCCACAGGCCCCGGCGCAGTAGTAGGCATCAAACGACTTTGGCGCCAAAACCCACTCGCTCCAGCCAATGTCAGCAAAGTCCACCCTGAGGTAGCGCCTGGAGCACACTCTGGGCTCGCTCCACTGTCTCCTCCTGGCCTTTTTCATCGTCCTCTCATCGAAGCTCAGCACCTGAGGCTTACCCAGGCCCTCGCTGCTCTCCTGACCTTGCTTCCTTCCCGGTTTCACTGCTGCTTTGGTTTTCGCTGGGAAATACGTGTTCTGCCATAGTTCATGATTCTTCATAGTGTTGTACTGGACTTCTGGAATGTCATTGGTTTGGATCTGGAGATGAAGGTCCCTCCGAATCCTTGAGGCTGTAGCTGAGGTGTCTTCTGCTACAGGGAAGGGTCCGTACCGCTGGAGTGAATTGGCCACACTGTTTGGCTCGTCTATAGCTCGATCATCAGCGTATACCAAGATATACGGCAGGTTGGCTGGATAGAGACGCTCTTGGCCGTGAGGGCTCTTTTGTTGCCCCCGAGCAACACCAAACCCCATATCAAACTCCACCATAACCACAAGTTCTTTGACATCCCTGGCGTGTTTCAGCACTGCTGTTACATCCCTGGATTGCCAAGAGCCTTTCTTGAAGGGCGCCAGAGTTATGTTTCCCAGAGGTGTTGCAAAAGATTTTGAGGATGATCCGTGGAAGAGGAGAAGCGGGGAGGGAGGATAAGGATGCTGGAGGCCGCCGGACGAGTGGCGGGGCCTTCGGAAACGCCACGGTCGCTGGTGGTGGCGGGGCCGCTTGTGGAGGAAATGAAAAGAGGCGAGGAGGATGAGCTCTGAGTCTTGGATGGAGGACAAGTTGAACTGGAACACCTCTTTCCCGTGCAAGACTCCTGAGGAAAAGAGATCAGAAGAAGAATGAGAAGATTGACTGGAAAAACACGTTCTTTGAGTTAAAAAAACTTCTGAGAAAACAACCTTCTTTTCATGCTTTTTCTAATTTATCTATTGGCTTTACAAAGGACTCATAAACAGTGATGTGCTCGTCTGTTCAACCGTACAGATGTTTTGTCAAACATATGCTAAAGCCATGAAGTAGGATCTCTCTCTGAAATGAACAATAAAGACGACTCAAGCGATCAAGTTGCTGCCTTGAACCTTTCCCCCTCTCCTCTTTTCCCCTCCTCTATCATCTCATCCTGGCTCGTTTGACTGACATGAACAACAACATCCAATATGTCTTCTGCAAAATGTTGCTCAACACATCTGACTGACATAAGCGGCAGCATGGAAAATATTAAGCACGGCACGCTTAAGTGCCTGCCTCACGCATCACCAAAAGCCTCATCCTAGATGGCTATACTCTTGAAGTTCAACCTCGTCTCCCACACTTCCACCGCAGCCTGAAAGACAAACATTGGATCGGTCCAGTAGGTCTGTCGCAGGCATATGGAAATGCTTATAGCAGAAAGAGCTCCTCTGAGGCTTTTCGCTGTGCAGCCGGTGTCTGGGTGTGATAATAGGCTCTTGTCTAACACCTAGGCTGCAGCAGCTACCGGGGAACTAACAGTGCTCAAGACTTAAAGTCCCCCAGATCACTAAATCATAACGCAGACGGAGCATGGAGGTGAAGATGTTAAGCACAAAGGGGAGTGAGAGCTGCTGTGAGATGGACCAAACACCTGCGTTTGGGCTGTTTAGGATGTTGCACTGATAAAATTATTAACATCAAATTGTTTTTTAAGCCATTATTTTGTGCACAAGATTGGAGATTGCAAGTTTAACATAAACTTTCTGCCTTCTTCTGTATTTTCAACTTGTAAAAGGTTCATCTGTAATGAAATGTGCAACAGAGATAAAGAATAAAGTAAAATAAAACTTAAAGATGACATGAACCTTAACTTTCATCCAAGGATAAGTGGCATAAAACTGTTATAACGTATCTTTAAAATTCATTTTTTATAAGATAAATAAGAATAGGCTATGCTGATGCTCCTTTTGCTATTTTTAAAGTGCTTTAGGAAATAAGCATTTTGTCCATTGTCTAGAAGCCTATTATGTAGCTGGGTATCAGTTGAATTATTATAACCTGAGTGACACAAAAGCAGCCTTCAAAAATACAAATGTACTTTTTCAAAACTCATTTAGACTCTTTAACAACGTGGCCAATCAATATTAATTCGTTTATAATAATTCCACTAACCTAAAGAAAAACAAGGGACTTTAAATTAAGCTTAGAGAAATGTATATGAGATCATATACATGAACAGAATTAGATTTCCCTACTGACAAGCAAAGCACCGGCAGTGAATATTATTTTATTTCTCTCCTGTAAGGTCATTAATAAACGCTGTGGTCACTCACTCTGGACAGCTTTAAAACTTCTCACGGTGTTCCCGTCCCTCTGGCTCTGCGGCTCTTTACTGTACTTCTCGTACACTTTGAACATGTTGATGGAGACCATGTCTCGGTTTGCGCTTTTGTGCGCAAAGACGCGCTCCTCCACAGCCGGCGAGACATCGGCACCTTGACGCACGGCTTCACCAAGATCCTCCAGCACGATTTTACTCCAGCTCGACTCCAGAATCAGTAATAAATACAGAGTGTGAAGAAGCCGGCTCGCCATGGTTGATGTTGCAGGAGATGTTTCCATTACAAAGGAATAATTTAATTCAGTAAAAAAAAGTCACAGGCGCGCTGCCTTTCTGTCTCTCGCTCACTGATGCCCACCCAGACTTCAAGCCGGTATCCAGGTAATCCGTGTCAGACCCGCACTCCACGGTTCACGGTCTACAGCTGTTTCTACAATGGGAGGAGAGCGGGGGAGGACGCATGCATGAACCTCTGCTGCTGGTTGACAGATGGTGACGCCTCGGAGCGCACAGCCAACGAGAAACATGCAGCATTGTAGTGAAGTGCTCACGAGTTTTGATTTGCAGCAGAGGAAAGTACAGAGCAGCTTCCCACGAGAATATTAAAGCTATACAACATCCACACAGGCAGTGCGGCTATTTAAGGCCAGACATAAAGATCCTATAAGAGGATAAAGTTTAACATAAAAACAATTAAGATTAAACACACAACATACAGGCTGTGTTTTATAGGCTATATTTGTTTAATTGTTATCATTATCATTATTTAGGATATGGACAAAACAGGTGAATGGAGTTTTATCTGTGGTGTACATAGCATTGAAAAGTCACTTCAAAAATATTTTCTCTACAATGGCACAACTAAGGGGAGGCCAGGGGGACAATGGCCCCCATCATGCAATTGCAAGCCCCTCAGGCAAAAAATAATTGGAGGCCAAAAGTTCTGTCATAAAGAAGCTGTGATGCACTCCAACCATATCGGCATAGCTTGTTGGTAAAGGGGCTAAATAACACTCCAAAGTTAGGCTAAATTTTTCCAAAGGAGTGACTGGCATGGCCATTTTCAAAGGGATCCCCTGAACTCTCATCTCAAGATAGCTGAATGAAAATGTGTTTTATGGGTACCCATGATTCTCGAGAAACTGGACATCAAAGTTCTCCTTATATAGTAAAACTATGTATTTGTCTTTTTGTCTTCTTGAGTCACAATGAATCGCCTAACATGTGTACATAACACATTAAAACATTTAAAACATTAAAACAGGACACAAAGATGTACCGATATTAGTCTAAGCATATCTGATAGTTAGAATTAATAACCTAACTGTTAAATAAGACACTAAGGTATATTAGTATGTGATTCCTCTCCATATTGACAGTTTTCAACTTGCCTATATACTTCAACAGCATAAGTGAAGCCCTGAAATTCAGTTGACTTTTAGCTTTGGTGTTCCACATCAAGATTTTCAGTAACCCCATCTGGCCACCCCTATGAAAAATTGGAGAGTCGTAGGGTCATTGTCTACATTGACATTTCGTTCCAAACTTCTAAAAATCATCATTTCATAGAATAAAAACTTACGACTATTTTAAATCAGCCCTAAACTTTGCAAGGCTATGCTGACAATCAGCCGGGTGGGACCTATTTCTTTCATGAAATTGAAGCATGTTAACGCCCTCTAATCAGTTCCTGCCTCTCACTCTCTGTTCCTTTAAAGTTAACAGCTGTCGAGAAGGCTTGGTCAGTGGCATGAATTTGCATGTTAAAGTTCACCAAAGCTGAAGCTCAAACTGTAGACCTGTGTAGGTTTGCAGAGCTGATTCAGTCGTATCATCTTTTAGTGGTTACAAAAAGCGTAAAACCACAGTACATCTGGCAGTGAGGGGGACTTCACTGAAGACTCTTATCTCAGCCTCAGGATAGACCAAACTCCTCAAGATGACTGACAAGCAGCCAACAGCAGAAAAAGAACTGTTGGACGTCTTTTTAAGGTCTCCTCTACTTTCTCTGTCACTGCACAATAGTTTTGCTGTTAAAGAGACGGCAGCAGGATAAAGCCACCATGGGTCAGACAGCTATTAAAATACCTCCTACTGGTCCTGAAGGGATCACAAGGGGCTCTTTGACACCGCCGTGTCATACAAGGACTCTGCTGGGACTGGGATCCCCTTCAGTAAAACGCTGGTGTGTTTAAAGTTCGTGCTGCTTCAACGAAGGAGCCAGATAACATCTGTCTCCACCCAGGGGGCTATCAGGCTCTGTTATCACTCAGCGTTGGTTTGTCTAATTGGTTCTAATGGGCTTAGAAAAACTAATGTTGCTCTTGTGTCTTCTTTTGATGGCGTTTCTGACTGTCCTCACCAGTAAAAACAATCACATCAATCATCTGATCAAACACTTAAAACAACCAAGGCTTATGTTTTCATGACAAGCAGTGTCTCTTGGTCATGTGAATAATGACTCTTTTCTCTCAGAAGCAAAGGCGACAGTAAACGAGGCTTGATTTCCAACCGGCCCCTTGGGATCTGGGCTCTTAAAGTAGCTTGACGTTGTTAAAGTGCCACAAACCCTCTTCAGAAATGAGGTCAGGGAAGATGGTTGGGGGCACAAAGGGCATGACTTTGATGCTGGAGAGCACAGCTCATATCCAATCTGCTACCAGCAGCTCAGTTTTGGGTTCTTCTAACCATGACCACAACCTAACTATAGTTTTAGTTACCTAAAAATAACCAAACCTGGAAGCAGATCAGAAACACTCACATAGATCATTTTGGACGGCAATGACAAACAACTTATTTGTTGTTTAGGCGTGAGGAGTTCAAGCACTTCATTGATAACTCTTCTCACTGCAGTGACAACTTCCTGCTGTTGGATTTTGTGGCTGCAATCAGTTATACTATGAATGGTTTCATTCAAATCTAACGTAATCTTTTGCACAATCTTGTGCAATATATTTGGCATCACATAAATAGGCTTGTCATGACAACTGCTTTTGTTGGACGCTATTTTGTCCCAGAAATAACTGGGATAAAGAATATTATTGTAATTTCAAGTGCATTTTATGCCAGTAATATAATGATAAAATAATAGCAAAAAAATGCAAGTACACCCTTTCAAAGCACAAAGAACTTTTTGTTCTTACTAATATTCAGACATTGGAATCGGAATATGGAAAATATTTAACATATTTTAAAAAAGTGACACTTTATTATAATATGTATATCATTTCTAAATTATAGCACTTTGATAAGAATGGGACAAAATGACTCAGTCACAAGAGGCATCACTTGGTTTTGGTTTTGTTGGCCAAGTCTCAAACTGGAACATGAAGTTGTTTTAGGGTAAAACTACAAATGACAAACTTTCTGTATGAATTGTAGTTGCAGGCTACCAGTAAGCTATGCTGTTTTGTCTTTAAAGTATTGTTTTATCTTAATTCGGACAAAACAAACAAGGAAACACAACAGACAATACTGAGATCAGCAAAATGGTCGAGGTCATGTCCATAATAAGTCAGTAAGTAATTATCATGTTAGGATTGTGTATATGAGATCTAGGGTCGACATCTTTGCAGCTTGAGGAAAGAGAGCGTAGCGTCCATTCAGCACAACACATTCTCACTCCAACCTCGTCACATATCGACATTTGGTCATAGACTTCCCACATCCAAATTCGACGCGCAGTGTAACCCTAGTTGCGTTGGTTGTTGACGTTCTGGGAAGCCATGTTAACTTCAGCCTGTTACATGCATTGTCTTCTTCAAAACACACTTCCATTCTCACAGGAAATGTACTGTTTGCATACAGTCTCTTTCAAATAACCAATTAACGTTTTTTTTCCTTCAACAACAAACACATGTGGTCACATTTTGCCACCACACACACATGGTTGGCTTTAGAAAAACAGAACAGGGTTTGGCTTTACACTCTTACCGGAAGCAAACTCCAGAGTTAAAGATGGTAGTCGTTGGACTCATCCACCACTTGCCACCTTAACTTTAGTTCTTGTACGTCATGTACGTTTTCCCTGCCACCACTGGGCACCATTTAACTATCATTGCAACTGGCCAGGTATCATGCCACGAAATGACTGCTTTGTTCATTAGTGTCTGATCTGACCAAGCATCAGATTTCAACCACTTTTGAGTGAGACCAGGTTGTTCAGCATGGCCATTACCTGGGGCACATTCATCCCCAACAGAATGTAGCAAAAGGTTAATCTCAACAGAAATGGTGGTGCATTGAACACACTGTTGTGTATGTTGTTTTACAATAGTGCACTGTTTTTTAATAGGTCAGAATTTGTATATACATGTTGCTCCTGATTGGGTAACACATCTGGTGCGCCCATTAAACCAGACCAAATGTATCTCAAAGCCTGCTGCACACTGTTTCATGCCGTTTCGAGGAAACCATAGCAAAACAGTGCACAGCATTTTTAGACTGAATGAGCCCCTTCAATACTTGCTCACTGCCGCAGATCTGTCCACCACCCCAACCTCACCCTTTGTGTGCTAAGCTTTTTTTTTTTTTTTTTTTATGTAATTAAGAATTAATGTTCATGTATGTTTATTAAGGGGGAATTAGCCCTCTCAGCAAATTTTTTGCTTCTTCTTGGATACTATGAGAACTCCGTAAAAGAGCATGTTTTTTCCCACCACATATAACTGTAGTTAACCATTTGCTATGGGTGAACAATTCCTTGACGTAAGTGTCTCTCAATTAAATTTCAGATTCTGTCACCTCCTAGATTGTTCCAAAAATTCATCATGTAAAATAAAAATAATAATAGAGAAAGTTACACTCAGCATCTGGCACTTGGATAGAGAAGTGACTTCTATCCTCACCTCTGTCACAAAATTGAATCACCCTCCATCTGGAGCCACTGAGGTCATGATGTCTTGCATTCCAACTTTGTGCGTAACATTGTCATTGTATTCGTCTTAGTACTGATTGCTCAACCGTGGCTCTTTCATTTAAGGGACAGAGACAAAAATCTGACATGTAGTGTTAGAAGAATTTCATTTGTGCCACCTTGCCTTGTAGAAACCATAAGCCAAAAGGCCACAACTCCAAATCAACTCATCTGTTTCAGCAGCTGTTGCCACTGAGCCAAAACTGCTTCACCACAGTGATTAGCCGCCACTTCAAAGGTAATCTAAACCCTTATGAGTACTTGTCACACCCACAGCAAACTTCATAAGACCTCTCACTTAATGGCTTTCCTGCAATGGGAGAAGTAGAGAAAATGTCAGACGGACAAGGCTCATAATTTGTTGAATTGAAAACTGTTATATCCAATGAGCATAAATTCTCAATGATCATAAAGTCACCTCATTATCGTGGGTTTGCAGCCAGGGATCAAAGGAGCGTGTGCAGGCACTGTGTCCCACACACGTCAGCCTGGTTACCAATATAGCCGCTAAACAAAGTAAAGGGTGTAAAGAGAGAAATGTGAACGTAGAAAATAGTCATTATTAGGTGTTAAAGCTCAAATATTAAAAAGAGCCTGAGGCTTTATGTTCCATGGGGAGTTTTTAATTTCTTCTATGTATAAAACTGAAAAAAAAAAGGCTTTTTAACCTTTTTCTTCTTTGTAGCTTTGCTGGAAATATCTCAGCTCATCACGTTCTCTGTGCTCGGACAGTTAAAGAAAAAGTTCAACACATTTGGAAAAAATGTTTCACTTTATTGCCGAGAGTTAGATGAGAACATCGTTACCACTCTTGTGTCTGTCCATTCACTTGGAAGCTAATTCCAGTTGCCAGTTAGCTTAGCATAAAGACAGAAAGCAGGGAGAAACATCTTCTTGGCTCTGTCAGAATGTAATAAAACCTGACAACAGCAACACATCTGCATTATTGCAGAGAGTTAGATAAGAGGTTTGACACTTACAGTGTCTGTTCTGGAAACAAGAGGAAACAACAAGTATAGCTTTGCCTGAAAAATCCACCTACCAGTGCCTCTAAAGCTCACTAATGAATGTGTGTATCTCGGTTACTGAATCTGTACAAAAAAGGAGTCAACATGACAAGTTTACAGGGACTACAGGGAAAAACTAATTATTATGCAGGATGACATCATCGGACCTTCCTACTATAACAAAGGCCAGACCCACCCTACTTTGCCGACTACTACTTGCCACAGATTTACGCTAATTTTCTTAACCTAACCTTATCCACTCTTAGGGCCAGTCCCAGTACCCCCCCTTATCCCAACCCCTTGGTCCTACCCCTACATTTGAGTGTTCCCGCGAGGGGCAGTGGTGTCCCAATTCCTTTTTGCGTGTAGGAGTAGGGGGCATAACGAGGGGTAGTGGGTATGAAACTAGCCCTTCAGAGCAAGGGAATTCAGATGCTGACTTGCCAGCGAGGGATAGACGTCACCATGGCTACCACCGAGCAAGAGACGGGGAAATATTTCTATCCCTACCCTTCGTTGCTTCATTTTGAGGGTCAAGGGGTCGTGGGCAAGGGCTAGGGGTAGTGGATAAGGGGGGGTATTGGGATTGGGTCTTACTCATCATGCCTAAATCTAACCAACCTAACCGATGAAGGCAACAATTACAAGCCAATCAGAGGTAGAGTGGGGCGGGTCATGCCTCCAGACTGTATAAAATAATAGCCTACCTAGACGTCACCCATTGATTTGTGGACTTTTGTTTTGAAGCCTAGAGTAAGACATTTCACCATCTTGGATTTTTTTTTTTCATAGTCTGTAGCAGTGCCTCGCAGACAGCCTGTCACTCAAGCAGCCCTGTTCTTAAATGTGTGTTACTTTAAGCCATAATAAAATGTAAATGCATGAGTTTTGAAATGAGCTATAGCGACCAAAACCATTTTTGTACCAGGCTGTAAACATGTCTATTATAGCTGTAGTTGGACATTTCAGCATTGGGGTCTATGGGATTGCCTCACTTTTGGGGCCAGCCTCAAGTGGCCATTAAAGGAACTGCTGTTTTTTGGCACTTCTTTGTTGGCTTAATTTTTCAGCTCTGGAGGTTGCCACTTGGTCACACCTCGCCATAGCGACAGGGTCTGATAACTTCATTCTGCATAATGCTTAGCCATGTGTTTCTGTTTGGAAAAAAGGCCCTTTGAGGCAATAGGCATATGTTTTTGGGATAACTGACTATCGTACAAATAGGTTTTCAGTTCTTTGGGGCATTTTTTGGATTACTCGGGTTTGTGGAATTTTGGGCCGTTGGAAAAATGGGTACTTCTCAATTTTACAGGCCGAGCTAGGCTAGCTGTTTCCCCGTTTTCAGTCATGCTGCTGGCTGTAGCTTCATATTTAGTGTACAGTCATGAAAGTGGCATCAATCTATCAACTACATCTCAGCATGAATAAGAATAAGTGTGCTTCCTTCTATTTCTTGAACATCATCCATTCATGCCTCACCACAAATGTCTTGTACATTGCTGAGGGGCTTTCTGGACCACATGAACATGCAGGAAATGTTGATCGGGCAATTTAATTTCTTCATTCTCGGGATCACTGAGGTTGAAAAGGTTGAGGACCAGCGCTGTTGTACAGTAATAACAGTACCAGACCAAGAGGCAGGCCAAAATTCACGTCCTCTATTACACATTGAGACTCATTTAAAATTTTTCATCTATGTATGACATCATGGATGAGTCACCTCTCCTCCACCTCCCCCTCCTTCTCCTCCGCAGGGTAAAATGGGAAGTGTAGCCCCCCAAAATATGCTCTCATTCACAGAATATTTGCCTGGGGTGCTCATCAGGACAGGGAGGAGGACAGACGAGCCCACCATGTTTCTTTTGGCCTGTGATCCCATCCTTCATCCTCCCCCTTTTCCTCCTCCTCTTCCTCCCTTTGACTTGTTTTCATACTGCTGGCTGGAGCTGAATGACCATTCATGCTCGCTGCTGTTGGATATGGATGTTTGTGTTTGTGTGTGTGTGTGTGTGTGTGTGTGTGTGTGAGAGAGAGAGAGAGAGAGAGAGAGAGAGAGTGAGTCTGAGGGGCATGACATCCCCTCATCTGATGTCTGCCAAAGCATCCACACACACATATACACTCACCATGCCCCGCTCCAGTCTGGATTCTGTGCCATACCTCCCTCATAGAGAGCCACAGTCATGCCACTTGAGCTCACATCAACATCACTCAACCAGGAGTGACAGGTCCACACACACACACACACACACACATACACACAGAAACATACAGCCCTCTCCGGGAGACATCCGGTTGTCTCATGCATTAGCGTTGAGAGTAGCCGCGGCAGTGCCAGCCGAGAGAGGCATGTCTGCTGGAGTCAGAGGGGAAACTTGTGCATGACAAATTTATGACTGCAAATCACTGCAATTAGCCCGACTTTACGGTGAAAAAACAACAACTGACATCTCAGGAGGATTAGACCACATTTATTCATTCATGCAGCACCTGGGCAACACGCTGACAGGGAAGTCATCACCGTCATGTATGTGACATAGAGACGGAGAGTGTCTGGTGATTAACGACAGTTCCTAAAGCTGACACTGGAATATTAAAAGCTTTTCCTATTTCACTTATTTTGAAATCTTCTAGGTATAGTTGAAACATCCAGTTCTAATGTCAAATGAAAAATCAATTGCAGAATTTGCTGTAGCCTATGCAAATAAATATCTAAGAAACTTATGAGAATGGCCCAGCTGATAGGGATAAATGCCACCTTTACTCATCCACTGTAATCCAAAATCTCAACAGCCAGCTATATGTTGATCTGAACTGAGTGTTTAGGCTTTGTTAGCTTAACTGGCTAACAAATAGCAGGCACCAACCAGATGAAAAATTAACTTGGAAGCTTCTTAAATATACCAGTTTTCTTACTTGTTTTTGAGTGAGTAAATGTGCTTGAGTCTAATTTTTTCATATTTTTTTCTTATTTAGCTAACTTTAGCTGCTATTTTCAACCTACTAGGTCACCTGTTCCCAGAGGTCAGTGATTCTCAAATGGTGTGCCATGATGCAAATCCAGGTGTGCTGTGGACTTTTGCGATAACCACACATTATTACTGCAATATTAAACTGGGTCTATACAAAAACTGAATGAATTTTTAATTGACTGTATCAGTATGTTGTGCAGAGCCATTTCCTAATAAAGAGGTAAATTCAAGCTAAAAAATGTAATTTAATTTAATGTAATTTAAAAAACCTTCCCGGGGAACTTATTTCTCGGCATTTGTGCATAAGCAAGTATGTGACAAATCACATTATCTTTCATTATCTTCCATTATTTCCTGTTGAAATGAATGTGTTCTTTAACTGGGATTTGATCGGTGCTTCAATGTAATTTTAAAAAGTTTAAAATGAATTCTTGAATCATTTGTTAATATATTTCATGAGTAATGGTTAGTTGTCAATTTTATTTGATATTAGTAAATAAAAACAAACATTTATGTTGTGATAAGAGTGATAATACACATGTATAGAGGCTGTTGCGCTTGCCAGTTGGTGTGTCTTGGGTACAAAAAGTTTTAAACTACTGGTCTAGTGAAAAAAATCTGATAAATATCTGGTTTGTGGCTTAAAAACATTCATACATTGCAATTACATCCAACCTGAGGCATATTTAACACAATGCTTTAACATTAACGTCTGAAATTAGTTAATTCCGCTCCTCTAGACTGAGGACGGTGGTTTCTGATCCAAATCTGCTGCTGTTTCTCAGTGAATTTTTGTTTGTTTGTTTTACTTCTCCCATTTACATCCTATTATTTTTGGGACTTAAAGTAGCTCTTGTTTTTTCCTCATTTGATTGATTGGAACAGCTGTAAACACCTAAAATCATAGGGATTTGTGCAGTGTTGGTAGTCTTTTCCTCCAGCTGCCTGCCCTCTGTCTGGACAGCAACATCAAATGCAAAGAAACGATTAAATCAAAAACTATGTACAAAAAGAGGCAGCACTTACAGTGCACATCAGCCTGAAGCTTTCAACTGTCTACAGAATATTTGCACTGCAAAATATATTTTTAGAATCCAACAGTGTTCATCCAAATGTACCATGCTTTAAAGGAAAACTACAGTTTATTACAACTATAACCATTTTACAGGTTATGATAAAATTGTACTTGAGGTAATAACAGAAATCTGAAAACATGGCGACATTGTTGAAAGTAGTTCAGGATAAGGCTACAAGCTTGAGTGATCAGACAGTCAGACAGGTTGTAAACATACTGACAGCTTTTCCAGATTATCCAGCACACATTATGAAGTGAAAAATGTTGCTATTAATCCCAAATTGCAGAGCAATGTATGTGCTCTTCAGCACGTAGGTCAACGTTTAACCAGGAAGCTTGCCAGTTTGGGTAATAATTGTGCATAGTTTGCAGTGAAAAGTCGGAGCAGTAATTGCCACTTGCCTTCAAATATCTTTTCCAAACAATGTGCTTAACCTGGAGGTTTGTGTACAACCTGTAAGACGATCTGAGCATTGTGCTTGTCGCCCATTTGGACCTATTTTTAGGGATGAAAAGTAGAAACAAAAATAGTGAGTCATTATCTTAACACAGCATTGATTAGATTAGGGGTGGGATTCTTTTGGGAAGCGCATATTACAGTTCGGAATTCTTGATTGTGTAATGAGAAAGTGAAAGTCAACAATTCCACCGTTAATTGTTTTAGTAAAAACAGAAGCTCGTGTGTGTTTTCTGCAATAAAGTGAGGAACAGAAAAAAAAAACCCTGTAGTGCTCCACTGTGTTGTTTCTAAGTGTCTCCTGTAGTTGATAGAGAATACTTTCTCTGCTGAAGTGATCGTCAACCACAACTCTGTACATGCACAGGGATTTTGACATTAAACAGATTATAGACTGAACTTTTTCCTTTGCCCAACCACAGTTGACTGTAGTTTTGTAAAGCGTTGCAGTGTGTTGGCCATCGCTAACGTCAGTGACAGAGTGATCGGAGCTGAGATGGATGGGAAGTTGTTCTTTTAGAAACAATATCAACTGTTCACACAACTACTGCTGCCAGAGAAGACCTCCACTGCAGCCACTGGAGGCTGTGTTTAAATTCCCAGAAAGCCCTCACGGATTCTCTTAAGTGTGGTTGCTTCTCTCTCGGTCTCCCTCCTGTCTGCGCCCCTCCATACATGTCAGCTTGACCCAGTGCCACAGGGCTGTCAGAGCCACACATGAGGACCTGCTCATTTATCATCCCACTGCAGACAGTGGAGCTGATGACTAACCGAGGTAATGAGCTGCTCTCGGCTGTGCGAAGGGCTTCCCTCCGGAGATCCAACTAGCATGTGCAGAATCCAAAACCACAAGAACCCCAACAAACCCCACACAGCACCACCCCCATGTGGCTCCACACAGACAAGGCCAGCAATCAGCGTGATGGATTTCAGCCCTGACACGCTTTTCCTCAAGCGGCCCAATTAGGAAAATACTTTTGCGGGTTGTTTTTTTTTTCTTTCTTTAACAAAGCTAAGTTCTCATTGTGTCTTACCGTCTGATCCAGTGGTTGATGTGCTGTACTGTTGGCTAGAAGATGGATTGACTTTAAAGAGGAAATTTAGTTTCATTATGGTTAGGAATAAGGAGTTGGGGAAATCCCTTTGCACAAAAGGAAAGTGAGAAACCAGATCTTAAGCAAGGTGCTGAACTCAAAAAACCAAAGACAGGCAGGCGCAAAAAGGCCTGAAAACTTGCAGACAGACCAACAGCACTTTTGAAAAACGAGTGTGTCGTGCCATCCAAGAGCAGATTTCCACTGAGGAGTTTGAGGGACTTCCACTTAGTTCTTACTCACACTAATCATGAGAAAACATGTCATAGGGAGCTTTCATAGCTGAGGCCCAAACCTTACAATCTCTCTCTTTAAACCAAACGTCAGTCTGAGACTGTGTGACGGATGAGTCTGAATGTCTCCCATGAGGAGAGCTTTCATTAGTAAATGGTGATCACTCTCCTCCAGTGTTTTCAAGACTGCAATTTTCTCTAAGCGAGTTGTTTTGGCAATTCCTCCTCAGAGGCCCCCGTCTGAGAACAATCATCCACGACGTGTTTGTCAGTTATTTGAAAAATTGACAACGATCTCAAATTGCACCTATTATTCACATCTCAGGCTTCTGGAACAGCTGCATTTTAAAAGCTAGCCATGATTGCATATCTTTCTTTGCCAGTAGGAACGGTTCGCAGCACCAGACGCTCCAGTCGATTTCACACTCCGGGAGCAGACCTGTGCTTGTACTTGGCTTCACCTTGTCAGCTCTCTCCTTGTTAACTACCTCCAGACTGTGCTGTTGTTGTGTCAGACTGGAGGACCAGGCGAGCTTAAAGCTGCCGCTCTCAAATAATGCGCATAAACTACAGCTCTAGATTCTGTTCATTTGTACAATATTCATTTTTGTTGTATATGCAATTGCTGCTGTTTTACTGCAACGCAATTGCCAGAATAAATCTTGGCATTGTAGATTTTGCAAACCATATGTTGAAACTTTACATTTCAATTTTCAGTGTCATGTTGTGACAACACTGTGGTTGATGTGTGGTTAGGTATAGGCTCAAAAAACACTTGGTTTGTGTTAGGAAAAAAAAATGTTTTGGCTTCAAATACCCAGTTTGCTGCAACTAAGATGGCTGGAAATTGTTAATGAGACTAGATGCAAACTTGTGTGTGAAATGCAAATGGCATTTAATCTGGGCTTTTTTTGTAGGGGGTCAAAGTCTTCATAATCTACTGTTTTTTTATTGGTAAAATAAAAGTAAATACATATTTACATTATTACGTACATATTTTTCTGCTTACCTTTAGTGCTATTTATCAGTCTAGATTGTTTTGGTGTGAGCTGCAAAATGTTGGAGATATCAGCCGTAGAGATGTCTGCCTTCTCTCCAATATAATGGAACTAGATGGCATCTGAAAAACTCAACAGCAATGTCTCTTTCCAGAAATCATGACCTGCTTACTCAAGATAATCCACAGACCTTGTTGTGAGCTAGTCTAATGGAGGAACTATTTTCTTTTGTCAATGTAGATAGTTTTGGTGTGAGTTGAAGTGTGTTGGGGAAAATTGCCATAGAGATGTCTGCCTTCTCTCCAATACAATGGAACAAATGGCACTCAGCTTGTGGTGCTCAAAGCGCCATAAAGAATATATTTAAAAAACTTAAAAGCAATGTCTCTTTCCAGAAATCATGACCTGGTTACTCAAGATAATCCACAGATTTTGTTGTGAGCAGTGTCCTATTGGAACTATTTTCTTTCTACCAAACTACACCTGCCAACTGTATCACTGTGCAGAAAGAGTCATATATAAGTAATCCATGAGCAGGTGCATGCTTCCCTCCGCCCCAATGATATAGTTGTCGGGTGTAATTTGGTAGAAAGAAAATAGTTCCTACGTGAAACTACGTGATTTTGCAGGTCTGGTGTGATCTCCACCATCTCTGCACTTCAGCAGCTTAATCCTCCACTGTGTTCACTAGATAGTTGCTAGTGGTGAACAGAGTGTGTTTCAAAGCTTATTAGCTGACAACAGTTTCTTGCTGCATGCTGGAAATTAGGTTGATGTCAGGGTTAGCTTCAGCTGTGACTTACAACCTCAAATAGGTATTAGTGCCATCGTCATGGTAATTAGAGCACTGATTATACACTTGACTGAAACCACATTTGAGGCATAACTCTGTATTCTTTCAATTTCAGCCTCTATGTGTTATCACAGTGTCCCTTTCAGAAGCAGCAACATTTAAAGTTGAACCTGAGCAGATTTATCAGACCAAAACGAAACTGTTCACACACTTGAGTTTGGTTTGGCTCTGTATTGTGAGAGTGCCCTCTCTTTACAGGATGGCCCCCTGTTGTTTATGCCTGTGATGAGCTGGGGAAGGAGGAATCGGCCATCGAGCGCCGCGCTCCGTCCTCGCAACTATACATCACTTCAAGAGCTACCCTACAGGAAGGGCCATTTTCCCATCATCCCTCAGTCAGTGAGGCCGTTACTCTCCACATTAATGGACCAAATGGACTGACGACTGGCACCAAGCGCTCTCCATCTCCCCCTCATTTTATTACTCTTTGTATACTTTCTCTCCCTTCCCCGCTCTGCTTATTCCTCCCTCGCTCTTTTCACTTCCCTCTCACGTTTTCTCTCAATCCTGTTTTCAGCATTTTGTCCTGGCTGTCTATAAATCACTTGTCATATCACTGTGACGTACTCCGGCCCTGCTGAGGCAGCCCGCGGTGTGATTTAGTCTCCAGTTGATTTTCGTGCAGAGTGATACTTTGTATGTCAGTGCCTCTGTCAGTCGCACACAATTCGGACACAGCGAGTTTTCCAGCCAGGCCTGAACTTTTTATTCTCTTTTCATGCGAGAGAATGGAATTAAGTCGGTGCATTACAGACTTCAGTTTTTCTGGCCAGGCACATTGTTTTCCTTGGCTGCCGCACTTAAAGTCTGTTGAAACAGGCCTTTTTTTCATGTCTATAAATGGGCTCTTTTCATGAATCCATGAGGGAATGCTCGCTTTTTGAAGGGATTTAAGAGGATACTGCACCATACTCAGTCAGGGGCCCCTAGATTTGTGCTCCATATTCACACACTCCATCATATTGAAGCTAATATGGTATGGCTGGACTCGCTGTGTATGAATTGTCATGGTATTTATCAGAACGGCTCACTGAAATGCTGGAGACGGGAACAACTGGAGTGGTGATGAGAGGGGTTAGTGAATTGCTTCCTGTGTCTGAGAGCTGACGAGTGAGACAGAGAAGGAGGCAGCAGACGCTCACAGCGCAGATAGCAGGGAAGTTAGCGAAACAAGAAGAGTGATGGGAGAAAAAAAATGTAAAAAAAGACATAGTTCTGCACTTCAGTATCTTGAAATTGCATCTGTAGATGCCATAAAAAAAGAATTTGTGTCAGCTTTATTCTGAATCACAGTGAACACTACACATCCCCAAGATCTCCAAATGACTGCTGGAAGTACAGGTGTGACAGTGGTATTAATCCTCACGACAGTCAATAAGCATTTCCCCAAATTTCAAAGCCAGCATTCAGTCTGCCCTCTGTCCTACATGAAAAAGTCAAAGAAGTGATGTCCAGAATCAAGTCTGAAATCCTTGATGCTGGTGTTAGGTCAGGCACTTTAGGTCAGTGTACAGCCAAGCTAAGGCAGCTAGGCTTAAATCATTGCTCATTCAAGGCCATAATTTTCAATCACTGTGTCAATCCAACATTGCACCTTCCAAGGTCTAGTGTCTAGGATTTAAGGACATCTAGCTGTGATGTTGAAGAACTGAAACTTCTGCCCTGTGCCAAGCGTGTGTAAACTACGGCAAATGATGGCCTTATCTAGAGGCCAGTGTTTGATTTGTCCATTCTGGGCTACTGTAGAACAGAAAGGTGGTATCCATGGAAGAGGAATTGCTCCATATGTAGCAATAAACAGCTCATTCTAAGTTAACCAAAAACGTCAAATGTGATTTTAAACTAATGAAAACGTAGTTATGAATATTATATTCCATTTCTGCCAATAGATGCCCCTAGATGCTACACACCCCTTTGATGCCAGAACAGTTGCACATTAGTATGGTTTCTGTTCTTCCAGTGAGCACTGACTCTAAGCTCAGTCTTCACTGTTGGCTGCAGCCTTTCTCCTGGGAAAAACTAACCTAATACTTGAAATGGTCTGGTCCTGCTGGGAGTGCTCAAACTAAAAATGTCCGTTCTCATGGAACTGGAGCTCTCAGTACAAACATCGATTAAAAGTGATGTTACATTAAGATTGTTTAATGGTAAATTGACCAGCTTTTTGGGTTTGGGTGGGTTTTGAGGTTTTGGAAGCTTCTTGCTCTCCAAGAGCAAAAAGTCTGAGGTGGTATTATGTTACCCGGTCTTTCTTTCTTCACCTCGACCCACAGTCCACCAGTCAGGTTATGCTGGAACTCAGAAATGCAAAATTTTATTTTCTCCCTGCTGTTATCCAATGATTCATTTGTTGGTGGACCCAAACACAAGAGACAGAAGGCAACAGGAAGTTCAAGAAATAACTCTTAATTTATGGTTCATGCAGGCAAGGTGAAAGTAATCACACCAGAACAAAACCAAGAATGCAACAAGACTAACTCAACTATCTGATGAGGGGATGAAGTGCAGGTGAAGTTCAGGTTAGAGGAATGAGGTGATTAGGCAGGAGAACAGGCAGGAAGTGGACTGGCTGGGAAACACTCTGGGAGCAGTGAAGGACTAACGAGGCTGATTCAGAGCAGGTGCGTAGATCAGGGATGTAAAAAGGGAACTGGATACAGCGTTGGAGGCGGGGCCCCGTTCATTCCTATAAAAGTTGCTCAGTGGCGCATGAAGACGAAATGGTTTACTTCTTGAACTTGATTCAATCATGCAGTTCCTCAAGACTTTCCAAATGTTGCTGGACCAAATGGATGACATCCCGATAGTGAAACGAGTCATTTCACTCAAGAACTCAAGACCACCTTGAGGGAATTTTCTCGAATTTGGCACAAATGTTCACTTGGACTCGAGAATGAACTGAATACATTTTTGTGGTCAATGGTCAGGGTCACTGAGACCTTGCATCGGTCTCATTCTTGTGAACGTGATAGCTCAACAACACCTTCAGGGAATCTGGGGACACAAATGTCCCCTTAGTCTCAAGAATGAACTGATGAGAATGTGGTGGTTAAAGATCAAAGGTAAAGGTCACTGTGACTTCACAAATCATGTTTTTGGCCATAACTCAAGAATTCATGCGCTAATCATGACAGAACTTCACACAAATGTCAAAAAGGATTATGTGTCATCATAATGTTCTGCAGAAACCCTTTTCTGGCCATTACTCAACATCATAACTCAGGAACAGAAGGGGAAACATTTGGTCAGATACTGAATCTTATGTCCACCTTGAAACTGTGCTGATTGTATAGATCTTCTCTGATGCCAGGGGAAAAGATGTATCTGACGCATCCATGTCTGTGAAAACATGGATGCTTCAGATACATCTTTATGTATTGCAACTTGACTGGTTCATGGAAGCATACAACCATGAGGCCATAATTCTAGTTACTTATGAAATACCCTTGGTGACATTTTGACCGTCATTAAAGTGTGCAGCTGTGCTTTGTATCTACTGCCCCACAATCATACCTGACAAAACCCAGAGGTCTTATTGCTGGAGTACTGTTATGTCAGCCTCTGCATTATTATGACTGAAGTTATAATTGTGTAGTCTCCTTTTTCACTGACACTAATTAACCCATATTTCTACTGTAACAGACTAAACAGCATGCACCCTCACAGTGCACACGCACACACGTCATATTGTCAGTAAGCCAACAATGACTTGAATGGAGCTAATTTCTGGTTCCGACTGAATTATTTCTGTAATCGCACTCTTCCACCACACACCGTGCTGCTACAAGCTCTCAGGTTGCCGTTAATGATCATGTGACCCAGTCCTGAACCTTTGACATCAAATACTCCACATGTAGTGCGATGTGATTGTAAAAGTTTGACTGCTGCGTTTATCAAACCACAGTGAACTCTGTCTGTTTCCTTTCTGTTTCCCCCCTTCATCAAATAATACAGAGGAACTCCCAGCTCCCAGCTCACTTTCCTTACTTTCACGCTGCCTGTCAGTCAGTGCGTTTTCTAGTGTGTATAAAGTGAAGTCAGGCTGCTACTTTCTGCCAAACACCCTTTTCAGTTAGATATTTGATACCGCTACTTCATAGTTCTGCAGGAAAGGCAAGAGGGACTTCATGCGTCATTTCACAATTAACTTTCATGTCTGTCCTGTCACATGCTCCATATATAGAGGAAAGTAAGCTGTTTCAGAAGAATTATAAAGACTGAATAGTATGACTTGTGCAGTTTTGTGTACAGGTGAAAAATGATAAATACAACTATAAAAAATGGAGACACATATGACAGATTTTCCCATGTGGCATTCAAAATAACTCAGAAGGACACTCTAGCCTGTTTTCAACATTCTTACCACTGAATAATAATAAATATTTAATTTGATGGGTTATTTTTGGTTGAGTTAAAATGTACCTCTTTCAATGGCTACTAGATGCGATCTTAATAAAAAACCCTGACTGCATTGAAGTGAATGGGAAAAACCAAAACCTCTCTCTGAAAACACAAAATCAGTAAATTAATAAAACTTTAAATAAAGTGCTTTAAATAAAGTACTTGTAGCTAATGATTTAATTAATCATTGACTTTTTAGCTCAGTTAGACACCACTGACAACTTTTGGCCAGTATTTGTCATTAATATTGTAACAAGTTTAATCCTGATCCGTAAAGCATTTGAAAATGTTGAGTGATACTTTTTTGTGGGTTCATCACTACAAATGCGACTTTCCACATATATATAGCCATTTCATCTATTGTTAATATAAAAGTATTTACTAGTAGTGATTTATGAGATACTTGTTCAGGAGTATGGTTGCACAACAGGTGTGTCAGATCTCTACACAGTGAGGGTGCATAAATCAGCTCCTAGCTCTTGGCTTAGTTGAGAGGCTTTTAAAAGCATAACTTGGTTCAAGCTTCCCTTTCTCTGATTAGAAAAATCATATTTTTTGAGTCCAGGGGATACAGGTTGAGTTCCCTCGCCATAAAACTGAGTCACAAAACTCAAGATATATGAGATAAATGTGTTTTCAGTCATCAGTGTCTGCCGCTGCCCCATTAAATCCACAGCTTATCCTTATTTATGAGGACAGGTAGAAGGGGCTTAGGAAAACATCAGAGATGACAGAATATGAATATCAGATATCAGCGTTAAAGAGACGCTGTGCAGGCAAAACCAACATCCGTGTGGAAATGACCCAGACGTACTTCTTCATCAGACGTCCAGAGTGAATCCCAAAACCTGACATCTGAGGGAACCTGAGCTTGAGTGTGTGTGGTGGGGGAAGATGAGAAAAAGAATGATACAGATAACAGGAGTTTTTCTGATTTGTCAGCTGGATTAATTTCCAGAATCACAAGCCAATAAAAAGGTTTTGTAATTGAGTTTAAGTGGACTGAAAATGAGACCGGGAAATGGGGGGAAAAGATTGACAAAGACAGTTTTATTAGAGAAAGAGAAGAAATAAGCAGGAAGGTGAAGAGGCAGATATATATAGGAGACATTTAAGGAAACAAAAAGAGGCACTGAAACAAAGAAACACTCAAAAAGTGTAAAATGAAAGGCTGGGGCACATAAAGTGAGTCAAAAAAACACCAGAGAGCCAGCTCGGCCTCATCTCATCAATCAGACAGGTTCATGAGTGATAGCAGCCAAAGGCCTAGCGAGCGGCCGTCCTCACAGCCGTACACCCTCTGCTTTATTTCATCATGAAAGTTTTATGCATGGAAAAATAACAAGACGCGGAGCCAAGTGGCTCGACGGTCAAAAGAAAGAAAGAAAAAATCCGGGCCCTCTGAGACAAAAGGCTTCTGTTGTTTCTAAATCAACGTTAATTTGTGACTTGGCGGACCCCCTCCTGGAGGAAGCTTGTGGTAAAGAAAAGAAAATGAGTCAGGTTATTTTGTTCACATTTGCCATCTGAGGTCCAGAGTTGTTTTTTCATGCAAACCCTGTGGTTTGGCCTTAAAGTTTGGATTTCACCTCTGCCCCCACTAACACCCGCACCCCTCCCTCCCCAAACGACTTTCTGACCAAATGGGAATGAATGCAGTGATGGCAATGAATCAGAGCGAAAGCTTCGTCCTGGGATTTGTCCACATCACAGCAGAAGCCCTGGTTGTCCTGCATATGTCCTCGAAATAATTTGTTGTGTGATGCCACAAAATAGAATATAGTCAGTGTGCTTTAACTTCAAACTCCTGTGTCTCTCGATACTTAGTTTATACCACAGATCAAGGAGATCACAGGAGCAAAAGTGCAAATGTAAAATAAGAGGTGGGATTCATACACTAACACAATATTAAACTCTATGGATCTCTGTGGGATTCACAGAAGCAACGATAACAAAAAGAAGCTAAAAATTCTATGGATAAATAACATTTCCCTGATATTTTATACGCTTCTCTTTTGCTTCTTCTCTGTTGTGATTGGGACACAGATTCCAAGTTAGTGCAGTGCAAACCTCAGTCAAAGTTTAGCTTTTCTCTGTCATTGTGTTCAGTCACTTCAATTCCAAATCAAATGTTTTTTTGTTTTGTTTTTTGATGGTACAAAAATTTGGTTTGAATTCACAATAAAGTCTTTATCATTTAATTCTACAATTAGGAAAAAAGATCATCCCAAATGACTGACCAAAACAAAAAAAAAGGTCCCAACCAAATGTTCCAGAGCTTTTATCAGACTCCATCGACAGTACTGATGAAACGCAGTTGGAGACTTTGAAAAAGCTGGTAATACCCCCATTTCTGCCAAAATGAGCACATGTCAGCCCACTAACGACTGCCGATCAAGTGGAACTGAAACCAATAAATGCACGTGACTACTGCGAAGTCGTTTTACCAGGGAGTGAATGCCAATTGTAACTTTACCCATGAAAAAACAAGCGAGGTGTCAGTGGATGTTTTGTGCAGTGGAAAGGGGGCTAAAGGGAACGTTGAGTTAATATCTTTAACTACTTTTTCCAAGATCAACAATGAACCTAACATGTTAGCCAATTCTAAGATAACCCCGATTGTAAGACAACCCCTCTTTTTCCTACCTCCTGTTTTTGGAAAAACTTGTTGAATATACAAAATAACTTCATCTGTCTGGTCCTAATGGAGAACTTCCCCTAAGATACTGTTAGTCACAGGATAAGATATTTCTCATCCTGGAAGTCTGTTCTCATGTTGAAGTGAATTATGAAACACTCAGTTAAACCATGACATAAATCCCACTTGTTTAGCTTGTCAGAGTTTTCAAGTGCAGCTGGTTATTCATTCTGTTTATCAGTCATAGACTACCACACTTTCCTGTCAGGCTTGTGGAAGTGGTTGGAATAATTTTCTTTGGCAGTTAGTATCTTTTCTCTTTGGGAGACGCTTTCCATTCATTTTTATGATTAGGAGCAGCAAAACAGTTTGTGTCCATCAGAAACTTCAGCAGGTTAAACTAGGCTTTCAAAACAAACGTTAAAGAACACTCTCACAAGACTAAGACTGTGAATACAGTGAAGACGTAATGGACATTGACCATTCGGGGGGCAGCTGCCG
Organism: Epinephelus awoara; assembly: GCA_035609425.1. NCBI lineage: Eukaryota > Metazoa > Chordata > Actinopteri > Perciformes > Serranidae > Epinephelus > Epinephelus awoara. Next base: position 13,435,423 of record CM069313.1, read on the forward strand.
CAACACTGTAATAAATGAAACTGGCAACACCAGACATGAGAGCAGCTTGTAACATGATGCATAGGCTATGTGCCACAGCTATCTACTCTACAAATGCAGAAATAAGTCTTCTAATTAGGGTTTTTTTTTTACATAAAGTGTATGCAGCTCTTTTACAGAGAATTAGGTCATAAACTGTACATTAAAAAAAAAACCTTCCAATATACAGGATATCCATCCATCCATCCATCCATTTTCAACCGCTTATCCAAGGCCGGGTCGCAGGGGCAGCAGACCAAGCACAGCACCCCAGACGTCCCCCTCCCCAGCGACACTTTCCAGCTCCTCCTGGGGGACCCCAAGGCATTCCCTAGCCAACTGAGATAATCCCTCCAGCATGTTCTGGGTCTGCCCCGGGGCCTCCTACAAGTGAGTCGTGCCTGGAACACCTCCGACGGGAGGCACCCAGGAGGCATCCTGATCAGATGCCTGAACCACCTCAACTGACCCCTTTTGACGCAAAAGAGCAGTGGCTGTACTCCGAGCTCCCTCCAAATGTCCAAGCACCCTATCTCTAAGGCTAAGGCGGCAATCCACCAGTTTCCAGCAGAGAACCATGGCCTCAGAGTTGGAGGTGCTGACTCTCATGCTGATCGCTTCACACCTAACCGCCCCAGTGCATGCTGGAGGTCACGGTGTGATGAAGCCAACAGAACCACATCATCTGCAAAAAGCAGAGACGCAATGCTGTGGTTCCCAATCCTGACCCATTCCTATACAAGAAATTACTTAATAACAGGCTAACCCCAACAACAAGTTAATGAAATACCCTAATTTTATATCAATATCCTGTCAATTTACAAAGTAAAACAGTCATACTGTGTATTGGCAATAGGTATCTAACAGGGCTTCCACTTTGGGGTCTTGATCACCTTGTCGGCTCTTATTTTGCCAGCATCAGTTAGCAGTTGCTTAGTAACTATAGTCCTTACATAGCAACTGTAGTCTGTACATGTTAGCTCACCCATATTAACTAAACTCTGTTGAAGCTTCACAGTGCTGTGCTAGGTCCGAAAAATTGAAGAAACAATCTCATACAATCCCAACACAAAAGGTCATCATATTGTTGTGCCTTTGACTCAACCAACCCTACGCCATAAGTGCGCTGCAGGTGTAGCCAATTAAAAAGATACATTTCAATGCAGCTGAGGCTCTTGGGAATATCATTAGTTTTGCAGGTTTTTGGAAAAATTGGAGAAAGTGAAATTTGGACATCATGGTGACACTTGATAGAAAGTCAGATGATCACCAAATTTATTTCAATTGAGGAAAACTGAGGGAAACATGAATGACTGTACTAAATTTCATGGCAATTAAATATTGCCCTCTGTGTAACCACGCCATAGCCATGCCGCTAGCAAGGCTAAAGACATTCAAGCTAAAACAAGGCATACAGCAACACTCAGGCTTACTGTGTGTGGCGGGTACTGGTACTTCCCTCATTCAAAGAACATCTGCTGCTGTGAATACAAAAATGTCTAGTCCCCACACGACCCCCACTTTTTTCATAATATCCGCGTAAAGAATCTTATATTTGCGCTAATATAGTACCCACTCAGTAATACCAAATTTTATCTCCACCAGAGTATGAACTGGGTCACTTTTAAGTGCTGAAATGCACATTAATATGTTCATAATATGAAATATAAGCAGCTCCAGCTCCATGTGAAGTTGCAAACCAAACATAGCGTGTAAGATAGAGAGACAATAAAGGTCCAGAAAAGTGGGAGAAAATAACATGAAAGCAAGCAAATATTTTGCCCCATGTTCTGCTCTACGTTCACCAGGAGGAAAAGCATTCCTGCATATTCTCTCAGCTTCAATGCGCGAAATGAGAAAATTCCATCCATCGCCGACGATAAAGACAATGTTATTGCAAGACTCACAGTGTTGGGTTACATGATGTTTGTCTCCCTGGAAACAAGCCCGTCGGAGAGGCAGAGATCAGAAACAGGTGAAGGCTCAACCTCTCGGTCATACTGTCTCTTTACTGCGTGAGGTGAGAGGAAGCCTGACGCCAGCAGTAATTGTGTTCAATATGGTCAAATAGGACAATTTTCCTGTCAGAGGCGAAAGCCTTCGGTGTGTGTTCTGAAGGAGAAAAGCTCTCACAACCTCATTGTAGTCATCATAAGTCATCATACAGTAAAACTCTAAAGATAAAAGCCAGATAAATTCAGTTATTTGACTGTGAGCAGCTTTATATGGCAATGACAGAGTGCTGACTGCGTGTGACTGTGAGCTTCACCTCCGCGCCATCGATCTCCATTTACAGGAACTGTGCTTGCATGAAAGCCAGGTCTGGACTTGATTGGGAGGCGAGCGGAGAGGCTGCCAATTTGTCATCATTTGGGTGACAACTTGTCTGACTGACATGCTCCCTCACTGACCTCTCTATGTGCTTTGAACTGATAACAAAACTGTATGTGTGAGACTGTGTGTGAGGACTGCAGAGAAAAATGACAGCGATGAGGGAACAGAGGATGTTAAAGAGAAAAGCAGGGTTTCTAGGTTAAATGGTAACATTCCAAACTTTTCCAGACCTTTGTGTGTTGACTTCATCTGAAGATTTTGGTACCTAGAAAGATTTGTGTGGATACATTTGCCATCCAGACCTATTCAGCCTGTATGATTAATATTAAAGGAGCAAAACCTTAAAGCCCCACTTATCAATACTCTTATAAAACCAATGGATCAAATGGCCACCTGTAATGTGAAAAGGGTTGCTCATGGTGACAAACCCACAAACCAGACTCTGCACATTCTCTCAGCTGTGCACAACTTTTAAGTGTCTTTCAGCTGATCGTTTTGGTTTACAGCCCCCGACTTTACTCTTCCTATTGCTCTGTTTCCAGCAGCAGACTCCTGTTTTCATTCAAAAAGCTCTGATGAATCCACTGTAACACATGTCCATGTGCCAAACCTACTGGGCACTGAAATGAACAATTTAGACTGCCAGCTAAGTAAATGCTTAGCTAGCTTAGCTGAACTAGCTAAAACGCTAACTGTTTTCCTTCTTTTTCCAGAACTAAAAGGAAAGTGGATTTAAGATTTATACTTTCAAGGCAGCCAGGAACAAGAGTGAATGCCTAGGTTTCTTTTTGTCTTCTGTGATTGTTAATGTTGGCCCAGTGTCCAAACATATTCTCGTATAACGCTTAGTATGATATCCTTTGAATTAGCTGCCCACAAATGACGTTACGTTCTTAATGTACAGTTACGTAATTAACGTAAAGTTACAGAAGTTAGGTAGAGGCAATTTAAGTCACTGTGATTAGATTTAGGAAAAGAAACATGGAGAAGACGTACCTTAAAATGACTCAAAGTTCACAAGCTTCAAAACACGTAACTCCATGGGGAAGGCCCTGGGGGAAAGTCCATTTGTGACGACAAGACGCTTGGGAATGCTTTGTTGTTTACTCCCATGAGCGCATTGGTCATGTGATTGCAGTCATTCATAATACATGAGATAGATACAAATTTGGGTGCATTACTTTAAACAGTTTTTGAGAACAGCTTGCCAAATTACACTGTAGCTTTTGGGGGAGCCCACATTTTTGGGGTAGGTGGTGGAAGTCTACTGTACACATGCATGAACATACATAAATGCATCCTCCTGTGTACAAATTATACTGTCAACATTGCAGTGTTATGAACTGCCTCCAGGGCCATCACTGATGGTCACCTCAGGGTTGACCTCCTTACCCAGCAGTTTGGGAGCTAGACACGGGAACTTTACTTGAGTCTTAAGGAAGTGGAGAGTAGAGGCCTGCATTGGGATTAAAATACCATGTTTCCTGTGAGACCCAATGCAGATCTCAGAAAAACAGGTTTTATCTCAGCTGTGGTTGAGAGTGGGCAGTCAAAAAAAAAATGTGCGGGTCCTGGAGATTAATTAACATGAAGGATGGAGATGTCATCATGTGAAGTGGAAAAGAAGATGAAAGCAGGGTATTACAATATAAAAGAAAAACAATGCAAGTCAAGCATTTGGAGGAATTTCTCAGGAATAAAATTATATATAATATGAATATATCACAAAATCATGAATATCATGAATGTAATTATGCACAACAACGTAATTTCTCTACTTATTACCAGTTGCTATGCATTTTTCTCTAAATACCACAGTAAAATAACATGTTCATCCTGTGGAATGGGAGAAGACTTAACCTATTGATAATCAATCAATTGTGCAGGCATGTATGGTCAGAACATGGGAATGGGTGGGAACAGATAACACACTTTGCAGGAGTGGGCGATAATGGTCAAGAATCCAGCATGAGCAGGCAGAGGCGGGATTGGGAAAACAGTCCAGTGAACAGTGTTTATTCGTTAACAAACTGAAACTTACACTGCACATTTACTGCTTGACAACTTAACTGGTATTTCCCATTCTCTGTTTGAAACACATTGGCACAGAAAATGACAATATTTCCAGGTTCCTCCTAAATCTCTCAAATAAGCCTTTTGGGGAGCTCATATCTCTTTGCTCCTTGTGGCGTTTGATTTTTGAATTTGAACCCTGTGCAGGCCAAATCAACGTTCTAAGATAATGGCAATAATGTAGGTTTAACTTGAAGATTCTGGTATATCTTTAAATGACTACAATTAAAATACTGTACAGCAGGTCCACATCCAGCCCAACAGCTACGTCCAAGTGACCCAGCATACATAAATCTGATGTACTGGTATGACAAAATACGCAAACAAAAAATAGCATCTGAAAGTAGCTATCAGTGAGCCATCTCACTTCCTCCTCATCTCTGTTGAGTTACACACATGCAGTAGAATACTGATTGGGCAGGATGTACTGCTCGGTAATGCGATGTTGCCAATCATATTTTTCACAAATGGTTTTCTCATGTGATGCAGTCCCGACCACGCTTGTACCTTTTCAAAACATCTGGGCTGCATTGGCATAGTCAGTAAATATGTCTTTTCCTAAACACTTTTTCCTGTCCAGGATGGAAAACGTGGTGAGGCGTGTGTGTATGTGTGTGTGTGTGTGTGTGTGTGTGACAGAGGGGAAATGGAGGGACGGAGATACTAGTAGAGAAAGATAGAGTGTTTGTCGTTACTGGTTCTTGCAACTTGGTATGGCTCTGTGCATTGATAGGACTGATAGCTGTTTTTTAAGGCTAGGCTACATTTATTTGCATTTATTAAAAGTTGTCATTACCAAAAACTAAAAAGGTTTTGAATAGACTGCTGAAAATACTTGGCCCATGTACACTTTCTGGTTTTAAAATCCAGCCCAACTGAATCTGGTAAATATTGGGAAATATACAAAATAGTTTGAATTTAACTCTTTCCAAAAATAAAATATTTACTAATGGACAATTTCACCTTGTTTTTAACATAAGCTGGAGTGAAAGTCTAACTCAAAGTGACCACCTTCAACACACTACAGCTTTTTGCTCAAAGATGATTAAAGTTTAACCTCCCACCTTGTTTTTTTCTACAGGAAACGACATTATTATTCTACTAAAACACTGTTTTGTTTTGAAATGAAAGCTGTCTACTCGGCTGAGCATCACAGCTCGGAGTCTCAGATCTGTTTTATAAGTTCACAGAGACTCTGCGACACAATTTTGTAGACACGGTAATGAAATAATTGGCTGTGTCGCTCCGGCCTCATCAGAGATGGAACACAGAAAAGCCAGTGTGACTATGTGTCCCTGCAAATTCACCTGGGAACAATTGTGTACAGGTTTAGATCTTATTAGTAATCATACTCTGTATCTTTAGACATTCGCAGTTTATGTGCAGGATGTGTTTGCATCTATCTTTTGCTGGGATTTCTGAATGTGCTGCTACATTTTATCGTCTGTTATTAAAAAGCACATTTATGTCCCTGCACTATTACTCACATTGTAATATTTCAGACAGTCAGCACCATCAGCATTTAAATTAGTGGAAAATGAAACAGCCTGGTTTTCATAACGCTATGAAAAACTGCAGTCAGTGAATAAACCAAATCTGAACTTGATTACGAGAAGTAATGAGTTGCCCTGTTTCAGAAGCTGCGTTTTTACTTCTTATTTTTACAAGCAATTGGTAGCCGAGCAAATAACCCTGCACGGGGAGCCAGCCAGGTACGCAGGCAGGCGAGGCTGGAGGCATTGTGAAAGCTGAATAATTACATCGCCTAAAATGTTTTTTTGGCTTAAAGCATGGAATGGAAGATTAGCTCCCCAGAGAGAGGATTTAAAAGATCCAACCTCCCTAACCCTGCTGGCTTGAGGATGACTGCTGAGGCTGACGAGATGTAAGAAAAGGCTCTTTCTCTGGATTTTAACCGTTTTTTTGTTATTTGGATGAATAAATCAAAGCGAAAGAGTAAACAAGCGGCAGGTGTGTGCGCCAACAGCTTTAAGAGTTTCCCACCTCTTTAAGTTGCTTCACAGGTCTTTAGTCGGCCTCACAGGCCAGTAGGAACGAGTAAAGGAGAGCAGGAGGAAAAGTTCAGCTTCGACCAGTTGTTATTAACTAAAATATATTTTGGTGTAAATTTCAGAAAACAGTGCAAACAGCTTGTGGTCCACTCAGCTCCAACAACTGAGACTCAACCAGACTGATTTTAATTTACAAGTGTTCTGCTTAATGTTTGTCTTAAAGGGACAGTTCACCCCCAAATCAAAATTATGTATTTTTTTGTACTCGCCTAGTGCTGTTTTGATTGTTTTGGTGTGAGTTGCAGAGTGTTGGAGATCAGCTGTAGAGTCGTCTCTCCAATATAATGGATCCAGATGGCGCTCAGCTTGTGGTGCTCAGAGTGCCAAAAAAATACATTTGAAAAACCAACAACAGACCTGGTTACTCAAGATAATCCACAGAGTTTGTTGTGAGCAGTTTTATGTAGGAACTATTTTCTCTCTACCAAACTACAGCCACCAACTGCATCGCAGGACAGAAAGAAGCGTACTACTCAGTGCTGGCCAAATGCTAAGGGCGCCATTATGTAGGGGGCGCCACAAATTGGGAAAGAAAAAAAAATCAAAATGTTTGTTTTTTACTATTTTTTTTTTTACATATGCTATTACTACTATTTAAAGAATATACATTACATAAGGCTATGGGAATATAACTGAATAACAAAGCCTCCTTCATAATAGAGAGGCCTTTTTTTCTGCAGCCCCCCGGCCCTACTTCCCAGCTCTTTACAAAAAAAAAAAGACAAAAAATTGAAAAACTCAACAGCAATGTCTCTTTCCAGAAATCATGACCTGATTACTCAAGATAATCCACAGAGCTTGTTGTGAGTAGTTTTAAGTAGGAACTATTTTCTCTCAACTGAACACCCGCCAACCATATCACTAAGCCGAAGGACGTGTACATCTACTCACCTAACACAAGACAGTCCAAGACAAATTTCCCTACGAAGACAATTAAGTATATTGTAGTGTACAAGTGAGCTAGTTAATGTTACAGCTCAGCCAAGGAGGACACCATTAATGTTTACATTTCATGCTGTCATGTCTTATACACATATGCCTTCTCAGCAGTGATACAGTTGGTGGGTGTAGTTCAGTAGAGAGAGAAAAGTTCCTACATGAAACCACTCACAACAAGGTCTGTGGATTATCTTGAGTAACCAGATCATGACCTCTAGAAAGAGACATTGCTGTTCAGTTTTTCAAGTGTTTTTTTTTTCTTGTGTGCTTAGCCGAGTGCCATCTAGTTCCATTGTATTTGAGAGAGAGCAGACATCTCTACAGCCAATATCTCCAACACTGTGCAGCTCCCTTCAAAACAACCTAGACTGATAAATAGCACTACAGGTAAGAGGAAAAATATGTATTTTTGATTTTGGAGTGAACTGTCCCTTTAATCCTATGGAAGCCATGACATCATATTTCTTTTACGAGCTGAGTGCAGGGCAGGAAGTGTAATGTGACGGTACCTTGTTAACTTTCAAATGAGGTGGAAATTGAATGAGGAAAGGTATGGATCACTTACATCATCAACTTATAATGTGAAATTTAGACCTCAAATTCTGTTTCCTGTGGTGAACATAGAACTATATATTGTGTTGTTTTTCTATGTATGTGTTTTTTTGGTTGGTTTTTTTTTTGGTGTGGTTGATTGAAAATGATCACAGACATCACATCATATTTGATGTGTTTATTACTTTGTACTATTGTATTTTACACTTCAAAAAAATAAAAATGAAACTTAAACACACTTTTGAGGAAAATGTTCAATGTTTCTTTAGAAAATCGTAACTTTTTTTTGTCACGTGAGGGTTTTACTGTATTTAAATGTTTTACAGATATGCTTTTTTTACACACAGTAAAGAACTGATATACATTGCAGAATAAATACATGAGGAAATGCATATTCTATAGCAGGATGCAGATACGACTGCTTTCCTCTGCAGTTTGGTACAGTAACATGTTGAACAGTGGTTCTTTGTTAGCAGACCGAAACGCTCTCCCTGTGCGATCACCGCAGGATGCAGGCCTCATAGAAAACACACACACACACACACACACACACACACACACACACACACACACACACACACACACACATAACCTAAAGGAACTTATACATCAGAGCAGTCACCCTCCTATGAATGTTTAATAAGTGAGAAGAGGGGCCAGTCAAAATTCACACACACATACACAAACTTAATGAGGGGTGTCTCACATGTAGTGCTTCAACTGACGCCAGGAATGGTGGGAGAGGGAAAGGTGTGTGTGTGTGTGTGTGTGTGTGTGTGTGTGTACGGTGTGGTGGTGTTTGAAGGTGTGAATCAAACACTTAACTAAGCCGCTCCACTCATGCTTTCCCAAGACTTATACAAACACATTAAGCTGCCTGTCATATTTCTGCATGTTTGCAGACTGCATGCAGTAATAGATGTACACAGTGGAACTAAACTAGATTTATGTGAAGAAAAAAAAACTTGTCTCCAGTCCATTTGATGTAATCTGTGGTAGAATAAAAGATGTAAACCTGAACTTTCACTCCATGTCCCCCCAGTAGGATTAACCCCCCTTTCAACACCGCCAATGCTCAGCTTTTACATCGGATATGTTGTTATGTACCCATGCACACTTGAGAACATCATGCATGTGACATTTTTGTTGTGCTACAGTGTAGAAAAGGGCAATGCAGACAAGACACTGCTGCCTTGGGGACTGTCATTTGCCAGAGACTGGAGGAGCAGCAAGGCGTAGCTCTGCCTCTGGCCAGAGGAAGAACTGCTGCTGTCAGCTGCAGGTCAAAGGCGGCATTTCCATCTAATATAAAGGGCATCAGAATTAAATTGCGACTGTTTCATAACTCCTTGTAGTTGTGTTAAATAGCAGTCCACTTGTGTGTTTTGGTACGGTTGGTGTTCACATCCGATGCCTACTGTACCGTACACATAAACCATACCCAAGACGAAGCCTATTAGGTCTAAATTAGCCTACCAATATTACTAAGTCTAAATGAGCATTCATTTATACTTTTTACCACAAGATGGCTACTCTGCAGTGGGCTATTTCTGATTATCGGTTACTTAAGCTTTGCAGAGTTAGTGGTAAACGCTAACAAATCTGTTCACATAGCCTACGAATAAATTCTCTTTTTTCATCAAGACATTCCTTTTTTGAATTTTGAATCTATAGCTGGTCTAGCTAGGAGGACTCAAGACCAGCCCCACTACTGAGGTTTGGCAAAATTGAGAGGAAAAGGCACTAAGCTGCAGACAGTACTCAAGTTGAGGGGGGATGGGCGGGGATGGCATCCCCCTTGAAATAAAAACGGTCAAAATCACCCACCTTCTACAACTGCCATCCCCTCTTTCCACCCCTTGTGTCATTTTTTGAATGAATGTGGTATTACTGCCGTGGATGTTACGCCTATAGAGGGCGCCCGAACAATGCATAGTGCGTCCAAATTCACACAAATTGTTCTTCTCTATGGAAGTTACACTAAAATTATGTATAACAAAGCTTTCATACAGTTTTGCACACACAATACTCTTGGATGGATTACTCGCAAATGCAGGGTCACACATAAATGCCACACATATCACATGAAAGCGCAGGACCAGAGCTTTCAGATGATACCACACACATCATTGTGCTGTCATCCCATCATGCTATAAATTCAGATCAGTTGTCTACAAAATAAAAACCTGACAAATTTCTTTACAATCCATTACACAGATCTTGTTATCAGTCACTTCATATAGTGAGGAATATTATACTATTTTTCTATTATCTTAGATGTAAATATTACATGTTTCTTTTAGATAAAACACATTTTTGACTTGTGAATGAGTCAATGGAATTTCTTGCAATAATGAAAAAATGCTGGCGATCATGTCCGCCTGGCACAAACCACGTTTTGGACAACTGTGAAGTGACAGAATGTCCCAGCATCATGGTTCTTATATTGCCAGATTCCAGAGAGTCTCCCCTCTTCATATATGGCAGAATATGTCAACTTCCAACTTGCTATGGTGAGATACATGTACAAATGTAAGAATTAAGTCACGCGGAATTGGTTTTTTCATTGATATAAAAATGTATATAAAACACAGGCACATAGGAGGACATGTGGTGATGGCAAATCTGGATAGCCCAGATTGTCCTGAAAAATACAAGATATAGCATGTGTATGTAGCCTTTATAATGACTGTGATATGAGCTTTAAAGTAAAGGCAGTAAAAATACCCCAAAAGGCCTAGGGCCCATAGGGTTAAACAGTGATATTAAAAGGAAGGTGAGAAATTATTTTCAACCCCAAAACTATTTTATTTCAGTTTTTGTGGGGGTTTTTTTAAATCCACACTTGAATATTGGGCATTTTCAAGAAAATATGTAGTTTTCTTACAAATCAACTGGAAGAGTAATGTTATGTGCTTGCATAAGATTTCTGCTCAGTCATTCTATGAAAACCATAATGAGCTTGTTTTCTTCAAATAGAGGATAACTATGGCCAAGCAAGGGCAAGAAATATTCAGAACAAAAAGCATGTCTATGAAAATCTCTGGAAACTTTTATGAGATAGGGGAGAGTGGGGTAGGCAGCCATAGAATTGGTCCTATGTATTTTGTATTATTTGTATTTTTAATATAATTTTATATTTTAAGTTTCAATTTGCAGTCCATGCCCTGAAGTTGGGAATTTTAACCTACAATATTTGTATTTGTATCAATAAAGATCAACATTTTTCCCAATTTCTTTTTCATTTTTTTCATGAAGTGCTTCTTCTTCTTAATTTGTATGATTCAATTAATCACAATTAAAAATTAACCCTTAGATACCAGTTTTGATCATATACCACTAACTGCTTTTTTGAAAAATACACTATAATTCAATATTCTAAAAGCAAAATTGACTTTGATTATTATTGGTATCATCGGTTGACCCAAGTAGAAGAAGACGAAATGATGTGATAAAATCCACCATCCCCCCTGATTTTTGTTTTTTACAATTTGAGTACTGGCTGTAGATGTTTCTGTTTTTTATTTAGTGTGAAGGAAACATCAAACATAACAACCGCTAAACAGTCCTTCCAGGATCTCGCGGCAAAAACAACTTGAATTTGCGGCCAATTTTGTCAAAAATTGCGATAAAAGTTGCAGCATTTTCTGTGATTTTTTTGCAGCAGATTGCGGCAAATGACAAAAATTGTGGCTGATGACAAAAGGAGAAAAAAAGTGATTTTTTTTTTTTTAAACTGCTACCTCCAAAAAAATAAGTCATGTTAACACTTGCTATGATAATCATACTGAATTTTACAAAAATAATTGCAAATGGTTTTTTTATAGTTCTCTTCTTCAGTTTTATGTAATTAGTTTAAAATCATGGACTCCAACAATGTTGCAAAAAATCCTGAGTGAATATTGTAGCTCTCAAACCAGACAATGTGACTGTAAAACAACATTTAAGCTACATCATCTGTAAACATAACATTAACAGTGTTTCTGTGTACTGCAATGCCATTAGCCCGATTTGATGACACGCCTGATGACGCTACAAACGACTTCTGGTCTGCTGGAAAATGTGGAAAAACGTGGGACTTTTGAAAAATTGCAAGCCCCCGCAAATATTGAGGATTTTCATTGAATTTGCGTTAAGTATTGTGATCGCAAGATCGCGATTTTCTGGAGGGATGGGAATGTCATTAGTTTTTTAGGGAAACTTGTGATAAAGCAAAGAATTGGACAAATTAAAAAATTACCTGATGATGGCGCGAGATTAAAAGTCAACGGATCACCAAAGTTATTCCAAGATCAACTTATAATGCAACATATTTTCAAATAGTTCAGTTTTCTCAAAGGAGACAAAAGGAGAAGGAAAGGAGTTTGTTGTTCAACAAAGGAGAGACATTGTCATTAAAAGCTGTTGTTCCTTCTCGAGGGACCAAAAGTGTTGTTTTGTCACAAGAGCTGAAAAGAAAAAAATGTGCGGTAAAAAATGTGGAGGTGGATATATTGGTCATTTTTCTCTTTTTGTTTGTTTGCAACCTTTTAACACCATTGCTGGTCTTGATTGGTGTTTGCCTGATTGGTATACACTGTGGCCACATGTGACGTCATTCCTTCAAAGGTTAAACATCAGCACATAATTAAACGTTTATTGTAATGTAAATACTGCAACAAAGTTAGATTAAAGCTTGACAGTGTCCATTGTGGTCATTTTTTATGACAATCTTAAAACAGGAAGAGGACGCTGCTGTTCCCCCAGATGAATGAAAGGAAAGTTTTGAGTTTGGTGACAGCAGATGGCGGAAAGTACAGGGTCACAAAAAATTCCCAGAAAACCACTCGCACAAGAGAATGTTTGCACAGAAATCTTGTGTGCATTTATAGTCCATGTATGCACCTCTCTAGTGCTACCTGTATGATTATCACTGTCCACATAGTAGCAGCTCTGCAGAGACCAGTTTCATCTGTCCCGAAGCGTCTGCTCCCTTCTTCTCCAGTCACAGTTATTTTGATGCGTATTTGCTTCTCCCTCGGGCCTGAGCTGTCTCTGCAGCACTCACAATGTGTTTGTTGTTTCTTGCGCTTGCACATGCCAATTAAGGTAAATGTGATAGACATGACTTAAGCACATGAAAGCGTCTAAGGTTCCCTGGCAAAATACTTGGGTGGAGAGGTACTTCAAATCAGTGTGTGTGTGTGTGTGTGTGTGTGCATGAAATGGGACATACAGGACCTGAAGCAAACCCTAAGGTTGTAAATTGTCAACGATGTCTGGAGAAAAGCCTCCCTTTGAAATAAAGATACGAGACTCAGTATTTGTGGAATGTACTGTAAAACTCTTCTTGCCAGATACACACGGACACGTTTATCCATTTTTATCTCTTCATTTTCCATGTTGTACTTTGTTCCTCAACACAAACCAGTTAGGGGCAATGAAATTCACAACCTAGGCTATCAAGTCAACCTGGGTATAATGTTGTTGTTTTCTTTGTTCAGCTTTGTTGAAACAAACACGGCTTTCACCTTTTTTACAGGGCATTAAGGTAAGCAATTATGGGATAATGGTAAATGCTAAAACATTGTGTAACAGTATCACAGGGAGAGAAAAGCAAGTCCGCAAACTGAGTCACTGATGCTGATTTCACAGTAATATCTAAGTACCGAAAGTATCATAACAAACAAACAGCTGCTGGTCATACTACACCAAGTAAGGCTGCAGCAGCAAAACCGCACTGTACTGAATTGAGTAAGGGTATGTTTTATTGATTAGAAATTCAACTTTTCATTTCAAAGAAGCTGTGTATCGTATTTATTCTGTCCAAAGCTACAACTTAAAGCAGCATAAATTCATTTATTGCCTCCAGGGGGCAGCATAACAATCAAGCAATATTACATGAGAGGGTGTGTTCTACTGTCATTATTGGCACACATCATATCCTCATACAATGGTTTGTATCATATCTAACAAATTATGCCCCACAAATGGTGTCCTCACATTGCATACTCAACGTAAAGTCATGTAGGTTAGGGTTAGGAAAAGAAACATGATGACAATGTACCAAAAAATAATTCAGAATTCACTAGGTTTCATGACTACATGTCTCCTGGGAGAAAGTCCTGTGTTCTGTGACCCATCTGCCACCCTAACATGCCTCTTTACATGGACTTTGAGTCTAGACTACTTCCTACAAAATTTTCACCATGCTCACAAAACTGATGCTCTCCAGTTATCAGCTCCATAAATTATATTCTTTTGGAAAAAGTTTATTTAAATCTAAATTGACAACAACAATCCATTTTATATCAACTCGTGGCCCCCTGTTTTTTGACTCAGCTCTGGAAGTTACATTGTTGTCATGGAAATGGCAGAGTAATATTTTTAGTGATGAGGATGGTGTGATGCTGTCTACGGATTTTATTACGTTCTCAATGTCTGATTGACCAATCAGATTGCCTGGCCGGATCTACTTGTGTGATTGCTTTATGCATCCAGCAGACATAGAGAATCATTAACAATCATTTGGTGTTGTGTTTCTCAAAACCCAACAGCTGTAAGTCTCATGTTCAGTCTCCTTTTAGCTTCCTTTTGCTTTCCACCAACTCCTGAGGGAAATATTTGGCTTTTTAACATTTACCAGCTAATCAAACTCTGACCTTTATAGTTTACATGACAGTTGTGTGTAATTTCTCGGTCACCGTGCTCCCCACGTTCCCAGTGTGATCTCATCTCAGAGGTTCTATAAAAGCACACATGCAGACCCACCACACATCCAGGGAAATGGTGGTCCGCTGCCTGATGATCTGCAGGGGCCCCTGTGGGGAAGTGAATCCCATAGTGTGTGGAGGAGATTCAGATTTAATCCAAGTTCTCACCTATTTAAACGAAACAGATCACCACCTCAAAGAGAGGGCAAAATCCCCACTAATAGCGGTTAAGGCCTGTGGCAGACCCACACACTCACACACAGAGACACACAGAAGACAGACAGTGATGAATTGTAGTGGGAAAATCCCTACTGTACGGATTCTTCAAAGGCAAAAAACCTGCAAAGCTCTTCAAGGCAGATCCTCGCAGCACTCAGAGAGGGCTCGCTTTCCCTCAGTGAAGAGAATAAAAACCAATGAGAGAACTGGAAAGTCATTCAGACACTTTATTAAGATCTCAAGTCATAAAGCCACTGGAAAGCCATCGGATCCACGGCCATTTGGGCGCCGTGTCCTATGGACAGCAATCAAAAACCTTGATGCATAGCATACATCTGGGATAGTGCTTTAGTGCTGAGTCTCCCATACTGGAGACCAGTTGAGAAAACACTCGCAGAGGTGAGTTGCACCCAGTGTTCCCTTTGAGCCAGCGCTGTTCGGTCCTCAAGGTTTTCTTCCAACTGCAGCTGCTGAAACCTGCAAACTTTTCCACAGCACTGAGCTGAACACAAGGGAACATTGGACACATTAGAATTTGAGTTAGAATAACGCCAAAGAACTAATGGCTGCTCAGAAAGTCGTCAGAAATCGCCAGATAGTCATAAAGCATCAGCATACTATCTCGTGCTGATTCAGAGACATAGGCACAATTGTGCCTAGACACACTGTCCAGGTAAATTCAAGGAACTGAAAAGTTAAAGGTCGAGCAGTACGACCAAAAATAGAAAGAGCACAGGAATGATACTTCTCTCAATACACAATACTCTATGATTAAAGGGATACCTTGCTGATTTTCAACCAGGTCTGTGTCACTGCGGTGACAAAAATTTTTAGGGGACAACCAATTTGGATTTGAAGTTTTAAAAGCATCTGCCCACATTTATATGCTGGTGTTTGTTCACCTGTTGTCCACAAGTTACACACAATTTACATGACTGAGGACATGGTCATGGCCAAGATTTTAGGAATACCAAAGTCAAGGGGCCAGGTCCTGCACCGGTCCGTATCCATGGGTACTCACTGGGTGACCTACAAAAGAGTTGTGTGATGGGTAAAAATTATGTTTACATAAACTCACAGATATAGGCACAAGTAAAAATTAACTAAACACAGACAAGCAGCAGGTTTGGTACATAACTGCAAACAACTGTAAATCAGTGGGATAGCAGACAACGGCATGAAGTGACTTTGCCCGAGGATTTAGGTAACAATGAATAACACAGTAAAGCACAGTAAAGCAGAAAAGTCTGCCCTCCATTAACAGATTACAATGGCATAGTGTCAAGTCTAAGCAACGTGATGTTCATTGTGTATGTGAAGAATGGAAATGTATCAAAAACACTATATTGTTCTTTGGTCGCCACTATTGTAAAGTACAGCTAATTTAAAACATGCAAAAAAAGGGGTATGGTCCTTTAAATACAGCTCATATTCAAGAAAGATTACTTGGGTTGAAACTAAATCTACAGACATGTGAAATATGTCCGTGTTTTGAAAATGCTGTGGGGCAGTTCAAACAGACTCACTCAATTTTTATGTTCTCAGTATATCAAAAATCGCAGGCATAATTACAGTAATTCAAATACTTCAAATTAGTGACTTTCCCTCCTTGAGGATGACAAACATTTTTATGGTTTCAATTATGTCTGCTATGCAAATAGGTATCCTGTAAATGTGTGGTATTCTGAGGTTAAGTGCTCGTGCAGGCGGGCAGCAACCCATGCTGGCTTTAACACAAGTACATTAACACACACACACAGACAGACACACACAGCTTTTACAGCCGTTTAACTCTACAGTCGCAAAGCAGCTGTGATACTTTTACAAGCTGCACACACGGGGAGAAATGCTTGCTTCAGATCATTTACTTGTGTTGAGCAATGATGACAAATAGCACAGCTATGAAAGCTTGATTCAGAAAGATCCAAACCCAACTGCTAGAACAAATTGGCATTGTACTTTTTCTTCAAACCATGGATACGTTACATTTGTAGGTTATTATGTAGTGGATACATTGAAACTTTACGTTTCAAGAACGCTGTGGTTAACGTGTGGTTATGTTAAGGGACTACAAGGGTAAAAAGTAAAAGGGGGACCAAAACAGTAAAAAATAACTGCTTTTCATGGTGTAATTCTGGCTGGAAACGCAGCAAAGTCTCTGTGAAGAACTTCGGCTACTCGTATTCCTACAGGAATGTCTCGGTAAAAAAGAAAACTACTTTTTGTGGTGCTATCAATTTCAGGAACGAAGCAATGTTTACAAAAGAAAGAAAACATTTTTCGTGGCAGGAAACAAAGCTGTGCCTTAGTAAAAACAAAACAAAAAAACCCTTTTCTTGGTATTATGTTGGCGGGAAATGCAGTGATGGAAATGACAGGAAATAAAAAACACTTCCTGACCGGGAATGAAGCAATGTCTCGGTAAAAAACAATCGTTTTATAAATAAATCAGTTTAATAAAAAACAAAAACTCTTTTTACCAGACCTGTAGCAGCAGGAAATACAGCAATGTCTTTCACGGCAGTATCCTGGCTGGAAACACAGTGATGTCCTGGTAAAAAACAAAACCTTTTTGTGGCGCTATCCCAACCGGAAACGAAACAATGTCTCAGTTTAAAAAACAACTTTTTCACGGCACTATACTGGCAGGAAATGCAGTGATGTCTTGGTAAAAAAAAAAAAAAAGCTTTTCTCTGTAAATAACAATCTTTTCTTGTATCCTGGCAGGAAATTAAATGTCTCAGTAAAAAGCTGGAAACGTAGCAATATCTCCGTTTAAATAAATAAAAAAACTTTGTCTTTGCAATGATGTCTTGAAAAAAACAAACAAAAAAACCTTTTCGTGGCAGTTTCCTGGCTAGACCCACAGTGATGTCCCGGTAAAAAACAAATGCTTTTTGTGGCACAATCCTGACAGGAAACGAGGCAATGTCGCGGTAAAAAATCTAAGTTTCTCATTTTTAAATACTTCAATAACCACATATTTACCTCAACCAATGTCCACGGCTAAGTATGTTTTAATATTTCCTGCTGGTTCCCACCTATCATGTCTCTTCCTCCTTCAATAAAATGACTTATGAGTTACTTGTGACTGTTCATAGTGAAAAAAAAAATTTACACATTGTCAGATTGTAAAGATGAACAATTTCTTGTATGCAACAACACGACTAAGTAAGGTGTTTTCTTAAGTCTCTTTTACCAACCTATACAGGAAGTATTCATGTAAAATTAACACTTGTATCAATAATAATGTTTTAACTCTAATTCTCTGCATTATTTAAAGCACAAATCCATAAAAGTCTTGAAATTGAAATATCTGTTACCAAACAAGTCACCTTCTATTCCTCTACACAATGTGCCACAAAGGCAGAGAGGACGGTGGATGTCAACATGCCTCAGTAGCATCCTTTAACACTTCCTCCTGCTCTCTTGGGTTACACAGCTGTCCCATAAAGCTTCCTCTTCCTATCTCTGTATAAAGCGGCTTTTTCACCGTGCAGCTCTGTCTGTGTTTGGAGCTTGTAAAGATTTACTTTTACCAGATGCTCTCTGCCTTGTTAACTGTAGCCCAATTGTCCCATTGTAGCTCAGCTCATTTAATAAGATTTGCATGGCTGAACATGAAGTCAACAATTCAAGAAGCTATCTGCAACTATGCGTGGTAAATTCTGATCCTTACACCCATGTCTTCCTCTTCTGTATGAGCTGAGAATGTTCCTGTTCGGTTTTATCAAGATGAATTTTTTACATTTTGAAATGAAGCCTAGGCAACTTAAAGGGATTCTCTCAGTTTTCAACCAGGTCTGTATCACCGCAGTATAAGGAGCATGCACAGATGACTGGTGTTAAGTCGCCCCCCCGTGCTGCCCGTGCCGTGAGCAAAAAACCATGAGTGACCTGAAATGCATCATTTCGTGTCTAGTTCATGTCCAGTTATTGGTGCGCTGTCAGTTGATTTGTAAGTATCTTATGACTCTGCTTGTGCCAGACAGAAAGATGAATTAGAAATTAATGAGACAATAAAACATGATACAGTATTTTACAACACCATATTACATAAACTTCAGTGTGTCGGGACACTTTTTTTATACAGTTACACAGTTTCATATGAAACAATACTAAACATCTGTAAAGGATTACATTAATATTATTGTAATCTCTGGTCAGATCTCAAATAACATCTCCCTTCATTGCTCAGCTCCTCATAGCACTTTGAAGATGAGTCATTCTTGTAAATGCAGTCATTTTACTGGTACTGATATTGGCTTACAGTAACTCATCCTGCACTTCATTATAATTTTGAGCAGAATCTTTTTCAGTAATGTAAGAATAATGTATGGTATTACAATTTGAATTTGAGTAATTACAGTATAATCACTAATCCCTCAACATCATTCTGACAATATGGAAGTTGGCATGTTTACTGTCTCAACAAGTATGATGAAGGGTTGTCATCAGTCAACATACCCTCATGCAACGGTTTGTATGATGTCTTGTGAAAATTAGAAAAAAAAACAATTCTTACAATGTAGCAAACCCCAGGCCAGAAAGTAGTGACACATACTGATGTTTTCAAAAGTCTTTCATTATGTTCAGCTGTCATCCATTTCATTTGAACACCATCATTTTATTTCTTCTTAAACACCTTTCTCCAGAAAACACCACAATCACTAAACATAGTTTCTTCTGAGAACACCGTGAGAGCTTGAGAGCACACATAACACAATAAGCTTTTACCTATTTGGACATAATCATAATCCGTAATACCATATCGAATACATACAATAAATACCTTTACGATATGCAATTACGCCTGTAGCTATTTTTAGCATGATTGTCGCGACAGCAATACATTAAAACTTAAACACTTGTTTATGTCGAGCCAATTAAAACACATATCACCACACAGAAATCATAAAACATTAAATAACACCATATCTTGTTTCCATTACAGCTCGATGCTTAACTATGCAAGAAACAAGAGTATAATATTGCAGAGAAAAAATGTTCGTCTTCATTCCTTTGTTCGCAATTTTTTTATTGCATCTATATCCTGTTTCCATCAGGAGAAGGTGTCAAAATAAAAGCCCCATAGGATCAAAGAAAAAAGGGGACCACCAAAATAAAGGCTGACACGAAGTAATTTAAATCTTAGCTTCAACCTTATTCACAGACCTTAGTTTACCTTTTGAAGTCATTTACATATAATATCTAACAAATTGAATGACGTTACGTTCTTAACGTTAAGTTACATAGGTTAGGTTTAGAAAAGTTAAGTTACATAGTTTAGTTACAGTTTGGAAAAGAAACATACCCACATACCTTAAGATAACTCAGAGTTGACTTGGATCCACATGGTCTTGAACATGAGAAAGTCCTGTGTTGTTTGACCAGTCCACCAACCCGTCCTGCCCCCTTAAGGCTCATTTACACTAACTTTACCTACGAGAATAGATCAGTCAGTTTCAAATGTTAGAAATGTCAGTGCCCTCATGCTTCATGCAGCCTTCATGATGGTATTGATACATACATACAATAGATGGCACTAGAGAGACGAGTCAAAAGTGCCAAACAACAACAAGCAAGGTGACGAGTTGTAATAAGGTACCTTTAAGTGGAGGCAGCTTTGTAGAGGGCAGTACGCTGTGCTGCATTTACTTACGGACAGACAGACTTCTTTTTGTTATATTACCAAATCGTTCTGTTCCGCCATTATTGAAATTTCTATATCACCTTCTACTGTCGTATCTAGTTTGACCTACGCTACACTGCCTCCACAATCTCCAGAGGTACTGCTTTGTTTCGTAAGCTCTAAGAAAACGTGCACAAATACGGACAAAATAAATAAAGGGGCCAGAGGTGTGATGAGGTATTAATGCAAAAAGCTGTAAACCTATAATATGCTAGATTAGATGAGATACAATCACATTCAGGCATGTTTTCAATGAAAGAAAAATCTTTTGGGTTCCAGTTGTACTTTAATGGAAAGAAAGAAAGAAAGAAAAGATTTATTACAGCAGTATAAACATTTCCTGAAATAAATGACCCATCACTGTCAGCCTATAAATTCAGATGCTTCATGTTTCTTGGTGAAGCTAACTTGAAGCAACCCCAAATATTTTGGCTGTCGATTTTTACTATCCCATCACATACGCATAGCTGCAGCAACTTAGCATGCAAGATACCACCATCATCATTCCAGCTTAACTACTTCAAGACAGATTAGGTTGTGGATTTTCCTAAAAGTTAATGGATCTTTGACCCCCCCCCCAACATTCCTCGTTTCTTCATGGCCCCTGTAGCTGTTGTCTCTGTCTTTCCTGACTCCCGGGGGCCGGCTGGCTGGTATGAAGGGAGGGAGGGTGGCGTCGTTCTCGTTAGCATTTGGGCCATTTAAAGCTGATTATATGGAGCTGGCTGTGCCATAAAGCTTCCCTTCATAAGAGATCACCCGGACAAACCGCACGTCCGACTGTCAATATGATGGCTGTTGCCCGGCAGGCCAAACACAGTTTGCTGGAATGTGAGTGTTTAATCAGAAGACAAATGCCATATTTTGAGCAGTTTATTTTTACGGCCCGGCGGGGGGGTGTGAGTGTGTGTGTGAAGTGGCATGAGTGAGTGTGTACATCCCTTTGAATTTGTGCAGAGGTTATATAAACATGCATTAAGCTAGATTTTCTCTTGTTTGTGTGCATTTGCTGCATGTTTATGCACATGTATGTTTGACAAGTTCTTGCAGTGTAACAGTGGCGTATATGTGTGTGTACTTGAAGAGGTGAGTTAACTGTATATGTCAGTCTACAGTGTGTAGTATGTGTACGAGGAAGCCATTATAAATGCCTACATTTTTCTCTATGTATGTTAGCGTGTGTGTGAGAGAATAAAAGGTCGTACTGCATGCTACAGGGTTAGTTAGCATTAATGTGTGCTGTGCCAAGGGCCCAGCGTGGCCACCCATGATGGTTGTGGCGCCTCTGAGTAACACAGCTTGAATCAACAGCAAGACAAAACACATTTGAACCCCGCTGAGTTTCTCTGTGAGAGGCCAGTTAATGGTCCTGTCTTGAAAATACAAACAGCACACAAACGCACGGCTCAACACACAGTAGCAACCATTGTTTCTGCCTCACATCTATCCGGCTATGTCACTTTGTCTTCAATTCAGAGGAGTGTTATTAATAATGAGAACTGATGCATGAAGAGTAAATGTTCTCTGTGAGAAAACTGACCCCGATTTGATTAACTCCTGATCTGGAGTCCTGACCTCCGATTTTTCATCTCAGTGTTTACTGAAGAGAAGGAAGAAAGACCACTATTTAGTTTATTGTTCAGCCCCTTTTTTGCAGTTATAACGCAGGAATTTCATACAATATTTGCTAACATCACTTTTAAAAACATTTATTTGTGTAAGGCTTTTAACCTGTGCTGCCAGTCGATGCTTTTGGACACTATTTAATTTCTCATTATCTGTAATAAAAAAAATGTTGTCACAGTTCGCATTATCATTGCTACTGACAACAGACCTGACAACGCAATGTTCCAATTTGTTTTCAAAATTACGTACGCCTGTGGCTCAGAGGTAGAGTGGGTTGTCCACTAATTGGAAGATTGGGGTTCGAACCCCGGCTGCTCCAGTCCAAATGTCGATGTATCCTTGGGCGAGATACTGAACCCTAAATAGCTCCCAATGGCTGTTCCATTGGTGTGTGAGTGCATGTGAATGCTTACCCAGGTAAGCCAGGTTACCCAGGTGGCACCATGTATGGTAGTCTCGGCCACCAGTGTGTGAACGTGTGTGTGAGTGGGTGAATGTGACGTGGTGTAAAAGCACTTTGAGTGGTCGGACAACTAGAAAGGTGCTATATAAGTACAGTCTATTTACCATGTATGGTTAGACATGTGTCACATACGGCGACTAACATAAGGGGTCGTTTCGGCAACAAAGATACTTGGTTATGTTTAGGAAAAGATTGCAGATGTCACCATAAAACACCTGATTTTGAGTGGCACAAATGGCACAAACACTGGTTTCCTGGGTCAAAGTCTGGTGTTTATTGGACCCATCCACCTCCCCTCCTGCTCACCCTGAGTGAACCTTCACACTCTTTTAGCAACGTTTGTTTCTAGTAAAGACACTGATGGGTTTACATTTGAGTTGGTGGAAAGCCCAGTGCATCTCACACAGACACTAAACGGTGCCTCCAATGTCATTATAGTGATGTCTGGACACTGCCCAAGCAGTGTATTTTTCCAGTGGGTCTTCTCCTTAAGATAGGCTCGTAGTGTATGTGCAATCAAATTTACCTTTAAACAGTATAATGTTTGGTTTACAGCAAATTGCCCACTTTCTAAATCCTGAAAATGGCCATCAGTAAGCTATCATGGTATTGTTGCCATGTGTTTTCCACCCTCTGCCGCACAGTTACCCTGGATTGTTTGTAAATGGAAAAACTTATATAGGGCACACTACTTGCTGCATCATCCCTGAATGTAGACACTGAACGTAAATAGTGACGTTATTCCAAGAGATACTGGACTGTAACATAAACACTAGTATTGCCACCCAACACAACACCACATGCTGCACCCTCAGAGAAGATTTAGAATTGCTGTGACTACAGCAAAAAATGACAAAGAGTTATTGTGGAAAAGCCTTCGGAAAGCTATTTGCAGAGCATAATTAAATAGACAGATGTCACTCATTAGAAAATGTGCGAAATGTATTCTCAACCTGTCTCAACTAGTTTGAAGACATCAGGAAAAATAGAAACTCTGTGTTGAAGAGAGCTAAAAAGGAAATCATGTTTTCGATTTGTGCTGGATTACTTTTAATAAGGGACATCTGTCTTTAACAAAACTGTTGAAAGCCATTTGCGCTCAAATTTTTACTGAACAAATAATAAATAAGGCAGATTTGCACTGGATTAAAATCATACTCGACCACTGCAATTACTACGTAAGAGCAGGGCTGCTGGCAGACAGATTTGTAGGAGACTGTATTTTTTGTTCCAGTGCTTATGAAAGATGTAGGATAAATAAATGTATGAAGGTTTTCATGGCAGTTTTTCCTTAAACACATTTAAGGGTCGGGGGGTGGTGGTGCCAGGTAGCCTGGGCTGGCTTCTGTAGATTAGAAGGGCTTGTTATGTCTTCCATACTAACATGTTTTTATTCATACAGTATAGCTGTATTTTGCTCCGTAATTGATCGTTGATTAGTTTGATTTGAGACAGACTTGTGATGACAGCCTGTAGAAATAAATAAACTTGAATGCGAACGAGCATTTCAACAACAGCCGCTATTATTGCAGCCAGGGACTTGGAGAAAATACGCATTTAAATCAGTTCCACACTGAACATATAAACAGTATTTAGCCTGATTATCTTCACCAAACTAGGAATGGATGTGGATAATGCTTGGCTTCTTCCCCTGAGGTTATTTTGTAACGTCCAAACCATGAACCGTACAGTTTATGTATTTCTACACCCTGATAAGGCCTGATTCTGGCCGAGAAATGACTTCTACTAGAGCATCTTTGTTGGAAGTGATCTGGGTCAGTCAGTCTTCATCTGGGATGCCGGCCCAGCACTCTCACTAACCACCACTTTGTTTCTGACGCAGGGAAATAAATAACCGCCAATCGGAAATTTGTCTTCCCAGTCAATAAGTTCAAACCTTTTACAGGAACGTTCTTTTTCACTTCCCACCGGACCTTAGTAACCTCTGATTGTGTATTTTCTATGTGTGTGTGTGAGTTTGTGCATATTTATGTGCATTTGTGCAATTATTGGATTTGTCCAAACCCATGGCCTGAGGTCGAGCTCACTCCAAGCCACGAAAAGCATGAATCAAAAACCACGGGAGCTCAGCCAGATACACAACAATGCTGACCATAAATATTGAGAGGAAGACACACCCCAAAACACTTGGAATGCCCCGTGTTTGGCCATGTTCCTTTCTAGCTTTTCGAACAAAAAGAATAATACATTTTTGCATAATTCTAATATGATTTCTGTATTTTTTTTCTGCTAATAGAAGAAGACGATTTGGTGCCATTCAGTCTCGTCCACCATTAAAACTTGACCATAAAAAGAGAGGTTGTTTATCCTCACTTCACTGTGCTGAGTTATGTTTTCATATCAGCGCTGCATGATATGAAGCTCCACTTCCTTCCAATCATATCATGCCCACAGGAAGAAACAGAAGCTGTGCAGGAAATGATCCCTTAAAACATGTAACTTTATGGATTTTGGCGCATTGAGGGTCCAAAAGTGTTATTTTTCTTCTTTAAAGCGAGCCTGCAAATGTTATCAAGTCATTACCAAATGGGTATTAGCCCAAACTCTGTGAAGATTAAATCGTCCATGGGAGAGGTTCTTCCTGATGACTGGACAAAAAAGACTAAAGCTGGTTTTATATTTGACCCAGCAGTGAAGGTTGTGATTTTTAGCTCACCATCAGATTTCAGCCACAGATAGCGCCAAAGCATTAAGCCTCGTCATGCTTTAATTATACACTGTATTCCCAATGGTGACCATGTTTGCATTCTTCCATTTACCCTGTAATATGGAGCAAGAACACTGTAGAACTGGAGTTACATCCAGGTAACTCCTATTTCGCCTTGTCTTATGCCTGCAGTCAGCATGTTCATGTTCTTTTATATACTGTAATGAAGAACTCGCCATTAGGGATGCATGATAGTATCAGCATTCCATCGGTATTGGCCAATATTGGCTTTAAAATTTACTATTAGAATTGGCCAACATGGTTTTTCTTGTTTTGCACAATGAATGAATATTACATACACTGAAGAGCGTTCTATTTCATGTCTCTATCCACTGGTGGGCTATCACTATAAGAGTATACATGCATAATATGATGTGAATAAAAAAGTGAATATGTTGATATCAGTATGAGTTATTGGCACAGTTGTTATATATCAGCATATCGAATATCAGCAAAAAAAATCCAATATCGTGCATCCCTACCCCTTATAGTTGCTGTAGCCCTGAAGTGTAGCTACATTGCCGAGGAGATAACCTACCCATGGTATACCGTCGGTGGCTATGTGAAAAGGTTTTAAAGCTAAACTCTTCAGTGCACAATTCTACGTCTTAAGCCATGCTAGATGCTCTGTGAGGCTGCACATAGACACAGTGGCGCTTTGAGCTAAACGCTAACATCACAAATTTCTTTATATGGTCATCTGCTCCAGGCACACTACTGCAAGTAGCCTACACTGCTACATGTAGCTACATGCTAAAGTCAAGGAAACATGTAATCCTGGTCACTGATGTTGTTAATGTCTCCCCAATTTTGGGTCATATTTCTGCTGGAACATGTCCTCTTGTGAAGACTTTGGTTTAGAGGCTTTTATATGGGATTTTTCACTGTAGAAGGAGCTGATATAATCCGTTATAGTGATTGCTGCAATGACAGTTCAGAGATGCTGAAAGCACAGATGCTCACATAAGGGGTGCACAGGTGTTCCAGCCATAGACTGTATAAAATAATGGAGTGAGGGATGGATCTGACAGAAAAGCCAAGGACATTATCTGCAAACACTGCGTCACTCAAAGTCACCCACCCTTAATTATGCCTGACTTTAAACCTTAATAAAATGTAAATGGGTGAGTTATATAAAAATTCACTACCTGTAAATTTGTCAGGAAGGGGGACATTAGCTATAGAGACCAAAAATGTTTTTGTAAACATGTTTATTTGGCATTTTAACATGGTTGTCAGTGGGGACTGACTGGCTTCTGGAGCCAGCCTCATGTGGGTGGTCAATGAACTGTAGTTTTTGGCACTTTGCACTGGCTTCATTTTTCAGCCTTGGTTTTTTTAATTAATACATGTAAAAATGTTCAACTAGAAACCATAAAATACAAAAATGAACCTGAAAATGATTGTAATAGCTCCTCTTTAACTTCACTACATTCAGAGAAAGTATGTTTCAAGCCTTAAGTTGTACTTTTTCTAAATGTAATAACGTTTTAAAAGTAAATGGGAGCAAGACTGTTGTGAGTCTTTGAGAACGTGGACAAGAAAGATGTGTGTGTGTCTGTGTGTGTGTGTAGCAGTAAAGTATCATGGCCACTGTCTTAGTGTAGTGTGTTAGCATGCCAGTCAGCATTGAACACAAAGTACAGAGAGGCTGAATGTAAATGTCACAGTTTTGTACGTATCTGGTCATAAACCAAAGTATTGTATAAATTAAAATGTTGTTGCTTCAGGAAATGTTAGGTGTTCACAAAAGTTATTAAAACTCATCTTGAGGAGGGCATAAATGTCTGTACCAAATTTCATGGCAATCCATCCAAATAGCTAAGGAGATATTTCACCGTGAGCCAAAATGGCTGGTCGACTGACCGACCAGCGGAGTGATTGACGATGCCATCCTGAGAGTTATGCTGCTAGCATGGCTAAAAGACAGAGAATCATCATTCATACAGTCCTGGATAACAACTCAACCACTGACTACCATTATGAACAATTCCTAAGACCATTTATCCACATTTTTTCATTCATACTTTCTATTTATTTTATTTTTTATTGCATGTTTCCTCAGCCAGGAGTGCAATACGATCCAGGGTCTGTAAAGTTTAGATTTCAAAATGATGAAAAATAAGTGCATGAACAAAAAAGCCTGTGTGTGTGTGTGATCATTGCAAAATAAGAGAATCTAACTTAGAAAAGCAGAGGTTCAGTAAATGGTCTGTATCCCTCCCTGACACTGATATCCTTCAGCAATGTAAAATAAATGGCTCCGGTAATGTCTATTCAACATTTCTCTTCCTCTCCCTCCTGCATTTTTACCAAGCCAGGAAAACCACATGCGCAGTCTATACGATCTAGCCCATATCTAAAGACAATACAGACTAGCCTTCCGACCGGAGCGCCAATAGGGCTTTTGAATGGCAGTCAAAAGAGATCATGTTTTGTATCCCATTTAGCGGTTTGGGAGAGGAAAGACGCTGGCGGAAATCAAAGAAGTGTCTTTGTGGAAACAAAGATCATCTGTCTCTCGTCTTTTCTCTTTTGACAGGAAAGAGAATGTCTGAGGGTTGTGATTAATGAAAGTATGGTGAGGGCACACTCAGTCAGGAAATATGCACACACACACACACGCACACACACACACGCACACACACACAGTCAAACAGAGCCCGGGCACCTGGAGGAGGCATGGATATAATATCCATCATAGTGAGAAAAGATGACACATTTTGTGCAGTGAAACGTTAGCCCCCACCAGCCGGCTCAGCTGTGAGTCCTGGGGCATTTATCTTTGGCAGGGAGACACACACACACACACACACACACACACACACACACACACACTGAAGCTGGAGGAGCTTCAACTGTCATCAAACGTTGAGGATGGAATCTTAGTTAGTAAGAATAATGGTGTTATTATTACAGTGAGGTAATGGCAGATGGAGGAGCCAATGTCACACACATCTATAAACACACATGCCCACATACACACACATCACACACGATACACCTGTTCACATAGACACGGAGAAACACACCCAGACACTTAAACAAAACAGACATACACACTCGCCCTTACACCTATGCACACGTCTGCACCCAAACATAGAAACACACACAGAGTCTGTAATGGAAATATAGCTTTTTACTCCAGTTATGTGGAACTTCACATGACATCCAGAGTGGTGGCGACTGAGCGCGCTCACAACCACCACCGCCTGTCTCCAGTGTGAGGGTTTGGACAGCCGCTGTGCTCCCCTGCAGGAAGCAGAATTAAGTGTAAATGTGACAGACGCCGAGTTCCTCTCACCACTCTGTCATTACTCTCGACATTATTAGTGTTGATATTGGAAGAATTTAAAGTTGCTGCGGAGCCGCAGATACTCACACTGGTTGAAATAAACCTCAGCGGGCGGAGCCACAGAACCACAGCCTGCTCTCCAGTTGGCCAGGCAGATGTGCTGTATGGTCCATACAGGCAAGGCTGATTAAAAGAGAGGCAGCAGGTGTGATTCAAGCTGATGGTCAAATTCCAGTGAGAATAGACAGTAAGACTCAGAGGTGGGACCAAGTTATTGATTTACAAGTCACAAGTAAGTCTCGAGTCCTTGCAGTCAAGTCCCAGGTTAAGACAGGCAATTCCAAGGTTAAGTTCCAAGTAAAGCAAGTCCTGAGTTAAGCCCCAGGTCAAGACTGACAAGACCCAAGTCAAGTCCCTTGTCAAGACAGGCAAATCCTGGGTCAAGTCCCAGTTGGTCCCAAGTCAAGTCCCAGGTAAAACTGATAAGTCCCAAATCAAGACATGCAAGTCCTGAGTCAACTCTTAGGTCAAGACTGATAAGTCCCAAGTCACACTGACAAGTCCCACGTTGAGACAAGCAAGTACTGAATCAAGTCCCAGGTCAAGACTGACAAGGCTTAAGTTAAGTCTTAAGTCAAGACAGGCAAATCCTGAGTCAAGCCAAAAGTCAAGACGGACAAGTCCCAAGTCAAGTCCCATGTCAAGACAGATAAATTCTAAGTCAAGTCCCGAGTCTAACTGACAAGTCCCAAGTCAAGACAGGCAAGTCCCGAGTCAAGTTCTACATCAAACTGACCAATCAAGTCCCAGGGCAAGACAGACAAGTCCTTAGTCAAGTCCTAAGTAAAATGGACAAGTCCCAAATCAAAACAGTCAAGTCCTGAGTCAAGCCCCACGTCAAGACTGACAAGACCCAAGTCAAGTCCCTTGTCAAGACAGGCAAGTCCCGAGTCAAGTTCTACATCAAACTGACCAGTCCCTCAACGCAGTTTCCTAAACAAGTCATAATGCTCTCTTTATCAATCCTAATACAATTTTAACAACAGATTAATAATACAGTAAATTTACAAAAAGCATGAATGTTTTTACAAATTGTGTTATTTGTTCACATAAGTGCGACATCATAAAAAAATGAGCTGAGCTGACATTGCACTTTAATAGCATATAGCAGTATCAACCAGAGCCACAACAATGAATTTTGTATGTTTCTGTCTTGTCTTGTTGAATTTACCTCAACTGGTGGTGGAAACATTTCTATAATTTTCTTTTCCAAAATTTGTAAGACAAATTCTGTTAGACCACTCGTCCTTTAAGTGACATTGTATATTGTTGCATGTTTGAAATAAAAAGAGTTGATTCAGGAAATAAATTGATTCTTGGCACACCTTTTAAATATTATATTTTTTAATCTTCAGGCTTGAGGGAAGGCATTAAATATTAAAAAGAGTTTCAGTGAAGTCACAAGTCATTAATGTTAAAGTCCAAGTCGAGTTGCAAGATTTTGTCATGTTAAGTCTAAAGTCATCAATTGTGTGATCTGAGTCTGACTTGAGTGCAACTACACTCAGATTTTAAAGAAAGAAATGCATGTAATATTTTATTAGCATAAATAATGACAATAATAATCTACCCTGGAACTAACAAAAGTGATGATATGGATTTACTAACAGGATTGGATTCCACCCATATAATCACTTCTAATGTTGTAGAACTTCATTAGGCAGCGTTCTTTAACACTATGTTTAGTTTCCTGTGAAGTGATTGTAGAAGTGATTGTCGTATAGGCCCTCGTCACTGAACCACATAGAACTCTGGTTCAGTCTGTGGATACACAATTACTGCAGCGGACAGAGTCGTAATAATGACAAACATGCAGGCACATATGTTAGTACAGTGCACATCCATACATCCACAGACGGGAACACACACACTACATTTTAGCAATCTGATGGTCTGTCTGCTCCGGTAATAGCCAAGCAAACACAGACAGAAGTAGACTGATTCATCTCTAACGGAGGACACACACAATAAGATGCATTAAGCGTGCTGAACTTAAGTAACAGATGAAGAAACAAAAAGCCAACAACAGATTCCCTTGTTTCATACAGTTGTAGTAATGTGGAGGATAACTGTCAGTTGAAGAAATGCAGCTGAAGATTTGGTCTTGGAATAATTGCAAAGCCCACACACATGCACATGTATTCTGTATATATATTAGGCTGAGACGCACTGATTCACTCTTGAGGCTGTGGGACATGAAGCACAATAACAAGTAGTCATACTGTCACCAACTGAAGCTCTGCACTGCCATCTTCTGGCTCTGGACATACTGTGATAAGAAACTGCATAGGATGCATTTGGTTGAGTGTCCTTACAATCATTACAATCAGCAAATATCCAGAACAGGGAAAGCAAATGCACAAAGAGCAAATGATAGAATATTTAGTTGTTTACATCAAGGTACAGCAAAATTATAGAAGCAACTATGTTGAATTTTAGAGCTGAAATCTTTCCCTCTGTCACTTCTTCTGTACAAACATTGACATATCAATGGAAGGTTAACTCAGCACGCCGATAGCTCATAGCAACCCTTTCTCCCAGAAATGACATCGACATACCACTAATTTGCAACGACAAATAGGTTTGAGAGTAACATGCTTTAATGGCAACCAATTTACATTTTCTTTGTTGACTCTTTGAGAAGAGTATGATTTCTTTTCACAGATAATCTGTCCCATTTAGTTGGCTACTGTGTGGATGTAGTGTCAGTTTTTATATAATTTACCAACTGCTTTGACAAGGAAATGATAATGAAAGTATTTTCCAATCTGCATAATTTTTGGACAGAACATATGTTTACTGACCTCATATTTCATTTTCTTTCCAGCATCTGCACTTGCAGTACAATAAGAACTAAAGCATATGTTTCTACAGTTAGGTGTAGGCACTCGCAGAACTTGGTTAGATAAGATTGTGGTTTTGCATAATATTGAAAAAGTCAAAAGTGACTTGAAGCTTTTAAACTGATATGGCAAACTTGTTAGAAAACAGGTGCTTATTACACATTCATCAGTTACAGAGAAACATTATCCTTCATTCTGAGTTTTGTTTGTGTCCACATGATAAGTATGAGTCCAATATTCACTCTCTTTTAGCTCTGTTTTTGGTCTCCACCAACTCCTAAGAGAAATATCTGGTTCTTTAGCTGCTAAATGCTCGAATGCTGTAGGTTCACCAGTTAGTTGCCCGCTTTTTCTACATTTTCACTGCATGATTTGGCATGACTCAGCTAAACTCATCTCACTCCTCGTAGCCTACCAGGTTCTTTTTGTTACAACCTGAATGTGATGTTTCCTTGTTTTCAGTTTTGTTAGTATTTCCTGTTTTATTTTGACACTTAACCTTGTCACCTCACCTTCAACATGACACTTGCTGAATCCTTTCATTCCAAACCAACAAGAGGAACCGCTGTATTTTGTCAGTTGTACGGCATAGTGCATGTAGTGCACGAAGAAGTTCTGCAGGCTCCATTTTTTGAAAATCTGGGTTCAATGAATAAAACAATTCTGGTAGCGTGGCTATTTAAAAATAGTGGGTCTGTGCAGGATGTCCTTTGCTGCATTGGTGCTAATTCTGTCTGAGTTTGCACCAAAAAAAAGTATCAGGTGCTATCCAAAACTTTTGCAAATGGAAAACCAAAAAAGAGCGAGTTGAGTAGAGTCATGTTGTACAAAGTGGGTTTTTAGAGCTTTTTTTCTGAAAACAGCTGCCTGCTGCGGCCACAAATAACACTATGGGAGCGGTGAGAATGAACCAAAAAAGTAATGCTGTAAATCACGATTAAAAAAATACCTTGCACTGTGTATTGTCCAGGCAGCAATTACATTTCATTGGAAGCATATTTGGCAAAACAAATTAGTATATAACAGTAATTTCTGGGCACCTTTATAGTACTTAGGGAAGTAGAGAGCATTTCCCTAATTAGGTTTTTTTAAATGAGCCTGGATTTAAACCAACAACTGTCACATCATCATGTTGTGGTTATTCTCTGTGTCCTCTAAATGACTCTGCACATACATACACACTTCTGCCAACATACATTACAGACACACCGCTTCACTGATCTTTCAGCAGGTTTTCATATAACGGATCTCATCCAGGTTCCCTTCCATGGTTGTATTTATAGGGTCTGAGGTCAAGATTCATAAATGATTCACAACATGCTGAAAAGATTCTTTGTAGCATTAAATTTGCCAAAAGGAAAAGCAATAGGAGACAGTGCAACAGGTGGAGACAATTTGACCCATAGGTCAACATGCATTATGCACACACAGTCTTCTTCTATGCTTACATGCGTGCATCCATCCTTTATTCAAGCTCCAGTGCACATTGTAACAATCTGTACATGCTGTGCATCAAATCATCCATTCCAGGCGGTGATTGAAACAAGATGGACGCAGCGCTGGGTGGATGATTTGTAAAATACATGGCAACAAATTATTTACAGGGACCCTTACCACCCAAAAAAACATTCACAGTGAGAGGAGGTTGAGTTTTTACTGGGACGAAGGAGACTTTTATGAGATGTGATGGACAGACACACAGCTGAGATTTATGGCTCTAGTGTGGCCTGCTCGTCCAAAGGGATACATTAAGGGAAAGA
This sequence comes from Epinephelus awoara, assembly GCA_035609425.1. Lineage (NCBI taxonomy): Eukaryota > Metazoa > Chordata > Actinopteri > Perciformes > Serranidae > Epinephelus > Epinephelus awoara. Next base: position 13,468,789 of record CM069313.1, read on the forward strand.
TGGGAGGGAGAGATAGATGAGGAGGAAGAGGAGAGGGTTGAGGAGAAGAAGAGGGGAAATAAAAGAGCGACAGCAGAGAAAAAGAGTTCTTTTCATCCACTGCAATCATCTTAATGTCAAATAAAAGAGCAGTGAGGATTGGTCACAGTACATCCCTATGCAGACTGAGTTTTGAGTTTCATCTTTAGTTTGTCCTTGAGCACTGACGCCGCTGTTAGAACTGTGAAACACATCCCACATATTACATTTCCACATTCTGCAGTTTGAGTTTATTGGACTGTTGTTCTTGATCCCTGTTACTCTGCAGATGATGACAAGGAATGTGACTGTCTATCAGTTTAAAGAGGAAGTGGGAAGCACACTGACTTTTGTGTGTCTGGAGCAGAGCTGCTCTGAGGACACAGATGATCTTCCTGGTTGGTTAAACGTCAGCTGGTAAACAATAAATGGTGGAAACAACAGAGCTGCAGTTTTAGGCAGAAAATTTACTACTAACTGAAAGAGGGATGCTAAACATTCATTGATGCTGAACTTACAACATTATCAACACCAGTTATACTGAAGAATACACATTCACTTTATGCAGAGAAAGTAGTACTGGATGAGAGGATATTTGTGACTTCAGGGTTATCAATACTACAGTTCGACATGAAATTGGCAGATACAAAGGCCTGGGTCTGGAAAAAAGAGCCTGTAACCTTTGTAATGACAATTAGCATTCATTTGGAGTTGTGTTGATAATTTGCTTTGATTGAGTTTCTTTGTCAAAGCTAATTTGCTTCAGCTTGATATATTTAGTTTTGTGTATAATTTTGGTAACAGGACACTGGCAAACTATGTTTTTTTCTAAACCTAACCACATGCTTTTGTTGCCATATCTAATCATTTGACCTATGTAGCATTTTATCTCTGTTTGTACTTCAGACCATCTTAACATTATCTTGAGTTAATAAATTAAATATAAATCTGAGGAGAGACTGATTCCTGCCACCGTGTTCTAAAGCTGCACTGCATCCTGGTTAGTGTTCCTCCTCCTGTCTATCTGTCATCTATGTTTGATAAGGACAAGCACACACCAAACAGTTAAACAGAGCCAGAAATGAAAAGCCTTTTAGCAGCTTGAATATTTTAGAGGATATAAATCGGATAATGAAGCCTGGATTTTATGATGTGGTCACCACTTGACCGGAGTTCCTTCTTCGTTGGTTTCAAGCTTGCTAACAAAATATTGCTGATCTTTAGCTCCCGCCCGCTGAAATGATTTCTGTCTCTGGAGCAGCTGTGTGTAAAAGAACATTTTCTTAAAGTAAAACTTCAACCTGAGAGTGCTAATGGGGCCTGGGGGAGTGGTCTGGGATGGAGAACGGGGCCTTTGGGGGAAAAGAGGCAGGCTGATGGAGGGCAGGACTGAGAGCGTAGGGCTTGTAAAACTTGTCTGGGGCTGATGCGGTCTCGCTGTGTTTCACGGAGGCTGATGTTAACTGCTGCAGCGAGGTGGAGGGTCCGAGCCCAGTGTGTTTATCCTGGACAGGAAGGTAGCAGGGTGCACAGAGAGAGAAAGAGAGATGACTCTGGATGATCCAGGCTCTGACTGCAGATGGGTGGGCTTTACTGTACGTGTGGGAGTTGTGCTGACCGCATACGTTCATGTGGCGGATGCTCATGCCACCCAGCTGACAGAATGATTATTGCCTACACAATGTACTCACACATCCATAAGGGACTGTCATATAGGATGTAACTCCACTCCTGCACTGTAAAACCCATCATTTACAATGGCTTTTGCACTGCACATAAACACATTTTCTTTATCCATCTCTGCAGGATACAGACCTGCAGCTCAGCTCAGTTTTCCAGATACAACAGAACATGTGCAGGGACACTGGTAAAAGAGCCCTCTACAGTATAGTGTGGCATCTTCACAGCACATACAGTGTGCCTCCTCCTACTGTAAAACAACTATCCTGCCCTTGATTTATTTTCCCTTACTCAGTTTTCTCATGCATATCTGGGTGGTGCACTACATCAGGATACAAACCATAAAGTTGCAATGGAGCGTTTCATTCAACAGCACAGGACATTTGGTCCATTAACACAGCCGGTTCAATGTCCCCATGCAGGGTTGGCCTGTGTGGAGATTCCTGACCTCCTGCAGAGAATCAACTCTCTTATCTCACACTTGACTTGAAAAGTTTTACCAAGTTAGCCATTAGAGGCTGAGTGGTGTGAGAAGTGTGTGTGTGCTTAATTAATTGTCCTGGGAGAGTTGACTGTTGTTCTTAAAGGAGTAACATCTAGCAGTGATGATTGCAGTTTGTAACCAGATTAAACTTCTCCCATGTGCCAAGCATGAACTCTCGGGTTAGGATTCCTTCAATGTTCATTGTTCAGGAGGTTTTTACAGGGAGCCACAATAGCCCCTTTTACACTGCCAGATTTTCCGCGAATGTTGGGCCGTTTTGCTGGCAAGCTGCAAGCGTTTAGACAAACAGAGCCGGAATGGCGAGTTGATCCGAGGTGCCCAATTTTCCGCCTTGTAGGGTAGTCACATTGGCGGAACCCTTTTAGTTTAAACAGACTGAGGCGGCCTTCCGCAATGGGAGGGGCTGTTGAAGACTTGTGGGAGAAGCTGTTGATGACGCCACACGTGCGACCCACTGGCAGTGGATAAATAGGAAACAGCTGTTTACACTGTTAACCCTGCAAAAAAGGTTCCATGTTTCCACCTTTTTTTTCATAGGGATGACCTCTTCCCTCCCACGTCACTGTTTACATCACACGCTGAGCTACACATTTTGTTACTTGCTCACGCCCCCCATTGCCCCGAAAAAGGCACATTCTGTATAAACAAAAGTAGGTAGGCGGCCTTTTGCCGCATTCTCCGAATTTGTTTTTATACTGCCAATGCTGAAAGAAGACTGATTGGGCTTTCCTGCAAATTTGCACAATTCCTGTTTAGAAAGGGCTAATATCTGCAGAGGTCCTCTCTTAAACAAACAGCCCTAGCAATTTAAATTGGTGAAAAGAAAGCAGTTTCAAGTTAAACTGCTAACTACAGTGGTCAATGTAAAAACACAAATGGTCCTATCTAGAGCCAGGGTTTGATCTGTCCATTCAGAGCTACTGTAAAAACATGGTAAATAGGCTGCACTTGTATAGCGCTTTTTTAGTCTGCCGACCTTTTAACACTACATGTCACATTCACCTTTTTACACACTATACATGGTGCCAAGTGCTACACAGCATCCATTCACACACACGTTGAATAGCCATCAGGAACAATTTGGGGTTCAGTGTCTTGCCCAAGGATGCTTCAACATACGGAGTGAAGGAGGTGGAGATCAAACCGCCAATCTTCCGATTGGTGGATGAGCCGCTCCGCCTCTGAGCCACAGCCACCCCACATGGTGGTGCAACATGGTGGACTCCATGTACAAGGACCCGCTCCCTAGGTAGATACAAATGGCTCATTCAAAGGTAACAAAAATAAGATGATTCTTATTTATAGGTGATAAGACAACACACTTATTATATCATATTCAATTTCTGCCATTATATTCCCCTAAATCCTACTCAGGGAGCCTTTAAATCCAACTCTGTCCTACTTTGTGCAGATGTGCTTAATGGGAAAAAAATATCAACAAATACCAAGCCATAGTTGCCCAGGAACAGTTCCATTAATTTATTAAACAGAGTCAATTTCAGCATCAGTTTTTGGAATAAAACTCTTAGTTTGAAGAAAGGTATTTGCACATCCAACTGTCTCAGATGCAGGTGCGTTTAGAAATATCACTTGAGTCCTTGAATAGAAAATCCTGCACACCCGGAGGACCGAAATGTTAGTGTTTCTAATTAATTGTGAAGCAGAGCAAGGGCAGTGTGAGGGATTTTCTGTTTAAAGACTCAAGGAATAAAACTCTTCAAATGTTAAAGCCACAGATTATACTGTAGATTGAACCACTGTTGTATGACAACATTTGGCAACAGAAAGGAGAAACTGTCTTATCTGGCTTTAATTTATATGTTTTTTATTTATACATCTTACCATATGTGAAACAGTGGTAGGCTCTTGTGTGATTCTTGTCTTTGGCACTACTGAGCTCCTTCCCCTTATGTGAGCCTCGTTAAGGCTTACATCATTAAGTCGCACAATACCTCATCCCTCTGCTCTTATCATCACTGTAAAGGGATTCGGGGATATTAAAGTCCCATCACTCCTCTGTCTGTTACAAGTACCATTCCTCCCTCATTGTAAGTCCATAACCAAAATTCTTGGCCTTGAACTATGCAGAACATCGGGCCCTGGCCTAACCTCCACTGCAGGGAGACTGAGCCTCTTTCCTTTTGGCCGTTTGATCCTTTGCACAGATGGTTTTCTTCAAGAAAAGGTGCTGAGTGAGAGGTGAAAAACCAGGTTTATGGTATCAAAAGAACCCAAGAATACTGACCGCTTACGCTGTCCTGCCAAGAACGACTTGGGCTAGGGGGGGAATGAGCAAACCAAAAGGCTCTGACTGAAGGTAAGGATATTAGTTGTTTTTTTATTGAGACAAGAGCCATAATTGCATATAAAATGATTTTTATGCAGTTCACAGATTTGAAATTTTCTGAATGCTACTTGCCATGATGGTAGCAGTAGAAGCCTATCTGTAGTTTACATGTAGCAAATGGTTATAGTGTCCGTTTTCATATATCCCTGTACTTTGTGTCTGGGAAGAACCACATTTTTGGCTCTTGATCCTGGCTTGGGGCATCCGCCATACTCTCCACTGTGGCACAGACAGTCATGCCCTCTTGAAGGTGTATGGCGCCACAAAGCCATCCTTGCTTCTTGGCGGCCACGTTTTCCATGAGATCCACAACAGTGACAGACCCTTTCAGGAACCCAAGACACTTGACCCAGCCAGAGCCAGCAGGGATCATTTAGTTGCACCTGTAGATGTCCCCTAACTGGACAAGCAGGAGTGACTCTAACCCTGGATTGTTGTGGAGGACCGTAATCATGCCTTGCTTAGTGAAGAAACATCTTACCTTGAGGACATGAGGGATGCCTGTGTTTGAGGTTAGGAGCACCACCTGCACCATCCTGCACACCAGCTGGCAGACCATCTTGACCAGGTCGTCCATCCGGCTACGGTCTTCGTTCTTTGTCTCGTGGTCTTCTCAAACTGAAAGTGGGGCAGGCCACAAATAGTGATGACACTATGACCTGAAGTAGAAAGGGACATGCAGATGTGGCAAGTCCGCATACAGCATGCTACAGCATAGCTACTTAAAGAAGTAACATAGAAAGAAGTAAAAAGAACTACAGAAGCATTTGACTGCTGTAAAGATGTTTTTTTTTTCATAAAACTAGGCTGTGCATGCAGTGAAAAGATGTAAATACTTTTACAATTGGTGCTACCTGACAAGAAAAGAATTGAGAGAAGGGTTGTGACATTTGTTCTAGCCCAAGAGGTAGAAAACCTACAACTACCACAATGCATTGCAATGCACTTGACCAATAAATGCTTAATAAGTAAGAGAGAGATTAAGTAATGCAAGTTTAGCCATTTAATCACAGAAAACAATATGGCAGCGAGCTGTTAACAAACAATCTCAAATTACAGTTAAATTCTAATCTCTTTCAGCCTTTGTTTTTACAATACAGGAAACAGTATGGCACCCATTTCCTGTTTGCAAAACATATTACAGCCAAACAGTGCGCTAAAATATGTTTCTGAAGATATTTTGGGTGAGAAATAGGCAATACAGTGAGAGAATCTTGGTTTGTATTTGATCAGCACTGCCTAGTTGTATGGTTTGATCTGAGTGGGGCTCTCTCTTGATCCGCTTCTAGACTCTTTGTGTTTGTGGTGGGGGTATACAAAAATGCAGAGGTATAATCTGTAGGTTGAGCAACAGACCTAGAGCCAGCAAAAATCTGCAGATTTGAGCTGAGATTTGAGCAGGGAGATCTGGCCGGTGATAAGATGGAGGGAAGTTTACCACAGTTGATTTACACATACTACCCACATTGTTATGATACAAAGCTGGTTGAAAATCGGCAGGGTATCCCTTTAATCCCACAAAGTTTAAGTGCCTCTTTAGTTTGTTCCAATTCATGAGAGAGAAACTTTCTTTGATCATGATGCCCAGTGTTACTGTACGACTCTCTGGTTTATGTGCGTTACACTGTACGACCTCGCCCTGATGACATAGAAGAGCGTAGGCTTATGTGCCAAGGCTGAGCCCCAGACAGCCCCGGCCCAATTTAACCCCTGCTAATGACTAATGTCTGTATACATTTATGTGGTGCAACCCATTTTATTTTAGTAATGCATAAATAGTCATAACTACCAGGGGTGTCGTTGTTAGGGGAAAAGTTTACCCAAGGCCCTAATGGGAGGGGGGCCTCAAAAAGCCTGGAATGAAAAACTTGTTTTTGTTTGTACTTTTTTATTTCTAAGAATTAGTGTCATAACTAAATTCAAATTGACTCAATAAATCGGTCAAAAGACTGAACTTTGTATTAAAAAATGGTGGAAGCTTTCTGAGGCCCTTCTCACCCCTTAAAGGCCCAAAATGGTTTAGTCTGCCCCTTCACCAGGATTTATCTCCAAAGACAGCTAGACCCGAGTGATTGATTGCTTATGCTGCTGGAGCACCAACATACATGATCAATTCTTTCTCCAAGAGAGGAGGTCCAAAAAAGAAAAGAAAGAAAACAAACTGACTTTGAATCAAAGGTGTTTGAGAGAGACATGGATCGAGAGAGGAAAGGCAGAGGGGGTGCTACGCCCCTGATAACTACACTTAGTTTGAACTTGCAAGCTCCAGGACTGCAGAATCTTTAGTTGTCCAACATACCTCTTGTTATGAACTGACACTTCTTTATCTTATTTTAACAATTGAGAAATCTTGCCTCCTAACAAGTCACATAGTTTGCTAGCTAAGAACATTAGCAACTGAGGTAAATAAAATTCATAAAAATGGGTTATCACAGGAATACATGGTAATTAATAAATGTGTGACAGGAGCATTCAGGGTAACGATTTCTTTTACTTGCAACAGAGACAATAATTATCGAATGTGATAAACTTGTCAGCTGCTTTTCAAGTGTCTTGTGACCACGACGTGCCGTCTATCAGCTTTAATTGGGGGTGCTCAGCAGCCAGCAGAGAACTGTTGATGTAGAGTATGGCTCACAGATGTAAATGGGTGTAACCAAGTGTGAAAAAGGGTGTTACTGAGAAGGAGTATGAGACATATTTCAGTCACCTTTCCCAGGATAGGTGGATCCTGTCAATACATCTCTTAAAGTTCCACTGGGTGGAACTGAGTATTTATTTCAAAGAGACCAGGAAAGCTGTAAATCTCATCTAGTGAAGTAATCGCTGAACCATTGGCAGAAACCTTATCAGCCCCAGGCAGACATATCATGGTGATTTTATGCTATGGGGAAGTAAACACACGCCAAATTAACTATTTAATGATGTTTAAATACTGTATCTCTTTCTGCTGAGTTTTGACACGTGAAGTATCGGATTCCTGTCGTCAAAATGAGTAAATCTTTCACGATCCTTTCCACCTCATGAACCGCAGCCCAGGCTCCAGCTCGGGGCTCCGCGGTCCTCTCGTCAGGTTGTTTTGCTTTCCTGAAGCAGCGGAGATGTATGATGAGGATTTCCGCTGAAAGAGCTGTTGAATTTCCCCCTTGTGTGTTAGGCAGCTCTCCCCTGGGGCGACCTCCCACACTCAACAATGTTGACACGTTATGAGCTCGCCGTATAACTCTCCTATTTCCTTTGATACTCTCACTTTCCCTATAAGTGTAAGTGTTTGTGTGTGCACATGTGAACACACACCCTCCGTCACCCTCTATCCATCTATTGGACGTATTGAACTCCTCTTTGACTCCCTTTCACTCAGTTACCTTTTCAGTCTCCTTTGCCTTTTTGACTTCCCTAGAATTTTGGAGTTCTTTGGCTGACTGCTCCCTTAAAATGTGCAATTACCATTGTTTTCATTTTTAAATATCGACCATCTTGGTCAGGATATAATTATAATTAGGATATCCTTTTCCACTTGCCAGTAATAAGTCACATTTGATGATTTCCCCTTCACATTTTAAGCAGAACTGGAGGGCTTTTTCCAAGAGTTTGTGCCGCTGGATGCTTGGCGTTGCAGCCATGGTGATGGATTTGAGGCCCTTCTCAAAAACAACACAGCTTAACTTTAATCGTGGCAGTCCACTTTACACATTAGCACAATCAATTTAATTGGGGAAATTGCTGAGCGAGAGGTGACATCAAAGACGGAGGCCAAACGCATGCGATTGCCCGGCATCCATCGCTGCCTCTAGACGGGGGCCGTGCGTCACGGTGGCTGCAGTGGAAAATGTGAATCGTCCACAATGCCTTGTAATGCAGAGAGAGGTCTTTGAGGCCTGCCAAACTGCATCACTGTGCCCATTTGTCTGGGTGGTGTTTTTCATGTAACTTTGGGGGTCATGGAGCTCTAGCATGTGACTCAGGAACAGAGATGTTTATCCATATCCGTGTGTCGGAGGCGCTTTATGAACTTTTATGGTTTTAGGAGCCAGATTCTCGTATGTCACATTCTCCTTGCTTACATCAAGGTAAGGACGAGGTCAGACCAGACGACTCGTCGGAGTTCCAGTTACTGTATAATGCTGCTCTTTGTAAATGTGTACAATGCACAGTGCCATGTGCCACAGTATGTAGGTGGGAAATTGTCACACCCTGCATGTGTGTTTAAAGTTGAGTTTTTAGTGCAGACTGGAATAAAAGGTTATTTTTTATATTTTTCTGAAAGCAGAACTGATCTTTAGCAAAAAATAAGTGGTAAGGTTTAACCTTACAGCAGTAGTAGTTTTATTATATCATTTATCATAAGCAGGTCATTTATATCATATCTAATATATACTTCATATTGTTGATAATACATTAACAGTGTATTTTCCTGCCAAATTTGATTGTGGCTTGCGGAAAAAATAGACCAGATGCCGAAACTATCGCTGCAGATCTCATGTTGGCCACAGAGCTCAGGGCCATTGCGCGCCTTGTGTAGACAGCCCCATTGCTCAACATAAGCGCCAAAAGGAAGCAGGCAGTGCTCCACAGAAATTTGGCACACTTCATGGTGTTTCTGTGTACAGTGTGAACCCAGTAGTCAGTATAAATAATATTGACTAATGCAGCATTAAAAGAGCATATGCTACATTCACAGAATATCTATTATTCAGAACCTTAGCCAGGATTGTTTGCTCACGGTTCTCAACAAGGAGGTAGCTTAGCCGGCTACTAGCAGCTAACAGTGCTAACAGCACAAGCAGTTACGCTTTCATGACAATAAGCAGTTACTACCATACGAGCACAGTTCAGAACAGTGGCCATTGGTTAGCCAGTGAGACACACACTGGGAGTCACAAGCCCTAACATGCGTGCCTAGCTGGACCATCTACTGCAACAAAGAGCAGATAAGCTCAGATTGCAACACACACAGACTTCGTTCTCTTCTGAGGGTGCTATTGATCCACTATAAAAGTTTAAGCTGCTTTCACACGGCTGCCTGGAATCCATCCTGGCAACCACCTAGTGGCAAGAAAGTTGCAGAAAGCTCAGTTTCTCTCCTGGTTGTCCTTATTGTTGCTAGCTTTGTTAATTCCAGGTATTCAGACACTAACAGTATCGGCTCAACCATCTTGTCTTCTTTCTGCTTCCGTGATGCTATTGATCGCCCAAAGCCCGGCAGCAACCGCCAGAAGTTCAACACAGAGTTCATAAACTCTGTGCGGCAGACCAAAATCTGTGTTTGTTCACTTGGGTGGCAACCGGTTCATACTGCCCCTACTGCCATGTTGGAAATGTTTTCTCTCCGCCACCTTCCTTTCGTTGAAATGACTACTGTAGAGGTGGCATGTTATCATGCAGTGTTTGCGAAAGCCCCATTACATAGTAAACACTCGTTTGCTGCTAAAGTGGAACACCACCAAAATGAAATATTCCAATATGTTATCTCCATGGAAATTTCAATGAATCTTTGTGAACATGAGCAACTCTCTCTCAAAGCCAGAAACCAGAGAAGTAAGTCTCAAACTTGTGATGTTGCAGAGTGTAAAGTCTGGAGATGCTCCAAAGACAATAAATGGGAGCCTGATTCTCTGGACCCACAGAATGAAACGCAAATAAGCTTTATTCTACTGTAGTGTCCTCAGTTCTGAAACAGTAAATGTACCCCTATACTCATTGCCCTTGTTGCTCTCAGTGTCATCTAGAACATCTTTCCTAATTCATTGCCTGTGGAGCAGCTCTAGACTAGAAATTTAGCACTCTGGCCTTTGAGTTTGGGAGTGAGTTGATCATGTTTACGTATATATTTGGACTGACTTAGACCATCGGAATATCATGTATGAATTTTGAAAATGTGCATAGGTCCCCTTTAATGCTCTGAATATCATAAACAGCTCCTTGAATGATTAGAACAATTATACAAGTTGGATCACTGGTATATCGTCATAGTGAGAAATGAACTGAAGAGGTTAATACAGTATAAACATGAATGATGTCATCGTATCTGAATCGAAAGTAGCAGAGGCTGTGTTTTATTACGTGCATGGAAATTCAGACAACTTTTCCGAGAAAAATGTGATAAAGTTACTTCTTAAAGGAGCCACATGATTGGCTGGGAACACTTGCCTCCAACACAGCTACCATGGTAACTTTTTCATAACTATAACAACAAAAGTCAACCAGCAAATAAATGGTGCTTTCCTGTTTTTTTTTTTACAAAAATCATGCTTTTTGTTATAGTCTGACACAACACTTGGCAAAGTTAACAATGGCTCAGTTCCAGCATTTTCATTTTTGGTAAAGCACCAAAGAAAAAGTCCACGATAATACTCTGTTAGCACTTAATGAAATGTTCCCCAGTGTGTGCAGTCACGCACCTACGAGGTTGTAACAACACAATGCAAGTGCAAACAATCAAAGTTTGCATGGTTTGGATGCTGAATGCACGGTGAAGAGGGTCATCCACACCCTTCGATTTAAACTTTTTCCATGTATTAAACATGATGCAGGTCTTGCATACTGAATGCTTGGCTTACAGGAATTAAATTGCATTAATCCAAAAGTAAGAAAGGTCTATTTCACTGTGGATTAAATGAGCTAAACCATATGTAGATGCTCCACATATGGTTGTATGTTCATTTATTTTGCACAACTCATCATGCAACCTCAGCCAGCCCTTGGTTGAGATCACTCAAGCACAGCAGGAAGACAGCGATGTCAGCAGACAAGACCCGTGGAGGAAATCCATCTCCGCCTCATCTCTCACTCATCAGTCATCACCACGTGCAGTGACCTAAGCTGAGGCTGCAGAGGTCAAGACCACGCTGTCCATCTCTGTTACCCTGTTCATGAATAAACAGAGGCCAGTGTATGGGTGTGCGTGTCCGTCAGGGCGATTACACGCACACAAAAACACACACAAGCGCTCACACAGCCTCGTGCCGACTCCACTGGCATAATTAGAAACATTTGGGATCATTTGCAAAGGGAACACGAGCTCTGATGGGATCCAGATGCACTACTGGGTTTCACCGAAATACAGGAACCCTTATTTACGAGGGGCCATTACTGGCTCCTCACCCAGGGAGGTGTGTGTGTGTGTGTGTGTGTGTGTGTGTGTGTGTGTGTGTGTGTGTGTGTGTGTGTGTGTGTGTGTGAATGTGCTGCTCACTTTGTCCAGATACGAAAGGAGTGTTTGTTGGTGGATCATCCATATTCAGGTCAGACTCAGGTTAAATGCTTTTGTTATTGTGTGATTGTGTATTCACTGTAGTTCTGAACACAAAATGTGAAACTCACTTGGGGGGAGTCGGAAGCAGAGGCCAACACACAGCAAAGTTTAAATTCATTTTAATGATAGAGAAATGCAACATATTCTCCGTATGTGTGGACTTCTCTTGTGTCTTCAATATTTCTATCAATAATTCTTCTACAGTTGATTTCAGTTTTTTCTTCAGTTGATGTCGACAAAATGCCTCTTTCTGATTTCCTGTGGAGGACAAAAAAAATCAGTTAGTTAATCAGTTAGCATGACAAACTGTCAATTAAGAAATTAAACTCCACAGCACTGATGATTACTGGTCGCAATACAAAGAAGGCGGGTGTTATCACTTGTAGCACTATGCTGCCACCTTGTGACTAAGAGATGAACTGGTAATAAAAACTGATGCTTTTAGAGCAGTGGATAACATGAAGTTATGGACTGAACAAAACTGTTGAGTATTTTACCTAAAGTGTTGAATATGAGATAAAAAATGCTTAGGTTTGGATATATATGACTAATTTAATTTCAAAGATGGTTAGATTAAGCTTTAGATGAGTTTGATTGTTGAGATCATGAAAAAATTTGATGTGGCTAAAGTATGTGTGCCTCCACCTGTAAATGTTGTATGATTGTATGAGGTATTGCAATGGAGCAACAAGGCATAACCCACCACAACAAGACCCAATCAAACAAAAGAATGAAGTAATCATGAAGGTCAATGTCATCTGTTTGGTTTATGTGAAAACCTGCAGGGCACTGACTCTTGATGGAACATAAGAAGGTCTGTTTTAGGAACGGCATTAGACCACTGACTGCAGAGAATTTCAAAATTTCACTCCTGTTTTGAAGTTCTTAGTCTGGCGTTTTGGCTTTCGTAATCTTGGAGTTTTGGAGCCAGAAGTGACCGTATTTGGATGAGAAGGTGGAACTGTGGAGGAGCGACGGGTGGATCTGATCTGTTGGCAGACAGGCTGTCACTCAAAGGGGCCCGCCCTTATTTATGCAGAAGTTCAACCAAATGTAAATAGGTAAGTTATATAATAATTCATCCCCATGGAGTTGTCCTGAATGAGGAAATTAGCCATAGAGACCAAAACCATTTTTGTTCCAGCCTCTAAACATATTTACCTCTGCCGTAAAATTGGGCATTTTAACATGGGGGTCTACGCAGATTGACTCGCCTTTGGAGCCAGCCTCAAGTGGCCATTCAAAGAACTGCAGTTTTTTTCTTTATTTTTCAGCCCCCGAGTTGCCGCTTGCTTCAGACACCTCACTATCCACATAAGTGAGTGTTCTGAAATACTGTAAAATCATCATTTGGTTGTTATAATAGCACAGACGGGTCTTATTACCAACACTTTGGTACATCAGTTTGTACATGAAATTAACGTTAATACCAAGTGTTTTACTGACATCAGTGTATTTTGAAAAAGACTGTATGCATGTAACGAGCAGAAACTGCACACACCCTGTGAAAGCGGAGGTGTATTTTGAAAGACACAATGCATGTATTAAGTGTAAACTGACACAACGTCCCAGAATGTCAACAACAGATGCAGGAGGACACCTAGCACGTCATATGTAGGCCCGAAAGTCAGCTGACGAAGCGGTGATATTTGACGAGTTGGGATGAGAATGCCTTGAATACCAAGGAAATACATTCTTCAAAATCTATGTGACTTATAAATTCTCCATGAAATCATCAACAATCAAATACAATCCAAAAGACACTTGTTTAATAATGTCATTATGCACCTTTTTTACCCATTTACCCATTTTTTTTGACTGTTGCCTCCACAGGTCCATCCACCTTTGGCCTCCAACCATTCTGGTCTCCTCTTCTATTTCTTTAGTATGCCTGGAAAACAGACGAGACAAAACTTTGCTATTAGAACTGACCTGAGTTATGGTTGAACTGACGACAAAACCAACAGCAAGCAATAATTCAGATCCAAAAGTTGTGGTGTAGCACCATGTCATGTTGTGTCATCATGCCACAGTTAGTTACATTATGTGTCTAATATGTGATATTAATGCTTGGCTGCAGTGTTTGAGGTGACTGAAAACAGTTTATCCCTCTGGACTAATGTACACCCATTAAACAGATTCTCTGTGACAATTACAAGAGATGAAAATCTGACATGACAGCCCTCAATAAATAAACTCTAAACTCTGTCTGGTCATCAAGAACGTCACAACATGTTTTGTCGAGTCACATCTTGTCACACTGTGAAACATCACTGACCTTTCAGCAGTGTCAGAGTCCATCAATAACATCAGTTTAGTGCACTGATCACATCCCAATCGGTCAGTCTTTACTTGGTTTGCATCACCACTGCCGGACTGATCAGGAAACACAGTGTTGCTTATGAACATCCCATGATGCTGGTACAGTACGACACTGTCATCTCTCACGTGCCAGTAAAGTGATCGATGGAGGGAAGGATCCCTACAGAAAACACACAAATAGGTGAGGAATTTAAGTGTGTACATGCATATGTTAGACTGTGCTTGTACATGCTACATAGTGAGGACCAAAAAAAATTTTTTAGCAACAGAGTGAGGACGTTTTAGTAAAGTGAGGACATTTTGGACAGTCCTCACTTTTTGAAAGGTGTGCATGTGTGTGTGTGTGTGTGTTTGTGTGTGTGTGTGTGTGTGTGTGTGTGTGTGTGTGTGTGTGTGTGTGTGTGTGTACCTGGTGCAGGTCGACTGAGAGTCAGTCGAACCTCAGGTGGTGAAGTCTTGAACAGCTTTAGCACCCTCTACAGGCAGAGAAGAGAATTTTTAACAGCAATACCACAAAGTGAAAATACCCCACTGCAAGTAAAAGTCCTCTATTAAAGTAACTTAAGTAAAAGTCTGGTGTATTATCAGCAAAATATACTTCAAATATCAAAAGTAAATGGACTCATTGTGCAATAAAATGTTTCCTGTCAGTGTTTTACTATTATATATGATGTTTTTGGATTAATATTACCACTGCATTCATGTGTATGTTAGATTTTAGTGTAAAAGTGTAAAAAGTTTTAGTGGTTATGCTAATTTTAACTCCTTTATATACTTTATACTTTACTTTATACTTCACGGTATAAGAAAAACAGCCCTTTTTCAGCTTTGTGACAATTTCCAGCTGATTCCATACAGTTTGTAAAGAGTTTATTTAGCTTAACACTTAATCTTTCAGTTTATGACAAGACTTCAAGGTACATGCTTTTCACAGGGCAGGAGGCTGTCAGACAATGGGCAATATTTGCCTGTAGTGGAGTGGAAGTATTAAGTTAAATAAATGGAAATACTCAAGTTTAGTACAAGTATCTCAAATTTGTACTTAAGTACAGTACTTGAGTAAATGTACTCAGCTGCATTCCACCACTGACTGATGTTTTGTAGCATTTTAAAACGCACCATTTTCATGCCAAATAACTAGAAAAAATGTATATGTAACAGTATTTCCTTTATAATCTAATTCTCATCAAAATAACATCTAGGTCATTAGATAATCCACAATAGTTAAAAGTAGAAATTATATTTTCAAATGCGTTGATATGTTGAATATGGTCAGAATATTGAACAATAATTACATACACTCATACAACAGTATGATAGTTATCACAGCAGACATTACGTTTAGCTCTATTACAGTCATGTGTCAAACTGACAAATCATCATGAAAATGATAACAGGTACATTAGATAAGACTAAGTCCATTACATATGAGCAAATAAAGGATTACTAATGAAACTCATAAACACAAATGTCTAGACTTAATTTAAAATCTGCACATACTGGATATGACAGCTCCTTGAGTGACTGGCCATTGATGGCCAACAGCACATCTCCCTCCTGGATCCTGCCACTCTGCTGGGCAGGCTGGCCGGAGAAAAGCTGCTTTATCCGGACCAGGCTGCCAAAGTCCCGAGTGGGCGGATCCAGCTCGCACATTATGAAACTGAAGCCTAGGCCGTTGGCACTCTTAGTTAGAGTCACTTCCTGGGTGTTGTCTGAAAGTTTGGAGGTGGGAGGACGGGGAAGGCAGTAATGGGATAATGACAAGGTGAAACACGATGTAGACGTATGGAAGTCAGATATTAAAGGGAATTGGAAGGAGGAGGTAAATGGGAGAAGAGGAGGGAAGGAAAGAGAAAAGATAAAGTTGATTATCTTTTCTTTTAGAATCTTCATTAGATGTATATTTTAATTAATTTTGCCTTGTCAAGGTTTAAACATAAAACTGAATATGCAAGAATCAAAGCGGAGTTGATATTTGGTGTCTAGTTTCAGACCTTGTCACTCTGCAAGGATGCAACAAATCTGGGATTGGGGAGTGATGGTAATAATTTACCACGGGGAACATGAGTCTCAGAGTCTACAGGTGAATGCTATATGGTGGTAGGTGGGTCTTATGAAATGTTTACGCACAGCAGCAGTGGTCGCAAGTCACCTAGTTACAGCATTGTTTTGGGGAATGCAATCTAGCAACAGGCACGGCAAAGCTAAAGAGTGAGCAGAGCAATGATGGCTTAAGGCCTGTACACTTTTTGCTTTTATATGCAATTTATTCATGTTAATATAGTTTTTTTCAACTGTTTTTTTTTTCTTTTTTCTTTTTTGTCCTCAGTACTTTCACACAGAATGCAAACAGTGCACAGCCAAAATGTCACAATGGGGGAGGGAACAAGGTTGAATTTCTAATTTTTCACACCACAAATAAAGACATCAACCAATCACATAGTGCAAAACAACAACTCGTAAGCTACGTACGAAACAAGGTGGCAAACTTTATTATACCTTTCAACCTTGACAAAGGCAGCACATACCAGATCTACTTTCTTACACTGCATATACTTACACTGCATAACTGTTAACCAGAGGTAACTCAAATTTACTCAGAGCATTTCACTAGGACGAAACTCAATAATGTATGAGGCAGTGGAACGGTCCTTCTCTTTCTCTACCTTGTAAAATGGGGTGTTGCCAAAATCTCTTTTGTCGAGTGAGGAGGAAGAAGACAAGGTCATCATCACTGGATGATGTTGAATCCATCACTTTTTTTCTGAAAAATGAGCTGGTGTAAATTTATTTAACCCTTTCATTGAACAAGTGTTGCAGTTGTTTTGATGCGAAATATTCACAGGTGAGTATTTTGCATTTTCAGGTCACGCCTCCATGTGCAAAGGCCTTTATACTGCCATGTAGAGTAGCAAAGGATGTGTTGGATATGCAGTATGTTTCATTGAGAAGAACATACCATTTGAGAGTAGCAGCAGACTCAAGTTCTCTGCCTAAGATAGCTAGCAGGCAGGATGCTATAAAGAATGGATACATTTTCTATTCCCTTTTTGTTTGTTTTATACATTTAGTGACTTTCAGTACTTTCAAAGCAATAGTTCAACTTTTTGGGAAATATGCTTATCGCTTTCTTGTTGGGTATAACAAGATCAATAGCTCTTTCATATATTTCTGGTAAACGTAAGGCTATAGCCAGCAGCTGGTGAGCATAAAATAGCTAAAGGTAAAAACTTGTCATTTTTACCCTTTGTTTTTTCTATGTCTAAAACAGATAAATTATAACATGTTGATAAGTGAATTGTAGATGTATCGGTTAGCAGATTTTCAGCCAGGCTTGTAAGGCTAGTTCTTTCTCTATTCTCCAGTCTTTCTGCTAAAATAAGATAAGCTAAGCTAACTAGCTGTACTAGACCTCTTTGAAGCCAATTTCATATAGTGGCCAAACCATAGAATTACAACTTCTGGATCACTCATGGTGAATCCTTTACAGGTGCGCATTTTCCACTACAAAAGATATATGGTCAAATGCATCTCAGATCGGGGGTGTTGGTAGAGTAGTGGATTGTACCGGCGCCCCATGTACAGAGGCATCGCCTCGCTGCAGCGAGGTTTGAATCCGGCTCGCAGCCCTTTGCTGCATGTCAGTCCCCACTCTCTCTCTGTCTCCCCATTTTACTCTCTGTCCTGTCAATAAAATAATCTTTTAAAAAAATGCATCTCTGATAACCTCTGCAAGATGTTTGAGTGATTGGATCACAGTGCGTTTTGGTGGTTCTTTACGCCTGTATTTAGATCTGTTACCTTGTGATCAAGCCCCCAGAAAAAGCATCGCACTTTGAAGCCAATTTTATGTATTGGCCAAACATGAAACTTCCAGATCACACACTTACAATGTAATAGAGATGTCTATAAATCAGATCACAACCCCCTCAAAATGACCCATTCATGATTGGGATTTGATCCATTCTGTACAGTAACATTTCCAAAGTTTAGAAGAGTCTGATTAAGCATGATTAAATAATTTTATCCCCATTCAAGTTAGCGGAGAGCTAAACTGGAGGTAAGCTGCTTGTCTGCCGCAAGTCCCCTTGTCGTTGGGCTCTAATGGCCCAAGACAAGGGGAAAAAAACTTTGTATCACTGAGTAGCTTTCACAGGAATGAACAGGGACCCTGCCTCTTATGCTGTATCCACTTCTCTTTATGTATCTGTGGTTGTAGCCAGATATTTACCAGGGAAATATCAAAGTGGTGTCAATCTTTTCACGTCACTCTCAACGAGAAAACAAATAAATGTATTTCCAAAAATGTCAAATTCATCCTTGAGGTTTTTGTTTATCACATCTGTTAAAAAAAATAGCTAAACAAAAATGTGCCAATTCAAAATATGTTCAAAACAAACTTTCTTCATCACAGAATAATTATTTTGTCATAACAAGATATTTTGACTTGTTACATCAAGATATTAAAAAAAAAAAATCACAGTCAAGATAATGAAATCATTACTTGCATGTCCTCTTCATCCTTCTGTAGACATGATGGAAGGCAACAGTAAAATCAATTATAAAACCATTTAATATCAATTGAGATATATTGTTCAGTAACAGATACATGCATGTAGTTACAAAAGCAACAACAAAGACCTGTACAAAAATGGGTAGGTGAGACATTTTAAGGGTTTAGATGTCAAACGGACATTGGTTCATGTGTCTTTTTTAATGGTTGCCAAGATGATAAATTGTCTCTGTGCTATGTTAAAAGGTGTGATCTGCCTGTCTGTGTGAGAGTAAAGAGGAGAGGTGCAGAATGACATATATAGAAGGACAGGCCGAAGGATAAGGGAGGCCAGAGGGATAAGAAGGGGAAGGTCAGGGTCAGCAAGGAAGATCAGGATGTAGAGAAAGAAGTGTGTTAAAGTTCACCTTGAAGCAGCCAGGCTAACCTGGCCGGCTATTAATGCACAAAACAGCTTAGACAGGGTCTCTCACGCTTTGTGATACAACATTCTGTCGCTCCGAGGGAACTGCAGATTGAGCTATTGGTAATAACTATGGGAAGTTTGCAAAAGCCCAAATGCTCCCTGCAAATAATTCTGAGCAGATCCCAGAAAGAGATCCTGGGTGTTCTGTTTGTTGAGGCATTTCTATGTATTTTGTGCACTTAAGTTTAAATTCAATTTGTCTAAAGCTAAACTGAGTTTTCCTACCTTCAGTGACAAAGCTGTAGTCCCTGGACCGGTCAGAGATTGTGTTTGGACTCGTGCTGATGGACGAGCAGCTGTTGATCCTTAGCCGGCTCGTAGCAGGACTCATGCTCTGATTGGACCCACTGCTGTTGGTGTCTGCACTGAGAGAAACCCTGGGTAGGTTCATCGACATCCTCTCCAATACTAAGGTTACCACCTAAAAAAGAGGAGGACAGACAAGAACGTGATCGGGAGGAATGCAAACAAGAGATTTAACACACACTACTAAGGAGAGGGAATGGACCAGAAAAGGTCTCTGTTGGGAAGAATGGAAATAGATGGATGCAGCAGAATGGTATAAGAGATAAGTTTGAGCAGTAAAGGAAACAGTCATGCTAGAGGCTCTGTAAAGCTTTGAGTTAAGTACTTACATCAGCATGCTAACATGCTTACAATGACAATGCAAACATGTGTAGCAGGTATGTTTGTCAACCATCTTAGTTTAGCATGTTAGCATGCTAACATTTGCAAAATAGCATTTAGTGAATGCTGTGTCTCAATGGTCGCCGTCATGCCTACGTAGTGGACCACATGTCAAACTTGTAAAATGTTGACCGTCTAGCGTTACATGTGTATTTTTCACTACCACTACACTGTTGTCAGATATAAGCCACCATTTTCTTTACTGTGTTAGGCCTAAATCTGTAATAATTTGGTACTGCAAACAATAACACAAATGCTAACATTAGCTTGCTAGCGGTGCATTTTGTCATCAGACAATGACTTTACATATGTTGTGGCGTATGCTATATGGCCTATCAGCTTAGTTAACATTTATTGTTTATTAATGTTCAACTGTCATCTTCAGTGTCGAAGATTTCAGTATTAGATTTGTTGTCAGTTGCTTGACAAGTTGTACATTTTCACAAAATGTGGCAGCTATGAACTCAGTAGAACAGTCGGGGCATCATTCGTCATGAGGGTTCATTCTCTGCAAACCACGAAGGTGTGTACAATATTTTGTGCCAGGCCATCTTGTACATAATGATCATCATCATCAGTGTATATGTCATCACTGGTATCTGATGGTCCTCTCACACTGACAAAATACAACATCAGTCACAAGTCATCCATTACCTCTCTTGTTTTACTCAGACACTCCACAGCCTGCTGGTAGGTGAAGCCCTGGAAGTTAATCCCATCCACCTCCAACACTCTGTCACCTGTAACACAGAAAGTTTGGAACAAATAAACAAATACATTGATTAGATTTCCCTCCTCTGTTTGTTTCAGCTCTTTACATTGCTGCATCAGATCCTTGTGTTGGGTTTTATTTCTGGATTTTAATATCATTCTTGCCCTACTGAAAGCATCAGCTAAATGCCAAAATACACACACACACACACACACACATACACCAAATTTCCCAGTCTTAATGAGTGTTGAATATTAGTGACACAGTGTTAAACGGAGTGTTGTTTGTCCACTCGGGGAGCTGTTATGGCTCCGGGGAAAGATGCTCAAAAATAAATCTAAAGTGTTGAATTTAATTATTTGCTGTAGGCTCTCATTTCCTTCAGTCCAAAAAAGCAATTAAGATAACATAACATATTGTCTACCCTACATTGTTTATCTTCCTGTTTTTTTAGTTACCAGCCGTGACAACGTTGTGACAGCTGGTATTGTTTTCATTTTGTGTGTGTGTGTGTGTGTGTGTGTGTGTGTGTGTGTGTGTGTGTGTGTGCCATCATGGTAAAATGTGGTCCTGGTGACACTTCCTGTAGCAAACACTCTCACAGAAGCTGTTGTGAGTATTTTGCCAATATATGTCTATCTGTCTGATTTTTCAACACGACAGCATCACAACTGTGCAAGACGTTATCATTAAACTTAACAGATGTGTAGTTGAGCTCAAATTGAAGGCTGAGTTTAAAGATGGGTGTGGCCTTAGCAAGGGGGATGGAAGTAGGGCGTTAGGCAGTGGGTAAGGGGCCACTGGTCCCTCCAATTTACACCCCTGGCCCACATTCGTTCTAAGTTGTGGACTGCAGTGTTACGGATGGAGTGATCCCACCGCAAGATGGCCTTTAGTTATAGTTTCATCTGAGTGTAATGTGTAATATGCTTCTCATTATTGGTACTGTATGCCTGTAAGTTGCAATTGTTTTCCTTGGTCCACTGGAAGAATAACTGAGGTTTTATATGAACAACACATATATTTTTTTTTTCAATTTTAGAGGGATGGGTTATAAACATTCAGTTCAATGATTCTGTGCTCAGGATGTCTAATTGTCAAATTCAGAAAGTGCTAAGGACTTTGTGCTAAGGTTTTTGTAAGTCTGCGGCAAATCTGCAGAGTTCTCATGTTGTAAGAATTCAATAAATGGCGACACTGGAGAGACTTCAAATGTCCGTAAGCAGGTCAAACATTATCAAACCATTTTGAGAGGATTCTCCACAAGTGCATAAGGTCTTAACATTGTTGGATTTGATACTTGACAGTCATACCTGAATGTATACGTCCGTCTCTCTCGGCAGCCCCTCCTGGAACAAGGCTTCTGATGTAGATTCCTCCATTTCGAAGGTTAGTGTTGACACCACCCTGAAGGATTAATGATGAAACTTTCATTCAGGACATATCTCTGATAAACTGATGAGTAGGAGGGAAAAGAGTGTACAAAGACATAGTTTCACTTATGGTTGTTATTTTGCTATTTGTAGCCGCTCAGTTCATAGCTGCAGTCATCAGTGTGAGTAAGGTCACATGGACCAACCTCTCTCTGACCCGATCTGACCAAGATGCACTGTGATCTGATCACTCAAACCAACTGCTGAGGTGGTCTGGGATGCCTTTGACCACATGTGAACACTAATGCACACTGATGTCTTCCTGACAAGGACTACGTCATCAATGCAAGACATGCTAGTTGTTTTGGTGAGAGCCAATAATGCTCTATAACTTGCCCATTTTACAATGAGTTGGACAAAGTTTTGTGTGACAATTCATTGTTTTGCCCTATGGAGGGAGAGGTGCTGGATTCTGCTTACAGCGATATCTCCAGCTGTACCAAAACAACTGCCAATGTAACTGACAAGAATGTGGATGTTATAACTGAGCACAGGCCATTTGATCTTCTTCGAAACACATTTTAAGACCAAGTGTAAACAAGGTCTCTGTAATCCTGTCAGATGTTAATCAGATTGCGTAGAGCAGACTAGACCCACTGCTAGAGATCAGTTGCTGCACTAATTACTCTGACTGACTGTTCATTCTTGATGTTTATATAGGAAAAACAAAGTTGTACAGTGGCCCTGGTTTTCAATGCACTGCCACTTCAGATAACATATGCTAATACAAGTTAGGCAAAAGAAAAAACATCTTTCCACATGTTTTCCACATCAGTCCGTGGACATATACTGATATAACATTTAAGCCCAGACTTCTTCTCTACCATTCACAGCTACTCTACATCTTTTTCAAAATATTTCATGAACTCACAGAGATGCTGATGCCCAGACTTCCTGATATCTTTCTGAGCTCCACGGTGATCTCCTCTGGCCTGTCCTGAAACCAACACAGACAGAAACAAATCACTTCAGTCCAGATTTGTACAGATACAAGTACAAAATCATCACTACGAACAACATGTAGGAAGCACAGTTAGCTGCTTGTATTGCTAACATTAATCCTGGCATCCTAAATGTGGTCTTAAAGGTTATAGATTTCTTATTGACCCTTTAAATGATTCTAAATAAAGATACTGCCACAAAAACACCAAACCATCACCATGATTCTACCTGTGTACTGAAGATTCGTACTTCTCGGGGGACGTGTAGCCTGTTGCCGGTCTTCGGCGTCATCATGACCGGCATAATGTCATCCAAGCTGTAGTCTCCTGATCGACTGTCTGTCATCAGTGTAGTGTTGCACTCGTTATTCCTCAACACAGAAGAGCGCACACTGTTTGGACTCAGGCCCACTGTGGATACAAACAACAAGGTCAGTCCTCCATATAATGAAGTATAAGATTTTGTAAATGGTGCCAAGCTTTTAGACTATCCAATAAGCACTTCTGACAGAGTATAGCTACAGGCCCCTAAGAAGTTAGAGCCAATAGTTAGTTAGCTTAGCTTAGCTTAGCTTAGCACAAAGATTGAACATAAGGGGGAAGAGCTAGTTGTCCATGTTTTTTGCAGTTAAAAAAAGACAGCATGTAAACTAATAAAATTTGGAGGTGTTTTCAGGTGTATTTTGTTGTCTTTAGATTGAGCCAGGGTAACTGTTTTCCCCAGTTTCTAGTTTTTACACTAAGCCAAGCTAATGGCTGCTGTCAGTAGCATTTGACACACACAAACACAAGAGTGGTGTCAGTCTTCTCATATAGTTCTTGGCAAGACAGTAAATTTAAAGGCAGATGCACCCAGGTTTCTGTCGCCAACAATGCTATTTACACCTAGGGTGAAAATAGCCAATGTGGTTCTGTACACCAAGGTGCATATGTGCATTTGGCAGCTTTATACGTCCTAGCTAATTTCAACTCAAACAGGTCTTTCCTGTGTGAAAGTTCCATGCTTAACCCACTCAAACACCGCTGTGGCCTGTGTCCCTCTTTATACTGCGTCACCTGACTCTCTGGCGGTACATTTCTGAGTTTATTCTCGTAAATAAATCACTTTCATCTCAGAGAATATCTGAGATTGACTCGTATTAGCCCTAACCATCACCTCTTTGTCTTAATCCTAACCACTTCTGACCTTGACGTGTCAGTGTGACAAGTAAGCTACACACTGGGATCAGAGACGGGTTGTAGGTATGTAGCCACATAGCTGCAGTGTGACTATTCTCCCCAATATTAAATCTAATGTGGAAACCCTGAATAACTCAATTTATTTATTTAATATAAGCAAAATAATTGTGACACATGCTGTTTTAATATTTAAAATGTAATGAAATACATATGGACAGAACTCTGTCCTAACACGTACTGATATTACTGATAGAATGTAATGTGTTAAACATCTGAAGGGTCTGAAGCTTTATACTGTGCGATGAGAGGTGGAGGATGGATTTGTTTACACCCTTGAGAGCAAGATGAGTCAACAAAAACTGACATTTTGGCACGAAGATAAACAAGTAGGATGATGATGTAAAAATACACCAGCAGTTTGACATATTATTATATACAACAATAGAGCTACACAATGCACACACAAGGCACTACGCAGCACAAAGAAGAAAGGAAATCTCATTTTTACATGTTAGTTATTCAGAACAGGTGCATCAGTAGAACAGGCTAATGACCTAATCACCAATGTTACACGCACACACAGGAGGGCAAGGGTCAAAGCCCCAGTAAAGTAACATACAGTACACACACACACACACACACACACACACACACAGTGCACCTTTTGGCTGTGAGATAATGAGCTGCACCTCCTCAGGGCTGCTCTGCATGACCTCCGCTGCCTCGCTGAAGGTGACGCCCTCCAGGCTGATGTGGTTCAGAGAGATCAGACGACCACCTGCAGGCAAAGGTCACAGTGAAATGGTGCGGGTGTCCGGTAACAATGGAGTTTGAAGACCTCCCCACCACCTGTGAACTAATATGTGACCCCAAAAGCCTGTGACTGATTCCCACAGACACCTCCCATCCCCTCTCTGTCCTCCTT
The DNA here is from genome assembly GCA_035609425.1 of Epinephelus awoara. Classification (NCBI taxonomy): domain Eukaryota; kingdom Metazoa; phylum Chordata; class Actinopteri; order Perciformes; family Serranidae; genus Epinephelus; species Epinephelus awoara. The sequence goes on from CM069313.1 coordinate 13,493,775, forward strand.
TGCACTTTCTGGCCACACATCCTCTGCATCCATTTTGTTAAAACAGAGGAGTAAAACATCTACTACCTGATAACTGGACATATATGAGGAGTCTGCACCAAATAGAGGTGTCCACCATATGAATTAGAGGAGGTTTTAAGCGTGGAAACTAATTAATTGAGGAACTGGTGAGTGCAAAGTTTGCTTTCTAAATGAGAAAGCAAAGATCTTGCAAACAGTCAAAAGTGGAACTTCAGCAATACATTGAACAGTGTTGCTGAGGAAGTAAAAATGTCCACATGATTCTCTACCTGGTCGGATGCGTCCATCCTTATCAGCTGGTCCACCAGGCACAATGGAAGCAACAAAGATGCCCAAGTCATAATGCCCCACAGTATCCTCTCCCACTATCACTACACCTGTATAAACACAAACCACAGTTGTGTCAGTTTGTTCACCACATACACTCAACCTCGGTGAATTTGCATGATATCACTGAAATTAAAGGGATGACATTAGAAAAAGCAATTGTTACATGGCATCCTAGGCATGCTGTAGTGGTAAAGACATAAAAAAAGTCTGCAATAGTTCAAAAAATCAATAAAAACTAGTCTCCATCTTGTGAAGGGATCACTCCAGCTGTGATACAGTGATCTGCAACTTAGACCCCAACTACACATGCAGATATTTTTATAAAATGGATATTTTACTCCATGTTTTGGCCTCTCGTCTAATTGCAAATTGAGATTTTTTTTAAAAAACACTGTCTAAGGTGTAGATTTTTTAAAACTGCAGTTGCTGTTTATCTGTTAGGACATGTCAGACAGAACGTTTGAGAAACAATGATGTAATCAAGCATGCCAAGTGTTGCATTGTGCAATGAGGATACACAAGAAATAACTAAAACAATGGTAGAAGACCAGTTTCTTTAAGTTTTGTTGACTTAGTATTGCTGTAGCACTTCATGGACAAACGGAGCTGTCTGCTGCACTCACTGTTTTTGCTCCACCTTAGTGTCCTTAGCTTAAAGTCCACCAGAAACAACCGTTTTTGATCAGGTCCAGTAGAACCAGCAGAAGATGACTGTCGATGAGGAATGGAAGAAAAACCCAACTCTGTCATCCTTACATCGAAGGGGAATCAACAGTGATGTGATCTCCAGTAGGTATTTTGAAAAAGGTAATGCTAGCCTGTGCAATTCACTACTGTTGTGATGAGGGGAGACTGCTGAGGACAGCTAATGCCAAGGAGTGTTTGGAGTTGTTTTGCATTATAATGTGGACAAAATTATCTTTTAAAAGAAAGGGTAAAAATATTCTTTTTGTCAAAAATATCTGTGTACATGTAGACAGAGTCTTAAAAGAATGTTGACCCAGGGTGTAAAGTTGGGGAGCAAATGGCCCCTTCCCTACTTTCTATCCCCTACTTCCAGCGCCCGTGCTCAGACAACACCCATTTTCGCACGTTTTCACCTTCATTGTAATCTTGACTACATACCTGTAAAGTTTCATGATTGTATTTTGCACATACAGACTCGCAAGGTGAAATCAATACCAGCCCCCCTGATGCAGTTGGTAACATTGTTCTGTGTATTAAAGTGTGATCAGCTTACCCAGGCCAAGCTTTGGGTCTTTCTTTAAGGTAACACATATGACTTCTCTCTCTGACGACGACCCCAGTTTTGTTGGAGTCTCTGTAAGACAGAAAGCAGAATAACACATAAACCTTTACTTAAAAAGTAAACCTCCTAAATAATCCATCATTCATTCATATTTAATCAAAATCACAATGTGGTATAGCAGTGACATTTTCAAAGTGCATCATCCCACAACTATTGTCAACATTGAATTATTCATGAAACAAAATCACATCAGTGAGGAAATAAGAAAATGCAATGACCACAAACAGTTCAGCTGCTGTCAACTTTTTTTCTGACTTTTAACCCCAAGTAAACCCAGTTCCTGTTGTCTCTCAGCTCCATAGGCAATAGAAGTTGCAGTGACTGTGTTGATGCTGTTGCTTGTTTGAAGACCATCAGTTAGAATGAGCAGTACACTTGGTCATACCTCTGGCTGCTGGGGAGGTAGACGGTGCCTCAGATCCGCTCCTTGGAGAGCAGACTGGGGAACGCATCCCAGTGCTGCTGCGCTGACTGCTAGAGCAGGTACTACATAAAAAACAATGTGTTAATAGTGAGAGTGATTACATAATTCTGTACTATGAGACCAGGAAGTGTGTTTTCTGATATTGTTTGTTTGAAATAAGCAGAAGAACTGATATTAGCCTGAGCTGCCAGATGAATACGTACCTCTGCTCATGGAGGCGCTGCTGTTTGATGCGGGCCTCAATCTTGGCTGCGACATCATAACACAGCTTGTTTAGGGACTCATCCTGAGGTGTGGTCAAACCGCTGTCATCCTGTGGCGTCTCTGAACAGAAGGACTTGCGCCGGCTGCTCTGAGAGCGACACACTGCCGCATACTGCAAAATGTTCTCCTCTGGAGGCAAATGCAAAGAAATATGGAGGAGTTGGGAATAGACCACAAGAGAGTTTTATCTCTTCAGTAATGTCTTCTGAAGGTCCACAGAAAGGTGCAACAACTCTTGGTGAGTTCTACAATTCAAAAAGCCAGCTTTGGCTATCGTCACGGTGCAGTAACTGACCTGAGACCAGGCTGTGGCTGAGCTGGCGAGAGTTCATCTCATTGTTGAACTTGTGTTGGGCTGAGCAGAAGTCACACAGATATTTGGCTATCTTTGATCTCTCTGTGATGAAGGTGTACTTCTTCTTGCTGCCCCGGCACTCTATTACAAATTTACGCCTCTGCAAAAACATGAAGGAAAGGTTTTTACACAGAAAAAATGCAGAGGGTGAGATAAGCCACCATATAAGATAGACGGTCAATGATTGTTACCGCCATATTAATGCAATTGTTATTGTTTAGAGAGTGCTGCTAATGCGTTATATGTCACACTAGAGGCAGACATGTTACATGTTAAATGTCACACCCGTCATGCCTTTTATTCCTGGGATGCCGACATGCTGTCTAAAATAACACACAGGAGCTGCCTAATGCCACCGTTGTTTGGTTCTGTGTAAAAATACAAAGGCAGCATAAAGAAGGGACTTTGTAGCAGCTCTACAGCAAAATCTCTGTGTAAAAACGGTTGTCGATTACAGTTCAATTAGTAACTTGAGATGAAAAATATACATAGAGTCATGACACTTCATAATCAGATATCTGCATTAAATATAGAGAAATTTAAAAAGGCTAATCAGATGACAGTCAATTATTTCAAAGATTGCATTTCAGCCAATAAGTTCCACCTCTTTTCTCTCAAACTCAAAGCTCACTCAAACATGATTGGTCAATAGTTTCTTGGACTATATGGACTACAAACAAAAACCAGAATGCTTCCAATACCAAAGTCTTGTCCAAAGTCTTGTCTATTGCCTACAGATTCTACATTCATATGCAGCTACCTGTCTATAGAAACTGTTTTGGCAGCAATGTGAATTTCACTTAGTAAGAGGGAATTAGATGATAAAAGGATCACTCTGCTCACATTAGAGGAGATCGTTGCTGTCTCTCTCCAATAGAAAGTCTGACTGGTGGATCGGCAGCCATCTTTAACCTCGTACACGATGATTCCTTTGGCACAAACCCCGAGGATGATCTCTCCTTCTATGGGCTTTTTCTCACGCGTCACACGGTGGAACAACACGCCATATTCAGGCAACTGCTGACAAACCTAAAGGGACAAATGGAGACTGTGCTTCATATGATATTAACGGTAGTTATAGTTGTGCCACTAGTCTAGATCTTAATTTCCATTATCAAATTTGACTATTTTGCCACCTTAAGGAACTCGAGTTCTGATTCGTCGGTGAGCATCTGAGCGTTGTTGGTGTGAAGTCGGAGCAGCTCCTCCTGAATGTAAGGCAAGGCACGTTTCTCCATCACGCTCTTGGAAACATACTGGTCAGGGCGGTAGTAGTTCCTACCATACACCTTAACACAACAGAACAAAACCTTTTATTGCTAAAATCTTAATTAAAGCATTATAATTACTTTCCAGTAATAATACCTTACCATTTACAATTGATATGACAAAAAAACAATGCTGTGACATAGTTAAAAAATTCTATATGTGGCTACTTGTTGATGTATTCATTATAATTTTAAAAGGGCTCCTTTGAATTTATTGTAACATGTCTTATTGAAATTTGTGGTGCAAAACCTCAGGCATGCAGTCTCCACACTCTGTCTGCAGGGCCAGAGCTCCGAGGTACAGAGCAGTCTCCCCGTGGCAGGACAGTCTGTCCTCTAAAAGATCTCTCCTAAACTGGAGGTAATACTGGTGGCGGGTCTGTTTGTGCCTGATAAAGAAGACAACACACATTTCAAGGATTCAACTTTAAGAGACATATTTTATGGCTTTTTTTGTATTACCTCCAAGAAAGAAAAAAAACTTACAAAAGAGAAATGTCATTGACAAAGAATTTGACCCTGAAGAAAAGGACAAAGGTGGTTGTAGGCACTTTCTTCCAGCTATCTGGAGCAACTTTGGAAATCTTGGTGTCATTGTCCACAAAGAAGAATTCATTATCTGACCAGAGAATAGAAAAAAGAACAAAGACTATGAGTTGTCAGAAATAAAGTATAACCTCTTATCTACCTACACCACACACAGTCCCATAAAACAAGCTTTTAGTGTGTGCATGTTTCCCCACATCAGCATGTTACATCACCTGAATAAATGGCCTCGGAAATGCTCTAGTGCTCAGATAAAATGCTTCAAACATGCTTTGTGTCAAAGCAGCCTTAAACCTCTTTACCGTCAAAATAAGCAAGGCCAAAGTAGAAATGTTCCACCAGGTTGGAGTGAGCCACAATCATGTCAAAGACGTCCCCTCCTCTGGATTTCACCTCACACTTAACCAGGATGCTCTGACCGTTTGGCATCAGCACACTCAGCTCTCTCTGAGTGGTTGGAGATTTCCCTTTTTTGGACTGCAAGAAGGAGAAAATAATTTAGAGCACAGAATTAAATGAAAATAAACAATCAGACGGTTGGCGAATATGTTCGGGGTGACAAATTTCCCATACAGGTGCAGAGTAATGCTTTATTCTACATGTACAAAGGATAGTGTAAGTAATAGATAGATGCCCTTGAAGGTGTCCTTTATCACTGCACTGTGATAATGGACACCTCAAAGGGTGCTTGTACAATGGTCACTCACCAAAGAAATAAAACATAAGAAAATTCATTCATATCTTTATGCTTTTTGCCGTCAAAATCCAAAGTTTTTCACAAGTTATAACTCAGTGTCCTTAGCAACACCTAAGGGTTTACCTAATACCTGGAACAATCCTTGCCACCCCAGAAGGTTCTTATGTAATGGAAACGTTATTCACTACCCAAGTTAACAGGACAAGCCTTAGATATGACCTAACAACAGGAGATATTCTAGTCTATCCAGCTTTGGCCCAGCTGTTAGCCAGAAAGCTACTGTTACGCTTACAAGATTCAAGTCAACAACATTGCATACAGTTGAGAAACAGTGAATATAATTTGACAGTAGCCAGCGCATTAATTTAGAACAGTGACAGTTTCACTGTAAGTCCTCAATCAATATCAAGTTTTTCACAACTGAATGATTAAATATTAGCTTGTTAACCTGTTGCAATGAATTAAGAATGAGACTTTGACTATGTTCCTTTTGCTATGGTTACTCATTTTATACTGACTCATAGTATGAAGCCAGTGCATTAATATAGAACGGTAAACAGACAGCTGTACTGAAACTACTCGGTGGTGTTAATTATCAGGAATTAATGGACACCGTGCAGCCAATCAGAATCAAGTATTCAGAAGGACCATGGTATAAGTGACTGTGTGAACAAAGTTCAGACGTTTCATGAGGCAGAGATTAGGCACGGATCTATGCAACTCCACATATTTACTGATGGCTACAAGATCAGGTGTTTTACTATAGACTGCTATGTAAAGATGGACAACATGACAACTCACTAAAAGTGAAGCTGAAACATTTTGATCGCCCCCTGGTAGCTGTCCGCAGTATGGGTCATAAAGCCAGCTCCCTCCATGTTAGCAGATTGGCTATGTGCTAAATTAAACACTCCAAGTACACATCAAATAAACTTTTCCCAAAGATGGTTTCTGTCATTTCAGGTAGTTCATCACCAGTGCAAGATGGCAGCATCCGGCTTCATATTTGTACAGTGGGGGTAAGTGGAAATGTGTCGTCCATCATACATACAGTTTCTGGGTGTGACCCTTCAAACTTCTTCAAACCCTCCCAATGACAGGATCTAATTTAGTTTTTCAAGAACTCACCACGATGGATCCAGGCAGCTCCAAGACAACCAGCGGCTCATCTAACATTCTAATAAACTCAGGTCCCATGTCCTGCAACAGAGAGCATGGCAAAACACAATATACTGTCAACTTGCCGCATCACAAGATATTATCTTTTCATTGTATTATTATATTATGTAACATAATGATATAATATACTAGCCCACCTTCAGTTTCTTGTCATTCAGACTCATTGTGGAATCAAACTGTGCGAGGGATCTTGAGTTGGAGTTTCTATTACCATCCATGTACGGACTACAGGGGCTGCGGTTCAGATGCTGCCAGCTGCCGTAACTCTCCCTGTGCCGACCTCCCGAGGGAACCCTGGAGGGAAAATGAGTTTTCCATTCTGTGTCTGATGGGAGGCGAGATCTGTCATTCATGACACCACCGCTCAGACATCACACATCTCATTTTATTCTCCTCGGGGGGATTTGTCTTCGAAGCACTGTCTTTGTCATTTTCCTCATTGTTTTTAACATTTAAGCAATATATCAAACTTTACTTGAGTTTGGTTGAATTTAAAGTAAACAGCATATGTTCTCACTGTGTCTTCTATGTGCTTGTACTTGTTAATGGGTTTGAAAACATCTGTTACAAGGTGTGTAAAATATGTTTGGACACAAACTTCATACCCTGTGGGCTCGCATGGATAACATGCTCCGGAGAACGTTCTAGAAATCTTCTTCCTTAGCGCCCATGTTGAGTTACTAATAGAACCTCCTGAAAAACAAATGGGTATACAATACTTACATTATGCCCACAGTACAGTCTTACAGCTTTCACTTTTGACATGGTAAATGTAAAAAAACATCTTTATATGTTTTTTGCTTAGAGGTAGATGAGAATATTGACACCACCCTCATGTTTATACGCTAAATATGAAGCTACAACCAGCAGTTTCTTTCTCTTAGTGTAGCCTAAGTTAGATAATAGAAGGCGAGAACAGCTAGTCTGGCTCTTTTAAAAGATGAAGAAATTAACATGTCTAGCCAATAAATAAATATGTATGATTTAGCAAGCTTGTGCTGGTAGTGGTAGGCTAGCCCTTTCCCCTGTGAAGCAACAGCAAGCAGCAGCCACTTATCTTAGCTAATCTTAACTTAGCATGGCTTGGTTTACCTTATCTTAGCATAGTTTAGCTTGGCTTACCTTATCTTAGCATAGTTTAGCTTGGCTTACCTTATCTTAGCATAGTTTAGCTTGGCTTACCTTATCTTAGCATAGTTTAGCTTGGCTTACCTTATCTTAGCATAGTTTAGCTTGGCTTATCTTAGTTTAACTTAGCTTGGCTTACCTTATCTTAGCATAGCTTAGCTTAGCTTAGCTTATCTTAGTTTAACTTAGCATGGCTTGGCTTACCTTATCTTAGCATAGCTTAGCTTAGCTTAGCTTAGCTTAGTTTAACTTAGCATGGCTTGGCTTACCTTATCTTAGCGTAACTTAGCTTAGCTTAGCTTATCTTAGTTTAACTTAGCATGGCTTGGCTTACCTTATCTCAGCATAGCTTAGCTTAGCTTAGTTTAACTTAGCTTGGCTTGGCATATCTTATCTTAGCATATCTATGCTTAACTTAGCTTGGCTTGGCTTAGCTTATTTTAGCTTAACTCAGCTTGGCTTAGTTTATTTTATCTTAGCATAGCTTAGCTTAGCTTAGTATAACTTAGCTTGGCTTGGCTTATCTTAGCGTATCTTAGCTTAATTTAGCCTAGCTTGGCTTAGTTTATCTTACTGTATCTTAGCTTAGTTTACCTTAACTTAGCTTGGCTTGGCTTAGCTTATTTTAGCATAACTTAGCTTAGCTTAACTTATTTTAGCTTAGTTTAGCTTGACTTAGCTTATTTTATTCAAAAGCACATTCCCCATGTAACTTACAGCCCTGTCAGTCCTTCTGACTTGGTGCAGGTGATGGCAGGAAACATCAGACTGATAGTAAATAAGCAGATACACCGCACACAAGAGGGCTGAATTCAGGCTCAGGTTGAAGCTATAAGCAAATAGGTTGTTGGTAACATTTCAAATGAAGACTAAATCAAAAGAAGAAGCATTTCAGCCCGCTTGCATGCAGTGTATCTGCCTATTTAGCTTAGCTTAGCTTTGCTTAGTGCAATGACTAGTAATGGGGAAACTGTTTGCATTGGTGCATCCAAAGATTTACAAAAAAAATCTGCCTTCCAGCATCTCTAAAGCTCACTAATTATTAGTGATATAAAAAAAAAAGTAAATTTGAATAATGTCTTCATTATTATTAAGACATTATATTTTAGTATAAAAAATGGAGGTGCTAAATTGTGGTTTATGAGGGATTATGTGCCTCACTGTTTCCTGTACAGATTAAACAAAGAAGGTATACAGTAATGTGATAATGAGATTTAGTGATGCTTGAGAGGCAGATAATTACCTTTGAACAGGGTCAGGCTAGCTGTTTACCCTTGCTTCCAGTCTTGGCTCTGTCCATAAGCACAGATGGGACCAGGCCATTGTTTTGCAACTCGCAATTAAGTCTCAAATCTTTGCACTCAAGTCCCAGGTCAAGACTGACAAGTCATGGCATGCTTTTCAATCTCTGGGCTGGGGGGAAAGTATCAAATGTTTTCAAGTTACAAGGCTAAAATTAATTTAAAGTCATAGGTCATTGATGTTAAATAAGTCAAGTTGTGTTTAAAGTCATCAAATTTATGACTCCAATCTGACTTGAGACAAGTCATGTTACACAATTGGGTTTTTGTATGCATTTAAAAAACGAAATAGAAAATATATACTAATGAGCTGTGTTCATCTTTTTCACATTTGAACAGAGCCAGGCTAACTGTTTCCCCTGGCTTCCTGTCTTCATGCTGAGTTGACTAGCAGCTTATGGCAGCTTCATATTAAGTGTATAGAAACATCCAAGAGTGGTATCAATCTTAGCATCTAACTCTCTGCAAAGAAAAGCATGTAAGTCAATTCCATAAAATGTCAAACTATTACTTTAAAGGACCAGTGTGTAGGATTTAGGGGGATATACTGGCAGAAATAGAATACTATATAATAAGTAGCCTATGTTTTCTTTGGTGTATAATGATTTGTAACGTGAAAGGATGACACCTCTGAGGTTAATTCAGTGCCTGATAAAAACTTCCTGAACAATGAATACTGAAGGAATTCTAGCCAGGAGAAGTTTTGGCTGGTTGCAATCTGCAATATATTGCTAGACATCACCAAATCCCCCAAAATCTTACACACACTTATTATAAAAAGATAGCAGGCTGCTGTCTGCCTTAGTGTGGCCATGTATGCATTTTAACTTCAGTTTAAATCTGACAGAAGGGCTCAGTTTCTTACTGTGTAATCTGTCCCTGATCATTTGACTGCGGTCTGTTAGCCGGGATCCATTTACAGCCGTGGACATGTGATCAACCTGCAAAGACATCACTGTCCAGCTCAAGGAAACAAGCAGAGAGTTGGTGCTATCTGTAAACTCAACAAAAACAAAACTAAAACTACTTAAAACAAAACATGACTTCACTGAACCAGCTGAAACCAAACCAACATCCAATTGTGGTTCTAAGGGGGGGACCAGTGCCCCCGTAATATGTGTATTATTAATCTTTTGGAGAACCAAATCTATAGGTAATATGTAACAATTTTGTCCTCTAAAATCACATGTGGCCTCAGTTTGTCCCCGCTCCTTTTGAAATGGTATAGAACTGCCACTGCCAACACCATCCACTCATCCACGCACTCACTGAGTTCCTGTAGACATCTTCTACCAGCTGCCTGATGAACCGTTCAGCAGGAGGCAGCATCGAGGTCCTGCTGTGAAGTTCACAGGTCTCTAGCACCGTCAGCAGGTCGGTCCGCCTGACCACAATGTCCTCGCACATGCTCAGCAGCAAACCCTCCAGCTCTGCACTCAGCTGGACCGGCTGGGAGGAAACAGGTGACAGCAAAATGGATGAAGTACCAAGAAAATGCAAGAACGAGTTTGGGCAAGAGATAGGAAGGAGAGGGAAGTACCTGGTTTTGAGGTAGATGATAATCAACACACCAATAAAGAGTCATCCCCAGTGAGTACACAACCATCTGGGGACAGCGGGACAAGGAAATGATTGAGACATTCATTTCTGCTTATATAAAAACATTTCCTCTGACATCGATTTAATAGCTCATGCTTTAAAATGATTCCTGACAATTTCTGATTAAAAAGTTAAGAGTCACAAACAACCTCTGAATGATTCAAAGTCATGATGCACAGGCTTTTGATATTATTCCTGTCCAAACAAAGCAGTATACAATGATGGACACAATTTCGTTATATTTTGGTTTGGTTCTCAACCTTTTCAATATGTGTCCTCTTAAAACAAAGCAATTTCTCACAACCTATTTGAAGATTTAATATGTTCACCCTGTGAGCCTTTTATAAATGTCAGATGGGTTAATTTGAATAATTTTTAGAAGCCTGAACCCAGTTTTTCTCTACAAAATAGCCATGGTATACCAAGAAGAGATGTTTTTGATTTTGTCCTATCACATTCATCGTCTTATGACCCCTCAGATTTATCTTCCGACCCCTTGCTTTAGAACCACCTCTCTACATCATGATATTTTGTAGTATATGTCCTCACAAGTCTCCGAGTTCTCTAACCTTTTCGGCTGCAGTCCTGGTGGAGGCGGTGTGACCCTGCTGGACCTCCGGAGCTGTGAAGGAGGACACGTCTTCATATCGTGCACAGCTCTTAAAGGCCAGACTCCCACTGGCGGACAGCAGCACCGAGCCTGGGCTCAGCACATTGCACATGTTACCTGAACCTAAACAAAGAGCAGAGCACAAACTGGTGACATTTACCAACTCAGAGGGTTTCTCTATCTTTCCATGTGGTATGCGGGTGAGCACGTTGTTCTGTTTAGATGCTCTTGAATGCTGCCTGAAAGAAGAGCACTGTGCACTGACACAGGTGGAACTGGGAGGAAATATGAACCGATGAGTGGTTACCTTTTTTGGAAATGTCCAGTAAGGCATCAGAGGTGGCAAGTAGCAGACACCAGACCTCATCCTCATCCAGTGGTGAACCCCGGGCCTCCAACACTTCTGCCAGGGTCACAAATGTACCCATCCTGCTGGGATGCACATATACATATATATTACATTGAGGGTTGTTGTTTTTTTGTTTTTTTTGAATCTGTTTGAGGGTTAGTTCAGACTTTTGACGTGGGGTTGAATGATGCACACATCCATTGTTAGTGCACTACCTACAGCCGATGTCAGTTGGGATGCCCCCAGTTTGGTGGAGCAGGCAGGAGTACGCCACAGAAGCTAACCAATATACTGCTGTATTTTTGTTGTTCGCTATATTTAGAATATTTAGTACTCCATCCATCCATCCATTACAACTGCTTATCCAAAGCCCAGGTGCGGGGGCAGCAGGCTGAGCAAAGTAATCCAGACATCCCTCTCTCCAGCAACGCTTTTCAGATCCTCCTGAAGAATCCCAAGGCGTTCTCAGACCAGACGAGATATGTAATCCCTTGAGCGTGTTCTAGAGTCTGTCACGGGGCATCCCGCCAGTTGGACGTGCCCCGAACACCTCTAAAGGGAGGCGCCCAGGAGGCATCCTGATCAGATGCCAAAACCATCTCAACTGGCCCCTTTTGATGCAAAGGAGCAGCGGCTCCATCCTGAGCTCTCTGCGGATGTCCAAACTCCTTACCCTACCTCTAAGGCTGAGCCTAGCCACCCTTCGGTATTTCACCACTTTACCTTGCCATCAGACAGCCCTCTCCAACAGGTAATTGAAGCCGTTGTCTAAGGTTTCTTCAAAGCCACTAGACTCCATTGACAAAAACAGTAATTTTACCTCACAGAACATGGGAGTTGCTGCTCTACCGCTGCCTCGATTGGTTAGTTAGTTAGTGTTATTGTGTGACTTTGATAAAGCCAAACTAATCTTTAACACACCAAACTCACACAAGAACACAAGCAAAGAAACCTATCGAGTAGACCAGAAACCAGAAAGGTAAAATTACTGTTTTTGTCAATGGAGTCCGGCTTTGAGCATAGATAATGGCTTCAGTTCCTCATCAGAAAGGGCTGTCTGACAGAAAGGTAAAGCAATGAAAGTATGGTGCACACTTTTTTTTTTTAAGCAGCTAGAATGTGTTTTGCTGCTGCCCCCGTCCACAGCAGTGCATACGTGCAAATCACCATCTATTGTAGGTAATACACTGACTTTAGATAAGCACCTTATACAACCCCACTTAAAAAATCCGAACTATGTAACTGTTATATACCATGGTGCATCACAGGAGTAGCTGTGCTAAGTGGGAAATGTTCGTGCCATTTCTTAACAACCAGTCTGGATGACCTCACAGGCTGGAATCCCACTACTAAGTACATCAGACACAGTGAACGTTTCAAGGTCAGAGGTCAGAGTTTGAGACAGACAAGCTTAGGGTTTAGTGGAATTAGATCTAATAGGAAAGAAATCCAACACTTCTGTTTATTGCTAAGAATACCTTAACTCTTTCCTATTGCAATAAAGCAACATGTAGTTTCACATGTGAGGGTCCTAAGGACAGAGGGATGTCGTATGCTGTAAAGCCCTGTGAGGCAAATTGTGATTTGTGATATTGGGCTTTATAAATAAAATTGATTGATTGAATTGATTGACATAAAGTCATGCAGAATGGAAATCTCCAAGTTTTTGCTTTACCAAATTAGTCTGCAGTTTTAGTTTTCAAAGCTTGATAAAGACACAGTAGTAGTGTTTTGTTTGTCAGATTAGATTCCATATACTGTAGTCTATTACTTTGGACCATTTCAGTCTGTTCAGTCAAGGCTGAAGGATTGTTTTACATCACAAAACAGGAACAGTAGCAAACTGACATAACTCTTTCATAATGGTGGACAGAAGATGGCAGGCAAAATGTAGGTTAGTGGCTCTCACTTCGAACATATTTGTCCCCTCAATGACAAAAAGACAACTTTTGACTCATGATTTTCTTGCAGCAGTCCATTGAGGTTTGTAGTATTCATTTGTTAAAACTAACAGTACCACAGACGTGAGAAAATGGCTACCGTGATAAACAGGTTTACATAACACTGAAGTATTAGCATGGCTCTCAGTAACTGCAGTAACCTGAGTTTTCATTCAGATTAACATGCGGATGTTGCTTTCTGGAAGCGTCTTATTATAATCATCTTATTCCCAGTGGTGGAGCTTCCTATAGGAAATATAGAGGGAGCATTAATGGGTGTGGTGGAGTAGAGTGCGATAGAGTAAGAGGAAATGAAAAGGCAAAAGGAGGCTAGGAGGAGGGAAGAATTTTGTTGGTGTAATGACTTCACGACTTTATGTTAATCTAAATTATATTACTTTAATTGAATGTACAACTGCAGGGATTCCCGCTGTTTCGACGCACTGCTTTGCAGCCATTTCACTCTGTAGCCTTTCTGACACACAAACAGAAATAAAACTCTGTCAGACACACGTCTGGTGACATGGGAGATTGCCGAGTAACCCGGCTCTGTTAATCAGGTTATGTGTACTTTCAATTCACCCAAGACAACCTGGGGTGACGTGTCGACAGCAATTAGTGAATATCTTTTTCACAGCAGACGTTTTCACTCATCAAAGCAGGAGAAGCACAGGTGTTACTAATAACATTCATGATGGCTCTGTTTTATTAAAGTGTCACCGTGAGTCATGACAGCGTGACAGCGAGCCAGTATGAGCAATACTAGGACCCTGACACTGAAGCAGCGTCATTACTTTTATTATTTACACCTTGTGCTTTTTCTACTGCGACATTTCAAAATATGTTGAGTGAAAATGATTGTTGATTAAATGCTTTCTAAAGTCACATTTTCATGGATATAGAAATACAAGTAATTATGACAAAATATTACAGTTAATTTGTCAAGAGAAAGATGGCTGATCACACAGGCTCTTTGCTTCTTACTTACTCTGTGTGAGTTTGATGCTTTGCACAGGAGCAACCGTAAACTCAGTCAGCCTCATTTAATTTCCTACATCTCAGATGGAGGTTGTGTTGCTACAGCAGCAGCATAAAGAATCATGTACCTCATGCTTAACAAGCACTGCGTCTGCACACACACATTTCAGGCCTGCAGGTGGTTTGATGAGTGACCTTCATACTAGAAACATTCAGACACATTATGCAGCCTACCTTATTTCATCTGGGATCTGAAATGATTCTTCTTAAGTTCCTTCAGACATCCGTCACTCTGGACCTAATCCTTCTTCCCCCTATGCATCCTCTGCTGCCATTGCACCCATCTCTCCCTCGTCCGAGTGCTCCTGTCTGTCATGGCAGCTTGTCACACTCCGTCATTTTCCCCCAGGACAGATCAATCGTCTCCACACAGAGGACACATCAGCTCCGTAACATCATTTGCTCCGCACTCACAACTAATGACGTGCTGTTTCTGTGTTTTGCATTATTTTCGACTATTTTTAGACTGGGGGACTTAAGAACATAATTGGATTTGCAGGGCAAGCTAACGGCAGATGGGGCAGCAAAGGACCAGGCCATTGTAGGCGGCACTGTGGTAATCTGATTTTTCAGCCAAAACTAACACATTAATTGTCCCACTTTCTTTTAGGGCTTTACATAGATTAAGTTGATTGGTCAATGCACATGGCTCGGCGAGTAAACAGATGTCATGGAAGATATGCTACAGGCTCGCTCCCCCGGGGTTGAAAAAGCATTCAAATTTTACTAAATAATAGTGAGAAAAAACAAATTGACCTATGTGAAATTACATAGCGCCATATTAAATGTCAAATGTGGACAGGTAACACCAGTAGAGGTGTTATTCTGAAAACTGTATTTAGATGTGGTGTAAAATGTAAAATATTTAAGGTCATATAGTTGAGTATAAGTAGGTCAGGAGTGGTCTAAGACTCTAAAGTTTTATTAATTGACACCCTCAAAGGTTACGGTAATGGGGGCCTCTAAAGGGTACTCTTCTTATTCCTATTTTTGCTGTTTTGTGTGCAACTACGTCCCAGTTATTTGCAATATTTTCTCGTCCACATACTTGTAAACATATGAAATGCTGACCCACCACTTCATCCTCAGCCACATCATCAAGAGGGGGCTTGTAACTTAGTCTGGATTTACGTCTCTGTCCTTTACGGCCCAGGAAACGATAAACTTGCTGACGTGTGGAGGAAACGTGAAGGTTATACAGGCAGTGCATGTGACCTCCTGTCTTGAGCAGCAGCTGTCATAAGGGTCAGATCTGAGTGATTGAATTGATTGATTGACCTAATTAAATACACTCAATCTAGTATGCTAATCTGGGCGCTGAATTCGCACAAAATGAAATCATCAGGAGGACAGCGCTGATTAAATGACTTATGTATGATTTGAAATTACTGACAAATCATGTTTTAGGAAGACACTGTACTCCATTATAAACCTTGCTTTCTTTGATAATGCATTGCATTTGGTTAGGTTTGGTCCAAATGTTTTTATGTAAAATCTAAATCTGAATGTAACTGGTAACTCTAGCTAGCTTTCATTTTTTTATACTTTATTAATCCCCCTGACAGGAAATTCAATTTTTTCACTCTTTCGTCATTAACACACAGGTCCGAAAGACACACACGCACAAACAGGACCTATACATGCACAAAGTGGAGAGATGTCAGCGTGAGGGGGCTGCCTTGGTCATTGTTTCATAATCTGCCCATTACGGTACTTGAAGTACATAAAGTTGCAATAAAATTCTAGATGATGCAGGAGCAGGAGTTATTTTGCAGTGCTACTAGGCTTTTTAGAGGTTTCTTAACTCTGACATCAGATAAAATACAGAGTTGAGACTTAGATTTGATCACTGAAACAAATTTCTGAAATAGAGTGGACACATGTATGAGCCAATCAAGTTTACCTTTGGATACTATTGTTATCTCAAGAGCTGAGTATTTCAGACAAATAAAAATGTTTGCAGTGTGAGAGGAAAAAGAGCATTTTAAGATCTTACATTATGATCAGGCTGAGACAAGAAGAGAGCTATTTCTCAGGAGAGGAATTAAAAAAGTATCCCATAGGAAAATGGTCATAATCTCAGATTGATGTTATGCTGAGCTCAGTTATGTCTAGAGAGAAACAGCCTGGAAAGAGGAAAAGATATTATTTTGAATTTTCGTTTCCTCTTTACGAAAGCGTATTGCTGTCACAGCAGGAAAAAATATAATGGGTCAGTATTATGTTATAACATGAAAAGTTTATTGTTAAGTTTTTCACATTATAACAATACTAGTCCATACCCATTGGTAGCTTTGTCACCTTCTACCTATGCCAATCCTCAGTGCCTATGTGCAGTTTCACATAGATTGACCACGTCAGTGAGTAGAAAAACGTGGGACAGACAGAATGACTGACTGACAGAATGACACACTGACAGTTTCTGTGATTATGTACAGCATACCATACCATGACTTAGTCATACCAAAAATTAGAATAAAAAAAAACAAAAACAAACATTGGGTCACAGGGGGAGCCACAGCGATCAGTCACATTTTAGCCATTAATAAGCATTTTTCTGTTGTTATAGCGCCACCAAGTTGCCAATTAGAGTTAAATTTCTCCAGGTGAGGTGTGTCCTGTTCTACATATCTAAAAAGTTTTGTAAAAATCGATATGGCGGTTAGGCCTAGATAATAAATGAGCTCTCTAGCGCCCCCATTTTGTTTGATGGGGTCAATAATGGAGGGGTCCCCTCAGATTATGTGTGGTCATATGCCTACAAAGTTGCGTGGTGATGTGTGAAACCCTTGAGATGTTATACACCTTTATGTGATGAGCCACGCCCTCCGCAATATTCATTGCCTTATAGAAGCTCAGTTTTAGTAAGTTTTCCAACTTTTGCCAAGAGGGAACTTTAGATATTGGTCCCTAGATTATGTTTCATGCAGATCGGTCAAACTTCCTAGGAAGAGATCGATTTTAAGTGTTGTTGTTTTTTAATTCAAAAAAATCTATATATTTCGTCATTATATAAGATAGTAAGATATTTTCACGTTAAAACATGATCATTTATATTGTTAGGACATTAAAAGTTCCACATTACAATGCAATATTTGGTCTTGGGAGGAGGTGCACCCATATACAGTACTCCGGTTGTGAATTGACACTTGGCTATTTGCAATGAACAGGCATCAGCATGGCCCAAAAAACAGATAACATGAAACTATATTGTTATAACATGAAACTTTTCACGTTTTACAATATAACTTATCAGGTTTTAACATAAAAACTATATTGTTATAACGTGAAAAACCTCTTGTTGGAACAATAAACTTTTCACACTATAACTGATACATTATTTTTTTTTACTGATGTGACAGTATCCGTACTTGATGTATCTACCACTTATAATTGGGCACTTGTATTTTGCAATAATTTATGTTTTTTATCTAAATAAGTTACAGGCTACGTTAGCCAACATCTACCTTATTAAAACTAGTGTATAAAAATGTGAGTAGACTACACAGTTTTCTTTGGTAGCAGTAACTGTCAACAGTAAATGTCCGTGAGAAATGTACTGTCTAAATATTTATTCTAAATACTTTTAGTGTATTTATTTTATGTCAAATTATGTGAATACACCTGTAAATTCTTGTTAAACACCAGTACATTCACGTTGTATGCGGTGTCATTTGAAAACGTTGCGAAATCGTCGCTTCCGCTTCCCGGTGCGGCTGCCGGGAACGCGCAGGCGGTCTTGAACGTCCCCCTGGTCCTCATTGTGCAGCCGAGGAAACATCGCAAGGTTTCGACGACGTTGGTATGAAATGGCAGAAACTGCTTGTGTCACGGAAGCACAAAGATTAGGTTACGTAGAAGCTACACATGTATTCTGCGATGATCCCGGCCTGCTAGTGTGAGGGAAACGGGAGTGTATCCGGAGGAAAAAGGGATTAAAGAGCTGTTTTTCTCCTTTAAAAAAAAAGAGAAACGTCCGGGTTGTGTCTCCAGCAGGCAGCAACGGCGACTGCGGGTCGACACTGGTGGAATTAACCGGAGAGGGGTGAGCTCGACATATGGATTTCTATCTTCCTATCAGACATGTTTGACGTGTTATTTGTCAACAGTTGGGGGATGGGAGCAGACCACCTCGGGTCACACACACGTTACTGTAAATAGGTGTTACTACAATGTACACGGTGACCACCACAGCAGGCAGGACAGGTCTGGCCTAACTGGGAAAAGGCAACCAGACTGAGTGGCTACACTGGGAAGCACACTGCTGTAACCTATCCATGTCAGGGCTACACACACATTAGCACCGCTTCCACTGTAAACTGTGAACTGTGGGTGGTGTTACCGGTCATGGGAGTAGTGAAAGGTTCAGCTAAAGCGCTGTGACCTCCAGTGTGTGGTCACCGAAAGACGATAACATCCTCCATGTAAACAGAAATCACTTACTGACGCCTTTGAATACACCCTGTTTTTCGCTAACACTGATATGTACTGCTGTGATATGATCTTGCATGTTTCTGTTAGCCTGTAAGGTGCTCGGTTCCTGCACTGTGAACTGAGCAGAGGTGGGTTTACTCTGGCTATTATCCTGTAGCAGCATCTCTGTTAATTCAGTAACAACAGTGGGCAGATGGGGCATCAATATGTGGCTGTATGCATGGCTGCAGTCTGTCTGTTGATGTGGTCTTTATGTGTTTTATGTGATGTGCTAATGGCCTCACTGACCTGCACACTGAAAGGTGAGTGGGAATAATCTGCATGGCAAATGCCTATCTGTCTTATTGTTACAGTGATCAATTGGTGAGCATGTCTTAACAGTTAAGTAGGATATCTTATCAAGCCAGGGGATCAGTTTTGCAATCCATCAAATTATCACTGATATTAATCTCTCAATCTGGTTTATTAGAATAGTCTGATCAAAGGTAGGTTAGTCAGGTTGCAGCTTGTGTGTGTCGTGGGTGTTATACTATCTATCTAACATGTTCCTGCAGTCACATTCAGGGTGATGTAGCTCCCGGACTGCACTGCACATTGCTAGCGAGGTTTTCTAAGCAACCTGCCAAGAGAACAGCAGTGGTCAGCCAAAAGCACCAAGAAATCTGATTCCTGCACCAAAAGCGAAAGGTTGCCCGCAGAGATGGGATCATGAGTGCTGGCTAACACATAACAAGCCCACATTCATATCTGAGAGTCCTATTGGTTGATGCTGACAGATTTGCGGCTTAATTATATGTTAATATCATATCATTTTAATATTTCTCAACAGATGAATCATGGTGTTAACAGTATCAAGGTTGGCTTTTGATTTCTTAGCTCCTCTGTGCTAATATTACACAGATTGAGTGCCTTTTTGTTTCAAAACTCCATAAACAGGTCAGCTTATACTGCTCACAGGTGCATACCAGAAATTGCCATGGTAGGTGTAGTCAATATTTGATATGAAGACAGGCCACACTGTGGCATGTGCTGCTTGCTCCGCTCTAAGCTGACAGCCAAGACCAGCCGTGACAAAATAAAACAACAGCATGCAACAGTTCAAACAGTCATGGGTGAGTGCTAAGACAGTTTCTTTGAGAAGGAGTCACCACTCTCTCGTGTCTTTCCACACCTTTGGATCATGTTCAGATCCTTTTCTGCAAGATGTGATATTTCATTAGTTGTTGTTTTTATCCTTGTGCAAATGTACTTTGTGCTTACACCTCATGTAAGCCTGCTCAAATAAGGCTTGTTGTAAAGATTACAAGCACAATTTGGATATATAACAATAATAATTGTGCAACTGAGCAACATGGCAGAAAAAAAAATTGCTGTCTTTTTTTTCCATAACAGTCCACATTTGTATACATAGCATCAATTTCAGTCACTAGTCCTCTTGTTAGAGATTCCCTTAAGCTTTAAAAGATTTAGAAGCTAAAATATGATGAAGCATTGTCTGAAAACAGAAAATATATTGGGAATAATCAATGTACAAAATGATCTACAGTCATGTCAGTCAGAAAAGATAGCACGTGTTGCATATCAGCACCATGTCTTTCTTTTGCCATTTAAAAAAAAAAGCAACAGCATGTGTGAGTTGTTTATTAAGGGGGTGGAAAGCATATAGTAATGTTACTGTTTGTTATGGGGGTGTTTCTTTGAGTCTTGCTGCATGCTCCAGTGGATAGCATCTACCTGCCATTGAAAGTGCCCACGCCCTTGATCATGCATAGCTTTACTAATGCCTTAATAGCTTTGCTCATGGAGCCAGCCTCTGGTGGCCATTCGAAGAACTGCAGTTTTGGGCACTTCTGCATTGGCTTCGTTTTTCAACCTCTAGGTAGCAGGTTGGTGTTACCCTGCCACTGATGTGCTTTTACCTCACATAGATTCATTTCTGTGATGAGCTTGGTTGTTAGTACGTTGTCAACTAATGTAACTTATCAACGGTATATTTAAATATCAAATTTGTCATCAAGGACGTTTTCTGTAGTGATCAGTGTTCATATAGTCCAGCTGTAATTGAAAGGATTGCATTTTTTTTAATGTACAAGACAGAAAAATGTAATATTTAGCATGTCTTTAATTGTTGCAGAGCAGGAGAGATGCTTTTTTTCACCTGATAGCAGATGAGCCCAAATTCCCTGGCATGAGTGACTCTCCTCTAGTGGTCATAATTTCAGACCCTTATCACACAACAGCTGACCGCATGTCTGAATGTTGAATTTTGTTTTTTTGAGTCTTTGTCTTTCAGTTTATCTTGTTTTCTTTTGCTTGTTTTCTTTTTTTGTTTAGATGGTGGCAATTTGGTTGCTTAAAATATTCCTCATTGTTGTGTCGTCTTTTGTGATTTGCACATTACCTAAAATGGGGTTCAAACTGCAGTTAGTTTGAGCATAAATACCCCCAAATTGTCCCTCCAGACAGTCAGAAATGTGGCATAGTGCCTTTATTGGTAGCAATGTTCGACACAGACTGTGCCCTTATGAGCTCTTATCAGCAGCCATTACTACGACTGAATGTGAGTGATTCAAAGATACAATCTACCTCCCAAATTGCAGGTGGACCCACATAATTCGAACCACACTGATAAAAGAATCTGGACAGTGAAGTCGCTGCGTTCGGAGTGAACAGGAGCAGACCTGTGATAGCAGATGAAAGACAGGTTGACTCCCAGGAGAGACAGTGTGATGGACAGCGGTGGGGAGAGAGACCAGTGTAAATCTGGGCAGGATTGCCAAGACAAATGTGTGTTCACCTCAACAGAAGCCATATCTGACACTTTCTGACACAGTTATCTGTTCTTTTCTGTCTGGTTGTCACAGATGATATTTTGTCACAGTCAGTGATTTACAATGGAAGGCGACAACTGTGTCAGCAGTGGTTGGTGGGAGAGCTGTGATAAAGCTGCAACTTTGATGTCTCAATGTGATTTTGATAAGGATTATCAAGAGATCTGAATGAAGTTTGACCCTTGAAGGTGTCATGTGGCCAGATAGATGAAACGACTTGTTGGTTTGTCTTTTGCTTTGTTATATCTCTGTGTAAAGACCCAGAACCCACTTATTTACTGAGCTAACATATTTCATTCATTCATTCTTTATGGCGTGCAGCCCTGGCTGTGTAAGTGTGTGATGGGAGGGGCACACACATGTGCGATTCTCTGCCTACTAGGCCTAACAGTTGAATTGGGTTGACAGCCTAACACACACTGTCATATCTCTCAGCCCCGTTTCCACATGCAGCCACAGATCCTCCTTTCTCACAGTCACCCTGATATGTGTCATGCCGTACGCTGAAGACTAACAGCAGCTCAGACATATTCTGCAGTGTTTAAATAGGCCTGGTAGAACATGATGTGAGTACATACTCTCTCTCTCCTATGCGTCTTATATTTGATTTACCGAATGACATTTTCTGAAAAGCACTATAGAAGTCGCTTACATATTATTTCTGGTCCCTTTGCATCCAGATACCACTGGCAAATGAAGTTGACATTTTTTTGCTGCTGGGTGGATCAGTGTAAAGATTGGATGATATGCAACATCAGAGGGAATAACATGGAAATATAGAGATGAGAGACCATGATATATTAGGGTTGTTATAGCAGTCATATTCATATAAATATATTCTTGCAGCTTCGCTACAGTTGGGAAGTAAACACATGAACAGATTTTGCTTTGTTAGGTCTAAATTAAGCCTAAAAAGATCCATTGTTGCGCTCTGCATTTAGTCTACTGAAGAAAATTCCTTACTTCGGTGACCCCTAGTGGTGGTTTGAAACATCCTGTGGCTCACATTCTTACTGAGGAGCTAGCCTCACATAGCCAGACCTATCTCGCGCTGTGCCGGAGCTCGAGAAAGGTCTGGCTCAACCCATCAAATTCCACACTGGGAAGAAAAATTGCGCTCTGGGTTGTTTGTATTTCTTTAAACCAATCACAGTTATCTTGGGTGGCACTAAACCCAGGGTGCAGCAACAGTACCTTTGCAAATCAGTGTCAGAAGAGAACTTGTTTTGGTGGAACATTTGCTCGTGGGGAGGTGAGCCCTGGCATTAAAACGGCTAAATCCTTGCTGAAGAAAATGTGGCGTAAAACATAAAATTACTTTTTATCGCAGGGGTTTCTAGTAGGGATGCACCGAATATTCGGTAACTGAATATATCCGGCCGAATATTGCAAAAAAACACACATTCGGTATTCGGTGGAATAAGTTAAAAGCAAGGCCGAATAATAGCGGCGTGTTTTGATAACACAATCAAACAGCGTGCCGTGACGGGCGGAGTGAAATGTCAGCAGTGTGGCGATCCGTCCGTCACCGCACTCGCATTTGTGACTAAAAATAGTTTTGAGCGAGGGGTTGAACGGGGATCACAGACACAGACAGTAATGTATTCCTGTCAAATACAGCGGCCATTGGCTTACCGGCGGCGACGGAGAAGTCGGCTCCAATAATATCCTCTTCTTGGCGTCATGACTGCCCAGTAGTACCTGAACAGCCGAGCCAGCCGAACACAGGTATGTGGCTTGTCAGAGGAGAAATGGGGTCCATGTCATTGGTTCGACAGCCCATTAGTTCGACATCCCGTTAGTCCAACTGTCCACAGTGCTGAACGGCTCTGGGTCAGCTGGGAAGGCTTTAGGCGGAGCAGCCTCACGGCTTATGTGTTTGTCACTTTCTTTTTCATTTTAACCCACACCATGATCTTTTCCTGACCCTAACCAAGTGGTTTTTGTGCCTAAACCTAACCAGACCTTAACCACAGGGCGTCATGATGATTTCGGAATGGACTTCGGAACAATGTGTTTAATATGGTCGGAACAATGGGCAGTTCCCGAGAAACGAGCCGTTCACATTTCTGTCATTGTGGCAGGTAATGGCCCACAAACCTCACCGCACTTTAGGGACTGTTCTTAACTTATCAGGGGAGGAGGGTGGCTGTTTATTCTTATTTTATTTATTTATTTATTTTATTTTGATCCCCCCCTATGTTAATCACTTATTGATGCTGTTTTTGAAGTATGAATAAGTCAATAAGTAATTTATTCCATTGAAATATTAGTGATGTATTATAGAAAAGTGATTTATCTTTTTATAAATGAAAACACCTGCCTCATTTTTGCTGTGGTATCCTGATACTACTCAGAACCGTGATATATTCATTGGTATCGTACAGTGGGTCCCAATTTTGGTACCATGACAACACTAATCTGGAGGGGGTTCATCTGCAAAAACTAATGAAAAACTAAACAACGATATTTGGTATTCGGTACTCGGTATTCGGCCAAGCGTTTAATATTATTCGGCTTCGGCTTCGTCCCCAAATTTTCATTTCGGTGCATCCCTAGTTTCTAGCTCAGAGGTTGTTGTTTCACGCACAGCGGTGTAACAAAGTGTTGAGATATGTTTGGCTATGCAAGACTAGTTTCATGTAGCAATGGGGATTTTTAAAACTGAAGCAGGTGTCCAATGACGTTATACCCACAGTATCACATCCTGTGAGCCGGACTGCTCAGGAGCTGCAAAAGCTGAACACAGTGAGACTCAAACATTTCCTTGCAATTTCTTTCTAGTCGCCTGCATGACACACATCAAACTAATCAGTTTACCAATGACACAGCTCGCCATTTTTCAAATAGCAGCCAGGGACAACAGGATAAAAGGCGTGCAGGCAGCATGTGAGGTGGTAGGTAAGGTGTTGAATCTCTATCAGGTGATAATCAAACAGCAGCAGGTGGTGGAGATACTTGAAACTGTTATTTCATCTTTTTACAGCTTGTCAGTCTTTGCAAAGTCACTGAAGAGCCTTTTCATTTTGGATGCAGCCATGACAGGCTGTGTAAAATATCTTTTCATTAGTCTGTATTATTTATGATCTTGTTTGTACATGTGGTATTTTGTTACATGCCGCACAGAGCCGTCATGTCACATTGGCTTACGTGCACCCCGGTAGGTCACCGGGTAAAGTGCATACCGTTGAGGCTGAGTCTTTAGGACAGTGGCATGGGTTCGAGTCATGGCTGGGCCCTTTGCTGCGTGGCATCCTCTCTACCTCCCCTGTCTGTCTCTCTTACTGTCAATTAAGCAGAAATGTCTAAAAAATAATCTTAATAATAAGATGATTGAGTTGGCCTAAAATCAACTTGGGTGAAAGCCACGTCCCCCTTAGAATAGTGTTTCTCTCCATAGTTGGGGTTTGGGTTTAGGTAGGGTTCTGGTTAGGTGCAGCTGAGATAACTGATTGGGGTAAATGTTAGATATGGGTCAGGTGAAGCAACTCAGAACATGACTGGTTGGGTTAGGGTGTGTTTAAAGGGATACTTTGCCCATTTTCAAACCTACATTGTATCAGCCTATACAAACCAAGATTCTGTTACTGTATTACCTGTTTCTCGTCTAAAATGTCTGCAGAAACATATTTTAGTGTAATGTTTGGTTGTAATATGAGAGTTTGTCAACAGGAAGTGAGCGCCATACTGTTTCCTGTATTGTAAAAAGCTGAAAAAACTAACATGAAACTGTAGAACTAGACAGTGCCAATAAAATATCAACTATGGATGTCAGTTTTGGGTATTTTTGCTTTCAATAGACACCCACCAGCAACTAACCTGTTAATTTTTGAAATACAAGTGGCCTTCCCTTTTATTCTGGCAGTCCATTGATCCCTGCTGGCAGAAACATTGTGCCAACCCTCCATTCTCCCTCCAGAGTAAGCGCCATTTTAAGCCACAAAAACCCATAAGCATTGTTAACAGTGCTAACTATGCAGTGCTGACACTGCTAACAGTGCCAACAGAGCTTACAGTGATACCAGTGCTAAAGGAGTTTTGAGGCTCGTAATAAAGCAGCTTACTCACAGGGCAACCTAGGGGGAGACTGAGCGTGAGAACAATGTTTCTACAGCAATGCTGTTGGGTTGGGATGGTATTACTAGCAGTTGTTGTTAAATGAGGACAGCTGATAGCTAGCTAGCTCCTACCAGTCCTGGGTCGTGAACAGTGCAGTAAATAGAAGAGTAGCAAAATTAACCTACAGATCGACATGTAACTGCTCAACAATATACTTGGTAGTCAACTGATCAACAGCTAACTGTAGGTGTGGGAATCTCTAGGCACGTCACGATTCGATTCCGATGGCAGCGATTTCGATTCTAAAACGATTCTTGATTCTAAAACGAGCCAATAAGAAAATTTACACAATAAAGCTGGGAATACATATCCAGTGCATACAAACTGTATTACTTACTGTGGTTGAGATGACTACACTTCACCAGTCCATCCTCCTCATCCACAAATCTCAACGGGACTCTCCTGTCCCTCGTCGACCTCCTCGACATTTCTCCTCCAGTATTTACAAAACTATAACTGACTATAACTATCCATGAACTATAAAAACACAACCTATTGTAAAAAAAAGACGAACGGAGGCAAAACTTCGAACTATGGTGAAAACATGACAAAAACACAGCAAAAAACACTCAGAAACACGGCATAAAAAAACGAAAAAGCTCTCAAAAAACCACAAATACTATTATTTACAACACTAAATATTATTTACAAAGAAAACGCCACGAAAACTCCGCTAAAACTCACCAAAACACCGCTAAATCACTCAAACTTACACTGTCCTCGTCAGCTGTCACTCTCCTCCTGCTGTGCTCACTTCCCTTCCCTCCTCCACAGGTAATGACGTCTTTACCGTAATATATATTGTATATCACAGGCTCCGCTTCTCAGCTTTCAAAATTATGTCAATAGCGCAAATGGTCAAGGAGTTACGGTAATTTGAAAAATAAATATAAAAATAAAATTAAAATCGATTATGAGTTTTCTACATCAATGCTTGCATCGTTTAAGACAGAATCTCAATGCATCTAAAAATCGATTATTTTTTTTTCCCACACCTAGTTAACTGTCACATCCCTAATATGAACCAAGATTCTGTTACTGCGTTCGTTGCTAATTTCTCGCCTTAAATGTTTTTAGAAACATATTTTAACTTACTGTTTAACTGTGTTCAAAATTGCTTGTTACCAGCTGGCCACTGTATTGTTTCCTGTGTCAAAATGGCCAATCTTGTGTGACTTTACCTGCTCACCTGCAGGAGCTTTTTATGATCCAGTGTGGTGCAGTGCATTGTGATAGTTATAGGCTTTCTACCTATTGAGCAACAACAAATGTCACAGCCCCTTTGCTGTTTTCTCCAGTTATGTAGCACCAGTTTAGATGTATTTACATCTTTTACTGCACAGACAGCCTTGTGTTATGAAAAGACCAGCTCTCCAGCAGTGAAATACTTCTTTAGGTGAATTTGTTTAGTAAGTTTTTCATTTTATTGAAGTGTCATGATATGTTTCTGCTTCTATACCTGTGAGTGTTTGCTCAAGTATACGTTGTTGTTTTTTTCCCCCAAACATTCAGCAGTATGTCTCTTGCTGTAAGATAAAATAACTGAGCTCAGGTTCTTTTGTGAACCTTTGATTCATCCCTGTGCATCTGCACGGCGTGGCTTAGCTGCAGACTGTCGACAAGGTTCTCCAGCAGGAGAGGGAAGATTGTGTTGCAAGAGGCAGGAGAAAGGAGAGGAGACAAAGATAGGAAGAAACAGAAGGGATTAAACACAAGTATAAGGAAGGAGGCACAGGGGAAGACGAGTAGCGTTTGAGTTCAATGTAAAGATATCTTTTCTGGTATACTGGTCTTTATTTTAGAGACTTTTGGGATTTGATTTGACTTCCAGTGCATCTAAAAACCTTCAATAGTGAGACTTCTCACCAGCAAGTGCGTGTCAGAACAGCGCAAGCAACTGATGTGTTCATTGATCTTTGAACAGGGTTTTTAATTGATTTAGTCTGGGTCTTGACTTGGTTTCTACCTTCCTCTGGTCAGATCTAGTCCGAACCTGGTCTCTGAATTTATTCGGATGCAGTCAAGGTGGTCATGACTCCAGCCCTGCAAATATAAGAGATAGCAAAATGGAGGAAATGAGAGAACGTTTAAAGAGCCGGGTACCCGAGTAGGAAGATGATTGTAGAGGAGAGGAGAGAAAGAAGAAGGCAAACCTCGTCAGCTAACAGATACTGAAAGGAAGAGGGGTGGGTTAGCGGTAGTCAGGGAAACCCAGAGGTTGGGTCATGGTCTATGGAACTTACAGCTATCATCACAACGCTGACCCCCTCAGCACAATGTCCCAAATTCCACTAATGATCCGTTGTCTTCAGACGCAGCATGAAACCCAGCTTCCTCTGTGTCTCTCTGCCTGGATCATCACTCCATCGCACAGACCTTTGGGTTTTATATAGTAGTCATTATAGCTGATGAAGCGGCAGTAAGAGGAGATTTATACTGTACCACTGCACACATGAGCAGTATATCTGCACTTCAGTGGGGTTGGTTACTACTGGAGACTTGACAATTCTTTATTGAATAAATATAACTTGTTTGCATTTGAGAACTGCAGATAAGGGTGTTCACATTAATTACATGAGGTCTCCACATAATACCAACCCCAGGAGTGTTTAATTGAATTAACTGAGTGAAGTGGCGAGGTAATAAGCTGTTTCCAAGCCAGACTGCCTGCAGTGTGGGGGGTGTTGATGGATGCATCTACAGTAGAAGCAGCTCCTTAAAGTGTCATTGGCTGTTGTTTTACTGGCTTAGATACTGGAGCATAGACTAATAATGGCCACTGTAAAGTCACCTATTGGTTTGTGTACTCATTTTTAAGGCCTTGAGTTTGGCATTTTGGCCGCTCCCATCTTGGCTTTTTGTAGCCAGAAATGTGACCTTATTTGGATGATAGGGTGGAGCTAGCCCTTCCGCTAGCTGCTAGCCTGGTTAGCATGGTACATTTACAATACAGCTATGGTTAACTGTAGCCCCTTTTACACTGCCTCTTCAAGACGTAAATTTGATGCCAATATGCCGCCCCATCGTCCTGTATAAAAGGTACAACAATGACAGATTTGTCTCACCTTTAAGCCAGCATCAGAGGTTGTAACAGCGCCGAAGCAATGTCCGTATAATGGGACAGTCGGCAGGACGGGATTATGAATGGCATGGGTATGACATTTTGATGACGTGATATGCGTTATATATTTCTAAAGTAGCTGATTGCAGTTAGCAGCTGACTCAAAGAAGAGCAGTGGCCAAAGCCAATTTGGAAAACAGTAGGGCTGACCCAAAAAATTCAAAGCTTCGAAGCTTCATTCGATGGCACGGGATTCGATTGTGGAAAAAAAATCATTCCAAGCTTCTGCACTTTTTTTCCCATTTTTTTGGGGGGAGGCCTTAAACGCAACACTAACCCCCACCAGTCCGATACTGACAACGAGCGCACTCAGAGCTGGCAGACATGTCCAAGAGGTCATCAGATGTGTGGTTGCACTTTAAAATGTGCCCCGACAGCCCCCAGAAAGCAGAGTGCCAGATTTGCCAAAAGCAATTGGCATATCACAACTCAACAACAAATTTTGGAAATCACTTGAAAAACCTAAGTAGTAACTAGTAGGCCTAATGTGCATTTTCCAGTTCCACCAGTCCGCTCTGAGTCTGGTGTCAGAGACACTTCTGATGCTCTGAGTTGCACATCTGTTTGATTGTGCTGCAGTGTGCGCCGAGGGTTTTAATTTAGTGTTCAATCAAAAGTTAAACACTACATATCACCGACCATTAGTGTTTTTTCGTTTGTGAATATTTTTATCTTAATTCTAGTGTTGGAAGAGACTACGTTTTCACCATCATTTTTTTTTTCTGTTGTTAAATTGGGCATTTTAACAGTTAACCTTTGGGGATTGACTCGCCAGCCTAAAGTGGCCATTTGAGGGAGTGCAGTTTTCAGCACTCCTGCATGCCTTCACTGTTCAGCCCTGGAGGTTGGCTCTTATGCTGGAGCAATGGACAGAGTTTGACACTGACACAATTAGAGGCATTTGTTCCAAAATTAAATCATGGTTCACTCCAAAAAATGCTTATAAAATGCTTGTTAGGAATATGATTGATATTATCCCACACTGACAAGAATAGTGGTTCACCTGCATTTTCCGACGAAATTGACAAAGTCACATTTTTACCAACTGGAAAGCATACAGTATATAAAGAATACCTTATCAGTGTTTTGGAAATCCCTGTTTAGCTTTGTGTGGATGTTTTGGCAGCTTGAAGAAAAGTGTGAAATCAGATGTTGAAAAATGGTGAAAAATGACAACCTCTCATTCTCTTTACGCACTGCAGGTCTTGCGAGCTCCACTTGAATGCCCAGTCATAGCGTTCGTCCAAGGCTTCACCATGAACCGGAACAAGCGTGAAAAGGAGTACTACAGTATAGATGTGGGCGATTCAACTTTTATGGTTTTAAAGCGCTACCAGAACCTCAGACCCATCGGCTCCGGAGCACAGGGAATTGTCTGGTGAGTCAAAGGAAGAAATCCAAATATTTAAAAAGATGTCTTGATCTTTGAAATCGTATTTCAACAAAATCAACTGCATTTCATGGTCTTCATTGGTGGCTGGTGTTTTTTCCTAGTTAGGCAAACTCTGTGAGATGTGTTTGTAAGCCCTGGAAAAAAAAGTCTCACATGTCTAAAACAATCTTTAAAAATCTATTTATCAGTCAGAAAGGGGTGAAACTGCAGAAGTAAATGTTCCATATAGGAACTGTCAGTTGAGGGAACATTTGATGAAAGCTACTGATGCAGTGCTCAGACTTTGCCAGCTGTCGGCTTTGAAAGTTGATGAGATCAGACGTTATGATATCAGCATAAGTTGCATACAACACAGAAATTGATGCATAATGTAGTATTTGTTGACAGTGCAGTGTGGTGTTGTGTTCCCTGTGGATTTCTGAAGAAGTGAGAGGAATACAGGGAACGTGGATGCTGAAATAAATTTGAATCTGAACCCCAGGATCACCATGTGAGGATTAGCTCCTGTATGTAATGATAGCGTATCACTTGTGCCATGATGGCATTGTTTACATATTCATCATTCCAGTGGATTGATTAGACGATCATTTTTATTTGTTAATGGCCAAAATGGGACGTTCCAGATAATCCTGGTCCAGTTGTTGTAACATGAGCAAAGTAGGATGAACTCCTTTAAGTTCTTTGCTGTCATCGATCTTCTCTGGTCCTCATACCAGGTAGGGGGTGCCCAGAAAGTGATACACATAAGGATCAGTCAAGGCTTTTTGTTATGTGAGGAATTGCTGGTCAAATATCAACATCCAACATGCTTCTCCTATGTCAGCTCTAACTGTGAGGGATCCACAAGATTTTTGTTAAAAAGATATATAAATGTTTGTCGTGGAATCCCCACATTGTCACAGCTCCATCACATAGGGGAACTTAACAGCTTTATATTGTAACAGTGTTATTAAACAGAAACATGTTGCGTGACCAGAAAAATTAAAAATCCCCGCACAGTAAAATACAGTGAAATACAACAACATTGTAATGTTGCAAGGTGTCTCTGATGTTTTGCTCCTCCTAGGACTTAGCAATGTGGATAACATTCCATAAAGATTTTTCACAATGTTTTTATACTGCGATATATAGCACATTCTCTACAGTACTGTAAATTGCCATAAAGCAGTATTGCTCATAGATTTGCCTACACTGCTCTAATACAGACAGACATATTTAATATTGTATATGTCAGTGTAAAGGCCTTAACACACCAGGGACATTTTTTGTGCCATAAAAATTGCACATCAATATAATTTTAAAAAAAACTGTAACCCTAACCGAGGGATGGCAACAACCAATTACATTGTGCAGAAAGGACATCACGTCACAACGTCATGACAACCTGTTGATCAATTATATTTCTCAGCACTCTATATTTCTTAACCCTCTCTATTATATGACAAAGGATACAAAAATGACACAGAACTCAAGGACATCGTGTTGAGTAGCATCCACGGACAAATACATGGAGGCTCGGTAGTCCAAACCAAGATGGCACACTTTGTCATCCTTTCAACCTTGACAACAGCAGCACATACCATATCCACTCCCTCAATTCTTGGCTCTCATAATAAAGATCCTAGACATAAACACTGTGTAAATGTTTACCAGAAAAGACTCAGAGTCACTCAGAGAAAATCTATTTGAAATTTTTATTGAACAAGCGTTGCGACTGTTGCAAATTCGCAACACTGCCGATATGAATAGTTTTGAGGCAAAAATATTTAAAGGTCAGCATTTTGTATTTTCATGTCATTTATTTGTCACACCCCACAGTGTGTAAAGGTCTTAAACAATATGGGAAAGTCTGATCTAAAGACAGAAAGATTTCTAGCTACTAGTGCTTTTTATTGTCATACCGTCCAACTAGTTCTTTCACATACAGTGGGCATATAAATTGGACAGAATATTAAGAACACCCTCTGCCCAATATAATTCAGTTCGATACAACAACTCCATGAAGTAGAGCCTTGAAAGCCACAGAATTGAACAAACAAACATTTTAAAGCTACTAAAAATATTTTAGAATTAACAGCAGATCAAACGTGTATGTGAAAGGGATCAACTCGTACTTACCACAGCCTACAGTTTGTGAACTAGCCATTACCTATTTTCAAAATTTTGTAAAAGTTTGTGTTTATCAGCCATCCAGACCCGACACACATACCCCTAACTTAATGCAATATACAAGCACAATTTTCAGAACTTAGGGCGGAGACAGACAGAGACTGTCGTGACCTGTGTGTTAAAGAGAGAGTGAAAGAGAGAGGGAAAGCGAAGGTGGACTATTGCATGCATTGTTTCTGTAAGTTATTAATAATTTACTCTAAACCATTTTCTCACATATATTAGACTCAGCATAGACTGCTTCATCCTATTGCTGCAGTATGTCACCATCGCTGCCATATTGGATGTGTAAGACTGGCCTTGAGTTGATTCAAACTGCTTATTTTGAATTCTAATTTTAAATACATATTGATTTTTTTTAATTATGCAAATTTGGCTGGGTGGTTTATAAAATATTTTTCTGTTGCGTGACAAACACACATTTATTTTTGCTTTGCCTCAACTTTAATGCTGCTTTTAAATGTGTTTTTATTATGCAGTAACCATCACTGTTCTTTGGTACCACAGGCTGACAGTGACAGTAACTGACAGTGTCAGACTGCAGCCTGAGAATAAACACAAAGAAACACACAAACTTTAAACAACACACAAACTTTAAACAACACACATTAGCTTTCTAGCAAATGTGTCATTCTTATTCAAAAGCATGGAAGCAGGTCTTGTCCTGAACCTTGTCTTGTTGAACCAGCTACCAACAAACCAAAGGGTGAAAGTATCAGTGTGTGTGAAACATCCTCAGAGAAATGTGACTAAAAGAAAACATAGTTTGTTTTTTTATTCTTTTGACATATTATTTTTGACCAAGTTTTTGCTTTCATTTTTCACTCCAGTTCAGCGTATGACCACAACTTGGAGAGGAACGTCGCCATCAAGAAGCTGAGCCGGCCGTTTCAGAATCAAACTCATGCGAAACGGGCCTACAGGGAACTGGTGCTAATGAAATGTGTCAACCACAAGAACGTAAGAGCTTGAGTTCCGTTCTTTTGAGCATGTTATTTTAATCTTTCTGTATGTCTGTTTTAACATTAGGGATGAGATGTGACACCTTTACTGTCTTATGTATAGGTGTGTGTCCTGTGGGGACAGGCTTATATCTGGGTTCAAAGGTTGTTTCAGAGCTTAAATCAGTCAAGATGCAATGTGATGAACAAGCATGTGAGAGCAGTGAATTTCCGATAGAACAGACACTTGGATGGAGCAAAGCTTGCCCTGAGGACAGATGTGGAAAATGTAACTAAATCAGTTTGAACATCTTTTTTGTCCTCATGTGTCCTGAAATTGTGCTGTGTCAGGCTGCATTTCAAATTACAATACCTTGGTTGATTGACAGGTCATCTTGAAAACAGGAATCTTGTGGATTACCACAGCGCTCCTTCCTGCTACTGCTGTTCTATGTGGGGTTTTGAATCAGTGAATGTCCTGTTGTTCATTATTGAAGCTCAGACTGCTGCAGTCGGAGCCTCTCAGTTGTTCCTTGGTGGTTCAGGGATGCAGAGTTGATAATGGTGATGTCATTCATTTACAACCCTTCATCTCCCCTTCACGCTCACAGATTAATAACTGTGCTTTTTATTTCGACAGATAATCGGCCTTTTAAATGTATTCACACCACAGAAGACACTGGAAGAATTCCAAGATGTGTGAGTATAACTGAGCCCAAATAACATCTGCTTGCTGCGTGTTTGTAAAATCAATACAGGATGTAGCATGCTGGGGGCTTAGATTACCTTTTCTGACTTTGGGGGCTTGTGCAGCTCAGCTTGATCTCTGGTTAGTGTGTTATTCTACCTCACTATAACCACACAGTGTGGGGAGATGTGATTTACAGAAGACACAAAATTATATAATTGCTATTAAACATGCACATTTTTAATGTTGAAGGTACATTCTACAAACTAGATCCAATCAGCTGATTAACAGGTGGAAATGTGTCACCGTAAAGTAAATGTAAACACTGACTTAAGGAGAACCTTTAGTATTTTTTTCAACCCTGACTTTATCTTCTTATGTTTTCTTGCTCAAGTGACTAATGGGAACTACACTTGAAAAAATTGTTCAGTGCTGCAGCTGGCAGCCTCAAAACAGGCTGCAGTGTAACCACTGGTAACATATGACCCATATGTCTTGTTTTTGCCACTGACAGGCTCAGATTATCATTCTAAGTGTCTGACAACATTATGGAAAGGATTCCTACAGAGATTGATATTTTGTTGAAGAATAAGATCCTTTTTCTTCACCCAGAAACAGCCCTGAACTTTGATTTTTAAAATCAAACCACAGTTGATGATTGTTAGAAAGTGGAAAGACGAACCAAGACGATTTTTGTGAGTTTTGTATTGTTTCTGTCAACTTTGAATTAAGTGTCTTTTACGTTAATTAACTGTTTTTTTTTTTAATGGAGACTGGTGAGTTTAGCCTTAGAGTTTTGTGGCTGTAATCTGGTTAAACAGAAAGGATTGTTCTCTTGAACAAAAAGGTCTATCTCTGTAGTGACCCTTTCTGTAATGTTTTCAAACACTAAGAATAACAATCTGAGCCTGTCAGTGGCAAAACAAGCACTTTAGTGGAACAAAACGGACTCCGGGGTTTTTTCGTACCTAATTGTATTGCAGAGTTTCTGCACAGCGGCGACCGGATCTTTGCTCTTTAACCACCAAAAAAATGTGATGGCACAACAGAAGTTATTCACCTGGAGCTGGACTTCTCCGGTAAGCCGTTACCATGCGCCGCCGTATTTGACAGGAATATGTATTCCTTTCCATGTCTGTGACCGCTGTTTCGTTTCTGCTGCTGATTGAAATTTGTACTCTCACACAGCATGCTGAATGATTTCTTTTGCCCGCACAAAACTATTTTTAGTTGCACATGCGAGTGCGGTGACGGAGTAAAACATCGCCACACTGCCGACATTTTACTCCGTCACCGCACACTGTTTGATTGCTTTATCAAACCACGCTGCTATTATTCAGCCTTGCTTTTCACAGTGTGTGTTTTTTTGCAATATTCGGCCGAATATAAAATAAATGTTTTGAAGGAGCATTGGCTAGTCATCTTTTTTAATTTGTCTTCTGATTAAATCGGAACCGTTGAAACAAGTTGTAGGAAGCCTCTGCAAGTAATTGGTTGCTGGCTGTGCACTGTAGAGCCGATGCTGGTTCTGCCGGCCTGAATAGAATATAATGTCTATAGCCTTACAGTTGTGTGTACAGCCTTATAGGCTGAGCTGAGTAGTGATGTGCGGGTCGACCCATAACTCATGGGACCCGCAAATGGAAAAAAAAGTATATAAAAAAACGAATATTGAATACCAAATTTTCATAAGGAATACCTACCCATAGAAACGAATATTCGAATATCCAAATACTTGGGTACAGCCCTACATACCATACATACCCTTTAAGTCACAACAGAGTGAAAATGACTATATTTGGATATCAAGGGTCCATGACACAACTTTTCAACATACAAACTTCCAAATAGTGGTTCTGGTGGAGTGCAGCTTCCACAATCTGTCCCCTAAGCTTTATTTCTTTGTAAACTCCAGCCTTATGAATTCCACATTGGGTGGACACTGCCTTTAATAAGATGAAAACTGGGGTATATTTGGCAGCGTCCCCGATGTGTTTGGAAGTCGACAAGACGCCCATGTGAGTGGAAACTGGCTGTGGAATCGCAGAGAGGGGAATACTAAACTGAGATGTGGGGGAAGTGATGGTTTTGCGGAGTATGACGGGAACAAACATGATTAATGCCATCCTCTTGAAGCTCTGTGTGTGTGTGTGTGTGTGTGTGTGTGTGTGTGTGTGTGTGTGTGTGTGTGTGTGTGTGTTATGTGTCTGAGAGCTTGTGTGTGTGTCTGCAGCGTTGTGTCTGCCTGATTGGAGCTAAAAAGGAAACTGGACAAATCATAGCCAGAGGGCTGCGGGGCGAACACACAGTTAGAGGATGGAGGAGAACACTCCATTGCGCTGAGTGTTTGTGTACCTGAATGCAGGCTTGTATTACAGAGTGCATGACGGGGCATTATACACATTTCTATCAAATGAAATATGGATATCAGCATATACATATGTGTGCATGTGTGCTTACACTTACCTGCATAAAAACATTCTGTGCCATATCCTTTTTCTGTTTCCTACATGTTGTATTAAAACATGGAGTTTATCCAAATATCATCCAAGCAGAAGTCCTACTTTTTACAGAGCAAAGCTGCACGCTCTGTCACCAAGATGTTTCTCTGCGTATAAAAATCTGTCAGAAGTTCCTTACTCCATGTAGGAGGATTGTAGGGACTGATGATGTAAGAGCTGCCAGATAACATAACATCATCACTGTTTGGAGAGGGAGAACCATTACTGTCACTTCCTAAATGCCATGGGAAACAAGTGCTGCGTGGGTGAGATCAAAAAGTAGATTTTAAACTTGTTTATGCAGAGTAACGTGGCATTTAAGTTCAGGGCTATCTGGAGACTAATAAGTCAGGAAATTTTTCAATAACTCACCAGAAACGTTTAATCCTATGTTATTACATTTTTTTTGTGTTTGAGTAGTGTCACATTGTCACATAATTCATAAAAATAAGCTTCATATATATGAAATGTATGAAAAGTGGAAAAAAACATGTTTTATGTTTTAACTTATGAAGTAAATATTGCTCGCAGAATTTAATGGCCATAGAATAATGACATCATTGGCATTTATATTTGTTCCCTATAAGCCTTTCCTATCCCACCAAGTACAATATCCTGTGGAAGTAAAGGCTGGATTTACAGCACGGAGGAAGCGCCTCAGCCATAGACTGTATAAAAATAGGTTAATGGACGTAGCCACTGTGACGGTTTGTGGACTCCCATTTTGCAGCCTCGAGTTGCATTTTGACTGTCCTCGTCTTGGATTTTGGAGCAGAAGTGGCCATATTTGGAAGGGAGGGTAAAGCTTACTCCATCGCTGACTGCTAGCTTGGTTAGCACAGTGCCTTTATGGTTTACTGTAATAATGGTAGTGCTAATTTTTGCTAGCCAAAAACAGGCTTTTAACCATAAGAACAAAATGTACTTGCCAGAAAAACTGAACATCTGACTCCTTAGAGGTTCTTTTAGCACAATTAACTTTCATGAACTTAAAACACATTGAAATAGCGATAGCTACAGATCCTATATTCTGTGAATCTGGGGTTATGCCATGGTTGTGTTACCTAACCAACGTTCTTGACATGGCAGCGACTTGTCAACATAAAACACCCACCTTTCACTCAATGTGGCCATGCCCTTTATTATGCATAACTTTACGCCTTAATAACATTTAAGTAGATGAGTTATATGAAAATCATCCCCGTAAAGTTGTTGTGAACGGAGCAATTAGCGACACCAAAAGCTTTTTTGGTACCAGGCTGTGAACATGTTAAGTTTTGTTGTAAATTTGGGCTTTTCAACATGGGTATCTGTGGGGATTGACTCGTTTTTGTAGCCAGTCTCAAGTGGCCTTTTAAGGAACTGCAGTTTTTGGCGCTTCCACGTTGTCGCTTGGTCATCCACTGCGCAACCACATCATAAAGAGGATAGCACTTTTGTTTTCCCCTGTTGCTATTAGTAGCTATCCCCTGTTTCCAAAGAGCATCACAGCAGCAGAAATGGCAGACCATGGAACAACTGAAGTAACTGTGGAAAAAATGGTAGTTGTTAGGCTCTGAGGAAAATGGAAAGTGGTCCAGTTAACTTTGCTGCCACAATAATAGCACTTGGAAATGCAAGGGTAGGGGGAAAGATTGAAGAATTGTCTGTGACGTAGGACTCTGTGTACATGTATGTCCGCCCGCCCGTCTGATTATTTTACCCTCTGGTTTCCCTGCAGGTATCTGGTGATGGAGCTGATGGATGCCAACCTCTGCCAGGTGATTCAGATGGAGCTGGACCACGAGAGGCTGTCCTACCTGCTCTACCAGATGCTGTGTGGAATCAAACACCTGCACGCTGCTGGCATCATACACAGGGTGAGGCACACCAATATACATGTCTACACATGAAACAGTTTGTGGAAATGTTAAACTGAAAGCACACGTGTGCAAGCTCAAACTGTTTTACAGCTGGAAATTAGCATTTAATGATTTAGCTGCTGCAGATATCTCTGGATCCGAAATACAGAGGTATTTGGTTGGAAGCTATTAGCCAGCAAAATATTATACATGGCAAAAGCCATCATATGCCAATCACATATAATATGTCAAGCCATTACAAGTTTAAAGTTGAGAGTTAAAGGAATAGTTCAACATTTGGGAAATACACTTATTTGTTTACTTGGCGGGGTGCAGAGACTTTCTGGAGTCTCTGTAAACTCATAGTGACAACCCGGCTCCAGGAAGTCCCTGCCCCCGCCCAAGAAATAGTCAAGCCCAAAACTCTCTCAAAACCACAACATGTCATTTTTACACTTCAGTTTTTGTATGGATTAAGCAAAAGAGATTTAGAGTCATATTTTAATCACACAAAAGCAGCACAACTCTAGGGTACGGGAACTGTGTGGCTCCAAGTGCTAAAGGGCTGGATGAAGGTAAATATCGATCAGAAGGTGTGGTTATTGACAAATATACACTCAGACAGTCACATCACTGCCCTCGTCGCTCTGAAACAGCTGTGCCAATCACAGTGACGCATGATAAACACGGCTACAAAATGGAAACACTCCTCTCCAGGAAATCATGTTGTTGTTTGGATGATGCTGAGCAGCATAATGGCTCTGCACTCTGGGGCGGCACATCTCCAATCAGAGGTTGCAGATGTATCAGTGTACTTGCTTGTGGTGGTCATCGAGCTGCCTTAAAAAACAGGGCCCGTGACGTATTAATAGATGATTCAATCCTGGTTGACGGATTTTGTAACTTCCTGACAGAACCTGGTTAACTGTCTCTAGTCTTTATGCTAAGCTAAGCTAACTGGCTACCAGTGGTAGCTTCATATTTACTATACAGACATGTGCACAGTGTGATTTTTTTGTCTAAGGCGGAATTTCTACTCCTGCATTGAATCAATGCCGTGCCTACGACATAGGCTCTGGATAGACGTAGAGCCTACTTTGGAGCCTGACGTGCACCGCCCCAGAAATGTAACTACATGTTGCGGCGATGCAGAAGCCTGTTTATTTTTGTATGTTGAAACCATCAGAAATGAACCTTTTATTTACTTTTGTGTCACAGATAAGAAACAGTAAATTGTGTTAGGGATGTAACGATACCAGAAACTCACAATACGATATTATCATGATAAAGAGTCCACGATACAAGATATATATCACGATATTTATACAAGGGGAAAAAAGACACAATTTATTGTTGAAAATAGCTACTTTATTCAAAAATATTGCATGTACACTGTACAGCATGTCAATTTTAATTTGAAAGCGTATCATAAAGTATCATAAACAAATCAACACAGTTGAACATGTGCTTTCATCAAATAGAAGTAATGTAAACTCAAAAACACACAATCCCTCACTCACAGATACACAGAGAGAGAGAGAGGTGGGTAGAGATGTGTGTAAAAGAAAAACCAAAATAAATAAAGCCCAGCCATTTCCCTGGAAGTCATAGAAAACTCAAAAACACACATTCACTCAGTTTGTTCACGCCAGGTTGACATCTTGAGATGAGGAGAGGAAAGCTCCGGTCCTGCGCTTTCATGTGATATGCGTGGCATTTCTGTGCGAGCCGGCATTTGCGAGTAATCCAGAGTAATGTGTGTGCAAAGCTGTATGAAAGCTTTGTTATACATCATTTTAGTGTAAATTCATCTTCTTTTTTTTTCACTGTGAAAACATTGGACCACCGACAAGTGCTTGGTCTTGTCAGAAAGCTACAGTTTCACTGATTCACGTGACTTCTCGCTATCACAAATGGTCGCGGAGAAAATCCACAGAGAAGAACAATCGATCTCCTTACTTTGTTTGCCATTCTAGCATTTCTGTTCACTTGTCTTGTTTCCTCTGGTCATGCACGGGCAGAGTCGGAGCCTGCAGGAGCCTACTCTCACCTGCGTGCGCAGTTGCATGCAAAGAATTATGGGGAATGTAGTCGCACAGTCACATTACCGGCTCTGTAGGAGAACGCAGCTTTATAACTACCGTGGCAATCCCACAACGGTATCGAGAATTTATTTTATCGCGACACCGCGAAATTCGGTATATCGTTACATGCCTAAATTGTGTAGATAATAAAGCCTCTACAAAAATACCATTTAAGTCTTGTGTGTAATTTATCCTTCAGGGATTTATACTAAGGGATTTATCCTGCCTTCATATGAGAAGAGGATATGTCTGCTCATCGCTAGGCTAATTTATACCATGTAAAATGCCATAGGCTTTTGCTAATAATGTTAGCATGTTATACTTGTTTGGAGAACGTGTGTAGTATAAAACAGTTGTTTTGACAGTGAAACTTGTGAGTTGTACTGGAACCAAATGTTGTAACGTTACCTTTATTAAGTGTTGCTGTTGTCCCTGGCTTCATATGATTAGAGGAAAGTTCCACTAGCCTCTAGGCTAATTTATACAATGTAAAATGCCATAGGCTTGTGCTGAAACATTAGCATGTTGTATTTGTGGGGAAAATGTGTCTAGATAAAGTCAAGTGTTTGTCTATGAATGCTGCGTTATATGTTATAGTGAAGCTGGTTTGTGTACTTGTGTTTGAAATTGTAGCTATTAAGCCATGGTTATGTGTTTTTGGATGTGTTTTGAATCGACTAAACTTTACAGTTTAGTTCACAGAAACTCCGCCAGTGACT
This sequence comes from Epinephelus awoara, assembly GCA_035609425.1. Lineage (NCBI taxonomy): Eukaryota > Metazoa > Chordata > Actinopteri > Perciformes > Serranidae > Epinephelus > Epinephelus awoara. The sequence continues at coordinate 13,534,974 of CM069313.1, forward strand.
AGTGTTTTGGAGGCGTAACTGCAGAGTCACACAGACACGCCACCGCACAAATATAAATGCTCACAACAGCGTAGACGGTGTGCGTAGGCTCTCAGAGAAAAGAATGGTATATCCAAAAATGCGGAACTATTCCTTTGAAAATGTGAAAGTTGGCAGATTCTCATTTCATTTCCATTTATTGACACTTTAACAGCAGATAACAGACAAACATAAACAGGTTGTTAGGCAGCAGATTTTGATGTACAGGTTGCGGTAAAACACATGTATGCACTCAGGCTCTTGTTTACTTTTCAAACAACAGACACAAATGACACACTCACACACCCTGAAGTACCAGCAGCCATATACAAAGGATCCCTCTTGTATGCACACACACAAACACACACACACACACACACACACACACACACACACACTCTGACAGCACTCTGTCAATCACCCTCAGTGAAAGACGCAGCAGTAGATTAGCAGAGCTCCTCTTGCTCTGCCAGCCAGAACTAATTGAGCCACAGGCAGAGCTAACCAGCGCCGCTCGCATCAGCACGCAAAGCTTTCATAAGGTGAACAGATGCAATATGAGTCATGGATCGCCAAAGATTCAGCTCTCTTGTTCTCATGGGCTTTGTTTCTGTGATGAGAGCTCTCCAGTCCCTTTTAAGATGCTCAGAGTTGCTAAGCACTCCCTCTAGAATACATTTTCCTAACTATCAAGGCAGTAGAGCGCTATCGACCGTGCTTAAGCTCTGCTGCTTGATGTCTCATTGTCAAGAAGGTTTTTTGTTTCTTACCTATAATGCATTTAGGATTTCCTGAAGTTCATTCTGTATTGTTTGCTACTGAGCTGCCCTCTGGACATTTTTGAACACTTTGATGCCAGGTGTTAAAGCAGTCTGTGTATAATTTCCAAACTAGAAGTGATCACAATAAAGACTACAGTGACTGCTATGACACTCCAGATGAAGTATCCAATCTGTTGTAGATCATGCCGAATGCCAACCAGTCAACTCGAAACTGGCTTGGCTGGCAAATGAGTTGTTGTAATAAATCAGCTGGCAGATGGCCGCCAGAAAATTATAGCCACAGGCACTGAGTCTTGTTGATGACATGACAACAATGTCAGTTTAGCTCGTCATGATTATTTTCAGAAGACGACAAAGACTTCCTCTTGCATGTCAACCATTTTACAAGCTCTTTGTTATTTAGCAGGGGAATTAATACACTTTGAAGGAGACTGTCAAAAACAATCAGAGTCACAGATCATTAGGGCTGGGCAGTATGGCCTATAAATAATATCGCAGTACTTTTATGTGTTACCACAAAACACGATATAAACCTTGATATTTTGAAATTTCCTCTGAACTACTGTTGACTGCTAAAATACTAAACTACTGAATAAACTACTGTTACAAATTCAAATACAGTACTTTTATAATAAAGTTGAAATACTGTTATAATGAAGTTAAATATAGTGCTTTAATAATAAAGTTAAACAAAATATTGTTATAATAAAGTAAAATAAAGTACCACTGTAAAAAAGTTAAATACAGTGCTGTTATAATAGTCAAATGAAGTACTGTTGTAATAAAGTTAGATAAAGGACTGTTATAATAAAGTTAAATAAAGTACTGTTATCATGAAGTTAAATACAATACTGTCATAAAAAGTTAAATAAATTATTGCTGTTAAAAAGTTAAATACAGTGCTATTATAATAGAGTTAAATGAAGTAATGTTATAATAAAGTTAAATGAAGTACTGCAAATTCTATTGTAATAAAGTTAAATAAAGCACTGTCATAATAAAGTTGAATAAAGTACTGCTGTAATAAAGTACTGTTATAACAAAGTAATACAGTGCTAATATGATAGAATTAACTAACGTGCTGTTATAATAAAGTTAAATAAAGTACTATTATGTTAAGTTAAATTAGTACCTTCATAATAAAGTCAAATACAGTGCTGCTATAATGAAGGTAAATAAAACACTATTGTGATAAAGTTAAATAAAGTACTGTTATGATAAACCTAGCTAAGTACCTTTGAAATAAAGTTAAATAAAGTGCTGTGATAATTAAGTGAAGCACTGTTATAATGAAGTTAAATGAAGTAGACTACTGATATAATAAATTATAGAGTGTAATCGATATATTGCCCGCCCTTAAGCTCAGTGAGTTTCTTCTTGTGGGCGTCAGGCTATCGTCATGAAGCAGTGCAGAAAATAATGCAGCCCTAATGTGAAGACACTGAATCCAAAACCCTTAAATTATGGAAAAAACAAGTGGGACCAAACAAAACAAGCCCTTTTTGGAACATCATCTCTTTGTTTTTCATACTTTGTAAGAATGAATGATAGTGTCCTCTAGAGGAAAACAGAACCCAGTGTCCAAATACACCAACTACAGTGTTTTCCATATATAGAATTTATTAGATTTGTTCCCACACAAAAAATATTTGTAGTATTTGTTATTTTTTTACTTTAAAAATCACTGGTGCATTTGGCAAATATGGAAATGAATGTCCCTATTTGAAGATGAAACTGACTGCAACACTGCTTTTCAGTTGACTTGGACCTCTGATCTAAATCAGACTTGTAATTCTCAGTGTTGTCTTTTCTGTGCAGGACCTGAAGCCCAGCAACATCGTGGTGAAGTCTGACTGCACACTGAAGATCCTGGACTTTGGCCTGGCCAGGACAGCTGCCACCGGCCTCCTCATGACGCCCTACGTGGTCACCCGCTACTACCGCGCCCCAGAGGTCATCCTGGGCATGGGCTACCAGGCCAACGGTGAGTGGAGGAAAGCAGCTTCTTGACAGCGACTGGCCCATAAGGAGCTCTTAAGCTGCTGCCTGGCCTGCTGCATGGCCCTCCCCCCTGGGATGTTTTCAACAGCACCTCCCAAACACATACACACGCACACAAACACACACACACACACACTCCCTGTTCCTGTAAAGGTCACACTCAGGGGGGAAGTTGGCATGTTGGGCATCGGTGCTTTGTGTGAAACTTCCTGTCTGGGGACTCCAGTTCCCAGCAGTGCTTTAGCATGCGTTTGATGTTTTATTAAGAGGTTGCCTGTCCTGAGCTCCCAACAGCCTGGCTAAAAACGCCAGTATAAATACAGGCACTTGTGCATGCTTCAGCAGTTTCACTCAGTGCTCCTGCAAGACAGTCTTAACGGAACGGTCTAACATTTTGAGAAATATGCCTTTTTGCCTTGTGTTGGTTTGGAAGATTGGTACCGCAGTTAGCCTGGGTTAGCATATAGACTGCCAGCAGGGGGAGACGGCTAGCCAGGCTTAGTCCAAGGGTAAAGAACTTCACTTACCAGCACCTCTAAAGCTCACAAATTAACATGTTATATTTTCTTTCATATTCATATTCAGGTTATGTGTTGGACTAGGTCCTGGTTGAGTCCGGGAAATATATATGTGAATAAGTGAGCCCTGGTGGAGCTAGAGGGCAGATGATTTAGACTGAGCCATGCTAGCCGTTTATCCCTGTTGCCAGTTTTTATGCTAAGCCAGGCTAGCTGTCTCCTGGTTCTAGTCATATATTCAGCATACAGACATGTAAGTGGTATCAACCTTTCCATTTAATTCTCGGCAAGAAAGCCAGAAAGCATATTTTCCAAAATTTTAAATTGTTCCTTTGATAGAGACGAGACTGGGGCTCCAGTAACCTAGCAGACAGTTGGACTTTGAGGTATTTAGTCAGGTGAATAACAGTCAGTTTGGCAAATTTTTGGTTTCTAGATATTAAAAGAACCCAGGGAATCACATGTTGCCTCTGGTACTGGCATCATGAGGTAGACACATAGCAACAATGCTCCCATTATGGCAAAACTCCAGGGTATCTTTGGTATTTGTCAACTTGGATGGAATTTTCCCATGTTTGTGCCTAAGTAAACAATGGGAACACCAATTTTTGAATTTGGTCCGGTGTTGAGCAGGAGCGCAGCAGTTGACAGCTACGAAACAGTCTGCAATGTTATCTTGAGTCCAACAGGGCACTGTCAATGTACATCCACTAAAACTGCTAGTTTTTGCCACTGACAGGTTCAGCTTGTTATGAGAAGTGTTTCACAAAATTATGGAAAGGACCCTACAAAGAAATAAAACATTTTCCTTTACCTTTCGATTGATCTGGTCTTTTTGTTATCGCCTTCAGAACGAGACTTCTGCTTTGAGCAAGACTTGGTTACACACACGTTAAGAAGGATGTGAGAAACTTTTTATTTCTCTGTAGGGTCCTTTCCATTTTGTTGCCTGATGCTTATAAGAACCACCTAAGCCTGCCAGTGGCAAAAACAAGCACTTTCAGTGGATGTACTGTACATTGACGGTGCAGTATTGCCCCTGATTGGATTGAAGGATTGATTACACTGTTAGTTTCACAGCTGCCAGTTGCAGTGGTCTTACTGGACCAATTTCAAAAACTGTTGTTCCCATTCGTCACTAAGGCATAAAAATATGAGAAAAGGTGGTCCAGGTTGAAAAATACCGAAGTTCCCCTTCAATACTAACGCTCTCTCATCCTTGGTCCTCTTGACCCAAAACACTGACCCTAATTTTTCCTGCTGACTTGTTGCTTTTTTTTGCTTATTCTCTTCTCCCTCCTTTTATGCTGCACATATGTAGTGGATATTTGGGCTGTGGGCTGCATTATGGCAGAAATGGTTCGCCACAAAATCCTTTTTCCAGGAAGGGATTGTATCCTTGAGCTGCTTGCAGCAGTGTTTGGCATTTCTTATGAAACAAAACATAGCACACGGAACGTCTTTTCGTCTCTTCAAACCATGTCTCTTCATCAAATGGATCGCACGGAGATCATAACCCGAGAGCAACTATAGAGATTCTATTTCTCGGATTTGCCTGACACCTTGACTTGCATCCACCCACCTGCAGTTCCTACAGATAGACGATCTCACACGACTGCCTCCTCACTCACCTCGGCACTGTTGCTTCAAGCACCACGACAGTCACACGAAAAACCTGAAATAGAATTGAATAGTTTGCTCCTCCATTGCTAAGAACTAAACTGCATGAAATACCCTCCTGCATCCTCAATCTGCTCTTCATGTCTTTGTTAATGCAGCAGTCACAGGTTTTGTCCCACAACATAATACTAAATAAATTGGTGTTGTGTTTTAGAAGTATTTGTGTGACTCTGGAATGGCAGTGTCGCACATGAGGGTGTGACAAAAGCTCCAAAATGATCATTTCTGGCCGTATAGATCAGAATGTTACAGTTTAACCCAGCATGAAGTGCAGTGAGGATACTGAGGGTGTTAAAATGCATTTCTACAAAAACACATTTTCAGAAGACCTTGACAGTCAGTGTCTCACTGTAAAAGCCTCTGATTCACTATTCAGTGCATCTGAAGCTGAAATGATCTGGAACATATATTCTTGATTAGTAATACTGCTGCTCTTACAGAAATGTGCAGTATGTACAGTTAAAGCCAGCCAAAAAGAATCATAATATTTTCTCTAGCTATGTGGGATGCTGACCAGGTTTGAGTGCACCCAGCTGCATGCAGTTCATTTTGTCTTGTATCACACACATCACCTGGCACCACATCATGTTTTGTTTATTTTCCCTTATGTTCTTATGAGTTTTTTATGTTGTAAGGGTTGTTTTCTGTTTGTTTCCCAGCCCTGCATGCTAATTTGGTGGTTGTCATTTCATTTTTCAGTTGATGTCTGGTCTGTTGGCTGCATCATGGCTGAAATGGTCCGGGGTAGTGTGTTGTTTCCAGGCACAGATCGTATCCTTAAGTTGAACCTTCATCCAAACCCCGAAATGCCGTCTCCTCTCTCATCCTTTGTCTGACATCTTGTTCGTGTCTTTCCACACAATGGGGAAAGCCTGCCAAGCTACTGCGCCTGTTTAATGACTGATTTAATGAATCATTGTATGCAGTGGTACCGTTAATTTCTTTCAGTGAGTGAGTGGACGAGGAAAAAACCTTTGTCATGGCAGTGATAGTCCTCGTAGCAGGTTAAGCAATAGTGTAATCAGTCACACTAATGACCAAGCACAATGACAGGGTTAGTTAATTACACCTGTGCTTTCCCTGCTATGACAGGGATGGATCATATATATGTGTATGGAATTATATCCTGTAAATATTATGTGGGAGCCTCATGCTGCAGTTGTACTTGGTTTGCATACTTAACTGAAACTAATGTGACCTTTTTTTTCTTTTTTTTTAATACCTCCGCACCTGGATAGTGGGCAGGTTGTCCGATCATCCTATTCTTGTGAACGTGATATCTCAAAAATAACTTGAGCTGATTAGATTTAGATGATCAAAGGTCAAGGTTACTGTGACCTTGTCTGTCTCATTCTTGTGAATGCGATATCGTAAGAACACCTTGAGGGATTTTTTTTTTCAATTTGGCGCAAACATTCACTTGGACTCAACAATGAATTGATAAGATTTAGGTGGTTAAAGGTCAAGGTCGCTGTGACCTTGGATCCATCTTACTCACGTGAATGCGATATCTCAAGAACTCATTAGATTTGGCACAAACGTCCACTGACTTTGGTTAGCTGAGGTTTATGTAGCATTAGCTTTGTTTGCTATGTTAACAGAGAGGTTACACTGACAGAGAAAGCAGCTAAACGAGAAAAAGAAATTATTTGTTCTTAGAGCAAAATACATTACAGTAGTATTTCATTTAACAAACTAATATGACGGAACATAACACTGTCCCATTTCAGGTTATTAGAAAGCATGAGATTATGAAAATAGGTCATTGGGAAAATACTGTGACTGAAACTAATGAAACGGAGGCTAGCATGAGTAGAGGGGTGTAAGAATGAGTCCTAAAACCCAGAAATAAGTAAGCTTTTTTGCACTTTTACATCTCTCAAAAAAGGCAGTTGCCAACAAGTGGGTAAATGAGACTACAAAATGCCATCGCACCGAACACGGCTCTACAGCCATGTTGTGGGGGCAATGATGAAGCCATTGGATCGTGTTGTGGTTCTTTTATAGCCTAACATGAGCTTTTTACCTCTGGCAATTGCATTTAAGATTCAATTCATAAAAGTGGTATTCATTTGTGAAAGATAACCTTGCTTAAGAAAACATCTAAGAATCAAACGTTTGTTTGCCACAGCTTGCTTCCTGCAATAATCCAAAATCCAATTAGAAAAATCCCGCTGGCTTTTCTTGTTGAGGAAACCAGGACGATGCTAACTTCTGGGTTGGCCCACAAAAAAGCACTCGGCGGTGGCAGGACTGGATGAAAAATGGAAGCTTTAGGGTTACTAAGAACAATAATTTCAAGTGTTTGAAGTTTTCTGTATTTACAACTACTCCATGTCCTCCATGACCACCCAAATCATGTTACCTTGAGAGGCAGCTGGATTCATGAGATCAGACGAAATTTAGATCACACGAGCCACAAGATCACGTGAGAATCCAGCCCTGATTTTACTCCACAATAGAAACAGTATTGCCAATATCTACTGGTAGACACATTTTTATTGTCACAAAGTATATACCATTCCCTGTTGATCAATACCTAAGCTGATGATCTATTTATAATGTTTCTATGTTTTAGATTGTTATTATTGTCGATTATTATTGTTTCATTAAAACCAAACTTTTCCATAATTTTAGAGGAAGGTCCAACCTACAGAGTCGAATGTGTTTTTGGTATCTAGACGAGTTTGTTGATAATTTAGGGCTAAGCCTTTTCAAATAATTCAGTCAGGATTCAATACACTTGTTGGTTTATGATTTATCCTGTCTTAACTTATCTTTCCCCACTTTTGGTTTGACGGATAAACTTGGGGCTCCCTATGAAGGGTGTTTTTCATGTTCTGTCAGGACCGAAATAAATGGATCCACTGTTTTGCCTACCAGGGAAACACCTGTCAACAAGCACAACAAATCGCTTTTTAAAATGGCTTTAAAAAATCGGTTATGGCAGCAGGCTTTTCCTCCTTGTTGTTCATCCAGTGTTAACGATGAGCAAAGACACGAACAAGGCATGTCTGTATGTGTCCATCAGGTAGATCTGTACATTTTACATCTGTGTGTATGTGTGTTTTTGTCCTCAAGAAAAAAAAAAGTTGCATACATATTTCCAGCATCTGGATCACTTGAGGTGAGCATCGTCTGTCTCACCTAACATAGTTTATGGTGTATGTACCCCACTTTGTCCAGCTTGGCTGATTTCCACAGGTTTGAATGGGACATAATGATTATCCTCAGAAGTCAAACTGCCAGTACTGAACAAGCTTTTCACCTAATTGTCTGAATATTTAAATTCTTTGTTTTGAGAAATTTGAGTTGAGTTCATCCAATAATACACTCTACAGTATTGAGCCATCTCTTTACAGCAATTTTCTACACCCTTAACCCATGACAGCTTTGATATTGTGTATTTCAGCACAGTTGCAGCTACACGTGTATTTTAGGAACATATCCAGGCCAGAACTACGCAGTATGAGATGTAGCAGCTCCAGATGGCTCTCTTTTATTATTCATCAGTTCAAAATGTTACTCAAAATGACCACCCTGACTCTGGAATGGCCGCTCCTTTCGTCCAAACCCAGCCTGGTGCTTTTCTTAATACTGCAACCCTAAGATATCGACCAGTGGAATAAGGTGATTGAGCAGCTGGGAACACCGTCTCAGGAGTTCCTGATGAAGCTGAACCAGTCGGTGAGGACCTACGTGGAGAACAGGCCACGGTATGCGGGCTACAGCTTTGAGAAGCTCTTCCCTGATGTCTTGTTCCCTGCAGACTCTGAACACAACAAACTGAAAGGTAAAGCTTCTGCCGTCTCTCTTAATACCCATGAAACCATCTCGTGAAGGCTTATTGAAGCACGTTAAAATTGGTGTGAGGTTGTAAATTTTGTTGCTGCTAAGAGATAAAACCATTTTGGAGCATAGTTCCTCTGTTACAGGTGCAGCAGTTGTCCAGCCTGAAGGGGAACCATTTGTAAAATGTAAATTGCTGTTTTATCACATGCCAGAGGGAGCCAAGAATAATGAGGCAATCAGAGTTTCCAGAGAGTTTTATACCACAATATGCTCTGATTTTACTGCCTAAAGTTTGAACAAAAGACTTTGTAAAGCTGGTTCTTTTTTGCTAATGTAGAATTTATCATGGGCGACATTTTAAATGGCTATTTTTGTAATTGAAAGAGTGATATAATGGTTCCATGGTGGCTCATCGAGTATGTATCCAATCACTTGCAAGCAGAAAGATGAACCTTTCCCCCATCACTTTCAGTGTATGTGCAACCGTATAAACATCTGCTGACAGCAAAGCCCAAGTGACAAATCAATTTTCAGCAGCTGCCTTAGATTAAGCACTTATTACAGAAGCTGACAGTTCAGGACCACGTTGTTTACTGTGAGGAGGAATTTACCTCAAGCATGTCTTCATGTGTAAATGGAGAGGAGCTGACAGGAACGCTCAAAGCGAGCGTCGTGGAGCTGTTTCAAGATGAGGCAAGGAGGAAAAAAATGTTTCTGCACTCATTAATTCATAGAGGATATGTGACAACAGTGTATTTCCCTGAAGTACTCCTGTTAAACTGCATGTATTAGATGTTCACATACGGCACACGGCTCTTTGATTGCCTGCGCTGACAAGGCTTTCACATAGAACATAATCAAGGTGGATGTCCTAAACAGCCCAGATACTACAGAAAATGGAAGGTTTAAAGGCACCCTGTGTAGTGTTTGACCACTAGTTGCGCAATGGAGTAGTGTTTGTGTGAGTTGGTCCCCCGTTTATGTTTGTAACATGCAAAAGAAGGCAATAGCATGTAAGATGTTCGCCAGGCTTTAAGAATGTACACAATGTGTTTTTGGCAAGAAAACACTGAATGTAAACATAACTGTTTGTTTACAAGAAAATTCCACAGGACATCTTTAGAAAGATCCCATCATTCTCTGATCCAACTCTTCTCCTGTGTCACTGATCCTCCATTTATTAAAAATCCCCTCCAGATATGTTTTATGACATATAAAAATATTGAGCTTGAAATAGATATTTGTGTCTGATATGTTTTTTTTCCCACCAAACGTTAAATTATGTAGTTACTAGTGATGTCAACAGTTGACTGTTAATTGCTTCACCACCAAGAATATTTTTGAGTGGTTTACAAATGTCGGTTTTTAAATTAATTTTGGTACTTTTTACTTTACTGAGCTGTGCACCACCCAAGTCTGGTGGGAGGGGTTTCGCTCATGCAGCGATTACTGTTAGTAACTCTGTCCCAACATAACAGTGTTGCTGTGAAAACACTGTGCCTACCTTCAAGTCTCCTCATAGGTCCCTTTACTGGGTAAGCAGCCCAATTTTGAGCCACAAACCCCTTTTATCATTGTTAGCTCTGTTAGCATCATTTGCAATGTTGGCACAGCTAGTAGTGCTAACATACTTAACAATACTTAAGGGGTTTTGCGGCTCAAAATGAAGCTGCTTACTCACCAGAGCACCCTGCGAGGAGACTAGAGGATGGCCACCATGTTTCAGCAGCAGTCAGTGTTAATCATGAATGAGCAGTACCACTTGCTAGCTCCCATCCAACCTGGGTGTTCCACAGTGCAGAGCAGCCAAGGCTCACATCAGCTAACCAGTGGAGGTAGGAGGGTGGGCAGCAAGCCCCCAGGAAAGCCACTGAGCCTTGCAGCAAATTTTTTCTTAGTGGCCACTTGCGTTATTTCAGAAAAAAAGAAGAAAAAAAAAATCCCCTGCAGCCCCCAAATAATTTTCCCCATAGGCCATCATTATAAAAGACATGTCTGTAAAACTATTGAGCCATGGTGGTTTTATATTTGTAAAACTTGCGGGCGGGGTCAGCAGGACAAAAATTACTGCACATTTTCAGTGGGCCATATACTGGGAAGTAAACCTGGATGCTTGAAAACTTTTTTTGCCAGGCAAGCAACTCCATTGGAATAAATTGGCACCATCCTGGTATCCAGTATGTAGTTATTATTAAAGTGCAGTGGTCACTATGTTTTCCCATGCCAACACTGTTAGCTGTCTGTCTGTCAACAAAGCCAACAGAAGGTAAAACAAAAGGCAAGATATTTACAGCACAAAACATTAAAATTTCAAAACCCTAAATAGATAATGCTTTAAAATGCAGCGCTAAAGGTCACCAAGTCAATGGAGCACCAGATTAAAGGAAAGGCCTCATGTATTTCACATCATTTTTCATTTTTATTTCTTAAAAATTAACTGGCTATAGTTACAGTTTAATGAGTTCTGGGCTATTTAAAGCAAAACTTACCGAATCTGACAATTCTCCCTCATTTAAAGTCCTCAGTGTATATGCACTGGAGGTTTCAAGTTTCCATGACACACTAAATTGCATACAGGATCACAAAGTCCTGCTTGTAGTTGAACTCAGATTGAAGATGAGCACAGAGAAACTTTCCCCCCTCAACAGATGAATGTTGAAGCATCCTTCTAGTGCACATACATTATTCCGCACAGTGAAGCTGAAACAGCACAGTGAAGTAACAGTTATATCACACTTTTGAGTTCACTGCTCCAACATCTTGTTCCAGCAGAATATGCATCACATCAGCAAGACGCTCTCAAGTGGAAGACATTTTAGAATCAAAATCTGGTCAGTTTAAAGGTTAAAGTATCCTGTTTTTTCTTTTTCTGCCATAATTTCTTGTCAGCGAGCCAAGCTCGAGACCTACTATCCAAGATGCTGGTAATAGACGCTTCAAAGCGGATCTCAGTGGACGAGGCTCTCCAGCACCCTTATATCAACGTGTGGTACGACCCGACTGAAGTGGAGGCGGTAAGCAGTCTCTAATTATTGATGGTTTATTTATAGGTGGGTTTTTTTCTAAGCATTTGAATATTTGTTTTCTCACTGACAGACAAATTCACAAACAATGGGTGGCAGCTGCAGACAGTACCAAGACTTGTACATGACTTGCATAAGCTATCTACCCCTAGTTTCTAATTCATAAAAGATATTGCACTAATTATATTATGGCACAAACACACCCAATAAGTTCTGAGTGCAATTTTCCCTTTTTGCATCTGATTGCAGTTATCCACGTGGCAAAAAATAAATGTTGCCTTTGCACCAAGAACACAGACAAATGGCACACAGAAAAAGAAAGCTAAAATTTTCATACCTCAAGCTACAGGTCCTGACTGACGAGGTGCAGAGGCATTCCTCAAAATGATTCCTCGAAAGGAATTTAAACATGAGAGAGAAAACATATTTGGGATTTAATGTCCCAGTCTGTCAGTGCGCTTCAGTTGCCACCAACTCTCTAAAGACACTAATTATTTCACTGTAACTGCGCGTGGCTATTAGCGCTGATCATTGTGAATGTGACTGTTATTGCAGTGAGGCTCATTTACATAGAAAGGGGCTAATTTTGCGCCAGATGTATCCACATTACCTCATTTAATGCGTGCAAATAGCACAGGAGCACCAAGACACTGTTTGCTTTGCAGTGCAGGTAGGGGTGCATGTCACTCTTTGCAGGTGCTTTGAGAACTACACGGTTTCTTTTTGTTTGATTTGTGCAGGTTTAGCAGCCAAGCAGTCCTTTTGTGAATTTGCCCCTATAATTGTTTGTGCTCTGCATACAAAATGTGCTGTCTGTACGTGTTTGGTGACAATCAACCACGCTCTCCTTGGAAACACAATGACTCAGCCAGTGCAAATTGATTTTGCCCTGTGATCAGGCGGATTGGGAGATGAGGTGAATGGTTGCTTTCTTCCACTCCCCTCTCCCGTCTGGCATGAAAGGACTCTTCAGGACTGACGTCGCAGCCTTGAAAAGTGCAGATTTTTACACTGATTTTTTTGCTGTGACACTGCGTAAATGCATCAAATCTCCATTTGACTCTGGGGAGGACAGATAACTCTATTCCACAGCTAGCTTTGGGGAAGTTTATTCCAGCTCTGTGCGTGTTACAAATTTTAGGTTTTTGTGGGATTTTGCTTGAAAAGATTTGTGCCCTCCAATGCAGAAAACTTAACATTACGTGTGTTTAACATGAGGAAGGTTTAATGCTGCAGTTTTCTATCGTGTGCCATCAATTAGCTGAGTCTGCAGCTGAGTTTCCCCTTCCTGTTTTGGTCCTCATTCACCTGCTGTGAAAGTGGAATGAAAACATGCATTAAGCTCACAGTGGTAACTGACTGAAAACCTCAGGCCTTGTAGTTAAACATACTTAGAAAATGTCTTTGAAACTTAAAGGCTACAAGTTCTGTAAATGGCACCGTCAGTAATTATGTGTGACAGCAGGGTGGCTTGGTGGTTTGACAGCACTTTAATTTGACTCACATGAGTTTGGTCGCCATTAATAGCCAGCGTGAGTCCATCATCAGTCTGTCTGTAAAAACACTGGCTTAAAATGTCAGGTAAATGTGTGCTCTGTGCACTGTTTGAGTCTGAATATCATTAACCTGAGTGTGATGTGTGTGGGGTTGTCGCTCTATGTTTAGAATGAGCATCTGTCAAACACCAAACATGTGCATCTGTCTTTTTCCAGCCACCACCCGCGATCACAGACAAGCAGCTGGATGAAAGAGAGCACACAGTGGAGGAGTGGAAAGGTAGGAAAAATCCTCTGTTTCTCCTCTCCTCTCCTCTCCGCTCTTCTCCTCTCCTCTCCTCTCCTCTCCTCTCTGATAAGCTGTCATAAGTACTTAGCTTTTTGCAGTGTGTTGCATAAGGTCGGTCTATGTTCGTGCTTTGCAGCCTGTGGGACATTTAATCTTCTTTCTCCGACGCATGTTTTCATCTGTACGCTCCGAATTTATAAATACACTCATGTCTGATGCACAGTCCCACTTTTACACTGGGAATAACTGATGCACATGTCGCAAACATGTACTCCTTGCTTCCTGTGGTGCTACTAATGATTTTCATTGTCAATTAATCTGATCTGTTGATTATTTCCTCAATTAATCAATCAGCTATTTGTCTTATAAAATGTCGGAAAATGGTGAAAAATGTCAATCAGTGTTTCCTAAAGCACAAGATGACATCTTTAAATGTCTTGCTTTGTCCACAACCCAGAGATATTCAGTTTACTCTTGTACAGGAATAAGATACAAGAAAATATTCACATTTTAGAAACTGAAATCACAGAATTTTGACTTTAAAAAAATGAAACCAAATGGAATTATAAATTATCAAATTAGTAAAAGGTTAATTTGATAGTTAACAACTTATCAGTTAACTGATTAATGACTAATTCACACAACCTGAAATGTATATTAGATTACAGATCATCTGCATCCAAATCTTAACTCTCAAATTTACACCATTAGGTTTTTAATCTGTGGTATCTTTTTAATAGAATAATGTTGGATTGTTTAGCTGTGATGAAATACAAGTGCAGATTAAAGAAACAAAGGAAAATGAAAAAATTATTGTACAACATAAATAAAATAAATTAACATGGACACAGACCATGACTTGATTTCAGGTGACTGATAGAAGTTTTGGGCCAAATAAATGAACTGGAATTATTATTTTTTTCAAGCTCTGTAAGATGCGCAAAACAGCTTAATATGAGACTAGCTGCAATTATTACTGTATTTCAGTAAATGGTAAATGGACTACCTGCTCTTCTTCTGAGCCACAGCGCCCCCCTAGTGGAAGGTATAGTGGAGCATCATCAGCATAAAAAAAATGGATGTTTTGCTTGCTAATAATGTAATCTAAATGCAGCATATAAATGGAAAATGACAGCAGACCTGTGACTGACTGCTGGGCAACACCCCAGGAAAGTAAGGGTGCTGAGAATTTAAACATTCTCCTCCGCAGTGCAGACAGAGTGATAATGACGGCAGGAGATTCACACCTGGATCGTGACTCGTTGGTGTTTCCTCTTTTCACACACACTGCATCTTTCTCTCCTTCGAAATAGATTATCATGTAAAATTGCCCGTTTATGTATTTTACCAGGTTAGATAAAAAGCATATTCAAGTAACAGCGCATCACAATTATGGGAAATGACTTAAGAACAAATAAGGATTATTACAGAACTGTACTGTAAGTCAGAAAATCTGTAAGGTGACAGGAGTGAATTACATACCGCTTCCTGCTCTCATTGTTTATTCCTCTGTGCTGTAGTTAACAACTGTGTCTTGTTTGTTGCAGAGTTGATATACAAAGAAGTGTTGGACTGGGAAGAAAGGACAAAGAACGGGGTCATCAGGGGACAGTCAGCGTCCATAGGTTAGTTGGGTTTCTTGGGTGTGTGAGAGACTTTAAGAGGAACATGTTCAAGTGAGCGTGTTCCTCCTAAAGATGTGTAAATGATCCAGACTGTGCCCATAATCTGTGTCCAAAGCCTGTTAAAACATCAGCAGTGCACTGGCACAGCTCTGCATATTATGTCGCAATAAGATTTCTGTGACAGAAAAGGTGTTTTCCACTCTTGAGCTCATCTTTATACTTACTTAACTTTGGTAATTCCTCTACCAGAATCTACCGTATGTGGACAGGAGAGTGACAAAACTAGCACACTTATTAGACGTTCTGTTGTGACCCCCCTTAGGTTTGGCATAAATCTACAAGTGACACAGGATTATTAAGCAGAATAACAACTGTAGCGAGTTAAAGTAGTGACTACTAATCCAGCATGTGGTGTGGCATTAGTACTGCTCTTTTTGAATGTTAGACACAAGAATTAGTCTAATATAGATTGCACAATAAACTGTCTCTGAGCTATTTAATTGTCAAACCAGTCCTCTAAGCCTGTTATCATTTTATTACTTTTTTTGTTATGTAAAAATGGTGCAAAAGCTGTTACACAACTTGAAATTATAGGGAAAATATGCCAGGCAGCAAGAGGTTCAGTGACATCACTTTGAGAAAAGTTTTTTTCTGGCCTTTACAGATTTAATATAATTTCTCCTGCAGTCCTGAAATGTTCACATGATAATACGAAATTCGAAACTTCTCATAAATACAAGTGGAAACATAGGTTCTCATGCAGAAAAGAAGGAGCACCATCTTGCTAGCACTACGCAGACTAATAAGCTTAAAGGGCATCTTGGGTATTTTCCAACCTGGACCCTATTTTCTCATGTTTTTTGTCTGACCTATGGAGATGACCAGTTTTGAAACTGGTCTGGTATTGAGCAAGACCACTGCAGCCTGCAGCCATGAAACAGCCTGCAATGTAATTGTGGGGGCAATAGTGCAGCATCAATGTATGGCCACTTTAAGTGTTTGTTGCCACTGATAGGTAGAGATTGATATAAGTGTTTGACAGCGAAATAAAACATTTTTCTTTCTTTCTTTAACAAGGAGCAGTCTTGGTAAAAGGTAAAGAAAAAATGTATTCATTAGTCAGATACTTGCATTAACCATCTGAGCCTGTCAGAGGCAACAAGCACTTTTAAGCCCCGTTTCACCAAGCAGTATGGTACAGTTCAGTTTGGTATGCTTTTTTTCCATTTCCACTGTGAAAAGCTGTGGATGGTACCAATTCCGCACCGTCCCCATTTTCAGACCCCCTCTGTTGGGGTACCTTACTCAATGCATGAGTTGACTATAGTTGACTACTGTAATAATAAGTGGATCTTCAAGCATTTATATATATTCATTTGGACCGGGTTATGTGAACTGCATATACCCCACTTCTCACTAGGAGGGAAAAAAAACGCGTTGTGGCGCGTTGTTCCTGTGGGCTCCAGCAACACTAAACCCCTGAGCTTGCCTGAGAAGGACTAAAAGCATAAACCCACTGTTTTTAAATATCCCATGGAGAGAGACACTCTCTGCAGCCTGTTTTATTTTGTTCTGAAAATGCTGGCATGCAGCCTTGTTCTGTGGACGATAAACAAGGTGCAGACTTCCATCTGTGTCACCGATAATGAGGAAATACAGTGATTGCTGGATGGAGCAGTGAGTGACAACAACCCCACCCATAGTACTGTTTGTGGTGGAAACACTAGGGTCTAGGTACCATGTCTGAAGGGTTACTTTGGTTCCAAAGGTACTATACCGGAAGTGTTAGGTGGGTACGGGCTGTAGCGGATGTAGTAGTAGTTTTCCTGCAATAACTCAACTCACAAGACTTTCCCTTAAAGCAAGACTTAGCTAGACACAATAACAAACCGATCAGATCAGCGAACCATAAAGAAAAACATTTTATTTCTCTGTAGACTCTGTTATGTTTTCAGACACTTAAAATAACTATCTGAGCCTGTCAGTGGCAAAAACAAGCACTTCTAGCCATCACAGATTTATGGTGCAATACTTCCTTGAAGGATTACATTGCAGCCTGTTTGATCTTGCTGCAGCCCTCTTTTTCAATACTGGATCAGTTTCAGAAAATGTTGCTCCCTTTAGTCACTTAGATACAAAAACACAGAGAAATATGGTCTAGGTTGAAAAATATACCTAAGTTTCCCTCCAACTACAATCATACAAAAGTGCTTCAGCAGCCAGTGCTGCGTGTTCACTTCTGATGGCTGACCACAAGGCCTCTTATATGTCTCACAGCACAGGTGCAACAGTGAGCAGCAGCCCCCAGCAGCACCACCAGCACCACACCTCCATGTCCTCCTCCACCTCTGTCAACGATGCTCCTCCATGTCCAACGACCCATCCCTGACCGACACTGACAGCAGCCTGGAGATGGCCAGCGCCGCCGCCGCCGCTGCTGCTGCTATAGCCACTGGCCCCCTGGGCTGCTGCTACAGCAACCAGCCCCCTGGGCTGCTGCAGATGACTATCATCTACACCTCCTCCTGGTCCTGGTCCTGGTCCTGGGCTGGGCCTCGCCCCCTGGTCACATCCAAGACCACTAGCCCAACACTGGCTCCTGGCCCCGCCCCCTGCATTTGTCCCCCCTCCCACATCCTCTCTGTGCTTGTCTTCAGTAGTGTAGCGTTTAGCCAGCCAGCTGTTTGAGAAATATTTTGATTTCTGAAAGGACAGATCTTTTTTTTTTTTTTTTTTATTAAAGTTATAGTCTTTTTTTAAATTAGGATTTCTTTTCGTTTGAGTCCTAGCTGTAATTTATTGTGGCATTTCTTAATTTTTCAGAAACCTAAGATGATGATAAGAGAATTTTTATGATTTCACTACGTTCCGGTTTGTATTAACCGACAGTGAGAATTTAAAGAAATATCTGTACAATGTTTTAATGTGATCTATTTTTCTGTTGAAAGTCATTTGTTTCACTTGTAAGCTACTGCTTTTACAACTTGCCATATAAATGTAGATTGAGTTTGTACAGATTTTATGGTAGATGTAGTTTTATCTTCGATACAAGTTTGCAGTGAGCCATTGAAACATAATTGAATTGACAGACGTATGGTCTTAGTACTCCCCTTATCTGTTTTATCTCCCATAATATGGATATCGTTTTAAGTTCATAAGACATATCCATTGATTTGAACTGAGATCATTTAGATTTACTTGTAAAATTTCTTTTTCTTGTGAGTCACTACTACTTCCTACATTGTAAAATTTAATGAAAGCTTTATAATTTACTCATTCTTCACCTCCTGATCAGTCATGATAGGACTTCAAAATGATTTTCATACACCATCTGATTCATTTTACCTTCTGCATTTAAGCTATGGGATCGATAATGGCACAGTTAGTTTCCACAAGATAACTTGGAGCTCTTTGATGACTGTCTTCTGTAATTTTAAGTGCTTTAAAGTACCTCTTCTTGTCTGCAACAGGCTGTGTGACGTTATGGAACTGGATTGGTGGTATTGCTTCGGAGGACTGGATGCACGGAGCTCTTTCGCGTTCTCCACTGGCTTGCTTTGACAGTGAGCTATTGCTAACAGTTCGGAATGTTTGTTGTCGTGCTTTGGGAGGTTTATCGAGACGTAGATGAGTTGCGTGAGGTCGTAAAATTGGTGACGGTGTAAGTAGAATGTTCTTCAGTCAAGTAGGGAATTGTGATTTTGAGAATGCTTGTGAACGTGTCGCTATTGGGTGTTTCGGAGGGGTAGTGATTCTGCAGCCTGATGGGAGAGTGTGAAAACATGTCAGCTTCCTTCTACCAGATCCTGTTATTAGTAATGTACTTTTGTGAATTTGGAAAATTGCGAGTGATTTTTTTAAAAAGTTGGCCTAACACTTTGCGTACCAGACTTGCCTGCAGTTGTAAAAAAAAGAACCTAAAACTTAGCAGCACAAATAACCAGTCAAAAGAAAAACAAATTATTCT
This sequence comes from Epinephelus awoara, assembly GCA_035609425.1. Classification (NCBI taxonomy): domain Eukaryota; kingdom Metazoa; phylum Chordata; class Actinopteri; order Perciformes; family Serranidae; genus Epinephelus; species Epinephelus awoara. Next base: position 13,554,165 of record CM069313.1, read on the forward strand.
CGGTATGCAATAATAGTGCCCTTTTTTTTTTAGTTTTTTTTATTTAGCATTGAAAGGAAAAGTGCCTGTTGTTTGTCATTCATTCCTGAGTACATGGGTATTCATTACGTGTAGGTTTTTATGGCGTCTGGTTAACAACGGTAGTTTCCATATCAAACCAGTAATGTATGATGGGGTTGTAGTTCTCACAAATGTATTGTATATTTTTCTACTTGTTTTGATTTTGACCCTCGAGCGGGAGACCGTCATGTCTTGCAGGGTAAGAAGGTGATGATGTATACGTTGAGATGCTTAAGCACGTGTTTGAGTCATTTCAGAAGAAAAGGCAGTTTTATCAAGGTCTTTCATCAAAGTAAAAAGAAGTGTTTCTTTGCAGTGACAGCAACCGAAATATAGGTTATTAAGAGATCTGTGGCTTTTCTTTGAGTACTAATTTAATGTGATGGTTGTAAGAGAGAAGAACGAACAGGATGTTTTGAAATTCAACTACTGGATCAAATTAAATGAGGGAACTCTGCGGCTGCATTTTTGTCAGTATTTTGCGATGGTTTTGGATACTGTTTACTGTTGGAATTGCAGATTTGATGTTTTAGTTACAAACACACATCTGAGAGGCAGAGCCAAACGACCACGGTGTTTCTTGCTAATTCATTTTTTAAGTTCAAACACTTTCAAGTACACACTTACACTTGTGGTACTAAGTGAAAAAGTGCTCTAACCATAGTAAGTCAATTTTTAAAAAAGCCATATTAGCTAAGAGCTATCTAGGCAAGTTGTGTAACTTTTTAAGATCATGAATATCATGGTCTTAATTGAAAAAACAAAGGAGTCCATGCTATTTTCAATGTTAACATTTGCTCAATTTATTGAGGTTTCATGCAACCATTCTGCCTGCTTGAACTGTTTGCATAGCTAAAATTATCTGCAAGAAGCAGAGTTGGGATGTATTGTACTGTCATGGATGATGAGCAGGTGTGGTGGATGTTGGCACAAACATCCCTGTGCAAGGATTGTTTAAACGTGTAACACAGCACTGTGTCTAGAACCTGTCCCAGTCTTTGATAAGGACGTTAATCTCAAAGCAAAGTTGCAAACAAGGTTGTCTTTAGACTGTAGCATGACACACTGTGTGCTCTGTGCTGTGCTCTACTGCAGCAACTAGTTACCATCTGCCAGATATGTAAGGCTAAACACAGAAGTAACCATTTACTTAACGGCATGATTTTTCAGATACTGCAGCACTGTCTCCTTTATCAACTTCCGGACTTGCACCAGCTATTCGTAAATCCATTATTAAGTGTGTCATTCCTAAGTTCTTAGTAACAACTTGCTAGTTTCAAACTAATGTTTTAGTAAATCGGGTTGCCCCATTAAAACTTAAAGTAGGCTTTATCCAGTAAAAACCTCAACAATGGATGAACTGGTTGTCATCTGATCATAATCAGTCAGCATCACAAACTTTAACATAACTTTCAAAATTGACGATTTTAATTGAAAAAAACAACAACAAACAAAAACAATATAGTAAATGTAACTGCCAGTCCTTTGTAAATGTAGATATGACTTTGTTTTATTTATATATGCATACATAGAGACGTATGTGTGTTTCTGAATTACTAATATCCATACATTTTTGAATAAGTGAGAAATGTCTCAATACACTACTAGCCTCAGTTTTATTTGGTCTTTCAGTCTAACATTTTTGTACTTCCCAGTTTACGTCATTATTAAACATCAATTAATCAAGTGTATGGTAAGCATATTGACCATGTAACATTACCGCTTTTACTCTTCAATCTAAATGGGTAATAAAATAGCAAGTGTTAGCGCTGCCACTAAGCTACGCAGCAGTCAACATTTAATATATCAGAAAACATGTGTTAGCTTCTTCACTGAGCTACAAAACAATTAACATTAAATATATCATCAAACAAGCGCTAGCTTCATCACTGAGCTACGCAATAGTTAACGTTTAACAAATTAGCATGCTAAGGTTAGCTCCGTCAGTGAGCTACAAAACAATTAACATTGAATATATCAGCAAGCAAGCGTTACCTTTGTCACTGACTCTATGCAATAATTAACATTTAATAAATTAGCGAGCAAGTGTTAGCATCTTCACTAAGCTACACAAAAGTTAATGTTAACACTTTAACATTAAATAAATTAGCAAACAAATGTTAGCTTTGGCACTGAGCTAAGCAACAGTTAATGTTTAATGAATTAGCAAGCAAATGTTAGCTTAATCACTGAGCTACACAACAGTTAATGTTCAATAAATTAGCAAGCAAATGTTAGCTTTGGCACTGAGCTACGCAACAGTAAATATTTAATATATTACCAAGCAAACTGTAACTTTGACACTGATTTAAGTTACACAAGTTAACATTTGATATATTAACAAGCTAATGAAAGCTTTGTCAGTTAGCTGCACAACAGTTAACATTTAATATATCAGCAGGCTAATGTTAGCTCTACGGAAGAACTAGTTGATATGGTGCAACCCATTTTAATTTTGTGATGCGTATATATCCACTTTGTAAAAACTTAATGGTTAGTAACTACAGTAAGTTTGAACTTACGAACAGCTGGTGCCACTGGCTCCTGCTCTCTTTTCTAGTCACCAGAGTTTTAAAGGAAAGGTTTGGCCAGTAAAGTGTATTGTCAGACAGTTGTTGTAGATTCCAACAGCAAAAAATTAAATTGTCCAGCAGTAAATGTACAGTAGTGTTTTGACAAACAATGACTTAGACATCAGTAAGAAGTTAGCGATGGCAGGGAAAATATCAGTGGTATGTATCCATGCGTCATATTAGCCCATTTGTTATATTAGCTAAAATAATGAATCAGAAAAAAATACGTTGTCTAAAGTGCTCTTAATTTTCGTAGCCCAACATTAGGGGCTTTAATTGGAGTATTTTGTTATATTTTTCTTCTTCTTCTTAGGTTGTTGTTGCTTTTTTATAATTACCGCATCTCTCCAAACAATGTCATTTTGATTTAAGTCGGCTTTGATGAACTACCTCACGCTGAATTTCTGCCAGTTCTTGCATATACTTAGTCGCCTGCAGAATTAGCTATCGAAGACGTGTGAATAACAGATTCCATTATTTATTTATTTGAAAGTGTACTATTTGTCGGTTTCAACAGACTTCTAGTTTTGTACATTATGTATACTTCACCTAGAAGTAAGAGAATTGTTATATGTATTTTTTGTTCTTTTTTTTCGGTTTGTTTTTTGTTTTTAAACTAAATGTGCAATACCTTCAGCAAACTGTGCTAGTAGTGTGTGATGGGCCTAGCCTTTGTTAGCTGTCTCCTGAAGGTAAAGAAAATGTTTGGTACTGTCAATCCATGTTTTCCTTTTTTATGAATAAGATCAATTTTTATTTCTGTGACTTGTTTATAGTCATGATGTTACGTAATCAGTCTTACCCGCCAAACTAATCTGTCGGCCAAGGCTTGATGCAGAGACGGGAAGTTCTTTGAGTCACAGCGCGGCCAACAGCTTTTGATTTGGAATGCGGTAAGGACAATAATGTTAATAAACACAAAAAAGATGAGTAAATACCTACAAGAAATCATTATATGTATGGTGCTGGTTTGTAATGTTTGCTAGTGAATCCAGCCATGCAAGTAGTTTTAAGAATTCCTGGATCTGCGCGTCCCAAAAACCGCAACCAACGAAGAAGTGCACTACTAGAATACATGCACTGGGATCTGATGATGCCACCTCTTAAGAAAAAAAACATGTACTGCAAATAAAAGAAATACACTTTGATTGATGGTTGTATGTCCTCTTCTTTACAAGTTGCCAAACAATCATTGCCTTGCATACAGTGTAATCAGTACAGTTATAGGTATACTTTGCTAGACTCATACAGAAGTTATCCCCCTCAGTCATCACTAATTACCCACTAGAAGTGTGTGGAGTTTTTTTTTTTAATTTTTATTTATTTTTTCAAAACGTTTATGGTCGTGTACCCCCCCACAGCACTCAGGTGAGGTGTGGGCTTTATAAAAAGGTAGCTACCAGGTGCCGGCCCATAAGCAGCAAGCATCCCAGAGACACAGCACCACAAAAAATGCAAATACAGTAAGGCGAAACGCCAAACGTGTGAACCTGGGGTTGGCTTTTACTTTCATTTTTGCTGGCAAAGGTGTTTCCAACCAGTCACTGACAATCCTTCATTGTATACCACTGAGTAGCATTTTGATGGCACCATTACAACCTATTAAACTGAATTGGAACATTTAATTCTTGAACAGGATGTTTAGAATGTATTGTGTATTAGTCTGCCGCTTTAAATAGTCTAGCTGAAAACTTGCATTAACTATTTTTTGTTTAATTTTGCTAAAAGCTACAGTGCTCAACTTTTCAAAGAAATTCTTAGGTCTTTTAAAAAAAAATTAGATTAGTGACACAGTTTTAATGATCTGTCTTCAGTATGAACAAATGTGCCACACACTGAGCAGGGAAGTTGATTGCAACCTGATTGCAAATACCTGGTGAATACAAATTAACGCATTATATTTCCAGATGAAACAATTGACTGTTGCACAATGTCCATCCATCCGTCCATTTTCATCTGCTTATCCAGGGCCGGGTCGCCGGGGCAGCGGGCCAAGCAAAGCACCTCAGACATCCCTCTCCCCAGCAACCCTTTCCAGCTCCTCCTGGGGGACCTCAAGGCGTTCTCAGGCCAGATGAGATATGTAATCCCTCCAGTGTGTTCTGGGTCTGCCCCAGGGCCTCCGACCATTGGATCGTGCCTGGAACACCTCCAGGGAGAAGCACCCAGGAGGATCCTGATCAGATGCCCGAATAACCTCAACTGACCCCTTTTCACGCGAAGGAGCAGCGGCTCTACTCCGAGCTTCCTCCCGATGTCCGAGCTCCTTACCCTATCTCTAAGGCAGAGCCCAGCCACCCACGGAGGGAACTCATTTTCAGCTGCTTGTATCCACCATCTCATTCTTTTGGTCACTACCCAGAGCTCATGACCATAGGTGAGGGTTGGGACGTAGATGGACCAGTAAATGAAGGGTTTGCCTTCCAGCTTAGCTCTCTCTTCACCACGATGGTTCGGCACCAAAGCTGCACCAAACCACCGATCCATCTCGCATTCCATTCTACCCTTACCCGTGAACAAGACCCCAAGATACTTGAACTCTCTCACTTGAGGCAGTAACTCTCTCCCTATCCAGAGGGGCCAATCCACCAATTCCTGGCAAAGAACCATAGCCCAATGGTTCATTGCATAATGTATTGTTGGATATTATGGGCTGTACTGGTAGTGTCCAGTATTTGGTCAAGGGAGGGCAGCATTTGAATTCAGTCTACAAAAGCAGAATAATGGCAAGATACACTGTTTTCTAGGAAGTTTAAGGGTTTCTTCCATGCGATCTGTCAGGTCAAATTTCCCAGATATCTACTTAAAACAACAACAACTTTTTTTTTCTTTGTCACCTTTATTCCCATACATGTCCATTCATTACAATAGTGGAAATCCATAATAAATAAGCACCATAGATAATCAGCAGAGCAGTAAGAAACATTTAGCCTTCGTCATGAGACACACATAAAGGGAAATAATTGCCCCTTGGAATCAGAGAACCTGCAATAGATTTGAACCATCGTATTGTGAACTGGAGGACAAGTACCTTTTAAACCTGTGCAATTAAAGAGGGTAATGTAATAACATTGGCTTGATGTTTATACATAAAATATAAAAAGAAAATACAGTCACATTGTCTAACCAAAAGCACACTTTCACTTGTAATTATACTGTTTGTCAGGCTCTTTAAGAAAAAACACTTCTGGACATTCTTCTGATTGGTGATAAGATGCTAAAAAAACATTTTCATGTTCAACAACGGGACCACATGCAATTCTCACAAAAGAGATATCTGCAACTCTTCATTTTAGGAACACATAACAGTGTTCAATGGAGCAGAGCCATTAAACACATCACAGCTACCTGACGTGATGTAAGTCTGCATGATGCATCCCATATTACATCACATGTCCAGCATTAAAGTAGGATGATTGGGGTCAGGGATGTGGGTTGAAGAGCTGGATGAACTGCACATCTTCAGTGACTATAATTTTTTTCCGGCTCTGGTAGTCGTTTACATTTCTTTTTTTTTCTCCATAGGGCTGGTTTCATCAACAACATATTACATTCACTACAAGGATACATTCTTAATTCAAAACTTCCATTCAATTCACAATTCACTTTCACAAGAATTGGCACCTTCTAGGGAGATCAAGTTATTCAGCAGTTTGTTGCCATATTAAAAAAAATAATAATAAAAAAAAAACAAAAAAAACAATGCAGCCACTGTGTGTACTATGGGTGAATATATTCACTACATCTCTGGATAAGCAAGCAACACTACATTTTTCCTATTTCAAAACACTTCCCTGAAGGCACAACCAGGAAATTCCATTGTTTCTTTGAGGGCAGTGTTCAGCTTCATGTGCCAAAATCAACATGGCTTCCAGGCAGGCCATTCTGATCTTTAGTGAGCGAACAGCTGAGGCGGTCCAGCTTTGGTATTAACTGTGTACTGTAAATGGCCTTCACCTACTGAGCCACGTGTCCTATGTCCGAGGCAGCATGCGCTAAGTTGAAAATGCTTGAATAATTGTATTCATTGTCCCTGTTGCATTATCTGTACATTAAAGGTATATTGACATCTGTGAGGGTCGGAGTGAACCGAAGGCTGAGGCTTTGCCATCAAGTGGACATGGAAACCATGCAGATGGTGACGAGGTGTAGAGGCACTGGAAGGGCCTGAGGAAAAAGAAGGTACAGAGGCAGCTGTTGCAGAGGTTCCACCTATTACTGCTTCAGTTTTTTCTCGTCTTAAACCTGCGTCTATTACAATGTACAAATTTGATTCTACAGTAAAACACCCAGGGAAAAAAGATGTCTGCAGCACAAATACAGGACAGGAGGATAAACGCAAGTGGGAGAACTTCTGCTAAAGCTACCGCTGTACAGTATAACGGTCAGTTCACTCAGATTACTTAAAACATATTCTCTCATTTACACCTTGTGGTGTCCAGCCATGCAAATAAGTATAGTTTGCACAGCTTTAAAAATAGCCAGGGTATGAGGTTTTTGCAACCAACTTTACAAAATGGAGGTGATTTGTATGCTGTTTATCACAGCATTTAAAACAACATTTAAAAAATTTCCAATTCAGCAACATCTCTTTACAGAAAAAGTAAGCATGTTATTCTGCATATTTCACAGAACTCTTTTGTAACTTCAAAGCCCAGCTAAAAATAAAGCAGTTAGCATAGCTAGCCACCACTACAGGCATGTGAGGAAATATGGTGTTTTTAATCTGATTGAACTGACCTTTAAGTTAAAGAAACACATTTATTTCCATTCTTGCTGAGAGTTAGATGGGAGGATTGATATTACTCTCATGACTGTAGCATAAATATGAAGCTACAGCAAGCAGCTGGTCAATTTTGTTTTTGTAAATATTAAACACTGACGGTATAAAAAAGATGGACGACATGACAGCTCCCTAAAAATGAAGCCAAAACAACGCAATTGCCCCCTGGTGGTTGGCTGCAACACATGTTATAAACCCTGCCTCCTCCGTGTTAGCAAATGGGACATGAGCCAAACTAAGCCAAACCATCTTGCCCCAAAGAATATTTTTTAAGGTATTTTAGGTAGTTGTTACTTACAAGCATCAGTACAAATGTTTGTTTTTCTAAGAAGTTTGGTTTTAATTAGTAATTTTAACTATAAAATTGGGTTTGATGTCATGATTGACTACTCAGTGTATGATTTTTTTCTCACTCTATATTTAGCTAGTCTAACCAGCTGCTGGTTGTAGCTTGACGTTAATCCTACAGTCATGAGAGTGGAATCAAACTTCTCATCCACCTTTCAACAAAAAGGCAAAGTGTATTTCCCAAATGTAGCACTACTCCTTAAAGATAAATATCAGATATAGATAAATATCAGTCAACTGTCTGCATTATCATCAACATCTCTTATGAGTCATACAGTTTCAGCATGAAATCCATTCATGTCATGTCCTTAGTGGTTGAAGAAGTCAGTGCTCTCCAGTAAAGAGAATGTCAGAGAAGTTTCATTATGTTACACCAGTCACATACAGGCACCTGAACTGTTAAAATACTGCCTTCACAAGACAAACCCTGGACTCATCACGGAGTGTGATCACAAGAGCGCCATCGTCTTAACGTTCCATTTCAAGCATGCGACAGAAACTCAAAACCACTCAGTGCTCAATGGAGATGATTCTGACGTGGACGACAGAGTCAGTCCTCATTTCATATTTGCACCCTATTTTCCGCTGCCATCTCCATATTTCAGTTCCCTTTGAGTTTATCCTTTATTTCCTTGTTTTAATCTTCTTTTGAAGGAACGCCCTGATACACTGAGGAGGACATGAGCCCTTGAGAAGACACCCAATATCCCAAAATACAAACCCTGACAGTTTTGGCCACAGACAGATGCCGTATCAAATGTCACTAGTCCTCGCACCCAGGGCCAGATCTCCCAGTGTGGAAAAGAAATCCTCCATCTCTTTCTCCAGCAGCCGATTGCGGTTCTCTGCATCCTCGCGCGCCCGCTCCGAGTTGCGTAGTTTGATCTCCAGCATGCGTTGCTTCTTCCTTTCCTGCTCCATCTCTTGTTCCAAACGCTCCATCTGTGCACACAGAGCAGCACTGGACTCCTCCAGTCTGAGGGGATGAAACACATCGCAGACAGAAGGCAGAGGTCAATGACGTTCACCTTTACTGTTGGGCTACATTTGGAAAATGCTTTGGTGTTATTAAGGCAAAACTTTAAGCTGCACTCTGCAAGTTGTTTTTCCCATAGAAATGCAACCATCTTGTAGGTCTTAAATTAAAATCACCATCACCTCTATTGATGTCTAAGCATTCAGGTAGCTTTGGTAATGTTTGGAGATATCTCAATTATCTTGGGAAACTCACAGTATTAAGAGAACACAAAAGATAAGTCTTTGTACAATTTTCATTGGAAATACTCTACCTTTAAACAACTACAATGACAACTGTTTAAACTACGGTTTGAGAGAGAAGGAAAAGATTAATTGTGGTTAGGGACTGTTTGTAACTTACAAATGGGGAGGGGGGTGATGCAAAACGGGGGAGGCAAGTCAAATAATTTCTTAAGGACTGAAGAGGGACTTAAGGTTCTTTATTTTGACTTGTGGGAGAGGCGTAAAACGTTAAATGGTTGTGTTTTGTATTTATTTTAAACACCCTCTGAACCCCAAAACCTGCCAGCTAGTTTTAAAGGCATGTTTTCTTTTAAATGACCAAAATTACACCATTTATTGAAGCCAGGAGCTGGAAAAAAACAGCAGAAAATATTGATGGATAGTCAAATTTCCAACAGTCCTTGAACACATCATGTGAGGCAAACACCATCAGGCAAATCTAAGCTGAAAATAGTGATATTTTATCAAAATCACTTTATTTTGTTTATTTTTATTTACATTTTGCAAAAAAAAGCATCCAAGATTTTGTTTTTCAACTTCTAACTTTTCCTTTTTCAACTCACACTCAAAGGGTATGTTTTTAAAATCTGATCATGGCCACCGTGCTAAATTACTGATATTATTCAGGCCGCTGCAGTCAGTGTTGCATGTTACGGTTTATTAATACTGGCTGTGTGTGCTGTGTGTTTGATGTGTATTCTTATTAGATTTTGTTGGTTTTGTGTGGTAGGACTGGTGGCTGTCATGCACCCATATTCTGGATTTGCATTTTGCTCAGGAAATTAGCTGTTTGTTTTGATGATAACTCTAAATCCCTCTGTGCTGTTTGCTCGTTGAATTGGCTCTAATACCTACATCTGGTATGAACATTAAAAAAATATGGTTATTGGGGAGGGAGGGTCGTACATTTTCCCCCAGTCGCTAAGGGAGGCTCAAGGAAAAATATTTGTAGCTCCGGGGAGAGTCACAGCTTACCGACTTCAATTTAACACAAAGCCTACGTTACAAACTGGGTGTGTGGAGTTTGAAAGCTGTGGGCGTCCACCAGGCAGGGAGGCTCTAATAAAAAGATGCTATTGAGTTGCACCTTGGGAATTACTGGATCCAGTGTTTTTGGGCTTGAAGGGAAGGGTCTAGCACATGATAGGGCTCAGTGAGAAAAAGATAGCTGGTTTCTACTGTAGAGCAGAGGGGTTCCAGACCGGGGACAAACGAGCCCCATGAGAAAATCTACATACATGTGACTGAAAGTTTGGGAACCCCCAGACTTACTTTTGGATCCTGGCCTCGTATGAAGTCTTCTGTTTCCTCAACTCTTCCTTCAGTCCTTCCACCAGACAGCTCAGTGTTAGATGTGTCCCGTCCCCATCCTCGGACATAATGATGGATGGCACCCCAGCCGCCATGGCCATGTTTCCATTCTCACTGCAGGCTGCGCTGCTACTGCACAGCTCCATGGCCTCACAACTGTCCTGCTCAGAGCTCGGGTCTGTCGTCATCCCTCCATCCCTTCCTCTGTCAATCTCCCTCTGGCTCTCCATCCACTCCCCTTTTTCCCCACTGTCACCCCCTGCTCCACAGTTCTGGTTTGGTGAGGGATCACTTCCCGAGTCGGGGACGGAGATTTCGCAGGACGAAGTGGACCAAGGTGTGCTGGAGACACTTGGGACGCTCCCCATGCTGGAGGAAGAGGTGACGTTGTCGTAGGTGGACAGTCTCTGTGAGGAGCCCGTGGAGTCACGATCACGGGCGGACCGCTCACCTGATGAGGTGCGCCGGTGTCCCCTCAAGGAGGACAAACCGTTCATGAGCCAGTTACCTCCACCTCCACTCCCACCTCCACCCCCAGCAGATGATACACTAGTCACATCAGCCGCAGAGCTGCCGCCACCGCCGCTGCTTTGCTTGCCTTGCGGCTGTGAACGAGGGGCAGAAGAGCTTTTGAAAGAGTATTTCCAGGAAGGTATGGACTTGGCTTGTTTACTCGGGCTAACCACCGTCTCGCCTTTCCCTGATGGAGACCCCAGTTTTGGTCCGGGGTTCAGGTTAGGGGTCTGGGTGGGAGTGACAGCTGCACACAGTTTGGCATCCAGAGATGAGGCACTGCTGTGCAGTTCTTGGTCAGGGTTGGACACTGGGCAGTTCTGGAGGTCTTCCTCTGAGATCCAGGCGCCCAGGCTGCGATGCTGGAGCTGATGACCCTGGACAGGGAGCTCTGTTTGGGGTGCAGTGGGTCCCTCCTGGTCCCTTCCTGAGTACAAGCGGTCGTGTTCCCTAATGAGGATTGTCATCAGGTGCTGGACCAGAGAGGTGCCTGTGGATCACAGACAAGAGATCAGTTTTTATCCTGCACATCCAGCAAATTTGATACATACATTTACTGACAGTACAAGGTGTAATGTGACTTGTTTTAAAGAACTTGTTGTGACTTTTACCATGAATGCAGTCATTTCGTCAGCGATCATCGGCCATACCTTCCATGATAGTGACTGGGTCCTCCATCTTGGGTCGAAGGATATTTGGTCCAAATACTGTGGCGAGGTTCTGGACACTCATCTTGTTCTCACTGGAGTGGGACTGGACCTCATCGAGGAATCTAAGCAGAGATAACAACGTTAGAAACACACATCGTTCTTGAAAGCTGGTGACATTACCAGATAATATACTTACTTGCATATGTAGGTGAGGAGATTGTAGTTAGGTAGAGGTAGAGTGTTAACTTGCTTTCCCAGCTCCTGGACCCCCTGATAAAAGATTGAACAATTGTTAGACACACCCTCACATAGATAAATACACAAAGACAGAGTATACTGCACATACTTCCTCCTCGTCTTTGGCCAAAAGCTGTGCACAGGTTAAAAAGTCTTCATATTTGCAGAAGGGAATGACTGGTTCAGGCAGCTCTCGCAGGTACAGCTTCAGCAAGGATGCCACCGTGTGGACGTCTGTATTACTACAAGGGAATACAGAAAGAGGTGTCAACTGGATGTTCTGTCATTTACTTCTCAAAAAGCTGGTTGTAATGCTCCTCTCTGTCCTACCTGTCAAACAGAGGCTTGTCCCCGCAGTCAAAGGCCTCCTGCAGCTCTTTGACCAGGTTGGCCTGTCCCGGCATGCGAAAGAGACCCTCCTCGTCCAAACCTCTCTCCCTGATGAAGTCCACACACTGCTCCACCAGCAGGGGGGCCAGCCGGGGGCCAAACTTCCTCTCATACTGCACTGTGTCCTCTAAACGCTGGCCAAATATCCCTGGGGACAGATGGAGGAAACATACTTTGTTGTTTATGTCCATCAGGTCAGACGATGGTCATGGTCGTGATGATCAGACAAAGATGAGTTTTCAAAATAAAAGCCCCTGGATGATAATTTAATTTTCAATAGTTCAGTAGTTCAATAGTTCAAAACTTCAATGTAGTCCACTTTGAATTCTACTGCCCAAACTTTTCTTTCTATGCATTTTTTTTTACAGAAACTTCAAAATGTCAAAATGTTATGATCTTTAAGGACATTAATGCTTGTATTTTTTTTCCTACTTTTAAAAATGCAAAGCATTTCCTCTTTCAGCCTTTTCAGTGAATTTCAATTCCCATCTTTAACAGTATTTCAGTTTAGCTTCCAGTTTTTCTCGCAATGTATTGCAGTTCTTCAACTTCCAACTCTGCAAGTTTCATATTTCAGCTTCCAGGTTTTTCAGCGGTGCGGTGCATTTGCGCTTCAAGATTCCTGTATTTACAGCAATGCTTGCAATTTGTTTTTACCTTTCAGCATTCACAAGCATTTTCTGCACTGTCATGTTTATTTATGCATCCACTGAGGGCATACATGAGTATTCTAGGCTGTTATGAAATTTGGAACAAAAAGAGATATCTTAAATTTATAAATGTATTTATTTTAGGCATATTGTGAGCTTATTTGACCATGTAAGTTGTCTAATGTATCTTAATATGTTAAATTTTCATGCCAAGCAGCATCACTTTATATCATCTTAAATCTTGAATGTGATCTTAAGGACCTCCAGTCACAATACTGTTTCACCATTACTTAATGCTGTAGGGACCCAATCTATTAAGATATTTGCATTATATAATGTATGACTTGGCACAGACTTTTAAGTAACACTCGGTGGGCAAGGATATAAAAACTTGTGACTGAATCAGTATACACATAATCCTCATATCTGCCTAAAATTTGCATGTTGGTCCAAAATAGTCTATTAAGAAATGGTTCAGTGATGCAAATGGGAAGAAAATATAAGAAAAAGTCATTGTTGAAAGTATGCAATCACACATTTGCCAAACTACCCCTTAAATTACCAAATGTCACTGTTATAAAACAAGAGTCTGTTCTTGCAGTGTTGGATAGATAAAAGTATCACCTTTGTTATTGATGTATTTAATAGTACTGGCCATTTATTAGGCTATGAAACCTTAAAGGTGAAAGCTTTTCCTATGACTTACAGAGAATTTAGATCTGTGGTTGAGGCCATCCACAGGTTTATGCCAGTTAATAAAAAACAAAACACATTTTGCCAAGATACACTTAGAATAGAATCTGTGTTACTTTTAAATGGGATAGAAATTAAAAATTCTAACTGTACCGATGAACATATAAGGCAATGTTTTTCTTCTAAAATGAAAATCTTGCCAAGAGGGAAATCAGTGTGAAACTCACAAATATGCGGCATTGAATGGCAGAAGACAAAGTTTAAATTCTGTATTTCTAACCAAATAAGAGCGATACATGTTAAAGTGTTGAAATTTCTACCTCTCTAATGAAATGGTGTCAATGTTTGTTGATTTAGTTGAAAAATGTACATTTTGCAACAATGAACCTGAAACAATGGTACATTTGTTTTATAGTTTTTCACATTATATTTCACATAATATATTCTTCATATACTTTTATAAATACTGGTCACTGTGAAATCCATTGTGAAATATGTCAGCTGACCGTGCCTGGTTGTTACCTGCGGACAGGCTGCAGCAGTCGCAGCTGGCAGACAGCTCCCAGTAATCGTAGTAATTGACGGAGCAGGAGCTGCACAGCAGCAGGGCGCGTTTCTCATACATCCCAAAGCCACATTTCACCACGTTTATCCATTCCGGTTCAGGCATTTGACTCCACTGACGGATTAAACTCACATCTACTGAGCTACCGGACGGCGGAGACGCGCTGCAGCTGAAGAAGAAGGCGGATGTGTTCAGACGGACGGCAGCTGACGGGGGTCAGAGAGCTGTGACCGCGGTGCTGCTGTTAACGACGGGTCTATAAGTTGGCGACACGTCTATTCTGGACCGAGAGCCGAGAGACAGACAGCCGTACCCTGCGAATGTGAGAGGCGGGCTGGAAACATGAGCCAGCCTGTGTGAGGTAACCCGGCGGATAGCACCAAACTTTAGATATGAATGTTGCTGATTCTGATGCGTCCGCCCCCCTCTGGGAGAGAAATGTAGGCCATGACACCTGTCAACAGGGGTGTAGCTAGGATTTAGGGGCCCCACACCCCTGTCCCCCACCCCACCTCCACCTAGGCAACAACTGGACCATAAATAATAAAATTAGAAATTGGATTCACAGCACTAGTATCCATTATTCTCAAAAATAAATACCAAATGTTTGAAAGAGCCATATGACATACAGTATTTTCCAACCTTTATCTCATGTTTTTGTGTTTTCTGTTTACATGGAATCAGGCAGATGATAGATGGCAGATGGACAACACCGTCTCGACAGCACTAGAAAAACAAAATACAGTCCGACAGAATGGCCGGACAACAAAATGAAATGCACGTGGCGATATGTTGAGATGGTGATGCTGTGTTATTTACAAATAATGAAAAGAAAGTTGAATATAATTCTTGTTTCTATTATTTATTGCAAGTTTCCTAGTTATGTTGAGTATTGTCCAGATCGCCAATGTTTTCTTGATGCATCAGGGAGCTACAATTTTTGGAACTGGTCCAGTATTGCACGAGAGGGCTGCAGCGGAAACAGGCTACAATGTAACAACTTGGGGCAGAAGCATACTGTTAATTTACATCCATAAACAGTGCTTGTTTTTGCCACTGACAGGCTCAGGTCTGACAACATTATGGACAGGATCCCTACAGAGATAGACCTTTTTGTTGAAGACTCAGATCCTTTTTGTTAACTAGAAACAGCCCTAACATTGCCTACACCAAACCCACCAGCGTCCACTTTTAAAAAACCAAAACAACAGTGGCAAACAGATCCTGTCAGTGGCAAAAACAAGCACTTTTAGTTGATGGTGCGCTTATGCCCTGAGTTGTTGCATTGCAGCCTGTGTTGTGGCTGCTGACTGGAGCCTTCTTACTCAATAAAGGACTGATTTCAAAAATTATTCTTCCCATCAGTCACTCAGACACAAATCATAGGAAAATAAGGTCCAGACTGAAAAATACCAAAGTTACCTTTAAGTGTTGCTAAAGGTTGCTGGGTGCAAAACCCAATGCATAGCTCTGTGGATGTAATAGTAATGAGAAAAGCACTCAGAGAATGCAGACCTCCACCAAGTAAGTGATATTCCCTCCCCCTCTGCATCAGATTTTGCAGCCTGCATCACAATTAGGTTATTTGCGTCACTATCATTATTAGTTAGGTTATACATGCCTTCACCATGGAGACACTGTGGTGTATTTATTTCATTTTTATTTTGTACCAACACAGAATATAATGTTTTTTTGTATTTTTCACTTTATTTTTTTCCAACACAGAACATTAATTTCAACTTTAGAATTACAACAATATTTAGCAAGTAGAACAAGACAAGTTTTCCGGCCACCAGATGGCGCTATTGTCACCGTCTTAATTGCTGCTGAGGCTGTCAGACCATAGACTTTATTTATTATTTTATCCACTTGGCTTCAACAGATCACCACCAAAATTTTATCATCTGTTCCATTATCCGCCTTTCCTGAAAATTTCATCAAAATCCATTCATAACTTTTTGAGTTATTTTGCAGACAACAAACAAACAAACAGACAAACAAACTGGGGCTACAGCTAGTCATACAGTAAATGTGCCATAATACCAAAACAGTTCAAAGAAGCTAAAAAGCTAAGCTTAGCTACAGAGTTGGGTTCAGCAGTATGACATATTGATTCAGTCTTAATACAAAAAATATCGATATTCTTTTGTAACTTCTAATTTTGAGTTAAAATACCAAATATTTTAGTTGACACTTTTAGATATGAGAATCTACAGCCTTTCTCTACATTATGTAATTATCCTACATCAGTGTGGCCTAATAACCTCGTCCCCTCTCTGCCAACAGAGCTTAAAGCTGCTTGATTACAAATGAAGTTTCAAATGAGAATAGTGATGTCATACACTGTATCACTGGTGTGTTATTCTACATTTATCCCCCTATTAATATACAGCTCTTTTGTAACCCAACACCGTGCTGTTCAGCTGCTGCTTATGTCCCAGTTCACACCCAGACAGGCCTGGTTATATTTCTGGCCTCCCGTCAAGTACACTAGTTAGACAGGCTGACCAGAGCAGACAGGGTGAGAATTAACCACAGGCTCACTGCTGCGTGGAGAGGAGGAACAGACTGTGTGGGAGGCAGAGAAACTCAGTTTGACTGGATTAAAAATCATTCATGTACAGTACATCAATGCTCTGCTGATCCTTGTAGTTTATTACACCAAACAGCACCCAACAGAAGCATCTGTTTTTGAATTTCTGGAGTAGATTGACAGCAAACTGATCACATTTCCCCCGTCATGTACAGTGTACAGACACCAGGGTGAGAATTAACTGCAGGCCAAAGAAATGAGACACAGTAGGAGTAGGTGATACTTTGCATGTCCGGGCTCAAGTGTGTAACTCATACAGTATAACATGGACAGACCACAGAGGTGGGCAACAATATCTTGTTTCAAGAAGTGTTGCGAGATCTCCTAAGCCTACAGGGCAGAAAGGAAATGAAGACTTCCTGTCTCAGGATAGTGCTTCTTCCAATGATTATTGGCTGTATGAGAGATTTGAATGTAAAAGAACAAGTAGTACGCTGTCCTTTCTGTAGCTCCACTCAATCAGTCTCGCTTGTGTGTTTTGGTGTGTCGTTATTTTAGGCTTCCCACAGCCCACATTTTGCTTTAGAGCAGCCTTGAGTTTTAATCGTCACCCATTCCCATGAGCCAGACTCGAGGATGGAAATGTTGCTGTGTTTCTAATCGTTTTTCTTGTGTTCTGGTTCAAAAGGTTTGACTTTACCTCCTCCAAATGGCGCCCAGATGACCCGCCGTATGGCCTTGACCCAGTCATCCATGTCTGTCTGGGAGTTTGCCATGAGCAGGAAGGACTCATGGCTGATCGGCGCCCGGTCCTTCTCTCCTGTTCCACCTGGTGAGACAAATGAAGGAGAAAGGAGACAGACATTAGGGGTGAGTACACCTGAGATTTCATATATTGATTTGCCAGAACACTGGCATTTATCAAAGAACTAATCGAGTAGTATGTTGATTAGCAGACATATGATCAAGTGTAGTTAAGTAATGTTTCAACGGCTTGAATCGTTTCCAAAATTTCCCAGGCCCTAGCTTCTACTATACAGTGAGCTTCAATGTCAAGTACCTATATTTATTTATTGCCTTACTGTCTGGGACCTCATTGAAAGGGCAGCAGTGTATTTGCACCCTCTAGCAGGTTTCCACTGTGGCAGATCATTTGTGTGGGTTTGTGCAAGCACTTGTGAACCAGCATGGTCTGGGCTGCCCAGGCTAGTGCTCAGACCTTGAGCGGGCAAGTATTTTTTACAACAAGACATCAAATAATAAAAACACTATAAAGATGAAGTCCAGAGGGCCTGTAAATTAGATCAGCATGTAATTCTGCAAGTTTTAAGATGCCATACTCACTTGTTACTCAGTTTGTGAGCTTTTAATATTCAAGACACATGAAAAATTAACTCAGAATCAAAAAAACATGGACACCATCCCAGGTCTGCCATGAGAAAATTATAAGCCTGCGATTTTACTGGATATGGTTGCTTTTGAGTAACAGGAAGTGAGGGGTAAAAAAAATACATTTAAGGTAAGACCGCTCTGTATGTGTTTGTTCATCGTATGATTGTGCGTGCTTCAGGTGTGCTGTTGTTTTGCTGGCAGTTCAGCAAGGATTGCATCAGGAACAGAAGGTTTTGAACGCTGCTGTTAATCAGTGCTTGTGTTTTTAATGCAGTTTGCTACTTTGATTAATGGTGGTTAATCTAACAATCATATTAAAGGTGTTGGAGTATCTATGCAGGCGTCCAGTTACTTTATACTAAAGCAGTTGGATTACAGCAAAACTGGCCTAGGGAGAAATCTAGTTTGTTTAACTGAAACTACTTAATAAAAGTAGTTCAATGTACTTAAAAAAAAGATCAAATCAACAACTTGCATGCACTCTAAAAACTGATTCATGGGATATGACGATAATGCTTAAAATAAATGGGTTTTCAGCATAAAAATGCATTTTTTTTACATGAAAGTGTTTTAATCAGTTGACAACTTATTTGAAGAAGTTGGTCAAAAACAAAAGCATATTAGATTTATTTATTATTATTATTATTATTATCCTATTTTTGAGTAGGATGGAATTAAAATAACTAAGTTAGAAGGTCTTAAATAAACCAATTTGACCCATAAACATCACCACAGTTTTTAGATAAATATTAAGTTGGTTCAACACCATAATAACATCACAACGAAAGTGTGGATCTTGCATCATCATCAGACAGGATAACAGCCCAATTCAATATTTATATCAATTCACCAGCTGATGCTTGAAGAGAGTGCAAGAATGTTATTAGCTAATGCGTGAAAATAACTTTTAATGACGGTATAATAACTCATTTAGAAAAAAGAAATCAGATGGGGTTGACATCAGATTAAATCCAACGTGCTGTAAAGGTTTCTCACCACTAGATGGAACAGTTGTCCCGTTATTCATTCTCTGTATTTCTACTCTAACCCTCCTGTAATTAAGGCACTGGTTCACATTTCATTTAAGCACTTAGCTGCATGACACTGTGATCCACAGCAGCTTTTAAGAGAGTGCAGAAGTAAAATGAGTCTCAATTCCCAAATTCATTCAACCTCCTAAAAATTTGTGAGGTGTGCCACGAAAATAAACAGTGTGAAACATGACCAACTGCTACATAAAAAACACATTAACACCATAAACTGCAAATATATCTTATAATCTCCTGTGTTTAAACTCTTTTCTTCTGTCACACATGTAAATAACTTGGAGAATATGTCATCTGTTTCCCGTTTGCCTGAGCCATTAGTGTTGGATCGTGTTGTTGCCACAGTCACAGTCATTGTTGTCACAGTCATTTAGCTGCGAGGAGGGAATCCAAATATAAACAGTGGAGCCATAAAGCTAAGTGCCATTGTCACCCAGCTTTGCAAACTCACACTGTCATGATGAACAACACTGCGGTCTCTTTTCAGATGTGCTCCAGTGCCCTGGAAATAGTGAGGATAACTCGGCAGTTCATAGTGTGTGCATTAATATGTGCAGTATAATCTAAATGAGACCTCCAGTTTGCCCTCAGGAAAAAAGAGGCCAATTAAAAGGGTGATTAAAACTACAGAGAGGACACTCAGACGTTAAGGAGCCTTGGCACATCCAATACTTCCTCTTAAATGAATCAGGCCCTGATAACACACACACGCAGAGCCACTTAAAATCAATCCCAGCATAGCCGACAGACACCAAAACTATTGGAACATCCAAGCCTGGCTGGATGAGGTGTACAAAGATCCCTGCTGGGGCCAATTAAGATAACTCTGACTGCAGGCACACGTAAAACTGAGTTTCCCTCTCAGGGTCTCAGGATCAATCTGATTTCCACGTGGCGATCATCAGGCAGAGGTTGACATTTGAGCCTACAGGAAAGCCGAATGTTTGCAGCGCGTGTGCCTTTTGAGTGCCTGACATTTAAGAACTGAAGCTATAATTCTTCACTATTATAGCCTCAGTTTTTAAATGTCAGATTGCTCGCTGACGCTGGTGAATGGGAGATGAGGAGAGGAAAAAGAACAGGTAATTCTTACAGGGCTGAAATCCTTTCTGATGTCACGGTGTGAGCTTTTTAAACCGTCAATATGGGGAGAGAGATATGTTTACTCAGCATGAGAAGAGTCAGGTGATGCAATGCACCTTTGAACATGTTGGATCGTCCTCAGTTCTTCAGCATCAGTCATCTCACGAGGGCAGTCTGGGTCCTTTTCTACTTTTTACTGTCGTCAATTAGCCGATTTAAATGCTACACTTTGGACTGGCTGTCACATTTGGTCGTCAACCTTGTCATTTTAAGAAATATGAAAGTGGTCTTGGTTGGCATTCAACAGCCGTCAAGTTACTCGAAAAATGTAATTAATGACTCTCTACATATCACCCATTAAAATACTAAGTACATATCTCAACAGTAAAAGTAATTCATTACATTACTTGTTACATTACTTTCGCTAGCAACCGGCCTATATTTCAGAAGTGTTTACTGACCATCAACAGCTAGCTTAATGCTTAATGGCGAATAATGAAAGTTAGCAAGCTAGCTAAGAACACCCAACATAGTAAATTAGCAAATTTTAGAGTAACTAAAATTCGAGTAGAATACAGTTGCCTTTCCACACCAAGCTAACATGCCCCGACCCAGCCTGTCTAACGCTACTGAGCACACGGAGATAAATATCAACCCTCATAAAAAACAGAAAACAAGCAAATTTATATCAAAGCACCAAGTATTACTGGAAAAAGTAGCTTAAGTGTATTAATGTCTGTGTCACGGAGTGCTGCAAGAATGACCTTTTATTTGTAGGCCGACATGGACATTAGCTTCACCCTGAATCCCTTGTCAAAAACTGAACGAGATTTTTCCATTGTATTTTGGATTGTTGCAGAAAATAAGTTGTGGCAAAGTGATACTGAGACGTTTTATTCAGCAAGATTATCTTCATAAATGATTTTGACTTTTATGATTTTTTTAAGCGGGGCGGCACGGTGGTGTGGTGGTTAGCACTGTCGCCTCACAGCAAGAGGGTTTCTGGTTCGATCGCGGGTGTGGGAGCCCTTCTGTGCGGAGTTTGCATGTTCTCCCCGTATCAGCGTGTGTTTTCTCCGGGTGCTCCAGCTTCCTCCCACAGTCCAAAGAAATGCAGGTTAACTGGTGACTCTAAATTGCCCGTAGGTATGAATGTGAGTGTGAATGGTTGTCTGTCTCAGCTGGGATAGGCTCCAGCCTAGAAGTAAAAAGCTAATAGTAGGCTAGAAACGAACTACACCTAGGTCGCATGACTTTAACATCGCCACCAGAACAAGGCTGTAAAGTCATGTTTGACGTGATAACTTTCTGTAGTTTCATTTGGCTACTTGTTTGCAACTGCGTTGTTTAAAGATCCATAAAGGCTGCAGAATTTATTAGTGGGGTATCGACTAAAATATTTTATGTTGTAGAACAAAAAGTCTCTTCAGCTCGTGTTAACCACAGACCTTATTTCAGATATCTAACTAAAAAACCCATTCAAAAAAATCCAGTGACTTCAAAACGAGGAAACTGGGAGTGCTAAAATACTAACTTCCGGTTCCTTTGTCTGGAAATCAGTGGGTTTGTAGGACTTAAGAGTACTGGTGCAATGCACCGTTGGGTTATTCAGAACAGCACACTCTCGGAGCAGCAGAGCGCACTCTGGGCTCTCTGTCTGGGGAGATGGAGCAGTTGTTTAGCATAAAGTCGCTATGACTTAGATGAGAAGATCAATGCCATTCTTATGTCGGTATGGTAAATATAGCCAGGAGACAGTTCGTTTAGCTCAGTGTTAAGACTGGAAGCAGTTGGCCAATAAATGGTCCAGCACATAACCAACTTTTTGAACATAACATACCAATGAGATAACATGTAACTTTGGAGCTGTTAGTGCTACTAAGGAAACCTTTCCTTTTTCATCTCTGGATCTGCAAGTTGCTGAAGTCACATGCTGGGAACAAATGTTTTCTTCTCTACAGTTTATCATTTAGCAGCGTTATGGAAGCACAGATCTACACCACACAGTAACCACTCTGCTGGCCTAGCAGAGGTCATGCACTTCATACACTGTTTGGTGTGTTGGAGTGTCTTATGTCTCTCAGGCCACGTCCTCTATTAATAATGTGACTGATGATTGGGCGCTGTGAATGGGTTGGGGATTAACTTTATACGACCTCTGTGCTGCTTATTATTGGTATTATGTATGAGAGAGAGAGAGAACAGACAGAGAGAGAGAGAGACTGGCAGAAAATTGTGCATGTGTAGTTTCACAAGCATTGAGGACCAGTCAGTGCAGCCAACAGCAATATAGCGTCTGTGTATGAGAGAATTTAAACATTGTTGCTACTTTGTGTTGCCAGTTAATTGACAATCAATGTTTCAGGGTTTCCACTCAGCACCCACTTCAGACTATTGAATGCACACTGTTGTATGTAGCACTTAAAACCTCAAGCTAAACGATTTGCAGAAAACAATAAGAAACGGTATGAAATCATAAAAAAATACCAATGGAAAATACACATACAATACTGTCCAGACTACACCTGTACTCATGGAAAACCTCCCAGTGACTGCAGTAAAACTCAACTACAACTTAAGACACATTACCATCCACCTGGCCTTACAGCTGCTTTTCAGATCAGACCTCATGTTTTTTTATCCAGCATGCACTGCTGGAGACACAACAAGCCCCCACCACAATATATCCACTGCAAGCGTGGCTGACACACAGTACAGTAGACACTGAACCTGACATACTGTATCAGTAACTGTGTGCAGCTGACCAGTCAGTCATGCAACTACAGCAACTTCAAAGAAAAGTAATTATTAGCTGCTTAGAGCGAATCTGTAAGTCACCAGATGATAGTAGCTTTGGTATCAGGATACTTCCTGCTTTGCTAATTAGATACAAATCGCAAAGTTGCAATACTTTTTTTTCAGTTGTAAGTTGTTAAATTGTCAGATTAATTCATCAACTTCTGCATTCAAACATTTCACAGAAATAGCTTGGTAACTACAAAACTAAGCACATAAAGTCAGTCTGTTGTTTAAATGTTCAATAGTCTCATTATATGATGCATCTTGCAGGAATAGAGCAGGAACAAGCGTCAGTACCTTTAATTCTACGCAAAAAAAGCCATGAAGAAGAGGTTGTATATCTGCATATTCCATCAGTCTCAAACTCCTGCGTGCCACTTCACCCTCCACTACACCGCTTTAAAATCTCCAGCATCTGTTTCCCGTTACCTTGGAGATGTTGTTTCTTCAGTCTGTCCGGCTTGCAGCACATTGGCCCCATGTCTGAGTGAGCTGGGACTGGCTCTGGCCTAAAGCTGCAGCATGAAGCGGCTTCTCCGTCACCACTGTGCCCGTTTGGAAGCAGATCAGTACGCAGGTAGCACTGACGGCCAGAACCTGCCAGTGAGGCATGCTCGATGCCAACGGACACAAAACCCGTCAAACGAGTCCCACTCCTTGCCCTTCACTCATTTATTCTGTCCATTCATTCACTCTTTTCTTCCCGTTCCTTTCATTCAGCAGTGTGGGCAGCAGGTCCGTTCCCTCAGCCCCCCTGGGGAGAAGCAAATCCCTGAGGAGGAGTGTAACAAGGCTCTCTCTCTCCCTCTGTCTCTCTCTGTTTGAGTGTGTGCGTGCAGTAGCAGGGAGATGGGCTGTCCTCGAATCTTTGCCAAACAAACTTGTATACACACACACACACACACAAAGAGGGAAAGCAGACAATGCCAATCAATCTCTGTGAGACACAGGCGGTGCAGACTTTGGATCCCTCTGGTAACAAAATCTGTTTTGCCACTTTCCCTAACTGATATCTCTGACTCAAAGGTGATCCTGCTGATTACAGGGAGTGTGTTTGTGGCTCCATCCATTTCTTCAAAACGCCACATAAGCTAATAGAGTACAAGCACGTAGCTGAGTGCGCTTCAGATAAACTCTGTAATGCACACTGTACACTTCAGCTGTTTACTGAAAAAGATTGGTCTTGAAAACTACAAAATGAGACATGGTATCAGCTCATTAAACATGGTCAAAGACAAGTGTACTCTCCAGGCTCCAGCTTCATCTGAACTGATTAACAAGCACAGAGACAACTTTCTAAATATTAACCAAACAGAGGCAGGAGCTGCCAAGCATTTCGACTTCCCAGATATAGAATTACCCGGATTTTCTATATTGTTGGGCCCACAGTGCAAGCACACTAGAGACTTTTGCCGGCCAAGTGGCTAATTTCTGGCTTAGCCCTCCACTCACCTTGTGATCTAATTTATTTGTGCAGCTCTACGTACTTCTATAGGAAAGTCTTTTTGGGTCAGATGAAAGTCAAGTTACAGACCCAGAAGTTGCAATAATGTAAAATTGGCCTCAAAGCCAGGAGCTGTTCCTGGGGGCTTGTGCCATTCTCATGTCTAACCCGTTCTCTCTCCCAGCTCATCCAATCCTGCCACTTTGTCAGTAATGTTGACATCATATACCAACGCACATGATGCGGACGCACAGAGACACCCTTCTTGGTGTTGTGATACGCACTGGGCAGTGGCAGTTTGTAACGCTGCTGTCAACTTGCATCACTATGGAGTTTCACCTGGGAGTTTGCAGGAGTCCGCCGTTTGTTTCCCCTGTGAATTTTACACCAAAGCATGATGTTTGTTTTTTTTCTAAACCTAACCAGTTTTCTTGCCTCAACCTAAGGAAACAAACCAAAAACGAAGTGTTTTACCTATATTGTGAGTTTATTTTGAAAAGACTGTATGCATGTAACGAGCAGGAACTGGTCATTTTCAGTTAAAACAGAGATGTATTTTGAAAAGACGCTAGGCTTGCAGCAAGTGTAAATTGACACAGCGTCCCAGAACATCCAAACCGAGGCAGGAGGGTACGTAGTGTGTCATATTTTGACATGTAGGTCCATTGACAAAGCGGCAGTATTTGACGAGATGGGAAGAGAACATGTTCTGATGTCTGTATGGTAAACATGGAGCTAGAGCTAGCCAGCTTAGTTTAGTTAAGCACACAGAGTGGAAGCAGGGAGGAAAGCCAAGCCCACTATCAATATGCTGACATGTTGTCATCCCAAATCGTCACATATTGCTGCTTTTATCAGTGGCTTTTCGCATCTGCATATTAAGTGCTAGGTATCCTTTTGCGTCTGCTGTTGATGCTCCAGGATGTGCTACAAAGCCAGGACATAAACATAAGCACATGGTTAGGTTCAGAAAAAAAAATCTTTGGCATTCAGGAAGTGAACACCAAGCTCCTGGGTGAAAGTCAGTGGTTTGTGGACCCATCCACCACCACCACTCCCTACCACCCTACTGGGACTTTCCAGCTCCTTATATTACATCGTTACCGGCAGCATTTCAGTATCAATTTTCTTATCTAACCCTCAGCCAGAAAAGTTTCTCCCAACATTCTTAGAAAAAGTGAGAATCTGAATTCATCATATGACATTTCCCTTTAATTTCTTCTGGATCCAAACCTGGTTACAAATCTGATCCAATGAGGATTAATGACATGGCCAACATACACAATTGTGTCCATGTCACAGAGGTCAAAGGGTAAAGGTTACAGTGACACTGTGGACTCTGCTGTGAATCTGTTGTTGCTTCTTGATAAAATAGATTTTCTAAACACAGAAAAAATCCTGTGTGTTTTTGTGCATGCATGGACAGGGTGCAAGTGTGTGGGCTGCCTTAAAGACTAGTCCACCATAATGAATTAGCAGAAGCCGTCACGTTTGCACAGGCAAGAGTGTGTTTTGTGTGTGTGTGTGTGTGTGTGTGTGTGCGCTGTTTTCCAGATGGCTTAATTGCTTCACACTACCACAACAGAGGGCTTATAGCCTTGAGTCAGCCGTTAAATACAAAGGATATTTTAAAATGCCCAGTTATTTGCACATTTCCTTCATGCCTCCAGGCTTTGAGACAAGCTCAATTCAGATTCTGGCACATGACTGTTGAATCGGCTTTGTTTGGGTGCACTGCTCGCTCTGTCTGGAGTACATAGAGATAAAAAAAAAAAGCATGGTGGGAGTCCAGTTTTTAATTGCTTGCACGCTAAACTACTGCTGTTATTTCACTCAAATGCCAAAAGGAAATTACAAGGATAAGCAGGATGACTTTTGTGCTTCTTTTGCTTCCACTGAGCAACATTCAGAAAGATCAGTCTGCCAGCATAACTGCACTGTGCTGAATGTGCTGAAGCAGTACACATGTACACGAGGCCTTTGCTGTTTTCCAATTTTGTGCCTCCTCGATCCTCAAGCCTCCAGCTTGTGACCCGGAATTGATCTCCACACTCCATCTTGAAGGATGTCTCAATTCCTATAATGCACCTGAAGGATCGAGGATGGAGAATCAAGGAGGCTGACCTGAGAAGCTATAAGCGAGGATACACCAGTGTATCCTCTGCGAAAAGTGTTTTCGGCTCCTGAAGTATGTACATATATGTAACTCAATATATATCACTCTGTTTATATATTACATTTCATACAGACATTCCTAATGCTTGACACACTAAAATAAGGCTATATACTGTATGTATCGGGATCTAGCCTATATTAGTGATGCGTGTATCAGCTCTCACGCCATCTGAATTTGCATGTGCACCACCCACCCGAATGAATTATTTTCTCTGATCTGGAGTACCCCATCCGTGTGGATATTTCATTCTCCCTCCACCAGTCCATGTAGATTATGTTGCTTTTTAATAAAGGAACATTTAAAGTTCTGCGAGTGCATGTGTGCGTCCGTTTATGTGTGTTAAATAAAAATATGTGGCATCCCTACATCATTGTAACATTATGCCACGTTGTCAATTGAATTTAAAGTAAACATGCTCAGACAGCGATCATAGTTACAGCGGTAGGTTATAATAAAACAATGAGTGTGTGTGTGTGTGTGTGTGTTTGTGTGTGTGTGTGTGTGTGTGTCTTGCTGTCTTGCTTGTATCTACCTCCTGCAACAGGGCTGTGTACTCCATATCTCCACAATAAACATGACCAATGGATTTACCCTGTGGCTGGACACACACACACACACACACACACACACACACACACACACACATAGAGTCTGACAAAAACAAAGCCCATCAGTCAATGATATGACCCAGATGAACAGCCAAGGTCCCTGGGCTCCTTTGAAGGACAGGGCTTCTATTACAGTGGACAAAGGAGCGCTGAAAGTGAGAGAAAGCCAGCAGTTTCATTTCTGGGCTGGTCTGACCTCAAATTGAGGGTTTATCAGTCTGGGAGTTCTAATCTTTTATAAGTCTCACCTCTCAGATGTGCAGTTTTCTACTATTTGTATGGCTGCAAGGGGGAAGCTGCTGTTCCAGGCATATGTATGTTAGAAATCGATGGTGCCTGAACTTTTGTGTTTGTCCATGTTTTTAAAGCATAACATTTACTAAATCCTTTGCTGTTCTTAAAATGAATAATCTGTGATTCTGCTCCTACGCTGCATCTTTTAAAAGTCTCGTATGTATTTGTCTCGAAATACCAATAAATATAACTGAGTCAATATTCCAAATAAAAGTCCTCACTTAATTACTTATAACAGAGAAATATGAAAAGCATAAACATATATCAAACATTACGACTTTACTCAACTGCAGAACACATGCACACACACTGTCAAACCTTTCTAGTGAAACAGTTTGTTTCTCAGAGTTTCTAGCAAGAAATGACAATTAACTAAAAAGTGTTTTGCAAGGACGTATGGACAGGAGAAGCTGAGGATCAAACCCTGTGCTTTTTTTAAGCATTAAGAGTTGGACATGTACGAGGAATCATCAAAGAGCCCTTAAGAACAGCTCTTCTCTCTCATCTGTGTGGCAGCTTTGTCACTAGCCAACAGCGAGGACTCACTACGGTCTTTACTTTCCTTTTAGGCGTGAATAGAAGCAGAGTAAGAGCGGAAGGCATTTGTGTAAAAGAGCATCGGTGCTAGTTGAGCTCATTGCTGATTAGTGTTTTGCCAGAGCTGGCTGAGAGTTTCCAATAAGCCGTCGTCTCTCCGTTTGAAGCTGTAAAAATTGGCTGCGGTTGTGAGGAAAAGCTGCAGACATGACTGGACACCATAATGACTTTAAAAAATGAGGGGGAAGAACTGTCCTCTGCGAAGCATTACTTTTAACTCGACGTGAAGTCTAGAATCTCCATTCATTTCATACAACAGGAGTGAATAAAGCCTTCATCTCTCTAAGCCGATTACAGAGTGGAGAAAGGGCAGAGTAACTCATGTGGTTCTCCCCGAGGAACCAACAAATCTAATATGGTGTGAACAGAAGATGCAGTCAGCATCAAGTTAAGCAGCAGCTGTTTTCATCAGGTTAAAGTCAAAATTAAATGCATTAAGTTAATCTTTCACCCTTAGAGTATCTGCAAGATCTTACATACATCTCTCATTTCTGCTGGCCTGCCTCCTTCTCTTCCTACCTGTCTCCTTGCATCTTTCCTTCACCTCACTACTCTCCTCTCTGGCTTCTTGCATTTCCATCTGCCCTTCCTTCCCTCCACTCATGTCTCTCAGGGTGCAGGCATGTCCGTAGAAACTCATCGGGGTTCACACCCCTCTGCTATGTTGACCGGCCATAAACAAAACACACACAGGTTCACAAGCCTGTCGGCCATTCTAAACACAGGCAGAGACCTCTGAGCAAACAATCCCGTAATGATACAGAGAGCCAGAAGGATGGACTGTACGACCGCTGAGCTCAGCTGCTGTCCTGCAGATTTGATTGCAGGACTTGATTGTGAGGTTAAACCTGGTTTTTAAATAGTGATGCCTTGAAAACATGACATCTACACACATAGAAATACACTTCAAGACACGAACAAGTGTTGCAGCAATTGAGCTCAAACTTGAAAGGCTACATGAGATCAGCTGAACCAGATTGTTCAGCCGCAGGCAAAGCCTTCCACATGTTAGCGCGACATGTGAAGCATGACGCCTCACTAACAGTCCAGAGATCTACAGACACAGAGCAGATTGAAGCGATGGAGAGGCCGTTGTATTTTCCATTTGTTTTACGGTTCCCCTCGCAGGAACTGACTACCACAGATGGTGATGTAATACTTGTACCTGACATGTCACCAGCGCTGAGGCCATGCAGTGTGAGATGAGATTGACCACTGCAGGAAGTAATCCTTGGCAAATAGTGCTCTCTACTGTCTCAATACAGAATAGCAACAAGAGAATAAAGGTGATTATACTGTTTCACAACTGTTAAAATTCAGATCCCAGAACAGTGATATTGTGTATCTCTTTCTTTTTCAAAGCTGGTTTGATTTTTATTTCAGCTTTGATGTGTTTTTTAGACACTTTTATTGAGTAAATATTGTACTTTGTATCATGCTCTTACTTAAAAGACATATTTTTGGAACATACCTCTTTTATAGCAGCTAGGGTACTTTTTTGGACCAAATATGGTGTCACCCATGTCCATTATTAGGCGCAATCCCGGCCTCCCTATCAGCTTCAGGAACGTGACTGGCCTGAAACCCTAAAACTATTTACCGGACGTATACATTTGCTGCTGCTATGTATTTGTATGGATATGACTGGTTGTCTTTTTTTACCTCTACTAACTCAAAATCTTATACTGAATGTATAAAAATGTTTTGAAATGCATGAAAATATTTTGCAAATATGAAACATATCTGGAAATACACAATAAACTTCCAAAAAATAAAAATACATAGAATTTAGAGTCACAAATAAAAACTGGATTCACAAATATCTGTTTCAAAGTTGTTTTTCATTCAGTTACAAAATAATTTCATGCATTTTCTTTTTTAAATCTATTTTTTTTTCTTTAAATCTATTTGCCAAATAGTTTTTGAGTTAACAGATTTTATTTTGTATTTGTGGAAGGTGTTTACACACAAATTGTCAGTCTTTTGACTTAAATAATATTAATACAAATCTATTCCCATAAAAACTGCACTTTAAAATGTTACTATCTCTCTTTTTTATTGGTGCCATTTGTGTACAGTTCAATGTACAATTTATTCAATTAAAAATGTTTGAAATAATTTAAGTCAATTAATTTAATAAATAAAATAATAATATTAATGAAATAATTTGTTGTATTTTAACGCTATACAGAACTGAGCACACTTTAATATGTGTATCACAAGTAAAGTCATTATCGGCATATTCAACAACATTATGGCATATTTTCCACATATCGCGCAGCTCTGGCTTGAATTATTCATAATCTAATCAAACATGTACATAGTGAGAATACAAGATACATTGACAGATGAAGAGGATGCATGCTCTGGAAACCAGAGAAGCAATTTGTAGTGAAGGATTTATAGTGAAGAAGTAAAGGTGGAGGAGGAGGAAGAGGAGTTGGTGGATCTCACCTGGTACAATCTCAAAAAGGTGTCTTCCTGGTTCGTCCGGATTAGCTGTGAGCTCATTGACCTGGCAGCCCTGCAGAGGTATACAGCCCTGAAACACAGAGAGAGAGAGAGATTCATATGTCAGGCTTTTACTCTTATTTGTTTTTAGCCTCTTTCCCTGTCCTTTTGTCCTCTGTCTCTTCTTTCTGTTCTTTTTTCACTTTATCATTCAGTTCTTCTTCTTTATCTTTTCTATTGAAATGGCAGTCTGAAAGAGTCCTGTTTCCATGTTCAATTTTACATGGTTTGTATTGACTTAAACCGAAAAGGATTTGTTCATTTACAGCTGCTTGATTTCATTTTCTCCAGTTTATAGGTCACTAAGATTTCTTACCATCTGCTGAGCACGTATGTTCAACATCTGTATCTGTAACAAATTTTATGAGCGGATCTGTGACTGAAAAGGTCAGTAAAATCATGATAAGATATTTTTTAGATGTTTAGCCTTGACTAAGTGTCCTTCCTGCATGCCTTCTGGCTTTTCTCCTTCCCTCCCCCTTCCTTCTTTCAGTCCTTCCCTCCCTCCTTCCTTCTTTCCTATCGCTACACTCTTAACCCCTCTAAAATTTTAAGCAGCTACTCCTGTGATTGAACAGGGACCCACACAGATTATCAGAATACATTATCCAGATCAATACCCATTTAGCCCGGAGAACTCGGGCCAAGTGAGCTGTGAAGGGGTGCCAGCGTCTGTGGGTCGCCCTCGTTAATCTGCACGCACGCTGGCATCCTCCATCAAACGGGGGAGAGGAGTCTTCCAGAGCGCCTCAACCAGAGGGCCGGGCTGTCGCCAACATTAGTCGCCATGGCAACAAATGGAAGGGGTGGGAGCTGCGGATGGATGGAGCATAGGGGCAGGGCAGGAACCAGGGGGGGAGGGAGCGCTCCCAAGGGTGCTATGTGCTCGGAATAACACGAGTAGCTGGCCGGGGATGAATGAATAAGGAGGCAACACGTCGCCCGACAACACAAATCACACAGTCAAGCAGTGTGAGGTGGAAATGTAGGATAGATAGCAGAGTTTGTCCTTTTCTAAGAAGGGCTCAGGTTCACAGCTGTGCCTGTGTGCATGAGCCTTTAACCAGATGTGGACACGCCCAGTTTATCCTGGTTTGCACATTAATGCTAATCATCATCCAGGACCAGAACACCAGCCCAGACCCTCTTACACCCCAGTACCAAAGCTCACAAATATTGCACAGTGCATTTGGCATGTGTGTAGGCCTTAAATTGAGGCACATAACCTCCTCCCTTTAACACCTAGCCAAGCCTTTCAACAGCTGTATCCTCACATATAAACCTGTGCTGATGATCAGTGGTGTGGTCGGTAGTTGATGAGGTGGTTGACTGAGGAGGATGTGGGTGTACTCTCCTATATGTTCAAATGGATTTTTGGCTGATAGGTGGGTTTGGCTACTGTAAATGGCCAGAGAAAGGGCTGGATATACCACATATTCCTGTGTATGCCCTCCACTACATCACTGCCGTTACTGGATCCCAGTCAAAGCAGCAGCAGTAAACCATCGACCAACCCTAACCACACCAGACTCAGTGTTCAGAAGCACCATATGAGACAGCTAACTGCAGTGCTCATACTTTTTAATCAAATCCCAAGTACATTGGCTCTGAATTCTATTGGAATTTTTCTTAAATCAAAATTCTAAATGTCACAGACAGAGTTGGAAACGTTACCCTTGGA
Source organism: Epinephelus awoara (assembly GCA_035609425.1). NCBI lineage: Eukaryota > Metazoa > Chordata > Actinopteri > Perciformes > Serranidae > Epinephelus > Epinephelus awoara. The sequence goes on from CM069313.1 coordinate 13,586,362, forward strand.
TTCGGTATGCTTTTTAGATCCATTCAGCTGTACAGAAAGTGATGTGTTTCTTGTTTCTAGCTTCTTTATAAAGAAAGAACTGGTTAAAGGGATAGTTCAGATTTTGTGAAGTGGGGCTGTATGAGGTATTTATAGTCAGTGTATTACCTACAGTAGATGTCAGTCAGCACACCTTCAGTTTGCAGATAAGGCAGGGGTGCTACCATCGAGGCTAAGCTATGCATGTGGATGGGGACAATAGCAAAACTTATTTTAGCCACCTAAAAAGAACTATCACTTTAAGTGCAAGCTATGTTGAGAATATTTTTACCAGACAGCAATTACAAATGGGTAACTGAAACGGTTATCTGTAAAAGTAATTTTACCTTGCAGAACATGAGAGTTGCTGGTCCACTGCTGCCTATTTGTGTTTTAAAGTGTTAGTTAGGATCCACCTAACTCACACAATAACACAAACTAACCAATCAGCGTGGTGGCAGAATGAGTCTGGTGGCTTTAAAGAGAAAGTAAATGGATATACATGCTTCAGTATACTCAAACTGATCCTGATTTTATTCAGGGGGACCTTTATTCGTTGGCTAAAATACAGTATTTTACAGCTTCTGCTCCTGTCCACAGCAGGACAAATTTTATCTTCCATGGCTATACTCTACTGCATAGCCCCACTTCAATAAATCCCTTTAACATGAGCAGTTCGCCACCATTGCTGAACGAGAACAGTGAGCCCCCAAAATAAAACCACATCAATTGAAGGGAGAAGATGTCAAAGGCCTGCCCATGCTGTTTGATTGACAGGTGGTCTTTGCGTCTTAACATCATTTTACCAGCATTTAGGCCCCGTATCCACCAAAGTGTTGTTTTCCCAGCTAAAAATGTCACATGCTCCTCAGGAAACACCCAGCTGGGAGTGTTTGAGAGCTCCTTGGAGGACTGTGTTTTTTCAGCTGAGACATTTTGGTTGCGTCTGGTTGCTATGATATGGAATATCTGCAGAAATAAACATGTCGGCACGAGGTACAGTATTTGCTTTGGCTGAGAGGAAGGCTGAAACAAGGACGGCCTCGGTCTGTATAGGTTCATGAGAGGAAAAATATATACTTAAGCAATATCACATCAGAGGTCATGCCTTGTTGTTGTTTTTTTTCGTTTATTTAATGATATATTTGGCTCCGACAACAAAAATAGTTCAGCGACTGATCCAGGATTGGACTGTTGCGTGATCCTCTGGTGTCATATGAGCATACCTGGATATTTATAATGAAGTATTTAGGCTTATTTCAGTCCCTTTGGTACTTTCGGACCATTCAGTATTTAACTCAGATGGTATTTGTGGTAATACGACCCTTAATGTCAGCTAATAAACGATAAACGTAATTAAGGACTCAATTAACCTGTAAATTGGAGTCCCAGTGCTGTTACACTATATATCAGCACTCATTGAAATCCACCTGTCCAATCAAAATGCTCCGTCAAAACTAACTGTTGAATAAAGCATATTAACAGAATTCTCCTTCGTTGTTGTTCAGCACTTGTACATGTAACGTGATGATTTGTCGTAGTGGTACATGTCCCTCTTCCACTGTGACTGAACGGCAGAAGTGACAGTGACAAGCGCAGCATTTTTACCCAAAGTTGACTATTTTTCAACTCTCAGTGCTCAGGAAAAAAAATCCTCAACTGGCCCAGCGTGAAAGCGTGGCACTCCCATTGCAAAGCATTGAAAAAATAAGCTGGTGGAAGATGCAAGCAAAGCAACGTGTCTCTCCGTTTAAAGAATTACAACCTATCCTGCGTTAAATGAATTGCAGCTGATAACTCATTTTGTATTCAAAGCACTAATGATCCCCTCCCCCTCCACCCACCACCACCACCACCTCCCATGTGTTTGTCTGTTGTCCGAAACAGAAATCGATTATCCGATAAGTGAAGTCCATTTGTTCTGCAGTGGATTTATCACATGATGAAAAGGAGAAGAAAACCTGCAGAGAGGCTGCGTCTGCGTCTGTATTGCCTTCCCCTTGACCAATTATCACATCTTTTCATCTCGGTAGGGGGGGGGTGGTTTTGTTCTGTTTCTGTGATTTGCCTACATACCCCCTCCTTACCCATCAACCCCCCCTCCCCACCACCACCACTCCCTGCCTCAAATTTCCTATCGATTAGAAGATGAGAGGGAGGGGGAAAAAAGGCCGGAGTGACACTTTCTCACACATCCTGTTCTCTGAGGGGGAGGATTTGTGTGTGTGTGTGTGTGTGTGTGTGTGTGTGTGTGTGTGTGTGTGTGTGTGTGTGTGTGTGTGTGTGTGTGTGTGTGTGTGTGTGTGTGTGTGTGTGTGTGTGTGTGTGTGTGTGTGTGTGCATAGATGTGCATTCATCTGAGTGTATATGTGTGTGTGTGTGTGCACTCAACCACGTGTATGACTTGAATCCACTGGGAGTTGCAAATCAATATAGGCTGGATGAGTATTGGCAAGCTCTTATTAAAGACAGTCTGTCAAAGCCTTCACTCAGTTGTTCTCCACAGAATGGGGACTGCGCAGAGGAGAACACATCATTCAGTGTGTGTGTATGTGTGTGTGTGCGCGTGCTGATGACAGTGATGGCAGACGGCTGCTGCCTATATTAAATAAACAGCAGTCACGCAGAGTGAAGACGGAAGAGATCAATAAAAGTGTCAGGATTTCAGCCAGGAATGTAAAGAGATGATTATTATGCTCTAAAGAGTGTGTGTGTGGATGTGTGTGTGTGTGTCACAGACCTGCCCCTTCTGTCTTTTGTTGTAAGATTACATCATCGCCTCATGTTCCGACTTTGTAAGCCTGTCAGCGAGGTTGACTGTCCATCCTTACATTGTTTGCGTGTGTGTGTGTGTGTGTGTGAGAGAGAGATCAGACCAGGCCAGGCTACCGTCTTGCTTGTCTTCAGTCAGAATCATAATGGGAAAATGTGAGTCAGCCACAAAAGACGTCCCTCACCAAAGAAGCGCTGGGATCAATTAGGGATTTTACTGTGTAAATATTTTTATGATGGTGTTCTAATGGAGGAGGAAACCAGGCGTCCCACAATGCTCCCCTGTTTTGTACTAATGCACTTAGATGTCCTATGAATGTGGTGAGTCATCATTGCCACTGTGTGTTTCCATTGTTCTCACAAATAAAGCACATACTGTAGCATTGTTGTAGAATTTACTTAACCTCCTGAGAGCTCTGGTTTGGTATGCATATTTAATTCCTTCTAGCTATTTGGGATTAGTAGGATCTGATGAGTATAAAAAGTAAGCATTGTCTCTAAACAGTAAGTAGTTTTATTGTTTTTTGTAAATGATGTCCTCACACTGGGACAATGGGTTTATTTTTAATAGTCATAAGTGTGTAATAAAGTATAAAACAGTTTATTTCATTTCCTGAACACTGTTGTGCAAAACCAAAATTACAAACTATGGAAGATGTGTTGAGTGTTTTACAGCCCTGTGGGTTTGAGGTCAGTGTTCAAGTCTGAAACAACTGTGCAAAGACAAATTATGCAACATACCTAAAAGCCATGATTTGTTTGTTTTGTAGTTCTGTATGAATTGTACTGAAGTCCTTCAAACACCATAACATCTGATCAAGTCGTGTCCCTTGTCCACTTTTATGTTGTACTGTAGAATGACTTGGCATTTTTCATTTTTTATATACTTTTTTTTGTATACTTATATTGATCCCCGCAAGGAAATTCAATTTTTTCACTCTGTTGTCAATTACACACGGGTCCAAACACACACATGCACAAACAGGACCTATACATGCACAAAGTGGAGAGATGTCAGAGTGGGGCTGCCCATGACAGGCATGACATTTTGCTGGTTTTAAGATGTGTTGTTAAGCAACCAAAATCCAACTTCTCCCAAACATCGAATGCCAACCCCATCCTGATATAGAATAACGTTATTTAGTCATGTGGCATGGGGAACAAAACCCAACATCTGCAAACAATGTCCACACGATGTGACATTCTAACATCATTAGACAGTGTTCATACAACATTACACACCAGCCATACAAAGGTCAGTATAACAGACTCATCTGCTTCATATTTCAGAGCAATGAACGGCAAATGAACTTGTTACAGTCTCTGTTGCTGAACTTAAACTACTGTTTTTTGTTCATTTTTAGGTGTTCTTCACAGATTTAGTTTTGCTCTTCTATCACTGTTGGACAGTGGAAGAAGAAATGAATGGGGCACAACCACAGATTTTTTATCGCAAGCATTTTTCTTCCTGTCCAGGCCTCGTCAAAGCCTTTGTTTCCAACAATGCAACTTGACTGCCAACAGTTGGGTCAGAGAGGTGTGCTCTCTCTGCTGTAAGGCTGTCCCCGAAGGCACGCAGAAGGGCGGAAAGTTGCCCACCTTAGGCTTTCTGCGTACGCCTGGAAAAGGCAGAGGTCCCAGTACAGAGCCATACCCCAAAATACAATACTGCAAATGGAAATTAAGATTTCTAAAGTGGTCCTGACTGAAATGTAATCATGGAATTCTTCTCCCGCAGGACAGAAAGATAGTTGGAGAACATAATTACCCTTCATATTGAAGATTAATCAGATAAAATTATTATTGAATTTCGACTTCCTGCTCCTGTCTTTTGTAGCCTTACGTTAACATGAACACTGTCCAACTCGTTATCCTGTAAAATTCCATCAGTCCTCCAGAGAGTGGAAAACGGCACCAGGGGGGCAAAGATAAAACACTTCCATTTAACTGGGTAAATATAATCACACAAGCCAAATAACAGTGTATTCCCGTGTGCAGACATGGCCGCAGTGTTACCTGTGGTTTGGTTTCTTCCTCGTCTTTGTAGAAGAAGAGCTGGTCCGAGCGCAGCACGAACCAGCGGAGCTGCCAGTTCTTCATGATGCTGCGCTGCTTCTTCAGCCAGCCAGCTTTCAGCGCCCCCTCCTGCAGGCTGGGGGAGGCCGGCCGGCACGAGCCCCGCGACACCTCACCCATCACCATGCTCTTGGACCTGGCTGCGAACACACATACACACAGAAAGCATTTTCATTCAGTGTATACACACGCAGGCAGAAAGCGAGGGGTTAGGAGGGTCAAAGGGGGATTGATTGGGTCGTTCTGCTGGCAGTATTTTTTTCCATTTCTTTGGCTCGTGTCTTTTCATTTTCTCCCTAATAGAGGCTTGTGTTATCCCTTATTGTGTATGCTGTATGCACACACATGCTCTGCCGGGCTCTTCAGCTATAAACACACACAACCTTCTGCCCCCAGCTGAGACGCCTTTAGATGAAAGGGGAATGGGTCTGAAGAGACACAGTAGGCGCAAATAATAACAGAATGCAGATAACATAGAGACGGAGGGGGAATACACATATACACACACACACGCACACACACACACGCACACACATAGACATAGCCTCAGGTGACAGGGATCCCCCCTTCCATTTCATAGGTCCTTGGGAGAGACTTATTGTGAGTTGCTGCAGCCCAGTAGAATAGCAGCGGCTTTTGAGCTGAGATAATAGGACCACATGGGACTGAATGACTGGCTGGCTGGCTGACTGAATCGTTCTCAGCAAACGTGTGTAACCTGAGCTCAGTCAAGGACAGGTTTAAAAGGGAAAGGATGGCAGCTTTATTGCTGTGTCTTAACGTGACAGCAGGTTTGTCCTCAGTGGGCTGCTCACGTTGTCCTTGTGTGACATCAGCTGCAGAAAAAATAGATTTAAGAGTGCGTCATGTGTCATTTTTAACAATAGATAACAATAATACAACATCAGCTGACACTTGAGCGTGACCATTGCCAAATATACTGTTTGCCTCAGTGTTGTATTTTTCATTATGATCCACCAGGTGACCACACGACAGAGAAGACAGATAGAACATGTGATTAAAAAGGGACGCATCAGTGTAAAGCATGTGTCATGAGTTGAGGCTAAAATGTTACTTGACAAACGGAGCAAAGATTTCGTGGTCTTGTACGGATGAGAGAAGGCCACAGAGCTAAGGCTAGAGCTATATTCTGGTCAGGCAAACAAGGCCTTGCTGATGATAATGTATAATTTATAGAAATCAATTGTGCAGACATCCTCCCTGCTGCTGTGCGTTTTGCCACACACACACACACACACACACACACACACACACACACACACATACAGAAATGATCAATGTTAGATGGCACAGAGGGAAGAAAGGGACGGATGAATGGGGAGGGGGGGAGAAAATCAATGTTTATTCTTTTTTATTGTCTCATTTCTTTCCAGCATATACAGCCTAAAGGACGGGGCTCACGTCATTTTTATATCACGTCACAGCCCTTCCTGGCAGCTGGTAGAGCCTGTTGATCCTCAGAGATTTGCTGAATGATGGATGGACTGATTATTTCCTGAAAAGGTGTAGATTTTTTGTTGGATTTTCATATATGACACCTTTATTTTCGTGTGAATGGCCTGAGAAACATGAAAAATTTTCATTTGTGAAACTAATATATCAGTATGTCAGGGGAAAATTGTCACCTGGTTCTCTGTGAAATGAACAATGATAAAAAGAAAAAATATATACTCAAAATGTGTGTTAGTCACAGCTGTATTTTATATCTTGGTCCCAGTCATACAGTGCTGGTTGTGTTAACTCCTCACATCAGATAAAAAACATTATCAGTTAGCATCCGACATCCATATGACGTCAGACAGATGTCGGACTCTTAACATCTGACGCGTTAAATTTTAGTTGGAATGAAAATTGGTTTAACGAGATTTAAAATGTGTAACAACATTGGAATTCCACATTGTGTAGACATCAACATTGTGACATTTTGCAGATGTTGGGTTTCTGTCTTCATACCTTATGACTAAATTATTGTTATTGTAGGTCAAGATGAGGCATGAGACGTTTGGAAGACATTCGATTGTGGTTACTAAACAACACAACTTAAAACCAACAAAATGTCATCTGTAGTACGTGTTGACAACCTAAATTCAACCAAATATCAGCATCTAATGATGTTGGTGGCCAGCTGGGTACAGTGGCAGCTTTATTTAAACAGAGAGTGTAGCTTGTTTACCCATTTGTTAGCCAATTTGTTGTGGCTCAGAAGGTAGAAGGGGTTGTCCACTAATCAAAAGATCAGCGCTTTGATTCCTGGCTCCTCCAGTCTGCATGTCAAAGTACCCTTGAGCAAGATACTGAACCCCAGAGTGCTCCCGCTGGCTGTTCCATCAGTGTATGATTGTGTTAAAAACTGGGTAGCAGGTGGCACCTTGTACGGTAGCCTCGGCGACCAGTGTATGAATGTGTGTGAATGGGTGAATGTGACTTGCAGTGTAAAAAGTGCTTAGAGTGGTTGCTATACAAGTGCAGGTCCAACAGCTAATTATGTAGTTTGCTAGATATATTACCCTAAAGTAATAGTAGTACATGTTTTTGGGGTAACTTTGAGTCCAGTATTTCTTCGCTCTGTTTTTGGTCGCTACCAACTCCTGAGGGAAATATTTGGCCCTATAGCAACAAAAGGCTTCACAATGTTCCGAGCTAACAACCAACTTTTGGCACTTGTTCAGTTTGTATCCATGGAAACATTACTTTTCCATTTTGTATTTCTCCATAATTTACTGTAGATATCGTGCACAGTGGTTTAATCCAGGTTTTCATTGTTTGTTGACTTAATAGATTTAACTGTCTTTTAGTCTTTTCCCTACACCCTGTATCCATGTTTTAACAGCCAGAATTTCTTCCCTTTCATTTTCTTGCCCTCTCCTGCTTTCCCTTACACCTTGGCTTTCCTCATTTATCCATCTTGCGTTAATTCCCGTGTTTTCCAGCTCAGTATTTTCTCCCACCCTGTCCCGTCTCCCTTCATTTCTCTTACTTTGACTCGCTCTGATTCTTTTCTCCCTCCTTACGTTCAGCACTGCTGGTCCTGTTGAATCAAAGCTCTGTTATTACTGGGAGCGCTCAGGGCACATGCAACACACACACACACACACTCACACACACAGACACACACAAAAGAGGATCCTTGTTCTCATCACCGGCACCTCATTTGAGTCGTTTTTATGGAATAAATTAGTCCTTGGATTAGAAGCACATTTCCATTAGCTATTTTTAAAATATAATCATTTCCATTATTTCTGAGAACAATGTTAATAATTTATGCATAGCAAAGCAGTCTTAATTACTTTTTGCCAATGGGTAATGCTTTATAATGGTTTTATTTCTGCCTGTTAGCCTAAAATACTGCATGTTGAAATGAAAAACACTAACAAAGCTCCACGATTTACATTTTCAAGCCACTGTTGTTTTTTTCAACGTACCGACCATATGAGCTATGATCACGAGTATTACTAATACATTAGTTGTACATATGGATTCTGTAATATCTAACTATAACATGCCTTTGCTAGTGCTTGGACTCCAGTTTCAATAACTGTACTAACTGTACAATTCTTGGTTTTCCAAGGGTTTCCCAGGTCCTGCATCTTTAAAGGTCCAGTGTGTAAGAATTAGGGTGATTTATTGACATCTATTGGTGAGGACTGCAGATTGCAACCACACTAAACTTCTCCTGGTTAGAATTCCTTCAGTGATATTTGCTCAGGAGGTTTTTAAAAGGAGACAAGTTATCTCCAGAGGTCTTTTCCTCTCCAAAACAAATGGACCAGGTAATTAAAACTGGTCAAAACACTGAATAAAACAGCGTCACGTTACAAATCAGTGTTCCTCCTACGCTGTTTGTCCAGCACCTGCAATATGTGCTCACCTTTTTTCCCTGGTAACTTAAAAAAATTGGCGTTTTCTCCAAGCTCACCAATGGGCTTCTAACTGCAATGGCCAATGCAATAACATAAATGGCCCTACAGTATCTAGAGCCTTTGTTTGGTTTGTCTATTCTTGGCTACTGTAGAAACATGGCGATGCAACGTGGTGATTACTGTAGATGAGGACCTGCTCCCTATGTACATATAGATGGTTCATTCAAAGGTAACACAACAGTTCTTATTTTCAGGTGATTATACACTAAAGAAGACATACTTATTATATTCCCTTTCTGCTAACATTCTCCTAAATCCTACACACTGGACCTTTAAGATAGCCTTTTTATGAATTTAGAATTTAAACATTGTACATCTTCATCCCACTGCTGTGAGGACACTAAACATGCACAGATCTGTAGTGTAAATATCAAGGACGCACAGGGTCTCACAGCAGTGTGAACCCAACCTCAGAACTCTGACTGGGTGTCCTTACTCTTTCCATCATATTGCCAGCTAAAAATGGCACTCACCTTCCCCGTCCTCCTTGACCCCTCTGTTTTTCCTCACCACATCACATCCCTCATGTCTTTCCATCAGTCCTCACCCTGCCAGTGTTAGCATAAAAGAGCACCACTGTTTAACACATCAGCTGTCTGGATCACGGACTGAGTGGAACATACACTGGCCGATGATTCACGCCTGAGTCACAACAACTGATTTTTGAGTGTGTGTGTGTGTGTGTGTGTGTGTGTGTGTGTGTGTGTGTGTGTGTGTGTGTGTGTGTGTGTGTGTGTGTGTGTGTGTGTGTGTGTGTGTGTGAGTGTGTGTGTGTGTGTGTGCCAGGCTCGACTACCCACTGCGCCAATTTGGACCTTCTGCTCAGAGTGATTCAGACCTTCCTTGGCTTGGGTGGAGCTGCTCTGTGGTCACTTTTACAACTATCAACTACGACGCTCAAAAGAGGCTGTTTTACTGTAAAAGCGCGTTTTGTGCATAATCACTGCAATTCACCGAAACAGAGAGCGCAATTGTGGCTCATTCATTTACAGTAGATGGTAGTTAGGGAAGGGCTGAGCTAAATAATAGGGGCTTGATCTCATGCCTGACTCTGTGTGCAGATGTACAGTATGCCGACGTTTGTTGATCATGGCGTACCCCGGTGATAATTTATGTAAATTGGTCGGTGTCTCATGTGATTTCAGGGTCGTGGATGAATAATTCTGAGTATGGAGCTGAATATCCAGGAACACCAGATGGGCTGGCGACTCATTCAGATATGAGCTCATACATGATATCATGAACGCGTATTGGTGGGGAAGGGGGTATGATAAGCAGACTGAAAACTATAGAACTATGTAGAATATTATAAAGTTTGAACTCAATATTTGCAACAATGCAACATTTTTAATTGAATTATCTTGATCAGTGGATTCACTCATGATTTCAACTTTGGTGAACTTTGACATACAAATTTGGGCTGTTTTTCTATAGTTGGCCATCTTGATTCATGGGGTTAGTGGATAACACTTAAATAAGTTTTTCCAGCATAAAAAAAAATTACGTTTGTTTCATTAACATGTTTTAGTTTGCAACTTATTTGTAGGAGTTGATCAAATTCTAAAACAATTTTTCACATTTTTCAGTTGGATGGAATAATAAAAAAAGAAAGTTAGAATATCTTTGATAAAATATGTTGCTCCTTAAATTTTAACTTTCGAATAAATATTGGTTCAACCTAAGTTTTTCAAGGTCAGTTTGTCGGATTATAAGACTCATCGGAATTACTCAGTAATACCAGAGTTTGAACTACTCAAAAAGATGCATACGAGTTGTTACCTTATTTTTTTAAGCTGAACCAGTGTGTAATTTTGCAACCAAAGAGTGCAACCAAAGCTATTAGCATATTCAGGCAGTACTCAGGGAAAATGTTTTGTAATTTGGGTAAACTAACCCGTTAAAAAGGCTGCATTATCAACTACCTGAGATATTTTAGATACTGCTAATTTGTCTGAATGTAATATGGTTAGCAATGTTCATGCTTGTTCTGTCACAGACAGATGAGGAGTGTAAATATTGAAATTCAGACAGTCCCCGAAGGCACTCAGTGCAGGTAATGTTACAAAGTGAGAAAATGGTTGTCTCAAAACACAAGTAGTATAGCACATGAAGAGACATTATGCTCCATTCACACACACACACACACACACACACACACACACACACACACTAGGACTCTATGATGTCACTTAATGCAGTTCGGAGTCGTGTATTTATCATCAGCAGGAAATGGATGTATGGCTCTTGTGCTCATAGAGGAGCCCATCCATTAGCATGGTGAGGCAGGTATTCCATTATAACTGCACAATACCACACTGATGGTTATATGACATACACACACATGTACGCACAAGTTTTCACACAGGGCATGTTGGAGGAATTCAATTTCATTAATCTGGTTGTGTGTAGTGATTTATGGCTTATGGAAAACACCAAAGAGAGTTACAGGTGCATCAGTGCATGGCTTCCAGTTACTGTAGCCTATCACTGTTGATTAATGTGTTAACCGTTGTGTGTGTGTGTGTGGCAGCCTTCCTTGACAGGCTGGAGGTGTGGCCAATAATATACAGCCTGTATGTGAAAACTGCAGTGGAGCGGAAATGATCTGCATCAGTGGGGGTGCGCCTATCTGTGCATTTCTGTGCATGTTACCATCTCCACATGCTCATTACCTGAGTGTGTCAGGGTGTGAATGTTTTATCCATGCAGCACATTCTTGTTGCTCACAGTATCTAGTCGTAAGGGTGTTCATTCATACGCCTCAGAAAGGCAGGGTGTCAGGGTGTTGCTACAATGCAGGACTTTGATCACAAAACCATGGTAACGCAGATCAAAAAGACGCAGCCAGAGAAAGAAGCAGCTGATATGTGGGCAATTAAAGCTGCTACTACATTTCTGGTGCCAGCCAAAGAAAACTGCTCCCAGAGCCCTATTACAGCTTTAATATGTCACTGGTTGTAGCAGTTACTGAAGCACAGCAGTCAGGTTTTTCTTTTATGGAGCAAATACTGTTGATGAAGTGATTCCTAGTCTGCAGAATTCTTCTGCTGCCTTGAAGCAAATTAGCTTTTTACTTGCACAAGCATTTCCAAAGGAAGGGTAATAGTTTAATTAGAGCTCAGGGGCAGATCCAAATAATCAGTTGGGTAAATATGTTTGCAATAGTTCCACATTTTGGCAAATAAACTTAATTGCTTTCTTGGTTCGATGAGGAAATTGATACCACTCTCACGTCTTTATGCCAAATATGAAGCTAGAGCTAGCCGAAGATTAATTTAGATTAGCATAAAGACAGGGGGCGGGAGGAAACAGCCAGCCTAGCTATAAGTAAAAGAAAAAATTCTGCCTTAAACTAAAACTTGTTGATTTTACAGTTAAATGTTTGTAGTTAATTAACAAAAAAGATATAATGTGTTAATTAGAGAGCAAAAAGTGCCCCTAGCTTCTGGTCTTTATGCTAAGCTAAGGGTTTTTAGCTTCATATTTAGTGCATAGACATGAGAATCTCAAGCATGAGGGGCAGAGGACGACATAATGAAACCTAGTTAGCGTGTCACAATGTAGCCATTTAAGCTACCCATAGATAGAAGACAAGCCAACCTCACAAAGTATATGCTTATATGCAGTATATCATGTCTACACATTTCCACTAAGTCTGACTGTACAGAAAAAATGAAGCCAAAATATCCTGGCTACGACCGCTGCCATCTTGTGTTAGTGACACCAATTGGAGCCAGAGTCTGTAGCGGTAGCAGTAGCAATCTACACAGTATCAAATTCTGACCCATACACCCATCCAACCTATTACGAGCAGTGCCTTTGATCACGACAACACCGATTGGCACACATAGCTGTCAATAATGACGTGAGATCCCCTTTTTATAGCATCAAATAACAAGTAAAGCCAAATTTATTAGAGAAATAAAGGTTTAAACACAAACCAGCGAGATAAGAACCACCTTAAATGATGGAAACCATATTTTAGTTGACACGTACTTTGATCTTTTAGTTTAGCCAACTGACAAGCCCCCAGGAACAGCAGCTGGCTTTGAAGCCAATTTGACATAGTGGCAAAACGTGAAATTACATCTTGCGGGATCATCACATGATGCCATTGGGCCCAAAAAGCCCTTTATAGAGAGAGTTACACTGGGAAAGAAACAGCTGTGAATCAGTGGATACTTTTTTTTTTGAGCGTCACAACCTCTGCATAATGACTCGTTTCACCATTGGGATTTAATCCATTCAGTCAGATAACTTTTAAAAGTCTAGAAGAGCAGCACAATTAAATACATGTTCAAATTAGCGGAGGGCTAAATCGGAAGATAGCCGCACGAACGGCATTAGTAAAGAACGGGGCTCCGCTTCCGACACTGTATCCAGGTCCTTTATACATCCATGATCACTGACTTTCCAAATTCAAACTAAAGCCATGTCCACACGGAGACGAGATTAGGTGTATCCGCAAAGGTTTTGTTTTTTATCGTATGACCTTTCGTAAACATGGAACCAGCGTTTTAGGAGCCCAAATATGGCAACTTTTGAAACCGGGTCCCAGAGTGAAAAAAATCTGAAGACGCCACCTTCGCATTTCCGTATTTACAACACAGTACGCCTCTTTTCTGAAGCGATGACGCCATTACCCCACCTCTCCTTAACTCCTTAACCCGCATGCACTAGGCGTAATGGCAGGACTCCCAGTCAACCTTCTCCTGCAGTTTTGTAGTTCTGTAATCAGGTGTGACCCTAAGAAGCAGCTCTACCTCGTCGTCAGTCCATACAAAGTGGGCTCCTCTGGCATTTGTATTTTCCGCCATCTTCTTCTTCGTGTTTGAGTTTTATGCGCATGCTCCATTTCTCATTCTCTGTTTCTGGTGTACTTTGTGGTAGCGTTGCAGCACCACTTACAGGCCTTGCATATATACTACAGCGTTTTCAGTGGCTTCATGTTTACGTACACATATCTTGAGGCGATTCCGTGTTTATGGAAAACTTTTAAAAAACGAAATCGGTTCTGTCTTCGTGTGGCTATGGCCTAAATATGTAATGTTCCTCATACCTAAGCTAGGTTGCTTGTCAACTGACCTTCCAACATAATGAATGTCGCAGCCACGAATGATCAATAAAAAAAAAAAGTCAATGCCATTTATTTTATTGATTCATATTTTGCATGTCCTCTTTGACATTCCACTTTGCCAGCGAGACCGAGTTCAGCCATGTTAAATGTCAAAATGCTCACTGGTTAATGTTGTGTTCCTTTCTTGACCTGCTTTAACCTCAGCTGAGTATCTACTACACCACTACATCTGTCACATACCCGTTTATTCATGGGCTCCATACAACAAATGTGATGCTGTCAGCAGCGAAGCACCAATTTGCAGAAGGCATGCAGAGAATGCTTCTCATGCTGGATCGTAGGGTCATTTTAATCTCTTCAATTTTTACCGTCTTAACGGAAACGCAGCAAGGGTGAGCGGCATTTCCAACACCTTAACTGCAAATACACAGTAGTGTTTTGCCTTTTTAATTATCTTCTGCGTATTTGGTTTTCTGTAAATGCTCATGAAACGTCCAAATGTACTTAATGTCAATCATGTTCGTTATAAGTATTTGACGCAGCCTAAATGTGATGTAATTAATTAAGTGCTACTTTACAAGATGTACACAGTGAATCACATCAAGCCAATTGAATCTGTTCTTAATATGCAAATACAGATTTAATCCACTTTGCTACCAATTTCACGCCGCTCCAGCGAGGAGGATTTACACATCACTCTCTCATTCTTGGGAACTATTCATTTCATCTTAATCAGATCCAGCTGTATAATTGCAGTGGAGATTAGTGCCAAGGAAGGAAGGAAGGAAGGAAGGACACACACTCGCATACATGGACATATTAATAAATCCATCCACGCACACACACATACACTGTACATGAGTGTGAGCACGCATACACACAGCAGCACTGGCAGCAGCTGACGGCAGCCTGATAGCGCTGAGCGTTGCAGTGATGAAACTAGAGATGCTGCACGCTCCTCTTAATAGAATTCACACTGGCAGCATCGGCCAGCTGTAGTAGAATGATAATGTATGCCGGAGCTTTTCTGAGCTTTCCAGAGCTGCGGCTTCATTCAGAAATATGTGACCCAAGCAGGGGAATAGAGGGAGAGGAGAAAAAGTCTTTCTGCCTACATATTCTTGTATAAAATCAAAATTATGAGAGATAAAGCACTTTTTTAAAATGCAGTATATTTGTATAAGTGCATGTCAAACCTCACTGATACAAGCTCTGATCTGACAAAGTGTCATCATAGTCTCTGTTACATATGACCTGATGTGTCACTACAGAGTTCTGGATGAATGAGCATCTAATGCAGATGTGAAGGCAAACAAACAGAGTCCTACCTCTCCTGGTCTGTCTGATCTTTGGGCTCAGCATGGCTGTCATCGCTCGTCCACGCACTCTCCTCTCGGCATGTTCATGTACATCCAAGCACCCCACCCCTTGTCTCTCCCTCTGCCTCTCTGTGTCTCAGCCTCTCCTCCTCTTCTCTCTCTGACCTTCTGCAGTGCGGCCGGCAGCTAGGGGGTTGGGTGAACAGGGGAGGGGAGGAGAATGGAAAGAGAAGGGGGTGGTGAACGAGGAGGAGCAACTACCCCTCTTTTTTTCCTTGCGCACACGCCCAGTGGCCTCCACCCCTCCCTGTTACATTATTCATAGCAGTACATCCGCCTGGGGTTGATGGAGGAGGAGGTTTTTGGGGTGGGTCTCCCAAACAGATGCCTGGTTCTAAGTGTTGTTATTTCCAGCAATGACTGCTTTTCCATAAAGATCTGTGTGTTTATAAGGGGGCGTATTGGAGGAGAGGCAGGTGTCTCCTCCTTCTGCACCTAATTAAGATGTAGAGGTCCTCAGCTTGTCTCCACCTCCTTCCATTAATCACTCATTTCCCCCCATCCTTCCTTTGCTTTCTCTCATTTTCTTCCTGCCTCTCTCTGTATCTCACTTGTGCTATCTCCTTTTTTTTTTATCTTTTCCTTCCCTTCTCCGCCCATCTCTCTCACCACAGCTCCCTTCTAATTCTACTGCACATCCGTCAATCTCTCCTCTCTTGTCTTTTCCTCTTAATTACTTTCCTTCACCATTTTTGTCTTTGCCACTCTCAGCTGTCTAAGAACGATGTTACTGTCAATTCAAAGTTAGACGTGGGAAATTCCCAGCTCGTACATTAGGTCGTAATTACATCCTCCAGGCATTCCAGTGGCACAACTCAGGAAAACCAGGGGAGAAAAAATACCGTTCCCTCTCTATCAGACAATGTCATGTCGCCTCGAGCTACACTGGCCTGTAATTGACACAAGAAAGTGTGTAGGAGTGTGGCGTTGTGGTAGCAAGAGAGATCTGCAGCCAAGAGGAAAAATGTCACCACTGTTGATTTTGGCACCAGATTTTGATTTGGTTGCAGATCAAAAATGTGTATCACAGTATCTTAAATATCTTTTTTTTTTTTTTGCAGTAAAATTTGAGTCTTGCCTTTGTTGTGCATTTTAAAAAAATTTCATCATGGACACAGTGATGTTCCCTTGGCAAACATTTACTTCAGAGAACAAACACCAGGTCCGTCATGTGATGCTATGGGGCCCAAAAAGACTTCTCCCGCAGACTAACATTTCGAAAGAGAAGTCTGTAAATCAGTGAATACGTTTATTTGTTTTTGTTTTTCAAGCATCAAAACACACATGAAATTAGTCTTTTACTATCTGGATTTGAGCCACTTGTTCCAATAACATTTCCAAAGTCTAGAAGAGCTGCATAATTTAATCACTTTTATCCCCTTGTGAGTTAGCTGATTGTTAACAGGGAAGTTAGCTGCTCAGGCACCATACATCTCTAGTGCACCTGCTCTTTGGGCCCATGATGCAGAAGATCCACATAGTTTCATAATTAGGAAATTTTTTGGATTCATGAATCACTTAGCAGCTGTCATAGGAATGAACAGGGCCCTGCCTCTACAGCTGTATCCAGCTTAATTTCAAATTTATGATAGACACCCATGTTAAAATGCCTAACTTTCCAACAGAAATAAACATGTTTGAAGCCTGGTAAAAATGTTTTTGTCTTCATAGCTAATTTCCTTTAACTGCACTTGCGGGAATTTTTGTGTAACACCCCCATTTACATTGTATTAAGGCTTAAAGTTATGCATAATTAAGGGCATGGCTGTTGTGAGTGATAGCTTCACAGTTTCATTGAAATTTGGTCACCTCTAGCTCCAAAAATCCATGATGGCAGCGACCAAAATGCCAAAGGGTCCACAAAGAAATGGGTAAGGTCTGTGATAATAATCCTGAACTCAAGATAGAAACACAGATGATAGCCAACAGAAAGCAAAGTTTTAATCACATCCACAGCTTTTTATAATGATTAGCATTAGCTTACCTTTTTGATGAATGTTAGCATGTTGGGCAGCACTGTTTGTCCAAACTGTTTTGTCGCCTGTTCTTGTCTCATTTTCAGTAGGCCTGCAGACTTATTTAGTCCATGTTGCTCTGCAAAGTCAAATATATTTTGTTTTTTACCACATTCAATTTATTATGCCATAGAAATGAGGTAAAACCAAAAAACAGTGCAGTAAACCACAGCTGGTTAAGGCCGTTGTACAATGAGTGACTCCATGGTTTATTCAGGTTGTTGACCCAGACCTTGTATGAATTATTTCATCTATTCATTCGTCCATCTTTCACTATTCAATTGACTAGTTTGTATTTGTTGACCAAAACACTCATAGGTTAAATTTAGTCATAGATCTCATTCTCAATGGTTATCGGCTTTGTCTCATTTTTCATGTTAAAAAAATGTCAACAAATATTTTACAACATAGTTTTTGTAGGCAATATTAACTTTAACTATAAACTTTAAATGTCACCATGCAAATCCTGGAATAATAAAACTTCTACCTGTAGCAAACCAGCAACTGTTATTTGAAAAGCTAGGAATTTTTAACAACTGGATAAAAAGCGTGAACTGTTACCACACCACCTCTACTGGTTTAGATCTTTACAAAAAACAAAAAATGACCAGCTTTTAAATCACATTTTTTCCAGAGGAGAAAAGTAAACATCAAGTTTACAGTTTTTAAATCAGTCAGTGAGTTGGATTGGCTTGACTTTTCTGTATGACATTCTGCTTTGAAGTGGCTGTTTCTGTATCTGATGTAGAAATTTCCTGCCCTCCTCCTTCTCTGGAAGGCAGCATCAGACCTGTCGTTGTTGTTAGCAGCTGTGCTACAGCAGCCGAGCTTCCCTCCTCCTCTAGTGTACAGAGGATAATAGCCTTAAGTCCTGCACTGCAATTGAATCAGAGCTGGCCTCACGTCAACCACAGCTGCTCTTATTACAGAGCAAAGAGGGAGAGAGACGCAGGGGGGGTGGAGGAGTCAGTGTCTGTGTGTGTGTGTGTGTGTGTGCCCACACGTAACAAACATGCACATGTACACACATGCTAACAAGCTATTAAAATGGAACAGTAAATGCAAAGATAATTCTACCACGCGCGCGCGCACACACACACACACACACACACACACACACACACACACACACACACACACACACACACACACTGAGTGAACCAAAATGGAGCCAAAATGAGGCTGACAGAAACAGAGATGGGGTCACACAAACTGAAATGAAACACAGAGAAAGAGGACACACACAAACACACACACACACATGCACACACACTGACAAGAAACCAATATGAAGCAGAGCGAGGGAGGAGTGACACACACACATACAAATACACCATGAAGCCAAAAATGAGACAGCAATAAAAGCCCTCAGTGCCAGTGTTTGGTTTAAGACTGGGGTTGGGCGAAAGCGATGTGGCCACACCGTGCTGGGTGTGGCTCTGGATGTTGTTTTCCTCTGAATATATCACCCAAATCATCCTCAGATTGTTCTGTTATCACAGAACGAGATGTTGGACAAAAAAGGGAAGAGACAGGAGAGTGAGAAGAGGAGGAAACATGAACATTTGAAGCCACACAGGGAGATGAGTGGCAGTGTTGCAAACCACCCAGTGTTCAACCATAGCTTTTCTGTTTTTGTTTAGCCATAACCACCGGGCTGCTGTCTGTGTACACTTCACTGGCACTGTAACCCTGGTATAAACAAGCCTCCACGCATATTTCAGGGCACCACATTTGCTGATTGCAGGGGCAGTAATGTTGGCGCCCATGTGAGCAAAACGTCGGTTTGTGAAAACATTTTGCATTCATGTTAATCGCGTCTTTGAAATATAATTCAAATATGTTTTCACAGGGTTTAGTGTGAGCAGTGAACGTCTAACCTCTCCTGTCCTCAACAGATTGCCATTCTCAAGCTCCTGCAGTTCCAACATCAAGGCAAGCGTAAAATTGTAAGCTGTGAATGTAGCAGGTTTTACGTTGGTTAAAAACTGACAGCATGAGAGAAATTATTTTTAGACTTGCAGTTTTTCTGTTTCTCTTAGAACTCCTGAGATCCTGCCTCAGATGCCCTTCACAGAGACCATAGATATGTGGTTTAGTAGCCTTACATTAGCCTGGTGGTTGCCCTCTCTGTGACATGCCCACATGTTGTTACTGTGTCGGCCAGTTGACCATCTGCTCAGTCAGAGACTAGGAAACACCTACTAATTCCACAAGCAGAGGAAAAGTCAATAGCTTTGAAAGCTCAGGATATGGTCACTCATACCTCTTCTCCAGCTCTAGTTCTTTGAAACCTTGGTGCTTTCTAGCAAACCAGCCTGAGTTTCCACCAGTTTAAGCAGAACCATTATAATCAAGGATGTGTCATCAATGGAGGGCATTGCACAATACACTATGAGGGTAAACAGTAGCAGGAAGATGGCAGGTCACATTGAATCCCTGCAAATTTTTGTTGTGTTATTACAGATATTTGTTTTTATCCAAAAAAACAAGTATACAACAACTAATGAGACCACTGTTTCCAGTAATTTCTCAGTTTGCTTCTCCATTGTTGCCTTTTCCATCTTCTCTTTCCAACCTTTAGAATATGACACCTGAACTTATGTTGCCATGGTTCACACTTCAGGTTAAGAAAAATGGTCTGGCATCTGGTCATGAGACAGCAAAACCAAGGAATAGTTTTGGACTCTGTAATGTTGTAACTGTGTCCTTGAGTGAAGAAACCAAAAGGCTCCACCATCAGTTGACTTGACATCATATTCCAGCCACGTACATTAGCAGACAGCAAATAATAGTCATAATCCTTCACTTATCTTTAAAGAACATCGCATCAGTATCTTAATCATCTTAAATGAGCTGAGCAGAAGGTTGTCCTGTCAGTCTTAGTTTGTTCATCAGCCAATGTGAGACTGACAGTTATTAACAGGATCACCTTAAATGATATCTGATATCTTCAGCGTTAATTGTCATAAGTGATCAGCAGGTTGTCATTATTAGGCTGCTGTGAGTAGACAACTACATAGCCGCCAATACTAAATGTAATCTGATGGACGGAAACATGTTGGCACAAACCATGGGCAGATTATAAAACACTGGGCCCCTTGGCACAGACATGCAAAAGGCCCTATCAATTTTCCTACATAATAGACACACAGACTTAGTTGTTGTTTAGCCTCTTTTTGTTGTTGTTGTGCATATCTTTGTAGTTGTAACGCAGCTGTCTGTTGGTTTGTGTCTCTTTGTACTCATTTTGAGTCTCTGTGGTCATTTTGAGTCTCTTTGTAGTTGTTTATGTCTCTATGTAGCCTCTTTGTGTTGGTTTGCCCCTTTTCTTGGTCTTTGTGGGTCTCTTTGTGTCTCTGCAAGTGTTTTGCTTCTCTTTATAGTTGTTTCAAGTCTCTTAGAGTCATGACCTTTGGAGTCTCTTCCAGGTCAGTCCATGTCCCCTCAGGTGGCATTTTGCAGGGGAAGGCCAGTGGGAACCCCTGGCACTTTGGGCCCAATGGCTAAATGAGACCACAGAGCGTCTTCAGGTCGGCCACGGTTTTATAGCCGCACTGTGGGCAAGTGTGGTTTAGTTCGTCTATAGCCCAATTTTAGCTTTTTACTTCTGATGGTTTCATTTACGCTTCAGAAATTGTAAAAGTGATATTAATTTGTGAAGATTGTCTTGCTGAACAAAACATGTGAGTATCATAAACATTTGTTGACAGAGCATATTTTCAGCAATAGTCCAAAATTCAATGGAAAATCCCATTGGCTTTTTGACGAGGGAACCAGGGCAATGCTAACCTTCGTCTCTGCCTCCATAAAAACGTCATCCCTGGGGCACTGTATTTGGGAACCAATGCAACAGCAGTGAAAAAAAAATAGGAGAGCAAGAGCTCATCAATTGATGTCACCGACTCCTACTGGACGAGATGACCTGGGTCAAAGGGTCAAATTACAGTCAGTAATCTACAGAGGAGCAGAAGTGCGCAAATTCCCCTGTAGTGAATTAATTGTGTTGCCCCATGCTGCTCTGCTGCTGCTCCACAACACAGGCACAGTTTACAAAAATGTACCAGTCAGAAGTCAATGATAAAAGTCTGTCTATTGAATAAACTTCAGTTAGCACCTATTAGCAAGCCAGCTAGCTCGGAAAGCATGGTCCCAGCTGCAGCAGTAGCATTCAACATGCCATCACATGGTCATTGTTCGGCAAACTGTAGAACAGCAAGACCCTTTGCACAGACATGGAACATGTTTAGCATGCAATGTTCAAAACGTTGCTATTGATGTTTCTGTTATCAATAATTGTGCTTTTCCTTCCCCTGTCACCTCTGAGGTCAAATAATGTCACTGAGGATGAACTGTGCCTGGAATGCTAACAAGTCCTCAAAATCCACAGTGTTTAGAAAACCTTGTAAAATATTAATGCTGAGGTTGATTAAAATTTCATATTGGTGGGGATGGGTGGCTGCTGAAGGTGTGACTGTTGACTTAGCATTACTTATTGATCGCCACCGACTGGCTGTGACGGGCCACCAGTCAGTCACCAAGAACTCTATTTATATTAACTGTGCCTCTCTCAATATTTACATTAAGATAAGATTTTATTCCCATATACTATTGGGCGGTGGGACACTGTATAGCCTTAGATAAGGTAATTTTGTCAATCAGAGATTATTCCATACCATTATACTGATACATGATGATAACTAGATTAACTTTGAATTAGTGTGATAAAGTCTCTAGGTTTATAAAGTCCACAAAAACGACTTTACAGTAACAAGAGTAAATGTATTTTTTACCTCCAGCCCTGTATCCAAGTCTTCCTTAATTATTTCCCTTATATTCTGTTAAATATTTGATCTGGTAACCTGCCCTACTTGCAGTAACACAATAATGTGTACACGTGAGCTTGCTGAAAGAAGAAAGGCTTTTGAACCTACATTGTGATCTTGAACCATGTGGGGAATTTGAAATATAATGTGGCTGATGTGCAAGGTAAAACACTGCAGTAGCAACACTGATCAAAGTGTTTCACACATTCTGCTCATTAAAACCCTCTCTCTCTAATAAGTAACAGTCCAGTGGCAGAAGCTCCCGTTTCTCATCCTTTAATTAGAAGACAGAAAATTAAATTGGTGCTCATTAAGAGAAAAGTGTGACTGACTAAAGAGACACACAGAAGAGAGATGTGTTCCCATGAGGTCTGTCTGTCTGTCTGTCTCTCTCTCTCTCTCTCTAACCTGCTCTCTGCCCCCATTACCCTCCCTCACTACTCTGTCACTGACAATTAGCACAGGGCCATGACTTCATCCACTAATGGTTATGAGAGGGGCTGACAGGACAGCGGACTGTAGCGTATGCAATATGGATGGAAGCCTTCTGCCTGTCTGGCTGTGTTTCTGTCTCTTTGTCTAAGTTGTCTTACTCAGTCCTTTTTTCATATTAGAGTTGTTGCACATAAGCATTTTTCAGGAGACGAGCAGCTCTGACGGTAAAATAAAATTACTTAGGAAGCTAGTAATAAAATTCTATAGAGAGACGAAGCCCTGATGTCAAATCCAGACTTGCTGCTGTTCCACTAGCTTCTAGCCATTAGCTGGTAACTCTAATGCAATCCATCATTGTTTTTTGTTTTAAAAAGCCTTTGACTTTACTGAGACAGTGAAACGTGTTTTGGGGGTTTTCTATCCACATTTTAAGAAGACAACTACAGCACTTACTATTTGAGATGGAACCAGTGGCGATACTAAGTTAAACATCAGTTTATTTGTTTAAGCTCCCATGAATTGTTCCCAGCACAGCAGAGGGCTTGATATATGTCACTGTAATTGTTTTGTGCTTATCCATGTTATCAACCTATGCTCTATTCTAAAGTTGTTTTTTTGTTTTTTTTACTCTTTAGTTGCAATTTTTCCCGTCTAAAGAGCAAGCTCCAGCTCTCCAGCTGGAGCTTGCTCTCCATCAACCCAGTCTCCAGAGTAAATGTTGGTATTGCATGTTTCTGCAAACCACAGATAGAAAACATTTGTACATTATTATGTAGCAGACATGTTGAAACTTATCATTTCAACAATGCTTTGGGTAGAGTGTCCTTATGTTTAGGCATAACATCACTTGGTTATGGTTAGAAAAAAGTCATGCTTTGGCTTAAAATGCCAACTTTAGGTGCAACAATTGCTGCTAGAAATGCAGTAATGGCTAACGAACAAACACATGCTTTTGGCCTTATTGCTGGTGGCAACAC
The DNA here is from genome assembly GCA_035609425.1 of Epinephelus awoara. Lineage (NCBI taxonomy): Eukaryota > Metazoa > Chordata > Actinopteri > Perciformes > Serranidae > Epinephelus > Epinephelus awoara. The sequence goes on from CM069313.1 coordinate 13,609,878, forward strand.
AGCAATAGCTTGTTAAAAACCACAATCTCCACTGGAAATCCAGCAATGGCTTCAAAAATAGCACTCACATTTGGTGGAACAACGCCACTGGAAACACAGCGATGTGTTGCTAAAAAACACCTGCTTTTGGTGGTACAGGCATCGCTGGAAACACAGTGAAGTCTTGCTAAAAAAAACACACAATCTCCACTGGAAATCCAGCAATGGATTCTAAAAATCACTTACTTTTGATGGCAAAGTTACTGCTGGAAATTCAGCGATGGCTCACTAGAAAAACACCCACTTTAACAGGGATTGCCAAAAAACACTCACTTTCGGTGGCACGATAGCCGCTGGAAAAGCAATGATGTGTCGCATAAAGACAGGTGTTGTTTGTTGATCTTGTACAGTAGTCTGCAGCTTGTCAGCTGTCTCACTCAGGTGTCATGCCGTCCACCACCCTCTCCACCTGACAGACTTAGCTTACATACATGTAATCACAACTACGTCACTTGAGAAATGTCAGTATGATATATATGAAACATACAAATATAACTTATATGTGGTTTGCATAACATTTTCCTCTGGTGCCTGGGCTGCCATTCACATGCTCTGTAAAGAAATATTAAATTAATAAGAATATTCTTCTTTTTTCCACTTAATTTGTGATTCCTGTCTAGAAATATTGGATTAAATTGTGTGACATACTGGTGAGCAAGTTTTTTTTCAAGGCTGGATATTAAAGCTGCTACAATTAATTTTAATTTAATTAGATGTATTCACACACATGCACTCACGATATCACTGGATATCTGTAATGTGATGCAATTGAATCATTGAAATCACCTATAGCTGTCTCTGAATTAATGTTGCCATTATTTAATTTTACATTAAATGACATAAGTGGTCCCTTTGTTGCATAAAAATGTCAATGGTGGCAGAAGCTTTAGCTAATGGAAAGCTCCACAATGCATTTTTAAGCTTCTGGTTTCATTTCTTATAATGTAGCAAAGTCCAATTGCCCTCTCTGTCTGCCAATAAAGGAGCCAGGACCTTGCAATCCAAATTAATTAGATTCTATTTGTGGCCACATTGCTTTGCCTCCGCAGCAATTCTGTTCCATTCATTCTGCCTGCCTGTATGTGTTCGGGTGATTGATGTACAGAGCGAGCGAAAGGAAGGAGAGACTGATGGAATGGCTGAGGAAAAAAAGCAGGGTGAAACAAAAAGACAGCACATCTATATGTGTGTCCATGTGTGCGAATTGATTTTCAATAGCACAGACAGTGTCCGTGTGTCCGGGAGCGTTGCCCAAAGAGCATTAGACTGTTCAGCTGTAACGGGCCTCCAGCTGTAGCTGCAACCAAGCGATCATCAACACAAAAATACCCAAAAAACAGGTAAAAAGGTGTCAGTACACAGGGCTTTTACTTCTGGTTGTTGGGAGAGGATGAATAAGTGAGTTAAAACCCTTTTTGCTCCTGTCGGCAGTAATGAATGGCTTTGACTGAGCAACATTTTTTTCTTTATTTCAAATGTTGGAGCTGTCAGTCCTGCTGTCTTTCCCTCATGCTTTACAGAAACATTGCTCTCACTATACGGCTGAGTCAATACCAAGCTGCTCGTCTCTTAATGACTCTATCTGCTGAAATCTTAATCCAGTCCACTCAGCACTCTTCAGCTCAGCGATGTGGTAAAAACTGGATGACGTGAGCCTCTGAGGTTATTCACTGTTTTCAGATTGCATTGATTGTTTGTAAGGACGTAGTGAGGACACCGAGAATGGGGTGAGAATGACGATTGATCTTCATCTGGTAATAAGATAGAGAGGAATAAACAGAGGACAGAGCTAGGGCCTTTATCTTGTTGAAGCAATGCTTTTTAAGACAACAGCTGTGTTGCACGGTGATTTTTGAGGTATAATGGAAGCCACTTGGCTCTTAGCAAGAAGAGGCAGGCAGGTGTTTGTGAAGGTGCCCTTGGTGAGACAATAGCATGTCCTGAAAATTGACTCATTATTTGGAAGTAGAGGACTGTTCTCTTAAGTGTGAATCTAAACAGAGATGACTCTTTTTTTTTTATAAGCACAGTCATGCGTAGGACAAACTGTTAAACCTTCGAAGGTTGTTGAGTATTGGCAGACCATCTATGGACAACAGAGCAGGTAACATAAGCAGCTTATATTTTGTGTAAAATGTGTAGAAAGTGTGTACAAGATTTGAAATAATGAACAGAACCATGTGTCTGAAACAGCCTCTCTCTCAGTGTGATTGCAGTGTAATTTTAGATGTATTTCAGGGTTTCAAACGCCCATATTTAAACATGAAAACTAGAATTACGTCCTCGCGATTGTATACCTCCGCCAACCAGTCAAGTTACAGTTTACATCCATGTCTGTCCACACTCATATGTCGACATGACATTTGACAGTGTTGCAAATGTGGGTGTTGCTGCAAAAAAGACACACATTCAAAACATGGAGGCTTCACACACGTCTCAGAGCACAGATCTATACAATCAGCACAGCTTCAAGGTGAACGCCCAAGATTAGTGTCATCAATTCAGTGTCTGACCAATTCTGTTATGGCGTTAAATAATAAAAAGAAAAGTGTTTTTGCAGAACATTATGATGTCACAGTGAAGTCCAAGTGGATGTTTGTGCCAAATTTGAGGAACTTCTCAAGGCATTCTTGAGATATTGTGCTCATGAGAATAAGAAAGATGTACAGACATATGTCAGGATGAACAGACAGAAAACCATTCATACATACCTCATATTTGCATAGTGATTCAAGTAGTTCAATAACTTTTTTTTTTTTTTGCCATTTTAATAAGTTGTTTACTATTGAAACAATTTTGGGCCATAAAAGGAATGCTTTTTCTTACATTTTTATTTTGGCCATTGCTTCTGTACTGTTTTTTAACCCACTTTTACCACTATTAGCCATAAGTACTGGTTACTGCTTTTAAAAAATGTTTAGAGAAGGTGTTGCATGCAATTGTAGAAGTTATCTGGCTGGCTGAGTTATCCTGCTTGGTGTGACTGTCTGACTAATGGAATTTTCTTTAAAAAATAAAAAGCTGGCATTCCTTGCATATTCCCATGAATACTGGGGTATTATACCTTTTTTTTGTTCATGATCTGTGAATAAGTGGCACTTAACAGGCGTTTTCTTTAGCTGGCATGTGACTTTTTTTATTTTGATATAATCCCATACCGCACGTACATTGTCAATTTGATCAATTATTTTACAAAATAGTTCAAACTACCTTTTCTAAGTAGCTTTACTCAAACAAACTAGATCTCTCCCCGGTGTAGCTTTGCTTTGTTTTTCTTTTTAACACCTTATCACACATTGCTGTGACCAAGTCTGTATCTTCATGTTGTACAGTGAAGATTACATGTGATGTTCAGAAAGCAGCACTGCCTTATTTCAACACCTTTCAAATAAACACATAAGCATCCATGGTATTGCCTACAGTAATGTCCTGATAGACTACTTTTAATTAAATTAAAGCTAATTTAACATAGTTTATTGTTAGAACATTCAAAATCAATGACAGGAAGGTGCCGTTTGATGAACGTGCTGATGCTCAGTGAGTATGTGTGGCTTCTGTTAGTCTTTGCTGCCCTCTAGGCCAAAGATACTGTCAACACATGTAGCACAGAACAGTTCAGTGCAGTCACAACCTGCATGTTGTTCACAATTATACAGCTGTCATCACTGATCACAGTTTCCTTTATGCTGCTTTAGAACTGTATTTTTACACTTGTTTACCTGAAAAATCAAGTGAAACCAGATTAGGTTTCTGTCATCAAAGAGGATATGAATCTAATTCATTTTAACAATGTTACCCTTTACTTTGAAAACTGTGACCTTTTAGTTATAAATGCAGTTTGAATAGAAAACACAAGTTATAAAAGTGATGACTGTCTTTGACTAGAATGCATTATGGATACCAGCTCCACAAAAGTCAGTTTGTAACATTCATAACAGCAGACTGTGCTGTAGTACTGTGAAGGTGCAAAAAGGAATAATACATAAGTAATCAAACATTTATATACATGTATTTTTAAGTGAAATCAATCTCTGCATCTCCCTGTCATCCTGAGTCATCAAATTGGGTACTCCCAATCTTGGTTTCCTTTCTCCACCTTCTTCCTCTCAGTTCGGCACCTCTTCCGGCAGTCCTCACACAGGAAGCTGTCCTTGACCAGGTAAAGTCTTTCTGTTAGCACAAGTGACTCAAGGCCCAGTGCCTCCTCAGTGCGGATGGGGTTCCTGTCCAGGTTGACCCACTCCAGCTTTTTCAGCCTCAAAAGGCAGCCGGGGACACGGGTTAATCGGTTGTCAGAGAGGCCGAGGTAACGGAGCTCCTCCAGAGCGCCGATGGAGGTGGGAAGAGTTTCCAGCTGGTTGAGACCCAGGTTGAGGGTGTGGAGTTTCTTCAGCAGGCGGAGCTCTCTTGGGAGGCTCGTCAGACGGTTGTTACACAGGTTCAAAACCAGCAGGTTCTGGAGACGGCCGATAGTCTCAGGGAGCTGCTTCAGCTGCAATAAATACATTGACACATTCTGTGATACTAACTTGTTGTTTTTTTGTCGTGTACACCACAAAAAGCACAATATAAACAGAAAGCAGAGGTAGCTGTACAGGGGCCATGAGTTAAAGTCTAGATTAAAACATTAATTAATTCAGTTTATCTTGTGTTTATACTGTATGGCACATATTTCTAATAGAATATATGTTTACAAACTAATAAATATCTAATATATACACATGGACAAAGAGTGGGAGAAACAGGGGCCCCTAGAGGGTTATTTCAGAACTGCACAAAGCATGCAGTGGCACAGAAACACTTAACATACAACAGTAAAAAGGAAAATATCACTGGACCATCAAAGGACCAAGATGACTTTCAATACTCAATGTAGGTCAACCTTCAAAACCACCAGATCCTACACTTCCCCACAATGCAACTTAGAACCTCGTTTAAAGTCACAGCCGTAGTGGGCAGCACAGGCTCTTGGTATCCAAGCTCAAGTTGACATTACATCCATGACATCATAGAGCCACGCAGTGTATGAAACAGCCGTTTTGTGTCACTCGGTTAAGAAAGGAGTATGGTCATATGAACCAAAGATGCTTCTTGGAGCATTTGTTTTCTGTCATACTCACACAGTTGCTGTGCAGATCCAAAACCTGGATGCTGATGAAACTTTCAATAAAGTTGGGGACCTTTCTGATGAGGTTCCTGCTCAGGTCCAGTTCATCCACATTACACAGCTTCTGGATGCACTTCGGCACCACGGCAACCTCCTTAAAACTGAGATTCAGACGATGTCTACCGTCCAGCGTCAACTCCAGGCAGTTCTGAGCCACCTTCAGGGTGACGGTTTTACTTTTACCCTGTTTGGTTTTCTTTCCTTTGGCCATCCTGCTGCACGGAGACACGGGACAAGCAATGTTTTAAACACATTTCTTGCAAATAATTTCATGATCAAGAAACTCTTACCAGCTTTAACGAGTCAGTCTGTCTTAGATCCAGCACACTGAATGCATCTGCAACTATAGTGTCACTTGACCTATTGATCTCTTTCTTCAGCCTAAAAGTTACACTCTACATCAAGATGCCACAGTTGTTGTAGTCAGACAAGGAAAGCGCTGACATGTGCAGACTCACTTGGCCTCAGGAGGGATTTGTTTTCTCTAGTTCCCAGGCAACTGCTGTTTGCTCTCAGGAGACTTTATGGCTGTGAGCCGCTCCAGCAGGACACTTCATTCTTTGAGTGAGTACATTTGGAGGAAATTTTTAGAACAGTATGGTAACTGTTTCTAGGATTATCCCTTTTAAAAAATAATAAATTGGCATAGATCTTTATACTGCTTTTCTGTTGCTTAGGCAACAGCTTTGGTCCCTTTTTGTGTCAGCTTTCATTAATCCAACAGGAAATACCATTTAAAGTGTTTTGATGTCAAGTCTGAAACGGAGTAAACCAGTGACACTGAAAACCATTTTTTCAAAACAAGGAAATTTATGTCAATATTTTTTACATACAAATATACTGTAAAGCTTGATGCCTTCACTACCACAGGGTGGTAATTGGTTAGCAAATCAGCTGTGAGTGTTTGACAAAGAAACCAAAAGCAAAAAAAATTCCTACAGCAAAACCTCAGCCTGAAGTGTTTTCCTGTGCTAACAGTACTTGATGGTACACAGAATATGCTACTCCTTTTTTCTGGAGACATTTGGTAAACACACCACCTGTTACACCTCAAAGCATTAGTTGTTTATCTTTTTAACCAAGTGTGTTAGCGATTAGCCTGCCTTGCTCTGTTAGCATATTGTGAAATTTAACAGAGCCTGAGCTAGCTTACAGGAAACATCTACTCCTTATAAAAAAGGATTAATGATTTGTTACGACTCATGAACAGACAGCCCCCATGAAACCTTGCGTGAATTAAGGGCATGGCATGGTATTTGGTTAAACTTTCTGAGCTGTGACTCAAATGTTCCTTTTTCTTCTTCACATTGTTTACCAAAAATAAATGTTGAGAGGTTAAGTTCACCTGACATTCCTTCCCTCCTCCCCCTGATGAAACTGACAATGTTTCACTTGTAACGTTAATAGTCAACCAGGCACATGCACTAACAGGCCTCAGGTGGTGCGTAAGCACCTGTCAATTTCCCCTCTGTCTAGATAAGTGCCCAAATAACTCTCACTTATTCTAACCCTAACCTACACAAAACAAATGTGCAAATGTTTTTTCCACTCTCCAGAAATTGTTATTAGTGCTTCTCTTATCATCTTTCATAGAAAATTAAAGGGTTAGAAAATTACATACACTGAGCCTACAGCTGTGAGTTCAGGAGGGATTGTTTTTCAGATGTCAGAGAGGATGTAGGCTGAAAATCAAAAGAAATCAAGAGGAGACCAAATCAATAGGTTCCATGCTGGCAGATAAAGAAACAAGGATGAGATAATTAAAGAGTGACTGGGATGTTTATGTTTTGATTTGCAGACAGCTGCAAAACATTAGCAAAGCAAAGCAGTAGCAAATCAGCTGTCAATGTTTGACAAAGGACCTAAAACTATTTGAGAGAGGAGCAGCTGAGGACAGAACCTCAGGGAGAACCACCACCAGCCTTGCCTGACAGTCAGATTTTGGCTTCTTGTTCTTGGTTTTCTCGACCACGCTTTTGACCGAATCAGTTATGTCAGGGGAGGAAAACATTTTGTCCCACAACGAAGCCATACAGAAGGCAGGCGACCCCAAACGCTTTCCTCTAATCCCAATCAGAGGAGTTCCTCTCAGGAGCTTGATTGCCAACAACTGGGACTCTATCTGGACTTTCCGTCCTGACCTCTCAGACCTCGTCATCACCACGTACCCCAAAGCAGGTACTTCAGTTCAGGTCTAAGTAGATAATCAGATTTAGATGGGACATATTTTGCATCATATGTTTTTTACTGAAGTTGAGTTTGTGTTTGCATGGTTATACATTTCAGAGCATGTGACAATTAGTGTATTGTCAGTGATCAGCACCACATCTCATGGTATGTGTTACTTTTCTATATGAGCCTATGTAGTTTTCACACAGCCCCAGTGGTAAAATGTAACTTCAGTACAGGTATGCCTGTAAGACAATATCACTGGTTTTGGGAGGGTTGGTTTGAGGAGTAAGTTATTAATTTTCAGAAACAAAATACCAACAATAATCTAACTTCCACATTCTCTTCCCCTCTCTCACGCAGCAAGCAGCTTTTTTATCAGTGCTGCTGCACTCAGGCTTTCTGTTACTCAGCTTTTGCCCTGGAAAATCTGTTGAAGCCCAGACATATTTCAATTTCTGTGCTCATGATGTCTGGTAAAAAATATTTTCCTCTGCAAATAGGTAGCCTGACTCCATGTCCTAACAATGAGTGCCTCTCTGTCCAAGCTGAATTTGTTAAATATGCACTTGTGGAATCTCATGTGAACAAAGCCCTGTGCTGCTCATGGAAACACATCACATATGATATCTGCTGTGCCCTTGAGATCCTAGGTCTACTTAAGACATAATCACTTAAAAGATGGTCAAGTAGACTTGCTGTCCTTCTATGTTTGTAGCCTATTTTTAAACAGAAACACATTTTATCTTTAGATATTTACTGGGAATGGCATGCAGCCAGCAGCAAGTTCAATCAATCAAATCTATTTAGTTGGTCATTATTAGTTTGGTCATTGCCAGAAAATTTCAGCTCTGGTTTGCAGGTTTGTGGAGGGTTTGGGTCAATGATTAACGCTTACGAGTTGGGCTGAACAGACTGGTTCTCATAACAGGCTGGGTAAACGAGCTTTAAAAAACCCTGACCCACAACTACATACTTAATGTAAGGCTAAAGCAGGGTCATGTAAAGTAAAGTAGGTTTGGTTTATGAAAAGAAACATAGTGAAGACATAGGTTTAAATAACTTAAAGTTCCCTTGGTTTCATATAGGACACTATCACCGGTCTGCTGGGGAAATCATTGCATGGATTTTAGGTCTTCATACCACTTCCATCTTTACTCCTGTCAGCACACTGGTCACATGGTCGCAGTCTTCCTGATTATGAGGGTTTTATAAGAAGTATTCTTTCAAGGTGGTCATTTCTGTAAAACTGTCATATAGCAGAAAACTATGGGACATGAGTCAATGTCTTGCTTGTTGTGTTGTGGGTGTGGGATGGGATTTCCCCTCAAACTGTTGTGATTCAATACAAAACTGTTGAGATTCAGTACATGGAAAGTATGCTTTCATTTAACCCAGTGTTCGTTTGTATTTTTTGGACAAAAGGGACCACCTGGGTCCAAGAAATAGTGGACCTGCTTCTCCACAATGGAGATGCTGAGGCCTGCAAACGAGCCCCCACACCTGAGCGCAGTCCTTTCCTAGAGATCTCCTTCCCACCACCCGTCCCCTCCCCTCAGGTATGTATTTAGGTGGTTATGTCTGTATGTTTGATTGTGTTTAGAGTTTTCATTAAGTCAATCTTTAAGTGCACTTTGTGTCAAGTAGCTTTGCTAAAACATAAGTTTAGTCAGGACAACTTAAGTCAAAGAAAACTTTATGTCCATTTGTAGTATTATATTTGGAGGTAGAGCTCCGTTTTTGGGCCTCTCTGCCTTGCCAAGGCCTATGCAGAAGGCCTCTTTCATGCAACTACCTATCTTCCCCTTCTGCATGTCTACATGGGAAGTCTAAGGCAGACAGAGTACACCTCTCCACCCTTCCATGCGCTTATGTGGAAAGCCTTAAGGAAGAGAAATTACACCTCTCTGCCCTTCCACGCGCAAACAAGGGAAGCATTAGGGAGAGAAAGCAAGCATCCCTGCCCTTTCATGCGCCTACATGGAAAGCTGGGATATGAGCTGAGCTTGACATTGTGTCCTGTGATCCTCCAAGAATTATCAAGACACATCTTCCTGTTCAGTTGGTGCCTCTTGGATTTTGGGAAAACAAGTGCAAGGTAAGACCCAAACTTTCAGATTCAACAGAGAACAAATCCTGCAGTGAGTTTTATTGCTTCAAACTGAACAACAAATGTATGTTGACAGGGTGAAAGGTTTATACGGTTGCCCTGAGGGACAAAACACAACAACAGACAAGACATTTTCTGAGAGTTTTCTTCATCCATTTTATTACATTCATTATTCACTTGCCATGGGAATGGTTGCTGATTGAAGAGTTGTGCAAAGGAGTTTAACACAGGTGCATTAGAGATTTACATTAGGCAAGTAATTTCTATCAGCTGTGAATAGATGTTTTCCTTTTTCTAGCACTAATTTTCTAATTCTTTTGAAAAAAGGTGTGAAAAATGTGTGAAACCAACTAAAACCTGTTAAGACATTTGTGAGAGAAGAGTTCTGCTGCGCTAAGAAGGTGATGATGAAGATCAGATGGATCCCGGTTTCATTAAGCGTGTCTTAGCGAATGAGAAAAACAAAAAAACAACGAGGGATATTGTCCAACAGTACCTATTTATTGCGATTTGAGTCTCTTGAGCCAAATATTGTGGTGTTTTGTAAAATGTTGTAGTGTTTTCTGAAATTTTGTTTTGTAAAATATTGTGTTTTGTAAAATGTTGTAGTGTTTTGCTAAATGTTCTGTTTTGTGAATTATTTTTGTGTTTTCTGAAATGTTGCTGTGTTTTGACCCTCAGGGCCACCGTAGGTTCATGATGCAATGCACGTAACAACACAGTGCTATACAACTGCTTCATACCCATGTCTACATTATTGTTATAAATTCCTTTTCATATTTCCCTGATCATGTGTGAAGACCATCTACGTGGCACGCAATGCCAAAGACAGCATGGTGAGCTACTACTACTTTGATCTGTTCATCAGAGAGTCCTCTTGACAAATTAAAGAGCTTGAGAGCCAATGGGGCTTTTTACAACCTGGCAACCCAAAAGTCAATGACTCATAATTTGTCTATAAAGATAGTTTCATTTATTAACATAATTAAAACATTTGTTTGAACTTACAAACCCCCTAAAATTTGACATAAACCTTTTACTGAACTGGCAGAGATGTTTCTGTGAAAGATGCTCATTGAATTCTGTCTCTATAGTGTCATGGGGCTCCTGGTAGGACCATGTGAAAGGTTACTGGATGGAGAGAGAGAAGAAGAATATCCTTTACCTCTTCTACGAGGACATGAAAGAGGTACAAAGCACAAATGGACTCAGTATTACCCAAAGCATGTTGCACATACTCTTACCATAATATGTACTCCCCCAGAATCTGCGGCGTGAAGTGGAACGCATCATGAGGTACCTGGACTTGTCAGTCTCCGATGAGGTCATCAGCCGGATTGTGGAGCTCACGTCCTTTAAGAATATGAAGGAGAACCCGATGACCAACTATTCTTGCATGCCAACACATGTGTTTGATCAGTCCGTCTCCCCCTTCATGAGAAAAGGTGCATCAGTCTGCTTCTATTCTTGTCCAGAAGCAAAATATTGATCAGAATGATCAAAATGAGCAGGGCAGGTACCAGTTCCACAGACCCAGGTTTCAAAATTAGGTAAAAAAAAATACCCTAAATATCTTGTTATGTAATGTGGTTAAATCAACAGTTTAAGCTTGACAAGGGCAGGACACATAACTAGATTGTGTCACATTTTGGCTTCTCCCTGCACAGTGTCAATACTCAATACCTAATAGATCAGGAACAGAATATCCACAAGTGTGGATCACATATTGTTGCATATTGTTACAATGAAATTTTAACTATTTCATTTTAATTTCATAAATATCAGGGCGAATCTCATCTATGGTCTTATTTTTTGAGTCAAATGTCAGTATATTATGTTTTCCAGTCCTCCCCTGCATGGTGCCCATGTATTATTCTATGAATAGTTTAAAAAAAGACATGGTATTTACATGGTATTTAAAGGATAGGTCTGACATTGACATATGACGCTACTGATGTGCTAACATTACGTAGATCTCATGTAATTTCGCAGCTCATCACCTATCTTCCAGCTAGCTAGCCAGCTAGCTTATTTGCTAACCTGTGTGTTTTGTACTCCTTGGAAAAGTGTTAGTGTCTGTCACTGACTGAGATGCTTGGCGAGGTTGTTCAAGGGGCCATACACATGCCACATCTTTAACCACCTGGAAAACGGGGTGCTACTCTTGCACCTTTTTTTGCAGCAGGTTACATCTGAGGTTGCTAAGCAATCTTAACATGCACCATATCATAGCCTATATACCTGAAATCTTGAGTGCAGAGCTAGTCTGGGGCCTCTTCCCCATACGTGAAAGGGCCTGGTGACGCGAGGCTAGTGCAGAGCTGATCTTCCTCCAGGCGCTGTTTATAAGTGTGTAGGTCAGATGTAAAGCCCTGGGTAGCCCTGCACGAAAATGATCAACTTATCCATATTTATCACAGACGGATATTTATGGAAGAAGGGAAAGATATTTGTCAGCTGCGATTAGTTGGTCCTCATCACATGACATGCAGTGTGCGCTGCTGTGTTCCAAAAGTTGAACTCGGTTTATCTCAGGGCACATCTGTTGCACCCTGAAAAACAGGTGCTCGGGAATACGTGCAAGCCGTGACGGTGGCGCTCTGCCATTTGAGGGAGCCTGCTACACATCTACATAAAGTGTTTCCTCTCTTGCACAAAACTGTTTTGTAGCACCTTTTGTACTGTGGGTTCGCCATCAGCGTTAGCACTGTAGTGTTAAACAAAGTACTGCAGTCCCACAGTCGACTTCAGCAGCCCATTTTGTTAACCAGTAGAAAGCATGGAGGTATTGTGTCTGAAGATGACACCTTTTTGTCAGTAGTAGGCAAAATGAGGCAGAGGCACTGCTTCTCTCTCTGTATTAACGGGGATGAATGCACAGCCGTATGTCTTTTGACCATTAGACGTGGTTACCTTCCTAGTACCGCTACCTAGTGGTAAACATTTCATCCTCTCAACATGAGACTCACAATTAACAAATGTTAGGAAATGTCAGGACTGAATCGTTTTTACCAAAAAAGTATCTACATTTCGGAATATCTTGCAACACTGCCCCCTACTGTTCAACAATACATGATTTTAGTGACAATGATTTAAGAGCTTGCATCTCAATGCAAATATAGTGATCGTTAATAAATCTAACACTTCTGCATTTTCTCTCTTTACAGGTGAAGTAGGTGATTGGAGAAACAATTAAAGACATTTGAAGAAGACTATGAAAAGCAAATGAAGGAAGTCAACATACCATTCAGGACTCTCATCTAACAGATTGGGTTTTTCAAACTGATGCATAAAGGAGGGGCCGATGAGTTGCTACTGTGCAGCACTCAAAACAGAGGGATACTGTCCAACAATTTGAGATGAGCTATATACCAAAACAAAACATCAATAAATTTGCTTGAGCCTGGATGATGAACACTGTGTTCATTGAGCCTCCTGATATGTAGATACAGTACATATGTTTGAAGGGGCAATAAAAATGTGCTTGACAATACAAATCCATTGGTCATTTGATGTCATGAAACCACCAACAGAGTCTCCTGACTGTATGAAGCCTATAGAGAGTGCTCAGAGAATGAGGTAACAGTCATAAGTGCTATATCATAGGAACTGGACTTATGTTCCTCCAGATAGTTGGAGTTGACAGGTGAGAATGTAGACATTTAGCTTATGATAGTAAATTGGTGTAGGGGTGAAGCAGGGCTAGATATGATGCTTCTCTGAAAGAAGACAGCAAATTCATCAGATTTGGCAGTGGAGAGAAAGTCAAAAGGAGAAGATTTGGAAGGATTAATCTGTTTGTCAATCAAAGAGAACAGGAATGATGCGTTATCCTGATTCTGATGTCACGACGTTTCCTTCTCTTAGAGGTTACTTTTTAGAAACCAGGAAGTGAGACAATGCCTATAAGGAGCTTCTTATGACAGATTAAATTTTGTTTTTGTAGAAATCTGATCTAGTTAACAAAAATCCAAGACACAACTTTAAAGAGCCAACATTATAAATAAATAAATCATGCAGGTTGGTATTGTTAGTTCAAGATTTTAGAGTCTGTAAACACATTTTTTTCCAGTATATAAATTTGTGAATTATTTTCTGTGACCAGGATGTTTTCTGGAAAAGGGCAAATTTAGAAGTTAAAAGAAATGAAAGCAGATCAGAACATTTTACAAATCATGTTGCTTTCATTTCTTATTTATAAATTCTTTAAAAAAAAAATAAATGTTTGCCCACCAAAAAAGTTTATTTATTATTCTACATCCATTCACCTCTAGAATGTATACATTTATTCAACATACAATGCACAGAACTGTACATATTTCTTATGATTACTCTTATTCTATTCTTGTTTTTTCTACTGATGTACATCTTGGGGGTAAATTTTCACACTTACAGCCTCAGCACAGTGACAATATATATTATATTTTTGATATTTTTAATATCTTAAGCACTAGCATTAAACACAGTAGCATAATGCACATTTATTTCTATTTTATTTTTTCTTTATATTTTCATACTTCTATTTCATACTTTTGTTCTTACTTATTATAATTCTCTTTTCTTAACACTGGGGCGACTGTAACAAATCACAATTTTATTACTTATTTATTTTTGGTGGCACATGATTCATCCCAGTTTATAAGAAAGGGTTAAAGATGATCAGTAGTGGGGGCAGGTACAGGAAGTTTAGATTACCTCTAGTTCCCCTGAACTTGCCTCCTGCATTACATGTAGTTGGACACTAGATGGAGACAGAGACTGTGCAGGTGGATGCGTGTTGTATGCGCTGCATGTACCTGCCTATAATGTGTTTTTCCTGTGTTTCTTAAAGTTAAATGCTGTATATATTATTTTAAGAGTGTCGTGTTTGACATACTATGCAGACATGCCTCTGCTGTTCTGCCTACTGTCACAGAGTAGTAGTAAAGTGGTTGTAAAGGTGTTGTATAGGAAGTGGGTCTGCGCGTCCCACGCAGAGGAGGGTTTTCCGGTCAAAGTTTCCTTTGTGATTCGGAAGTGGCGGTGTGATGCCAAAGCCGTTTATCCTTACTGACACAGCACACAAGTGGCGACCATGAAAAGTAAGCTTAAGTGCATACATTAAATTGACAGTATCTCCGCATTAGCTAGCTTTCCCATCAGAGAGGAGTGTACGCTGAGCAGCTAGCTAGCGGTTAGTTGTAATGCCTGGCAGATAGCATGCTAACGGTAACGTTAGCTAGCTAACTTGGGGTGTCTGGCTGTCTGTAGTCAACAGGGATGCCGAACAGCTTTCAGATGTAGCCAGCGACAGTAATAAGTACGATACTTTGTATTTTGTGACCGTTCACGTTTATTGTGTCGTTGATGTGAGATTTAGCGCAGTAGCCGTAGTTTAACTTGCGTTGAGACTTCAGGTTAACTCCCATCCAGACATGCTAACAATAGCTTAGCATGTCTGTGTTTTGGACAGTGACAGCTGTAGGCTGCTGCCCCATGACATATGTGGAAAGGCCTCCTGCAACGTGGATTCGTTTAGCCTTTATTACGAGTTTTCATTTGTCTTTTTAAACGTCTTTTACTCCATTAGGCTATTTTGCATTTTGGTTACACTGATACCGAAACTGCTGCTCATAATCCGCAGAGTAACCAGTATAGAGAAAGGGTTAGGCTGGATAGAGATAAGATATCAGCTACTCTCTGCTGAAGCTCTGCTTTTTTATTTTCCTTCACAGAACAGATTAAAGCTCCGTCCTGCTGAAATGGGAAAACGCCCCTCCAGGATTTAGATACACAGGTAAGCAACAAGCCTAGTTTCTGACAGGCCAGGTGGAGACCACATCCTTTACCTTGCTCCTGCAAACTGAGATGATGTGGTAATAGTTGGTGTTGGTTTTCCTGTGTCTGATGGTGAAACAAAGCGTGGTTGTCAGGACGTGTGTGCGTCTGTGTGCACCTGTGATACATATCTGAGAGGCTAGTGTGGGCGTGTAGAGAGGAATTGGTGTCTCTCTTCGATGCATTGCACCAGAACAGTACACACTGCATGTCTGAACAGCAGCCCTCTATTGGGAAAGTAATGATGAAGCAACTGATGTTGCAGTGAACATCTCTGGAAAAACACCCATATGAGAAGGTGAGGTTGATTTACTGTGTAACCTCTAATATCCAGGTCACTGTGGAGTACTGGGCCCTGATTATTGAAGTGTCACTGTATACTGTGTAGATACATAAAGCCACATTTACTTCCTGATTTCTTGTGAACAGTAGATAAGCATCTGTAAGTGATGTGTCGCTGAGACAGAGATCGCATGTTGTCTTGATCACTCTCTGAAATCTAAGCACCACTGAATTTCACCGTCATGTTATTCCCTTTTCTTTCTAAACCAGTTTCAGTGTTTGTTTCTTTCAGCCTGAGTGGAAAAGCTTGTGACTCCCATTGCTAGACCTGTTCTGGCTGTTAACAACTATAACATGTGATTTCGAGGTTGTAATTTGATCAGGCTAAAATGAACATGCAAAACTAAGTGCACCTCGTTCGAAAACATTCAAGCGGTGCTAGCGGCCTCGCACCAGGCAGATAAGGATAAGCAGCCAAGAAAAAGACAGTGAGAATATTTGCTGACATCGTGTCAGATCGATCTCAGACCCCTGAATCTAATCAAATCGAAATCGAATCATGGCAGACTTTGCAATGTCGGCAAATATCATATTGTTATCAATATGATATTGAACGTGTGGTTTACACCCCTGATATCACCATCATATCCTTATAATCAGTTAAGATCTTCTTTATCTCATAATTATGCTACTCTCAGATCCATAGAAAGAATGACTTTGGGACTAAACAAGCTCACAGAGGGCAGTACAGCTGGGTATTGAACCTCACTACTTGTTATGTCCTGTATGTAACATTAAGTAACAGAAAGTGTCAAGTTGGTATCAGATATCCACTTGTTGAAATCATTATTTTGACACCTGTACATTATGTATTATTCAGGGCAATGTTCTTATATGACACATTTGAAAAGTTTGACTTTTTTGTTAAATTAAAAATAGTTTTCTAATAAAAGCTGAACTCGTGTCAAAAAGGCTGGAACAATACCCTACAAGTCCAAAGTCCAGAAAAGATCGCCTTAAATGTTTTAAATCTGACGTGCTAAAACTTGCAGACACCCCGAGGCCAGCATCATCAAGTATACATTTAGTGTGTCATGTGGTTAGTGTGCCGCTATTCAGACGTGTGCACGCTGGCATTTGATTGTGAGAGAGGAGAGTGACATCTCAGACAACACTGCCTCATTGTTTTGAGGCCCGCTGTGCACTAACGACAGAATCCCCATCAGAACCCCACGGCTTGAAAACACATATTTGCCGAGAGAGCAAGAGAGGGAGATCAACACACACAACCCAGCAGCAGGCCCGCCTTTGTAAACAACCATTAGGGATGTGCTGCCCAAGTTACAGGGCCTTTCAGTCCAGAGGAGTGTTTCAGAAAGGAAGATAACCAGTTACACCAGACGCACTCCGGTAAATCAGGACAGCCTGTTCTATAAAAGAGGTGTATATGGATTTGACCTGGGTTACAATAGAAACGTCTCCTTTAACACTGGTCTCAGACAGGTCCGTGTTCAGGCTTAGCTTCTATTCAGGCTAAACCAGTTTGTATTACAAATGTACCGACTGGTCTGAAACACAAAGGTCGTCCGCAGCAGTCCCTCATTACTGCTGCACTGTTAACACAAGTTTATGTCAAACTGCAACACGTTAAATTTTGACACAGCTGGTGTCATTTTCATGTTGTATAAACAGGGCTGGGTGATAATTCAAAATTGAAGGGTATCAAATTTCTGAACATGTTATTGCTTAACAATGTCATGTCCGCCAAAATGAGTAACAGGCCTTTCTCACAGCTCACAGAGGACATTTGGACATGTTACAGCAGGAAAAGCATATAAAATGAATGATAGTTGGTTCCCATTTAGCTGCTTCAGTTTCGGGGTTTGGGTATGATGCATGCTGGCTCACTGTCACACAGTCATGGCTGGCTAGGACACTTGAATAGTATAGAGCCACTGTTAATGTTGTTAGTAACACCTGTGCCTATGACGATGCAAAGTGTCTTGCTGTAGTTGTGCCTATTCTGAGTAAGCTATCATGTAAAACTAACACAATTAGCTATTTAAAGCTGATGTACGCAGAAATCTGGAAAAGGCTGTAGGTTGTCTGTAGCAGCAGGGAGTGAATTGGAGGACACACTGTGATTTGAGGCTCGAGCTAATGTTAGCTACATTAAGGTGAACTTGATACTGCAGCTATGAGCTGGTTAGCAGAAGGCTAAACAGTCAGCAACATATTCTCTCCAACTTTGAAACACTGTGCTGATATTGACGCGTTTTATTTCATTATTGTCGGACTGTCTTTTTGATAGGGCCGTCTTGCTTTGCAGTGTAGGCAGTTGCGGCCAATGCTGGAATAGCTACTTTTCTCCACAGGATTCTGGGCCATTGAATCAGACTTTTACCGAAGGATGTGCATGCGCATTTGCGATCGTAAAACCGCTAATAGGAACGCCATCTCTCTGAAATGACCTGTGATTGGCCAAAGTCTTTTTTTGTTTTTTAAAGCCCAAGAACAACGCAACAGGAGGTGTAGAAGTCTAGTTTTCTCTCAGACCACTTAAATTACAATGTGCTCAGTTTTAATTGAATGAAGCTAAAATGAAATTGCCTAGACCTGCTTTAAATTTATGTGCGACACATACAAAGAGCTTGAGCTCACCATTTCTCTTACATTGGAGCACAGTTTATTGCTTTAAACATCATTTTGTGTATGATTTTGCATGAATTTGTCAGATAGCAATATCAGAAGACATCCACATTTATATTGTGATAATGAAGTTTGTTTTAACATTGTATGGAGGCTGTTAATGTAACTCGTGTAAACCAAGTAGCCTGAGCTAAACCAAATGCAAATAATTTTGCTAACAGCATGTGTTATGTGGCAAGGATCCCTCTTCAAAGTTGTTTGATTTCATGTTGGATCTTACACGTGCACATTAATGTAGGGTACAGAGGAAAATTCACAGTACTTATTTTGCACTTGAGAAGAGTATGTTATTATTATAGGAGAGGGCTGCAACAAACTAAGAGGAAGGCTCTCTGTGGCTTTGTTTATGTCAGTGGTTTGGTCATTTTACCTTCAATATTTTAGTCTTCATGTGTGGGTAAATGTGCTGCTGTGTGACCATCAACATCTTAACTTTAAGTGACTGTTTTGACGCATGAGTCAGTCTGAACAGTAAACACCATTTCATCTTTCAACTTGACCTTAATTGTCCTCAGCGGGGAAATTTGTCCTGCAGCTGGATGCAAAACAGAACATGCACAGACACAAACATGCACATCTTTTACAGCTTACTTCATGAAATACCTCCAGCTCCGACTCTGAGTTGTTACATGGTTTAAATGTATGGAAATCGCACTGAGGTTGCTAAGAAGTAGAAGGGGGAAAAAATCCATAGACAGAGTCCTGCCTGTCTAAAGCAGCGGCCACAGCAACAGTTGTAAAAGCTCAAACATGCAAATTCTTCCCTGATGGCTGATTTAATCCCCTAGCCGACAGCCCTGCAGAGACACACACACAGACAGAGAGGAATAGAGACGTGCTCAGTTGTCTGGGAATAACTTTTTTGACTTGTTGTAGCCTGTGAATGTGCCCCAAGTACCATTTCTTTTATTTTATGGTTTTATTGATTACTCAAGTCTAATAGGCCCCATTAATACAATCTGATGTAGTAGATTTATGATACTGTTTACTGATTAAGTGGCAAAATAAACCCTTTGTGGGGAAAAGGCATCAAATGGAACAAAGGAGGGCCTAAGGCTTCAGAGAATAGCCCCAGGGGTATATTTCCTAAACGTTACCACATTTTACACTGGAAAGCACTGTACATAGCTACAAACTGACAAATGTGTGGTAGCGCCACATTGCTTTAGCTTGTGGTAAAAGTTTTATTCCAGTGAACTGCCAAAGGGTTGGACAGACACTACACAATGTAAATGCATAGAATAACTACAGAATGCTATTACGTGTGAGACAGTGATGACCTGATATTTACTGTTTTGCATCCAAGACAAACATTTGCCTGCAGGCTTATGCGCTCACTAGGGAGATCATAAGCTGCTTACCTGAAAGATAATAAAATGCTGCATCAGTTTAAATTAGATATTTAGATAAAACTAAACCAAATCCATAGCATGTGGTGGAGTTTCTATTTTAAAGTTTATTTTGGAAGAACCAGTGCATCCCTGGATCAACAATCCCTGTTTTATTCTTGGTAGTTGTTGTCTTCATAACACATGGAGCCTTTCTGATGAGTCATTAAACTATTATTAACGTCCTATTTTTTGCTACAGGTCTCTCCATCACCATGGCAACGCTACACCCACAGAGAAGGGAGGAGCCAAGTCCCGGTAGCATGGAAGTCACCGGGACGGCAGGCTTGGCCCCGAGCCCTCAGAGCGAGGCGGTGACCAATGAGCTACAGGAGCTGTCCCTTCAGCCCGCACCAGGCCCGCGACCTCTGCAGGAGAGGAAGAATGGTGAGACTGTGGTGCACGCACACTTTCTGTTCGTTCAGTCGCCAGCACTTTAATCCCACATTTTGGTAGGCATCACCCTGGCTCGATATGTGCGGCAGAATAGCCTGATCTCATCTGTCAAGCACTGTGATGACCAAAGAAATAGTGCAAGCACATGTTTTTTTGGCTTCCAAAATAACACATCAACAAAAGAACATGTTTTTGACCCTTTTCCCATTCACTTATGTTTACATCTCGATATACTGTCTATTATATACTATTTCTCAGTGAAGAGAAGATAGGATGATTTAACATTGTATTTATAGATTTTTTCCTGGCTTTGGGGCCAGTGTTTGTCTGAGCTGCTGGGTGAATGTTCAGCAAACACTGCCATCACTCTGCAGACCTCGTAGGCCAGTGCTCTTGCTTCCAGCTCAAGTGAATATTTTGGTGTAGTACTAGTCATTCTTACAGAGGTGGCTCAAATCCAACATAAATTCCTCCAAGTTTGAAAAGTGAGCACGGAGAACATGTTACATAAGTTGAGGGTAAGTAGAAAGTGGAAAAAAACACTTAATCTGAGAAGCAGAAGTTAAATGTCAGACGTGTCTGTACGTCTTGTTCATTTGTCAGTAGAGAGCCTACCTCACTGCAGAGGGTGTTTTTCGGGAGGGAGACATGAAGATTTAAGTGCTTTGGTGAAACTGTGTGTGTGTGTGTGTGTGTGTGTGTGTGTGTGTGTGTGTGTGTGTGTGTGTGTGTGTGTGTGTGTGTGTGTGTGTGTGTACAAAACTGTGTGCAGTGTCTCCTGAACGAACAGAGGGAAGAAGCTGCTGTGCGTAATTGGCTTGCTCCTCTGCTATGACCTCTTGTTACAGTAGATTAGAGTGTGCTGCACGTTTGCTGTGTGGACTTAAGACTCTGTAGGCCTTTTTTGTGTCTGGAGTTAGCGTAGAGCTTAGAGCACCTGGCTCTCTGTGCATCAGCTTCCTTTGGTTTGACTCATCGTGGAAACGTTTGACTCGCTGCATTTATGTATTGGGTTTGTTTAGGTTCACACTGCCAAATTACAAGTGAATCAGAGCATATAAATTAAAGTCACAAGCACTCAAAGGTTTTTATTGGACAGTGTTGTTAATAAGTCTAACACTGGTGATGGGTTTAAATAAATCTGGTTCAAGCCTTTGTAAGTTAAGAATAATATCCTTTGTTTGCTACTAAGAAGGCGTAGCTGAATATGGGCATATGGAACTGGACAAATAAATCAATTTAGTCAATCAGCTATAACTATTTTGATAAACCACTAAACGTTTGTTGAAGTCATTCCTCAATCAGAAATGCAAACATTTGCTGACTCCAGCTTTGCAAATGATTGGTTTTCCTGCTTTTCTCTGGTTCTGGTCTGTCTGTCGCCCCAGTTTTTGTGGTGTGTCCTGCACTGTTGGCACTAGGCAGCTCTTGTCAGTCCTTTGACAGCCCTTGCCGCCTGTTTTTTGGCTGTGTGTTGAATCAGTGTCAGACCCAGTGGAGCTCATGGGCGAGTGAAATAACTCTGACTGGCAGTTCAGCTCATTGGACAAGAAGAGATATGAAGGTGATGAAAGCAAACATTCTGCTAAAGTTAAGAAGGCGTGAGATAAAAAGAACTTGTTACATGAAGTAAGATTATTTTTTCAGCCACTGAGCTCCTCAACAGAAACGGTTTGTCATTGTTTGTGCTATTGTTCGCAAGTGTACGGTAAATAATGTGTTCTTTCAATATCGGGTGGCAGGGCTCTCAAGTTTTGATCTCAGTTCAGAGTGAGATTTTTGCTGGGTGGCGGCAGGGGCACCGATGTGGCAAGCCTTGGGTATGATAGTTTATAAAGGATTCAAATTTCAAATAAGTCATCAACCATCTATATGTGTTTAAAATAGCTGCTGAAATTAGCAAGGATTCTTTTATTAATTTTGGGCTGCATTTTAGCCTTTAATTGACAGGACAGTTAAGCGTGAGGTGGGAAGAGAGACAGAGGGAATGACATGCAGCTAGGTGCCACAGGCTGGAGTCGAACCCGGGCCGTTGCGGCAAAAGCCCTATATGTAAGGCGCCTGCTCCATCCACTAAACCACCAGCACTTTGTTAACAAGGATTCTGTTGGCTAAAGGTGACATGCGGTCTTGTCAAACTGTTAAGTAAAAGCTGACATTCCCTGAGATAAGCTCTCATTGTTTACCTTATGTGCAACAAGTAATTTCATTCAGTAGGCCGCAAAATCAGAGATGACTTACTGTACATGTGATGAGACACCCCGTCTTGTGTGTGCACCCTCTTCTTGCTGCAGTTAGATCACCTGTATCTTACCCGGATACAGCAATGCTATTTTCTGATTGGCTGATAGGTAGCTGTGTCTCATTTTTATTGGCTGGAAAATGGCAAGGTCTTGTTGAGCTCTACGGTACCCACTGCATCTTGCAACACGTTCCACTGCATATGCAGCGATGTAACTTGGTGGGTGTTATCACAATAATTTTTTTTTATGCATGGGAAATACCAGGTCTGGTCAGAGTGTGAAAAGCTTAAAATGCATGTGTCACACTCTCAAAGCATGAGACTTGAGAGCCCTGGGGTGGTGTTGTCAATGTGCTAACTGGCTAACTAGCATCTTGAATCCATCCTTTTGGTCTTCCAGTTTCCCTTTTTTAGTAATGACTATAGGTTACCGCCACCTGCTGGTATGGGTAGTTCACCCCTCTCTCACTCAGGCGCAGAACGTACGTGCTAGTTGGCTGTTGACTGTAGTCTTTGCGGTGTGCTTAAGTGCAACATTATGGGTTTCTTGACAGTTGAAGAGGACATTAAGGCCTTACTTCGAGCTCTGGGATGCTACTTTTTTCCACAACTGAAACAACCATGCTGTTGCACTCAGTCCATGGTTCATGTTTTATTTTCTTTCCCCAAGTACCAGGCACTGCTGGCCTACATATGTAAATATCTGTCTACTTTATACCCATAAAACCTGTTTCGAGGTTGTTTCCTGTTGTACGTTCTAATTATGTCATCACATCATACCACAGCTGCAATGACTTGGTGCAGCTATGTAGTGCCATGTGAGATTAACTAGCATCTTAATCACCAGAGCAAGTTCTACTAAACTGATGGGCTTTTAAGCCAAAACTATTACAGGCACATAGTTGCACGTTGGCACGTGCTACTTAACCTCTTCAGTGTAACAAAGCATCCAAATGTTTCTGCCACCAAGTCAGACACAGTCTGTTTGTTAAGTAGAGATTTCAGAGCGTTGGTCAGACTTGGGATCGTGTAACTGCTTCTTGCACACACACACACACTCACCTTGCATTATCAGAAGAGTCGGCCACAGTGGCTATTGTTCCTAGCTGGGTGTTGGTCGCTCGGTTTTGTGGAGGCGCAGTGTGTTGACCTGCTGTTGATTTGTCAGGAGAGGAAGGTAAGGCAAGGTTGGACCAGTAAATGATTTACCATCTTAAGGGGGGTCCAACAGTGGCAGAGAATAATAACACACAGTAGAAATGAACAGCCCCGACTCTGAAGAGGCACAGTCCAGCTAACTTTAACCATAGAGTGCAATAAAAGTGATTAAAAAAACATGAAAAACTTAATTTGTTAGATAACAATAGTTCAAGTTATGTTTACATCATTTAAAAAATGTTTAAGAACGGTCCTGTGACTATTTGTCACAGGACCATGTTTACCTCACAGAAGCACACAAAGGCACAGACACTCTCACACAGCCTGAGGCCACCACTCCCGAATTTAAACAACCCCTGCTCTTGTTGGCCTCTTTCTTACACATTTCATTCTGCT
The DNA here is from genome assembly GCA_035609425.1 of Epinephelus awoara. NCBI lineage: Eukaryota > Metazoa > Chordata > Actinopteri > Perciformes > Serranidae > Epinephelus > Epinephelus awoara. The sequence goes on from CM069313.1 coordinate 13,633,751, forward strand.
AGCCAGAAGCAGGCATGTTGCTGCAGGCACTCCTGTAGCTATTCCTACATGAAGATGCTTTCAGAGCACTGGAGAGATGCGTTGCATGTGACTGCATGTACACTTCCATGTGCATACATTTGCGGCAGTGAAACAGAATGGAATGCCCGCATAGTACAGCTTATCAAAGCTTTATCACTGACACCGGTTATGCAATCTGTTTATTGCACAAGGTTCCTTCCTCAGTCAGGGACATGCGCTGGGAGATTTATTGTTAAACACTCATGTGTTTGTATGCATGTGTGTATAGAGAGAGAGGTGACATGTTTTTCAAGATGAGGATCAGAGACAGATGTTAAGGTCCATATGTACATAGTGTGTTCGAGTGTATGTGTGTGTGTTGGAGAGAATCTGCTTTGACTCAAGACATAAAAGGGCTTACACAACAGAGAAAAGCAATCAATATTTCCCTTCATGTCTGTCCATCACAGACTTGCTTCCTAAATTGTTCCACGGCAAACCAAAGCGGTCATGCTATGATAATGAGCCTGAGATCATTCAAAACTTTGAGGCGGAGAAGCAAGTGTGGGAGTGTGGGCCGCAGCAGCAGAAGACGGAGGAAAGGGAAGAGAAGAGAGAAGGGGGAGGTCATGTCTGAAATGGCAGTATTGCATAACTTCTCACAGAGGGAGCAGAAGGAAAGCGAGGGGAAAAGGAAAGCAAGATAGTAGGGGGGGTGTTGCTTGTGCTCGAGGAGGTGAGGCTTGGCACCGGCTCGTTTTTGTTCTTTCGTTTTTACCTCTTAAACTTTCTGAGAGAGTGCAGAGGAGCGATCAAAAGTTCTTTATATTTAATTACCCAGGAGCAGGAGTGAAATGAAGGTGTTGCTACAGAGAGAACAGAAACCTTTAGGTGGACCATACTGTTAGCCAAGGAGCAAAAAAGGGGCAGACACGCAGACTTACACACGCCCTCTCTGCCGGGGCGTGCACACACTTGTAGACAGACAATCTAAGGAAAGGGAATGTGAGGTGCACTGCTACCTGTGGAGTACTAGCTGCCGGTGAGAGCGAAACGTGTTGAGTGTGGCTTTTTCTTTTTCTGGACTTCTCTTCAAGCTTCTACCGCTGTTGTGGTTTCTTTTTTACACTGTTATTCATTGTGCTTGTGTCGGGAGTATGAATCGTTAATCTTGCCGGGAGGGTGAGGCTTCCCTTCAGCATGGTCCAGAGGGATATGACTATCACATCAGGTAAAGTACATTTGAGTACACTGCTTTCATGTCACTGTGTGTCTTTAAAAAGTGATGACAACGACTGAAAGTTACCTGTGAAGTCTACCTTAAGCTGAGCTTTGCTGACTACAGGTGTGGTGTGAGTGCTTGCATGTATCAGTAAATGTTAGCTGAGTGTTTGTATACTGTACTTGTTTGTGTAAGAATAGCTGCTTTACATTGAGAGCTGCAAAAATGTACTTGCTAACACCTAGACATTCTTCTGTCCTTAAACACGTACTATTATTATCAAGCAAACGTGATACTGGATAAGGTTGGAAGCTGATAAACTTTATCAGTTTTATTGGAGGCTTCCATAATGAGGAGTGTATTTTAACGGCAGGTTCAAATTCTAGTAAAGGAATAAATAAACTGCAGAACATCCAGATGTTACCAGTTAATGACGAAGAGTCTGAGTTAGTGGCAAATTGGTCAGACAGCATGTAGCGTGTAAAAGTAGTTTTAAGGGTGTTACCTCAGAGGGTCCCCAGAACAAAAGGGAACAGGCGGGGCATTGAGGCCGGCAGGTTTGTGAGCAACACCCCTGAGTCAAACTGGACGGCTGAGGGTGTTGAGGGGTCGAAAGGTGTGGTTGATGACTTGGGCTTTTCTCAGAAAGTGAGCCCCCCTACTTCCCTCAAAGCAGCTGTCAACTGTCCAATCAAGCCACCGCTGCTCCCTGAGGACGACTACAGGCCAGGGGCCAGTATCCTGACCGGGCTGGAGAGTTTAGGGGTTAGCAGAGGGAGGGAGGAGGAGCAGAGAATACAGCCTGGACTCACTGATGGAGACTGGAGCTGGGAGGAGGGGGAAGTAGGTTAGAGGCGTCACAGACTCTGCTCCAGATTTAAGTCGAAATGACCCAGTCATTTCAGTCAGAACAGATTGTTCCAGATCATGACACGGACCACGGCTACTACTATAAAGACCAGAGAGTGGATTGTAAATGATAAATGCAAGCAGACAGTGTTTTATGCGTGCCAGCAGTGTCCTCAGGAAGCCTGGACAGTGATTCTTAATCGTGTGCCACTTGCAGCTCGAGAGTCTGTGGGGCTTTCTTCTAACCAAACACTATGGCAGCTGATTGCACTGATTATCGCACCTACTGTACAGGCAGTGAGAGGGAGTAATCAAAGAAATTGGCTGCTGTAGTAGTGCGGCTTGAATTGATTCTTCTAACTAGAAATGTGAGCAGAGACTGGGATTCAGACTTCATGGCGGTGAGGAGCTGGTGGACACTCGGTAAAATTCCGTCATTGAAATTTGGGAATTGTCTGATGACATCATCCAGACTTGTAAACACGAAGAGATAAAGATCTCGACCCTCCCTGTCCCCACCCTTGCATAATGGTAATAGATGGACCGTAGCTCGCAGCCATGTTGTGTCATTAGCACTGCACTCTGCTCAACAGGAGCCAGAAATGGTCTGTTTGCCATCAGAAATTAAAAATACTAAAGTAATCTGAACCCACAGAGACAGATGATTTGCTGCTGGGCAGTATTTAAAATAAAATAGCAAGATATATAGCCTGGTTAAGGCTAGCCTAGCTCAGCAGTGATTCAGGGAGGCTGATGGTACTGTTATGTAACCGATTGGGAGGCTGCCAACAGCAGAGGCCCAACAGCACTCTGTCAGGCCGAGAGTAGGAGGGGAGGAGAGAGGGAAGAATGAGATAGAGGGATGGATAGGTGGCAAGAAAGAGGAGGAATAAGCATGAGAGAAGGGAAGAGAATGAGAAAAGCAACTAAATAATTGAAAGATAAGACCATAAAAAGTACAGTTGAACTTGTAGAAGTGTAGGACACAGGGAAGGAAGGAAGGGGGAGTTGTTTCAACCTAATCCAAACACAGCAGCTGCAGCAAACACAATCCAGCTGCATGTCTCCCGCCTCTCTGCCAGCGACTCTGTCATGGCATTAGATAATCTCCATATTCCCAAGACGATCGAAGACATGACAAGGCGTTGTAACGACAGCAGCATGTTTTCGAGCCAGGGTAATTCTAGTTAAGTACATGCATGTCATTGAAAGAATTGTAACGTATATTTTCCGATATCTGCGGTTTGGAGCACATTAACTAGCAGCTCAGATCTTAGCTTTCCAGTGACATTACGAAACAGGCTGAATCTAAACAACAGGAGAGAAAATGTCATCCTTTCCTGTGAATGTAAACAGCTTTCCGTCTAATAAACAGACATATTTATGCAACCGAGGCAAGTTTTGCGAGAGGCTTAAATCTTAAATGTGTCCAGCACTCCAACACACATACACACACCCACAGACTACGCATGAGTCACCAGTACACACAGACACACACTTCACAGCTCATGTCACTGCTGAGACCTGGACATGCACTCACAGGCTTTGGGAGCCGTCTTATTTTCACAGTGTGCCCTGTCAGCACGGTATTCCAGCAAGCACTAACACACTCGCATCTTTGATTTGCGATCCAGTAAATTCCTGTTAGATAATGAGAACGCAACCAAACAGCCCCGCTCAGATCTGTAGCCTAAAGCCAAAGAAAAGAGCTTTATCAGCTCCGTAGGTCTGCTCGTAGCAACAGGAACATGGTGCCTGCACCACCCACAGGTACAAGCCCACTCATGTAGCTCAGTGATCTTTAAAGACACACAGAAAAGCACACACACACTCACTTATCTTATAACATGCAAGCTTTGCAACAGTCATAAAACATACAGTAAGGAGCAGCTGAGCATGCACACACATGTTCCTACTGCATTGCTAGATCTGTAAACAACAACTGTACACACATTTTTCTAAATGCACATGTGGTGGGTGGTTCGGGCACAGCTGCAGCAAACATTATGCACATTTATAATCAGCACTGTGGGTAGCAAAACTTAAAATTCATGCAGCATCTTGCACAGAAGACATGCTACAACATGATGTGCTGATTTAAAATCACAGCAGTCATCTTGCGTTGCATTGTGTGGAGGGCTACAGCTTATTCGTGAGGGGAGTAATGGGAAAATACTGGACTTATAACTTGTTACTTTCAATAAAGGGTGATTTTGTGACATAAACACCTACTGCTCTGCTTTTAAAACTTACAACCCAGCATTACCCGCTACAAACCCTCTACTTCTAAAATATGTGAATGAGGGTTTCAGAGGTTTAGTCATGTGCACACAGAAGCACAAACCTGGTGCAGCAGGAGCGCTCAAACACACAACCACACACACAGAAGACATGTATCCTCTGGTTGGTTTACTTTGTGCCTTGTCTCAAACTCAACATGCTCTGGTGTTTCTGAATAATAGAACAGCCATTAAGCCTGTGACTCACCTGCTTACACCAAGTAAGGCGCACTTAACGTTAGCTGGTGAATGTAGCAGAGGTCACTGGGAGCTCGTTGTGCCGTCGGAGTGACTCAGACGCCAAGCCATGTGCAGGAGGAAATTCAGTGTCGATGACAGCATGAAGTGGGAGCAATGTGGTGATACAGCTATCATATACTTAACAGTGATGTAAACACAACACTTTTGTTTTTGCTACCATTTTTCACAGGTTTAAGTTAAAGATCTGAGACCTTTTTCATGCACTCGATATTTCATGGTCACAGATGTTGGAAGCAGATAATAGTAGATACCATCGACAGTGTCACCAGCCTCCAGAGATTCCAGGGAAAACTCTGGGGGCTCGACTCTTGTCTCATCAGTTTGTCACTCTCGTACTCTGGGAACATGGCCACCAGTGTGTGCCCACTGTCAGACCAGACTGAAGAACACAGCTGTTTGCGCCTGGATTGAAATGCTCATGGTCATCGGGGATTCGTCATGGTCACTTAATACCTCTTCACTCTCATGTTCTCTTTCCAACGTGTTTTGAATGGCTCTCTGTGCTGTGTGTTTGTTTTTAGCTTCAGTTATGTGATGGCTCAGTGCAGACAAGTCAACTTTCCTGTTTTGTGTCATATGACGTGGCCACTGTGAGAGCAGTCGTACACTAAGATAGAATAGGTTATCTGTAAGATGCATCAGAAAGTGAAAGAAAGATCTTTATATTAGCAGTAAACCAGATCTGCACACACAGTACTTGAGATTGATCCTGGTCTTGAGACCTGTCTTAAGACTACTTTTTTAACGTCTTCAACACATTTTCTCTCGGTCTCATACAAAGAGGACTCTGGGTTTTATTGTAACACCAGTCAAGACCACAACTGCAGGGATATTACTAAATTGCCTGTGCAATTGGCAATAAAAGAGGTGAATGAAGAGGAATCGTCATTTGTTTTCTGACTGCTTATGGTTTTCAAATTCCACATTTCATCCTAAGTCCGTCCTGCAGTGTGGGACTTGCACTGGTCTGGGCTTGGTCTTGACTCAGTCTCAACCCCTCAACATCTTGGTCTTGTCTCTGTCTGGATACGCTCTGGTTTCGGCAATGATTGGATCTCGGTTTAGGTGGTCTTGACCACAACATTGCCGAGAGTCTTGTTTGAGGCAGAGATAGGGATCAAAGGCGTGCACAATCTCCTTGAAAAGATTCATTTTGAGTAGTTTTCTGCAAACAGACAGAATCAATGAACATGACACAGAATGTCTTTTGAATCCTTTTTTCTTTCTGTGTCATTTTGTCTCTTATTAGCGTCAACATCTCACTTAAACACTCCGGTAAAATAGAAACCTGTGTCCCCATTAAAGATCGGTGTCTAATAAAAACCCTGTCATTTTGGTCACTGAAGCAAATTAACAGCAAGGCTTTTATTAGATGTTATATACAGAAACAGAAAGAGGAGAGGAGGGGAAGGCAGGAAGAAGAGGCCTATAAACCCCAAAAGAGCAACCTGAAGGAAAAACACTTGCAAGAACACACACATACAGTATCAGTGTTTTATCCCCATGCTGTACACAAGCTATGACCCTCACTTCAACTTTGAAGTTAATGTCTTTGTGTCTGTTTTCTCTCAATCATGGTAATTGGCTTTCTTTGCTGCCAGTCTGCCCAAGAGTCTGTTGTTGTAGGACTGAAATGGAAACCAGTCTTAAAAGAGAACAAAGGGGCGTGTTTCCTCTGTAAGTGGGGTAGGAGGTTAGGGGGTTCGTCACAATAAAAAACGATTTTCAGATGTTGGAGTTATGCAACAGTCTGTTACAAAGCCATCATCACTGGACAGGGAACACCCCTCTTCGACTCTGGCACTCTGTTTTTCTTCTCTCTCAGCCTCTGTTCCTTTCTGAAAAATCTCCTCTGCTGAACACAACCTCCCCTCCCCCTCCTCCACCCCCATTCCTCCATCAGTCCTTTCTGCTTTACAGTGAAGGTTTATGTTACCAGATGCTAACAGCTGCCAGCTGGCCTGTGCCTCTGTTTTTTATTCAACAGTTGTGCCCTTATAGACGCCTCTCTCTCCTTCAACAGTTTACAATTAGACCATAGTTGGACTGCTTTTTATTAACAAGGTGTGAGATGGTGAGGGGTGCCACTTCAGACTGGTAAATGGCCACCCAACAAAGAACCTTTGACCATGTAGAAAGCACTCTGCTACTTTGCTCAATACCTTTTTATTCTTTACCACAACAAAGTTTACCAGTGTTCATATGGCTTCAGTTTCCCATAGTGCTTTGTATCTGGGTGTGCACATATGCTGAAGGCTCAGTTGTTATTGATGTGTTTTTAGAAACCTTAAAATCCCTGTGAACTTTCCCGGCAACAGTCTTGGCCAGAGGCAATGATTTTGTGCGTCTCATTCTCATGAAAGCTATATCTGAGATTTGCCTTAAGGGAATATCTTGAAGGGAATATCTTCAAATTTGGCATAAACATCCACTTGGACTCAACAATGAACTGATAAGAAGTTGGTGGTCATAGGTCAAGGTTACTGTGATTTTTGGCCATAACTTTATAAATTTATGTGGAAATTATGACAAAGGTCCCACAAAGGTTTCATAGGATAAAATGATGAAGTGATGAAATTGATATCCTAAAGGTCAAGAGCTTCACTGTGACACCATAATGTTCAGCGAAAACACTTTTCTGGCCGTTATTCAACATCATATCTCAGGAACTGAAGGGGAGACATTTGGTTGGACACTGAACTGATGACACTTATTTTAGTGGCCGACTCGAAGATTTTTTTTTTTTTTTTTTTAAAGAAAACTCTATTTTGTTACAATTTAGCGTTGATTTCTGTGGCTTTGGTTTTCAACACTTTTGTAGGTTACGATATAAAACTGTACACACCAAAGCAATTGCTGAGACCTATTAACGTGGCACAAAATATAGGTTCAGCATGAGTGTGAGCAGTCAGGTGATCATATGAGTGCATGCATACGCAGTTTTTCTGTACAATGAGGGATTATAAGCAACATTACTGGTAAGATCACTTTGAGTGAATCTAAAGAGGTAGCTAATCTGGCAAAACTATCAGCTTGTTAACAATCTGTCTGATAGTGCGTCTTGCCACATGTGACTTATGTTAGATATGTCTGTGCTCTCAGAGATCTTGGCAAGTACAATCTTATGATATACAATAGAACTGATAGCCCAAGATATGAAAATAGGATCAATAAACTATATCTTTCTTTACTGATAGACACCCTGGGCCTCTAATAATGAAGTGAGATTGAGTACTCCCACTAGTTTGTGTTTGCACTCTTAGCCATTGTACAGTTTTCCAATCATTCATTTTTCCTGCATATGTGACAACATTTTTCTTGAAGAAATTGCTGTGTTAATAAATCTGTAGGTAGTAGACAGCTGAAAAGAGAATAAAATTAATGAAAAAGAGATTCCTCTTGGGAGCAAAACTAAAGGGCAGTATTAGGTCAGCTAGGGATTATACTGCCAGTATCCTAAAAGGACCTGTACAATTGCTTCATCTGCAAACACATACAAAGTTGGCTTACAAGCTCCTGGTGGTGAGTTTACCTCTTTCCAGTACAAGCACAGAGTGAGAACAGTACAGAAAGTGATTAAGTGCCAGCTCACCATAGCACCGTTTAGATAAGGGTTTTGTTCGAGATTCCAACTTCTCTCCCTATGACTACACACATGGCTGCCTTGCAGCTACCAATCTCTTCAGTCTGAGGGCCTTGGTTCAGAAATTATCAACTAGTTTCCTCAGGCTGTGTCTCTGTGCAGTTCAGTGGAAGCACCAGTAAGAAATCCCAGGCCTGATGTCAGTGTTGAGTCACAGCCAAATGCAAACAGTGCTGGTAAATTCCACAACAGAGCGGGCGGGGGGAACCAGGAAGTTAAGGAAAAAACACCTTCTGTTTTCCCTGCCGGAATGTTAATGGCCGGTCTGACCTGCGGTGGACTGGTGCATGGTCGGGTTGTTTTTCTTGGCAGGTCAGGTTATGTTAGGTGTGTTCTTTGTCCATTTGTCTTGTTGGTAAACTTGCTTGTGACTAGAGTATTAGTGGGTGTAGTGCACATATGTTACCCAAGTCTAACAAAACAATACCTATTCTGACACTTCAGTTTTTAACCCTTAACAGATGCTCTGTGCATCAGTGTTAAATGGAGAACCATGGCTAAATAGAATTGGCACAGTCTAAAGTTAAACGTTTCCTCATTTAGATGAGGAAATATCATGTCACATTTTGGTCAGAACTGAGTAAGGGGAATGAATATGTAATGTTTTCACTTCTTATAAAGGTGATGTCATGGTACTCATTGGTCTCATATTGAAAGAGAGAGATGGTGCTGGTTTCCAAAGTACTTAATCCTTGATTCTGCTTATGTTATAGACTACCAAGTACTAATATACTGTATGTGTCCAGGACACATCAGTGGTAAACTTTCCTTTAGCAAGTAATAAAAACAACTGCTTGGTGGTCTATTCACTCAGATCAGGTTTTGACTAATAGAAACAAACATACTGGTCAGTAATTTAATGAAGGACATAAATTGTGTTACTGTACTGTAGGGCTGGGCGATATGGACAAAAATTCATATCTTCATACTTTCAGGCCAAATGGCAATACAAGATATATATATCTGTATTTTCCACAAACAGGGCTACATGTCTATTTGCAAGTCAAAGCCACTTTTGAGATGTCACAAGCACTTCTCTGAAAATAGACTGTGATCAAAATAAAATGCAAAGAGGGGGATTTTTTTCCCCTGTTTTAGAATATATAACTGCCCAACATGTAAATGAAAAATTATAAGAAACACATAGCAGGGCTGTGCATTAACTTTTTGCATACAGCACTGGAGCTACAGAGATTTAAAGGTTTGCAGCACAGGCCACAAAACTACAACATGACAATAAAAGTCTTGTCTTGTATGTCATTTGTCACCTGCATCAAGGCGCTGTCTAAATGTCACACAGCAGACTACAACTACCAAGAAGAACGGCGATGCACTATGATCCAACTCACACACAAACTAGCAAACAAAACGTTCACCTTACAAAATCAAGCAGCTCTGTCTCCCACACATACAGCGCAGCGCTGTACTGCACGTAGTACTGTGTGCTACTGCGGTAATTTAATTCATCTCACAGACTCATTTAGCGTAGCACCTGCAACATATAGACCAACATCGCACTGTAGGCTAATTAACAGACAGATTAAACAGAGTAGCAGCTCTGTGTCTCTCTCAGTGTTGCTGGAGAACAGAATGTGAGAGGGGCGGAGCTGTGCAGAGAGTGTGAGAAAGGAGAGATGCACACTGGCATGGCTTTTCGAAAAAACAGCGTTATGTAACGCAACTTGACCCAATATTGATATAAATGGTATAAAATGTTTATCTTGCACAAAAATATATAAATATATAGTGCATAGTTGTTCTGTTGCCCACCCCTACTGTACCAGCATCATTCTGTTGCAGCCCTACATAAACAGGAAGTAAAGAGGAGAAATTGATTGCGATATTACTTTTCACAGGATATTGACGTCAGACAGCATCTTTGATTTCCTGTTATTTATATTGCGGGGGATGAAGTATGATAAATTGCGTGGAGGCGTTGAGAGATAATTACAGACATTCACTGATGGGAATACACCAGGAGTCCCACATCGATCTGGAAAGAGTTCACAGAACATATTGTTCAGTTGCAGTGCCAATTATGACTTAAATTCCCGGTCAGAATGTTAAATTCCTGAGAATTTTCCCTCACAGGCTTTTCATGTGTGGTTCACCTGAATCAGACCTGCCTGGTCTTGTTTTTGAGGAATGATTGTGGGCGGGTGGCGGAAACTACTAATTGTTGTGGGCAGGTAGATGGAATGTGGTGGGGTGATTGTTTTGGGCAGGTCCTGCTGAAGGGCAGTCTGTGCCAAGAGGGTCATGATGTTCCCACCACCAGAGTAGAAAAATAAAAATCATTTAGGCTCTAGTCACTTTATACCCTCAATATCAGCCAATTTTTTTTTATTTTTTTTTTTAAACCCATTGTTTTAAGGTCATGTTGTATTTTTGCAGCTGTGGCTGATGTTTGGGATGCCGTAGCAAATAGTGTAGAAGAAGTCATAATCTACTGCCCTGCAAACAGTTCAGCTTGAGGTCATATCTGTTTCTGATAGTCCTACTGTCCAAGTCAACCCACGTCTTTCAATTATGTCCTTAGTTATTATATACAACAGTATGTTCTGATTGAAGAAATGACAATGCGCAAGGAGCCAGTGCAGAGATGTTTGGACCCATGCCCACTGTTTGTTGTTTGCATTTTACTCTGCTGTTTTGTCTGCAGCTTTTTATCTAGAACCAGTGTAGATAGCCCTTTTAAATATCTGGTTCTCTTGATGCATTTGTATTTGCCTGTTGCTTGTAGATTTCCTCCCAAACAGTAAAAAGAGAAAAAAAATCAATCTCAGTACCAAAACGCAGCATGATTTGATGCCATTTTACAAGAAAACAACTAATGTTTTAGCTGTTTGTGCCCCCGGTGGTCCAGGTTATAATGACCGACTGGAAGCTGTGGGGGAGTTTTCCTTTCATTTACACATCCACAGGAAGTCTTTGAGTTGCTGCTTCTGCAAGACCTTCATACTGTAATTATATCCTGCCTGCTTGCCCCAAAAGCACTGTTTTCTTTTTTGTTTAATTCCCAGAAATGTTTTTCAGTGACGGATAAAGAAAGACCCAGATAAGGATGTCCAAGGCCGAATAGCCTCACTGGAATGTTCCCGAAGCCAGAACTATGACAGCAAATTTCTCTTGCTAAAGGTTAACATCCCCACCCAGTGTAATGATTGTGAGGAGAGTACTGTACACAAACAGCATGCTGAAGCATTATATAGTGGTAGCACTGGTATACATTTTAAACATTGGCAACCCTCCTGGGACTCAGGCTTATCATACTTAATAGTTCAGATGTTTTGTGCTGCTTTTAGCCATACTAACGGCTCCAAGGATGGAAATGTTGGTTCAGACTGAAGTATTTTAATGTTTAAATGGGTTGCCATGAAACCTCTGTATACCCGTGGTGCCAAGAGGAGAAATATACATGCTAGACATCAGCACGTTTGGACTGTCATATCAGTTTAAGCTACGTCAATAGTTTTTAGTTACTTAGTCCTGCATCTCTGCTTGGTACTAATTCAGGTGTAGGCAAGTGATTGGAAATAAGATAACTGCACCTCCCACACACAATGGCCACTAAGCCCTAAAACCATAAAAACTCCCCTGCAAACTGCTGCCTTGCCCTGTTGCTCAAGGTTACAATGACAATAATCAAACACAGAATTTATACGTTACTATTAAGCTGTAAATTGTCATCCTCTCATGATGTTTATATTGCCGTAGGAATCAGAGCCCCATGTGTTTTGTTATGTAGAAAACACGGATTAGATCACAGAAGTTCAAAATGACAAGAAAACTAAAGTAAAAATAAGAATGGATTTAGGATTTTGAGCCATGAAGATGAAATGTAGTTGACATGTTTGGCATGCTGTGTGTCAGTCAATGATGTGTCGTGTGTGTCGCTGAGATTGGCTCAACCCACACGGCGACATCCTAATCCCTGTGTGTGTGTTATCATCTCTGCCTTTCCTGCCCAGACTGTGAATCATAACAGCAGGTGGACTTTAATCACACACTCATAACAGACAGTTATTGTAGGTACCAGTCACCATTTGTTCAAGGTGTCGTCTGTGTTTTCAGGTGCAGCACGGTCGTGTGTGTGTCACCTGTTTGACGGAGGTGGTCTGCACTGGTCAGCCATGATGTCACATGGTGTGCTGAGTTTTCATATTTGATATTTCTACTCAGGCCTTTAGTTTATTAATAGGTGGACTTCTCTCTGTGCTGTATGTATTATGAAATGAAAGGTATGGAAGCAGTGTATCTCCCTTTGTGTCACGCCTCATGAAACATTGATTCAGTGCAGGGAAATGCGGCTTAAAAGTTTGCGTGTGTGTATTTGCAGGCAGTGATGTGTGTGCCTTAGAGTAACTTTACCCTGCAAGCGCACAGGTGATACCAAGCTGAATATAGCCCCCTTATGGCCAGCTGCCCTTGCTATTTAAAACAGTGGAGAGAGGGGGGAAGGGGGTGCGGCCGGGGACGGGGTTTACCATCAGCATTCTGCGGGAGCCAGAGACAGTTTGGTGGTGGGACTGGACCGCAAAAAAATCTATCTAGCTATCTGACAGGATTAGGATGCATTGGCTTTGATTCTGCGGTCGCACCAGTCCAATCAGAGTCTCACTCCCTCTGATAACATTTTTTACAGAGTTCCTGTCTTAACGAGACGCCTTGCCTCAAGGGCAGACGGTTCAAAAAACATTTTAGAATTGCAGTGGTGATTGGGTATCAATCAATCACTCTAAAAGTCAATGTGAGTGTGTGATTCATCTCAGTATCAGATTTACCGGAGTATCTTTGACAAAGGTCGATTATGTCGGATGAGGTCATCACTGAAAACAGTTTCTGGCACTTGTCCACGAAAAAGTGTTCATACATTAACTGAGTCATCATTTTTGAGGGCAAGCCTGTGTAGTCTAGAAAGTATTCAAGAACAGATTGTCTCATCCACAGTGCTGTGATTTTGTCCTGTACGCTGTGTTTGTGCGTTTGACAGGGACGAGTTTGCATGTGGCAGCCCCCCTCAGCCTGTAACAGTGAATGAATGGCAACAGCTGAGCAGGAGAACTTTATCGGCAGCACTCCCTGCTTGTGTGTGTGTGTGTGTGTGTGTGTGTGTGTGTGTGTGTGTGTGTGTGTGTGTGTGTGTGTGTGTGTGTGTGTGTGTGTGTGTGTGTGTGTGTGAGGGAGAGAGAGGGAGAGAGGGGGAGAGATTCAGGAGGAGCTGCAACCAGAGCAGTCTCTCTGGGCACTCTCCCTGCCGAGCTCACTGCTGTCCTCTCTTCCTCCGCCGCTGGCCTGTTTTCAGTTTCCTCCCCTCCGCTCCCTTGTTCTTTTCATCCGCGACTCGCCCTGTGGATTTCTTTCCCCCGTCTCTCTGAGAAACCTTCGCAGAGCAAGCGCCGTCGTGACTCGCCGGCTGCCACTGCAAGGGAAGGAGAGAGCAGGAGGAAGACAAGAAAGAGAGAGAGAGAGAGAAGCTGAGACAGACCAATCGATTACTGTGATACAGAAGAGAGAGGCACTTGGAGAGAAGAGGAGAGGAAGTAGCAGCATTTTTCCTCCATGTTTTGGTTTAAAAGGAGATTTTCTTTGACTTGTATGAGGCTCCTCTGAAGCATTTGATTCACGTCCTTCCCTTGGAAAGAGAGGACAGCTATTTGAAGGGACAGCTGGTGCAGTTTTGTCACATCAAGGACTCTTCTTTCCTCCCCTCTTTAGTCAGAACAGCCAACATTGGGGACTCGGGAGGACCGCTTTTGAATAACAAGATCAATGTTTACCAAATAATTTATCTCCATTCTGAATGATAATGCTGGACACCAACCATTGCCTGTCCTTTGAGCCCTCCCCCCCGGGCTCTCCTCCAATGGGGGATGACATGGAGAAGACGGGGCTGACGATGGATCATGACAGACTTGTCTATCACAGCCTGAAAGAAGGTGGGCGATCCGGAGCTGCACACAGTCAGTAGAGACTCAAGACACCTGATATGATTTGTGTTTATGTGACTCAGTGTACAGGTTCATATCAGTACTTTATGGCTTCACATAAATAGTTGATGGGGCTTTTCTAAAGATAAGCGATTTGGTCGACTGGTCTGCGTAGGAAGGAAATAGAAGTGATGATCTGTTCCCTCTGATAAACCTGTGTCACGGAGCAGACCTGGCCACTCAGTTAAATTGAGGAAGTGTGGGCGACCACAGGTGTAAAAATTTGAGCTTGAGATGTTAAAGTCACATGGCATCTTATTCCTCTTAAAACATTTGCAAAACAATTTTGATTTTTAACCTCCATGGTGTGCTCATGTTTACTTGCTATCAGTCTTCTTCTTCTTTGCCTGTGCTGGCACGTTGCTGCATTTTTTGGCACATTACTGCCAACTGTAGATCAGTGGAATAGTGTGAAACTGGCAGTGATGTATCACGTCACCTGCATGCCCCTTCATGATAACGAAAAAAACAGAAAAACATTGCTCCATAGCATTTTTGTCAAAAGCTCCATCATTCAGAGCATTAATACAGCAGCAAACAACTATTTGCAGTGTAAAGATATAGTGGAGTAATGGCGTCCTGAGCAGAGAATCGAGTCAAGCCACCTCTATGGGTGTTGCAACCCAAGCTTCTCTGTGGTTTGTTGTGGTAAGCCGGTCTGGCCACGAGTGCATATTAGTGCATGTGTATCCCACTGGCTAGCTCTTTGTTGCTGCTTTGCACTGTGCTCATACGGCAGTTACCACTGATATCGGGACAGTGTCATGACCGTCAATACCGTTAGCTCGGTCAGCTGCTGCTAGCTCAGCAACATCCATGCTGAAAACGGTGTGCAGACAACTCATATGCTGTGAATTTTACTAATTTCACAGAGCTTTTTTTAAGTTATGGTCCAACTGGAGGTACTAGCAAATATTTAAAACATATAAAATCTTTTTTTCAGCCAGATTGTAAGTTGATGCTGTCATGTTTTTTTTTTGTAGTGGTAGTAGTAGTAGTAGTAGTATTTTAGTCTCTATCAAATGTGATAATGTGACATTTATTGACACTGCACATTTTTGGATTTAAATTTGATGTGCACAAACACAGAGGAAAGCAAACACTGCCCAGCGGACTTAAAAACCATATTTCTCCACTGAAAGGGAAAACATAAAACAGCCAACAGCCTAATTTGGAATGGTTTGGTCAGGGCTGCAGTAAAATAAGCTTCAGTTTGTTTATAACCAACATTACAAGCATTACAAGCAAGGGTCAGTCTCAGATGACTGATTACAGATGAAACAAAACATTCCTGTGAGGTTCAAATGGCTGAAGATGGAGAATGTCCAGAAAAAAGGGAGGGGAAAGGATAAAAAAAAAAAAAAAACAGGTGGAAGGAATTTCTATTGTACCATAAAAAGGACTGGCATGTTACAGTGTCGCTGTGCACATGACACTGCAGCTGTCAGTTATTATTCCAGGCGCTTTTTTTGCTAACTGCTACCTTCGCTAATCGTGCATCATGTCTAGAGAAAGTGTGAGTGACGGGTATTGCATAAAGCCATGAAAGCTCTGGGAGTCTGACTTGCCCTTCTTGAACTTTAAGATAATTAGTATTCACCACGACCCCTCATGTTGTCATCTGGCTTCCAGGCACAGTGCGGCAGTGCGAAGGCAATGGGAGTGATTCCAAGGTGTGAATGGCCTTAACCTTGTATTGTTTCTGCCCTCTAGCCTCTTTCCATTCTCACTGATGTGTGAAACATTTGCTGTGGTCAGACGCTGCCTTCATTTCTCTGTTCAACAGATGCAATGAAACCACTGCTACTGTGCAAATGATGAGCTCAAGCAGGAGAACATTAACAGGCTTTCTAAATAGAACATTTCCAATGCCGATGCCAAGCGTATCGTCCGTGCAGAGCGTCTGTGAGGTCTGTGTTCGTTAGCCGAGTGAGTGGCAGTGTGATCACACATGTTTCCGTCCTCATGTGCCCACTATTTTGCTTAGTTTTGGCTTGCATTATTCTGCCTTCATGTGTGTTGCTATTGTCGGTGTGTGCAGGCTTTGCTGTGCCAAGCCTGGGGGTCTTTGGGGACAGTGACGAACTCAGACATGTTTAAACAGATCTAATGACGAATGAGCACAGCAGGATTAGCCCAGTTGGCCACCAAGAAGTTGGCAATACCTCACTGACCTCCTCCTTCTGCCTCTCTGACGCCACTAGAACCTTAACTCTTGGATTCCTCTTCCCCCACTAATTTTACGTTACCGAACGTCTTGTGCAGAAATGGACAGTCATGTATGTGACCTCTGTGTCAGTTTATGCACACAGAATCCCCTAACTTCCATGGCTTACTACCATAAGTCTGGAAACTTAGTCTGCAACTTTTTCCTCTGCTGTATGACGTAGTTTGTAGCTGTCAGACAGCTGTGTTTAGATACTGGACTCGTCTAAGATCATTACCTGATTAACTCATTTAATCAACAGAAACTTTATCAGCTGCAGATTTGTTTGTTTGTTACACATTTGTTACATCCATAAGAAATAAGTAGTATTGTGCTTTTCACCATTGTTCCCTCTGCTTCATATAAAAACTGCTCTCCTTCTGTCTCTCTCCCTCGCTCTGTTTCTTGGCTCTTGCTTTTTATGAGTGTGGAGGCCAGTTTTGGCTGTGGCCTAGTATCCCAATAAAACTGCCCTGCCTTTTCATCCTTTTCTTAAATTAACCAAAATGGCCCTCAAACCTGATTTAGATGATGGCATTGTGATATTTAATCGTCATTTTTTTTCAAATGCTAATCCATGAACAATTTTTTTTTTAAAAACATCAGCATCACTGCTGACTTTGTTTGCATGCACTTGTGAAACCCGGTTACCGTGTGAAAATCATGTTAAGGCAGGAGATAAGAGAACATGTTCACATGCACTGTAATGACCTAGTTATATTATAGCAGAAGTTGACTGTGTCAGTCAGGTTTCTCTTAATCCTTAACCACAGTTAAGGAAGTCAAGGTTTATACACCATTTGAATGCGCTGTATTTGGTATTTAAAGCATTAATGTAGCAGCAAACAACTATTTGCTCTTTAAAGACATAGTGGAGTCGTTGTATTCCGAGCTTCTCTGTTATTTGTTTTTGGTAAACCGTCCTGCCACACATGCTTGTAATTCCATGTGAGTCCCTGTGTCTGTATCCCAGTGGCTAGCCAATTGTCACCACTGTGCTTATACAGCAGTTGCCACAGATAATGTCCTAACCCAGAGTGGCAGATCGCCATTGTTGCAGAAGCGTAATCCCTCCCCCAACCAGGTTAACACCATTGGCTCTGTCAGCACTGTTGCCATGTTAGCTGCTCAGCCATCCCCACACTGATGCCATGTGCACACAACCTCGAATTAAACTATGGAAATTTAGAGTAATGCTGATATTTGACAATAGCTAGGTTTCTTACCTGCATGTAAACACACTTACTATCAGTGTAAAACTGCTGATATACGTTTTGGCACCAGTGCACAGCTTACTTTATGGTTATGATTCGTTTAATAACAATTTCTGGCTTCCATATGTGTTTTATTCATAGGCAGTGCAGTAATAACAGCTAAATGGTCATATGATTTGGTTTCCCCACCTCATCCTACAGTTTTAACACAACTGCAGCTTTTCACACATAGCACCATCTCCAGCATGTATGAGGTGTCACTGTGAGACTTCTGCTTCTCTTTGTCAAACCACAAAGAAAATTATGGCTGACACTTTTTTAAATTTTTTTTTAAGTCTTTTTAGCCTTTATACTAACATCTCTGACAATTCATTTGGTTGATAAACTGGCGATAACAGCTATAACAACCCACTGTGGCCACTGGACTAAACCGCTAATGCAAGGACTTCCAGTTCGCTTACTGCCAGAGATGAGGAATAAACAGAGGAATGAGAGAGAGAGAGTGCAGTGGAGAATAAATAAGTTAACTGGAGTGCCCTGTCTGTGTGAAAGAATATGAGGAGGGAGCATGGAGATGTGAGGCTGAGATAGAGGGAAAGTGTAAGATTCTCTTTCCCAGAATAAACCTCTTCCCTAGAAGTGCCAAGTGGCTTGGCATCTTATCCTGCACTCAGCCGTGGCACGGTCAGTGTGTGTCCGTGTGTGTGTGCGGGTCGAGCAACACGTGAGTCTCTTAAGTGTTTGCCCGTGTGTTTGGCAGTGTGGGAAAATTAATCTCTTAGCTGCTAGTGCAACACATACATGAGCATGCCTGGCTGTGTTTAGGTCTCTGTGTTTACGTCTCTGAATGTGAACTGACATGTTATTGCTTCCAGAGGGGAGTCTCTAGTGCTAGCCTCATCCCTCACGAAGGAGAGCATGCACACTTGTAAATATAACAGAGGGGAGCTGGGATCGCCAGCGAGCATTTAGAGCCAAGGAATGACATTTAGTTGCACAGGCTGTGACGTTAATTCATGGAACTGGCTGTGTTTCTGTCCAGGCCTGGATTGTTTGTCATAACAGCAGCAGCTACGCAGGACGGCTAACAGGTTAGCTAGCCTGCAAGCATCAATGATGTCACTTTGTTAGTGGGGAGGAACAGGTGCTGCTTGTGTAGCAGACACAACCCTCGGCCCAGAAATGCTCGGGAAGCTTCAGTGGTGCGTTACACTTCGTGCACACACACATACCCCTTCAACAGGGACAGCTGGTACATATAAAACAAGAGTCTCAGCTGAGGGGAGCTGAGCTGAATGTCAGTGAAAATAGTATTTGGCGTAATGAACTCATTCCTTCCTCGGATTCTGTCAAACTAGCAAGCTTGTAACAAACACGAACTGTAAGTGTGTGTCACATCTTCAGTTTTAAAATGGAAACAGGCCGTTGCCAAGAAGCACAGTGGAAGTATAGTGCAGTATCAGTTACTTATCGACCTCAGAAACCCCATCGCACCACAGGCAAGTGTCAGCAGTGACCCTGTAGCTGTTCTGTGCATTCTTGTCATGGTTGGTGATACGTTTGTAATCAGTTTGCAATTTGCTGTGTGACTGACTGAAGGGTCACTTCTCTAAACTCTGTGTGTTGCAGTAAAACTGCAGCAAATGATGAAATGGAGTGCATGATCCTGCAGATGTCCGTGTTTAAATTCTGTAAAATTATTCATCATGTCTTGATCTAATTTGTTTTAACTTTAACATTTTTTAAGACAATAGGGCCAGAATGAGCTTTCAGCCTGAAAGTTGATTCGTAAAAGCTACCGAGATGAGAACGAAAGGTCAGCCATGGTCCTGCTTCTTTTGTCCAGTGCTGTGTTCCTTAAAACTCTCTCTCGCAGCCTCTACGTTATGTAACAAGTGCTTCCTGTTTTGAAATGACGGCGCAATCGGCCCTCATGCACTTTTTTTCAACTCCTCTCTAATTGAGGCCGGTCTTGTTTCAGCCTGCATTCTACATCTAATCGTTCCTTTTTCCTTCCTTTGCTGGTTTCTTTCATCTGTTTTGCTGCGCTTGCTCTCTCTCTCTTACTGATTCTTCCTATGATTGCTGTTCTTTTACACACAACTGCGCACACTTTGCACACATAAAAAAAAATAGTCCAGAAACAGGAAGTGTGTAGTACGCTGCTCACGCCCTCTTGGTACCCGCCTCCTCTGCCTCCTAGCTTCAAAAAAAGCACAAAAGAAGGGGGAAATGGGAGGATGTATTGGGTGCCAGAGAGTGCAGGTCCTCTTCATGTCAGTCGGGTTCTCGTGTGTGGTTATTTATGTGAACGAGGCAGATGGACCGCTGATCAGAGGACAATAAGAAACAATAAGGAAGTTTTAAGAGCTCAGAGCTCCATCGCTGCAGTTTCTTCTCCTCGCCGGCTGTACTGACTCTTCTCCTCTGTCTCCCCCCTCACCTCCTCTGTCTCCATGCAGTCCTCCAGCTCAAACTCCAGCAGAGACGTACACGAGAGGAACTGGTCAGCCAAGGGATCATGCCACGTAAGTCTCTGCTTTAAGTCTCTGAATTGAAATGTACTCTATTCGGCAAACTTGTATTGTCAGTGTGGGTAGTTCCATTTTAACATACATGCATGTGGCATCTACAGGGATGCACATGCACAGTACACACCACAGAAAAAGGTCTCTTTAGTGCTGTCTGTTTAGTGTTGCTGTATAGTAATGTAGTTTTTATTTAGCGTGTGAAGATCTCAGTATTATGTAACGTAAAAGAAACTTATACTGACAACCAGAGCAGTGTGTCTGTGCCTTTGAACCGAGGTCAAAGTGTTAACCCTTTCCCTATCCTACAGCATCAGACAGAGTGTCAGACCCTGTCAGAGATTAACTAGGTCATCACATAATAGTAACACTTATCTGTATGCGCATGGTCAATTGATTCATAAGTTAAATGTGCTATCTGATTATCCTCATGTGCTGCACAGGATATGTTAACAGTGTACCTTCCTGAGTGTGTTATCTTCAGGTAACACAAAATCATGAAGGTGTGACGTCTTTGCATCTCGGTTTTTACTGAAAATGTGAGCTCTGTGTTATCGGTATGAGCATTCAACATGTGTCACATTTGGTGGCGTCTTTGCACCATTTGGTGTTATCAAATAGGGCAGCTTCCTCTTCTTCTGTATCCACTTCCTGTTTCAGAGTTCCTCTCATCACAAGAGGCCTTTTTTATTTTACTCTTTCTTCATTAAAACTTAGCAATGCAAAGTAAGTACGAGGCTTTTTTCAAGAATGCTCTTTGTAATAAAAAAAATGACCCAGCATTCTAATCCTCTATGACCAAGTGATTGAAGAGTAGAAGGTCTCCAAATGAAAGTAGGAAACCTGACATGGTGACTGTTAATCCCCATTAAAGACAGAGGAACTAAAGATGCACTGAATATTTTTGTGGGTCTCGAGATGAAAAGATGGAGAGGTTATTTGCATTTGTCCAAAATGAAGACAAAGCAGGCGTGAATGAAAACTGCACTCACTGCTGTGACAGGTAAAGAAACCAAAATGTGCTTTGTGTCAGAAAGCATTGGACTGTTTTTCAGCTGTTGTATATTCTGGTAATATAACCCTGGATGAATCCGTTGGCATATCAGTTCAACAACAATGCACTTAAAGTAACACACCTGGCTCAGTTTGCATTAAAAGGGGGTTAGGTATGAAAGACTGCGCTGTAGAGGACACTCTGACCAGGTACTTGTTGTAGTGGGCAGAGAGCAGATTTAATAGTTGCAGTAAATCTGTCCGTTTCCTCCTTACGCAACAGGCCTCAGGCCTGACCGTTGAATCGGGATCAACGTGTACTGGTAGAATATTTCGCTCTCAGGCTACTCCTCTGTGGAGAAACAAAGAGACAAATACCTAAGGAGGGAGAAAGAGAAAGAATAGGTTTATAAGAGATTCACCTAAGACTGTGTTTGCTCTCAAGTGGATGTTTTCCTCGAACATAGGATTTTACAAAGAGCCATTATTTTTGACTGTTGCCAGGAGACACAGCAAGGTAGAGCAAAGGCTGCTCAGCTGTTAAGGCCCCTGTTGAATTATAGGACAGTGAAGATTATATTAACTGCTAAAGAGCAAGCAGGGTGCATCATTTATCGACTTTTAGCAGAGAGTCATGTAATAATATGTACAAATTGTGATCTGTATGGTGCAGTATTCTTAAAGGTCCAGTGTGTAGGATTTAGGGGCATTTATTGGCAGCAGTGGTATGTAATATTCATAACTATGCTTCCATCAGTTTAGAATCACCTGAAAAAATAACCATTGTGTTTTTGTTACCTTAGAATGAGCCGTTTATATCTACAAATGGAGCAGGTCCTCTTCCACGGAGTCCACCATGTTGTTCTACAGAAGCCCAGAACAGACAAATCAAACACTACCCACACAGATAGGTCCATTCGTGCTTTCACATCGGCTACCATTATTCTCCTACACGCTTGGCACACAGCGGAAGTTTCAGTTCTGCAACCTCACTGCTAGATGCCACTAAATCCTACACACTGGACTTTTAATATTGTAATATGTTTTTAACCATTTGGCGCAACTGTAGAGGAGACAGTGGGTGCTGGGAACTGATGAAGGGTCAGTGTTGCTGCAGGATGTAATCCTCACACTGGTTTTTGCAGCTGTAGGTGGTGTGAATGAGTAACTTTCCACCCGCTCTCTCTGAGTAACTATTGTCTGGGTGTTCTTGAGGAAGGCACTTGGCCTCGCACTTAGATCAGTGACGCTACAAAGTTGCTGTTATTGCACTGTGTCAGTATCAACTAAGTGTGAAGCAGGTTGTTTCTGAATAAGAGAGTACAGACGAGAATCATGAGCCGTTCTTTCCATGAACATATTTTTATGCGCATTTTGAAGTACTGCATTAAAAAAAATCTGTTTGGACACGGCATAATTTGCTAAAAGTTTTGCTGAAGAACGTTTTTACTCTCCATTTAGTTGGTTTTGCCTTTGTCGAAAAAGAGTTGATGCGATAAATAGGTAATAGAAACACCATTGCCGAATACAGTGTCGTAGCAAACTTCTACCTGCTTCCACCGTTGGCATCTTTCTCCGCTTCATGATGATTGCATTAATTTGTCTTCGTCTCCATTCAGCATGAAACATGGCCAATACTAGCTGACCTGAAAGAACACTTAAAACTTGACCAGCTGAAACAAATACCTGAAGACCTCTCTCTATTTTGCTCTCATAGATGGGTTAGATGATGAGGCCACTTATTTTGTTTCCAGTTTGCAATCTCTACTTCTTCTACTCTGTTTACTGGCCATGCGTAAAGCATAGCCACCACCAGTGTCTGACTAAACTACGCATTGCAGTCTAGTTTATTTGTTCCAAATCAGTAGTTGGAAATGTGCTTGATTCCCATTCCTAGTTTGCGACATGTCAAAAGTTTGCTAAAATTTGAGAATTTAATGGAAACATGACTATTGCACTAGATTAGGAAAGGTTAAATGCATAGATATATTAGTTAACAAGCAATAACAATGCTCCTGTGTCTCGAGGCCAGTCATGTTTTTCATTTGGTGTAGTAATTCAACAAAAAATCAGTATGTCTAAGCTGCTGGCTGATACATTTGACCACTTTAAAGCTGAATATTGAACCACACTTTCTTCATCAGCATCTGAGATATTCAGTAGAGATTGTAGGCTCTGTGTCAGGGTCATGTTGCCTCTAATGAAAACAGTTTTGAAAAAGGTGTGTGCACTAAAAGATTTCATTTCCACTGTGTATGTTCAGATTTTTTCCAGTATTCAGCCTAGTTTGCTTGAGGTTGTACAACAATGAAATTGTGTATTAGGAGCGTTGTTGAATCAATAGATCGTATTGAGAAATGTGGCCAAGTACACGACTTTGCTCTGTTGTCTCGGATTATTGTTTCTGTGTTTCAGAATAGCCTGATACACAGTACAGCTGGTGTTTTTATCGTTTCTGACTTGCACAAGTATAAAATAGAGATTGATTTGGCAGTCATAAAAGGGCAGCTGTTCAAACATACAATTACATTTCATACTTGCTGCTGAAAACGAATAAGATGTCAATTAGAGCAACATTACAAGATGTATTACATTAGTTCTGTTTGTCCAGAACTAAGGGTTCATTGCGGCCAAGATTTTTGTTTAGATGATGTCACAAAAACATTACCTTTCAAAGTTCTCTATTAACGTTAGTGGACACGTTGCCTGCCTGACATTTGATCTCAATCAAAGTATGACTCTGCTATATCGACAAACTGACATCAGTCAAACCCTCAGTCCATGGACAAGACATTTTTTGTTGACTCGCAGCAGATGATAGTGACAGGATCATCTGACTGAGTTCTTGACCGTTGGTTATGTCACAACTGGCATGTAGGTCTCCTTGTGAACTTCAGGGGTTGTGACACGAGGAATGCCTACCACCCCCACCCAGTCATCTGTGACACACATACAGTCAGTGTCACACACCTTTTGGCAGGGATTTCACCAGCTCTTGATCAATCTAATGAATGTTGTGTTGCATCATTATAACTGCCAATGTCCTCCCAAATATCCTTCCCCAAATACTGTACAAAAACATCTCTGTTTTAGTTGTGCTATTTTTTTTTATTCAGTCTTAGTACTGTTAAGAAGTTCTTATTAGTTTTTAGGATATTAAGTCAACGCCAGTCCTTTTTTAATGCAAGTTTTAGTTGGCTAAAAATCTGGGCAGTTTAGTTTTAACTCATTCAAAGAAAATCGTAACTATCATAGACTAGTTTCAATCAATGAGAAGTGTTGATATTTTTGTCTTTTTGTTGCTTCAGATTATTGAACATTTTACTCAATGTAGTCGAGTCAAACCCAAAAATGTGGTCATTCTTTTTTGGTCAAGTGATTAACCGACACTTGCTACACAATCTGATATACACACACACGCTCTCTTTCCCTTACCGCAATTAAAATCAAGACATTTTAGCAAAGTTTTTATGTTTTGCTGCCACTTTTTAGTCAACGATATTGCATGTTAATATTGTCACAGTTAGTGTTCAGTAAATGTTTGGTGCTGTCTCGTCATAGTCTCATCTTAGTCATGGAATAAAAGGTCATTGCCGAACATTAATCATAGTTTTTGTTTATGAAATTATCATTGCTGCTCAAATTTGAAATGTTTAAGACTGTGGGTTTGGATGCCCTTGGTGTCCAACAAGTCTAAAAGAAGATCTTTATTCAGTTTGGCTATTCATGATTTTAAAGGTATGCTCTGCAGGATTCTCGATTACTGTTTGTAAACATGTTCGCCAGCCAAAGTGAAAGTAAGAGCAAGCCCCAGATTCACTCTCGTCTTGATTTCATCATGCTATATTTGCGTTTTTTTTCTGGGGCTGTGTCTCTTGAATGCCTGCTGCTTCCTGCTGCCTGCTGGCACCTGGTCACTACCTTTTAATAAAGCTGTGGGGAACACGCCCATAAACATCTGGAACATAGAAAATAAGATGTACAAGCAGAGGGCAGAGTTTCTGCAGATAAATACACCACCACAAACTTCCAGTGGGTCATGAGTGATGTTTAAGAGGGATTCCTTTTGTATGAGTCTGTACATTGTTTTTAGGAAAATCCTGCATAGTATAATTGAAAACTGTCCTCTTTGCCCAATAACTTGATGTGACCAATCCATTTTAGGCATAGACTTAACTTGAAAGCATGAATGAGGTGGAAAAATTTGTCAAACATTTTTCTAATTGCTTGGATCTGGAATATGATTCTCGCACATTAAAAAATGATCGTTTTAAAAATTTAAACTTCTTTTTTTGGTTTCTTCTAAATGGTGATACTCTCATTTGCTTTTTGGGCTGTGACTAGCTGGCTAAAATGCAAAAATATGTGTTTCCACTTACACACACACACACACCACAAATACTTTCACACCCCCACCCATGTACTTAAAACATTGCAGACAGTCATGGCTGAGTGCAGTGATGAACATATATTTCCTTTGTGTGCATCAGTCCACACTCTCCTCTGTCTCCACGCTTTCCTTTTAACGATCCACTCCAGACTACTCGTCATCAAGGATTTATTACCGTCAGACTCCCAGTTACTGTCCATCTCTCACTTAGCACAGACAGTTGGCCTTTGAAATAGTTCTGGAAGTCTGCTATCTGCAAAATGCACCACACAAGTCAGCGCACATCAGTAGTGTTTTCGGTGTAAAATAGCCATAAAACTATCACAGAGCGGGGCTATTGTGCTGATTTATGAAAGGTATGTAAGAGTTTAATCTGGATATATGCGTGAGCGCTTGGCACATGGAAGCATGTTGGAGGTTTGCGATTCACTCAAAGTTCAATTAGAGTCTGCTTTGGTGTGAAAAATCACCGGCAAAAATGTCCAAATGTAGATTCAAACAACTTCTATTCTCAGTTCAAACATGATAGAATACATGGGTTATCATTTTGGAGTAACGCTCTTGAATAAGGTGACCAGCTGAGTTACATTTAGGCTAATGAAACTGCTGAGTGATGGTTTAAGAAAGCTTATGGTCATGGTTATAGTCATGTGGTTCCCTGAGGTTTGGCTGAATATTTGCTCCCATAATGCATAATAATAACAATAACATGACTGGGATCTGATCAGCACAGTAATTGGCCAAAGAAATCGATTGCAGGTACAATTCTCTTTGTGATAACCAAGGAAGCTTTCACTGCAGAAAAACTGTGCTGTATTCCTGCACACACAGCACGCTGCAGCGGCCCGCCAGCCCCCTGAGCTGTCATCAGTGTGTGTGGTTAGAATAACACTCCTGACCCTCTCATCCTGTAGCCACTTCTGCTTTGAGTTTGTCTTCTTCTATAGCAGTGACTGTTCTCACATTGTCACTTACTGGAAGGAGCATCACGACTCCCATCACAGACCTTGTGAGCTGTATTCATCTCTCTCTTTCTTTCCTCCCCCCTTCTTCGTCCCTCTATCCATGCAGCACTGAAGAGTCCAGCAGCCTTTCATGAACAGCGGAAAAGTCTGGAGCGAGCAAGGGTGAGTGTCTTAAGTTCAGTGAGTTTGAATCTCTGCAGGACAAACATTACCCGTACATATTAACAGCATAATCTACAAAGCATTATTTGTTATTTAATTTACCATCAGTATAGACACCTCATACTCTGCTGACAGGAAATAACAAATCGAAACTTTTGATGCCATACAGATAGTAGTAAGGTGGCACTCTTTCTTTTAGGAGCTGCACAAAGCAACAGGGTAGCTCGGCATCATTATCATGTTTTTTAATAACCCAAGGTCAGATCTACCTCTCTGTGCCATCTGGAGCTGCCATCATGCAAAGTTGCTTAGAGAAGATTTAAATGCGTAATTTGCATCTAGTCTGTTACTCTGTTACTGATTGGAATAGTAATTCAAGCAATACCTGGTTTGTGATGCTTTTAGTTGTAGCATAGATAGCATTAGCAACGAGAACCAAAGAAAAAAGCACAGACTGCAGATGTAAACCCACAAATAAAATTCAATGAGAGTGATGTCACAGTATTGGACACTGGCACTGTAACAAAGATGGCAGGTGAATAATACATGTAGCAGGTTATTGCAGTGTAACAAGTGTCCATTAAAGGGCTTATTTGAGTGTTACGCTATAGTATGGGTTGATTACGGGCTTGTTTCTTATCTCTTTGCTTGTGGTCCTCCTCCTTACACACGTGTATTCCCCAGACCGAGGACTATCTGAAGAGGAAGATCCGGAGTCGTCCTGAACGCTCTGAGCTGGTCAGGATGCACATTCTGGAAGGTGAGTTTTTAACCTACAAGTGGTAAATGCACTTTCAGACTCAAAAGACTTCCCTCTGTAATCTCAAAAGAATACAATGAAAGGTTTGAGTCACTCTGTCTGAGTCTGTTTGAAAAACACGAAACTGAATTAAAAAGGAACCCCACAGTGAACAAAACAGAACTAGTTCCCATGTGATAAGGTTAACCTATGGTTCCTATTTCATATTTATATGTGGACTAAGTTTAACTGTATTTCTTAGAAGTTGACGGCACTGCATAAGCACTGTGAGCTCATTGCCTGATTCTGCACGTAGATCAAGTCTTGTATTACGTTAGAATGAGTCTGAAATAATCTGAGGGGTCTATGCTCAATTTTATCTGCTGGTGTAAACCTTTTTTTTGTTAACACATAAGGGCTTCATGATGTGGCATATTTGTTTGCATCACATATATTAATGTTCTGTATATCAGCTTGACCTGATGCTGTCCCTTAATTAATTTCCTTGTTAAACTAGCAGCTTAAATTTGGTCTTAAATTCAAATCCAGGAAGTGCTACAAGGGCCTTAAAACGCCAAATCTATGATCTTTAGAAATTTAACTTCCTGTCTGTAAGAATTCACTGAAATGATGACATATACAGCAACTCTTGTGCGTTTACAAAACACGTACCTGGTTGTATCACGTAGATCAAACTGAATCACATGATTACTGACTTTGCACGCATGCATGTTGTCTTGCTGTGTCCACCACAGAGACGTCGGCAGAGCCGTCCCTGCAGGCCAAGCAGCTGCAGCTGAAGCGAGCACGACTGGCCGACGACCTCAACGACAAGATCTCCCACAGACCAGGTCCCATCGAGCTGGTTCACAAGAACATCCTGTCTGTCGACTGCCCCGTGCACTCACCGCTGGGTAACTACACGCACAGTTTGCACTCTGCTTCAGTTGCAGCAGTTAAGACGGACAAAAATCTAACTCACAGTTACATTTGCAACCATTAACACACATTATAGTCACACACAGATAATAAATCGACAATAAGGAGCAATCAGAAAGCATACAGACAGTATGCATACACACAAATTTAATATAATGTATCCAGATTACATTTAAAGACATACAACAGCATACAACTATGAAGGCACAGGGTTGCACACTTGCACAACATGCAATAAGACTCACAATCACACAAGCATGATTCATAATGACTTATTAACACATAACACCAGGCGCTTTAAGGTGCATCCAGACTGAATGCAAACTGAATTCATTTGCCTCATTTACTGACTTGCTGAATTTACTGGAGGCACACAGCTGAGGGATGAGTGCAGGTGTTGCAGTCAAGTTGAAACATGTTCACCTGTATTATTGAGTTACCATTATGCTACTGACTGTGTGCAGTTGCGCCACCTCTGAAATCTCATTTGCATTCAGTCTGAACACACCTTCAGCCAAGTGATTACGACATCCAGTTATCTACACACACTTGTAATACAGCACTGTAAAGGTGAGTGTGTTATTAGTAACTACAGGTTGCATCACCATACTCTGTTACAGATATGACACAACAACAATGTTTGGACATAGTCCTGTTTTGAAATGTGGTGGAAGGGAACATATAGTGTTGTATAACTTCTCTAAAATTAGTCATGGCTGTGTAGCAATCAGAAGGTGATGACTGTGTTTGACTGTGTAACACACTATGAGGAAGCCAGGTCTTCATTGTTTTGTCCAGGGGCTACAGAGTCTGGCAATATTCCCACGTTAATGATCCGTTTTCAGGCCACAGAGGTTTATATCACACCACCAGGAGATGCTGCAATAATTGTCTTGTGTCACTGAATCTGAAAAGGTTTGTTCTCTCCGTCACAGATTCTCCAAAGGGAGAGAGCTCGTCTTTGGATGAAGACAGCAGTGACGCTCTGTCACCAGACCAGCTAACCAATCATGACTCTCCCCTGAGTGCCGTCCCTCAGCTCTCCCCCTCGGACGTGCTCACCCAGAACGGGGATGTGTCACCATCACAGGTACCATCACAAGATGTCTTTTAAGTCAAGAGAAGGTCACTTGAATTTGGAATGATTCAAACATAATGAAATTTAAATATGATGAATTTGCCATGAAACTATAGTGATGGGCAGAATGATTCTTTTCACAGCATCTGTTCCTTTGAGTCGATACATGTAGATGTATAATACGTTTTGATTTTTTTGCAAACTTTGGT
This sequence comes from Epinephelus awoara, assembly GCA_035609425.1. Classification (NCBI taxonomy): domain Eukaryota; kingdom Metazoa; phylum Chordata; class Actinopteri; order Perciformes; family Serranidae; genus Epinephelus; species Epinephelus awoara. The sequence goes on from CM069313.1 coordinate 13,663,418, forward strand.
GTCAGTTTCACCATGACACTCCGTTATAGTTCATAAATGTTCAACAGCTACTGCGGTATTGTGCTACATTCATTTGATATAATCTGAAAAATGAGTCTAACATGGCTCATCTGATTCGTTTCTTTTGCTCTTTTTGACCTTTTTTGTTGTTTAAACACTCCTACCAGTAATATACAACACTCTTTTGTAGCGTCCATATTGTTTCTCCATTTTAACTTAAAGCTCATTAACACACCAAAGTCAGAGGAACGACCATCTGTGGAGCACGCTAAAGGACTGTTGGTCCTAAGCTAGCTGAGGTTTGGACTTGAGTCTGATTCAGTCGGTCCTTGCTTGTTCACTCACAGTAGCAGGCAGTGTTAGCATTACCCTACGATAACAGTGAGTGGGCGAGTGGGAAGTCAGGGATTCATGAGCACTCAGACATTCAACAGGCTGACCCAGTCAATAATGGACACTAAAAAAAGAGTTGTTGAAAAAGAATCGTTCGTTCGTTATTGCCCATCACTACATGAAACATAGCTACTGGTGATTAACTTTATCACACCATTAACCAGAGTAATATCTTCTCAGTTTATTACACAGTCCCCTCCTCCTCCACCACCTCCACCACCACCTCCTCCTCTCCAGGTGAATGGGTCAGACTCCTCCCCATTCCCGAAAGTGACAAATGGGACGACGCTGACCTTAACAAACTCCCGCCCCTCTGCTGGACATGTGAAGGTGCGGTAATGCTGGTTATTTTCCTCTCTGTCATAGAACCACAAAACATGTCTCTGTTTCGAGTTGAACATCCTGCAGATTTAATGACTTATGAATAAATCTGACCTTAATCTCTATTTGTGGAGCAGCTATAACTGGCTAACCCTCCCTCATCTCTTCATTTCCTTGCTTCCTCTTCCCCGACCCCATTTCTCACGGTTTCTGTCAGCAGTCTCAGGCTAAGACGAGTTCAGACCGTCCTCCACAGAGACCTAAGAAACCAAAGGACAGCAAACCCAAGGTCAGCAAGCTCTTTGTTTTGTTTTCACTTTAACAGGCGCTGGAGCTGGAGTTACGGGTCTGATTGAGTGCAGAAAACACTAATCCACAACAGTCACCGCAGGGAAGTTGTCAGCATGTATTTTTAGGCTGCTCCATGACAGTAGTTCTTCTTTTAAGAATTAAGAATGTGGAGTTCATCCCTCATCCATCAGGTTTTCTTCCCTGTGGTTTTGGTGCCAGTTCTCTCAGAAAAAGAGAGCCAGGGCTTCTGTCTAGACTCAGTGTGAAGACATTTAACAGTCATACAAAGAGAAATTCATTGTGCAAGAGGAAGAGATATCATTTTCCGCATCAGCAGTATCATCAATACACAAGAACACAAACCTTCTTTTTCTGAACTGGAAATACGTGCTCTTTCACTGTAGTTATGTTATTACTGTTGATCTTCCCACCTACGTGTCCCGAAGCCGCACACTTTTTTTTGACTGTTTAAAATGTCCAGAATGCTTTCTGAGAGTCAGAAATACAAACAAAAAACAATCTAAATCTATAAAAAGCACTACAGGCAAGAGGGGGAATATTTGGTTTTGCTTTTGGGGTGAACTGTCCCTTCAAAGAGTCCAGTCAAAGAGTCTTAACCCTCTGGTCTCCTGGCTGTAGGTGAAGAAGCTGAAGTACCACCAGTACATCCCTCCAGACCAGAAGGCCGACAAAGAGCGTCCACCCCAGATGGACTCGTCCTACGCAAAGCTCCTCCACCAGCAACAGCTCTTCCTGCAGCTGCAGATCCTCAACCAGCAACAGCAGCACTACAACTACCACACCATACTGCCCGCCCCACCCAAGTGAGTGTCAAGCATGACAGTGCGTGTATGTGGGGTGTGTGTGTGTATTTGTGGTGTGGAAGTGAGGTTGACTGACTGCAGTGGTTTTATTCAAAGGGTCAACTACTTTGCCACCCACTTTTTTTCTCCCTCCTATTGAACCAGTAGTTATTACCCATAGTTCACTGGTGCAGCACAGCCTGTAGGCCGTTTTCATTATTACTTCCTGTGTGCTCCCAACTTTTTCTGCTGTGGTTTGTTGCTTCCATGTTAGTGGTTTATGAGTGAGTCCATAGAGCCTGGAGTTAAAGCAGAAGTAATCACTGAAGGTCTGTCCCAGCTTAGCTTTAGTGCTTTGACAATAACAATGTGTGACTTATGGCATATGCTTTGCAGATGAAACCTATATGGTATATTTTTTTGGTTTTGAAGGACTATGTTTACCATTAACACATTTGCGTGACCCTGCAATCGGGTCCAAATCACAACATTCCCTGCAGTGTCAAAGCAGGACAAGCCATACTCATACTTCACTGTTTTCTGCCTCCCCTCAGGCCTCCGACAGAGCAGCCTCCCACAACCAACTCTGGCCCTTCCCCCTCCCGCAGCGTTCCCACGACGACCACCCCAACTCCCTCCAATCAGAGCGGGACTGCCCGTCAGAGCCAAACTGCAGTGGGAGGAGCCAAACCAGGCACTCTGCCAGCCAACCTGGACGAGTTCAAAGTGAGTTACACAGACCATTTCAGCCAGGATCAGAAATGTACCTGCCAAGAACATAACACAACCAAAAGAAAGTATTTACAGATATGTTGTAGCTGCCATTTGTATTAAGTTTTGAACTTTCTTGCCGAATAAAACAAGTGATCCAGTCAGTAAAAGATCATATGGTACTTTGAATTCATGTACCAAGAGGGTTTTAAAGGTATAATATGCTGGATTGTCGGTAACTGTTTGTAAACATGCCAGCCAGAATGAAAGTAAAAACCAACCCCAGACTCTTGATTGGCGTCCTGCCTCGTCGCATTTGCATTTTTGGGCACTGTGTCTTTTAGATGCATACTGTTTACAGTCTGGCATCTGGTCACTACAAAGCATTAACCTCACTTGAGTGCTGTGATGTACACGTCCACAAACATCGCCTCCAAAAAATTCAACAAAATAAGTAGTTCCCAACCTTGAGATTTTTTGAGAAATTTTTGTCACATTCTCGTTTAATTTTAAAAATGTGTAGAGGCCTGAAGAGGTCAAGAAAAGAATATTCACATTATATATGTGTCATTTTAAATCATTTTGTTCCCTGCCCCCTTGTTTTGAACTACTGAACTTAATTATGCGTAACTCACCACTTCTGTTGTCTCTAACACATCATCAGTTCTTCTCTTCTCTTTCACTCTGAGTCAACGCCTGCTAAGTGAATACCGGTCTGGTTTCTCATCCTCCAGGTCGCCGAGTTGAAACAGGAACTGAAATTACGTGGTTTGACTGTCTCAGGCACAAAGAACGATCTCATCGAGAGGCTCCGCAACTATCAGGAGCAAAATAGTGGCACCACAGCGGTTGTGAAAAACAGCATATCGCAGCCCAGCCAGCAGGGCACGACCTCATCCGCTGGCACCGTCACATCCTCTCCAACCACAACGACAACCCCCGACCACCAACCAGGAGAGGCGGGCTTTAAGTTAGATTTGTCATCGTTGGCTCAGGTGATTCCAGGGCGGGTCATGCGGTTTGGCAGCACCAGCTCCAGCCCTCCGGTGTCTCCTACTCCATCTGAGAGGTCGCTGGCCGGGATGAGTCCAGATGAGACGAGCTGTAATGGAGACATGTTTGGAGAAATGGTGAGAGTTAGATATGTGTTTATCGGATAAAATTACTGGACACTGGCAAAAAATGTAACCTCTTCCATCAAACTTTTCCATAAATTCTCTTCTTGTTTTGTCCCTCAGGTGAGCTCTCCCCTGACCCAGCTCACCCTGCACCCATCCCCTCAGCACCCACCAAACGTCTCTCCGCTCTCCAAGGTCAAAGAGGAGATCCAGAGCTCCTGCAGCCTCTCCAGGCCTTCACCTGCCTCGTGTCAGGCTCCAGAACCCCTGTCTGGAACAGCCATGGACACTTCCTGTTATGACAAGGACCAGATGCTCCAGGAGAAGGACAAGCAGATCGAGGAGTTGACCAGGATGCTGAGACAGAAGCAGAGGCTGGTGGAGACGCTCAGGTCCCAGCTGGAGCAGGGCAAGATGACAGGTGGAGGTGGGGTAGTGTCGGAGAAGGAAGGAGGCGAAAAGAGCAAAACATCCCCAGAGGTTAAACTTCAAACTCTGATAAAAGCCTCGGCCATCCAGCCCCCTACTCTCCCCAACGGCATCGTGGTGAGGGTGAAGAAGGAGGTGGAGTCTGAGGAAGGGATGGAGGGGGTGACGGAGGCGAAGAAAGCAGCCCAGCCGATGCAGTGCTCTCAGGAGACTCTGCTCCGGCTGCAGCAGATTCATCGGCTGCAGATCCAACAAGCGGAACAGCAGAAACAGACGCTGCAGCCCAAACAGCAGCAGAGTCAGGTGCAGCTGCAGAGAGTAACAGAGGCGATGTCGAGCCCTCAGAAGCTACAACAGCAGAAGAAAGAAGCCCAGATCCTGCTCCATCAGCAGCAGCAACTGCAGCAGCTCATCATACAGCAAACCCAACAGAAACAGCTCCAGGCGCAGCAGAAGTTAGCACAGCAGAAACTGGCCCAGCAGAAACTCAGCCAACAGAAGCTGGTGCAGCAGAACCAGCTCAAACAAACTCAAGGTCAAGTTCAGCAGAACCAGCAGAAGAACCAGGTTCAGCTGAAGCAGGTTCAGGTGCAGGTCCAGAAGCCTGCACTGAACCTAACCCAGCAGAGGAAGCAGCAGAGGGCTCTGCAGAGGCAGCAGCAGAAACAGCAGACGGCAGCTGTCACCACCCAACAGGTAACATCATCATCAGCCCTCTTAAAGTGGATAACATGTTCAGATGAAGTGCATCGAAGTTTTATTTTAAAAATCTTAATTTCACTGAAACATGTTTGGTTCACAGATGACCCCAGTCTTTATCAACCAACAGAACGGCACTCAGATCCACACTCAGGCCATTTCATTAGACCTCCTCAAGGCGAATGGCACGCCAACACTGGTCACCGACAGCAACGGCAACCACTACCTGATCGCCCTCACCAGTCAATCCACAGAGGGACAGAACGGAGTGTCCTCATTGGCCAAACCCAATGGACGCATCACACTGCAGGTACAGTAAAGCTGATAATATTCTGTAGTTGGCTGCACAGGATTAATAATCTGTAATGAAATATTTATGTGCAACTTTTCTCTGCTCGTTGTCTTTCAGAGGTTGCAGTCGACTCCAAGTAAACTCCCCAGCACTGACAGCCAATCAAAAGAGCCGCCAGAGGCCGAGCCAAACAAAAAGGTACAAAAAAGACTCAGTACCACTATGTCTTTCTTTATATATATAATTTATGTATGGTTATTTATTAAATAAATCCTTTATAGGGACAGGTATACAGTGTGGGCCAGTGTCAAGGTTGATACTCTGAAAACAAAATGGCAAAGGGCTTTATAAGTGTGTTTTAAATGTATTTATATGCATAATGTATAATAATACGACTATAAGCACACAGGAAATATTTTGAATCTGGAGACAAGGCTGTAAAAATGAGAACAGTCTGACTAAAATGAATGGAAAATAAACTTGCGATATATAGGCATATTCAGACCAAACCATTCTGGGGAGCTCCCCATAGAGCTACATACCTTCAAGGGCTTTTTTTCTGTTTGCACTTGCACAGCCAAAGGAATGTACTGTAAGCTGACCAGTGGTTGGTACAGAAATTTTGCTTTGACTTATGCTTATATGCTCAGTAAAGCCTGGACTTCACTGTCAGTCCATTTGTCAGCATTTTTTTCTCCATTTCTTTTCCGTTACGAGCAGTTGTTTGTGTTTTGCGTCAACTGGTGTGTATGCGGCTAACAGGTTTCTAAAAATGGCAGTTGCTGTTTCTGCATCGGCTGTTTTAAACCAGTCATGGTACACCTCTGTCAGTCATGTTTCCTCTTGTGCTGGGAGGGCACCTACGCTGAAATAGGAGCTGAAAAAAAGTTTCTCAAACCTGCTTTCTAAGAACTGCGATAGTTCCTAGTTCATGTGGTGCGGACACAAAAAGGGGGGTGGTTCTTAGAATTTTGAAAAAGTTCTACTCATGCCTCATGATTGTAACTCATCCATGACGTCGCAAACGTGAAAATTGATCTAGCCTTTTAATAGTTTTACTGTAGTTTGAATAATATAATATACATTGATGCACAAGTTTAAATTTTAAAATGACCAAAAAAAGCCATCCACAACTGAGGAAATCATCTCAAAAATATTATTAGTTATTGGTTAGTGTTATTGGTTTGTGTATAAGTAAGTTTTTTTTACTTGTAATTTGTGGCCAGGCTACTTCCCCCCACATTTTAAAGTAAGTAAGACACTGAACATTAAATTGCTCTGAGTATTTTTGTACATAGGGGGAAAAAAAGTGAGTCGTTTTGGACAAAAATGTAATGTCAAATAATTGTAATGTAATGAATTGTGTTGTGCAGCAGGATTTTCTGCTATTTCTAAGCAGTAACATCTTCCTGCCACAAGGTGTCGCCACTCACACCGTTTAAAGTCATCAAATGAAACAGACTGCAGACTCATTAAATGTGAACCAGCAGCCTGTTATTCAGGGATGAGATGTAATTAGCCAATCACAACTGAGGATTCAACATATTGACGTCCACTGTTACACAGTCTAAACATGTCTCTGTCCTCCCTCAGGGACAGAAGGCGGGGCTGCACCTGGACACCAATGGCGCGCCACAGGCCAACCTGTCAGTCACCGCTCCACCCAACCTGCAGCCTTTCTTCGACGACATGTCGGACAGCGAGAGCCAAAGCAACTTAATCTCATCTCTTAAGGTAGCACCACCTCCTCCTCCTCCTTCGCTCCCATCATCATGTCGTCTCGACTGCTCAGCCTCCTCCATGTTTTTGTAGACTTCATTAACTTTTTTCTCCTTGTTTCTTCTCTTTTCTTTTCATTCCATCACTTCATCCTCGCAGAGAGAGGAGGTGTGTCCGCCTTACGACCGGCACACACTGTTCACCCCTCCCTCTCCCAAACCCAACACCTCCCTTCCTACTCAGCGCTCCAAAGTATGTCCTCCAGCACGTCTTTGTTTCCATCTGTCCTTTGGCGTCGTTCTGTTTCTGTCTGTTCCTCCATTTTCCATCTTAGATTCCCACGCTGAGCCGTGTGCTCGTGTTACTGAGCTCAGACGGCAGTTGGAAAATGTTGGGCAGAGAGGTTGCAGTGGTGTGACTTGATTTACTGTGTGATAATGTTCAACTGTGAATGTGTTTCCAATTAGTGTCTGACTGAAAGGAAAATCCTCTAATGTTTACATTTTCGATGTTGCCTAGTCTCAGTCTCTGCTTTTACGTAATCGTCTACACACTCAAAGCATTATGGGAAAAGTGTCAGTTTCTTAGGGTTGTTGCTGCATTCAGATGTGAGATATGTGTGGTAGAAAAAGTGGCTGTTGGTCAGTCACGTTGTTTCCAGTAAAGAGAAAGTGAGAGTCACATTTGTTGCTTAATACACAACACATTGTTTTCCGGTCTGTGAAGACTTCATGAAGCATTTCTATCTGCCACTGCTTTAGATTCCAAGCTAACAGCAAAGCCTTATTTCAGTGTGAACAGCATGAAACCGTGAAAAAAAAAATTGTGGAGAATCCAGTGGTGTTTCAGTGTGTAATTGGAGGCTGACTGAAATACTCTTCTTCTCTGTTAGCAGGAGAATGGCGTCAACAGTCAGCAGATGGACGACCTGTTTGACATCCTGCTCAAGAGCGGAGGTAATAAACTCTAAATATTAATGAGACAAAGACATTATGATTCTGTCGTCTCTTGTGCTGACGATATTTTTCTCTCTGTCCTCCTTCAGAAATCCCCGGCTTCAAAGCCAACCCGGACCCTTCACTCGCCCCTCTCCACTCTGACCCGCCTTCCCCATCTTCTCCCCCATCTCCCCTCCACCTCTCCCCTCCCACCCCCACAGAGCCCCTCATCTCCCCTCAGCCTCCTGCAGTAGAGCCCTGCACAGGCAGCGGACGGCTGGAAGACTTCCTGGAAAGCACCACAGGCGCCCCGCTGCTGGGCGTGGAGCCCGACGGCGGCCTGACGCTGATCGACGACCTTCACAGTCAAATGCTGAGCACGCCCAGCATCCTGGACCACCCTCCCTCCCCCATGGACACGTCCGACTTGGGCTTCTCCCCCCACTCCACAGGGCTGGACTTTGGCGACCCCACCCTGGACAGCATGGACTGGCTGGATATCTCCATGGTGGGGAGCGGCGGCGGAGGCAGCGGGGGCAGCGGAGGGGGTAGAGGAGGAGTAGGGGCAGCCGGGGACGGAGACGGGGGGACGAGCCTGGCCCCGCTTGTGCCGCACACTCCGCCGAGCGTCTTCTCAACCGATTTCCTGGACAGCACGGACCTGCAGCTGCACTGGGAGTCGTGTCTGTAGCCCTGCGCACAGATGGACACGCACTCGCTCACACTGTGTACAGGCGCCGTCTTTATTTCATGCACATATAGAAACCTTTTCTATGCTGTCTCTACCACTGCGGGGGTCACTGGCACATGCAAACGCACACACACATTTACGCAGTTCGCCCTGTCTTTCACTGGCTGTTACTGTATGCAGGGTGAGGTGAAATGAGAATAAACATAGAAGTTAAATTCATAGAAAGGACTTGAACTTGGTGGAACTGAAGTGGACTTTTTGAAATTTAATTCTATGGGGATCCATGCAGCAGACTGTTCACATCCAAGCTGATAAAATCCCATTTTCATGTGTCCTGACCTGCGTTACAAAGGGTAAAGAGTACAGCAGGATACTGTAGGTCACTGTAATGCAACATTTCAACCCTTGGAAACGGTTTGACAGAGTAGAGCCAAGGATGGACTGTCAGTGACGTTTACTCGGGCTCCTCCTGAAAACAGAGTGTGTGTCAGTGCCTCCATAACTTTGCACTTATGCTGAATCTGATTGGTTTGAAGGGGGGGCGTTCAGGTCAGCAGCCGAATCTTAACGCTGTTCTGAGGCTAAGCAAGAGCCGCCACGTGTTTTGTCAATCAGCTGAGCCGTTGACGGTGTGACCTCGTCGCCTCACCGCGGCAACCTGAACCCCACCCACACTAGTCAAAAAACACAGCTGTAATTGGCTGGCAGTTGCTTTTGAAATGACCATATCAGTGGCAACAGTTTGAATTGAAGCCTCATTGGAGGTCGCGTATTATTGGTAACATTATGGTAGACCACTATGTATTGCTGTATATGGGGTGTATATTATCAATTGTCCATATGACTATTTTTCTTTGCTGGTTGCTTTAGAGTCGAGCTAGCCGGCTGGGGAACATAGGGTGAGGGCGGGGCTTCCAAAATACTTGGACCTTGTCATTTTTTAAAGAAAAAAAGTTGGAAAAAAAAAATAAACATACTAAAAAAAGTCAAAAGATGTGTCTGTTTTTCTTTTACATGGTCACAAAAGACAATTATTTTACAAAGAGCTCCATCCGAGCTTACTTTATTCATATTGATTGATTACTCCATGATTTATAATTAACTATTATTAAATCATTTGTCCTGTGTTACTGTGTGGTCAAAGTATTCCTGGTGATAAAGAGAAAAACCACAAGAGGGCGCCATTGTAAAGAAAGCTGCTGCCTCATAACATCATTGAGAGGCCATCTGGATACCAACAAGTGATGTTGAGCTACTGCCACTGGGGAGTGTTGTTGCCATGAGGTTTGCTTGGTTCGCAGTGGTGTTTGGGTGGATGGTGCGTGTCAAGTGGCATCCACGTACATGCCAGGACCCCAAATTTCCCAGCAGAACGTTGCAGTGTAACAAGATGATGAATTCACTTCACCTGTCACTGGTTCTAATGTTTCGGCTGATCTGTGTATTTACCCTTTTCTGGATTTTTGTCACCATTCCATCCTTTGTAATTAAATGTAGAGAAACAACAACAAAGGTTGGATCTGAATTTTGCATCTAGGGAAACTGGAATGGCTGCCATGATTTTACCCCATGTTTGAGTCAAGTTTGACACTGTCAACTATTTAATACTCTGTCAGAACCAAAAACAAATACACTTGCTCTTGGTGGTGAAGAAGGTATACATACAGTACTCATTTACTCAAGTAAAATTACTTCTGTAAAAATACTCCACCACAAGGAAAATTTGACTAAATAAAAGTATGAAATACACATAGGAAAATGTAATTAAAGTATCAAAAGTAAAAGGACTTAATGTAGAAAAGGGACCCCTGTGGTGTTGTATGTCATGAGCGAACCATTACTCAAGCATGAAGGTAGTGTTTCTCCAATAAGGGTATGAGGAACCCTAGGGGTACTTTAGGGTACTGCAGAGACTACAGAGTTTTTTGTTTGTTTGCTTTTTTAATGTTAATTTAAAAATTGCACTCATGCAAAATTCCTTAAGCATTTATGATATAATAACTCCAATGAATTATTATATTACATTATATTATATAAATTAAATATTTGAATTTGAATGCAATAAACAATGTGTTGACTTCACACTGTGTCAGTTTTTTGGGGTGCCATCTTGTGAGGGTTGCTCGCTGTGAGCGGTGAGCCAGTTTTGATGCTTAATGAAAGACAAGAAAATGGAAAATGTTGTTGTTAGGAAGAATATGTATTCATCGCTACAGCTGTCTCCCTGCCACAGAGAATGACAAAGATCCTCAATGAAGCACATGTCCCTTAGTGTTGTTGCATGATAACTAATGGTTTCCCTGAAAGTATTGACAGATTCTCAACATTTGAAATGTAATATTTGAGTTATGGGGTCGTCAAATCTCACAGATAGCACAGCACTGTATGTGGGTGTGGGTGTTTTATGTTTCTGATATCTCAGCATGGATTTTACTTTAAAACCGGCAGAACAAACATTTAAAGTCAAGTCAGTTTAGTCTTTCATACCTGACTTTCCTTTGTCTCTGCTCTGCTGACTGACTAGTGTTCCCTGTTAATGACTCCATTTATCCTCAGTGATGGATGTGATTGTGATGTGTAGTGAAGCGCAGAGCTGCAGTCAAAACACACTCAAGGAAAATAACAATCTCCACTCCATTACTTGTTATATTACACTGTGACCTTTTTTCAGGATTTTTGACGACATACTATGCAATGACTTTCCCTACGATTTTCCACAACATACAACACTATACAGTTTTTATGATTTTTGTCATGACTTAATATAGTGTAACATTTTTTTGTGAAAATTCTGATGATATACCAGTTATGACATTTTTCTTGATTTTTTTGTAGTTTTTGACAAAAGGCTATGTCATGACTTTCTTTCATGATTTTTGACGACATGTTATATACTATGACTTTTTTATCATTTCAGAGGACATGCTGTTCCATGAAATTTTTTCAGGATTTTCAACGACATGCTATACTATGACGTTTATTCAATGATTTTGGACGACATTTCTTTTCTTTCTCATTGTTCATGAAAATTCTGATGACATACTATACTATATCTTTTTTCATGGGTTTTCACAACATACTATACTATGACATTTTCCATGATTTTGGACAACATGCTATACTATGACTTTTTTTCAAGGATTTTGGACGACATACTATACTATGACTTTTTTTCAAGGATTTTGGACGACATACTATACGATGACGTTTTATACTATGACGTTTTTTTCAAGGACTTTTGATGACATACTATACTATGATGTTTTTTCAATGATTTTTGACGACATACTATACTATGACATTTTTTCAATGATTTTGAAAGACATACTATACTATGATGTTTTTTCAATGATTTTTGACGACATACTATACTATGACTTTTTTTCAATGATTTTGGACGACATACGATACGATGACGTTTTTTTCAAGGACTTTTGATGACATGCTATACTATGATGTTTTTTTCAAGGACTTTTGATGACATGCTATACTATGATGTTTTTTCAATGATTTTTGACGACATACTATACTATGACTTTTTTTCAAGGATTTTGGACGACATACTATACTATGACTTTTTTTCAAGGACTTTTGACGACATACTATACTATACAATTTTTCAATGATTTTTGACGACATGCTATACTATGACATTTTTTCAAGGATTTTCAACAACATGGTATACTATGACATTTTTTCAAGGATTTTCAACAACATACTATACTATAACATTTTTTCAATGATTTTGAACGACATACTATACTATGACTTTTTTTCAATGATTTTGGACGACATGCTATACTATGACGTTTTTTCAATGATTTTGGACGACATACTATACTATGACTTTTTTTCAAGGACTTTTGATGACATGCTATACTATGAAATTTTTCAATGATTTTTGAAAGACATACTATACTATAACGTTTTTTCAATGATTTTTGACGACATACTATGCTATGACTTTTTTCATGGGTTTTCACAACATACTATACTATGACGGTCTTTCAGGACTTTTTTTCATGTTTTTTAACAACATGCTATACCATGAAATATTTTCATGATTTTTGACAACATGCTGTAGTATAACATTTTTTCAAGGATTTTGGACGACATGCTATACTATGACATTTTTTCAATGATTTTGGACGACATGCTATACTGTGACATTTTTTCATGATTTTTGACGACATGCTATACTATGACATTTTTTCAAGGACTTTTGATGACATGCTATACCCTGGAATTTTTTTAAATGATTTTTGACGACAGACTATACTATGACATTTTTCCATGATTTTGCACGACATACTAAGCTATGATATTTTTCCATTATATTGGACGACATGCTATACTATGACATTTCTTTCAAGGATTTTTGACGACATGCTATACTATGATGTTTTTTTCAATGATTTTGAAAGACACACTATACTATGACGTTCTTTCAATGATTTTTGACGAAATACTATACTATGAATTTTTTTCAATGATTTTGGACGACATACTATACTATGACGTTTTTTCAATGATTTTGACGACATGCTATACTATGACATTTACTGTGACTTTTTTTCATGATTTTTGATGACATACTTTACTAAAACCTCCTCAAATACAGAATGAAGTGATACTTATCTTCTACTGACTGTTAATATATCATCTGTTGTCACTATTTCAGAGAAAAATAATATCTTATGGCTGACAACTACAGTATTGCACCTTGATGGTTTCCTTACTCTTTGCTCTTGTGTTGTATTATTTTCTCATCTGTTTTTTTCTTATTCTTTTTTTGTTTTACACCTGTACTGTTCAATTCAACATTATCTGCTACTTCCTGGTGAGACCTTTCACACTTATCCTCTGACTCAGAAAATGAAACACTTCCTATTGCACATGACAACCTGTATTCAAAATGCATCAGTTCATATTAAAATGTTTAAGGTGAGCAGATTATTTGTTTCTTTAGGGACTGTACAAAAAATACTGGGGTAGAGAATTTTGGACGACATGCTATAGATATAGATAGATATATAGATATATATAGAGTTGAATCTTTCAAGCCAAAACCTTCCCTAGCATTATTCTATTTTCTCTCACCCTTTCCCTTCACATACCCTCTTCCTTTAGTTTGCAGAATGCAAGGCCAGCCCTGTCAACGCAAAACTATGTCAGTGACATGCTGCTACAGTGTTTATATGCACAACATACAGCACAATTTGTTGTTTTTAACTGTTATTGGTAACAATGGCTAACCTTGCTTGAACTGGTATTGCTAACATCTTGGTTTTCCATCTTATTGTACTGGAACACGATCAACTTGAGTAAAGCGTCATTTGTAGCTCCGACTTCCAACTTCTGAGGTAAATAGAATGCAGTATCATGCTAATTAGTTAGCATGCTAGGTGGGGAAACTGTGTCAGTTGTAAGACAGCTGTTTTGTTGGTGAACCTTGTGAATTATAATGGAGCCAAATTTTGTAACATAACCTTTGTTGCTGTTGTTCGCAGCTTCATAGGAGTAACGTTGGTGGCAAATTTTGGTATTTGCTAAGATAACTTATGCAATTCAAAATGACATTGAATTATGCTAATAATGTTAGCATGATGGCTTTGTAGGGAAGAAGTGTCTAGCAAATGCAGTTGTTTTGTCTTTGAACCCTGTGAGTTAACATGGTGCCAAATTTTGTACTTTTGTTAATGTTGTCGCTGTTAAGCCATGTTTTATGTGTGTTTTAGGTGTCTTAGTTGAATCCTAGCAACAGTCTGTGACTGAGTGAATGCTGCCAGGTGTTGACCTAGTCTTGTTTTTCTTGTTTTCCAGGTTGTCTTCTGTACTTAGCCTATTTCCTGCAGGTACAGTTGAGTATATCAACAAAAATCCAAAACATCAGAGGTGAATGTTAGGGTTGGTAAAAAAGGGCGTCTTTCTAGAACCGCAGTTTTGCTCCCGTGCACTCCTGCGGAGAGAAATCCCTGATTGAAAAGAGAGTCATTTCTACTCACAGACCAGAATTAAGGGAAGACGTGTAGTAATTAGAGAGCTCTTGTTTTGACCAGTGAGGGTAAAGTGACCTCTTCATCATCTCCTACTCTTTCGTTTCTTTGCAGCACCATACTGAATCGAGGTCTAATGCCCTGTTTGACTCACTCACTCCCTTCTCTCAGCCTTTCAAGTCCCACTCAGCCAACCCCTCATCATCTCTCAAAGACCCTGATGAGCCCTCTGTAGCTCTCTCACACACGCGCACACACACACACACACACACACACAAATATTCAATGCACAGCACGCAAACATGCAACCAGCTCAGTACGCTCTTACGGATTCACTTCACACATACGCACACACACACACAGGTCACAGCAGCTCCCCAGTGCCGCATCAGCACCATCTCTCTGTCTCCAATACACAGAGCAGATAAAAGTCCCAAGGCCATGCCACTAATTAACTACAGTGAGCTCCAAAGGGCCGCAGCGCCACGAGGGCTAAAGATCTCCTCTGTATTTCACATCCCACTGACAGGAGCCCGCCACCCTCCAGCCCGCAGACGCACATGACTGTTAATCACACGTGTTCAGAACAGCTTTGATCACCACAAAGTGAACGTTGGGACAATAAAAGAAAACAGCATTTTGCTCAAAAAGCCTGCCAGATTTTTGTTGATTTTCTTCTTCCCATAAACCTGTAGCTGGTAACTTTTACAAAAATAACTTGGTCATGTTTGCTGAAAATGTCACTATGGATAATATGTGGAAAAAAAAAAAATCATCTTCCTCTTCTTCCGAGTAGTGATTTAATGGCATTTGCAAGACTCCACTGAATTGTGAATGTAAACAACCAGAGCTACAGAGTCTCTAACACAACATGTCACTGCTTGTGACCTGCAGTCAAAACTGTCAAACTGTTTAAATATGAATCAGTATTCTGTTACTGCATTGTCGATTTCTCACCTCAAATGTTTTCAGAAACATATTTTAGTGTACTGTTTAGCTGTCAAATGAGAACGCTTGAAATGCTGTTTTATCTGGACTTAAAAGCAAAAAACATGTTACACCTGCACACAAACAAAAGTGAAAATGAAGTTGTGTTTTCACACTGAACATTAAAGGGTTACTCCAGTGATTTTTGCGCTTCCATATAGTTGAGGGATAGACAGATTACAGATCAAAATGAGAACATCTGAAGTCGAGATATCCTGACTCTTAGTCTCGGGTCAAATGCTCCTACATATCCCACAATGCAGCTTGATAGCATCTTATCGTTAGACCCACCCTGGACAGTAAAAGACCAGACAAGATCTTGCTGTGACACCACCAGACAAACACAGTGAGATGGATTTTGTGGTCACCATCTTATCATCTGTGCTGGTGTATCATATTGTTGGTAATGACAGTGACAGTGGGTCAGAAGTTGAAGCTATTGACATGCAGGTTTGAATCTTGTGTGTTTGACCAATCAGATCCTGTATTGGACATTACTGAGCAAAAAGCTGCACAAACCAAACACGCATGTTTCTGTACCCGTTTGTTTAACCAAGCCACTCTGCGTTTCAGGGAGAGCAAACGTTTCTCGTCGTGCCTCCGTCTCCCTCTCCCTGTGAAGTTGTATGATGTGAGAGGAGCAGTCAGGTTTGGGTGGATCCTGCTGCGACCGAGGAGCCTTTGATAGCAGGGGATGTGAAGGCTGACATTTGCACGGGCAGGGGGAGACGAAGGGGGGGGGGGATCAGGGAGAGAGGTGGGAGGCAAAGAGTGAGGAGGGCGCTGAGAGAATAGCAGGAGTGTTTTGTTCTACACCTGTTTGTTTCAAAGACGAGAGAGTACGTGGGCAAAAAAAGACGAGACAGTCACAGAGGAGGGCGTGCAAACAGTGCAGACAAAACACTGGCACAAACTAAATGCTCTGATCCACACACTGACTATCATTCAGAGTAATTACAGCCCCCCATTATGTGTTGTGACAATTTGTGGTGTGGCTGTGAGGGGGATGAACATAATAAACAACTTGACATAAACAGCTTCAGAACAACAAAACCTTTAAAACTATCCAGAGTTTAATCAATACCTCACAGAGTCTGCCTCAGCAACAAATGAAATTAAGCTTAATAAAGATTTATAGCATTGACAGATTTTAGAGATATAACTCACATTTGCACTAAACAATATTTAATTGATTATGTGTAATATGAAAGGTGTCCCTTTGTAGTGATGAACCCACAGCGAATTTTCACATAACTCTGCAGTTCTCCTTAGCTTCTTTGAGCATTTTAGCATCTTTCAGCTCGTTGTTTTGTTTTTATGACCTGCAGCTTTACTGTTTTAGTTGACTCTCACAGCTCTCATCAATCCTATTTCTAGAAGCAGGCAGCAGTTTTCAGCAGAGAACCTCTGATTAACCCATTATGGTTATGGTTATTATGGTAACCCTCAATGGTTAGATATGTATGTGGACATATGTACTTTATGTTCATTTTTTTTTCATTTTGGTGCAACTTTTCTGAAAGCTTATGGATACACACAAAATGGAGCCGTACCAACAGAGATCTTTGGGGCAGTGTGGTGTAGTAGCGTAGTTCAGCCGAGACACAACCAAAGGAGACGACAAAGACATAATATAAAATTACAGAACAGAATACAGTGAAAAGAATTCTCCATCTACATGCCCTGATGTATTTAATGGCTGCAAATCTCTGTTAAAAGGTACATCATTCCGACTTCCTCTACCATCACGTTGTCAAAATTTTGACTCTGGCCTCTAGTACCTCTTGGCTGTATCTATGCCATCATGAAGGATGCATTGAAGAATGAGGGCAGTGACTGTCACAACGTTTAAAATGAATGCATCTATTTTCAAAGGGGCAAGCTATGTCTCTCAGTGGTGCTGGAGACCAAATCAGAGCCAAAAGGAGAGAAAATACTGGACTTACATTTGCCAGGTGGCCAGAAACAAAACTGAAACAAACGTTTATGTTGCTAGGTGTCTGCTGGATGTGTAAATAGGCAACTGCTCACTAACCCTTGCTATATTAACTTTATGCAGTCATAAATGTTGTGTTTACAGCTTGCTGCACTGCCCCCGAGTGGCTAAAAACAGTTAATGCAGGCTTAACTTTAAAAACTTTGGAGGCACTAGTTACCTAAAATTGCACATGGGACGATAAGAAAATTTCATGTCACAACTATACTGGAGAAAATAATTGATATTCATAGTATTATCCCAGTGATCATCAACATATGTCCAAAACTCTTAAAATGGCACTGAAACGTACAGGAATCACTTAACCTTACATTTTGTTAAGAAAAAAACTTTTTTTTTATTTCATCACAAATGGGACACACATCTTTTTAAGTCAACATCCTTTTCAGTGGAAAAAAATGTCAGGCTTGTCAGCTATTTAAAATGGCATCATATCTTTATATAAGAAATATGCCAATGCATCCATCCATTTAAATTTGCTTATCCAGGGCTGGGTCACAGGGGCAGCAGGCCAAGCAAAGCACCTCAGACATCCCTCTCCTCAGCAACACTTTCCAGCTCCTCCTGGGGGACCCCAAGGCGTTCCCAGGCCAGATGAGATATGTAATCTCTCCGGCGTGTTCTGGATCTACCCCGGGGCCTCCTACCAGTGGGACATACCCGGAACACCTCTTATGGAAGGCACCCAGGAGGCATCCTGATCAGATGGTCGAACCACTGACCCCTTTCGATGCAAAGGAGTGGCGGCTCTAGTCCGAGCTCCTTACCCTATCTCTAAGGCTGGGCCCAGCCACCCCTTCAGTCACTACCCAGAACTCATGACCATAGGTGAGGGTTGGGACGTAGATGGACCGGTAAATCAAAAGCTTCCACACGTGTCATATGATAACAATATAACAACACAATGATGTGTTTACAGCCTGTTGCATTATCACGAAGGGGCCAAAAATCAGTTAATGCAGGCTTAACTTAATTCCACTTAAAGCTGTCCTCGGAGGCATTGTTCACTTCAAATATTTAACATAAAAACTAGACTTGGTAAAGTTCCTACAGTGCTGCTGTCTTTTTGTCATGTTGGAAAAACAAAAAGCACATTATATTTTATTGCTACTACCTACTGTTGTGGTTCTATGTTCATATGTTCTATGTTCATGTATTAAAATCAAAAAGAGAATTTTTCCAAAATATCTCACACTCTGCTCATTTGACGCATAAAGGTCAAAGCACCAAGATCTTCTTCATGTAAGTGTGCTGGTTTGCTGCTCTGTTGCCAAATGAAAGCTATTAAGTGATGCAAATACAGCATTAAAAGTTAAAAAAAATCAAACCCAATATAAACAACTGCATTTTATTCTGATCAACTTGACGTATTGACCTGGGTGGATCACACTGGCCTCTGGGAGGGTCAGCTACACTCATAGATGACTGATCATTATGTAAGTGAGGTCTTTTAACATAACCTTGGGACAGCTAAACTCTGTTAGGGAGAGTTATGCAATAGACCCATGTTGGCCTGGTTAAGGGGGTTTTGTTTGGATCTGTAGCAACACAGAGAAAAATGTTGGTTTACCTGTTCATTAAATGTGAAATATCGGAGTTATATGAAGCTGCAGAGGAGGTTTGTGTATGAAAAAAAAACATGTTGACTATGAACAATGACACATGAATGTCGAATTCAGCACAGTCGCCCTCTGTGTCAATTTCATTCTAGATCAGTGGATTTTCATTAGCGTACAAGAGGTGTCAGACAGTTTGACACGTAGCGTTGGGCCATTTTAGCAAAGCAGTGTCAAAATACAGATATTAGACGAGAGGTTTGATCAGAGACTTACACAACATAAAAAAATGAATAAGAAGAAGTATATGTGTGTTTATCTGCTGGTCAGTTCATCACAACAAATAGGTTAAGTAGTTCATGTTTCTGTGTCT
The DNA here is from genome assembly GCA_035609425.1 of Epinephelus awoara. Classification (NCBI taxonomy): domain Eukaryota; kingdom Metazoa; phylum Chordata; class Actinopteri; order Perciformes; family Serranidae; genus Epinephelus; species Epinephelus awoara. Next base: position 13,682,731 of record CM069313.1, read on the forward strand.
GTGTCATTGATCTGACACGGGATCAGCACATAATACTCAATGGACGTGATGAGAGCACAACATGAAAGTAGGTTCATCACAATGGAAGCATCAATTAATTGACCGCTTCAGCCCAAACAGCCCTGAGCTCTCAGTTTAATTGGAGGGAAGCATTAGTTCAGACGCTTGATAAGAGTGACAGAGCAGATCAGACCGATTGTACTGGGAATCGGTTACATTCATCAGAACAGTGGTGCTTCTGGGACGGTGGGTATAGGAACAGTAGAGAACGTCTTGTATTACTGTAAAGCATGGTTCACAAGGTCACCTGTCAAACTGAGGATTCTGTCGTCTTTGGATTATAAGTTGAACACACTCACACACATTCAGTGGTTGTACTGTATATTATCTGAGAGATGCTTCATATGATGCAGTCTGAAATCTGGAAGAACTATTTCATGCTGACGGATTGTTCTTGTGTTGTGTGTTTGTGTTATCGTAGTAGCAACAATTTAATATTCTCGTCAGTGGGACTAACAGGGCTATAACTAGGCTTAAATTATAGATTTAAACTGTAACCGACCCCACCAGCTGGAGAATGAAAGAATAAGCAACTAATCTAAAGTTAAGGCAAAAAAAAGAGTTTTGAAATTGGCAACGATATTAGACTGTCCAATGTCCATAAGGGAGGTTCTTCCAGAAGACAAGGCCCAGGCAGCTGACTTCTTAACATTAGAGACAGACAGGAGCCCTGTATTCTGAGAGCGGAGACCCCTGGTTGGATATAAGGTTAAAGGAGATTAGACCAGTAGGAAGGGGCATGGCCATGTACAATTTTGGAAAACATTAAAGCCACCTTAAAGTCTGATCTGATGTGGGTCAGGAACCAAGGGAGGGAAGCTGATGGGATATATGGTCAGATTTTCTAGTCAGGATTCTAGCTTTACTTTCCTGAGAGTCCTGGTCAAGATGGCGGCACAATCAGTTCTCAGTAAAATAAATAAATAAACGTCACATATAAAAAGACATGCTCTGAGCGCACCCTGGGGACATGTAAAAGAATATGATTTGAAGAACGAGTGCAATGGTTGCTGGTATAAAATGACAAAATGCTGCAGCCTTCAGAAACCATTTGAAGACTTTTAGTACAAGCACAAGGCATGTCTGACAACAAAGTGTTACAATAATCCAGTGTGAATGATACAGAGGTGTGAATTAGGGTGTCTGCATTGGCCATGCATACAGAATACCTGATTTAGCTATTGTTTTGAAATAATGTGATTTTGCTGATGTTAATGAGTTGATCAAAAGAAAGTGTTAAATCAGATATTACCCAAAGAATCTTAACTGTTTAACTTTGGTACTTTGATATCACACAGTTGTCTAGAGTTATTGCCTCTTGATCAAAAGTGTGTCAGCATTGCCAGATGAAACACTAGTGGCAATTTGAGACAGATTTTAAACAAAACACCAGGTCAGTCAGATTTATTTTGAACAGAAAACGAAAGCAAAAATGATTACTTTAACAGTCCTTCAGTCAGCTTTAATCAAACCAATTTATTGCCTCAGATACTATTACAGGCATTACAGAGGTTCCCAACTGATGGCTTCTGGTCCAAAAGTGGGTCCCAGGTCCGTTCTGAATGGGCCACAAGTGACTTGCAAACTTGTGAGGTTTGTAGAAAACACACTTCATTTTGAAGTACAATGAAATTCCGGCAAAAAAATAAGAGATAAGAAAGAAGGAAATCAAAGCAATGAAAATAAAACTAAATTATTTTACTAAATTAATTGAAATTATCCAAGTGAAAATATTTCACAGAAAGAGATATTTGATTCCTGATATGTGTAGCTTTTGATGGACATCATACAAAAGTTCCCTAGTCAGGAACCTCTCAGTTAATTTTCTTTTTCCAAGGGGCTTTATCAACACGTGACAGAGCGTTGAGTGACCAGTGACCAGGTCCATCCAGTGTAGACAGCCAATCACAGCACAATAGGTCAGGACTGGCAGCAATGGAAAAATGTAAACAGACTACAGCGTGCAGACAGAGATGAACTGGTATATTATTTAGCCAAATTTCGCCCAAAGTACGGCCAACATATCTTTCTTCTCAAGAAAAGCTTTAAGCGCAGTTGATTGATGTTCTTGTTGCGAAAATATACTTGCAGGTTTGTTCAATACTGACACAACGGCACTTCTCTTTACGGTCATCATCTTAAACACGCCCCATATTGGATTAACAGTGAGTGAGGTGGGACCAGGAGCATCTGACAGAGCAAATTAAACATGAGCTCACACATTAATCTGGTTCCCAGGCAAAAAGTTCCTCAACTCATCTGTTCAAAATGGTCGCTGCATGAATACGATCTAAAGCTATTGTGGTATCTAAAGCACTACTGTGACGCTCTGGGTCAGATGACCAGTTAGGGGCCCAGGGTCAAGAGGGTATTTATGGCCCAGGTCAAGGATTGGTGAAGTCCAACTACAGTGTCTCTCTGTCATCTGTTTATCTTTGTCTCACATTTCACAAAAACAACCAACTTATATAAGCAGGGTAGTTGGGGCTGTTATTCAGAGCAGTTCATATTGGCTTCGAACCCTCTCTCAGGCAATCTCAGGTGCTTGATTGATGCTGTACTTCTTGTAATAAACCTTTTCTGTATACAAGCAAGACGGTGTCAGCGGAGTTTCCTTCATCACCTTCACATCATCGCTATTTCATAAACAACACTATGATGATGGATAGAGTAAGACAGAGGCAGTGTAACAGTGATTGTTTCATGATTAGTGGAGGAAAGATGGCTCTTTAAAAAGACACAGTTCTGGGTGGAACTGGACTGGCGGACTGGGATCGATGAGGGGTAATAATGTTGTTACCATGCGGCCGATATAATTACATTCAACCCCAACATCCCTGAGAGACTCTGGATTAAGTGAGAAAAGTGGAGAAAGCAGAGCGGAGCTTGAGATGTAGACGAGACGAGGGGAAGGAGATACAGATGTAGGTATAAATAAAAACAAGGAGCAGCAGTGAGAGGGAGTGAGGGAGTGAGGGAGCGAGGGAGAGAGGGAGAAGACAAGAGCGGAGCCAGAAGAAAAGGGAGAGCCAGTGGAGACCCCAGAGAGGTGGAGAGAGGAGCTGCAGCATTGTGGTGTGTGTTGTTCAGTGTGATTAACTCCAGAGAAAGAAGCCTGCTGGAGGACTTACCGAAATAGCTGCTCCCTATTAAAATCAACTACTGTGACTGCCACTCACCTGGCTGCTGCTTAGCATTGCAAATGTACACAACAAGACGGTACATCACAGCGCCTATAGGAAGCCTGACGTGCAGTCAGGAAGAGTTTGTCCTTGTTCCAGTGAGGTGGTGGACACAAAGGGGAACATGTCTTTGATTTAAAGCTGGCATATGTAGAATTTTAACAGTGCTCTTTCATGAGATTTATCTTAAGTCATTAGTGTCTCTGCTGAGGAAAAAAAAGATTTCTGTTCAGCCTCTATTGTTGCGTTTTACATTGTGAATCAGATTTGGGGGAAGTCTGAGGGATTACTTTAGGCAGTTCTTCCAGATTTGGTTTGTAATGATGGAGGCAGGAGGCTGATGAAAAAAAATATTGAATAGAAAGTAAAAATACTTTTTATTAATGATCCTCTATCGTATAGTATAGCATAAGGAAACAGCATAGTTTGAGGGAATGTGGTCGTAAAGGCCAGATCTGTTGTTTTATGAAGACATAAATGATGACATAATGATGTATCTCCCCTCAATCTCTGACTGAACCAGCAAATCAATGGAGCAAAAGTTCTATTACTTCTCTATTAGTAATGCTGCTCACACCAAATTCCTATCCTACCTATGTTAAGGCTTGGACACTCTTTCCGCACTGAACTTCGGTCATGCAGATGTGCATGCGCTACTATTTGTAGTACAATTGACAGTCATCGTCACCCCGGGCAGTAAATAGAGGCCTGGGAGGTGAGCTTACCATCCTTCTTTTGCCAACATTGGGTGAAAGTGAAACTAAGAACATGCTGTTGGGTCTGAAGTGAATGTTTGTCAAATATCCAACTTAAAACTAACTTCATCGTGGTGGGGTCGCTGAATTGACAGCAGTGTTTGGGACTGGACTGGAGTTTGGAACCAAAGATTGGAGCAGATGCAGGTGCTCCAACTACACTGCGTCAGAAACAGTACGGCAGTCCAATTAGGGGTGGTCCACCAAGAGAAATTAGTGCAGAGAATTAAAAGCCCCTTATAACCTCGGCAGAGAGAATCCCTCCATTTTCTAAATATGCTTTTATTCTGAAAGATTTGTCAGAACTTGCTGTGGAAGATACAGTAGCTTGACAGTTTACATATGGCGCTTCAAATGTAGCTCCTGCCATCTGCTGACGCTTTTAGGTGACTACAACAACATGTGGGCTGACACATGAGCAGACAAAGTGACTCAAATAATAGTGAAAGTAATAAAAATAGGACAAGAATAACCCGATGACATCACACACGCCGTGAAAGACGACCGGGGATAATTGGTGAGTACCAGCGTGTAGCGTGTACCAGGCATAATGCAAGTCCTGAGTCTGAAATATGTCTGTCAGTGAGTCCTACTCCACCTATTTAGACTCCACCGTAGACGACGTAGCGAGCCACAAGCTCCGTGGCTTCTTTCAGACTGATATGTTTAACGTTATCTCCGTTATTAGAACCAAACGACAGCCGTTGCTGTTTCGGAGCTGAAGGACCAGCGTTCTAAAAGTAACAGAAGTAACTGATGTCTTGTTTGAAAATGTACTTAAGTTTTTGATTACTCAAACAGCAAACTAACGCGTTAGGTTACTCGTTACTGCAAAAAGTAATCAAAGTACAAAGTTACTTTGTAACGCGTTATACCCAACTCTGCCCCTCTTACACCTACAGTCCATATGGTTACAAAAAAAGCATCTGGTGGATGTCTGCACAGGGGTCCATGCAGACCCTCACAGATATGGGTGGATGACGACATTTACATCACACGGACCAAAGCGGGCCCTCACAGACACGTGGACATGGAAACTATAAATTGGCCCTCATGTCAGACCAGTTTGTTTTTGCCAGGATTTTTTCCAGAAGTGTGTGATTTCAATTTTGCGCTGTTGGAAGATATTTAGTGCGTCCGCTGACAGGAGTAGGACTTCAGACACATGTTTTTACACAGCTGTAGATGTTTACATTTTTCACATTTTATAAAATGCCTCACAGCAAGATGGTTCAGGGTTTGACCTTGCCAGCCAGCTGAGGTTTACATGTTCTCCTCATGTCGGCATGGACATGCAGGTTCGGTTAATTGCCAGTAGGTGTGGATGTGTGCATGAATGGTTGTCTGTATCTATGTTTAAGTCCTGTGATAGTCTGCTGACTTGCACAGGGTGTACCAAGCCTCTCGCCCAATGTCAGCTGGGGTAAGCTCCAGTCCCCCACGAATAGATGGAAATGCTTCCCATCCCCCATTTGCTGTCACAGTCACTCCTGCATGTGGGGGACATCGAGTGTTTCAATCAATATTGTGATTCTAATGTTGCTTGTAAAAACAACTGAGCACAGATAGAAGTCACCTACAAAGAAACTATCAGAATAACTCAACAGTTTTTTGTTTTTTTTCTAATAATGGCATGAAGACAAAAAATTGTTATAATTGTCCCCAGTCTCCTGTGTTACCAATGGCAGAGACACAACACATCAAATCCTGGAGAAATGCAGATGATAAAGAGCTGATATACACAAAGATGTCGGTTATGTGGGCACAATGCAGAACAAAAAAAAAGCTAAATGTAATGAGTGTGTTGAGGCAGCAGCAAGCGAGAAGAGAGAAACAGTATGTCTGCATTAGAGACAGCTGAATAACAATTGGATACAAAATAGGATGACAATATGATTTTTTCCTTAGCAACTACCATGGTTTTCCCAAATGACGTACAGATTTTAGGCTTTCTGTGATCTAAAGTGTCTTAAAAATAGTGCATATAGCTGCCAAAATTGGGGAAAAAATCTCTGCAACCCCTATAGGTTTGGTCCTGAATGTTAACAGCGTCTGGCTCCGCCCCTGTCAGGCACCGACATTTAGGTTAGAAAAGACAGGCTGTAATCCTTCCTTCTGTTCATATTGGCTGTGAAGAAATCCCCTCACTACATGATTCCAATATAAGAGATAGGGGACAAAATCCACAGTTCTGTGTAAAAATGAAATGTTGCCTTCAGCCGCAGCTCATACAAGGCTTCAACAGTCAGAGTTACACAAATCAAGGAAATATCTTTTAATGTTACTATCTTTTTAGTGCAAAAGTCCCTCTTTCTGTCTCCCCTGACAGTCTCCTCGCTGAGCCGTAGCGGGGGGATGGTAACACATGGAGGGAATTTCTCACTGAGAAAAATGCTTTTGAAGATATCCATTTTATTTTAACTAACTCGGCCTGCTGAGGCCTCATAGTGACTCTGGCTGAACTTCAGAAAGCATTTGGATTTTGAACTTTGGATTTTGCTTACAGGTCTTGGGGAGTACTACTGCTGCACGTGTGAAAAAAGCTGAATAAAAACTTTTGTGGCTTGAGAGGCAGCTGTGTGGAGCTGAAGAGTATGTGTTTGACCTCCGTAGCCTCTTCTCTGTTTTGAAGCTAGCTGCTGACCACATTGAGAATGCCCGGCTACAACTGAATCTAACACGAAATTTCTACTGCTGAACATTTGACTGTTCGTATTATTCAAACACATTCCCCCCTTAAGGAAAAGCGTTTTCTAACATTGTTAGGTAAGTTAGGTTTAGTTAAGTAAAGCAACATCAGTTAGGTTCAGGAAAGGAAGCATAGTTGGTCATCGCATGACATACATTACATAAGGTTACATGCTTAACATAAAGTTAGGCTAGCTTTAGGAAAAGAAACATGGTGAGAACGCAGCTTAAAATAACTCAGAGTTCACATGGTTTCACACAGGACACAAGCAGTGGTCTACTGAATGAAAGTCCCACGCTTGTTTGACACATGTTACCATATTCCATACGGGACGGAAGTTAAATATGTTAAATAAGTTAAACTATGTATATAAGTTAAAATAACTCAATGTTGTTATGGCATTTCGGTTTAGGGAAGTAAAATAACATAGGTTAGACTCGGGAAAGGAATCATGGTTGGACAGCATCAAGATACGTGTATTAAGCAAAGTTACGTACTTAACATAACGTTACGTAGGTTATGTTTAGGTAAAGAATAATGGTTGGATGTTGTCATGTCATGTACTTAATATGAATTTACATAGGTTAGATTTAGAAAAAAAAGATGGTGACGACATACCTTCAAATAACTCAGAAGCACATGGTTTCACATGGGACACAAACAGTGGTCCACTGGGTGAAAGTCCTACGCTTGTTTGACATATGTTACCATGTAACATGCGTAAAGTTACGTAGGTTATGTGTAGGTAAAACATGGAATGTGAAAATTGTATGTCTGTATTGTCTCTGTGCTGTCCACTGTTCATCTGTGTTTTAGGTTTCTCCTTTGTATTTTAGATTGCGGTCTGTGTCTATTGTGAATTATATGTTGGGGCTATAGATGGAAAGTAGCAGTTATACCTAATCTGGTGCAACCATCTCCTCATTTCTTGTAAATGATTAATGCTATTGCACACTGTCCCTTGATAAATTAAATAAACTACACTAAAACGTGACATAAGTTAAATATGTAAAGTAAGTTAAATTACATATTTTAGTTAAAATAACTCAAAGTTGCTACGTCAGTTAGGTTTAGGAAGGTAAAGTAACGTAGGTTAGGTTCAGGAACGAATCATGGTGGGCAACATCACATTATATACATTACACAAGGTTACGTACATAACGAAAAAGTTACGTTGGTTATGTTTAGGAAAAGAAACACAGTTTGGTGTCGTCATCTTACATACTCAACGTGAAGTTTTGTAGGTTATGTTTAGGAATCATAGGGACGACGTACCTTTTGAATAATTCAAAGTTCACTTGGTGTCACACGGGACACAAACAGTGGTCTCATGGGTGAAAGTCCTGTGTTTGTTTGACCTATCCATCCACCCTGACCTTCTCCCTGTACTGACTTTGTCACTCTTAATACATTACCGTACTTCCTCTTTTGTTCCTGCCATAATCGCCATGGCCACTAGAGGCCGCTGCCTAACAGTAAATGTAAATACGGGTAATAAACTTGTCCAAATGACCTATGGCATCATGTTTTTCTTCCAAAATAAGGCCAGGATAGAAATCTAATCACTTACAATTACCTGCTTTCTTGGGTGCATGTAAACTTACTGCATTAAATACTGATAATGTCATGCTCACACACAACGCACACACATACCGCGTGAGAACATTTCTGCACAGGTTATGTTTTCAGAGTTTTAAACAGAAGCTGCAAATCTCTGGAGTTTCTGAAGGCTTTAAGGTTCCTGCTTCTTCACTTTTTCACTCCTCATCACAATGTGCTCCGTCACAGATATCAAAGCTTTGCACTCATCCGCTAAGCCATGCCTCATTCTTCTGTTATATTTTCTCTCATGCACAGTATTTCAACGTCCTCCCACGAGTGGCATTCAGTCGCGGCTGCGTGTTTGTGTTCCTTTTTACCTCTATCGTTGTGAGGACAAGATTTAATTGAAGACTGTCCGATGGGTGCACGTGGTGTAGATGAGGCCCCCTCCTGATATTCCCATTAAATTTTCCCTTTAACATTTTACACTCTGAATAACATTGTCACATGTAAATTATGCATGTGTTTTCTTCTTATCCGAGATGATTTTTATATGACCGCACCATCACATCAAACTTGACCGTCTAACACACTCTGGCCTGTCTGTGCTGCCTGATGACGAAATGTTTTTCTGCTCTGACAAAGACAAGCCCTGTGATTGGCTGATGTGATGAGGAGCATTGACACCGTGACCTTTCACAGCTACAGGTCAGAAAAGTCTCTGGCTGAGTAGAAATCAATGGCTTGACTTCATCAATGGATTTTATGTCTCATGTTGTAAGGCTGACTTATTCAACTTATTTCCCCTCTGACATTCAAGATTAAACTTTTGTTGATCCACTTGGGGAAACTCTGCGGCTTGAGCAGCATCTAATTTATTCATCTCTGTCTTACACACATACGCACACACATACACACTAGAGACCTCCAGCTCAATTACATCACTGAATATGCGTACTATGTATGGTGCGATGTGTGTGTTTGTTAACAATGTATTTCCTGCAGAACTGTAAAGCAGCTGAAATGCAGTTAACACCCAGCTTTCACAATAGCTCCATACACATCTAGCACCTGCAGACGAATCCTCCCAGCCCATTAAAATGTATTTTTATGACTTTTCTTTACTCCTTGCTGTTTTTTCCTCTTGTGCATGTGCTTCTAAAATTAATCAGATGAACAGAATCTGAGGGAAATCACTGGCATAAAGTAAACAACTCACTGACTGACTGCAAGTAGACATAGCTTTGTTTTCTTTGACTAAAAAGTAACGATAGCTGTGATATACTGGAAATACTATATATCATACACCGCATCGTATCCATAATGTTACGTTTTTCATGGTTCAGAGAGTGGTGCTGCTGCCAAGATGAGTTAATTAAGCTTTGTTACATAAAACAAGATCAGGAAGAAGCATGGCTCATTAACATTACCGTCACCACATTCACTTCATAATCTTGTTAGACTTTACTGTCGTCTTCCAAAATGTGACTTAGTGCAGTAAATCAGCCAGCCAGTGTGTTTGGCCAGCAGCCTGCACTCAGTGAGCCCTCTGAATTTTTGGGCTATTTCCATTATTGCTGAATCTTTTCTAGAGAGAATCATGATGCATCGTATAATATATTATTTTACCACCAGTAGATCAGAATTTGTTTCAACATTTGTGGGGGACACATAATAAGCATCTAGTGAATTTTAAGGCACCAATGTACCAATAACACACGACAGTGTACTTCCAGCTATAACAATGCATGGTTGCTTTACCTTATTTCCGTTTTATGGCAGATTGCGACCATCTACTTTACTGGAGGCACTGTTGCATCTATGAGTTGTGTTCTAGCAGTTTCTTTCATGTTTTTATAAAGGGGGACCAATGAGCATGTTCCAAATATTGAGGGGGATATGTCCCCTGCATCCCCTTCATAATCTATGTCTACATGTGGCCTGGCTGTAACGTCAGGTGGTCAGTCCTTTGGTCCAGTACTGTGGTCCAGGCTGAAATATCTCAACAAGTATTGGATGGAATGTCATGAAACTTTTTACGTCCGTGTCTCTCATTAGCATAGTAATGTTTGCGGCGAACTCAAAGCTTGTCTTGTTAACATGAAATACATGGTTGTCGGTTAAAATTTAAATAAGTCCGTAAAAGTATGTATTCACAGTAGCAAAAACATCGAAATATGTGGTATGGACGTGGTGTGACGTAAGATACAATGTAAAGCAGAGTCCTGCACTGGTTGGATTTTCAAGACCTGTCCCGAACTGGCACCATGATGTGCAATAATGCCACCATCCTGCCACCCACGCATACAACCGATTCTGACCAGTTCCATGACCCAACCTGACCCACCAATGCAAGATCTGCTGCCTGACCCGAAACCACAAATCATATAACCATGTGGTTTTCAAAAAATTCAGTTAAGCAGCACATTTAAAGTGATCATTTTGGGACATTTCATACATGTGAAATTAAGATCATATATTTTAAAATAGTGGTAATTCAGGAAAAACAATTCAAATACATTATTTCCGTTATTTCATAATATTGAGCAGCACATCTCCACAGTTATCATATCTGTTAGTAAGACACCTGATTGAAGAGGTGCTCATATTCCAGCTGGTGCAGAAGACAGCCAACTCACAAAGTTAGCAGTCAGAGGACTCAAACATTTATTTGTAATTATTCTCCTTTTATTTTAATATGTTTATTCATGCAACTTTTTCATGCAACAAGTTTGTCCTGTTTTTTCCACTCAGAAAATACCACCCAGGAACCACCCTTATTAATTGCAGATCACCCACCAGGTGCCCAACCTGATGCAGGACTCTGATGTAAAGCTTTTAATTTGAATTGTGCAAGAACCGCCCAAAAATGCACTTATCATTCACAGTCAATGATATGGGGTGTTGTTATGCACATCCATTGTGTTATATTTAAATTTATGGTGATAAAAGGAACTGATATGTAGATTTATGTTGATATAGTAGGTTTATGTCTGGTGCTGTGCGCTGGTCATTGTGACTGTGGCCTTGTAGGACATTATTATATTCAATCCTTGTTCAAAGTGGCAGGTAACCTTAAGATATTACCTGCCGAAATTAATTTTCTACTTACATTTGGCAGGTCTTGTTTTCATATTCTGTTTATAATACTCATAAGACTATAGTTACATCATTAAAAGTTTTGGCTTCTATATTAAAATGACATAAAATGCATGTAGCACCTGTAAAGTCACAGTACACATACAGTAAATGGCTACTCAGGAAGTCATGAGTATCTTCTATGGTGTCGCCTATATTTTGGGCAGAAACACACTACAGCTGTGAGGGAGGTGAGAGAAACAGGGTGGGGAGCCACAAAGACTGTGGGGAAATGAGATTCATTACAATTCTCCCTAGAAACGATGCCAGTAATGAACGAGGCAGCGTCAGGGCTGATTTGTATCTGTTGAGGAGAGTCGGGGCTGGGGGCCGAGGCCCTTCAAATTGCTAATCAAAGCCGGCCGTGAAGACTGACAGCTATTCTCACTGGGTGTCTGCACAGAGCTCATTCACTTCTATAAGTCGCTGTGTGTGGAGTTGTAATAGGCCCAAATGAAGCTGGATATTTGCATCCTTTGATTTGGTAAAGGTCACTGCTGACAGGGAGGTCCAGAGGGGACTGAGCAGACGCACACACTCGCACACACAGTGTCCTGATTGGAGACAATACTGTTACTGTTTGCTTCCCCTGTCTAGTGTCTAAATCATCCAACCTGAGACACTTCATTGCTTTTATACTCTTTGTGCCTTTCGGTTTCTAAATAGCATACAATAACAGTGTTTGTGTGCGTCAGGGGATGTTGTGGGTGGTAGTCTTGCTCTATGATTCAGGCCCTCTGGGCTCTGCTGCCCTCTTTGTCTTTGCTTTTCTAATTGGCTGACTGAGTGCAGCCAAACAGGCAGAGGAACATCACTAATCATTCACCTAACCGACTCTAATAATTCTGCTATCCCTCTCTGTCACTGTGTCTCAGTCGACACCTTTTTCTCTTCTGTCTTTCAAGACATGTTGGGATGCTATGGTAGCGATGTTGGGAGGCCAGGCTTCTATGTCATCTAACCTCTGCATCACTGAAAAATATCACGACTAGTGGAAATCCTGAGAGGCTTTAAATTAGACTTTGTTGTTCAATTTTGGCTCTACTCATGAATTGCACTGAGGTTATGAATTGAGTAGTGCAAGTCGGATTGGTATCAGCTGTTTCATCCATGCTTCATATCCACTGGCTCAATGACCAACTGTGTGGCTACTAGCCGACAGTTCTCCATGTATTCTTTACATAGTGAGAACCCCAGTACTCAATCGGACTTGGGGTCAACAAACCTCAGTGTCGTGGCTCAAACATTAAAACCATTCTTCTTTAAAAAATAAAGATATGAGCTCATTCCAGTCTTTGGAATCAGGATACAGTTTACATGCACCAGCCTTTACTTCAATACCAGGGTAAATGCACTCAGCGAAAACAATCAATGTCGCAGTTGTTATATGGATTGTGTGCAGCTGTTTGCCTTGTTGTGCCTGGTATTACCCAACAAGTGAGAGACATATGAGCCAGTCAGGGATCAATATGGAGTTGGGTTAACCTCAACTTAAAGGTCATTGTGGACCAATTAATGTCTGATGATCGGGTAATAAAACTATACGTGTCATACGATATGCTGATGATGAAGCCAAATACCTGTATAAGTCTACCGCTGCAGTCCTTCAAACATTTTCACTTATAGTTGCCTCAGTTGGATGTTTGAGCTTCACTGTGCAGAATATTAGTGCAGAGTTGGAAACTTTCTCTTTGTTTTCACCATAAATCTTGATTTAAAATGTGTGTATGAGCATGATTTGTAACAACTCACCTAGTTTGGAAGCTAATCCTGTGTGATGTGGAAACTTAAAACCACCAGTTCACATAAGCGCACTTAGAATTGACTTTTTAGTGAAGTAGGAGAAATCTTGTGTTGAGTAGTTAAACAAAATTTGAACAATATTTACATATTCATTGATTCTGGATTTTTAAATGAAATCACGGGAGTAGATAAATGAAGTCATAGGAGTAGATGTGATTTGAATATTTTTTTTCTAAAAAGGTATTTTAGCAAAATAAATGAGCAGTGTGGAGGATTTAATGGTATCTAGCAATGAGAAGAGCAGACTGCAACCAGCTCCAACTTCTCCCGTGTGCCAAGTGTTAACTTCCTGTTAGGATTCCCTCAGTGTTGATTGTTCAGGAGGTTTTTACTGGTAGCCAAATTATCTGCAGAGGTCTCCTCCTCTCCAAATAAAACCAGATTATTAATAACAGTAACAACATCCATCTATCCATTTTCATCTATTTATGCTGGGTTTTCTTTCTTGCAATTTATAAGACTAGCGTGATTTTAACATGAAATCTTGCCTTGTTGGCGAATTTTGTTTTATAATATCCTAATTTTCAGGGATTCCTACAATGACCACCTTTTTCATTTTCATGCACAATGAGCAAAACATAAAAGCAACGTGCCCCCTCAGCCTCCCTCATTAAAGCAGCAGCCAACACATGACCTTATATGTTCTCTGCTGCTGTTGATGCATGAGGGAACAGACAGCGACAGAGGGAGTTTTAAATTATTCTCCAGGCAAACAAAATGGAGCCGAACCAAACATTTCCCAATGTCGCATCTCATATCAACAAATCAAAGCCCACCACCCGAAGGAGTGCTGTGAAGTCAGCAACATTTACTCTGGTCAAAACATGTGGAGCGCTAAATGTCTTTGACTCTAAACATTGTGTCAGCCCGTCAGATTCTCTGCTGCGCTGTGGTGTGTATATGGAGTCAAACGGGTTCAGTCCTGCAGCATCGGAAACATCAGACTCACTCATTAGCTTTGTGCTGTGAACTCGCAACGTGGGCTGTCAGGGTGAACACAAACACGCACACGTACACACACACATAGACTGTGTGAGCAGATAAGAGAGGGAGGGTTGACAGCTGACGCCTCAGAATCAAGCCTTTACTGTATGCAAGAGAGATAAGAAAATAAACCCCACACACACAAACATCCCAATACTGCAGCGTCACCACAACACTGCAAGTCATAGTGTTTCAGAGCTGGAAGAAGTTCTCAGGTCTTACAGCTACTTAAAGGTGCAGTGTGTAGGATTCATGACCACGTATCTGCAGTAATGGTATATGATATTCATAACTATGTTTTATTTACTTTGTAATATCCTTAAAGTAAGAGTCATTGTGTTTTCATTAACGTAGAATGAGCCATTTAATATCTACAAATGGAGCGGGTCCTCTTTCCAGGAGTCTACCATGTCGTTTCTACAGTAGCCCAAAACAGCCAAACTAAACACTGGCTCTAGATTAGGCCAATCACTTTCTTGCATCAGGCACCGTAGTTCTCCTACACGCTTGGCACACAGCACATGGTTGCAATCTGCAACCTTATGCTGCGTTCGTTTTGTAATCGGAGGTCGGAAGTGGGAATGATGTCGCCTCCGAGTTGACAACAGTTTTTGCATTCTAGTTGATAACGGTGGACAAGTCGGAAAAAAACATGGACGCCCGCAAGAAAGCCTTTGTTGCCCTTGCACTTTCGGAGTATAGACAGCTTCAAAACCATCATGCACTCCAACTGATGAAAGCCGCAGATGAGGCTGACCTAATGTAAAACAAATAAGATACAAATAAAAAGTACTTTAGCAGAGTGTTTACGCGCTATGAATGTGACCGGCAGCCATCTTGAATTCGTAAGTCAGGGTTGATGCGGTTGCTCCGAGTTTCTGAGTTGGAAATCTGATCTCAGGGTGCATTCGAGTTTTAACCTCTGACTGGGAACTGGGAATTTCTGACCTCCGAGTACAAAACGAACGCACCATCACTGCTAGATGCCACTAAATCCTACACACTGGACCTTTAAGTAAAAGTAGTAATATTAATAGTGTGGAAATATTCTGTTACAAGTAAAAGTCCTGCATTCAAATTTCTACTGAAGTAAAAGAACAGAAGTATCAGCATCAAAAATAAAACTAAAGCAGCTGTATGCGACATTCGAAGCATATCTACGATTCAGAGTCAGAGCCTGGATTGTCATGGAAGCTAACAGCCCTAAAGTGCTGACAGACCTAACTTTTTTTTTTTTGTTTATTTTGTTTTTTTAAATTTTCTATTTCACAGTAATATCTAGTTCCTAAAACGTTGAGGTAGAGGGTACTTGCTATAGCTCTGGTTGAGAGTAAGGGGCTGTCAGCAAATAGTTTGTTGGGCACAGGGAAACAGAGCTCTGTGTGGGTACATGACCACTTACATGTCGTGACCGCCACAGACGGCCCGCCTCTCATATTATCCAATTGGACAATGGGAAAAAAGATGACGAAAAAAGAGATGACTGAGGGCGCGTTTTCTCTCTGAGTTGAAGTTTTTTCAACCCAAGGAGTTCAGAGCGCTCTGGTAAAAAACGCCAGGTGCCTAGAGCGCAGAAACGCGATACAAAAACAGCGAGCAAAAAGCTTATTTAAAAAAAATAAGTTTTTATCACTTCATTGTTAAAGCTGGTAAATATGGAACTATGTATATACTGCTGGGTAAGTTGTTAATTTCTTACATGGGATCAACAAGGTTTTATTTTACATTTATAAGATTACATCATAATTTCTTTGATGATTATTTTTGGTATTATTTTACCCAAAAGCTCTGAAATGTAGCGGAGTAGTAAAGATTAAAGCAGCATAAAATAGAAATACTACAGTAATATTTCTAAGTAAGTATTTCAAAATGTACTTCTATACAGTTCTTGAATAAATGTAAATAGATACCTTCCACCGCTGCATTTCATGTTAGTTTCTGTATGTGTGTTTGCAGGTGAATATGAAGATGACAAGACACACATACACACAGACACACACACACTCACTGAACCCTCCTCACAAGGTGATTTTAATTTGTAATTACCTTTTCCAGCTCCCTGGAGTATAAACTCTTTATATTAGAATGTGGTCCATTGAGACCTGAACTAATGAGAGCATACACATGCATACACACACACACCCTGCACCCTGAGAAAAACACAGACTCCCGTGCACACTCGTGACCATATAAATGCAGATAAAGCATTGCCTGAATTAACGTATGTAATTGGTATTCATTAAAAGGCACTTGCATGAGCAAAGGCTTGATCAAACGGAGTCTGTCAGAATATCATCATTGGAATTCTGGTTTTACAGAGCAGTGAAATGAGTCCTCTGATGTTTGGTTGCACACAATACTCAGTAATATATTGCAATATATTTCTATATAACACAAATAGATCAATAAATGTGGCTTTGGAGACAATGATTTATGTCCGTAAGAAGCTTCTGTGTTTCTACATTTCAACACAGTCCGAGTTTGGGTGGTCAGAAGAGGGAATGGATAGAGTGAAATATCACCTCCAAACTTATAAGGCCAAACAAGTGCAAAGGTTACCAGCTGCATGCCATCAAGGCTGCAGATCATCTCCACTGTGGCCTCATTCGTTTAAAGTCATTGTCATTTATAGATCCCCATCATTCGATACACTTTAAAACCATGCAAATGTATCACCCAGGACAGTCACACAAGCCCTCAGTGTATATACTGAATACATTAATCCACACACACAGGCACGCATGCAGAGCTCCTGTCATGATGCAGTTGAATGACATTATGCGTCTATAAGCAGAGATCGATGGGCTGATGTTTGTGATCCATCGGCTTCCTGTTTGAAGTGTACAGCCAGTCTGTTTGTCCCGGAGGAGCTGACCTTATAATCGCCTGACCCAAAGCCCTGCATCCTGTCAGACCAGCTGAGAGGTACATCTGTCAGGAGACACGAATGGAAGTGTGTGTGTGTAAAGTATGTTATATGCTGGTAACAACACTGACACTGCACTAATTAGACCTATAGTATGTTGCTGATAAATTCATCAAATCTGACTCTTCAATTTTAGGTTGCTAAGGATTAGCTGCATATACAGGATTCTAGAAACATTAAATAGATATTCATATGACAGCCTGCAGGAACACTGATGAATAGGGAGCAAAATGAGAAAAGAGAGAACATCTAAAGGTGCTAATAATTGCTTAATTGTTTTGTGGAATTGAAGCCAAAAGGTCTTCCTTAATAAAGGATTGGTATGCAATATTCAGAGTATTAAATTCCAGGATTTAGGGGGATGTAATGGCAGAAACTAAATATATTATAATCAGTATATTTTCTCTAGTGTATAATCACCTGAAAAAAAAGAATCAGTGTGTTTTCGTGACATTAGAATGAGCTACGGAGATTGCCATGTTGCACTGCCATGTTTCTACAGTAGCCCACAACGGACAAACCAAAGATTGGCTCTAAATAGTTCTATTTTTTTTGTTTTGCTTTTCTGTTTTTTGCGTTTTTTGCATCAGTGTAGTTAGAAGCCCCTCTGCGATGAGCAGTGTCAGGAAAACATTGATTTTTATACTGTAAAACTGATTTATTTAGTGTTTTAAAGGGTTTAAATCACTGGGTCATTCTGTTTTGGAGAGGAGGAGACATCTGCAGGGAATTTGGCTCCTGGTAAAAACCTCTTAAGCATCTGTATCTTAAGTTAACAGAGAAAAAAGGTGAGCACACATTAACAGGTGCTAGGCTAACGGCATGTCTCCAACATGTCAAACAGTGTCAAAGAAACATTGATCTTTAACGTGAAACTGCTTTATTCAGTGATTTTACCAGTTTAAATCACCTGCTCAGTTTGTTCTGGAGAGGAGGAGACCTCTCGGATAATCTGGCTAACGGTAAAAACCTCCTGAATGTCTAGATCAGGAATAAGGTAAGCACACATTCATGTATGCAACGTGCCAAACAGCATGGGAGAAACATTAATTTGTAACGTGAAAATGCTTTATTCAGTGTTTTTATTGATTTTTAAAGGAACAGTGTGTAAGATTTAGGGAGCTTTAGCAACATCTAGCAGTGAGGATTGCAGATTGCAACCAGCTTCCCAGTTCCCCCTGGTTAACACAATTAGCTCTGTCAACACTGCTTAGCGCTGTTTATGAAGTTAGCACCATTGGCTGCTAGCTGACAACTTAGCCACTGCCATGTTGAGAACTATGTCCAGACAACTCATACACTCTGAATTTCAGATAGAACCCCTTTTAAACATTTAAAAGTTCAAGATTTTTCATGAAAAAACATGACAATTTGAATTCTTGAACTTGAGTGTATGCAATCCTCAAATACAAAACATGTATAGTAGCCCACTGCAGAGTTTTCCAAAGTATTTTATTTCACAGTTGTAGAGCCACAGTGCAGCAATTGAACAGTCGATTTGTTACAAGCAGGACCTTTTTCATTTAAACTGGCCCAAATAGATCAGTTTATGGTGCAGGACGCTGGCTAACGCTTTGCATAACCTTTGATCTTTACGCTGTGCTCATGCACACACACACTGAGACTCTGGCGTGTTAGTCACCTGTAAATGTCGAGATGCACAATCACTCATGCAGTGACAAAGAAATGCCAGGAACAACGACTGCCTGAGACGGTCACAGACAGGTACTCACACAGACTGTGCTTTGACCTGTGGCTGAAACAGAACAATAGAGGCACTCTGAGCCTTTGATATGTGCAGACAAACACAGCACTGACTGATGTGAGGTTAGATGCAGCTGGGCACTATTGTTTGGAAGTGCCCTACTCTTTTCTAACAGTATTAACATTATATTAATAAAGAGCTTTATTTTATCTCTAAAACTCTTTGGTTATTTGCCAGCTAAAAAACAAGACCACGAGCTGCTTTATGAGGCTGTAGCACTGTCGCCTCACAGCAAGAGGGTTCTGTGCTCAAACACACTGAATGGCTTTGCCGACTTTGCAGTTACAGAGGCTTTTATGGTACAAAAGTGGACGTGGTTTCATTTAAATTAGGTTGGAAAAAGGATAGACACATCCAGGCTGTACCCCACCTCCCGACCGATGTCAGCTGTGATCAGTTCCAGCCTCTCATGACCCTGTATGGTTACAAATGTTTGACCAGTCAAACACATGCCGGAGCTATTCCACTGGCATGCTAATAAATTCTGAAATGACAGAACATATTCAAGCTTTTGTTTTTACAATGTTTACACATACTAGTTTAAATAAAAAAAATATCCAAGAGGTAGAACTGCTCCAGAGTCATATCATTTTTAAGGAAGCTCTTCAAATTACTTTTGTAGCTAAATTTGGCAAACTGGGATTTCCCAAATGTACTGGATGAGGTAATTTTTTTTCTTTTTGTAATGTAGCCCTGTAGCGTGAATTTATCTACTGATTGTAAAGTTTAAAGGTCATCCCACCATCCCACCTCCTCCCTTTTATTTCCCAGGATCCCCTGAGAAGAGCAGCATCAAAGCCTCGCCTGGATCAACTCATTAAAGGGCTTCCCTCTGATCACAGCCCTGCACGACTCCTCAGCTTCAAGTACTCACTCTCTTAGGCGCACACACTGAAAACACCCTCATACACACACATACTGTGCGACCCAGCATTCAACAGTGCTAATTTAGAATCGGCAAATTTAAGTAAGACATATCCTCTACAATTTTTTTTTTTTTAATAGAAGCATGCTGTATGCTGCCTGCCTGCTGTACCCCTGTTTTACATCTCTTCAACCCTCATGTCTGAATTCATGAGACATAAAGGTATGAAAATGTAGTTATCTGTATCGTCCCCTCTACATGAGGACTTGCACTTGCAAGACAAAAAAATAATGATTCAGTGTCTAGGAATATTTTGAAAATGTTTTAAGAGATCTATCAATCTATACACCCAAAAGTACTAATAAAAGTTACATTTTTGACCTTGGAAACAATAGTTTGATATATTTTCTAGCTTTTTCTGTAATGATAAACTCCATGACAATGGACCAAACACTGTCTGCTGAGGAAGACCTGCTTTATCCATTTCGACTTCAATTAGTGATTTACTACAACTCCCAGAATGCCTTTGGTCACTGATATTCTTTAAGGTTGGTAGGGTAATACTTACTAATAATTAAATTGGTTTTAAGTTGGGTTGTTTGGTAACCAAAATCCAAATCCTTCCAAACATTTCACGTCATCTCAACATACAGCAGCATAAGAACATTTAGTTGTAAAGTATGTTGTTCAAACGACATGAAATTCTACCATTGTCAGAGATTTTAAACACTGTCAACCCAATTTTCATTCTAACCAAAATGTAACATCCAACATAATAGTCCAATGAATTTCTAATGTAAAATTTGAAGTCCAGTGCCAGCTGGGTACTGGTAAAACAAATAAGTGTGCTAGTGAAAAGCACAACAAGAGCAAGAGAAGAAGATTTTCTAGTAGCAAATATTACGAAGTTATGTGTGATCATTCAAAAGCACACAATAACATGCTGAAAAGCTGCATTGCCTCCTCTACAGTGTTTTTCTCTCCATGTGATTTGGGTGAAGTTGGGGCTCTAGAAAGACGCACTTTGATTTTTATAGTTTGACACCTGGCATTTACTGACGTTTGAGATCACTGAAACTTTCTCTGCCATCAAACTATGGATCTGCTGGAAATATTGTGATGTCACACCGTCTCCGCTTGTCCAGGAATGAAAAAAGTTTAACAAAAAGGACAGTAAAATGCAAAGCACATCACTGATGTGAGCATGTGTTTTAGGATAAAGATTTTCCCATTAACACGTATCAGTGGAAGCACACAAAGCCAAAGTATGAATATTCATAAACACTGTGAAGTCATCAAATGAAATATTCAACACATTCGGGATATTCAAAGTGTCTCCTAATGAAGGGGGCAACATTGCTCGAGTAAATCAGGGACCTGCAGGCACTTTGTGAATCTAGTTCAAGATGAACATTAATTCAACAGGATTATTTAGAATTCATGTAGTGACAACAGCCCCTCTGCGTTTAAACCGTACCCACACACACACACACACACAACCATCATCCTCATTTTCCTGTTTCTATTAAACGCTACACAAAAACCCACCACGCTTCTCATTTAGGCACCCTGACCTCCATTTCCCTGAAGGTGCTAAGCTGGTGAAGACAGAAATGCAACAGCAACATTTTCATTGGAGGCAACTTATCTGTTCTGCATTCACCATTTTAAAAAGTGAGAAAGCAATTTGTGCATGTAAACTATAAACATTGCCAGAGTTATTGTTCACATACACAAATCAAGACGGTGTTGTACACAAAACGTATAGTGAACAAAAAGAAGTCCGCCTATTGCGGACAATTTATTTTCTGAGGTTATTCGGTCACACAGACCTGCGTCAGGTCAGGAGACATGCCGCACACACAGAAAAAATGCCTCTCATAAAGGGAGGTGGGGTCATAAATTATCTATAAGAACACCTGACGTGAAGACAACATACACTCACACCTGTCTTACACAAAAATGCTGCAGAGCATTGGGTAAAAATATGCACTCTTCCAAATGCTTCCTACACAGGTTATCCAAACTCTACAACAAGGACTAAATAATTAACTATCAAAGCTTAAGTTTGGGAAAAAACACATTCTTTATTAAAGGGGCACTCCACTGATTTTACACATGAAGTTCAGTTTGCTCGTCACAAGCACCACTACTCAGAAAATTATCCTGATTTGTTACAGACAGCATTACAAACAGGGGGTGTGGAGTTTAAATGACACAAGCATTGATCAGGCAGGCAGGGTCTAAAGAAAGTCACTATCCAGTTGCATTCTGAGAAATGTAGGAACTAGTGTTTCAAGTCTCCAAAGTTAAAGCTGAGGTAGGAAATGTTCTGTTAAAAAGGCAAAAAGGGGCCAGAATTTGAAAATACACACTCAAACTGCAGCTCATCCCCTCCCCTCGCTGTCCTAAACACTCCCACCAGGAGCACGGGCATAAGCACAGGTTTCATACAGTAAACTGTACAAGTATTATCCTCATCCTATATAATACAGTGGCAATTCAATGAGATTAACCATCCTGTTTTCTTTGCAAATTTGTGGACCCTTTGAGATGACACACTGTGATTTGAGGCTCTAGCCAACGTTAGCTACGTAAACATGAAATTGTTGTGTTTTGTGTAATGTCTTGCCAGACTCTCTTTTTGATAAGTCTGTTTTATTTTCTTGGGTTGCTTTGCTGTGTAGGCAGTTATTGCCAGTGCTGCAGTAGCAATTTTCATGCATGATTTTCCGCCATTTAATTAGGCTTTCACCATCTGAAGAAATGTGCGTGCACATCTTCATTTGTAGAACTGAAAATAGGACTGCATTCTCTCTCTAATGACCTGTGATTGGCCAGACTCTCCTGTGACAGACTAGATTTTCTAAAGCCTGAAAATAGAGCCAAGAAGAGGTGCAGAACTTTATTTTTCTCTCAGATCACTTGCGTTACAATAGAAAAATTACTATGAAATTTTGCCTTATGACTCCAATAAAAACACAGTGGTGCTTTGAGCTCAATAGTAATGTCAGCAATTATAGCATGTTATTATTCAGCAGGTAAAATGTTTGCCATAATCCCCATATTATATTAGCATGTTAGCATACTAACATTTGCAAATTAGCACTGAACACAACGTGGCTAAGGCTGATGAGACATGTCATTAGTTTTGTAGTTATTTGGTGATAAACCTTAACAATCCATTCAAGGCATTTTACACAAAATAATAATTGTCTCAACAAATGTGGAGGCACTACAGGGAAAGTCAGGGGATCATCAAAGGTATTAGGGTACAATGAGTAGGAATCATATACTACCGTTTTGACGTCTGGAACCTCCTGTCTACAACGGGCTGAGACACTTGAGACACTTTTGTAAGACATACAAAAGCTTCAAAATTCGCATGTTGGGTATTTACTGATGCATTTTCGTCGTAGAACAACCATTAAAGTTTCTTAAGCTTGTGTTAACCATAGACCTTATTTCAGGCATTAACCAAAAACCCAAAATACTTAGTCATTTCCAGGTTCTAGGACTCATTTCTGGAGAACTCAACAGCGTGGTTTAACACTAACAAAGAAGCATATCAAACATGAGGTAGAGTAGCATGTCCAGAAAAGACATGTGATGTCCAACCATCATGAATATCACTGTTCATTGTCAACTAGGAAGGTCACAAGAACATCAGGGAGATTGACAGCATATCTCATCATAACAAGACCTTCATATTCCATACTTGCATGTAAACTTTGACCTCGACCTCAGGCAGTAAACACAGAAGTAGTTGTGTGATTGATTCATGAAGTGTCTACCTTATACCTACCCATTCAAATAAGATGTAACCACTGTTGCTACAGGAAAGGCATTCATTTATTAGTTTTTCTTATAAGTATAAGGGGACAGAGAGTCTGCTAACAGCACTGTCAGTTAAGCACACAGCTTCAACATGTCTTCACCAAACCTAATGGAAACACATACTGTAGACTAAGCCATGCATAGCTATGGTGCATACTGTAGGATTCCTATTTTTACACACGTGAAATGTTTATTCTGTGGATGACGGAAATTCGCAAATGCGCAAAGGACCTAAATAACTTATTGTCGCTGCCTTCAGCTGGAAACAGCTTCCTGTTTTAATAACGGTCCAATCAATACTCACTGCTCACTCTTACATAATGTACATCTGTGTGGTTACACTGTATGTACACTGACTTTCACATCATAGAGTCATCAGTCATCATAGAGAGTCTTATCAGCATAAAATGTTGCAAATAAATAAATAAAATCTTTCATGTCATGTGCTTTTTTCTTCATCACCCCCTCCCCACGTCAACCAATCCCTCCCTTCTTTCTGATCATTCCTCCACCCTGTACCTGTCGCCCTACATCCTCATCCCCAAACTCTCTCCCTCCCTCCCACTTCTCCCTCTGAACCTATCTCTCCCTCTCCGTCTCTCCTCTCTCATCTTTGGTCCTCAGCCAATCGTTTCTCCTCCACTGTTCCACCTCTCCCTCCCCCACTTCCTTCCTTCCTTTCTTTCCTCCTTTCTTTCTCTTCTCGTCAGGCCTCCTCCCCACTGCCCTACATTTAGTCTCTTCTTTTCATTCTCTCTATTACACTTTTCCCTCGCCCTGTCTTTCTCCTTCTCACTGATATCCAGCACGCAATAGAGCGAGAATCAGAGGAAAGTGGAGGAAGCGTTGAGTTTGCTCCGGAATGACAAGACATAAAGGAGGGGATTTTGGGAGAGGCGATTAGCGGAAAGCAAAACAAAAAGCCCCTTGTCAATCTGGCTTATAATTCCATTAAAAATTGTACATGTGGTAGTTTACTTTGAGAAAAGCTCTTATAATTGGCCTCAGCAGTGGCATCTGTTTGTGTGTATGTGTGTGCGTGCGTATCTGTGGAAAACTGAAATACAGTTTGTGCAAAAATGAGCAGGTGTTTATCCGCACTTTTTTGTCATGCATGTGTGTGTGTCCATGGGTTGCAGTCGTCAGCAGTGTGTGCCAGTCTCCTGGTTTTGGCATCTGCTGCGCAGGTTGGGATTTAAACAAAAGAAGAGGCGAAGCTGGAGTTGGACCCTGCTGACTCCTGAATCTTTCTGATGCAAACACACACACACGTAAACGTGCACATACTCGACATAGAAAACTACAAACAAGTGTGTTATCTATGCCCAAGGCGTGAGGGGAGGGCGGGCAAGACACGCTAAGAGACGAGAAAAGAAAGGATGGCAAAGTGGGAGATGAAGGATTGGGAGGTGGGGGGGAGATCAGTGGAGAAGAGGGGTGTGTGTGTGTGTGTGTGCGTGTGTGTGTGTGTGTGTGTGTGTGTGTGTATGTGTGTGATGATGCTCGTACTTACGTGTGTGTGTGTTTGTGTGTGTGTGTGTGTGGTAAAGGGGATGCAGGAAACAGACGAGGATGGGGAGCGCAATAAGTAGATGATGAGCAGGAGTGACCGCAGCAGATGTTGACTGTCCTCCGTATGCCACGCAAACCCTTTCGATGTTCAGTAACATACACACACACACATACACACACACACACACACACAGGGACGGACACAGACAAAGAGACAAAAAAAAGGATAAAAAGTGACACTAATCACTCAGTCACAGTCCACATTTCGGCTTTTCCCCTCCTCTTTTTATTTTTTTCCCTGATCTCCTCCCTCCTCTCTCCTCCCAGGCTTTTTTCCTCTGGGGATGATGGGAGATGCAGCTGGATATAACCCCCACAGCCCCCCCCTACACACACACACACACACACACACACACATGCACACACACTCGCTCCCTTACTCTCCTCTCTCCCTCTCTCTGCCTATCTGGCACTGAGGAGAGGTAAACAGAGGAGGAGATCTCATTTGGTTCCTGAACTGTTGCAGCGCTCAGTGTAGCCACACACACACTCTCATTCAGTTTCTCTCTCTCTCTCTCTCTCACACACACACACACACATGCACACACACAACCCAGCACACAGGGGTCTTGGCAGCAGAAGATCTTAACAGTTCTGGACCAGTCTGGACTCGCGCCTGCCAGCACAGACTCAACAGTGCTTAAAAAAGAAGAAGAGAAGAGGAAGAAGAGGTGATAAAGGAGTAAAAAGGAGGATAAGAGGAGCGTGTCGTTTTGTGTTTGTTGCACACCCTGGATCGAGCCCCCAGCTGATGATGGAGAACACATGAGGAAGAGAGAGAGATCTGCGGGGACACTCGGGGGAAAAAATGCTGCTGAGTAAAGTTTGTGGATATTTCTAGAGGGAATTTTTAGCCCTTGAACTTTGGGGAAGAATCGCAGAGGACAGTCGGCTGTGTGCAGATTGTAAAGAGAGAAAGGTGAGAGCGCTTTCTGGGATATTCTGCACTAAATTCTATTCAATGAGATTTATTGCCATTTGTTTCATGGCACTATTTCAAAAGAAAAAAAATGGGATTGTAATCTGTTATTTTGAAGGTAAGAGCATGTTGTGCTTTTTTTATGCATACTTTTCCATGATTGTTTTGTATCTAATCCAGCAACTGTCTTATTAAAAAGCAAATAATATGCTTCACCATTCATCTGAGTTCCTGTTTTTAACCTAAAAAGTTGCTTTATTATTATTATTATTATGTCTCATTGTACGGTAGCTGTCTCCAATAGTTATTCTGACTGACCTGTTTACAGCACCCTCTACCCTCTTTTCATTATTGATTCCATAAGCTTGTGAGATCAATAGATACATCATGAGTTTAATCACTCGGGCTAAAATCAATTTTCTCTGAGTTTTTACAGGAACATGCTGCAAAATCTGTTTGTTTTTGAGTATTAGTGCGTTCTTATATGAGGCATCAGAACAACGTCACATCTCCAAAACTCAGACACTTGAAGAATGTTTAACATATTATCATGAATTAGCTTCTGCAAGGTGTAAATGAGTTTGACATAGTCAAAACAATGCATGTGAAAGTCTCTTTTCTTTTTTTACACCTGTTTCCAAACTTCTGTTTCCTGTCTAAAGCCTGCAGGTGGGACGTTGGACAGAAGGGCTCTCCCTGCAGTATGGCGGCCACCAACCCTTCCTCCTGCCACCTTCTCTTCTTCCTCCTCTCCTTCCTTACAACTCAAACTGCCCTCACCCAGGAACCATCTGTCACCACAGTGACGATAACCGAAGGTGATGCGTTCATCGCCCCCACCACGCTGGCCAACCAGACGACTCCCAGCTACGTGGAGACCACTCAGAACACTCCTATAGAGACAGGGCTGTCCACTCCCACCAGTGGCGGAGACGCCGACGATGAGGATGTCCCTCCCTCCGGTGGGACACGTTGCCAGGGTTACTACGACGTCATGGGCCAATGGGACCCGCCGTTCAACTGCAACGCCGGTGTCTTTCTGTACTGCTGCGGTACCTGCTTTTACCGCTTCTGCTGCCAGTTCCGCCAGCAGCGGCTGGACCAGAGCATCTGCTCCAACTACGACACGCCCATCTGGGCCAACACCGGCAAGCCCGTGGCCACCATCACCGAGGGCCAGGATGACCAGGACCGGGACCGCACACACCTCATCGTCTACATCATCTGCGGTGTGGTGGCCATCATGGTGCTGGTGGGCATCTTCACCAAACTGGGTCTGGAGAAAAGCCGCGGAGGAAGTGGAGGAGGAGGGGGAGGAGCAGGGGCGGGGCACGCTGACCTCAATTCCAGGTGAGGAGGGTGTGTAAGTGTGTGTGTGTATGTGGACTGTGTCAACGACATTTTACATAGAGAATAGATTTAAGCAAAGAGGTGTGTGTGTGTGTGTGTGTGTGTTTTCAGGCTGTTCTCATGCACTGTTCGTGTGTATACCTACGAAAAGTAAAGAACTCATATATAATAAATATTTGCGATCCTGTGACCAATGCGCTGTCAGAAGTAGATATTAATAAATAATAGAGGCAGAAGTAGATAAAGTCAAAAAGTCCATGTTAAGAGGTTGGTTACGGTCAAACAAACACAGGACTATCACCCAGGAGACTAGTGTTTGTGTCCTGTGTGAAACCTAGTGAACTTTGTCGTATGTCATCACCGTGTTTCGGTTCTTAAACCTAACTATGTAAATTTATGTTAAGTACATAATGTGATGATGCCCAACCATGAATCTTTTCCTAAACATAAACTATGTAACTTTAAATTAAGTAATGAACTTTGTATTATGTACATAATGTGATGACGCCCAACCGTGATTCCTTCCCCGAACCTAACCTACGTTACTTTATTTCCCTAAACCTATCTGACCTGACTTTACTTGCCTAAACCTAACCTACGTAACTTCATATTAAGTACATAACTTTACGTTAAGTATGTAACGTGATGTCGCAGCCATGATTCCTTCCTCAAACCTAACCTACGTAACTTTACATTAATTACGTAACATGATGACACCATTCACGAGGCGTTAATTCATTAAATATTATACCAACTGTTGTATGTGCATTTTTGTAGGATATCATACGAACCACTGTATGAGGATACGTCGGTGTGTGTGTGTGTGTGTGTGTGTACATGTGTTTGTGAATGCATGTGTGTGTATCTGCATGCATGTGTTTTGTGATGCATTGCAGTCTTGTTGGAAAGTTGGAAATTCTGACCACATCTCAGCAGAAAAGAGACCAAAAAAATTGGATTACAGAGTAGAGCATTTTCAAGATGCAGCTTCAGGTTTCATCAACATATTTACACACAACCTGCCAGCTGGGAATTTACAACTTCCAACTTTGTATCTGTAGGCCTACTAACAAGTGTGCATGTGTGTGTGTTTGCTTGCACGTGGACAAATCAATCTTTTGGCCTTTTCTAACAACACAACTTTCACCAGCTCGTCCCAACCTCACTGTTTAGAGCAGACGCTTTATCCTGGAGGTGTAACTAGCATGTTTGTTGACTTTAATATTGACGTGAAGTTCAAATAGCAGAAAGACGGAACAACACAGAGTAAAAGAGAGATAGAGGACCAAATAATTGAGAAAAGCTTTTATGAGCCATGTAACCATCTGAGTCTCATATGTCTATACATCCCACCCTTATTTTGCTTTTGCTCATGATTTTTTTTAATATGTTTCTAATTTTGCATTTGTCTTTGTTTTTATTTTCTTTGTACCTTTCTTTCTTTCTCCTTTTTTTTCTCCATTATCTTTTTCATATGCTTGTATGTATTTCACCCCCTGTGTACCATTTGCTTTGCTTGTAAGCATAACTTATATTTGAAATAAACAAAAAAACTGAAAAAAAAAGAAAAATCGACTAATTTTTGCTGCAGTAAGTGTTATGTGTTAAGTAGTAAAAAAAAAAAAAAAAAAAATGCACTTTTAAAGAACGTCTTTGTGATTGCGTGCAAAAACTTTGCTTCACATTTGCAAGATTTTCCAAAGAGCACAGGACACTTCTTACACTTTTAGATTGAAAAGTAAATAATTAATGGGCTGAACTGTCATTCAAACAGATTACTTCCCGCTGAAATGAACACACAACCTTATGTAATGACAACATTTAGCATTTCCAGTTTGGTATTTCCATCTAATACCCATGCAAGCATGCACACACACACACGTGTAAACACATATGCCTGCTGCACTCGGGCTAAATACGTGGTCCAGGGTTCAATCTTTTCGCCTCAGGAAATCATTATAGAAAACAGCGCACAGCATGGGCTCAAATTTTCCCCGCTTTCATCCCAAACTATCTAACCCTCGCTAGCTGCCTCTCCTCATTCTCATCTCTATCTAGAGCTAATTCTTCTTATCTCTCCGGGCTTCTTGTTTCTGATCTTGCTTTCTTCCACGAATCTCAATTTCATCACATTTGTTCCTCTCAGCCTGAGTTTCTTTGTCACAAATTACACCGGTAACGTATTTCAAAGATAGTCCACTTCACTGGCCTTCCTTCACATCTCCTCCGTCCCTCGTTCTCCAGCTTTTCTTATCTTGCTGTCCTCCTCTTTCTTTTCACCCCCTTTCTTTCTCCTCTGGGGTCCAAAGAGCTGAGGCAGGGGCCACTTTCAATCACTTACAAATACTCACTCCTTTGTTTTCTCCATCTCTTCCTTCATTTCACCCCCAAGCCCTCCCCCTTCTCTCTTCTCCTCTCCACTCCTCTCCTGTCAGTGTCACACCTACCTCTCCTCTGCTTTCACTGAATCTTTAGTGGTTTCTTTCTGCATTTTAATTGAGAAAGTGGACACACAGACAGCCACCAAACCTCCAATCGACCAGCAGCCCTGCTTGTGCGTCTCCCATTAACCTTAGCCGCAGAACTCATTCGGCGGATAACACACAGCCAGGATTAAAATTTCCTGCAGGGTAGCACCTCACTGAAATAGAAACACTCCGGCTGCATAAACACCCTCCCTCCGTGAGCCCATCTCGACAGATTACTGCTCCTCCTTGCGATTAAACAAATTTCACTAAGATTACAGCTTTACCGTTTCTGGACTGCTCTGCCTGCATGCTCGTTTAGTTATTAGCCCGCTGACATAAATCCCTGGTCCTAAAGTGTACGTGCAACTAAGACCTCATGTAACTGCAGGCACTTCATGAGGTGAAATGCATAACTGTGTACATACACCCACCCACTTTAGAGTCAGGAGCACAAAAGGGAACTTCTGCGCTCTGCCATGCACCTGCTCTTTTTTTTTTTTTACTTCTTTTTCTTTCCTTCTCGCCGTCTTCCTCTTCGTCTCAACATCCTGCGAGCAGAGGATGATTAACACCCTGAAATCCCACCAGTTCTCCCGAATCAGCTTTGAAAGTTGAAATCCAAAGTGATCCTCCTCCCAGATTACCCTCCTCTCTCACATACACACACACACACACTCACCTCCTGATACACGAACCCGACCAAACCAGGTTCAGTGTGTTTTGCATGTCGCACTTATCCTCAGCCAACAAAAGGGAACGGAGAGCGCCGCCTTAGGTCATACGTGTCACGTCTAATGAAAGGCCTCAACCAGAGTGGGGCTGGCTTTACACCCAGAGAGTAAACAAACACTGATGACCTTCATGATGTACGCACACACATGCATACACACACACACACACATGCACTCACAGTGATTTATAGTTCAATTAACAACAAGAATGATAGTGCAGGCATTTAGGTTGCATGAGCACGGTTCAGATCACCACAGTGAGGGGTCAGGATAGCCAGGAGGGGAGATGCAATACAATGTCCACCTTCCACGAGTGCGAGAGGCCGAGGACCAACATGGTGGGAGCAGAGGTCACATGGTTTAAACAGAGTGTGTGTGTGTGTGTGTGTGTGTGTGTGTGTGTGTGTGTGTGTGTGTGTGTGTGTGTGTGTGTGTGTGTGTGTGTGTGTGTGTGCAAATGTGGGTGAGTGAGTGCATTCATGTGAGAGTGTGTGTTCATGTATGCGTCTGGCCATTTGTGAACCTTGGCACTCCAGATGCTATCAAGAGGGGGAAAAACTTGTATCTCCAATATAATATAGAACATATATAGATGAATATAATCAAATATTTAATAAAATTCAGCAACTTTTCATGGCCATGAAATCTCTTCAAACACTCTCAATATAATATCCAAAAATATTCTCCTTAAACTGAAAACCGAAAATAATGTTTTTCTAGAGATAGGAGATTTTCATCCAGCATCCACACCATGTACAGTAAATGTTTGTTTGGCTGTGAATGTAGTTTGTCTCCAGTGTTCGTGTGTGTGTGTGTGTTAGTGTTTGCACTGCAGTGGACTTTTTAGCCATCATGTTACGTAACAAAGGACAGTGTCACTTAAAGGGTTTGACTGCGCTGCCCTGATTTAAGGCAGACAGATAGGCAATACTCAATACAGCATGAGCAAACATATGGGCTGCAGCCGCACGCAACAAATGGGATCACTTTTCCATTTCACCCCTCTCTCTTTCTCTGTGACACACACATTACAACAACAACAACAGGATATGGTGTCATGGATTTTATTTTAAGAACATTTTCATTTGCAATTGATGCAATTTAAGGGACAGCTCTGGCGGATATTGGTGCAATTTTATTGAGCTATAGAATCATATATTGCACTGCACATACCATCGGTTAAAGAGTACATTCACACATACTACACCTTCACACAATATGTTGGTTCTGTTTTTAATGAGACATGCTTTATAAAGGTTTCTGAAAGTTGTAATTAATCCTTTATCAGTTTTTAATAGATGTCTTATAAATGAGTAATAAGCATTAATAAGAAGAGCTTTTGGATATAGGAGATCCCTTTTGCTGGTGTACATCCAGTAAAACATTGTCTTCTGACTGCTCTTAATCTCTCTTGATGGCTTATTAGAGAGTGCGGAACTCGTGACACTTTCTAATGACTTACATTCATAACTGCAGACAACTTGTTGGAAAGCGATTAAGTCGCTGATAAGGGGTCGCAAGTTTTTCTGTTTCAAAAAAGACATCAGATCTGCAGTTATAGACGTTGGTCCCATTACCACAATCTGCAGGGGGCTGCAATAAAAGGGGCTCATGTTAATAACTTCCTATAAATGGATTTTGTCGGGATGGTCTGAACAATTCCTGCATGATAAATTAAAGAGCAAGACAAAGACGACAACAAAGCCAATTGTGCTAGAAGATGATGGGAGGAATTTTTCAGAACCTGGCAAACTTAAAACTCTAATTTTCAATGGCTTACTAATCATTCATTAGCCATTAATAAAGCCACTTATTACAGATTAACTTATAAAGCTTAATAAAGTATGTCTTACTACAAAGTGATACCCAAATTAATTGATTCTCTTTCAGAATAAGATAGAGAGAAAGCATTGTTATGTGAAGTTTCATTCACTTAGATACATACTGGCACTTGATGCTTATTTTCAAATTACAAGTTCATCTTCTGATTGTATAAAATGGTCAGGAAGTTTTTCCAAAAAAAAGTAGTCCCATAAGGTGGATGCAGAGATATCAAATCAGTATAAATCCTGTTTTTAGGGGCTAAATTGCAACATTATCCTACTCTAAAGAGTCTTTGAGCATTGTTGTGGCCAAGTAGACTATAGGTAACAAAAGTTACTGTAAAACTTCAATTAATGTTTGATCAATGTTCATTAATGTGCACTGTCCCTATCCAAATAAAGTAAAAAAAAAAAAAAAAAAGTAATACCCCGGGATATAATTTGCTGATATCACCGAAACCAACAGGCCTATATTTGGGACAGGTGTCTGTATGAGGCAGGCCTTTAATTCCTTTCACACAAAACTCTTGCTCAGTGATTATGGGAAATATAGTCTAATTGTGTATTCAAACCAATATGAAAAAATGAGGCTTCAGATAACATATCAATTATGAATCACTCATTTTATCTAGCTCTGACAGACAGCACATCAGAGGGAGAGAAAGGGTTATGATATTTGTTTTACAGCACCCTAGGATTGGGGCACCCAACATACCGACACAACCCCACTTCATCCTGTTAATGTAATATTCACAACTTGGATTAATTTTTATGAAAGACCCTTTTGATTATTTTGATCTGAGGACCCGTAAGGACTAAAGGAATATAAATAACTTACAGCGTAATCAAGGACTGGACACATAATTCGACTTTACGACCGCTTCAGAAGTAGAGGGTCACCTTTTTTTATTCGTCTCTCTTATTTATTATGCCGGTAAATCTGTGAGCATTATTCTTGACGCTCATGGTTTTAGTAAAATGAACTGAATGATTGAATCATGGAGAATCTAACCAACCATCTTCATACTGACAAAAGTTTAAACATTTGTGTGTACACAATCTAAACAGTTAACAAATATTAGCTGAAGTTAGTAGCCAACAACCTGGTTTCATAGAGACAGGTAGGCAGAAAAGGTACTGGGTGTTTAATTGGGACTAGGCTTTTAACTGAAGTTTAACGGTGTGTTTGGTCTGTCCACTCTGGGCTACTGTAGAAGCAACATGGCTGACTCTGAGGAAGAGGACCCACTCTGTATGTACCTATAAATGGCTGATTCTGAGGTAACGAAAACATAAATATATATTCCCCCAAATCCTACACCTTTAATTGATAAGTAAATTAATTCTCCAGATTTTTTTCCTACATATCTTAATTCATAAATCTGAAATCTTGTTTATGTCTGCTACCTTTATAGCCTTACATGCTCACTAATATGCAGTATGCATGCTGGAACATACACGCATAGACACACGCATTGACAAATTCGTGAGTTCACACATCTGTGGTGCTATGCTGTTTCTCCACCTCTCTGTTGTTGCTAGTTTCACTGTGACTTCCTCAGGTTTTTGGAGAGAGGGAAAAAAGACACTCCAGGCAGGAAGCAAATCACACCAGCCTTAAGTACCTGCCATGTGAGAAAATACGGAGTGAAAAAATGCAGAAGTTTCCTCAAAGTTTCCTCCTTCTCTGCTCCACTTTTTCAGCTCCCCTCAATCTTGCCTTCTGATCACCTCCAGGGTTGAGCTGTCACTCTCTATCACCTCTCACCTGTCACCACTGTGTGTGTGAGCATGTCTGCATGCATGTATGCTTGCAAGTAAATGTGTTAAAGCACACGTATGCGCCTGCGTCACCACTTGCCGTAATTCCTCCCAAAGTGAAAGGACATATAAGTTGACAGCTTCCTGGCTGTATCAGATGTGACAATTCTCACCCTCCAGCTGCTTTACCTTCCTCCCTCCCTCCTCCTCTACTTGCTCCTCCTCAGTCCTGCTGGGCTTTGTTGGGCCCACGCGCACTTAAATGTGGGTCAGCGCCCACTGACTCAAGGGTTTGGCTATGTGCTGTTTCTGTTTGTCTTTGTATTTGGTCTGTTTGTCAGGGTGAAGCAAAATGGTTGACATCTGAACAGTTGAAAGATTGGCAGCTTTTTATCTGTCAGACCTTGAAGACGTCATTTCCATTTTTAAGACTGTATAAAATAGCTGATTCCAAGATGAACATTTTGTCTGTCACAGTCAAACCTGTATCAGTCGAAAGTGAAGTTCATACGACCAGGAGACACACAGTGAGTTGGCCCCTGTAGCTCCATTTCATCCTTCTTCCAAACTTCTAATGGGCCATCTGTCTACAGCTTCAAATAGGCATGAAAACCAGCTATAAACAACCCGGATAACTATGTAAGCTACTTGGAAACTTTTAATTTAGCACAAAACTGCATTTCTTCCATTTTCAAGGTGGCTGAATAAAGAAAATCATTTGGCAGCCTCTGTGCCAGAGGGAAAGGCTACAAGTTAGCTCGTTAGCAAAAAAACCCAAACCACTCAGATGGTGTCTGCATCACACAGCTGAATAACACCTCAGAAAACTATATAGTAAACTTGAGAACTAAGGCATCACCAAGTTTCGGTTATTTTTAAAACTTGGGACGCCATTAACACCTGTTACATACATTGTCTTTTTTCAAAATACACTTCCATTTTCACAGGAAGTGTACAGTTTGCAGTATCAGTGGTTGACTCCTCCTACCCACCCTACTTGGATACTTTTTTTTTTTTTAGCTTATTAGCATAAAACAAAACCATGCATATGCTAACTGCACCAAACAACTGAAATTATTCAGCTAACCTACAAGACAATATACCCAGGCCTCTGACTAACTGATAAATTACCGTAGAATCATATTTGATTCATTTTCTAGGTGGCAGAAAAAATATTAAAGGTCCAGTTTTTGTAGGATTTAGTGGCATCTAGTGGTGAGGCTGCAGAACTGAAACTTCTCCCAAGTGTGTAGGGGAACTTTGGCTGCTGACATAATACACAAATGGCTCCATCTAAAGCCAGTGTTTGGTTTGTCTGTTCTGAAATACTGTACAGCAACATGGCGGAGTCTGCCATCAGGAAGTTTTTCCAAAAAAGTAGTCCCATAAGGTGGATCCAAAGATTTAAAGTGAATGAAAAATACAACCTGTTTTGGGAAACTGCAACATTATCCTCTGGTGAGTCTTCAAGTATTGTTGAGCTGTTGTGGCCAAAATAAAATCTATAAATAGGAGGTCAAACTTGCTTATGTAATAATGTGATCCATATGGTTCCCACTTATCACGTATACTGTAGTAGACTACAGATAAGGAAGGTCACATGCACATGGAAAACTTCATGCAGCAACTAATCAACAAAGTAAAATCTACAAAAGTGTTAAAGGTCTAGTGTGTAGTACTTAGCGGCATCTAGTGGTGAAGTTGCAGATTGCAACCAACTGAAACTTCTCAGCATGTGGGAGAACTACGGAGGTAGATCCAAAACGTGAATGGTCCTATCTAGTGCCAGTGTTTGGTTTATCCGGTGGAAACAACATGGCAGATTCAATGGAAGAGGATCTGCTCCGTATGTAGATATAAATAGCTCACTCTAGGGTAACAAAAACGCAAAGATACTTAGTTTCAGGTGATTATACGCTAAAGAAAAGACCTTAAAATGACATATAGCAACCTTTGTGTTTAAGGGAAAGGCTACATGAGACGAGACGAAATGAGACAAGACAAGACGAGGCGAGATGAACCTTTTTTGATCTCCAGTTAAATTTGGTGTTGCAGCAGCACAAAGACAACAAGAGGTTAATAGAGAAGTGGGAAAAATAGATATACTGTATACAAGTAGCCTAAGAACAGTAGTGAAAATATAAACTATGGGCTCCGAGAGCAATTCAAGACAAAGTTAAAGGGCAAACTGACCAGGCATGAGTTTTACATGTTTGCTCTTTTAGCATTAAAAGCTACCACCACTCACATTCTGTCTGCATAACAGCTGCACAATAACCCACATACTGTATGTGGGCTATTTGGAAACTGAAAAAAAAAAAATCACCATATGTGTCACCATTAATCCTGTTTGTCATGCACATTATAATCACAGCTCTCTACATGTCTATGAAATGAGCAGTCAGATGTTAATGTAGGTGTAAATGCCTCATCGCCTCCATGTATTTTGGGGTGGTTTAATGACAGAAACATAAAACTACATATGTGTGGAGGCTTGTGTGTGTGCGTGTGCTGTGTTTAAGATGCAAGTCGTCATCTTCTCTTTATCAGTAATCGTCAGTGACAGCGAAACTGGCTTTAACTGTACCTTTGATGAAAAGAGGGAGAGATGAGTGACAAGAGAGCAGTGACAGCAGAGGGGGAATAAAGGGATTGTGACACGGCGATATCTGCCACAGTCATTTTACTTTTTGAGAGGATTATCGAAAAGTTTTGTTTTTATAGATAAATTGCGTGAAGGATGATGTCTAGAAACTGAAGCATGGTTTTGGCCAGAAGAGCCCAGTGGAGGGACATCAGTGATCTATCTCCATGTGTGTGTTTACGAGTGTGTCTCTGTGTGACAGATAGTAGTAGTATCTGTCACTAAAAATAGGGACTGTTATCTGTCAGTGTGTCAGTGTGTGTTTATTATTGAAGCTCCACAAGCTTCTTTGTCGTATGATGGCTATTTTCATACCAAAAAAAATAAAAGACTAGGCCTACAATCTTCTTCTTCTAACTGCTTCATCCTCTTGAGGGTCGCGGGGGGGCTGGAGCCTATCCCAGCTGACACCCTGGACAGGTCGCCAGACTATCGCAGGGCTGACACATAGAGACAAACAACCATTCACGCTCACATTCACACCTATGGACAATTTAGAGTTATCAGTTAACCTAGTCCCCAAATTGCATGTCTTTGGACTGTGGGAGGAAGCCGGAGTACCTGGAGAGAACCCACGCTGACACGGGGAGAACATGCAAACTCGGCACAGAAGGGCTCCCACACCCGGGATCGAACTGGCAACCCTCTTGCTGTGAGGTGACAGTGCTAACCACCACACCACCATGCCACCCGACTAGGCCTACAAGCAATTTTTTATTTAACTGGAGCACCAGAGATAAAATGGAATATTTGTAGAACTGCATCCACATGTGCAATAACAGGGTCAATACTGCGTGCATTAATGCATGAACAGGACAGGATGTACAGGAAATATGTACTGTATGTTCTAAATGCACGTATTCAGGATATTTAACATTAGAGTAATCAATGGAGTCGCTCTGCACAGAGAGAGGATTTCCCTGTTTGAAGAGCTACTGTAATATTAGTTTTAACTAATCATTAAGAGTGCGTTCTGATGTGGCTGATCCGGGTGGAGAAATTGATTGTTACAGGACATTAGCAAAGTCTCATCTCAGTGTGGATGTAATATGAATGGAGAGGACGGACGATACCACAGATCTCAGGCACATCGCTGTTATGTAACATGTTAAAAAGCAAAAAGAGTCCAGGGAGAATTAACATGAAGGTTACTTATGGAATATATACATATGGTATAGCTGAATAAGTTTTCCTAATAGCAGAGATTTCTCCATCACAGACAAACAGGATTCATTTTGTGTAAATGCCTCTGTAGTAATAGCTGCCTGAACAAGTCAATTTGCACGTCTTTACAGGAGCAGAGAAAAAAATAACTCAGAGTCTCAGGATGAGCTTTGCCTGAGAATCTGAATTCAGGGCAACAAAGTCTAGTAGTCATTGAGTCTCAGACTCATAGCATGGACTGGGAATAGGACTTTAAGTACAAGCATTTCAATTCCAGTTTTCAGATTGTCCATTAGTCTACCTGTCTGTCCATCCCATTCTCCTCAACTTGATATCTCAAAAATGCCTTGAGGGCATTCCTTTAAATTTGGCACAAACATCCACTTGGACGCAATGATGAACTGATTAGATTTTGATGGTAAATGAGCAAGGGTCAGTGAAGTTATTCTAACAACATAGTGTGCTAGTACATGTAGCATGCTACAGTAGTTATGTATGGCACGTGATGTTACATTACGTTAACGACAACCTTACTTATTTTAAGCCAAGCCTTGATGTTTTTTTCTAAATCTAACCACGTGCTTTTGTTGCCTAAACCAAAGGAAAACACACAAAAACAAGGTGTTTTACATACGTTGTACGTTTATTTTGAAAAAGACACAATGCATGTCACAAGTGTAATTTGACACGCCATCTCAGAATATCCAAAACAGACACAGGAGGGTAACTAGCATGTTATACTTTGATGTATAGGCCCACCAACAAAGCTGCTGTATTTGACTAGTTGGGTTGAAAATGCCTTTGCCAGACCTATCCCTACTAAATTCTATAATTGATTTAAAAATAATTTAGGTAGTGTGCCATTGTTTAACAACTAATATGGTTAAGGTTGGTCATAACTGGTCTTGCTATATACAGGGCAAGAATGTTGTAGAGAAGTGGAATCACTGTGACCTCACAAAACACATTTTTGGCCATAACTCAATAATTAATATGCTTATTATGAAAACAATTCATGCAAATGTAATTAAATGAAGTGATGAAGTGATGTGATGACATTTTATATCCAAAAGCTTAAAGGTTGACTTCACTGTGACACCATCAATCATAACTATAGCTGAAATATGACTTTTGAAGTTTGCAAGTGTTGTACACCAATGACACAGCTAGAGATAATCTTCTGAATTTTGGCAGGTTTTAATGATGTGTTGTCAGTGACAAGCAAAGTTTTCTGATGTATCTCAAGCAGTAGGTATCTAAAGGGGGGATGAGGACACCAAACACTTTCAATATACCCACAAACAAACAAGTTCTTCAACCAGGAGACCTGTAAGATTCTGAAGCCAAACCCTGTTCTATTTCCTAAAGACATGACACATGACATGTGCTTTTGTGCCTAAACCTAACCACATGCATTAGTTGTTGTGAAAACGGAAGTGTATTTTGAAAGAAGACAATGCATGTAACAAGCATAACTTGACACGACGTCCCACAACACCAACAACCATCGCACCCAGAGTACCTTTCACATCGTATCTGGATGTGAAAGGTCCACGACCAAACTTTGATATGCGACGAGGTCAGAGTGAGAATGTGTTGTAGCCTCATAACCAGCCACAACTCAGCCCTGAGCAAGAGTGACAGTTCCTTACTGACCAGTTATCGGACTGCAGTTATCACAGCTCCACCTTTTAGTACCAGATCTGTGTGCTAGGTACCCCAATAGAAGGGTGACCAAAAATGGGAACAGTGAGAGACGGTTCCATTGGTACCATCCACAACGTTTCACAGTGAAAACACAGAAAATGTGTACCGAGCTGTACTAAACTATACCAGACTGCTTGGTGGAAATGGGACTTCATAGGCGGACCATGGTCAGGGTCCGTATCCAGACACCGTATCCAGACAACGTCTAATCCAAAACCAGACCTAAAACCGATTGAGAATCATTCTGTGCATTCCAATAAGCACTGCGACTCAAGTCAGTGACTGAGGCACACAGACAGGGGACAGATGAGATGAGCTGGTGTGCAGGGGCCTCCCTGTTAAAAAAAAACTAATCCACTACTGATAAAAATTGACTTTTTGTGGTAGTTGGAGAGGTGAGCAAAAACCTTTTCCATGTTGGTGTAACTAACAACAACTGGATGATGAATTGTAACGATACCATGACGGTATTGTCAGTATATGAAAAGTGATCCAGGCTGCACTTTATTAACAAACATGCCTGTTCATTCGTAATATCACTGATTTAGACTTCATCGTCTGAAGCCACCACATGCTATTTCCGTCGACCCATCCCACCCTGCGAGTCTTAATCTTTTAACCAGCTGCACGGCCATCTTCACTCTTTCAAAGGCATCCGCAAAAACTCTCATGAAGCTCAGCCAACGCTCCATAAACACTACATAGCCCCGAGACAGGTGCAGTTTTTGTTGCAGATTAAAAGTCCAAATCAGCAAGTTGTTTGAGCGGCGAGCCAAGAGAAGAGAGTGCGTGGAGGCCTGGGGGGCTCTGCACGGCAATGAGTCAGAGAGGGGATGAGGAGCAGAGAGAGAGACTGGAGGAGAGGAAGACAAACGATATGGTTTAAGGGGGGGGGGGTACGGACAGATTTAGGGCTGAGTTTAAGTGAGGAGGGGGCAGACAGAGAGAAAGAATAAGAAGACTCAAAGGGAAAAGAATTGAAAACTGGAGAAAAAAGGAGAGACAGTGATTCACATCTTTGCAGAAGAGGAACAGCAATCAGGAGGCGTTGAAAGTCTTTTTGTTGTGGGGGACAAATATACGTCATAATCTAATACACACACACATGCACAGTGTATATAAAAGGATTCACAATAAGATGATTAAGATCTGAATTGATTTGAATGAATGAATAATATTCTGTTACAAGGCTCTACAAACACAGTGTAACTCATACATGTGAAATTTTAGGCTCTTATTTCTTGTCATAATTTATCTTTCTGATGTCTACTTTTCTTTGAAATGTCTAATTTTATACTTAAGAGATTTCCTACATTCGCCAGAATTCCTTTAACCAATCAAAAGTGTAAAACAGGCCCAGAAATACTCCATCCATTACTATATTTATAACACAATCATTATGTTTTAGGGTGGATTAGTCCTTTTCTGCTGCTAGTAAGTCTTGGTAGTCACATACAAAAGTTATGCATGCAAACACTCACACAAACTGTACACACATGTACCATTTGCCTGCATGTGATACATGTGGCTGATAAAGAAGGGCATGATTATAATATCTGACACCAAAACAGCTACATGCTATCACCAAAGTGCCCGCAGGAGACACTTTCTGTGACACTGCTCCTCTCTGAGATCATCACACACAAATATGATGAGAGAAGTGGCCAAAGGGAGTCACTTCTCTGCAAGTATTTGGCAGGTTAAGTGTGAACAAGCTGCCCCTGGCTGTCGTTGTCAGGTTGGTCATACTTGAGGTTGTGTGTGTTTTGTGTACCTGTGCATGTGTGTGTGTGTGTGTGTGTGTGTGTGTGTGTGTGTGTGTGTGTGTGTGTGTGTGTGTGTGTGTGTGTGTGTGTGTGTGTGTGTGTGTGTGTGTGTGTGTGGTAGAAGGGGCTAAACACACGAGCTTCGTTAGCGAAACAGAGGCACCAGTGTGTGAATTATTGATCAAGGGAGTGAATACCATCAACACTGTAAATTCAGCAAATGCACAGGGAGAGGAAATGCGTTTATTCAAAGTGATGAGTATGCGTGTGCATGTGTGTGTGCGTGTGTGTGTGTGTGTGTGTGTGTGTGTGTATCTGTGTCAGTGCGAGACAAAGAGGGAGGTGTCATCAGCTGTGAGAAGGAGGCTGGGCGGTCGGCGAGTGTGCCACTTTAGCTGATAGTAAATTAATAAAACGAATAGCCAGTCCTAGTACTAGGGAGTATAAGAATGTGTGTGTGTGTGTGTGTTTGTTTGTGTGTGTGTGTATGTGAGATGCTGTCACTCCTTTGCATTTCTTGCATCCAAACACAACAAGCCCGGAATCCAAACAGGACCATATTGCAGGATATCTTGCCCATATGTTGCTCAGTTTAAAGGCCGCTAGTCAAATACAGCTGAGTGGAATTTATCAGAGGACACACAGAACAAAACACATATAAACACCAACAGCATGGAGATGAGCCGCTTTTAATGAACATTTGTCTCAGCAAGCAAACATTGGCAAAATTAAAACTGGTAATTTAATTTGTCGACTAGATTCAGTGGAAAAAAATGCAAAGGAAAAATTAAAACAATTGTGTCGCTCAGTTTCTCAAAACCTCTTTCGAAAAGGTCACATGACACACGAAGTTGGCCAGAATAATGGCAGCAGCTTCAGCTGTCTCATACATTGACCACAATGCCAGATTTTGCGAGTGTGGAGAGGATGTATTATCCTCTGAAATTCAGGTCAAGTTCAAGAACATCAGGCTCAACATCTGCTCAGACTTGGCACAGCATGGCATAGTTAGTTCGGGCAAGGCACTAAAGTCACATTTGCATAAGCTGATTGGCTTCAGATGCTTCATTCATGCTTCACAATCACTGGCTCATTTACAACTGACCAGTAACGTCCAATCATATTCAAGTAGGTGTGAAAAATAACCATTATAACCTGATGTGTGTCTTTATTATTCTGATGATACAAATAATTATTTTTTCCTTATTTTCCATTCACCCAGCAGATTTCCTAGAAAGCTCCCTAAAGAGAAGAGCATTTTCTGTTCAATCTAAATTTTTTCCTAGTGTCTGAACTGCCTCACTATAGTTGTGTTTCTTTTTTGGTGCTTCGTCTCTTGGTATACACCCATAAATGTCCGAAACACAGAAAATAAGGCACTGGTCAGGGAGTACTCGGGGTGCATTATTAAAAAAAAAAAGTCTAAGAACCACTGCTTTAAATAGCTGTTGTTGTGCCCCACAAGCTAATGATACCAGTGGGTGTTCCTGCCCTATGTAAATCAAGCTCTGTGGTGCTGCGAGAGTGCACCAGAACCATGCTCTACCAATTTCTTTCTCCGAATGAGGATATAGTATATTCACAGTTCCCATAATCCTGTTGAAATTCACATTGGCTCCATTTTCTAAGCCCCTGAAGATTCAACCATTGCTTAAACGTCTGTCATGCAAAAGAGACGATAAAAACAAATAAGTTGTGGGTCATTTCAAAGGTTATGAAACCGCTGTTCCTACAGAGGGCAAGTTAATATATACATCAGTCAAAATGAAAACATGCTTTGCTGCCTTTTCATCTTTACTAGTTAAGAGTTAGCAGCTATAGACTGAGAAAAAATGACTGGAATCACTGTGCCATTCAAAGTCTATTGCTGGCAGCTACCGGGAACATTTTACTTGAAGGTTTCTACATAAGAGTGACATGACACTGTCATAACTATGACATGACACGGTCATGAACCTGTCATGAACATTTTGCACAGGTCATAAATGTTTATGACTGCTGCCATTAAGTGTCATTTGGTTTTTGTAATGACAAGTTGACATTGTTTAGGTTGTCTTGATTATGACAACTTGACATTAATTAAAGTGACATTACCAGAAGTTGTCTTTGTAACATAAAGTTCACATTAAATTTGTTTGGGATGTCCTTATTATAACAACTTCACATTAACTAGGATGACATTACCAGAAGATGTCTTTGTCATAACAATAATAATCATTATGTCAACTTGTCATAAACACAAAAAGGGGTGCATTTCTTGTTAATGTCAAGTTATCATTCTAAGGACATCCCAAACAAATTTAATGTCAACTTGTCATGACAAAGACAACTTCTGGTAATGTCACTTTGATTAATGTCAAGTTGTCATAATAAGGACATCCCAAACAAATTTAATGTCAATTTGTCATGACAAAGACATCTTCTGGTAATGTCACTTCAATTAATGTCAAGTTGTCATAATCAAGACAACCCAAACAATGTCAACTTGTCATTACAAAAACCAAATGACACTTAATAACAGCAGTTATAAACGTTTATGACCATACAAAATGTTCATGACAGGTTCATGACCGTGTCATGTCTTAGTTATGACAGTGTCATGTCACTCTTATGTAGAAACCTTCGAGTAAAATGTTCCCGGTAGCTGCCGGCAATAGACTTTGAATGGCACGGTGATTCCAGTCATTTTTTTCTCAGTCTATAGCTGCTAACTCTTTACTAGTAAAGATGAAAAGGCAGCAAAGCATGCTTTCATTTTGACTGATGTATATATTAACTTGCCCTCTGTAGGAACAGCGGTTTCATAACCTTTGAAATGACCCACAACTTAATGGCATATGGCATATGTAAGTTTGCTGGCTGTATGCACATCTGGTGACTTCTGCTAATCTCTGTTAACTCAAACCCCACAACACACACTACAGATGCTGTACTTACACACCAACAACTTTTTTTCACACTTGACACATAACCACATGGACAAAGGCTGGCAGGAATCACACACACATTTACACACCACAACTCACAGTGACAACACCTTCCCTTGGGATATACTGTAAATGCAGTGGATGCATGTGTGTTAGTAGGTGTGTGTGAGTGGAAGGGGG
The DNA here is from genome assembly GCA_035609425.1 of Epinephelus awoara. Classification (NCBI taxonomy): domain Eukaryota; kingdom Metazoa; phylum Chordata; class Actinopteri; order Perciformes; family Serranidae; genus Epinephelus; species Epinephelus awoara. The sequence continues at coordinate 13,727,289 of CM069313.1, forward strand.
GCTACTCCAGCTGTTCAGGAAAGCCTTCTCAGGGGACCAACTGTACACATCTGGATAACAGATGATGTTTGTTTTCTCATTCACTGACAGACAGATGTGATCATCAGGGCTCCTTTTTTCTGTCTTTAAATGTGTAACCTTGATACAACTTGCTTTATTGTTCGTCTCCAGGACACTGACAGACCTGCTGAAGCAGCAGGGAGGTGAGGTGAGCTCGGTGGAAAATGCCGCGGCCAGTTCGCCCAGCGGAGGGAGAGCCAACGGCATTTCAGCCAGGATGCTGCGCAGCAGGAGTGGTGAGTACGGAGAGAGAGCATGCACGCACACACTGTAACACATTACACTACGAAAACCTGTGTATATGTGCTGGTGTAAGTGAGTAGTGACATTGTGTGTTTGTGTGTGTGTGCGATGTCAGCGAGAATCATGTTCCCATGCCAAATGACAAAAACATAAAACGCAACACCAGAGGAGCTCGACAAACAGCCTCTATGGAGCAGTTTGGGTTCAGCCCATTTTGCATGTTTCTCTTTTGTCTATTTGCATAATGAACAGTATCATATGCAGGGTCGCACATGTAATGAATTTCTCTCCATGCAATTTTCATGACAGAGGAGTTCAACAACGACAGCTTGCTTGGTTGCTTTGGTAAAGTGGAACGTTTTCTCTTAATACAGACTAAAGTTTAAGGAGAAGATGTGTAAAACCTCCAAACAGAAATAAAAGTCTCAGAGCTGCCTTGACTTTATTAAAATAACATCATAACACAGCGCTGGCTAAATGTAATCACCAAAATCCCCAACAGAATTGAGGCAAGCAACTTTACACCACGTTTTCTTAGACCACAAAAGAAATCCCTATTTTATTTTTCTTTCTCCGTGTCAGTAACAACACATGCACTGTAAAAACACACACACATGCACATTACACACAGACTAGAAGAAGAAGAAGAAAAAGAAGCAGAAGAAAAGCCTCCCTTCTTTCCGACAACCAGAGTTCTTCCAGTCTGTCACTGTATTCCCACGGGCCTCCTTCTCTCTTTACCTCTCACCCACACACACTTACACTTTATCTTACAGATGATCTCTGATGTTTAAACTTGGGATTCAAACAGGTGAGCTATCAGTCACAGTCCTGGGTCTACATCTTTCAAATTACTACAGAGCCAACTGTTAAAAGTTAAAACTTTTCTTTTTTTTTTAATCTAAAAGCTGTAGAGGCAGAGATTGTTGAGACAAGCCAAAAGCTTGTATTACAGTATTTAATTTTCAAAACCACATGATGCCTTAACAGACCCTGTTTACAGTTGGTTTTAAGAGTTATCCGAACACAAGCGGATCTCCAGCTGACCACTTCTGTGCAGATTTTCTTACCAGGGATCCTGCACATTTTTTTTCAAAGTTGCATACTTTTTAAGAATCAAATTTCCGAATAGTCGAAATAGTCGAGAATAGTCGAAAATGAGATAAAATAAGTTAAATAATTTAATTGTCATGGCGTCTGTGCAGCCTTATTAATTCAATGTGTCCATGAAAACGACGATGAACGCAGCCATAAAGGTATGATTTCCCCACACAGAAAAGACTACATCACTGCATAACCCACAGATGTTCAGACAAGCTTAATAACAAGCATTTCTTTCAAACTAATTTGGTCATGGATGTACAGATTTGGCACAGTTATTACGCTCTTGGGGGCAGAGCTGTTTTGCAGGCTGTGATGTACAGGCATTGAGGCAGCTGAGTAGGAGGGTGCATTCAGTCGCCATACTTATTGCCTTGCTTTTGACGTCATCAAGCTCGCTCTGGCCCATGAAAAGCAATCTCCACATATGATCGATTTATTTTTAGAAATATGTGCTTTTATATTTTCAAAAACAGGATGGGGCAGTAGACTGAAAACAGTCATTTTTCCACACTCTCTTTTCTTTTTTTCATACTTATCTAGACCTGAATATTAATAAAATTCAAATTCCATACTCTCCCATACTGCAAAGGAACCCTGTGTTGCTGCTTACGTCACCTACACTGGAAAGACAAGAACCCACACATACAGTACAGTTATTGCATCCACACTCTCACCAGTCGCATTAGCAGGTGTGTTGTTACAGCTGGAGATGTCGCTGTCAGTAGAATCTAACACGTCTCTTTCATAGGGTAAAATGATGGATGGTCACGCAATACTTCATCTAACTCTTGGTAAAATGGGAAACTTATGGAGCATTGTCATGATGTCACCATAACAACCACCGCCTCCTGCAGAAGTCCTTGTCGGGGACACATTATGGATGTATAGACATCTGGATACAGCATTCATTCCCATGATGCTTAGTGCCACATGAAGCCAAAAAAATTTGACCTTCCAAAATAAAATTACACGTAAACAAACAAACTAGCATTTCCTTTAACCCCACCTCACAGCTGCTCAGTTTCAAGCTCGCTCACATGACTGACAGTAGGAAAATAACTCTGGATTCGACTACTGGCAAATTTTACAACTTTTACGACATAATGATTTCAATAAGGGATTTTTAAGTGTTCGTACTGGAAAGCTGATGTACCACAAAACCATTATGTCGAGTTAGAGATGTGTCTTTGACAATGTGTAAATCTGTGGGAAAAAGTCTTTTTGGGCCCAATTGCATCACATGTAAGTTGTAATTACACTGTTTGGCCACTATGTCAGATTGGCTTCAAAGCCTGGTGCTGTTCCTGGAGGCTTAGGATGCATCGGGACACATTAGTGTTTACACTATAAAAGATATAGTGGTGTGTTTGTATTTAGCGCTGTCACTTGTGATCGGATGGCCTAAGAAGCATTTTAAAACCAAGTGTAAACAGGGTTGAGAGAGGAAGATACAAATACTGTCATTCTGGCATTTTTAATTTTTGCTATGGAGACAGAGTTGGTTATTCAGTTAATCTAACCTCATAAACCTAGACTTAATTTTCTGACTATTTTTCTATTTAATCTTTATTTAACCAGATAAAAACTAATTGAGATAAAATCCATTTTTCAGTGGTGATCTGGTCACGAGGACAGCAAAGTCATGTCAAGTACACGTCAATACATACATACCATAAAATACAAAACATACATCATAGATGGTACAAACTACTGTCCATGTATCAAAAGAAGGAGATGAATATACACAGATAATGCACAATACATACTGACAAAAAGGCATAAAGACATGCTAAAATTGTTATGCATTGTAGCCATGGATGGATCACTGAACGGGCCTACCAGTCAGATCTACCCCCCACCCAAATATGGTCACTCCTGGCCTGAAAAAACTAAGATGGCAACAGCAGTAATGCCAAACTCAAGGCTTCAAAATGGGGGTTCACAAACCAATGCATGATGTCATGGAAGCTTCGTCCATGATTTTTACAGTCTCATACTTTTTCAGCATTTACCAAGAACAGTCTGCTCTGATCAAGTTGGTTTGGCAGCAGTGACACAGATTCGATGCAGAACAATGCAAAGAGTGTTTTAAATGATATGTCTGTTACACACTGTTGGCACTGGCTGGTGAGACTTAGTTTGGTAGGACGGAGTGAGAGATTGAACAATAGAGCAGCTTCCTCTGTAAGTAGAACACATGCTTGTTGCACGTGCAACGCTGGTGCACTACACACAGTTTAATTAGTATGTTAATGTAAGCAGGCTGCAACCCTACAGGCAGCATGTGCCATTTTCCATACATCTTCTAAAAATGCAGATGCAGCAGCTTGCATGTAACGTGGATTTTGAGCAGGTGCATACCACTCTCCAGCTACAAGTGAGAGTGTCATCATGTTTTTGAATACCTGGACTGTTGTTTACTAAAGAGCAACAGACTGCGCATGTGTGTATGGATTAGTATGCATTTTTGTGCGCCTGCATGTGAACATGTGAGTATGCATGGGTGTGTGTTTCAAAGGAAGGGAGAGGGGCGGAGCGTTTGATATAAGAGACCCCCTGCTGAGTCCGTCTCTCATCTCTTGCTCTGTATAATTTCACACACTGCTAATGACATGATGTGATGTACTGCTTGTAGTGGACGCGTTTCATTGGTCATATCCACTTGAAAAGGGCATCAGATTCACGAAAAGAACAAACACTGAAAAAAAGAAGAAAGCAGATGTTTGTCAGGCAAATGTGCCACACCTGCAGCAGCCCTACTGTTGCCTGTGCAAGAAGAGACAAAGTGCATGCACAAGAAATCGATCAAGTTACCATGAAGTGAACCGACTAGGGGAGTTAAAGCAACCCAGTTCACAGCGTAACCTAAGTGGCTGGTCTGTAACACTGAGATACTGCAGAACATCATGGCCCTGCAGTTATCAAATCATCAATTTTAATGGGCACGTATCAGTTGATCTCAGTAGCTAACATGATCTCTGCTGGCTGCTGGCTGATTATAAGCATGTTGAAGTTAGCTGCTTGTCATGCGCCGTTAAAAAGAAAATCTATGGAGTCTTGTGTCATGGCTGCATGACCAACAACCACCTTCTGGTCAAAATAAAACGCACACACAGCATGTGCAGTGCAGAGATTTATAATAAGACTGCACCTATCCATTCCAGTGGAGATGCTCACCTGGCACGTTCACCAAATGTTTCTAACTTCTGGGTTTACTTCCATGGTATGCAGCCCACTGAATATGTGCAGTGTTTTATCTGCTGACCCCGCCTGCAAGTTCTCACTCGGCTCATTGACTGATGACATCACCAAAAAAAATTGTACTGTAAATTACGTTTGTAAATTGGAATTCATGGGAAGTTGGGCACATTACTTGAAAAATTACCAATTATATATCATTGAAAATTAATTTTGTTACATTACTCATTACTTTACTATTTTTACACCTCACATGTATGTATCATTGTAACAAAAAAAGAAATATTGCAGGGGTTTTTTTGCCAGCAGGCAGCCTACACTTTGTAGATATTTACTGACCATAAACAGCTAACGTTAGCTGAGCCCTGTTGATTCCTGAATATAGGCTCACCATTAGAGAAGAAGCAGACGTAGTAGCAGAACGGATCCAAAGACCTCTCGGTACAAATATGTGGGCAAACAAGTCCAAAAGTGGTCCGAACAACTCTAACTCATCATGTTATATTAGCCTGTGTCTGTATTAACATAGCTGGAAGCTAAACATGTGCAGAGACATTAACTCACGCTCTCAGTAGTGGTAACTGCAGCGCGAGTCCCATAGCAGCTCGCCCCTGTTAATCAATTACAGCGGCTGCACTGGTGTTGCACGTTATCTGGCAATGGAAAGTAGATAGCCTTAAGGTAGATGTTGTAAATTACTTTTATGATAACAACGTTTTGTGTGATAATGTATGCACTGTTTAATAAATGAGTAAACATCGACACAGGTGCTCTGCTATTGCCTCAATATTTGGACTGATGTATTTTCATTTCAAAGTTCAACTGTAAAGCGCTAGATGCACAGCCATCAGAATATGTGACCTCACTGAATCTGCATAATAATGAGTTTAAACCTCAAAATAAGTGTTTTCAATCCTTCTGTCATCCTCTCACATTAATGTGGACACATATATTTGTATTTGGGATCATCACAGAAATAGAAACACAGAGGTCACATATTGACCTACTGACCACATATTGATTCTTCACATACTGAAGAAGACTTTCTGTCGAAACGTCTGTGTTTTCTGGTACTGCCACCCAAGTTGGTTTATTAAATTTACCAAAAGGACATTTGTGAGTGCTGGCATTTGTCCCTTTTTCGCTGTTTCTGGCCGTGCACCTTTTGAGGGGATATATTTTGAGAGTGCTTGCTTCCTTCCTACGTGATTTTATCCGTGACATTGTGTAAATGTCCGTGGCGGACGTTTGAAAGTGAGTAGATGACAAACAGTATGGTAAACTTGTAGATAACTCAAATATATGTAATAACTTAGGTGGGAAATGACACTTACATTTGCAGCCGGTGGAGCCCGGCCGTAAGGTTCTGCTCGTTAGTAATTAACTCTGACGTTGGATGTTCACTCCTTCACACAGATGATTATTGAAAAAAAAACTATAAGTAAGTAAATATGGGCGTGGAACATGAGTGAGTCCACTTCTAAATGTGAAGTGACAGTATAGCGAACAGCAGGGGACTTGGCAGAGAAATCAGTGGTGATGATGATACCTATTGATGCTAATGAGTTCCATATTTATGCACATTACACCCGCTTCTTCCGAGAGGAGGAAAATGTCCACTGGCTGTTTGCGATCAATAAAAACAGATGGCAAAACTTCCAGCAGGCTGCTTTGTGCCAATAAAACAAAACAAAAGCCCTCATTGTATCACATCCAAACTCAATATGACAGCTATATATTAGAAGGAGAAAAGTTATATTTGAAGTCATAACTTTGCTTAAAGTCTGCTGTGTAACACGTCACCTGAAAGCAGTCCACACACATATATTGTTTTTGGTCATAGCACAGTTTTAAGAAAACTCAAAGGCTGACATTTGGAGGTCGACACGTCAGCGCTTCGCATCATGAATCACCTCCATCCGTGACATCAGTTGCGGGAATCTTCATGCTTTATTTTTAAAATGCAGAGACTGTGAAATGAAGCTGGCACAAACGATGACTATACAAACACAAAATGTAATGCAAAATGTTCCCCAATTGAGCCACAGAGCAAAGTGGAACACTACATAGATTGCCTGGACAGAAAACAGATGAACAGTATTGGTTTTTCCATTGTAGACAAGATGGCAGGCCGAGGCCTTTGGAAAAAGTAATGCTCTTTACACAAAGTAATTAAACACATTTCAGCTGATTGGATGCAAGTGTTGGCCTGTTGTTATTCTCTCCGTGCCTTGACTTTGAAGCCAGATTGTGTACGTTTTGAAAAGAAATTATAAATCTTCTTTTTACAAATGAAAAGTTTAATGCATAAGCAATAAAAAACACTGTTGCTTCATTCAATACACTCCTTTGGGATTTTACTGCTGCAGCCTTAACTAATCTGGAATACGGAAGTCACTACAACTGATACTTCTGCATCAAGTTGATGCCGAAATTCAGACTGCATGACAGTACTTGTTGCAACTCTACCAGACCTGTTGGGGCACCATATTTGCCTACAAGTGTTTGAGTCTGTCATTTAACGTCAAAAGAAGAAGAATGCCTACCAGCACAGAAAAACATCAGCGACACGGGAAGACAGCAACAAGTGCTGTTGCGGGGACAGCTCCACCTCGACTCGTCAAGAAGAAAAGCATTTTTTCCTGGGGCGAGCGTATTTATTCTGTTCAATTCAAGTTAATTTTATTTATGAAGCCCAATATCATAATTCACAATTTGCCTCACAGAACGACAACCCTCTGTCCTTTGGACCCTCACAGCAGATAAGGAAAAACTCCCCAAACAAACTTTAACAAGGAGAAAAAATGGTAGAAACCGCAGAATATTGACACGATGCTACAAAGGCCAGCTACGTGACGAGGCACTGAGTGTCTATTCTGCGTTGAGTACTGCATGTGTTAGCCTTTCTGTAGGCCAACGCGGAAGTTAGCGCCACTCTGGTTCCCTTGTTAAAAATCCAATAGATTTCCCCATTGCGTAAAATAAGCTCTATGGCAAACAACATTTTAAGATACTAAGATGTTTTGTTTTGATAATCTTCACAAATTAACACCACTTTTATGATTTTTGAAGTCTAAATGCAATCACTAGAAGTAAAAAGCAAATGTTAGGCTATGAACGAACAACACCACAGTCACATAACTTCAACGTCACCACCACAGCGAGGCTGTAGAGCCGTGTGATGACGTTTTGTAGTCTCATTTAGCCACCTTTTTTAAGACACGTAGAAGCTTCAAAATTCACCAATGGGGTATTTAATGACGTATTTTATGTCGTACAACAAAACATGAAAGTTTCTTCAGCTTGTTTTAACCACAAACCTTATTTTAGGCATCTAATCAAAAACCCATTCAAAAAACGTATGCGGAACCGACTCTGCAGACATCCGCAAGCCCGTGAGTCTGCTCCGCTTATAGCACGCCCGAGTATGTTCACTTAGTCAAGGATAAAGAGAGAGAGAGAGGGAAAACACACACGACTTGTCGACTCCTCCCGGGGGGCATCGACTGGTGCCACTGACGTTGACGCGTCGACAAATCGACTTCTCTGTTAATGCCCTAATGTGAACTGAAGACAGGAGGCAAATATTTGGCCTAAAAGTCTCCAACAAACATGACTCATTGCAGAGAGAAAGCTTGAAGCAAAGAGCAATGACCTATTTATCAAAGACGACTGCAGAAGTAGCATGACCCAGTAACAAGTCACTCTCCGTAACACAAATTTCACCTTTTCTTCTCTCACTTTTTTTCCATTTTTTAACCCAGCTGTCAGACGAGTTACTTTTTGAGCGCTCCTCTCTTCTAAAATGTTTCCCTGCACTTTCAACTCTTCCCCCGGGGTCATGAGAGGCAAACTACTTATTGTTGTAAATTAATGATCTCAGTTTGAATCTTTGCTCCCCTGCTCGTGTCATGTTGATTATTCTGACAAAAGGCATTTGTACGACCAACTCAGCAGATCGCGAAGATTAAAAAGTACGTAGGGGTGGGAGAGGTTTGTTTGTCTCCTCTGACTCTGCTGCAGTAAACGATGATGCACACAGACTTTCACATGTGATCTCACTGATGACAGACGTGGAACACGCTCTTGCTCTCTCGCTTTATTCTCTGCACTTAAGTCTGCTTATGCGTACCGTCGCTCTCTCGCACAGTGACACACGGGGACGTTCATATTTCATCTCGGTGATGACAGACGCCACGCAATGCACTCTCTCCTTTTTCACTTTCCCCATGGCGCTTAAGACTCCTTTTATATATGGTTTCACACACAAACACACACTCAGAGATGCACAAAATACACACGGTACGGAGAAACGAAGGTTGACCTCACTGCTTGTCTTTGTGTTTCACGGTCATGAGCACTCACAATAGCACATCAGTGCAAACAGCAGAGAGTTGGTATAGGTGTGTGTGCACTTGTGTGTGTGTGTGCGAGAGAGAGAGGGAGAGAGAGAGAGAGAGAGAGAGAGAGAGAAGGGAATCCCACCCCATCAAAAAGTCCTTTAACTCCTCTTAAAAACTCTCCTTAAGTTGCTGACCTAAAAATGAAGCTAAATCATTAGTGCTTCAGCTAAAACTCTGTTAACTACTTCCAGATGAGCTGGGAAGTCAAAATATCCAGAACAGAATAAAACCCTGTTAATCAGAGAATATTTCATGTCTGCATAACATTTCTTTATTATGAATTATTAAGTTTCGTCTTTTTGGAAAGGAAAACATTAAGTAGCCAATGGTTCTGCCATTACCGCATGAGAAAAATGTTCTATTTTGCTTTTCTTATTTTTTACTTTTTTATTTCTACCTCTTATAAAGAAAATTGGCCACCTTTAGAGAGCATCAACGAGTAGCAGTGAGTAGTTACCTCAAAGTATGTGTCCATCCCTCGATTACCCTGTAACTTATTCATTCGTCCTCAGATCAATTCATAACTGATATATTACCTGAAGCCTAATTTTTATACAAATAATATTCACACTGGTTTAAGTAAACAATCTGATTGTACTTCCTGATGTTTGCAGAGCACGTTTTGTGTGAAAGGAATTCAAGGCCTATCTCAATAAAGGCCTTAATTTATATACTTTTCATTAAAAGGATACTCTGCCGATTTTCAACCAGCTTTGGATCAGACAATGTGGGTAGTATGTGTAAATGAACTATGTTAAACTTCCAGTCATTGTACCAGCGCCGAGATCTACCCGCTCCTTTCCAAGTCAAATCCGCAGGATGGCACAGAACTCTTGGGCTGCTACTTGAACAACAAATTGTACTTCCTCATGTTTGTATGCCCACCACCATCTTGGACACAGAGTATAAAAGTGGATTGAGAGAGAGAGAACAGTCCCTCTTTCTCTCTCTATTATTATCTTGCATGCCTGAAGAAGAAATCTTTTGGGACCTTAACACTCAGAGTGGAGTCATCTTCCACGGTGAGTAGGCTATTTTACTTTGGATACTGGTATTTTTACTTTTATTTAAGTAAAGGATTTGAGTACTTCTTCAACTACTGGTGATATGCCAGAGTAAAACACACACACACACACTTGGATCCACCTCCACTCTGGACCGAGACATTCTCTCCATCCCTCAGATCTGTCAGCCTGTTTCCACACTCCTGAATTGTTCAGACAGATGATACAAAGAAAGGCTGATCTTCACCGCCGTACACCTAAATCGACCGCTGCCTGCAATTCCCACTGAGAGAGAAGATATTACATAACTCATTAAGCAGCGTTCCTGCCCTCTTGTTCTGTGCTTAAAAGATCCCGAAGCCAGACGTTCACTTCGTGGTGCTTAATGGAGAAATTAATATGTGCAACCATGCTGGAGTTTTAACATCCACAACCCCGAACCAGAACCTTTTCTAATTCCCTCAGCTCCTGTTTTATGTATTTGGCTTGCACACACACATGCATACACACTTACATTTTTACTCCATTATACAATCACTGAAACCTTGTACACGAAAAGAGGGTTTGGCCAAGCAGATGGACTCATTAATTGGTCTTGTTTGTATTTCTGCGTGGGCGAGTGTATGTTCACAGGGCAAAAATAGTAAAATCAGACAATTTTTGCTTCTGTTTAGGTGGTAGGAGTGGAAATTAGTCATCATCAACATCTGTTCTGTTGGTTTCAGAATGATGAAGACAGTTGGAGACTGTATGTGTACGACTCTATCATGTTTTTGCCACATGATGTGCTGATTTTTAGGTGTTGAAAAATAGAGCATATAGCTGCTGTAAATGGGGAAAAAATCTTCCCATATAGGGGCAAACTCCTGGACCCGCCTAGGTGTGGGGTGAGCCCTGAATGTTCACAATGTCTGGCTCCAACCCTGCTCAGCAAAGTCTTTAGTTCTTATTTCTCCAAAGCTCTATTTAAATTCTGTTAAAGATGTTCTGCAGGAGCTTAGTACATCTAATTTACATGTTAGCCTACAGAAATAAGACATTATATGGCTAATCTCTTGATAAAGGATGACCATAATTTGTCAGCAATATCAAAAATTAGACACCAAAAACAGGACGTGATACAAACCTGGGAAAAACACGTGAAGGAGATGTAAAAATCTATCAATGCAAGTTAAATAAAATATAGAAATAAGGACAACCAGTCATCTTTCCACCAGTGATTAAGTGAAGTTATTAAATGTGAAAAGCATTTGCACCAGTACTATCTGATGCTGAGTGGAGAACGCAGAGATCTGAGCTTCTCATGACAACCAGTTAGCACCAGTGTGCCTTATCTGTCATTCATTTATTGTTGCTCTGACATCGTGTGGAACAATAGACAATGAGGATGATGATGAGAAGGAAGTAGACAATGATGATGATGGTGATGAAGATAGTGGTAGTGATGATGATGACAGTATAAAAAGGTTTTTTTTTCTCATAATCCGCTAATCTGGCACATGCTGAGAGGTCACACACACACACACACACACACACACACACACACACACACACACACACAATTATCAATGTCCTGTACGCTGTAGTTTAAGCTGATTAGCTAAGAGGATGTTTCACATCTTGTATTATGCCTTGCATGGTGAGTGTGTGTGTGTGTGTGTGTGTGTGTGTGTGTGTGTGTGTGTGTGTGTGTGTGTGTGTGTGTGTGTGTGTGTGTGTGTGTGCGCACGCGCGCGAGAACAGTGATTAAGGTAGAAGCTCAGCGTTGTAAGTGCAAGTGTTGTTAACGTAAAGACTAACTCCTGACATTTCTCCACCCCTCTGGTTTCAGCATAATTTTCTAATTTATGCCACCAGAACATCCTGCCATCCTGCACGTTCCTCTCGTTCACCAGCTCTCTGTCTCTCTGCATCATCTAAACCACATATGACTCTCTCACTCGGCGTGTCTCTTTCTTGTGTGCATTAGTATTCAGAAGTTGTGCCGCGTACACCTCTTTTTTTTAAAAACTGAAAGTCACAGATGTGATGACATGGTATGTCTCTGATGTGCTACACACACACACACGCATACATTAATGCACAAATAGACGACTTATGCATGGCAAATCAGATTGGCGAGCATATCAATGTGGTTTACTGAAAATTAAACACACAAAGAAGCACTGACACACACACAAACACAAGTTTTAAACTGTGAGGATGCTAAAACAATAATGCTGTTTACTACTGATTTTGTTACTCTCACCAAAATGTCCTTATAAAGCATGTTGTCTGTGTGTGTGTGTGTGTGTGTGTGTGTGTGTGTGTGTGTGTGTGTGTGTGTGTGTGTGTGTGTGTGTGTGTCAGTGTGGACATTCGTGAGTGTTACATGTGTGCCCATCCATCCCTGAGGCTGACATCAAGTGCGCTGGCTGCATCAGTGGACTTCATTAATGCTAATAGCCAGGGCTTCACTCTCTCAGCCACTTTGTTCCATTGTTCATTAACCTCACTTCATTTAGCATGGGACTGGCTGGCCGTCAGGGTTGGGGCCGCTGCCTCACCCAAAGTCACCGGCCTAGAGGTAAAAGAGAGATGCTTTTTAACGCATTTTAAACCACATTATTTTTGTTAACCTAATATTTATGTGACATTCCACAGTTAAAATTCCCACCTGAGAGATTCCTAGTACAACCAGTGATGTGCCTTAGGGTAATGACACAACAAGCTGACTTCTAAGCACTGAGAGAGGCCAAGTGATCAAACTCTTTCACCTAATGTCACCATGTCTTCTGTTCAAAGCTGCACTTGAGTGTTCCCTCCTGGCTTAAAGGTTAACATAACAACTGTCAGCTGCAACACAAATATGACCGTGGAACGCATCTCACTTCACCATCAATACCTAACACTAAAAGAAAAGAAAAAAGAAAGAAACGGAACACACTGCATGAGTATTATTTTATTATTATCATTATCATTTTTAGTCATAGTAGTAGTATTTACAAAACCCCTTAAGTCTATGTGTGCACAAGATAATTTGTATCTTGTAGGAACAAATTATTATTTTATAGGAACAAGTTAATTATCTTGTGGGAACATGCTAATTATCTTGTGGGAACAACTTATATTGTGGGAACAAGTTATGATCTTGTGGGAAGAAGTCATGAGGTTGGGGGAACAAACTAATTATCTTGTTGAAACAACTTACATTGTTGGAACAAGGTATTTTTTGAAACAATTTATTATCTTGTGGGAACATGTTAATTATCGCGTGGGAACAACTTATTTTGTGAGAACAAATTATGATCTTGCGGGAACAAGTCATTATTTTGTAGCAACAAGTTTATTATCTTGTGGGAGCAATTTATATTGTGAGAACAAGTTATGATCTTGTGGGAAGAAGTTATTATCTTGTCGGAGCAAGTTATTATCTTGTGGTGAAAAGCTTTTTTTCTTTTAGGAACAAATATTATCTTGTGGGAACATGTTAATCATCTTGTGGGAGCTAGTTAATTATCTTGTGGGAACGATGTTAATTATCTTGTGGGGAAAAGTTTCTTTTCTTTTGGGAACAAATGATTATCTTGTGGGAACAAGTTAATTATCCTGTGGGAAAAGTTATTATCTTGTAGGAACAAGTTAATTATAATAATAATAACTTCATCCCTCAAGATACTTAACACACAATATAAGGTTAAGGTTAAGGTTAAGGTTACTTTATTGGTCTCCCTTGGGAGAAATTTGGTTTGGGGGGTGGGGGATACATGGACACATGCACACCCAGTACATACATACATATATATATATATATATATATATATAAACTTTTCGGGACTTAAGGGGCTCTTACACACAGTCCACATGAACATGTATGCCCAACTGCAAGGTGTTATTATCAGAATTTCTACAACTCCCAAAGGTTATTTATTTCAGGCACAGACGTTTAATGATAGCCCGTCAGCTTTGATGGCCAACTGTCAGCTTGGTGTGCCAGGGGCCTGCTCTAAGTATGCTCTAAACAAGTTTATGGGGTTGCACACAATAATCTGCACCCACTTCAAGCTGAGAATGGCTGGAAAGTATACAGGGCTTTCTCAAGCTCACTTTTTTCATTCTTTATACAATTTCAACGCATTCATTCAATGAAGATCTGATTGTCCGGTGCAATGCTTGATTCCTGACCAGGCAACTGGAAATGGAAATGGTTTTTGCATCAGCCACCATATTTTGCTTACATGCTTGGCCCATGGGTGAAGTTTGAGTTGGTTACAATCTCCAGCCTTTCTCTGAGATGCCATGAAATCCTACACAGAACAAGTTTAGCTACTAATATTTTTGTCGAAATGAGGTCCCACGGTGGTCCACTGACAAGGGAGGGGCTTCACCTCTCTGTCATTTCTGTTTATATTGTGCTCACATGTTTCATATTCCCAAATCAATGCAGATAATCAAATTACTACCAATCAACTGGCACACATCAAGCTTTGGGCAGGCAGTATTATAACATACTATGGAAGTACTGGTTGGATCTGGGGCTTCAGGCATATTATAATGAAGCTGCCATGTGAGGTCTGCTGTGCATATTTGGTACTTAAAGGTGACATGGTGCTCACAGACTGTACACATTGGAAGAATTGTTCGTCAGCAGGGTCCCTCAGCACATTAATGCTCCAGGGCTACCTAAAGGGTTAATCCAGCCATGATTCAGTGCCAGCATTTCATAAATTTATTCTGCATCTGGCAACTACAGTGTGATTATGTCATCTTAAAACACTAAGAAAGGTTGTAGTAGAGGTTGAAAAAACATAAACAGTATACGTGACAGGACACACGCTCTTTGTGCCTATTGTGATCATCGCCAGCTGACTCTGACTCTGCTTTGCTTGTGTCTTACCAGAACAGTACCATCTGAATAACTCTGCTTACGGGCCATTTGGACAAGGGCTTCCACACCCACACAGCAACCCCAGCACAGTGGGACTCAACAAATATACCTCCCTCAAAGCTGTGGGTAAGTCGGACACACAAACACACACAAAAGTGATGCTGACTCCAACTGACACAGTAACCTTTAGTGTACAGTAGGTTGGCAGCACAGGAGCTGTCAACTGACGAA
This sequence comes from Epinephelus awoara, assembly GCA_035609425.1. NCBI lineage: Eukaryota > Metazoa > Chordata > Actinopteri > Perciformes > Serranidae > Epinephelus > Epinephelus awoara. The sequence goes on from CM069313.1 coordinate 13,742,399, forward strand.
GGTCTCTTTGCCTCTTGGCAAACCGAGAGCTGATCTTATGGAGAAGCACACGCTGTTTCTGTCTGCCACTGTGCTGTTGGACAATGGAATCATCTCTAAATGTGACTGAGTGATTGATTGATTACAGCAGACTTACTCCCCAGCTCCTCACGGCTGACAGAGAGGCCTCGGGAGCTGTCTAATCAGTTATGTCACTGAAACCTTTGTTTTAATGACCAACAACACTGTGATCTTATTACAGCTAGGATCATTGTGCAACAATATTATAGCAGAGGCTAACCGGCAGCAGAGGTCATTGTGAAGGACCAAGCTCTATAATACATGTATTTCATGTAACACAACCTCTGGGAGCAGCACTGGAGCTTTGAGACAAGAAGAAACTATTGAGGAAAACATGATGAAAACTATGTGACTGGTGAATCTTCTCACTTTGATTTTAACTACAGCAAAATAAAACTCAACTTAAAGGGATACTTTTCAATTTTCAACCAGCTTTGAATCATGAAAATGTGAGTAGTAGATGTAAATACATCACACTCTCACTCCGGCCTTATCACATACCGACGTTTGGTTTTCATGTCCACATACGACATGCAAGGTACCCTGGTTGCGTTGGTTGTTGACGCTTTGGGACACCGTGTTCTGCCTGTTACATACATTGTCTTCTTTCAAAATACGTTACCGTTTTCACTGGAATTTAATGTGTACATGCAGTCTCTTTCAAAATAAATGCACTATGTCGATACAACACTGTGATACACCGGTACAAACACACATGGTTAGGTTTAGGAAAAAACAACAGGTTTTGGCTTTAGAATCTTACGGGACACAAATACCATTCTCTCAGGTGAAAGTCGTTGTTTGTGGAGTTTCCCCGCCTTAACTTTCGTCCTCGTCCTGCCGCGTTTCCACCGCCGGGCGCTGTTAAAGTATAATGGCAACCAGCCACGTATCATGCCGACGTTAAAGGATGCCTTTTGTCTTTGGTCTCTGATGCTGCAAGTCACTGCCCAAGCACAGAATTTCTACGACTTCAGAGTGAGACTGGGCTCGTAAATATGTGAAACTCACGGTACAGATTGTACTTCTGCACCACAGACACAAAGAGTATAAAGCGGATTGAGAGAGAGACCCGCCCTCCACTTTTTATGCAACTGGAATCCGGCTAATTTGGTGGAATATTAACTAATGTATTAAGTAAATGTGAATAAAAATTCCTTAATTGGTGATCTGTGAACTGATCACATAAAGTCATAGTGACTTAATTATATGTTAATGGTCATGATTTAAAAATAAAAGTTTTTTGCTTTAGCTTATTGTTATAAAGTAAATGTTGATGTAACAGCTGAAGGATAATGACACTATCAACATTTAGACTAATTCCTTACAAGCCTCACTGTCACTATGTAATTTTGTCTGCCACCGGGTGAGATCTTCCGTCAAAAAAGAAGCGCCACCTTTGCACAACCAAAACAGGAAGAGAATAGCACCTTTGTCTTCCGTGGGTAGCTATTCCCAGTTACCAAAGAGTATCAAAACTCACAATGCTAAGCTTCACTCAACAGATGAGTCAAATGTTATGCAGCACTACAGCAGTTATGGCCTCACCATAATGAGGGTTCATGATTGTCTGAAATCCCTATTCACAACTCACTATTGAGTTAACTATTGAGTGTGAACTGGGATACAGAGCAAGGCTAACATGCCTTCAGATGTGGTTTTGTAAGTGAACTGTGATGTAACTGCAAAGCTACTACAGCCTGGAAAATAGGCTGTAGGGTTTTTTATCAGGTAATTGTACAAAACATTTAATGGCTATAAAGGTCACACACACATGTTGTTGTCCTTGAATAGCAGTGGGTGAACTAGCATACAGAGCCACATCCAACCCCAGGTATCCCATTAGACCAAAACAGCCCTATACAAGTGAGCCAAAGGCAAATCACTGCTTGTCAAGATACATTGTTTTAACCTTTATTATCCATGAAGGGTTGACTGAGCATGAAAGTCATTTTTAAGCATAATTGGGAGATGCCCAGTAACAACGTAGGCTTCTACAGACTTTTAGCTTGCCAGCTAATTGGTGTTAGCTTGGTTGTACCTGCCCTCTCCAGGTAGCTTTTATTGCTTCCAGTTAACTCGTTATAAACCAGAGGTCATTTAAAGGGTCTTGAATATATAATATATGGCTACATGCATCCTTTAAAAAACTGAGGTTAAAAAACACGCCCCAGTCAGTGGAAAAAATGATTTAAAATGACCCTCCAAACTGTGAGGTACAGTAGGAAGCATTCATATGTTATATAACTTCATATGAACATTTTCTTCACACAGTTTTGATTGGTATCAATTTTTCATCATTTATCAACTATTTTTAAAATAAAATCAACTGGTAAGAAATCGCAGCAATTAAAACATAGATGAAAATAAACAGCTGCTGTTAGTGGACTTCGACTTTTGGGCAAAAATGATGAAAACACACACACACACACACAGCCAAGGTTACTGTTCATGTAGTCAAGAAGCTGGCGGCGATGACCTCAGTTTTTAGTTTATTTAAATAATTCTCTGTGACATTCATGCTAGCCCATGACACACACACACACACACGCATGCACACGCACACTCCGGACTCAGGGCGAGGGTATTTATAAACCTTCACTGCTATGTCCCCACTTCCTGACACACATACCTTTACCTCCATCATCTCCATTTCACTCCTCAGTTCCTCCCTCCTCATTGCTCTCCGTGACTTCTGCGCTCTCAAGCCCAGCATAAGAGAAATACCGCGAGTGTTCACCCTGGGGGCATGCACCAATTGGAAATACTTAAATCACCAGCTTTCCCCTTTGATCTTCTTCAAACCCTCCCCCTCATCCTGACCATCCTTCTTCCTCCTCTGATTCTTTCTTTATGTTATCTAAACAAACTTGCCTTTCCACTCATTTTGCATTTCATATTTTCTCAACAAGAAAGTCCAATTTATATGTAATGGGAGAAAAAGTAACCTCTTTGACTGCTGATGGGTCACACTGACCCTTCCCACTAGGCACTGCTGTTATACTTCCTCATTATTTTGCCATTTAACTTGTCTTCTGTACTATCATAACATTGCATCCTTCTTTTAGGCGTCTTCCGTTAAATTTTCACCTCCTTGCTGGCCCTCTAGTTTTCCTCCTAAATCGTCACTCTTTTCACTTTTGATCAAAAGGTGAACTGTTTTAGTGTTTCTTGTTAGCATTTAAAGTGAGAAACTTTTTTAATAGCAACAAGTGACATTTATGGTATAATGTTACCTGCTAAAACAACAGTGTAACAGTAGCATAAGTGGAGAAGAGCCATAAATTCAGAAAACTGGCTCACCAATGTTAGTAAACCGGCAGTAATTCACAAAAGTTAGCTAACATTAGCCACCATAAGCTATTGTTCATACCAGATCAAGTGACGCTGCAACCCAATCACCAGAGTAAATGTTGGCATTGTACGTTTCTGCAAACACTGGAAACACAGCGATGGGTTACGAAAAAACTCCCATGTTACGCTAAATTAAAAACAAATTTGGTGTCTACAAAGCCACTGGAAACACAGCAATCTGCTGCTATAAAACACCCATGTTTTCACTAAAAAACACACCCAGGTTTGGTGTCTACAAAGCCACTGGAAACACAGCAACAGGTCACTAAAGAACACCCATGTTTATACAAAAAACCCAAGCTGCTAGAAACACAGTGATGGGTCACTAAAACACCCACATTTCCCTAAAAAAAAACCTGCAGCAATGACTCGCTAAATTGTTGTCTGTTTGTTTCAAACAATGGTCTCCAACTTGGCAGGCATCTTGCCTCGGTGACATAGCATCCACCATCCCTTCCACCTCCTGAAGATAAAGCTAACTTACATCACTTTAAATGTTGATATCACACATATGAAACCAAAATGTAACGCATGCTTGGTTTGCTGAAACATACAATGCCAACATTTTCTTCTGGCGACTAGGACAGAGGCTTAAGTGGCAACACACGTAAGTGTATTAAATTGAGGTTTTACTGCTTATCAATTTAAGTTTTCATCCCCAAGCAGAAAGAATGTGTAATTTCATGTTTCAAAAGTTGCATGGCCTCCCTTTAAAAGTTTCTAAAATACTTTGAGGAGCAAACAAACATGACATTGCTGACAGGTTGGAGCCGGGAGGTCCTCACATTAATGCATCATGGATTAAGTGTGATTCAGTCATCAGTGTTCCTACAATGACAGACTCTGTGTTTGCACATTGACAGTTCATTTTAGGCTACTTCTGCATGTGACTCAGAACTGCATCAGACTGTGACAAATTGAAAATGACTCTAAAGTATAAACAAGTTTAAGTAGGCCAAATATAGCATGTGGATGCTGTACTGGCCTTATTGTTAAAGGTTACAAACAGAGCACACTACAGTAAATTAAAGTATTATTTCCTTTAATTCCAACTTTTTAATTTTGAGTTAATCATTTCTCTCAGTTATGATAGCATTTGCAGTCAGATGATCAGACAGGTGGAAAACTGTTTTTGCCAGATCATTTCAATTACATATCTTAAATGTCTGTTGCCCTCATTGCACAGGAAAACTGTGTACGCACAACTACAGTAAGTACAGAAGGTCAAAGTTCAACCAGGAGGTCAGTCTGTAAAACACTTAAGATAAAAAAAAAAAGATGTCCAAAACTACAAAAAGAACCATATTGTAATAAACTTTTCTCACCCACCCCTTTCTTTGTTACAGCGCACAGTGCATCTCGTAGCTACTACAAGAGCTTCCCGCTCATGGACTTCTCCCAGTACCAGCCTGTGGCACCTCCAGCCTTCCAGCCTGTGCCTCCACAGCCCAAAGAGAAGTCATACATCCACCAGCCTGTGTCAGCGCACCATGACCTCCACGCCCCTCTCTCTATCTCCATCCCCTCCAGCCACCTGGAGCACGCACGCCTCCCCAAGACCACCACACACCCGTTGCTCTCCAGCTCTGCCTTCAAAGCCTGGGAGCCGACTAGCCGCCATGTCCACAGGCAGGCCTCCGCCCCGGGGCATACCGCCCCTTCAGTGCACAGCTCTACCCGCAGACAAGCCTACTCGATCCGGAGGCAGCAGAGCATAGAGAACATGCCGGATCTTTTTAGCCAGCCCTATGTGGGGGTGTACGGAGGAGCTGAAAGGGGTGCCCCGCAGGGGCAGCATGTACAGGGACAACACCCATCTCAACCCTCCTATTACCACCACAACAGGCAGAAGAGCTACTCCACCCACAGTACGACTGAGGTGACTGTCTGAGCGCCAAGGCCTCAGAGAGCGGTTAAACAAAAAGCTTGGGTCTTAGCTAAATGCCAGACTTTGGGACAGTTGGCCCAAAAGTGAGGGATATTAAACAGAGAGACACATTCAGATTAATGAGATAAAAAGGGGTGATTTGATGAGTAGAAACAGAGAGATTCAGGAGAAAAAGAGCGTAGCAGAACCACCAAACTTTAGAGATTAGGTGAAGGTTATAATTGGGCTCTAGCGATGGTCTTTAATCACATTTAGACTGTACCTGAAAGGAAATCTATCACTCTCAGGTTCCTATAGGTCGCACAGCCTTCACAGATCCTCAGTTTTTGTGGTTTCATTGTGGCTGTACAGGCCTTATAGGAATAGAGATGAGAGAAAAGGACAACACAAATCTTGCCAGCTCTTAGAGCAGGGGGCTTGATTTTGTCTTTGAAAAAAGGTTTTACATGTTGACTTCCTGTCAGATTTAGCAGAAACGAACAGTGAGTTTGTGTTGGCCAAGTAGCTCTGGTTAAGTTTAGGTAAAATAGGTCATCAGTACAAGTGGCTGTAAAACAACAGCCTGGTTCATGGTCAGGTTTGGTTATTAAAAACATTCCACAGCTGACAAATACTGCAGCAATAGGCGAACCTTCCTAATGTTGTCAACAGCTGCTTTAATGTAAATGTTGTTTGTAACCTTTAAGATCCATGTATGTGGTTCACCTACAGGAGTTAGACCTCACCTCAGGAACGACTCAATTTAAATTTGGAAGAACACTGAAAATCTTTTTTTCTTTATTCTCAAGAGTAGTTTTTTTTCTTCTTCCAGGAGTTAGCTGGAAAGATTGATACTACTCTCATATCTGTACGCTAAATATGAAGCTCCTCTCAGCAGCCACTTGGCTTCGCCTGGTAAAGGTTATGAGTACTCGGGAGCGTAGTAACTTCCTGGAGTCTTGTCGTAACGATAACATGTCATTACTACACTTTGGTTTTGTACAAAATTAAAAGAAACAAGATATAACATGTTAAAGAATAACTTTTTTTGTGATCTGAACCCTATTTTCCCACGTTTTTGTGTCTAAGTGACTAATGAAAACAACAAATTTTGAAATGAGTCCATTTTTGAACAAGACCATTGCAGCTAGGAGCTGCAACACAATCTGCCATATGACCACTTAGGACATTTGTCAATGTACGTCCACTTAAAGTGCTTGTTTTTGCCACTGACAGGCTCACATTGTAATTCTAAGTGTCTGAAACATTATGGAAATGATCCCTATAGAGGTCAGCCTTTTTATTAAAGAGTAAGATCCTTTTGTTTAACCAAAAACAGCCCTGAAATCCTAATTGGTTAACCCATCAGACTTCATTTAAATAAACAGTAGTTTTAGCGTTAATAAAGCCAGCATATTTTCACATCTAAATCAGGGAATTGATGGTTTATTTCAACAAATCCAGAGTTGGCAATTGTTGAATCAGCTAAAAGATAGACCGAGACCATTTTTGTGCGTTTTATTTTGTTTCTGACGACTTTCAGTGGAGTGTGTTTTGAAATGATAAAATTACTGTTTATTTAAATGAAGTCTGGTGGAGTTTCAGAGCTAGAACTGGCTCAAGAGAAAGAATCTTCTTCTTTAACAAAACATTTCTATCTCTGAAGGGATCCTCTCCATAATGTAACAATCTGAGCCTGTCAGTGGCAAAAACAAGCACTTTTTCTTGGACGTAAATTGACAGTGTATAACTGTCCATTAACTCTGTTACGGTTACACGTTTGGCATCTATCAGCTGCAGTGGTCTCACTCAGTACTGGACCAATTTCAAAAACTGTTGTTCCCATTATTCACACAGACACAAAAATATAAGAAAACAGGGTCCAAGATGAAAAATAATTTAGTTACCCTTTAATTAATGAGCCTCAGAGGCACTAGTAGGCAGATTTTCTTACATCTGGACAGATCTAAGTTAGCTGCTTTCCCCTAATTCCAGTCTTAATGCTAGCTAAGCTAACTGGCTGCTGGCAGTAGATCATATTTAGTGTACATTTGCTTTTTGGCACAAACATGAAAAGATGATATTTTGACTAAAATGCTTTGCAGGTGTGGTTAAGAAGTTGGGGGTCCTTCGTAACTCCTGTAAGTGGGATGTTTTTGCACAAGGTGATAATGTGGGGTTTTTGTTTGTTTGTTTGTTTAATTGTTAAATCATCTTGTTATGGTGAGTTTGTGGAGTTTGTGGTATGGGGCACTAACATTCCAACTTATTTTAAGCACGAATGGTTGATTTGACATTTGGGTTAGGGTTAGATTTTTTGTTTGTTTTTTTAATGTTAAATTTTTTTTTAGATATGCTGGACATTTTTATTGTATCCTATACATCACATACAATTTAGTTCAGGTGTAATTACAAATCATCTCAAGGTAAAAGAGTTCAGGTCATTTTCAGGCCCTGTAGATGTCTTTCTTTGCAGTTCTTTGTCCCTCCTGTTCTTCTTGTAAAAACACCTCTTCTATTTTGCATCTCTCAGTCTACCTCCATACACAGCTGTTTTCTCCTCATTTCTTTCTCACCCCCCTCGGCCTCTCCCACCCTCTATCCACAATGAAGTGCTTTGCATTCTGTACCATCGGGCCAAGCACACAGGGACAGCATCCCCGGGGTCACATTAACTCAACGGTGAGGACAATGCCACCATCATGTCAGCTCCCATCAGCCTCCATCCCGTCCAGAGAGAGGGAGAGGAGGAGAGAGAGGGACAGTGGAAGAGCCAGAGGCTGGAACTCTTTAGAAAAGAAGAGAAAGGGAGGAGAGAGAAGAGAAAAAATAGAAAAACAAATGTACATGGCCGCTTGTTTTCTTTCCTCGGGGGGTGAAAAGGAAAGGAGTCACTGTGGATCTGGGTCTCTCACTACTAAGCTGTCTGGGTCATAACTCAGAGTGTGTGGACGTGTGTGGATGCCTGTGTGCGATTTCCAAGCCCCGGGCACCATTGCAGGGGGATTCGCTAAGGCACTTCTAGGCCTAGAGCGTTAAACATTTGTCATCTTGTCTCTGAAGCCTGTACAGCAAAGGACAGTGTGCAGAGCTGCTGCTATGAACATGCAACAGTTAATGCAACACATCCACTGGACTTGTTGGTGAGAGTTTATGGCTCCAACACCCTCAGGAACTGCACAGTCAAGTCAGCTGTTAACAATGATTGCTCATGTGTCCAGAAATACATGTGCTTAAAGAGCACATTTTCTGTGGTTAAAGTGATAAGTGCTTTTGTAGCAGCTGAATAAAGAGTCAAGCAAAAAGATAGGTACAGGTGAATAGAGACCAAACACAATTAATGGACAAATCACACAACATAACACAGTGCCACTAAATGACCGAACCCCTCTTTGCGGCTAAACTACCCACATAAAGTAGTGACATCATATAAATTCGCCATATTTAGCCAAATCAAATTTTAGCATCAGCTTTGACACACACATACACACCCACAGATACACAGGAGCTACCTTAAACTTCACAATCACGTACAGCCTCACAAAGTTATGCAGGAAATAATGAGGTCTGAGACATCAAACTAAATTTCTAATGTCCTGTTTCCCTGAGAGACAACAGCTCAAGTCTGAGCCGCAGGCTTAACGTCCCTAAATCCTTTTATATCATGCTGTTGTTAAGGAAGTGCAACATCTAAAAGCAACCATCGTTCTCAGGGCAACAAAAGAGAACATTGTTACGCTACATTTCCACCAGATGCAGCAAGGATGCTTGGGGACATGTTTGATGGGCTTTCCACTGATGACATACCATATTATGGATTGCATTTGATTGGATAAATGCGCTGCTAGTTGGGTGGTCCCTGGATGTCTTCTAGCTAGACCTGTTCATAAACTGTTATTTCGTCTAAACAGTCCGACCAAAATGTATTTCTGGAAACATCTGAGGCAAGAAACAGGAATTGTCGCTGCTAAGCCTCTTTCTATTTTAGAAGTACTTTGCCTAGTTTGACAGCTTGGTCCAAGTTTCGTGAGCCAGATGCTACAGTTTGGTCTCTGCTAACTCTTGAGGGAAATATCCATCAAGCTTCTAAATGCTTCACTATGTTCACTTGCTGGTCGCTGATTTTGTCTTTTTGGTTATGGTGGTGGACAGGTAAAGTACAGTGGGTTTTTAGAGCTGCTTTGAAAGAAAAAATCTGACTGCTGAAGCTGAAAATAATGCTCTAAAAGCAGAGATAGTGAACCAAAACAGTAAAGCTGCTGGTTGAAAAACCAAAAGAATGAGCGGAAAGATGCTAAAATAGTCCATAGAGTTCAGGGGAAATTGAGAGTTGGGTGCAGAGATTTCATACAAGACACGAACACAGCCACTGTGATGTGACAGATTGGTTTGTGGAATATTGTTTTGACGTCTTGAGCTTTTTTGCTGTCGCCATCTTGGTTTTATTGGAGCCAGAAGTGACCATATTTGGAGCAGGGTGGAGCTTTAGAGGAGCGACAGGTGGATCTGACTTAGAACCAAAAGACACCACAGTAGTAGATAGTACAATATAAAGTCAATTTCGGTACATAACCCTGGTGCACTACATGGGCATAAAACTAATATTAACTACACACCTCCTGCAGCTTGCCTCCCATTGATAAATCCTTTTTTTTTTTTTTTTTCACATGGGAGGATTGGACCCCCACCTTCACTTCCTGTGTATTTCTGTGAGTGAAGCAGGGTATTAACACTGTCAGCTGTATAAGGATTCAATAACCAGGGATAAACTGCTGCAGGTAAAAGCATTTACTGTAGAGTGCTTTCTTTTGGAAAGTTGTCACAGAGTATTTGGAGTTGTATATTTAAACAATGCCATTGGGTGGCACCAGATAACAACACAGAGACATCTGAAAACATGAGTTGTGACAATGGAATAAGATCAGTTTTCCATCCCACTGCCAAAATCTGCCTCTTGGTAACAAATTGCACTCCATATTTGCCCGTGTGACCCCGAAACCACACACAGTCAACCTCACTGTCTCCTCAAAGACAGGGGCCATGTCTCTCATTCACTAACAGATTCAAGCAAACATACTGTCACAGATTTTAACTCTCTACACTGTGTTTTAACAAGTTCTAGTAAATGTATCCAAGGGTTGGCAAATCAAATTAAGCGCACTCACTGTGACTGATGCTTTGGTCACCCTTTCAACCAAACACATCTCACACGAGTTAACACAAAAGTAATTTTCACATTACCGATGCAGCAAAGCATCATGGGCAGGAATCATTTCCTCTCCTTGCTTGACGTTGTGTGTTAAAAGCGTTGAGATCTGCTGGTTTAGAGATACAAAATCTGTTTTTATGAGCAATAGAATTTTAGTTCTTTGCCGTGAACAAGTGCTTCCAATGTTTTCTCTTGGTATGAAATCATGCAACAACGATACCCCTCTGTTCTTTTCATCCATTTATGATAAATGTTTCACATCTGTGTACATTACGATTCGATCTTTTTGATTACGGTATTTTTTAGGTTTTATGTAGTGCAGACATCTTTGGAAAAATCCTGTGTTCTGCTTTATTTATGAATATTGTGTAAATAGGGATTTTCCTATATATTTCGTTTGAATAAGGGCTGTATGAACCGAGTCATTGTAAGTATCTATTATAATTGCTGTCAGATTTTAACAGAATATATTATTTCATGTTAAGGATTTTAGCAACATGAAACATGCATAGAAAGTTCTAAATTAGGTGAGCTGTGCAATTTTCTACTGTGCAATAGAGGAGGATGAAGTAGGGCCTGTTGTAATGTGTGTCACATTATTGCAGTGGGTTTTTACATTAGTGGCAAAACACAGTGACACACATTAACTGCAGTGTAGGACAAAGAAACTGGAAAGCTGACAGGCTGTCTAAAGCATCAATAGTTTCTATTGTATGATTACACAGTACTGACTGATACATGGGACGCTGTGCAAAACAAGTAGTGGTGAGGTTAGATCTGATTTGCAGTGAGCAGCATGCAGCAGTTTGTTTAAAACTGGTTTGCACACACAGAGAAGACTGTATGTAGCGCTGTGTGCGGATACTGGGCTGTGCAATAGAAACCATTCCTTTGCAAGTTAAAGGGAATTCATCCCACTTTGGCACTGTGAATCTTTGCAGGTCATTGTCTTGGAGAACCTTATATTATCTGTTTAACAAAAGAATATTTATGAGAACAGAGCTATGATAAATGTAAAATACAAATATGATAGCAAAGTAAATCCAAGGTGTGTTGGTGTGATTTACAGTATGTAGCAAAAAGATGTAAATACTGTATGTACCTGTTCTTATTACAACAAACAGCTAATTTATACCCAAAATGTTCTAGAAATGTTCTTTGCAGAGGATTGTTTAGTAACTGATGCCACTTTTGATGATATGAAATATTAAAGATTGTAAAATCAATACAAGGCTTTGGTTTGACTTGTGTTTGTATCAAAGAAATGAGCAAAACACCTTATGAGTCAGTTAATTCTCAAAACAATAAACAGACAAAACTCCAGTATAGCTGTAAGAGCCAATTTGAGATCACTTTCACCAACTTTTTCTTAATAATAAAAAGTGCTATATTTAACAGTTGTCTATTGGCAGGAGATTAAGAGCACAACATCTGTTTTGCTGTCAGCCACAGGGCAGATCCTCTGGAGTAGCTGGAGGTAAATGACAGTAGTTACAGTACATCTGCAGTATTCTCCCAGCTGGGATTTGAGCAAGAAACAATCACAAACATGGCCCAGTAACCACGAATTCACCCGTCAATTCTACAAATGTAAACACATTAAAGATGTATGTGTTGCTTTGATGTATCGCGGAGTAAACTAGTCGGTGCCACCGCTGAAGTGAGCCTGTAGCGACACCCTGTGGCTGCTCTTGGTACTACATGAACCTGAAGCATTCGTAATTGGGTGTCCTCAAGTTTGTAATTCTTAATCCAGTCAATTTTAATCCTTTTTTATTTTAAATTGCTTTTTATCAATACATAAAACATCAATAAATTCTTATGCAACAGTAATGAGCCATTCTTCAGGTTAAATATTTTAATAAAATTTAAAACCTTACACAGTCCAGTTTTTGAGAATAAGTGATTTTAGAGGCCTTGTGCATGTATGTAGAATTGCATTTAGGACAATTTAATACTTTTTAACAACCTGCAGACAATCTTTACGCATGATCAAATAGGTGTGATACTAACAATACCAATAATATATATATTGAAAATAACAAGTGATAATTTAAAGGAAACTTTTACACTGCTGGCATCATTCATACTTGTTTGTTAGAGTTATTCATGGCCTTACAGTAATGCAGGTAAGTGGCTGTTTGCATTAATACCTGCTATACATTACTATGCATGTAAATATAAACTATGCAAAACTTCAGTATCCACTGCCATCGGGAACAATACCTGGATATGTAACAATCTGTCCTTATACATTGAACCGTCTGGCAAGTAAAGCAATTGAAAGATGTACATGTGATTTGGTCCTGTATTTCAAAAATACCCTGCGTCATTAGCTGTTCCTGAATGAAGCAACCACCTCTGAGGTTACAAACATGTACACTAAAGACAACTCAATATACTTGCTCTTAGAGTGCAGCCCTGACATATTAATGACCACAGGGAGGAAATCATAACAGAATATGACATGTTAAAAATGATCCAGATAACAGGTATTACTGTATATTTTGATACTGATACAGATGAAGTTTGAAAAAAAACAAAAAAACAGTTATTTAAGTGACACATTTCGAGGATTGCGTTAACACATTAAAATACAGAATGAAGCATAGCTTTGCCAAAATATATATTATATACTGGTATATATTAACGTACATACTGTATATTCTGTTAAATTGTAACGAACAGCATCCCTGATGATGAAGAAAGGCACTTGAATCAGAAGCCCAGATGCGCACAGTAATCAAAAAGGGGGTGAAGTGATGCCGGGGACACTTATGAGATGGATTGATCTCCATTCTCCCTCTCAGCTGATATGGTGGCATACAGGGTGAAAGACAAGTTATGTATTTGAGCATAAAGAGGCAAAGGAGTAATAGAATTAGTCAGGCTTTTCTGATACAGTTGCTGGTTAACATTTTAAGGAAGCTAAAAGTTACCGTTATTGTCCTCTTCTCATACCTGATTCTGTACGGGTCAATCAATTTTCTATACTGGTTCTTAATTGTAACACACTTCACAATAGACTGTCATAATGAAGCACCTTAGTATAGGAGGGAGATGTATATTTAAAAGCGTCTTAATAGCACCCATGCAGGTAATTAGGATTTCAGCTTTTAAAATAACAATTTAAAAAACAAATCTGGAGGATTTATATAATGATTTAGTTCAACCAGGCGAGGTACTCTCACTTTATGAACACACACAAACTCGTAGCAGCACCGGATTTACCGCACCCAGAGTAGAAATCTCCTCCTTGTTGGCCCCAGTGGCTGGCACATCTTAAAAACCTCAGATGTGTCGAATATGCAGAAACTGAACAGAGAGGACAGTCCAAACGATGTCTGGTTTACTGGAAAAGCAACATAAAGCAAAGATCAAACCGTCAACCACAGGCGGAGATGTGATCGGGGTCTGGCTGGTGGCTGATGGCAAGTGTCCCACTCTTACCCAAACTCTTAAATAAAATCTATCGCTGTCCAGTTATGTTGGTGCCTCCAGGATTTATGACGATGGAATCCAGTAAGGGACGGAGAGCCTGGCCAAAAGGCCTAAAGAAAGTTGAAACAAAGTACAGCATGTGAGCTATGACGGGGAGGGGGGGAATTTAAAAAAAAAAAAGAGCATAAGACGACCTCAGTCTTTCAACTGAGAATAAAACACACTGGCAGAGAGCAAGAAAGAGATAAATAACAGACTGAAGTCACAGTGTCACAATAAGTGCAACTGCAGTATTACTTTTGTACTATTGCAAGTGATTGCTGTGTAATATTAATATTTCATAAATGTTGCGCTGTACTGCAACGCAATGTTGTCGGAGTGTCACCTCCTCTGGGAGGTATGAGTGAACTGATCAAAGGAAAAATCCACCATTACATCTTCTCATACAAGACATCAATCTGGGATGTTCAGTACATCTCAGGCTTTATTTGGGGTGAAGTGATGCAAATGACTATTTTCCTATGCCTATTTTTTCCTTCTTGCCTCTACTGCTTTCATGATAGTTGCTGTATGTAACATTTACTTGGCTGTAACCCCTACTTAGAAATAAATACATCTTTAAAAAAGTGTTTTCCATCTTTTCAACAATGGATTTATCTCTGCTAGATCAGGGAATACTGATGCACAACAATTAGACAACAAATCTGCTTTGGACTAATCAATTCAACGCAGGTGCATTAGTTCAGTCAGTGAATTTTTAAGGCCATGTGACCAGCTGCCCAAAGTTTTCAAAAATTGCATTCAGTTTTCAGGGAAGGAGGGATTCATTGTGAAACACACACACACACACACACACACACGTTGCTATTATCAATATTGTGGCTCAAAATAAATTGTGGTTATCATTTTGTATACTTTGGGTGAATGTGATCATTGCTGGCCTCCATACCCCTCCCAAGGAACTTTTCCTTATGGGCAGCCCTGACAATGCGTGCTCAAGATCTGTTTTCTAGTGTGTTATTATGATTGTGTGGCAGGATGCTTGCATTTGCTGTGCTCTGACAGTAGAGTTGCAGCATTTGCACAACGTTCTTGACAACCTGAACAGAATCTAAGCCCACCTAAAATATATACTTTACTATAAAACTATATAGTGACAGGAGCCCACTGTCAAATAAATGACCATACATAAATGACCATACAGGACTTACAAAGATGGACACCAAACCTGCTAAAAAAAAAAGTTGCAGCCAAGTTCCCCACCAATTAGTGGATTAGCTTTGGTATCATGATGGTATTAATTATTCAAAGTATTAGATAAAAAATACAACATAAGGGTTACTAGTATTGTGACATCAGCATAAGAAGAGATACAGTATGACTATAAATACAGAGAATAAGACAGAGACAAAAATAAAAACAACATAACAGCTTTACAAAGCTTATCGACTCACGTGGACAGTATGTCAGATGGAAGGTCTGTAATGTAGGATGGGATCTTTTTTCCCGTGAGGAACTGAGCCACTTCGTTGCTGAAAGTGTTGCAGTTGTGCTCAAACAAGTTGTACTTGTCACCTCTGTTCACCAAGAGAAAGAAGACGAGAGAGGAAGAGAGGAAACAGAGACATATTCAGAGAAAAGACAGAGAGCCCGGAGAGGGTGGAGAGCGGTGGGTGATTAGCAGGAAAAGACAAGATAGAGACATAATGATGGACAGATATTACAAAGAGCTAAGAAGTATGGCACTTTAATAGTACTGAATATATAATATATAAAGTACAGAGGATTCAGGATAATGTCCAAAATATATTTTTTATTCAATATAAAGGAATTATGGCCCATAATTCTTGCTAAAACAAGAGACAAGTTCAAGGTGATAATATTTTGTAGCACCGCAGGTTATTATTTTTGAAAGGTTAGCACAGCAGCAAGGCATCTGCCATGCAATTACTTGTGTCTTTATTCTTTATTCTTATTTTTTAATTGAAAATTCCTGCTATAATAATTTGGAGAATGCCCAGGATGCCTCATAATGTTCTGACAGACTTTTTGAAAAAAAATTAGTCAAAGTCCTTGAGTCACAAAGTGAATGCTCTCTACCATAATCTACAGGATGGTCCAGCTGGGATGTAAATCTGTGTAATGAGCCTGTGCCTTTGAGCTTCAAATCCACTCTGCAGAAACGGACGTGTGACGTCACGGTGACTACGTCCATTACTTTATACAGTCTATGGCCTTTACCTGTATGTGGACTCTGCCAGTGAAATCAGGTACTCCATGAATAGCTCTGCATTCACCTCAGTGGAGCCCAGGTCCACTATGGAGTCAGGGTCACCCAAGGGGGTTCCACTCTAGGATACAACACACATAAACCCCTCAGTATGCCTTGTTCGAAACACTTTGACAAACACTTCTTGATTCATTACTTTCTAAGTATTTGCATTTTCCTGTACTGAAATAAAAATGTTTAAATCATATGTGCTTTTTATTTGAGGAAAGAATGAAGCTGATTCTTACAGGTGGACAATTGCTGATGCCTTCCCCCATGTAGAAGAACTCCTTTCCATGGATGACAATAGCAGTGTGCCTATATAATATCAAAACACCTTATTTCAACAATGAAATCACTTAAATGCAGTTTACAGTCTTTGAGAAAACTTCTAGGAATTTTAGTTAATACATAAAAAAGCTGCACTCACCATATCCCATCTAGCTGCCTCCCTGTGATGATAAAAACAAGAATGAAATCAGACTGGCCTTATATCAACCTTATCTATAAACCAAGTATTTTGTAAAGCCTCCATCTTAGGCCTGAGTAGCGTCCCCGGTCTCTCCTGAGTTCTCTCCCGGGCCAGGGCGCACTGTGTACGGCTTCCATGAAGCCATTCAACAGGTAGCTCCTCAGAAACTCACCTAGCATGACAGGACTCAGCTGGCGGGCCATGCCTTTGGACATATCGTAGATGTACAGTAACACTGGGTAGGAGTCGGTTTGGTCCATGACGGCAAAAAGAGGTAACTTGAAAATGACAACTGCAGCTAACCTAGTTCAAAGTTAGCTGACTCACACCCACCGACAGTTAGCTTGCTGGCTAATTTACCGGTAGGTAGCAAGCAAACTTTAATTTAAAAAAAAAGTTTATCGTGGAACGGTTACGGATATGAAAAAACAAGCTACAGACTACTTTTAATAAAAAGTAATAAATAAAGTATAAAATATAAATGTCGTAGTAAAGGTCCACAGTTTCCAGGGTCTGACAGCTCGTGCTGTGTCACTGTCCGACTGTAAACAATAACATAACTGTCAAAATGTGATTTCCCACTTCTTCCGGAATCGAGCCCCTCTCCTCACAAGCCCCGCCTACTTCACTAGGATTGGTCAGTATCTTAGATTGGCAGACAAGTGTCCAATAGACGACGAGTCGTTTCGTACGCTCTTCAGCGTGCTCGTTCACGTCCCTGAACGCGCCAGTCATTAAAACTAGCCCGGACTTGTGTGGGGACACAAGCAGAGCACGGCAAGTGACTGTATGTTCATGCTATGACTTATTATATCTTCATGTTATTGTTTTAATGTGTTTAGTTCTCATAGTTTGTGTGTATCATTAGGAAAATACGTTTGTTTACTAAGCGAGCCCAAAATATAAGTGAGGCGAACAGCGGCTAATTACAAGCTAAGCTAGCTAACCTAGACGCAGCTGGGCAAAGTTGAAACCTCGGTTAAAGTTTATAAAGTCTTAATAATATCTACATTAAACGTCGTCTATGCACAGTTATTGCTCACTGACTAAATGAGCACGACACCTTTGTGACTCGGGTTGGGTTGTGCTCTCTTACAACATGTATGAGATGGATAAGGAGAGATGGCCCATTTGTGCAGAGGTGGAGTGTGCATCATTGAGTTTACAGCAAGATGCTGGCTGCTAAAAATAACACTATTTGAATCCAGTTCAAATTCTCGAGTACTACAAAGATTAAACATCAAACGTTTAAGTATTTAAGCTACTTTATTTGACCTGTTGTTGTGTCTTCTTGTATCCTTTGACAGACACAATGGCAGAGTGGAACGCCTTCTACCGCAATGAGGAGGAGGATGAAGAGCAAGAGGAGGGAGAGCAATCTGGAGGTGAGATGAAAGCCTCCTCATCACTCCATCTGTAGTGCAAATAAAGCAAGATTATTAGATAACATCACTCATTCTGACTTTGTCATTTTGTTTTGCATTTCATCAATATATGTATATAGTAACTTTGATTTGATCATCAGTGTCATGAATAAGGCTTGGGCAGTATCTATTTTTGCATACCTTCCTGACATTTTACTGTGATCGACAATATATGATAGCATATGTGAAAAAAGGAAACATAGAATAATGAATAGGTAGGATATAAGCACCCTTCTTCCATAGATTATTGTGGTAGGACCTGATGACACTTGTTGCTGCTGCAAGCACTAACGCTTAAGTGGAATAAACTGAGATTAGGTGCAAATCGTGGTGACAAACTGGCAGTTAAATAAAGTCGTGTGGCTAATCACCTGCTTTTGCAGCAGGAAGAAGTCATCACAAGATAAAGTTATATTTGTCAATATTTGCATGATTCCATATCTAGTCATGTTTAAGTGATTAGTTAGGAGACCTCTGAGGCATTTTTCTTTTTTTTGTAGTCTTGTATTGTTATCCCTACCACTCACAGTCCCAGTCGCCATCATTCTCAGCTCTACTGCTATTGGAGACTATCCTCTGCTGGCACGTGTAGTGCACTACATCATCTCTATACAGCCTCTCTGAAACATAGTTCTCAACATGTAATGTAACACTTGTTATCAGATATCATTTGAGGCTAAAAATTAAGGCATTTTCTGAAGACTTAAAGTTACACAACAACAAATCAGTCTCTCTGTCTTTGTTAGATGATTACAAGGTGACAGGGAGAGACAGTTTGGTTTTCCTGGTTGATGCCTCCAAGGAAATGTTTGTCAAAGGAGAAGACAGAGAACCCTCCAACTTTGACATGACCATGCAGGTAAAATGGGCAGCTGTCTTATTGTCTTTGTTAGGTTTGCTGAAAGGTGCTGGAATTACCTCAGATATTATGTATTAGTTCAGACAGCATTGTTGGGGAAAGGCATTTTTACAAGTAAATCATCCAGTTTATTTTTTCATGCAATTATTTTGCCTGAAATCATCATAAAAACTGAAAACCCCCAGAGCTTACCTATTACACATTTAGAACTAGTTGTTTTATTATCAGATACCCCCTTGTTCTTATAATAATCATTGATGTGTTCTGTCCCTGTAGGTTGTGCGCAGTGTGTACACCAGTAAGATCATTAGTAGTCACAGGGACCTGGTGGCTTTGGTTTTCTACGGCACCGAGCAGAGCAAAAATCCCAGGAACTCATTCAAGCATGTCTACGTGTACCACGACCTCGATGAACCCGGTGAGATGCTGCACTCTGCAAACACATGATCACACTCCATCTGTAAAGCTGCTGTTTTGCTGAAACCACAAATGTGGGTACAGTTCTTGTGCACAGGTGCCATGCTTTGGATGTATTCATACAAAAGCACATAAAATACCAGTGCACAGTTGCAGTTGATTTTAGTGAATACACTTTTGATGTCCGTGCATGTGTAGCAAAATGTAAGCACTTTAATAAAGTCCTCTGAATCTGCCTGCTAAGGTGCAAAGCGAGTGCAGGAGGTGGACGCTCTGCGGGGGACTAAAGGTGCCCAGCTCGCAGCAGAGACCATGGGCGACGGGGAGACATCTTTAGGAGACGCCCTGTGGTGCTGCGCCAACCTCTACAGTGACATCAAGCTGCGTCTGTCACACAAGCGACTCATGATCTTCACCTGCAGGGATGAGCCACATGGGGGTGACAACGTGAAGGACCGACAGGCTCGCACCAAGGCTGGTGACCTCAAAGAGACCGGTATGTCTGAAGGAAATGCTCTTTTTTTTTTTTTTTTTTGATGAAAATCTGTCATACAGTTTGACTGCAAAGTTCAGTATACAGAAAGCCTGCGACTTTACATCAGTAAGCTGCACAAAGAAAGGTTTCTGTTCATCAGCGCAGTTAGTCTTTACGTCCGTGTGACGAGCTAACATCAAAACGTCACTTTATAATTTCTAGTCAGTCATTCTGAATTGCAGTTTTTCAGCTTTAATATGTTAAACTTGTACATCATGGACTCCTGTGACTGATCCCCTCTCTCTTAGGTGTCATCATTGATTTAATGCATCTGATGAAACCGGGCGGCTTCGATGTTGCACCCTTCTTCCGTGACATTGTAAGTCCACCTGAAGATGAGAGCGAGTTGGGGCTGCAGCTGGAGCCTTGTGACAAACTGGAGGACCTGCAGAAGAGGGTGCGCGCCAAGGAGCAGAAGAAGAGAGCCATGGCCAGGTAGAGACAAGTCACACATTTCTGTTTCCAAACAGATAAAAGTAGAGTTTAGTTACTTACTTTATTTCTTATTGTTCTATTTACAGCTCTGCGTTTTTCTTCCGTCTTCCTTTGTAATGCATCTTTGTGTCTATTTAATCATTTAACACTTGCTCTTCCCTTCTCCTTACTCCATCCTTCCCTCTCTGCCATCTTCAGGCTAAATCTCTGTCTTGGTGAGGGCATAAATCTAGCAGTGGGAATTTATGCAACTGCTGTGACAGCTCGGAAACCACCTCCCGTCAGACTTTACAGGGAAACCAATGAGCCAGTCCGCAGCAAAACTCGAACCTTCCACACACAGACTGGCAGTCTGCTGCTGCCCAGTGAGATAAAGAAAGCCCAGGTGAGAGCAGATTTAATATAGAAGTTTGTTTTGGTCTTTTTGTAAAAGATTTAAATTGTCATATACAGTCATGGAAAAAATTATTAGACCACCCTTGTTTTCTTCAATTTCTTGTTAATTTTAATGCCTGGCTCAACTAAAGGTACATTTGTTTGGACAATTATAATGATAACAACAAAAATAGCTCATGAGAGTTTAATTTAAGAACTAAGAACTATTCATTTTCCATGGTTTTCTTGATAATAACCAAAATTACTTAAATTCTTACATCAATAGCTATGGCATTGTACCGCCAAAAACACTACTTTTAAGCATTCCATGTTTTCTTTTCTGTTTGCTTTAAACACATGATACACACAAGAGTTAATACTTGATTGCATAACCATTGTTTTTGATGACTGCAGCCATGCGTCTTGGCATGCTCTCCACCAGCTTCTGACATTGTTCTGCTGTCACAGCAGCCCATTCCTGTTGGACAAATTCAAACAAATTTTCTTTGTTTTTGGGCTTGTGGTTCTCCATTTTGAGTTTGATGATTTCCCACAGGTTTTCAATTGGATTAAGATCTGGTGATTGAGCAGGCCAAGGCATGGTGCGAATGTTGTGGTTCTCCATCCAGGCTTTAACTGACCTTGCCGTGTGGCAAGGGGCATTGTCTTGTTGGAAAATCCAGTCATTCGAGGCAGGAAAGAGTTTTCCAGCTGATGAAAGAAGACTGTTTTCAAGGGTAGTCCTGTACATGACCTGGTTCATTCGGCCTTCACACAATTGCATTTGCCCTGTTCCACTCAGACTGAAACAACCCCAGATCATGACTGATCCACCCCCATGTTTTACTGTAGGGGCAAGACAGTCTGGGTTGTAAGCTTCTCCAGGCTTCCTCCTAACCAGTAAGTTGGCTGGAGTGGGCATCAATTCAAAATTGGATTCATCACTGAAGAGAACCTTAGCCCAATCATCAACAGTCCAATCCTTGTGGTCTCGAGCAAAGAGTAACCGGGCCTTCCTCTGCCTTTCATTGATGAAGGGCTTCTTGCGTGCTCTGTGTGACTTCAAACCAGCTTCAACAAGTCGGTTTCGAACTGTCCTTGCCGAACAAGTCACATTTCTCGACAGTGCCCACTCATTTTTAAGGTCCCTGGAGGTCTGACGACAATTCCTGACACAGGAACGGATGAGTGCACGGTCATCTCGTGGGGTAGAAAGACGTTTCCTGCCACAGCCAGGTAGCAATTTGGTAGTGCCATGTTCAGCTTGGTTTTTTTTGTTGTAATGAACGGCTGTCTTGGAGATCTTCAGTTTTTTCGCTACCTGTCTCTCACTCATGCCAATTTCCAGCAGTGCCAAGATGGCTGCCTTTGTGGCTTCACATAATTCTTTTGTTTTAGGCATTATGTGAGAGCTGACAACTTCTGAGTTGTGCTACGGCTTGAATGTAAGCAGGAAACCACTCTAGGCCTTTGCATGTGCAGTGCATTAAGCTTAAGAATGTCAAATGGGCCATAAAGTATTATGTGACCAGCTGCATTTTTTGTTGTGTTCATTGTATTATACGTTTAGTGGTACCAGATATTAGAATGAACAAGAAATTGAAGACAACAAGGGTGGTCTAATAATTTTTTCCATGACTGTATGTACTGTACACTGCAAGTTCGATTTTATAGTAACTAACTGATAATAAATCCTAAATTGTGGTCTATTACCCACCAGAAAGACATCATGACAAACAGCTGAACAACATTTACCTGAATGTCATTGCTGATCAAAATAATTTCAGTGATTTGATTCAGCTGATTCAGTGATTTTATTGTCATGTGTGTCTACTCTAGGTGTATGGTAAGAAGCAGATTGTGATGGAGAGAGATGAGGTGGATGCCATCAAGAAGTTTGACGATCCTGGAATGTTTCTGATTGGATTCAAACCCATGGAGAAGCTCAAACGTCACCACCATATCCGACCCGCTGTCTTCCTCTACCCTGAGGAGAACGAGGTGAAAGGTAGGACTCTTTGTTTGTGTCTGATTTACTTCAATAAAGGAATACTTCACCCACAAAATGACCATTTGTATATCAATTACCCACTGCGTGTTACCTTGATTTCATAAGCAAGCATGTCTCCACAGTAAACGGAGGATCCAATAAGGAGAACATTCTTCATGAATGGAAGTAAAGGGGGACTGCGTTTAACAACAGCAAAACTGTATCAAAACATCAACGCCTTGTACTAAACTCATACAATTCGTGCACGAGATTTGGATTATTCTGCATGAGTTTGTAAATGGATGTTTTAATACAGGTTTCCTGTTGTTAAACGTGGTCCCCGTTTACTTAAATTCATGAAGAATGTTCTCTTTTTTTGGAATCAAAAGTGTCTTACAGCATCTTTTCTGTTTGTTAAGCGTGAATATATTCTTGGTTTCCCCCCTCAGGCAGCGCATGCCTGTTCTCTGCCTTGTTAACAAAGTGTAGCGAGAAGGAAGTGTTCGCTCTGTGCCGCTGCATCTCCCGCCGAAACTACCCACCTCGATTTGTTGCCCTGGTGCCTCAGAAGGAGGAGATCGATGAGTGGAAAGTACAGATTACGCCACCAGGTAACACACTGCTGGGCTCAGCAAACAAGGCTTACAAACTTGATCTTTTTTTGCAGATTTCTCAGTCATTTTTGTGTACTGAAGTTGATAGTAATGTGTCGTCTCTCGTGTCTAAATCAGGTTTCAACGTCATCTATCTGCCGTACGCTGACGACTTTCGGACTCTCGATCCTCCCCAGTGCCCTTCGGCCTCACAAGTACAGGTGGACAAGATGAAGGAGATCGTCTCCAAGCTCCGCTTCAAATACAGGTAGCTGCTCATGTTCAGTGCTTTACAGAGATCTTAGTCTACGGATGCTTCTGTAATCCTTAACAGTGTGTCTGTAAGTGTCATTGGTGTATGTTGTTTAGCTTCTTCAAAATGATACTACTTTAATTGACACATGGCAGCTTTCATGTGGAATTTATGGACACAGTGGTGCTAATAACAAGGTTACTCACTGGGTTTCTGTCTGTAACATGTTTTCATTGTTTGTAATGTAATGCAGGAGTGATGCTTTTGAGAATCCAGTCATCCAGCAGCATTACAGGAACCTGGAGGCCTTGGCTCTGGATATGATGGCTCCAGAGGACGTTGAGGACCTCATCAGTAAGATACAGTCAAACAAACATTCAGAGATCCTGATGTGGCCACTAGAAAAACTTCTTGCTCTTATGTCTCACACTTCCTGTGCCCGTCTGTCTGTCTTTTTCTCTGTCTCAGTGCCAAAGGCGGACCAGATGGACCGCCGTCTGGGTCCTTTGGTTCAGGAGTTTAAAGATCTGGTCTACCCTGTGGGCTACAACCCCGAGAGCAAACCGGCCCCTAAACGCAAAGCAGGTCAGAGCTGAAGTGGTAACAGGAACTGAGTAACATTGCTTTTACTGTATCTTTGAGGTTATTTATCAGTACTGATGAATGTGGCCCTTTTGTGCTATTATGCAGTTAAAATAAGGTTATTCTTTTGACTGATTTTTTCTGATAAATGATCCAACAGCTGATACCGGAGGTGGAGCAGAGAAGAAGCTCAAAGCGGAGGTGTCAGAAGACGAGCTGAAGGCCCACGTGCAGAACGGCACCCTGGGTAAGCTGACCGTACCCGTGTTGAAGGACGCCTGTAAGCAGTTCGGGATCCGCACCACCGGGACCAAGAAGCAGGAGCTGATAGATGCTCTGACTGCCCAGCTGGGATCATGAGGAGTTAAATACACAACTCAACTGTGCCTTCATGAGCAGACAAACCTGATCAGATCAGTGTATCTGTTGCACCTCAAGTGTAGAAACGTCTTCAGACACTTTGTACAAACCAAGTTCTGGTAAACTGTGTGATCTATTTTGAAAGCAGGCAGCAGGTTTTTCATGTACAGTGTGGTCTGTGAAATTTGGGGACAGATCGGGACACTGTTTGGAGTGTTGAAAGAAAAGATTCCTGTTGTGCTTGATAAGATTAAATCATTTGAATTACCCTTTTGTTGTTGTCAATGCATCATGGTTCAGTACAGCTCAGTGCTAAAGTCTGCAGTAGGTGTGTCAGTCCTAGATCATAGGAATCATGTTTGAATTTGTGGACTCTCAAAGTGGTTGACATCATACAAAGTCTCATTAACATTGAAACACACTGTACAGTAAACATCATAAAAATACTGTAACTAGGATTGATAATCCTGCATTTGCATTAATAAAACCAAAACCTTTTACAGCCCTGCATCCACTTTGTTTTATTTTTATAACCCCATGAGTCAGTACACTGCACATGTCGAGCAGCATT
The DNA here is from genome assembly GCA_035609425.1 of Epinephelus awoara. NCBI lineage: Eukaryota > Metazoa > Chordata > Actinopteri > Perciformes > Serranidae > Epinephelus > Epinephelus awoara. Next base: position 13,767,465 of record CM069313.1, read on the forward strand.
TCCAGTTTTTCTTGTAGCAAGAAAGAAAGAGGTGTGTCCATCCAAAGTAAGACCTCAGGATTTTCATCATACCTGGACCTTCTCTCTGCGCTGTTTGCCACTCAGCACAATAAAGTGAGAGCAGTGTTTGGGGCACGCCTGCACAGGCAAGTCTTTGAGCACAAAAGCAGGAAGAAGAGATCACACACAACTTTGACCTCATGAGCTGCAACAGGTTTTGACAGACTGGAAGTAGATGGCATTCCTGGGGAGGATTATCTGACTACACAGCAGGTAATGAGGCTGTAGGAACAGTCTGCCATTGCTATGGGATTAAATAGACTTTAACTACAGTATATTGTATGTGTTGAGTTTACAAGTTGTGTTTTTTTTTAGTTTTGGTTTACCTCGTCTTGAAACTTTGCTCCATGTTAACACACAACTTAGTGACTTAGTGAATGGGAAAATGATATGTAGGCACTTTACTTTTGCTGTAACAACATATTTAATCCTGCTACTGTTCCTAGCTTTGGTTTGAGTTGTGGACATATTTGTTTACTCGGGTGTTACGTTGAACTTTACGTGCTTTTATATTGACAGTTCTGAGCAGAAACGCTGTCACATATTGTCGCTACTTTCACACCGACTGAAAGTCGGACAGCTGAAGAGAAATGGAGTGTCAATGTGACAAGGACACCCCTGAGGATGCAGGTGAGGCGCCATATTAAACATTCAATAAATATGTACCCTTAAAGACCTTAAAGATGTCTACCTCATAAAGTAAATAGAGTATTATTTGTAATGTAACTCCCTTTGTGCGATAATATAATTTAAAAATACACTCAATAGTTTTCCATTACTCCCTTCAACTCGCACCAAATCTTGTACTGTAATATTGTGTTTTTATGGCTGCAAAACACCAAAACGCCATTAAAGCGTAGACTGTGGAGTGTGTAGTATATTATGTCAAGGTAGCGTCAACATCGTTGTCACTTCCGGGTGAGCTTTTCAAAATAGAAAAATAAATAAATCAACGCTGCTTTCCTGTTCGGAAAATTTGAGAAAATTAACCAGAAACTAAACACTGTTTAACAATGTGTGACGTAGGTTGATAATATAATAAATTTGAAACAATTTCTTACGCAGTAGCTGTGAACTGTGTCATATTTAAAACTGTGTTAAAAAAATATATATACTTTTTAATTTGTCAAAATAATAGTCTCTGACAGTAGTTGGGTTACTTTTCATTGAAATAAAAGAAAAAGAAAATGTCAGTCTTAACATGAGCTACTGTATGTCCCTCCCATCCCGTTATCCCAACATCTCAAATAACAAAAACAAGCAAAACAAACAAACAGAATTATAAAAAAAAAGACATATAGGAAATAAAACGACATTTTATTTATTTTATTTATATTTTAGAAAAAAATATACTCCTTTCTTCTCTTTTCCTCTTCTTTTCTTTAATCCCTTCTCCTCTTCCTCCTCCCTTCATTTCCCACTACCTTATTACTTTTGTTTAATACCCATTTTCTGCACTCTCTTCCATCTTGCATCAAATAGTTTAGCTAGATTCCTAATGCTTAGTTGTGGCCCCTCCAGTTTCAACCAATCTGTTTGTTGTCTGCTGTAGTGGAGCTACTCTTGAAGTTTTACAAAGATACTTATCATTTTGTTGAGAGAGTAGTGGTGGTGTTAGGCCAAGTAATAATTGCTCGGGCCCTAACATTAGTGAGCACCGAAAAACGCTGTCTATCGCTTCCCTTATTTCTGTCCAGTACTGCTAACTGTGTTAAATTTAAGTTTCCTGCCGTCAAAACAATCCTGGAATGAGGCATTGTGATGTCAGACTTTACATATAAAGGAGAAAATGAATGTAAATCTCGATATGCCTGCAGCCACACATACATAGAGAGTCCTGAATTCAACAATATGCTTTTAGGATTTAGAGTATTTCATTCTCCATCTCCCATTTGGGTGAAAGGTAAACTCCACGATAAGCTGTGTGCAATACTAATGTCATGCTTTCCTCATTCCCCCTCTCTGTTTAGGCTGGTGGATGAACGCCAACAATGTCCAGATGGGAGCTTTTACCGTAGTGGGGTATCTTCTCTACAGATTCTCACAGAGTCAGTCACTCACTGACACACACACTCATACTCATTTGGCAAACACAAAAAGTTAGCCTGACATATAAGCCATGTTGTTTCTCTGACTGATTGACCTGTCCTCTCAGAGATAGTGAGTTAATATGCTACAAAGCACAGGAAATATAAAACAGATTAAAGTTGCTGTGATCGGAAGTGATCAGAAATGGTGGTGATGAGATCAGACATGATGGTTTTATCAGGTCCTACTCACAGAGGGTGACCTCCAACCCACAAGTATTGAGTAGACAGATTTACAACAGACCTGTGCACATTCATTTGCTGATCAAAAACACACATTTCTAAAGGATAATGCAGGTGATACTCTGTGTTTTCCCAATGCTACAACACCAATAAATCCATGATGACCTCTGCTGTAATACTGATAGTACTGTGTTTTTCCTGCAGCACTCCCAGCTCTGATCCGCTGGCCCATCCGTCTGTTCTGCTCTGTAACTGGTGAGTGTACTCAGAGTGGTATATCAGTAGTCACTTTGTCCTCTCCTTCACAGTCTGATTCTAACTGACAGCTCACAAAACCATCAGTACTGTCATATTGTTGTATATATCACCAGATCATTAATGTGTGTTCTGCCATAGGTCTGTCAGCTCTTTGGGGCTGGGTGAGCCGCCTGGTGGGAACTCTTCGTGGTATGGAACACTCTTTTCTGACCCATAGGAATCAAATAAAATATCACATGTGAAGTCACATGCTAACTTTTCTTTTATGTCTCAGTAATCAAGAGCCTGTGCAAATGGCTGTCTCGAGTTTGGAAGTTTTTTGCAGGTGAGTGCTGGTTGCATTTGTGTGTGTTGTTTGCTCTTTATTGCTTCATATGAACCTTCTATGCAAAGGTAAACACTTCAGGAGAAGTTTTCAATTTGAGTGTCTGGGTAGTCTGAGGAAGTGACTCAGAAATTCAGCAGACACATGACAGCAATTTAGTATCTGAATGGAGTGGGGCTATTTTAGCGATAGAGCTACATGATAATTATAGGCCTATGATCAAGCAGCTGCAATCTGCTCCTCCATCAGCGTCTTCCTCCAAGTTCAAGTGGCTGGTTGCTGTCATCACAGGTCAGTTCACCTTCATTCTCCTTTTGGTACATGGTTTTGGGTTTTCTCTTTGTCCTGTTGACAGTGGTGCCCCCAGAATTTTTATGTGGGGGTGACCAGATGGGGCCCCTGAAAATCTTGGGGTGGCACACCAAAAAACAAAAGCCATAACTGAATTCAAGGAATTTGATTATGCCTTTGAGGTAATGGGCTCGTTATGTGGCAATAAGAGTTAAGGGAAGTATCTCGAGTGCATATGCAAATACTGGTCCAGCTAACATTTTGAGTTTTACAACAATCCTGTTTAATGTGTTACAAATCTATACATGTTGAGCTGAAAACACATTGGCAAGCACACACAGGACCCATCATCTGCAGCTTGACAACAGACAACCACACAACGTTAATATGACTTTTACGGAAAGATCTGTACCTCTTCCACCTCTACATTAGCCTGAAATCATCTGTGGACACCCACTTATTTAAATTGATTTCTTACCTGAAGAGTCAATCTCCAGAGCTATGACTTGCAAGGAAGTATCTTTTTGGCCATGGTCTTTATAATGTCGGGATTGTGGGTCGTTAGTTAAGCAATTCATTGTTCTTCAAATAGGCTGGCAGTCCTTTTCCTTAAAAATACAAATATACAGTTTTACTTTTGAATACATTTATTGTAGGGAACAAAACATTTACTGGGATCAAGCCTTCTCAAGTTTAGGGGAGAGTCGTGGTTATCCACAGGACTCATTTTCTTTCAGAAATCTTGAGGTGAGAGTTCAAGGGACCCTTCAAAAACAGCCATGTCAGTTGTTCCCTCACAAAATTTTAGCCGAACTGTGGAGTGTTTTTTCCTGACAAACTATGTTGACATTGTTGGTACCAACAGATGCCTTATTGTACGTTCAAACCAGAAGCTTCCAAAGAGCCAAAGTCTGTCTCGGACGCCCAAGAAGCATGACTGTCAAAAATATTTGTGGCAGCTTTGGTCGCTCTAGTCGCTCATCACGTGAATCACTGAATGTTCGATCGTGCTTATCAATTTAAAGGAGCCACAAAGCGGACTACTGGCTTGAAAGCAACGTAGTTGCTGCTTGCTGTTGTCCATTCAAAAAGCTCATAGTTGGCCTACAGAAAGTTATGTTTGGCCATTTATCATCCCATCCAAACCAAACAAGGAAGACTTGCATGCTACGTCGCAACATTAGCCTGCAATTCTCTCCTCTATTAGTAACATTACACACTTTAAAACTCACCAGACCAACCAACTACCTCCGCGACACGGTCCCAAGCCTCATTCTTTTTATTTTGGTCTCTGTAACCGAACAGCAACACATTATAATATATATCCACTGTTGGAACAAGTTTGCTGTAGGAACCAATGTTACATGGCTTGTTCTCTGGGACCCGCTTCATCAAAGCACGTCAGCATTCCAACTGGTTGCCGCGGAACCGTATCAGGCCTCATTACCATAAAGTTAAACGAGTTAGGGTTAGGGTTACTCCCCTCCAGACCGCTCCGGTCGCATTGGTCGCCCAAGACGCGTGGCTGACGACCCGGTCGCCCCAGTCGCCAGGCTCTCATCGAAAATGAATGACTTCCACCGTTTTGGAAGCCCTGGTCGTTGTTGGTTTGAACATATAGTTAGGCTGTCTAGTTAAAAAAAAATCCACTACCTTCACACCACAACCTCCTATAGACAGTAAGGTCAGCCTCCAGTTATTTTTGCCGGGAGGGGGCCAGTGGGGGACCAGCAACTGAATCAGGGTGGCCAAGCCCCTCCTTAGGGGCACCACTGTGTTAAATCTAAGATATTAAAACCATAACATCCACTCGCTCAGGCTCAGCTGGGCTGAGAATCACAGCTCTTCCCAAAAGTGCTTTATTATTTATCTGATAAAAACTTGTTACCTCTGCAGGGTCATCCACAGATGGAGCACTGACGTCAGGGACCAACAAACCAGGCCTGAGACTGATCCTCCTGGGGCCCACAGGTGGAGGACGGACCTCTCTTGCAGATACTTTGGTGGGCAACAGTGAGACAAGGGCACCCATGGGTCCCTTGACGGAGAGCACCAAGAGAAGGACAGTAGTGGATGGTAGAGAAATTGTAGTGATCGACACTCCAGATCTTTTGGGGCTGTCATTGGGGAACCCCAAGAGAGCCAGGGAAGCTCTGAGGAGCCTTCAGCTCTCCAGTCCTGGACCACACGCCTTCCTGCTGGTGATCCGAGCTCCAGGCTCCAGCATGGGGATGGACCAGGATGCAGCTCAGGCGGTCCGAGCCACTCTTGAGCTGTTTGGTGACGGGGTCGTGGGGCACATCATTCCAGTGCTCACCCATGCAGACCGTCTGGGTCGAAAGCGTAGTGTAGATCAGTTGCTGGATGCGGACTCTGGGGGTCTGAAGAGGGCTCTGTCTCTATGTGACCAGAGGCCAGAGTTGGTGGACAACAGACCAGACTGCCCCCCAGAGGCACGGGGCGTGACGCGCAGGCAGCTGGTGGAACGTGTGATGGAGATGAAGACACTTAGGGGGCATTTCATCCATGAGCTGCAGAGGAGTGAGGACCGCATCAGGGAGGAGCTGCTGGCAGACATGGGCTCTGCACTGGCTAGAAAACTGGGACACATGTAAATAAGAGAGGGAGAAGGAGAGAGAGAGAGTGTGTGAGACAGAGTTGTTGGGGCAGTGAAAAAATAAGGGGGCAGGATTCATTCAAGTGTTAAACATGCAATTTTGACTTTAAGTGCAAGGGTGATTCTGTGCCTGAGGTATTTTTGTCACTCCTGGTTTACCACTGTCCAAATAAATTTACTACCGCTGGACGGCTTTTGGTTTTCAACATGCCGCAGATGCTTTTGGTTAGTTATTATGCCCACACACACTTAATTTTCCTGTTTTGATGTGTTGTAATTCTTCAGTGTCTGTATATTCTGTTGTACAGGCCTCATGTTTTCTTACTCTGCTGTGGCGCATGGCCCTCCCCCGTCTTTCATAATTTATAGGACATATCAAACTTTAAAGATGATCGTGGAAAATAAACTGAAGTCACACTGGGACTAGAGTTCAGCAGGACTGTTCAATGTCATCTGTGCTTTCTCCAGAGCCCTCTGAAACAGCACCAGGAAAAACTCAACAGTAACGTCTCTTTCCAGAAATCATGACTAAGATAATTCACAGATCTTGTTGTGAGCAGTTTCATGTAGGAACTAGTTTCTTTCTACTGAACTACACCCGCCAACTGTATCACTGTGCAGGAGGAAGTGTGCATCTACTGCTAACAGAGGTGGTACCAAGTCATTGTTTTGTAAGTCACAAGTGAGTCTCAAGTCTTTAAAATTAAGTCCCAAGTCAAGACAGGCAAGTCCCAAGTCCTGAACAAGTCATAATGCACGCCTTACGAACTGTAATGCCCTTCTGACAAAAATCATGAATGCTTCTTGAAATGTGGATTTATTTGTTGAAACAAGTTTGTTAAAACAAGTGCAACTGAACTTGATTATAAAAAAGTAGTGCTGACATTGCACTTTTATATAGCACTATTAACCAGTGTAACAGCTGGTGAAGTATTAACAAGGCAAAAGGCATGAAGTCACGAGTCATTGTTAAATTCCGATCGAGTTGGAAGTCTTTCTTGATTTCGTCAAGTCAAGTCTAAAGTCAGCGAATTTGTGACTCACATCTGACTCGGGTCCAAGTCACGTGACAAGAGTCCACACCTCTAACTGCTACCTCAACTAGCACCACTGATCTAACTAACGTGACAGCTCAGCCGAGGAGGACGCCAGTAATGTTTGCATACTGTGCATTCACAAGCATGAAATGCATGATTCCCTCTGAGCAGTGATACAGTTGGTGGGTGTAGTTCAGTAGAAAGAAAATAGTTCCTTGATTAAACTGCTCACAATAAGGTCTGTGGATTATCTTGAGTAATTGGGTCATGACTTCTGGAAAGAGACATTGCTGTTGAGTGTTTTAAATGTGTTTTTTTGGTGCTTTGAGCGCCATAAGCTGAATGCTTCCATCATATTGGAGAGAAGGCAGACATCTACACGGCTGATATCTCCAACACTCTGCAACTCACACCAAAACATTTACATGAATAAATAGCACTACAGGTAAAAGGGAAAAAATGTACATTTGGGCTGAACTGTCCCTTTAATTCTTAACATGCTCAAATGTAATTGCAGGTTTTATAGACTGTATTTATGCAGCTGTGGTCAGAAAAAAACTTCATCATATTGTCAACAGATGGCAGTAAAACGATATATGATTTATATTTCATCATTAAATATATATATAATTTCAGCTTTAATTGCACAATGTTAATATTGTCTCTATTTTGCAAGTATAGGCTATGTGGTTAATGTAGTGCAGCATAAACCAACTTTGATTCACAAACTTTTCATTTTCAGAATTGAGGTTACCCACATTATGCAGACAAATCTTAACGACCTGAAAAACAAATTACACAACTGAAGCAGAGTAGCTCTGTGGTTAGAGAGGATATTCATTAAACAGTGCAGAACTTCAACAGACCAATCAGGTTCCTCGTGGGCATGATAATGGCACAGGAAAGGAAATAACACCCACTTGTCTGCTGCTCTTTTGCCAAGCCTGATCTCTGACCTGAGAAAAAGAGAAAACAGCATTAAAGAGATAGTTTCCCTCCAAATGGAACTGCAGTCATTATCTTCCAGCTCGTCTGGGAGCCAGACGGTGTGTGTCAGCGAAAGCAATTGTACTGTAAAAGTCCAAAATCCAATATTTACCTCATTAGCGCCAAGATTTTTAAGTGTCTCTTTTGGGTAACTTGTTACTATTAGTAAACTAATTTGGAAGAACTGGGGAGAAAACAGGATCTAAGTGGTAAATATCAGACTTCTAAAAAGCCTCATCTTCTGTACCAAAACACAGTACAGCATTTTTATGTTTATTAAATTTAAACACGGCTTTTAAAAAAAGATATTTTGTCTGTGATTGAACGTGCAGTGCAGGACGGACACAACTGAGGAAAGGAGATTCATTTTCACAATGTATTCGTTATTGTGGACATTATAGGGTTAAGCAGGGCTGATGGTGGTGGTCCTAAAAGCTTTGATGGATTCAGTTCAATTGATAGAAAGAGCCGAAGTCTTTGTCTTTCTCTTTGTTTTAGATTTTCTGCACATTCTTAAGAGTTTGCACACAAAAAAAGCTAAATACAAGGTCATTAAAGTTTTGAGTGAATGTTGAGCTACTCTCAGATGTCTAAAACTCAGTACAAGCATCAACTCTATGTAGCTGTGTACAGTGTAACCAAACAAACCATGGGCTGAGGTGATTTTTTTGTATCACATTGTTACAATAATGTAGACTGAAAAAGAAAATCAACAGTGTTCATTATTTAAAGTATACCTGGTAGCAGCCTTTGAGTTCCACACCATGTCCAATGTATGAATCTATTGTTTCCTCAGAATCCCTTGTGCATAGCATGCAATTTGATTCTCCTCCAGTCACAATTAAAACTACTCGCCTACATAAAGAAGCAGTGAAGGAATGATAATACATTGAAAGGCTATCACAGAAGAAATGAAGGCCACAAAGTCTACAAAATCTTAAAGATGTGATCTTTAAAGATGTGATTTATAAATATTGCATAAATAGTGACATCAAAATTGAAATCTTATCACTTTATTAAGCTGTTGTTGCAAATAATTTAGCAGACAGTTGCCTGCACATCCAGCAGACACAGAGTGAATAGCATTTACTTGGAGTTCTGTCTGTGGACACATGATGGTCCAAAATTCCATGGTCCAAGCCAGATGTTGCAAACATTCAGGGGTCAGCCCAAAGCCAGTAGGGTCAGCTATATGCACTATTTATGAGGCATTTGAGATGAAAGAATGCCCAAAAGTCTTTCGGCCTAGCCTGCATCATCTGGGGAAAACATGATGGTTGCCAAGGGGGGAAAATCCATCCTAAAAATTCAGCCTACATCTGATTTTGAATCTAATTGTTCTTCAAATTTCTTCATCATTCAGAAACTGTAACACCACAAATATTGAGGATAAATCATTTCCACTCATAAAATAAGGTAAGATTGTTGCAGAAACAGCATTACTGATCTTGAAACTTTTTTGTTTTACTGTGCTGGAGTAGGGTTAACAAAATGAATGTTAAGCTGACAAATGAATCCATAGTGTAATATTCTGTGCAAGTCCAGAATCCTCAACAATGTCAAGTTAATGTAGTCCTCAATACACTGGAATCAAGGCAAAAAGAAGAACTTTTTCTCAATTATATCAGATTTCTTAAGGGAATAGCATAGATTCGGGGATTCTGAGAGGAAATTCAGGGCTGGGGCCCCAGAAGCCACGCCCTGCTCCGCCCCTGCGATATTTACTCTGCTTTTAACTCTGTTTAGTCCCCACCAACTGAAAGATATCTGGCTTTTATCTGCTAAATATTCACCACGGAGTTGCTAACATTGTCTGCCATGTTAAGCAGATATTGTAGCCTACATTAGGAGTGAATGATTTTCTGTCTTCTTTTCCTTTTCACACACAGCAGCGTATGGTAGTCACGATGGGCCCTGGGTGTTGCTTCGTTACTAGTAATGTGTTATGAAGCGCACACACACACACACACACACACACACACACACACACACACACACACACACACACAGAGTTTTAGACATGTATTTTACCAACAGTATGCTTTACTGCTGCTTTTATGTTATATCTGCTTGCAGATGTGCCCAGCTTGTCAGTCATGAGAGATTTTGCATCTAAACTAGCTTCTGGGTTAGGGTTAGGGTTAGGGTTTAATTCCAACGTCTTGTTACATGATTACATAAAGACTTGACACTGGACAACATCAACATACAAACAACCCAGCAACCAACAGTACATATCTGTATGTCAAAAACTACAAAAGAAAATAGGAAATTATTTGTTTAACTAAATTGTTTTTATAGTTTATAAGCATATACGTTTGTTAAAGATTAAACAGAAAACCATGATGGGGATGAGCTTGTGTTTTTGAGGGCATATATAGAAAATCGCACAATGTTTAATTTTATGTCAGTTGCTCTTTGCACACAGATTGTATTTCCAGGTGGCAGTCGGGTCCCTCCACCCGAAGGGCCCCAGCGCAACCACACTGTCTGTACTGTCTATAGTTACACCCCTGAACACACAGCATCCCAATCAATCACAAGATACACACATATTTGCATGGTCAGTCTTTGTGGACTTCCTTTTTTTTGTTTCGTTTTGACTTCTTTTGTTTTTTGGTGTTTTTTTGTTTTGTTTTGTTTTTGTCAACAACATACCCACAAATTGGAAATTATCTTTTTTTTGTCACCTTTGTTTTTATCATTCATTTTGGTCTTACTTTATATAGGCTGATCTCTTTTGGATGTGTGTGTTCCTGTACATGTTTTTTTTTCCTTTTCTTTATTGTAATTTTTTTTTAAATAAAAAGAAGTGAATCAAAACAGTAAAGTTGCAACTTAAAACCAAAACAATAAGACAAAAGAGGCTAAAAAGTTCCATAGATCTTAGCAAAAGTGTGGAGCTGGTTAATAATTATCCGTGGGTTGTCACTACAACTGACTCTTTGTGATGTGATCCATTGTTAATATAGGAAGTACTACTGGTCACACTCATAAACATTTTATGCTTTCCGCACTCTGAAACTAAAGTTGACCACACATGAACTCCTTCCACCTGGCCTCAGAGTTGGAAAAACTGCAGCAAACAGGGCATGAAGTAGTATTGTGTTGTTTGTTTACATACATGCCCACTCACGGTGAGAATAAAGTGGAAAATCCGTGGTTTCGCAGTCTCAGGGGAGGGACTGCTCCACTGTCTACTGACGCAGGCGGTGACAGCAACATGGAGCCAGAGAGACGCCACTGCGCATGTCCGCGTCTGCACGGACGGAGAGGGAGACAGCGAGCGAGAGAGGGAGAGCCAAAGCAGGGAAAAATTGGCAAAGACAAAGGACTGAGGAGCCTTTGGGGACACAGGAGACACCAGATTCAGTTTTTACACCGGTTTATGATACTCCAGCTGGGACAGCAGCGTCAGGAAGCGGCCAGGTAAGTGGTCGGTGAGAGAAAACGAAGATATAAGACGTAAAGGAAGCGTTGTGGTTGTGTTTGCTGAAGACACAGGAGTCACGTAGAGCAGCCACAAGATTATCGCCAGATATCTGTTACTATCGTGGATTAATTGCATCTGGACATGTGTGGTTTCACATTATAACAGCGAGTATACCTCCTTAATGGACTGTAAGCTCTGTTATGTGTGTGTCTGGTGTTGTTGGGGGCTGTTGTCATATTTTGCTAGCTTACTGAACAGGCTGCTTCCTCTATCCACACCAAGCTCCTGGAAATGTTTACCTTCTTCTCAAATTTGGGGTCTGCTGATCAAGAGGCGATTGTAGCAGGTTATAATGTCACCTCAGCTATTTATTTCCATTAACAACAAATACAGCTTTGCTGTAAAGTGGTTTTTTTAAGTTGTGTGGCTGCTGTTGAGCTGTTTGAAGATGTCTTTTGGGCTCTGCCAACTTGTGGTGGGAACTTGTGACCATATTTAGATGAGTAAACTATAAATTAACTGAAGTAGATAATTAAAATATGGCTTTTCCTTCTGTCTTTCAGGCACTCAGTGTATCTGTTCCAGTGGAAGTGAGGCTTCACGGTCAGCAGCCTGGTGATGGAAAGAACTGCAAAGCTATAGGCTTGGTGACTGGATGGAAAGAGCTGTCAACGCACATAGAAGATGGAGGAAGTGGAAACACACAGAAATCAGCGGCTGTTCGACTGACGACACCGCTGCCGTGTTGCTGGAGGAGTAATCTTTCATTTGGGCGCATCTGGAGTATCTTTGTTTGCTGGCGATCCCACCTTGAGTTCCAGTTTTCCCCCTCCCTCCCTCCCTCCTGTTGACCTTTCTTCACATCTATCGTTTAGAGAGAGCAGGTGTTAAACAGCCACAGCCACAGGTCTTCATTTACCTTGCAACCCACCTCCCCCTTGACCATACACAGAGACACACACAAGCTCCTCTCTTCCAAGCGGCTGAGAGGTTGCTATGGCAATGGTTGTCATGATGCTGATGTAGCATCCTGAAAGTAGTAGCTGTGGAGGTAGTGGCGGAGCTGGAGGAGGTGGCGGCGGCAGCGGTGGGAGTGGTGGTGGTGGTGGTGAACGGTCAGGGATGGGAAGCGCTCCGTATCCAGCCGGCGAGTGGAAGGGGAAGGGGCGAGGCGGCCTGCAAGAGCTGGGCTGCATGCGCTGGAAGGTCGGCAAGCAGAAAGGAGGCGGAGGAGGGGACGTGGTGGTGGGAGCGGAGGAGAGGAGGTGCAGGGATCCCACGGACTCTCAGCAGCAGCAGCAGCAGCAGCAACAGGATCTCTCATCCTCCTCTTCCTCCCTAACCCCTCCATTGCCTCCTCAACCATCTCCGACACCTCCGGCCATTTATCATGAGAAGCAGCGGAGGGAGCTGTGCGCCCTGCACGCGCTCAACAACGTCTTCCAGGATGGGACGGCCTTCAGTAGAGACACCCTGCAGGAGATATACCAGAGGTAGAGCAGCTAACTTGCATTTCTACACCAGTATCACATTACATGAAATGCTGTGAACAGTCATCTAACCTCTCTTGTCAACTTGTTGCAGGCTTTCTCCCAGCACTCTGGTGACACCTCACAAGAAGAGCATGCTGGGAAATGGGAACTATGATGTAAATGTCATTATGGCAGCCCTGCAGACCCGAGGGTTTGAGGCAGTTTGGTGGGATAAAAGAAGGTGTGTACGGCTGATGCTAAAAACTTCCATTTCTGTTGTCTTTTTTTCTTGCACTACAAAATGTAAGGCAGTCGAAGAACAGTAATGCTCACATCAATTACTTCTGGAGTAGCTGCAGTATATCTTTTGATTGCCGTCCTCGTAGTTTCCCCAAATAGTCAATATATCAGGGTCAGGCAGACAAATCTTTGACATCTGCACTTTAGGAGCACCCACTTAAACCCCAGACTGTAACAACATAACGGACATAAATGCTTGTTGTTAGATGTTGTAAAGAGCCTCCGTGTGTCCTCCTCTGCACCCCAGCCATCTCATCAGCAGGGCCTTGAATGATCTCCGTGATTAGTCAGCTGTTCCATCAGTTGACAAAGTCTAAAAGACACTTTTATCAGCATCCCTGCCCCCCTCATTAACAGGCTTACATGACTGTCGAGAAAAACAGCGGCCACAGACTAGCTTTATCAGTAAAACAATAATGTTATCAGACAAGCCATATTCCTGTTCCTCTGTCTCGACTCAAACAGCAACAAAATCAGAGCTTCTTTTAATCTAGCGAGAAAAACAAAAGTGCTTATCTCTGTTGCTGATTGATTCAACCCAGGGCATGTGATTAAAGCTTTTACATTATTGTCATTGTAAATACTCAGTAGTTATGTTTGTAATGTATCTGTGACATGGGATTATTTTTGTAACTCTCTTTGTGTTGCATTTGAGTGCTTATGGGGAACTTTGAAGGCCACAATTTCTGAATCAGCTTCCAAACGACAACCTTGTTAATGTATTTAACTACCAAATTAATGTGATCCTTTTCACAGCACTCAAGTTTGCTTATTACACCACACAGTTACAACATAATTTTGACAAAAAGCAAAGATGTACATGTTGATTAAGGAAGGAAACATAATTGATGTAGCAGCAAATTATGAAACACTGAGTTCCAATGTATTTTTATTATTTGGGGAACATTATTGTGAAAGGTTGTCTTGATAAGCCTAGGTGTGTCAGACTTTAGAGAAGACATTTTAATCTGAATCTTTTAATGTCAGTTTAACCTTAAACTGTCTGTTTAAGATTTGATTTGTTTAAAAGTAAAACCTTAGTGTAGCTTGGTACCGTTGTAGTTTATAGAAATTGGCAAAAAATTAAAGCACTTAAGGGTGCAGTAAGTACATATAGTGACAAGTCCTGCTGTTTGAAAATCAATTTGCTGCTTTAGTTTGTTTTCATATCCAGATACATCAATGTCAAGATGTATTGTAGATTATTTCTTTTGATGTATTGTGTATCAAATTGCTGCCATTGTGCTCCTGACACTACCATAGGCACTGTACCCACACAGACTGACCTTGTGATTCTTTCCCCTTATGATAACTATCTTGCAGATCTTTCCAGATTAAGTTTATCTTCATTTCATACAGAACTGAAAGGCTATATAGTTAATCCTAAACCAAAAGTGTGCTTGAGAAGATGATCAACAGTGATGCAAGGATTATACAACTTGTACTTGTACTTGTATGGTCAATTTAAACACACAGCATTACATATTACATTTACTATTATAATAAGTTATCTTTCTTCCTCCAGGGATGTAGGCAGCATCGAGCTGTCCAACGTGACAGGCTTCATTCTGAACGTGCCATCCAACCTGCGCTGGGGGCCTCTCCGTCTGCCGCTCAAACGCCAGCACTGGATCGGCGTCAGAGAGGTAGGGGGAGTGTACTACAACTTGGACTCTAAACTGCGCAGCCCTCAACCCATCGGCAACCCGGATGAGCTCAGGTGAGAGTGATAGAATGTGTGTTAATGTATGTGTTTCTTGCTATAGGTGGGGGGAGTCGGCTATTATTGTTAGGAGATGTAGCATAATAGTGCCATAGTGGCTTCATCTATCACACGCAGGAGTGGTGGTGGCAGTGATCTTAGGACAATTATATTGATCCGTCTATCTGACACTTTGGTCCAGTGTAAGATTTATTCACAACTATGGCATTGGCCGGATTGCGATTAATTTATTGGAATGCTTTTTACTGTGAAGTAGGGCTGCAATGATTATTTTCATTGTTGTTAATCCGTAGATTATTTTCTCAATTAATCAGGTAGTTGTTTGGTCTATAAAATATCACAAAATCGTGACAATTGTTGATCAGTGTTTCCCAAAGTCCAAGATGGTGTCCTCTAATGTTTTGTCCACAATCCAAAGATCTTCAGTTTACTGTCATACATGAGTAAAGAAGCGAGCATTGCCCGTTTAATATGTCTCCGTCGTCGTGCATGCCCAGCTGCATCGCCATTAAATCCAGTTTAGCAGCTCCCTTAATTTGGTCCTCCATTAACGCGAGTAGTGGCGAAATACCTCGATAGCATTGTTTATGTGGTCTGTAGGATCTGCAGCGGTCGCCATTAGCATGGTGCTGATTGGCTAATCGCTAGACCCACCGCCACCCCCGGCGTTCATTGGTCCGTCCATCGTTTGGACGGGATAAATTGCAAATTCATTGCAGTATACCAGACGACAGATGCAAGCCTACTCACTTGAGTGGGCGGGTCTATGGTCTGGAACCAGGCTACTGCAGGACAGCTTTGGGAAATACACACATATGCTTATATGAAAATATGCTATGCTAATTTTACTGGCTGCTGGCAGTAGCTTCATATCTACATTACACATATAAGAGAGGTGTCAATTTTCTCATTTTAGTCTTGACAAGAAAGGAAACAAGCATATTTCCCTAAATGTTGAACTGTTCCTTTAAGGCTGCTTCAATCAAAATTATAGTGTAAACGATGGATCAAATGTGTAATGTGCAAGGGGTCACTCATTGTGACAAACCCACAGAGAATTATCATGAGAGAGATCCTCTCAGCTCTACTGAGCATTGTAGCATCATTTAACTAATTTCTTCGGTTTGGTGGCGTGCAAACTCCACTCTTGATTAATTTTGTTTCTAGTAGCAGCAGGCAGCTGCTGTCAGCAATAAAGCTCTTATTAACCCACTATATGCTACCTGACTGACTGACAAAGTTAGCGACCGGCTTATGAGCGTGGGAGCGTTTAACAGCTAATGAGAAAGACATTTCCCTTAGGGGTTGGTGGAGACCAAAACAGTACTAAAAGGAGTGTAAATATTGGTCTTACATTGATCAGGTAGCCAACATGACTCCAAATGAGTTTCTGATGAAGGTATAAATAGGCAACTATTTGCCAACGTGCTTGCAACAACAACTTTGGAAGTGACTGTATGTTAATGTTGTGTTTTTGCTAGAGGTCAGGAGAAAAATCGGTACAGTATAGTGTCACGTATATTTTTGTCTGGCATATTGTATCAATACACGGACTCCAGGTATCATTTTTTTATTTTTATATATATATATATATAAATGATTAATATCACAAATACAAATTAAACTTTTAGTAGCTTACTATAATGTTAAACTTTATATCTTTTTCTGTCCGCTAGTTAGGATTTGCCGCGATAAAATGAATTAAAGTGAGATAAACAGACTGAAAACTTTATCTTAATAGATAAAACAGATGTTGATAAAGTTTTTCATGATTGCAATGTATCACAACGTATGTTATCGCAATACTCAGCATATCCCTACACATTAAAAATGGCAATAATATTGTTTTGGTGATACATATCATGATAATATTGTATCATGGGGCCTCCTGTGATTCCCACTCCTAATTTTTACTGCCCCCAAGTGGCCAAAAAAAGAACTGGAAGCTTCAAAGCAGGCCTACTTTTTAAAATCTTGACCCTTTGTATCGACAGGTTTTATACCAATTGTTATGAAAAAAATCTTTGCTTTTCATCATCATAACTGTGACTGTCCTATTTTCCCACATCCCAGGAAGTTTCTCCGCCAGCAGCTGCGAGGGAAGAACTGTGAACTCTTATTGGTCGTCTCAGAGGAAGTGGAGGCACACCAAACATGGCGGTCTGATGGCTAACGGTGTGACACCTCCTAAGCTAAGGGATCACAACTCCAGCTGGGCCAACGGGCCAATCACAGGACAAACGGGAGAGGAAGTAAAATCGTGCACAGCCAATCACATGGATGCACACTTGCAGATGTAATTTTCCCCCCTTTATTGGGTTTTGTTTACACAGCCATTGCTGGACTCTTAATCTGAGAGGATGCAGAGCAATGAAGGAAGCAAACACTTTACAGGGAGAATCAAAGAATCACAGTCCTTTACTCACGACACACTTAAGACTTATAAAACGTTATTATTCTGTTTCTGCTATTCTCGTGTTTTTATATATATTGACTATTTTTCAATGTCGGTTTTGATCCGTTGATTTTTTTTTTTTTTTCTTTTTACTGTTGAAGTTTCCAAAGTCATGGGAGTTCAGGCTTTATGAAAAATGCTGTGTTGATCTGCTGTCTCCCACAGTGATCCTCCCTGCTTCTGTCATGATGTTCACTGATGTGTCTTTGTGATCCTGTCTCTCCCTTCACGTCGTGAATGTCCCCCTCCCGTCCGTCCGTATCCTCAGTCCTTCACTTTCACCAAAGCGTGCACTTTTCTTGCCTCAGTGTGACTCCATCTCACTTCTCCTCTCGGCCCCTTTTCCATATATCACAGGTCAATTATCACGTTGCCAACTTTGTATTTCATCCACTTCCCAAACACCTTTGGCACAGTCTGAGCCCACACTGTACCGAGGCTGTGCCGACACAACAGTTTTATATGCAACAAAGCAATGCAACACCCAGGCCAAGCACTCCCTCTAGTGGATGTTTGCCTCAGTTTCCTACCAAGGAAGTAACAGCACCATTTATCCAGTTTTTTGTGATTATTCATGTTCAAATCATTGCTTTATAGTGATGAGGAGTGCTTGTCATTGAGGAAACAATGCAATACTAACAGTTATCATCTTTTAGTAGTATTATACTGTAGAATTATCCAGTTAAGGTGGTAAGAAAACCAGTCGTCCAAATTATTGATAAAATCAGACTCAACAAAAGTACAGGAATTGGCCGCACTGTGTAACCTGCACATTATCAGCATGACAGTTAATTTTTGGCTTTGAAAAAAACACTCACCACAACACTCAAGGTCTTCGTACAAGTCTCTTCTGGAGCTTAATTTCTACTGCACCACATGGTCCTCATCAGCAGATTGAATTGACTCAGTTGTCCATGAAATGTCGATATTAAAACTTTCTTGTAGTGCTAAAATGGTTAGTTGATTAACGAAGTAGTTGAGCGACGGAAAATTGCTGACAGTTTTGGTTATCTATTAATAGTTTAAAGGTGGAGTAGGTGATTCTGGATAAGGAAACTTGATTGCTGAGTCTGAGTTTCAGGTTGTCAATTAGCAACGCTTTGGATTGGTATTCGGATCAAACTACCAACCCAAAGAGTCACCATTTGATGACCTACGAATGAGAATCAACTTTATTTCTCCAGAATCGCCTACTCTACCTTTAAGCAATTGTCAGTTACTGTTTGTAAATATGCTCGCCGGCGAGAGTGAAAGTAAAAGCCAACCTCCCATTCACTATTGTTTAGCATTTAGTCTTGCTATATTTTCGGGGTTAATTTTTTGGTTCTGTGTCTGTAGGATGGCTGCTCATTATGGTCTGGCAGCTGGTCAGTACGTTTTTATAACGCCCAAACCTCACCTGAGTGCTGTGAGGATCCACACCCACACACGTCTCAGACACAGACAACAAGAAGAAATAATATTATCATTGTACACACTTCTAGTGGGTCATAAGTGATGATTTATGAGCAATTTAAATATGAAAAACCTTCTGAGGAGTTGGGATGTACATTTATCACAATTTTCTGACATTTTATCGACAGAATTACTTGGAAACTGAATTGGCAGATTAATCGCTTATTAAATAAGCGTTTATTGCAGCCCTGCTTTCTAGTAAATGGTTCTGTGGCAACTGAGTGCATTTTATCTGCTGATGAGGGCTGTATAATAAGGTCAAAAGCTCCAGAACAAGCAAGTAAGAGATCTGCGTTAAGATTGTCCTCAATACACCAAATAATTATTAATATAAGTAATTGTTACAAACCATTACATCAGTATAAAGAAATATTGTTTGTCCATATCTCCCACTCTTGCTTAGTTAGAGCCATAATAATGTCTTGCACATGGTAAAATGACACCACACAGGCAGATGACAAACTAAGGATACACCACAAGGGAACATACTTATTCGTTTTTTAATGTTATTTTCCTTTCACGATCCAAAGGGTCACCACCACAGCAGCCCTCTGTAGCACAGGAGCTTAGCTGATGCAGGCCTCCTCCTCCTCCTTCTCTTCTTAAATATCTTTCGTCAAACCTGCCAAACACAGCTCTGAGAGGACATCACAGATTGTCCCATCAGGTCATAAATAGCCAGGAGGGGGTCTCTAATGTGCGAGGGTTCAGTCTGAGGAAGGGCTTGGTGGATGGTTGCGCAAAGGGAAGTTGTCAGTTTGAGAAAATGGAGGGAGGGGAGATGGAGAACAGTGTGCCTGGGTTAGAGAGTGATGTAGAAGATGTGGAAAGAAAAGTGAAAGTTGACGGGCTGGTTAGTGAGCACATGTCCAGCCAGACGTGTGCTGCCGTTGATTATTGTGAAACAAGCCTTATGAGAGAATCCACTGTTTGTAGCTTTCAAATCTACGAGTTTAAGAGAAACTGTTAATACTATACATATTGTCTCTTAACGACAATATCGGCCTTAACTTGTTTACATGAAAAGAATATTTGTTGCTCTGAAAGATTAAGAGGGGCTGTGCAGTTTGATGCCATTTCAGGAGATTTATTCCAAAGCACCAATTTATCGTAAATATCGAGGAGACAGCTGAAGCTCGTTAAATATAATGTTTTCACTTTTTTGCAGCCAAGGGCTTTATGTTATTTACAAGTGTTTGAGATAGTATGGTTTTATAAAGACGAGATCACATGTTTTTTCAACGGCATGTCTTATTTTTGGAATGACACTCTTCGATTCCAGCCCAGTCTGTGGACCTTTAATGTCGTAATATATCTAAGTGAAGCTGCATTGAAACATCAGAGAGGTTGTCACTAATTTGCTGAGACTTTTGGACCCAGTCACATCATTACTAGTGTTTCACAGTTGCATCAACATGTGCTTTTTTTGCCATGACAATCCATTCAGCCCCTCCTACTTAAGGAATCCTGATTGTCACTGTATTTTTATTTTTATTTTGCATAGAAATAAAATGCTTATAATGGCACTTTATGTATAAGCTACAGTGTGGGTGTATTTAATGGGTTGTTATTTACTCTGAAAGGGTCGATGTTGAGTTACTGTGGAACCCCTAATGTCCTGAAAGATGATGTCATTTATTTTGTGCACAGAAGTTAATTATCTTGTGCGCAAAAGTAATCTAATCATCTTGTGTTATTATCTTGTACACACAAGTTGTGACCTTGTTTCGAGATAATAGAGTAATATGATAATTAGTTGTGCGCCCAAGACAAAAGTTGTTATCTTCAGCTTGCAAGATAATAATTTGTGCACACAACATTAAAGAAATATCACATTTTGGGACATGAGGGGCTCCATAAATTACAAAGCAGACTTTTTCTCTATTTTCTTTACCTGGTAGCGGACGGTAATGAAGCACAGTTAGAGTATTTTCATTATGTGCTTTGTTGATACTTTTACCCCTACTGCATTTTTGAGAGAAATGTTGTACTTTTTATTTGACTACATTTATTTTACAACTCAGAGTTACTCTTCAAATCAAGATTTCACAAAAAAAAAGCATATAATACAGTGCACTGTTAAAAAGGAAGGATGGCAGACGAAATACCTGCACACCAATTCATAAAATAAATATATATATTATGTAATAAATAAATAAAACCGCAGAGAGCGTTTCAGTCTTAGGCTATCATTGCTCAAGGACTGAAACGTTTGCTGCTGTTTTTTTTTATAACTTTACAATATTATTCTTTTGAATAAATTGACAGTTTTTGGCATTGATCTCAGCCTGTGAACCTTTTCAGTGGCTGTCCAGCTCAGTTGAAGTCGTGTGTGGTTATCTCTTCTGCCATCCTCTCTTGACTGTCCATTGTACCGACGCACCTAAGATCAACTTTTATGTTGCCCTCAGTAGGCGCAATTTCACAGCAGCCTTAAGACTTTGTCAAAACGTTAACCACTGGTTTCAAACCTTTTTGGTTGGTGAGCCCCTTTAAAAAGAATATGTCTGGTTTTGATGTTTATGATCCTCTTAGCTTTTCAGATGGTTTCATTCCAAAAAGTCAACACCAATTTGTGAAGCAGATTTTGTTTCATACCCAATGAATCATCTCCCAACCTCTTAGATTGATCTTGTGACTCTCTGTAGGGGGCCCAGGCCTGCCCACAGAGATTTTTTGTTTGTTTTTTGCAACAGTTATGCACAAAAGAAAGAAAATATACCTGATTAGGCCATTTTCAGGAAATATTGTGTGATTTTAATAAGCAACTGTTTATAAAAGGTAGTTATTGTTGCTTTCATTGAGGACAAATGTGATTATTGCTGGCTTACATGCCCCACCCAGTGGCTGGGTAAGAAGTTAAAACTAACTTCACTTTGACCAACTACTACAGTAATATGCTGGTTTTTCATTTGTACTTTTGTGTCACGGATATAATAATGTAATATTTATTAATACATCAGTTACAGGTGCCATTCTGCTGTGATACTTTGTACTTTACGTCACTGAGATTCTCATTGCCACACCTGTGCTTGCGGCAGAGTGTGTCCACATCGTAGTATTTCTACCTGTGCTGTTGTGTTTTTAGTAGTATCCATCCTTCCTTCCACTGTGTGAATGATGAGGCAGCTGGTGACGCGCGCGGACTCATTGTAAAAGGGAGCGCGCTGTCGGGTGCGCGCGGCGCGGTGTGCAGATGTGTCGCAGATTTTGTAAAGTCACTGGACGCACGGAAAGATCCAGCAGAAGGAAGTGGCTCCGGGTAAATGGGCCCTTAAACTGACGGGAAAACAAAGCGGCTGTGGGAGAAACGGGAAGAAGAGGACAGGAGCGAAGGGCCGCTGTCACGAGCGGTCAACGTTAGCTTAGTTTGTGAAGGCGCGAGACGTTACTTTGACAGTTAAAAGCCAAAAGGACGGCGGCGTGCGCGGAGATGGAGCTGTCAGCGATTGGAGAGCAAGTGTTCGCCGTGGAATCAATCGTCAAGAAAAGAGTTAGAAAGGTAACCGTTATACGTGTTGCCGAAACGAGTCAGCCCGCGGGACGCTGTCAGCATGAAGGAGACACATTTTTGGGAGGCAGGGATGCTACTTTGTGTGCTAATGAAAGCTTGAGAGATTAAATGAACAGAATTGCGCCACTAATCTGGTTATCTAATTGCAGGCTGTGTAAAGGGGGCGGGTTAGGGGAGGATGTCCCTTTAATGTAACGTGGAGAGTGTTGTCATTGCACTACAGCTTAACATGTCAGGTGTTTGGCTAAATACGCAGGGACATGACACGGGCTGATGTTATTAACCAAACATCTTTATTTCGGACCTGTTTAGGTGGTAATTGGGTTTGACTGTGAGTGCGCATATGGTGTTTACACGTGCAGGTGCGCAGCTAGAAATGATTGTCCCTCCAGAGCGCATGAGGGCCCCCCGAAACTCCTCTGTTTACTACTTGTTCCCCCCACTCCCTGTATGACAAACATGTCGCTGAATAATTTAACACTGACAAACTGTTTAAAGGTACAGGGGCTGTCAAAATACTTTTCACACTTTATGAGAAATGGAACTCTAATTCAGAAGTGGGCTATGCTACTGCAAGTTATAAGAAGATATACAAAGGTAGGTCATATTACCCACTGTCATTGGGGGTGAAGTGCTAAAAATGTTCAAGTAAACGTATTATAACTCCCAAAAAAAGACTCAATTTAATGTGAAAATTACATTGTGAGAAACCTATGCAAGTAAAAGTTAAAAAAGTACCTGGTTGACACACAGTGGTGCAGCTGTTAGTGTTGTTGTTAGTCGCCTCACAGCAAGAGGGTTCCTGGGGTAGGGGGTTCAAACCATGGGTTAGGGGAGCCCTTCTGTGCTGAGTTTGCATGTGTGCAGCGTGTGTTTTCTCTGGGTACTCCAGCTTCCTCCCACAGTCTAAAGACATGCAGGTTAACTGGTGGCTCTAAATTGCCCGTAGGTGTGAATGTGAGTGTGAATGGTTGTCTGTCTCTATGTGTCAGCCCTGTGATAGTCTGGCGACCTGTCCAGGGTGTACCCTCGCCCATATCAGCTGGGATAGGCTCCATCCCCCCCAACAGGATAAGCAGTTATGGAAAATGAATGAATGAATGGTTGATAATAAACTCAAAGTACTAAGTTACTTCCCATTTGAATATTTTTTTATGCTCTGCAAAATAATTAAAAACAACTGTTTTTAATGACTTAATAATTAATAACCCTAACCCCTTTTAATGAGGACAAATGCGACCAGATAAGTTAATGTTACTATCATAACATTCAATATTAACACATTGAAAATTAACATACCAGTATAGCCAAAGATAGCTAACCAGCTTCCTTTTTGACCTGCAGCATTTACATATTTGGTTCAATGTGTCTGCAGAGGATAGGGGAAGTGTTTTGAAAAGCGGATCGTTGCTGAAGCTGCCTCTCTCCGCTTTGTTTTTTTTGTTTGTTTGTTTGTTTTTTGCACCATCACTGTCGCATCGTGATAAAAAGATAGGTAGTTAGCAATTTGGCATAGCAATAAAGGTGCTTGTCACGTTTTCTACAGTTAATCTGCATGCATTTAGAGCAGACCTGTTGTAATGAAGGTAAAAATGGCAAATGTAGTGAACTGAAAAGTAGATTACTGGCTCAAAAATACACTTGAGTAAAGAGTAGAATAGATGCAAAGAACTCTGTCATTAAAAAAAAAACTTGTACTTGTGTATTACTCATACCACCTTTGCCATCATGCCAATTAGCTGCACTTTGTTGTCAGTTAGCACTTAAACATCTGAGTTGTCAGAGTAATATGAGACAGCTAAACCTACACCCAAATTAAAAATGGTGAAATAGCAGCTAATTTAATCTGTAAAGGGCAATAGCCTCAAAATGTCAAATCTTACAATATGCAATAAGGCCTCAACTAATGATTATTTTGATTATTGATATCTTTTTTTTGTTTGTTTGTTTTGTTCTGTTTTTCGTCTTATAAAGATGGACAACACATCTCCACTTAACCCCACTGTACAAAAATGAAGCCAAAATATCCCAGATAGGGTTGCTGCCATCTTGTGCTGGTGACGTCATTTGGAGCCAGAGTCTGCGTAGTAACAACCTCTGCTGGTATTGAGTTCCTGCCCATTTACCCATCCGACCAATTGCAAGCAGCAACATTGCTAGCGGTCAGTTGGCACAAACATGTCAATCATGAGCTCAATTCCCCATTTTTTTAACATCAAATGACTAATAAAAACCAAACTTATCAGATAAACAGTCGAACATACAACAGGGTGATAAGAACTACCTAAAATTACAGAAACCATCTTCAGAAAAAAATTGTACTTTTAGTTTTTAGTTCAGCCCATGTCCCAACTGCAAACATGGAGGGGCGAGGTTTATGACCTGTACTGCAGCCAACCACCAGGAGGTGATCCAGATGTTTTGGTTTCACTTTTGGGAAGTTGTCATGTTGTCCATCTTTATATACAGTCTATAGTGTCACCGGTCTTCCAAAACTCAAAAGCGTTCAATTTACAATCATACCAAATTTTTGAACTCTTCACATTCAGCAAATGTGTGTCATGTTGCTTGATACTGCCTGAGTTAATACACAGTATAAGGAGTACAAGGATACAGCTACTTAGTTTGCAACATGAACTTCTGTTTTATTAATGTTTGCAATGGAGACTTACTTCATATTAATTCGTCTTTATAAATGGTTTGATGTTGAGCTTAAAGTGAGGCTTCACAGAGTATAAAGTGAAAGTTTGGTAGAGACAGAATATACATAGGCCAAAGTTAAAACCACATGTGGTACTCAGTGCACTATATCTGTCCATCCACAACTCAAACACGTCTACTCATCTTGCTACCAACTGTTATATTATCAGATATAGAATGTAAAATATTGGGTGATACTGCGATATTTGTTGTAGGTGGATTACTATACTTTATACTTACACTTTAACAATATTTTTAGATGTAAATCAAACCCAAATCCAGAGAGGTTTTTGGGTTACCAGAGTACACAGAGGCATCTTGAATGGAACCAGTGTTTGGAATGATCCCACAAAATATATTGCTAATTGTTAAGACCACTTATTACCCTATGAGAGCATGATACATACATGCTTTACAGGTCAAAAATAATTATGTGATCTGCATTCCAAGTTATGGAAGATATGGGCACTTCATTTTCGGTCTCACCCAATTTACAGAAAATCCATGGCCTTTTTGCTCCGTGTGGGGAACAGGGTGAGTAAAATGAAGTCGGGAAAAGTGATGACTTCACCCACTGAGAATACCTTTGAAAGCTTGGAAGTTATTATCAGGTGATGTCACCGAGGATGACTAAGTCTGAGCAGCTTGGCTGGTGTATGGGAAACATACAGTGCACTTTACATTATCCCTTAATTATGGATATTTTCTGATGGCATGGCAGCATCCTCCTTCATATAAACTCAGTCAACAGCAAGGATAGTGAAATATAGACATTATGCAGGTAAATATCACCTACAGCAAGTAAGGTGTTTTCCAGCAAGAAAACCACTAAACAACACTATTTTCATAGACACTTAAATTACTCATATAATACTATAGATGAGAATGAGAGCCAAATTAGTGTTGTAGCAGTTACAGTCTGAACACCTTAATCAAACTAAAATCTGATCTGTGGTGTCTGAGCCATCACACTTATAGTTGTGTCTGTTGACTGTAGCACCTCCTATAGGTCATTGTGGGGAAATACATTTCTTTATTTGTCATCTAAATCAGACGTGGCATCATCTGCATAGGAATCACATTTGATAGATTTTGATGGGACAACGATGCATCAAACTTTTATTAAAGGGACAGTTCACCCCAAAATCAAAAATAAATATTTGTCCCCTTACCTGTAGTGTAATTTATCAGTCTAGTTTGTTTTGATGTGAGTTGTCGAGTGTTGGAGATATCGGCTGTAGGGATGTCTGCCTTCTCTTCAGTATAATTGAACTACTTGGCACTCAACATTATGTCTTGTGATCTAAATTATGAATTCACCTCTTGACTTCTTTAACTTTATGTCTCCACAGGGGAATGTGGAGTATCTGTTGAAGTGGAAAGGATGGCCTCCAAAGTAAGTATATAAACTTTTAATCAGAAGGCTGAATAGATTATATATAACAGTCACAACTGTGCATCATATTCACGTTGACATGTACAACAGATTATACGGTACATATGCACAGAAAAGTACTGTGGCCATATGAAAAAATGAATCACAAATAATTAATCAAAAGAGCATAAACATTAGTTCATGTGAGAAGTCATTTGACAGATTGAATTGATTCATTAAAAAAGTTCTTAAAAGTATAGACAATAGTTTCAGCAAATTTATGTTAACCAATACTGCATTAATGGACCATATACTTTTTTGTAACTGCTCACAGGTATAGCACATGGGAACCTGAGGAACACATTTTGGATCAGCGCTTGGTGCAGGCCTATGAAGAGAAGTAAGGCTCCTCTACACTTGTGATACTTGCCTGAATCCAGGCTATCACCGAGGGTTTGACCCATAGTGCAACAGGTGGTGCTGAATAAAGCAGCTTTCTTCTTACATTGTATTAAAGGGATACTTTGCTGGTTTTTAACCAGCTGTGTATCATAATAATGTGGTTAGTGTGTGTAAATGAACCAGTGTCAAAAATTCCCTGCTCATCTCCCACACTTAAATCTCAAACAACAGACTGTATGTCAGCATTTTCATGGAGTATAGAAGTGGATCAAGAGAGGGATAGACCGCCCTTTCTCTCTCTATAACTCAGTCTCCAGTTAACTCAGAAGTCCAATTAAATGGTAAAACTAGGCAGTGCTATTTCTTGCCAAAACTGTATTCAAAAACATATTTTATGCTGGGTTCACACTACATGATATCAGCCCAATGATAGCCCGACGTAGCAACGTACGGTGTCGGCATGGATCGTGAACGACAACGAGTTTCGTATGCGATAGTCCATCGTTTCATCTCTTGTAGTGTGTCATAGTAGACCACAACCGACACCACGCCTGGGATGCTCACAATATTCCGACAGAAAGTCTAGCATGTTTAACTTTCTTACTGTCGTTTAAGACTGCTCCTGTCACAGCCGTCACTTTGATAGCAGAGCGATCTGCTGCCGTAGACAACTGTGCGACAACAACAGCACAGCGTTTTAGATATTTCCTCGAAGGACGTTAAACAGCAGAGGACAGCCTCTTTATCAACGCGGTGAGTACTGCTGGTAGCATCAAGCTAGCAAACAATGTTATTCCTTTATAATGACGAGGTTAGAGACGAGATAGAGACGGGAAAATTAAAGAAGAGAGGCGGGGCTTTTACTTAGCACAACTGCAGAAGGTACCAGCTTCATTTGAAACAGACTACATTATAAACGGGCCGTTATGTATTAATCCCTCTGTATATTCAATTTTACTTTTTATCCGCTCCTGTTTGCCTTGATGAAATTAATGCATCACACTATCATTTCAAACTCATCACTTCCTGTATCTGTTTCAAATTAAAAGCCCATTTTAATTTCGGATGTGAGAATCCCTTCATTTTCTGAAAAAGCTTTTATTGTGAAGTATGTGCAGTAAATTGTTGTGGAGGATTCAGTGACTTGCATGTTTGCATATGGTACTTCAAATGTAGCTCCTGCCATCTGGTGGCACTTTTTACGTTACTACAACATTTCCGCTGGCACATGAACAGACACAGTGACTGAAATAATAGTAATAATTATAAAAATAGGATGAGAGTAACCTGATGACATCACACACGTCGTGAAAGACAACCAGGGATAGTTGGTGTGGACCATCATATCATATAGTCTATCATGTCTGTCGGCCAAGTCACGGCACAATTTTATGACTCCACAATCGCCTAATGTGACATAGTGACTGTCAGAATGGACAGAAATGTCATGTAGTGAGAACCAGGCAGTAGTGTATTGTTTAGATGTAATAGTAGGAGTTTGTGGACAGGAAGTGGTCTCCATACTGTTTCCTGAATAGTAGAAACAAAGGCTGAAAATACTGAGATCAAACTAAAACTCAGCCAAACCAAACAAAAACTAAGCAGCGCTGATCAAATATGAACCAAGACTCTTTTTCTGCATTGTCTATTTATAACCTCAAATGTTTTCAGAAACATTTAAGCCTAATGTTTAAATATAATATTAGATCAGTGTGGTGCACTGCATTGTTTTAGTTGTAGGGTTTCTACCTCTTGAGCAAAAGCGAATGTCACCTTTGTTTTCTTTTTTCTCTGGTCATATAGCACCAATTTTAAAGTTTTTGCATTTTTCTACTGCACAGAAATCCCAGTTTAATGAAAAGATCATCTTTCCAGAGGTGAAATACTTCTTTAATCATAAAGAGATTATGACTCAGCAGACCAAGACCCAGATCCTAGACTTCTCTCCAGATGGTATTAGCATGTGACTGGAGTTGTTGGATTGTAACTAGATATGCCAAAACACTAAAATTCCACATTTTAAGGCACTAAAGATGTAAGGAGGATGTTGCATCTAGAATTATCTGGTCAGACACACATCTGGCCACATTTAAAATGGTGGTGTAAATGAGTGTCATTACTCTAGTGCGCTGATAATGATTGCCATGTTTACCTCCAGTTTTTAAAGAGGTCATTAATTTGAGAGGAAGTGACAGGGGGCCCTGTAGAGTTTTCTGGTAAACAAAGTTTGTGTTTATATTTATTGTTACTCTAAATGCATTGTGTGAATTCTTGGGGCCTGACAGACATGTTGAATATATTTCCTTCCATTTTGTCTGAACTGACCTGTGTACATTTTTCAGGATCAGAAGCTACTAAGATTCTTCCGCCATCTCTGTTTTTTTAAATGGTGTGTTGTTTGCCTGGCTGTTGTTTTTTTCTGTGCACTAATTGATTGATTGACAGATTTTTGAATCCCGCATTGTTTACACACAAGTTTACTTGTGTTTTTGTCATGTTAAGCCACCTGTGAATATTGTAGAACTTACAAAAACAGGGACCCACTGCTGTTGTACTAAAAAATGTACCATCAGCCTACTTTTAACTGTGTGCTTGGCTTTTTAGAGAGCAGAGAGAGAGAACATTAGGGCACAGGAGAAAGGGATCCAAAGCCAAAAGACTCATTCTGCAGGTAAAGCTTTGAGCTTAAAAAAGTTAAAGAATTACTGTTTTGTCTTTTTTTATACATTACTTTTTATCTGTTTATACAACTCTGTTTCCCTTTTCCATTTCCTTGTTGGCTATCCTGCCACCTCATCACTCTCCTCTATAACCAGTTTGAGTGTTATTAAAATCATTCTGAATTGCAAGTCATAAAAGTTTCAGTCGTCAAGCATTCTCTCTTTGATTTACATTCAGGACACTGTCTACACCATGGATCTCCGCAGTTCTCACAAGACTCCAGAGCAACCTCAGCCGCGCTTGCGTCTCTCCCTGACGCGCTCTCTGCTCCCTGAGGACGAGGATGAGTCGTACAGCACCCTGGACCCACGACCACAACTGGAACATCGGAAGAGCAAACCCAGGAGGTCACAGTTCACGTGCCTTGACTCAAACCCTCCAAGTCCCACGCAAGAGGACTGGGGAGAAGATGAAGATGAAGAGGAGGATAATGTAGAAAGTGAAGAGTATAGAGAGGAGGAAGAGGAGGAGGAGGAGAAAGAGGAGGCTCTGAAGACGACAACAGAGAAGAGCGATGGCACTTTAAATGGTAAGTGTGTCAGTTGGTCAGCCAGTAGACTCTAATCACCATCACGACCCAGTTTACTTGACTCCTTGTGAACCTTCTAGTAGGGACGGCCATGCAAAGGCTGTTTTTTTTTGACTGGGCATGCAACCAAAAACATGAGCTGATTAAAGAGAAAATCATACAGAGATCATGCAGACTCATTGAAGTCTCTGCTGCACATGTAGCAACAGCCAATAGGGTCTACAGTCTGTCCCATCATGCAAAATCCCTTTACTTGGAAGTCTGACACCAGAGCAGAAGAAAATCTTTAATAAATTAGTGGTGATTTTTTTTGTTGGACAGAGTAGTAAAAGCCATTTTCATGATTTAAAGGTGAGTCATCACAAAAATTCCCCAAAATAATGACATGGATTGCATAATGTGGCACTTCTGTCCTCCCTATCACCTCTGAAGCAATTAGAGCTGACTGTTCCTGCAGCCAAATATCTGCCTTTGTCACTTTGTAACGTCTATCAAAGCAGAGACAATCTATCCAGGTCTGTCCAAAGAGGTTAACTCAATAACAGAACACATGATAGGCTTTATGCAATCAACTCTACCCTCTTCTCCCTCTGCCTTTCTGTCTCCATGTTCCCGTCTCACTCAGGACAGGAGAGGACAGTCGGGTGGAGCTCCGCTGTCGGACCAGACGAGGTCACTGCATCAGAGAAGCCGGGCGACGTCTGGAGGCCTGTCATCTGTCCAGGGGAGGTGACAGTCACAGATGTCACCCTCAACTCCCTCACAGTGACTTTCCGAGAGTCAAGAGTGGCCAAAGGCTTCTTCAGAGACTGGGTCCTGGAGGTGTGATGTGTGATGTCTCAGTAGGTCTGGTGGAGAGGGCACTGCGGGAAGGAGCTGGTTTAATCACAGGGTGTGAATGGTGGTCGAGGGCCAGGGTTCGTGGCGTTATTCCCTGTCAGTAACCTCTCACTCTGTTCTTCCCCTTCCCTGCAACTTCCAGCCCGGTCAGTGGTAGGTTTACATGCACAGAGTCAACCTGGACGTAAGCCTCACTTCATTTAAGGTTATGTTTAGGTTGGCTGTTCACCTTTGATGTGGTGAGACTGAGTTGCCTTGAAAAGGGTATAAGTGGTTGTGACCTCTGTCGGTGAGTGAGGACATGCAGAAACGTAGCCCCAACAATTGAGTCACAATTTTTCAGAAGAGTCAACTAGCTGACTGAAACAGAGACCAAACCAAAACATGTGGTAAAGATGCAAGATTGTGTAAAATCCATGGAAATAGAATGAGAGTAGAACGGACATCGAACTGTCGTGGTCATTTGACTAGTACAAAAAAAATGGTGTATGGTGTTAGTTGTTGTGGTGGCTGTAAAGTGTGCGTTTGAGAATGCCATTTTGGCCCAGTCTAACACATCCATCCATCCATTTTCTAACCGCTTATCCTCTTGAGGGTCGCGGGGCCATACCACCATGCCACCCCAGAAAAATACAACCTTCCACCAATCCAAGTTTCTCTCTTTCACCCAACATGTTGTAAGAATAGCATAACTCATTTAGAGAATAGCTCAGTGCGCAGCCAGTACGTGTTTGTGTGTGCAAATGAGGTGTGTGTGGTTGAAAAAGCAATAGAGAGAAGGATCCAAGCAGAGCAGAGTTAAAGTTTAACAGTGAAGATATAAAGAGTGACTGCAAAGTAGAGTTTACAGTTTGTGCAATAATAAATGCTGCAAGCCCAGCAGAAGTTTCCCTTCTCTTGTTTACCAACTGCTGAGTGGAGCAACAAGGGTTTGCTCCGGAGTGAGTACCGACTCCAGCCCAGGAGACAACACAGTCTCTCCTGGCCATGGTCTGGAAGCAGAAGCAGGAAAAGCTAACACTAATGTTAGCTTAAATGCCTCATTGACTCATCTTAAAACAGACTTGATTCAAATTTGAACATAAACAAACTCACCAAAACCGTCCTATTAAGTCTTATTAGTCATCTAGTTAGTTCCGCTGTTCCAGCCATCACCTACTCTCTTTCGGGTGAAATAAATCCTTAAATTTAATGAATCAGATGTGAAAATATGTTGGATCTACACGCTCTGTTTATTGCAGCGGTCTCTTGATGCCTCTCAGCTGTCCACTGAGCAGCAACTCTCAATTCTCCTTCTGAGGCAGCTAGAGTAGGCCTGTATTATGTTTCAACAAACATGCAATAAATGGTGATAAAATAAATGAGGAAATAGCAGTTACAATAATATTTTTAAAGTAAAAGAGTGCTTATTCAAAAACATAATGTTGGTTTGTTTATATGGAAGTTTATACAGAAGTTAGCCCACGATAACAGTTGCAGTGGCCACCACTCTGACCTTCCTGCTACACTGATTCAAATGGGAATGTCCGTTCTACTGTCCATCTGTTTCTATAGCATAATCTAATTAAATATTAGCATAATTATGTTTCCATTTTTTCAGCAGTATATTAGAAAGTGTGACTCAAGCCGCCAGCCTGATTGAGGTGCAAAGAATTTTAAGGAGCCCCAGGAGGGTGCTTTGTGGCTTTGTCTCCACTGGAAGGACACCCTAGATGGCACTTTGTCACGTTTTCTCCATCCAAGAGGGCATTTAATCTATGTGGGGTTAGTGCCCCCCAATCCTGTCTGAGTCCAAAATTACTGTGGCTGATATATGATTGCCAGGTTTAAGGTAGATTTGTTGCATACTTTGGCTGAGAATCAGTTCCAATTTAGAAGTTTTGGGCAAGGTAAGGGCCAATATTGGCCTCTGAAATCTTCCACTGTGTGACTAAGTGGGTGAGGAAAGTGACTCGTTAGTATTGGTTAAAATGTGCCATAACAGGTGTATGATCTTCTGTCAGGGGTCTTAACTCTTCCACCTTAAAGGTACTCTGTAGAGTTTTCTTCTAAACAAAAGCAGTTATGCTTCCATTCAGTGTTACTCACCAGAAGCACTGTGTGTATCCTTGAGCTCCAACAAATGTGCCTAATGCATTTTCTTCCTCATAAAACATCTACAAAGCCGATTAAAGAACTTTTCAGTGCCTTCCTGCCTCCTGTAGATCAGTGGAATAGCATGAAACCGGCATCAGCATAGCTTAATAACTAAGGCTATGTTTAGATTGCAGGCAAATCTGATTTGTTTCTCAAATCCGACCAACAGACATGTCCATACTGTTACTTGCAAGTAATAAGAACAGATTTGTGTCCAGACATCACCAGCCTACCTTCAGGGGGTTGCTGTGACTTGGATATCAGTAACCACAGCGCTATGCTGGTGACATGGCTCTCCAACAATGGAAGCATTATGAATTGAGGTCCATCATTTAGCCCTCCAAATGATTCATTCCAGCGCCCCTTCAAAGACTGTCCTCCAGAGTGCTCTGCTAGTAGCAGCATGGATTCTGCTCAGCACTTCCGTCACTCTGGATTTGTTGTTGTTGTTTTTGTTGCATTGCAAGTGACGCAAAAGACACATTGAAATCGGATTCAAGCGGCCGTACTCAGACAAAAATCTAATCTCATGGGTGTTTTTTGTTGTTCAGACTTACTAAAATCAGTCTGGATGTGCAGTAAACTGATTTTGGCTGGCATCCTAAACAAGATCTAACAAAACATGGACCCAGTTATTAAAACATCGCTCCATTGTGCTACTAGTGGTGAAAAACCCTACAGGGTACCTTTAAAGCAAGCATGAAAATGGTCATGTTCTTATCTCCTCTCATGCTTTTACTTTGTGAGATGGGCTTTTACGAGCTTGATAGTCGAATTGAGCAAACATGATGGGCTTGCAATTGTACATTTCACCAAAAACAGTAAAGAGTAATGACAGTCAGTAGATAAATGTTGTGGTATGTATAAAGTAGCACAAAATTAGACATAAAAAATACAGGTCAAGTAACGTGAGTAATTGTGAAGAAGAGTTCTCTGTGCATGTAAACACAGGCGCTGGTTCTGTCTCTCTTCCACACTAGACTTACCGTTCAGTACTGGACTCATACGTATTGTACATACTCTACTACAGTGAGGTGAGCATAGCTGTCAGTCCCATACTAACATGCAGTGCTGTACCCTGTAACCTGTAAACACATAGACTGTTACTACTGTACAACACACAGCTTAGTCTTGTATGCGTTTCAGAATCCTCTGAGAGATGATTTGATCCGCCTGCATGCCTTCGTCCTCCAGTACAGTTATAATATCAATGCAAAGACAGACTGTAGTTTTCTCTGTTTACCTAATACCTAGTCTCTTCATCTCGAAACATACAACACAACGTACAAGTGATGACTGAGTATTGTACCAAAATTAGAGAACTAGATGAGACTTGATAACAGAATGTACTTTGGAATTGCACTGTATTTACTGTACATCATAAGGGTTTGTGTGTCCATCAGGAGCCGACAGGGTAATCAGACATAGTTTACGTGACTGGAAAATAATATTGCTTCATTGATTCCCTACCTTCCAATTATCTTGCACTCTTAAAGGGAAAGTTCAGATTTTTTTAAGTGAGGTTGTATGAGGTGCTTACCCACAGTCAGTGTGTTTCCTACAGTAGATGGCTGTCTGCAGGCCACCAGTTTGAAGAAGCAGACAGGAGTACCACCACACACGGTAAGCAATGTACTGCTGTGGACAGGGGCAGCAGCAAAACATAGTTTAGCCACCCAAAAAGTAAATATATGTTTAAATGTATGGTATATTTAGATTATTTTCACTCCTTAACCAAGCCGTCAAACAACCCTTTCCGACAGAGTACTGAATTCGTTATGGTCTCTTCAAAGCCACCGGACTACATTGACAAAAACAGTAATTTTACCTCGCAGAACACTGGGGTTACTGGTCTTAAGCTCCTTCCACCGATTAGTTTGTTTCTGTTATTGTGTGACTTTGGTGAATCCAAACTAACCCTTTAAAACACCAAAGTCACACAATAACACAATCCTAACTAACCAATTAAGGCAGCTGCAGACCAGCAACTCCTGTTTAATAACTGTTTTTGTCAAAGGAGTCTGGTGGCTTTGAAGAGAGCATGGATGGATATGACGGCTTCAGTGCCCCAAATGATGGCAGGGTCAATGAAAATATTCTAAATATAGTTTAGACTTAAAGTAAGATTTTTTTAGGTGGCTGAAACACATTTTCCTGGCACCCTGTCCACAGCAGTACATTGCTTAGCTTCCATATTGGTACTCCAGATTGCTTTTCCAAACTGGTAAGAAAAACCGCAATCTCCTCACCGTATTCTCATAGATCCGTTTGTATGAAATCGTACAAATTAGCTCCCCACGAATGATGTTACATCCTTAATGTACAACTACATAATTAATGTAAAGTTACAGAGGCTAGCTGTAGGGCAAGAAACATGGCAATGACCACCTTAAAATGACTCAAAGTTCACTCCAAGCTCATAGGGTTCCAAACACACAACTCCACGGGAAAGTCTAGGTTTTTTGTGACTCACCCACCTCCCCAACCTGCCTCCTTACTAGACAGCTCATGACTGCTTCCTTTCCCATCAGCGTTTTAGTCACGTGGTAGCAGCCTTTCAAAATGTGTGGGATTTATATGAATTTGGGATGATACTTTTCGCAGGAAAACACACCAACAGTTTGTGAGAACTGCCCAATCTCCTGTAAGTAGCACACTGCCTGTAAGTAGCAACAGCCTTGTACATGGGGCGGCTGCTCTTCCACTGCGCCACCAACGCCCCAGGTTCACAAGTTTTTTAAGTCTGCCTTAAAACAAGTCATGTGCCCATGGAAAACATTTTTGTTGTGTTCATTCTTCCTTTTCATAACGACCATTAAGAGTCCAATGTGAACCTATACGGTAACAGGAAACAAACAAAGACAGTCAGGAAACACTGCTTTAAGTCTATGAAATTCCCAAAGACACTTCAATGCAGCAACATTGGCATTGCATTGATCATTTAAATTCGTGAGGTAGGTTACAAAAGAGAAGTGACGGTTTGCTAGGATGGATTGCACATCTTAAAATATATCAAGTAATTGTGGCATAAAAATCAAATATAAGCAGAGATTCAGTTTTGACCATGGAAAAAACAGCTGACTTAACAACTCAACTCAACGTCCATTGAGTAGCTGACCCAGAGCTCTTAATCATACCACATGATCTGGGTTTGCTCAGCTCTCATGGGATTTTAGATGTTGACTTAGAAGTTAAGCTTTAAACATAGACTGTGTAAAATAATAGACGTAGCCACCGTGACGTCAGACGTTGCTTTGTGGACAACCATTATGAGTTTGGCTTTTTGACTGTCACCACCTGGTTTTTTTTTGGAGCTAGAAGGAGCTCCACCTCTATCCTGATTGACAGGTCATCGCTGTAGCAACTTGTCCATCACAAGGTAGTCACGCCCTAAAGCATAATTTACAAAATGAACATCATGCTGTATTGACAAAGACTTGAAATTAGTGACTGAGAACATAACCTTGTTAGGAAAATGTTTACTGATGTAATGAGAAGTATGATCATTTTCTTACATACTTCTACACAATCAGACTTTTAAAAGCAGTGGAGTCGCCCTCTGGTGGCCATTAGAAACATGCAAGTTTAAGGCACTCCTGCATTGGCTTTATTTTTCAGACCTGGAGGCTATGTCTACTTTTTTATGGTTTGTGGTTTTAAAGTTCATCATTGACCTTGGAAACAGCATTTAACAAAATAATAGCACCTCAATGTCTATTATTAATGGAATATAAAGGAAATTTCAAAAGCTACAATTCCATGACAACTGGGAAAATGTCATCTAAAATAAAGTGCTGTTGCTGCCTGGAAGGAAGGAAATCAATGTAAAAACCTGCAGTATTTTTAAGAAGAACGCCCCCTTCCCCATTAATAAAATAATCATTAAAATAATCGTAATAATTATGAAAGATCACATAATTTGAAAGTGAAAAGTTTCCCCACAGCTTCACAGACGTATCTCATGTAAATGCAGCCATTCATGAACTCTGAAATTCGGTCTAACCCTGTTGGCTTCCTGCCCAGTGGACACAGGAGCTGATGTGATGTGTCATGTCTGTGGAATCTCCCACAGCGGTGTCCCATTGGTCCGCAAGTTGTTTATCCTGCACTGAGGATGATGGGTCAGCGTCTCGTGATCTCAA
Source organism: Epinephelus awoara (assembly GCA_035609425.1). Classification (NCBI taxonomy): domain Eukaryota; kingdom Metazoa; phylum Chordata; class Actinopteri; order Perciformes; family Serranidae; genus Epinephelus; species Epinephelus awoara. The sequence goes on from CM069313.1 coordinate 13,804,507, forward strand.
AACCGTCCCTGTGTGACAATGAAGCTGCAGGGAATGGAAGTGCCTGATGTTGCATAATTTTGTTGTTTGTTTGGTCTGTGGAGCTTTTAGGGCTAATGTCTCCCTCTATCCTTTACACACACACACACACACACACACACACACACACACACACTGTTACCGTCCCAGCTTATTTGGTTTGTGTATGTCTGACTGCACGATCCTCCACTGATGCTATTAAGACTTGAAACATGAGGAGACTTTAAAGGAGAGGAAGGAGGGGAGAAACATTTATTTTTTAGTCGTTATTTTTCTACATTGACCTGAATGTATATTTATTCTTTAGAGACACCTGTGTATTTGTCGCGCAGACAACTGAACAGAATAGTTTTTATACTGTTTGTGATAACCACTGAGCTGATGATGCCATATCTTAAAGTACTGACGCGACAAAACAAGCACCTGGAATTGACGTCGCCCAATGTGGTCGCTTGTGCTGCTTCCGTCCACCACCGAGCGAAGGACCTTGCACTTTATTGTGATGTAAACCTGCACATTACCTGCTCCAGTCTATCAAGTGTCATTGTGTATAGAATATTTCTATGGTGATACTAAAATAAATGTTGCTCATGTTTAATATCATTTTAATCACTTTGTTCAGTTACTTATTGATGCACCAGATACTTTTTCCTCTAGTTACTAATGGATGCAGTTGGATGCATTAAAATCTTGTATTGTACTATATTTTAAGATAAGAGTCAGAAGTGCAGAAGGGATCCAAAGAAAATATTGATGATGCTAGAGAAGATCTACAAGATTTAGGGTTGAGATGTAGATGGACCAGTAAATTGAAAGCTTTGCCTCGTGCTCAGCTCCCTCTTCACCACAATAGTCCGGCGCAGCACCTGCATCACTGCAGAAGCCGCACCAAACCACCGATCCATCTCGCGCTTGACTCTACCCTCACCTTTAAACAAGACCCCAAAATACCTGAACTCCTTCGCTTGAGGCAGTAACTCTTTCCCAACCTGAAGAGGGCAATCCACCATTTTCCGGCCTCCATGGCCTCAGATTTGGAGGTGCTGACTCTCATTCCAACCACTTAACACTCGGCTGCAAACCGCCCCGGTGCAGGAGGTCATGGTGTGATGTCGCCAACAGAACCACATCATCTGCAAAATGCAGAGACGCAATTCTTAAGTCCCCAAAACCATTTTGAAACGATAAAAAATCCAATATTAGCGATGCAACATGAAAACATCGACATATATATATAGTCATGTTAAAGACAAGCCTTTTCATTTTGAGACTGTCATGACACATCACTCAGTATTTCCATCACACCTCCTATCTAAACGCTTGAACTGTGTTAGCGCCCTAATGCCAGGCAGATAGTGCTAAGCAGCCAATAATCAGACAATGGGGATATTTATTGATATAGTCTCATATTGATCACGGGCCTGAGTTGAATCAAATTGATTTTGTATCGTGGCACACTTTGTGACATCAGCAGGTATTGTATCGATGTCCAAAGAAACCAAGATATCCTGTTGTGGTAAAAGTTGTGATGTACTCCACTAGTTTGTATATGACCTCAGTTTCACGTGACTGTACTGCAGTTTTGGTATTTGTTGGCTGATAACTCTGCAACAAGCCATTATCAGGTGATATATCAGCCTGGCAGCATTATTGTTCTGGGTCTAATTTATTGATTTCATCATTAGAAAGTTTAAGAAAGAAAAAAGATTCCCACACACTGTTGCCAAACTTGCAAAATATTTAATGGGACAAGGTTTCGGTCATTACAACCTTCGTCAGGCACCTGTTCAGGAGACTCTTCAAAGATGTGCCTGAGCCAGTTTTTTGACATCATTAGAAAGTTTAAAATTTTGAGACTTTCCTGAATCTACTGATACTACGCATTTCCATCACGTGATGCTCAAATATGTTTGAAATATTTTACATTAATGTGACAAAAGAGGCAACAAGTGAGTATTTTTCCAATGGTACAAACATACTTTATTGTACAATTAATTTATTGGCAAAAAACAATCAGACCACCAAAATAACTTAAAAAAAAGAAACTAATGAAAATGGAGCAACAGTTATTTTTGCTTTCTCTCAGCAAGCACCAAAATTGTTAACAAGAGGAACGAAAAAGTGGTCAAAGATTCCATTTGAATACTAAACAAATATTTAAATAGTCTTATTTCCAGTCTCTTTTTAGAAGAAATGATTAAAACAAAACTATTTGTTCAGTTGCCATCAGTTTGTACAGTGATTCAGTATGTTTACAACTATATTCATGTACATGAAACATTTCTTAAAAAGGATGGTATAATATACTCCACGGCCTCCCCAGAGCAAACTGAATGACTGTCTGCAGTGTCTTTTTGCATCACCATAACATCTTTAATACAAAACAAAACATGTTTTTATCTAATAATTCCTGTAGCTTCAAGTTTTATTTCCAAAAAATAAAATTAAATAATATATCTATATATAAAAGACAGTTTTTCCTTGTTTTTTTTTCTTATAAAATAAGTCTCAAGATATATTGCCACCTGGTTCTGATGCGTCCCCTCCCCATACCCAGCAAGCCCAACCTTTTGAGAAAAATAGTGAGCATGTGAATATTGTGTCTTCAGTCCTCTCCATAAAAAGCTAAATGACCAAATTTAAACTCTTCCGGATCACACCTCTAATCAACCCCGTCTTGGCTCTACTTCGTGCAGGTTCTAACTTTTGAGATTGTTCAGGTGTGACTTGTTGCGATAACCCCTCCCTCCCTAAAACCTTGTCAAAAATACACAGAAAAAGGCGCATTGGTGCTTGTGACCTACTACACCCCATACTGTACCTTTTAGAAAAGAATCTCAATACTGTACAGTAGCTCAGGAGTACTTTTTTAAACAGATACAGCAAATATCCAATCAAACAAGAGGGGAAAGAAGCAGCAGAAAACAATTTCTCTGCTCATATTAAGGTTTTAAAGTATATACAGTTGTGGTTTTTTTTTACACCTTTCACTTTCATTACAAAAACAGTATCTAAGTCCACCATTTCTTACTTTGTACAGTACTAACATTGAATTAAATCTTGTGGCTGAGGGGCAGTCATGAGGATGAGGAACAAAAGGGAAACCGTTGAGGGGGTTGAAGATACAGGCAGGATGTTCGTAAACCTCTGCAGCCCAAAAAAACGTTATCGACCTCTTCTCAGCATCACAGTTCACAACAAGGTTGTAATATATGTACACGCACAACCTTTTAACATCGGCCAGCTTGAAACAGAAGCTAGACGATCGGACATCAACAGTTCATCCCTCAGTTTCCTGCAAGGGGAGGGTGGGGGTGAGGGTAAGAAAGGTGTGCACATTCATAGGAGAACTGAAGATGGATGATGGAGAGGTGGCCCAAGGATTTGTTCTGCGGATCTGGCCACATACAAATATGACCAGACCCACGGTCAGTGTCACCCGCTCCCCGAAAACACTGTTGAGGTTTTAATTCCAACCTATAAACCCTGTCAAAAACAAACAAAAACAACTAGGAAACCTGTCAAACTCAAACTGCATTGAACGCACCCTCCCACCCACCTCATCGTATAAAATAAATTCTATATATGTGAATTGTTGCAGTCGCTGTAAAATGTACATTGCTGTGAAAACTGTCCAGAAAAAAGATTCCTGTAACAGAAGATATGTTGATGCTTGTATTACAATCCATTGAGGGAGAAAAAAATAATAATAAATTCAGAAATAAAATATACTTAACTCTCTGCAAAATAGATACAATTATGACTGGGTATTTGAGGAGGAAAACAAAAACAATAAAAAAAAAAAGGTACATCGTGTCAACTCACTTTTAATTTTTAGCCACATTTAAAATCTTAAAAATATTCATAAAAAGGCAAAATTCTCAGTCCCCAAAAATATTGTGTCATAGACTAAGGAAGAAATATCTTCAACCTGAAACACTGCCCTTCCACCTTTTTGTACACAATTGGCAAAAATATATAGATATATATTAACAGCAATAACTTACCATTGTTTTAATTTATTCATTTATTGACTTCTAAGATTTATGTTGCATCTCCCATAGGAAGGAAGCTTCAGTTCTTATTTATACATCACAAAAATATTTAAATAAAAAATAAAAACTTCTAAAACCCCAAAGCAGTAGTCCCCGCCTCGCTCTCCTTTCATGGCAGTTTGTCATTTGGGGCGACTGATCAGAGCATCAAGACAGAGAGACAGTATGGAGTCAAGGCTACATAAGGTCTAAACTGCTGTGGTTAATGTTCGTCCCCAGCTCCTGGTTGTTGTCACTGCTGTTATTATTCCCGCCCAACATGTCCGACTGTCCCCCCTGCACACCGTGCATCCCTGTCATCCCGCTCAGCTGGGACATGATGGAGTTCTGGTCTGAGCTGAACTGCCCAGGATCTACAGAGTTACCCGGCTGCTGCTGAGATAACGCTTGCTGCTGGGGTTGTGGAGGTTGGGGCGGCGCCATACTGGGGTGATGTTGGCCGAGATGACCTGGGTGGGGCGAGCCGGTCTGGGTCTGCGGGGAGATGCGATGAGGTGAGGGCTGAGGCTGAGGTTGGGAGGAGGGCTGCATGCGTGGGGACGGGCTGGAGTGGGGAGGTTGTGACTGCGGCCTTGGCGAGGGCTGAGGCGACCTGACCTGACTGCTGAGTGACCCGGCAGGACCAAGTCCTCCCTGTCCTTGGAGGTGGGGGTGGGGGGACTGCGCCAGCTGCTGTTGGGGACTCATGGGACTGCTGTGCTGGGCTGGAGAGCCCCCACCAAGATGCTGCTGCTGCAGCAGCCTCTGGTGGATGTTTGGATGAAGCATACCTTGGGACGTCTGCTGCAGTGGAGGCCCGCCACCTCCTCCACCTTGCTGCTGCTGCCCCTGCCCTGGTCCGCCTTGTCCAGGCTGGAGCGGGGGTCCTCCTGGTCCTCCAGTACCTCCACCGGGCCCTCCGTCTTGTCCTTGAAGCCCACCCATTGAATTCTGCTGCTGCTGCTGCTGTTGTTGTTGTTGCTGCTGCTGCATCTGCATCTGATGCTGGAGCCTTTGCTGGAGTGCTGCAGCTACTTGTGACATGGAGTTGGGGTAGTTTTGTTGCTGACCTAGCTGTCCTGGCCCACCCTGTGGTCCTCCCTGCTGCTGCTGGGGACCGGCTCCACCTCCAGGCTGAGGTTGGGAAGGGGGTATCCCTTGCCCTCCCTGGCCAGGCTGCATGAAACCTTGCTGGCCTGGCGGCTGCTGCTGCTGCTGGAGTCCTTGAGGCTGCTGGAACTGCCCATGGTTTCCCATCTGTTGTTGTTGTTGTTGTTGCTGCTGCTGCTGCTGTTGCTGCTGCTGTTGTTGTTGTTGTTGTTGCTGTTGTTGCTGCTGCTGCAGGTGTCTTCTCAACAACAGCTCTCTGAACTGCGGGGTCATGTTGGTGATGTTGCCTTGTTGCCCTGCTTGCATTGCTCCCTGCTGCTGTAAAGCAGCCATTTGCTGTTGCTGTAGATTCCCAGGCAACATTGGTCGCTGCTGCTGTTGCTGTTGTTGTTGTTGTTGTTGTTGTTGCTGTTGTAACTGCTGAAGCTGAGCCATGGTGGGCATGTTCCCTCCCCCTGCTCCACCCTGAGTCATGTTCATCCCTGGCTGGCCTGGCTGGTTCACATTAACCTGCTGTTGTCCATCCATGTTAGCAAGCTGGTTAGGCCCGGGCCCTCCTACACCAGAAAGCACTCCAGCAGCCCCTTGGAACCTCACACCTCCAGGACCCGCTTGTGGAGGCCCTCCTGGTCCTCCAGGGCCGCCCTGACCACCCTGATACCTGGCTGCTCTCTGCCTGATAAACGCAGCCATAAGGGTGGGGTTGGAGCGCAGGATGTTGAGGACTTGCTGCTGTTGGAGGGGTGAGCTTGGAGACCGCAGTGTTCTCAGGAGGTCTTGTAGTGCTGCCTGTGGAAGGTTCCCTGATGCAGCTGCAGCTGCTATTGGATTGGGTACCCCTGCTGCCCCGCCTGATACACCCATTACCTGCATCAGCCCGCGGTTTCCTGGTTGCGGCTGTTGCTGATTCATTGGCTGCTGCTGTTGCTGAGCGACTGCTGGCTGCTGCTGTGGTGCCATGTGACCCATCATGCCTGGCCTTTGTTGTGAGTTCATGGCTGGTCCGCCAGCACCCCACTGCTGGTTTGCTGGCTGAAGTTGTCCACCACCTGCCTGCTGGACTTGCTGGAGCTGCTGCTGCACTTGTGGTGGCAGCTGTGACTGAGGGCCACCTTGCTGCATCCCCGCCAGCATTCCCTGCTGCTGTGGGTCTAACATAGTCCTGCCAACAACTCCCTGAGCCTGAGGGGGCATGCCCTGTGCCCCAATGTGGGGCATGCCCATCTGGGCCTGGGGGTTCTGGTGGTGAGGATGTGAGGGTATCATGCCCCCCTGTCCCAAGCCACGGATCTGGGCTTGAGCCTGGGCCTGAGCCATCTGTCTCTGGGTCTCTGCTAGACGCTGGATTTTTAGGGCTGTCTCTACAGCAGCCAGAGGGGGCCCTTGCTGCTGGCCTTGCATGGACCCCTGGCCCTGGCTGGGTTGTTGCTGCTGCTGGGGTGGCGTGGCTGGACCCAGTCCAGGTTTGCCCAGGGACTGGTGGAGAGGAGAAGCCCCAGGTGGTCTGGGGTTGTATGGAGGCAAACCACCAGGGTGCTGCTGCTGCTGGACATTAGGAGGCTGCTGCTGGAGCTGAGGCACCATCTGCTGCTGAGGAGAGTTCATCATCCCCCCTCCACCTCCTCCAGCCACTGGCTGAAACTGATGAAGATGGTGTTGAGGGGGGATGGCACCACCCTGCTGCTGAACCTGCTGCTGTTGGCCTGGGGTTCCCATTCCCCCCATTCCACCCATCCCGACTCCCTGTTGCTGAGGAAGTGCAGGCATATTCGCCTGAGTGGGTGTCTGTGGGGTGGGAGGCTGCGTGCCTACAGATGTAGGAGTACCAGGACCAGTTGCTCCATTGTTGGTTCCTGGAGAAGGCAGGCCATTGCCCCCAGGAGCTCCTCCAGGAGCAGGCTGGCCCACTCTCTGCATGCTGGCCATCCTCCTTCTTAGCATCTGAGCTTGCTGGAGTCTGTGCTGCAGCTGCTGCTGGCGGAGCTTGTGCTTGATGTTTAGGCAGAACGGAACTGGGCACTTGTTCTCCTGACAGTGCTTAGCATGGTAGCAACACAATGCGATAAGCTGCTTGCAGATGGGGCAGCCACCGTTGGTTTTTCTCTTGCAGCTTTTTGTGTGCTGAACGACGCGTTTCATCTTCTGGCAGGACGGCAGAGAGCAGTTTGCGTTTCGACACTGGCAGGCGTGGACGAGGGACTGGATGCAGCGCTGGATGCTGAGGCGACGAGAGTCTCCAGGGCTCTGAGTGGTTGCGGCTGCCTGGTTGCTGCTCTCATCATCCAAACCAAGGCCTAACTTCTCCATCTTGTGGACGTGGCCCTTAGTGTTGTAACATGTGATGCACAGATCGTAATCCTGTAGGGATGGATAAGTGACAGGTTTAGTGATGACATGCAGCAGGTTATATTAACATAATAAATCCAGTAACTCAAATATCATCCTTTATTATCAATTGTTACCATAAAGCAGACCAACCCAAACAACCCTTCCCCGACTCACCTCACAGACGGTGCAGTGGAAACGAGTCTCCACGTGGTGCTTGCACTCATTACAAGTGTAGACGAAGCGGTCTTGGCTTTGGTTATGCAACTCCACCAACATGCACATAGAGCTCCACATGGACCTCCTCAGCGAGCTGAACTCCAGGTGTTTGTCTCGGGCCAATGTCAGAAAGGCATCACGACCGTCCATGAGGTCGCATGCCATCAGGGGATCCGGGTCTGATATAGGGGGCAAGGCATTTGCCATTGGTGCTGCAATCAGCCGGATCACAAAGAACACCTAGGACAAGAAAAAGAGCGGCAAACAGATTAAAACATATTCAGCTTTTTGAACTCAGAGTAAAATCTGAAAAATGAAGTCAATATTTCCAGTCCTCTCACTCCACTCCTTCAGTAAGTTGCTTGAGAGTGATAAGACACTGGCACGTAAGAATGATATATATATATATACATATATACAATTTATTTATTTATTGTTTTTTCCCATACCTCTTTGTGTTTTTCCATAGTGGCATAGAGTTTCTGTGAAAGGTCGTTGGAGACATTGGGCATCCCTGGCTTCTTCTTATTGGCTCTGCTCAGGCTGCTCTTATTCTTACTCGTCTTCTTGTTGTTCTTCTTCTTTGCATTTTTACTGTCACCTTTCGTGTCCTGCACAAGAAAGAAGTAAAATATAAGCAATCACCTGACGAGAAACCTTTCTTCATAATGCCATTTTTTTCACCCCTCTGCCGCACAGCGACATATATAGTCTTAATATGTATAGACTCATCACAGCATTCTTACATCAATGCTCTCATTGGAAGTGCTGTTCTCCTCCCTTTTCCTCTCCTCTTCCTCCTGCTCCAGCTCTTTGATGCTCTCCTCCAGCACATTGGGCCAAAAGTCGCCCTCAAAGTAAGGCAACTCCTTCGCACTGGTCAAACGATCCTCTGTCGCCTGCTTGAAGATATCCTTTTGGGCCACATTGGAAAATAAGTTAATCTTTTGCATGGATGGGATCCATTTAGTCAATACTGTCAGCTATACCATTACATGCTTGTAAAAGAAAAGGTCTCAAACACTGAATCTCAAAATGACCATTCCTCCAACACGAACAAGAATAAAGATGAATACTGCCTCTATACCTTGTAATCGTGCACTATCCTCTCTGCCACAGCTTTGTCTAACATCTTCTTGTACCACTCCTGGAGGCGTTTGGGCTTTGGGATCTTCTGATCTGCAGGGTGACAGTGGAAGATGTAGTCGTCCCCTTCACTTGGTGGACAGGCCCAGATGTGCCCAGTGGTGTAGCTGAGGAGGACACGCGAGAGAACGTACATAATAAGCAAAATTCATTTAAAGACTTATGTAAGTTTTGTGACAGGACAAGCATTCAGATACCAAAATAAATGTTTTCTTTGAGCAGCAAAACTTACCCCAGCTTCTTGACATATTCCAAGTAGCCAATGAGGATTTCATGGTAGACGGCAGTTCTTAGGCAGCGAGGCCGGAAGAAGTGTACACTGTCCAGGTAGGAGATGTATACTCGTCTGAGTGGGTGGAGAAAGGACATGTTAATGTATCACAACAGCTGAAACACAATCTGAAAGAAAGAAAAACAATGTCTCCAACATGGTGATGTTCTCTTTACCTCTGGTTGGGCTGAGGGCAGTCAGATCCGTACTCTTGAACGTGCATACCAAAGAAGCAGACGTCTGCTCCGTCAATGTCCTCAAATGCAAAAAGGGCTTTTGTCCTGTATGGGAAAGACTCTGACATCTCTCCACTGTCCACAAATCTGTAGACAAAAAAAGAAACACAAATCTAAACTTACTGACTGTAAAATACAAAAATCTTCACTAATAAACCCAATCATTTTGTTAGATTCGGTACAGATACGTTTCTTCTATATTTGCATTAAATTCTTTAAAATTCTGTAATGAAAATAAACAAAAAATATAGCAAAATCTGTTTGTATATTTCACACACAAATGTGGGTGTGAGCAAATAAGACTGGCATCTCCAAATCTTGATGGGAAGAGAAAAATGTGTTCGTTCACTCTGACGTTCAGCAACGTGTCTTGTTTTTGTACCTGGACTTCATGCCTGGTTTGACCTCCACCACTTTGTCGGAGACGTGGACGACGCGAATAAAGACTTCTCCAGCCTCAGGGTGGATCTGGCGCTTGAGGAAGTCATTCACCCTCACCTCTAGGTAACTGCCCAATTTCGTCTGAGGCAACCCTGTATGGGCAAAGATTTTTTTGTTTTAGTTTAGTTAACTTGACGGCTGGTAAAAACAGCAGAGAGAAAAATAAGCTACAAGAAATAATCCAAATATGTATATGTGTGTTCATTGAGTTGATAAATGGTGACCATATGGGATTAATATGTGACAGCAGTCTCATATGAATAGAAAACAAAACATCAGGATAAAAACACAAGAAGCGTGGCCACTTACGTTTGGCAGAGTATTTGTTCTCTTTCCTGGTTTTGTTTGTCTTCTTTAAGCAGCCGTCACATACAAAACTGTGGAAAAAAAGTCAGTTGAATCAGTTGGATAACATCAAAACAATATTTAGTAAACTACCTTAGACATTTCTCAGAAACTTTGGGAACAACTGAAATGAGAAATTGCTGCTCACCCTGAGGGCCAGATTGTTTCATGGTGCAAGACACAAATCTGATGCATCCTGCGCCCACAGTCCATACATTCAACGAGCCTGGAAAGAGGGACAGAGATGAGGAGGCAAATTACATACTGAAGTCCTTAAAACAAATTTGGTTTAATCTTCTTTCCCAGATGCTAATATTTGACTTTTGACGAGCAGTTAACTTACAGCTCAGGGTCCAGTGTGTCATTCTTCTTCTTTTCAAACTGCTCCTTGTTAATCGATCTGAAATCAATTAAGAGAGAGTAAGACGATATGTAGAACAACAAGAGGGAATTGTCAATATACAGCAACAACAACAGAACTACAAATCATGTAGCTAATATTATCAGCAATGTGGCTGGAAGATGACCAGGGATAGTTCATGAAAAGGCAGTACTAGGTTTTAAAATGTCAGGGCGATCACTTTTCAAATAGAACATTTGAAGGGGACATATTATGCTCATTTTCAGGTTCATACTCACGTTTGTGGCTGGGTGGGGTCGTCGCCCAGGGAAACCGTCTCTCCCTGGATCTCGTTGAAGCACTTCTCGCAGAAGTGGTACCTGTCAGCAATAAGCCCAAATTTTGGTGAACTACACCATTCCCCGCAGCACAGTCAATCACAGACAGCGCACGGGAGGGCAGTCACCAATTGGTACAGGACATGGGCAAGGCAGGGTGCCACAAGCGGGGCAAGCAGAAGTGGGAGCGCAGGACAGCAGGAAGTCGTCATCGCAACAGCCAGTCATGATTTTGAGGGGTGAGGGTGAAGGAGATGGGGGGTGGGGGGGGATGGGTTTGGAAGTGCATGGTTGTTCAAGGCAAAAGCAAGCCAATGTTGATGTCACAGCCATCGGAAGGGAGGACAGACAGATCAAATGGACCAGGGACAAGACGAGACGAACATCCAAGACAACACACAGCAGAGAGCCGAGGCAAAGCACAGATTAGCAATTTGGACATGAGAGGATGAGCAACAACAACAAGCACCATCACAGCTAACAGAGCAGGAGCAGAATCAACGGGAGCTAAACGTGAAAAGGGAACTGGAGCAGGAAGTGGCAGCACAGGACGTAATACAGACACTGAACAAATATGAACAAGTAAGCACAGACAGCTGCTCAGCTGTTCATCCATTCAAGCAGTTCATTTTAAAGTCGGTCCTTTCACATTCTAGTAAGGTTTTCATGGGTGTGTAAAAAGAAAAAACTGACAGGAAGAATCAAAAAGATGTTGAGTGGAGTCTGCAAGGAACCAAACCCCATGTTGAAAGAGCAGGATGAAAACTTGCATTATTGCTGCTTCCTCCAAAAAGAAAACGCCAGTTCAGGGTGCAGTGAGATCGTTTAAAAGATAATTTCATGCAAAAGCAAAAATAGCACTTCAGAAACATGATATTTTCTTTGCTTTGTCTGTGCAGCCTTTTCTTTAAACACTGACAAATACCTTTTCAAACATTCTGTGTTGAGGTGTTATTTATTTATAGGTAAGTTTAAAGACACCAAGAACAACTTAAAGAATGTGAGAAGAAAGGACCGACTGTTAAAATGCCAGTGCATTAGGCACCACATGGAGGTATAAAAACGGGGAACATGAGGTGAAGGGAAGCATTTGGGGAAACATAATTAATCAGATGCACACTATAGATAGTCTCTTTATCCAATTTATCTCTTCTATAATGCCTTCCTCTTTTACTGACATTCATCCATCTAGTTGCCCCTCCACCCTTTAATACATGGGCGCTTCACTCCCTTCATACCTGTTCTGGTAGCTGAAGTAAGCAGCATCTCTGGGAATAGTGCACAGCTGCTTTCCGTAGCAGCACAGTGTCTGAGGAGAGAACTCCAGCTGATGGGCAGAAACAAAAACAAGAAAAAAATCAACATTAATTCCTTGACCATCAACAACGGTAACTTAAATCACAGCCCCTCAGCTAATCAAATGTACACAATATGAATAAGATCTCTCTAGGCTTCCAGTGGTAGTTCACTTTAACTGCTACTGCATGTGATACAACAAACCTAGTCAAACATGACATGTAGTTTATGAATCACCAGCTTAGTTTTGTTATAAAAAAGTTATTATAGCTAAAGAAATGTTAAAAAAATCCTCTGCTTTGTCTCATTGTCAGAGGCAACCCTTCAGCTAGCCTTTCATAACAAGGGCCAATCACTTTTGTTATTTGTCTGCAAAACCAAAAATAGCAGAGTCTAATGAGAGCTGAAACGTGATATGGCGTCGGCATGCCCAAGGCCAAATTTAGCTATGAACCCACTTCACCACTTCCATTTTCAGATGTGAATGATGGGAGTTAATTTCTGCATCTTAAAACATACAACATTCATACACACCATCTTATCCAGTCACATTCCCACGTCGTACACAACGTCATACACTGAAGTTAAAATAAATGACATGCTAGGTGTTGCCCAAAACAAATGAAGCTACTTTTAAAACTTTGGACATTTGAAACCTGGGGAAATTAAAACCTTTTTGGTGTCATCGTTCAACCTCTAACTTTATCAAGTAAAGACTTAATGTGGTGAATAGAGTGGTCCTATGCAGACAAAATACTGACTGACTTCATCCAACATTCCTTCTTACCCTTGAGCATCTCAACATCAAGACCTTCTCCTCAATTTTTACACTATCGCCCCTCACCAACATACATTTCCATTTCAACCCATCCATCACTCTGTCTCACCTTCCTTCCACAGCAGTAGCCAAGGCTCTGCATGACGGGATCAATCTCCTGCTCAAAAACCTCGGCCAGCTTGGAGCAGTACTTGTACACCCTGGATGTTTTGCGGTTGTACAGCCAGGCGTTGTTGAACATGAGCCAGATGTCATCCACGTACTGCCAGGGATCCTGGTACTGACCTACAACCAAAACACAAAGCATGAAATGAGGAAACTTTCCAAACTGAAGGCAGCTGCCACAATGGAGCATCACCTATAAAATGGGTAAGCAAATGCCATGTCAAATAAAATAGAGACAGAACACTATTCTTTGGAACACAGCATGACAAATGGTGCAGTGCAGTAGAACACAAACTCATAACTCGATCAAATCTATACTCAAGTTCATTCATCTTTAATTGTGGTCTATTACATTTCCCAGGAATGACAAAACCTTGTAATAATAAGCAGCATGTACTAACCTGTATCCAGTTTGCGTTTGATAGTAGACAAATCCATTGGGTTCTTCACAATATCAAAGTAGTCCTGCAAGAACACAAAGGGCATGTGTTTACATTGAGCAGTTAAAACATTTGGCCCAGTTTTGTGAGTAAATCATGCACACAAAAATTTAAATTTATACATCTCGACATCAGCGGGGATACATACAGGTATGCACAGCAGTTGTGGGTCTACAGGCATTCTGAAGGGCAGAGACTCTGGATCTTGTCTGTAGAGAGATTCGAGTGTGGGCATCAGGGCCTGACGAAGCTCCTCTGGCTTGAAGACTGGAAGAAATAGAGATGAGAGAAGAGAATGGGATGAAAGAGTAATCGGAAAATTTCCCCTCCCTTTGGATTACATCTCAAAAAAAGAAAACACCCAATTTGAATCGATTATTACATATAAGGAGATGTTTAGGAAGTGCATGTAAGATCAGAAGTTCTACTTACTCTTCTTTTTCACTGGAACTGGTGTAGCTGCCTCCGATGACTCCTCTTCCTCTTTCACCTCCTTCTTTACCTCCGGTTTCCTGTCTTCTGTCTTGACACCCGATGTCGGTGTTGTTGCCGATGTGTCCATGGGAACCCCTTTACCTCCCTCTCCGGTACACTCCTCCTTTTTCAGCTCTAATTTCACAGGCTTTTCCTCTGTTTTGAGGTTGCTGAGCTTCCCTCCTTTGGAGCAGCTGCCGGTGTCGCTCTCCTCCTCCTCATCCTGCTGCTTGACCTCCATCTTGGGGTCGAGGTTGGTGGCTGAGGCGTTCGACTGTGGTTGCTGGGAGGAAGTGTCCAGACTGCTGACAGAGGCTGGAGTCAGGGCCTGACTGTCTGCTGGGAATGAACCCTTTTGGGACAACTACAGAGAGACACAGAAACGAGCATGGAAATTGTGATTATGACAAAGTGATGCATGAAGGCCAACAAGACAGGATACTCTGACGAGATGGAAGGTTTTGGGTAGCTAAAAAGGTGAAGCATGGGACAAATCAAGACACCAAGGATGCACAGTTTAATCATAACTGAGGCAAGGATAAAATGTTTGGTCTCATGGTAAAGAACAGGTAATACACGGGGAAGCAACAGGTTAAAATAAATCTTACATATGAGACATGACTGATACAATAGCAATGAAATAAGTAGGTAATATGCTAAATCACACTGACCGGAGTGCGTGGCAGCTGAGCACCGTGCGGCGTCGAGCTGGAGGCCAATCCGGGATGAGATGGAGTGGTCGAACCAGCCGGCCCCATATGCTGCTGCTGGAGGGGCTTGTTAGAGCCGGGGCCCTGACCGAGCTGGTTCTGCTGGGGGGCTGAAGGTGGACCCAGCTGTGGTGCGTTAGGGGTGTGAGGCTGTGGGGTCTGGGACCCAGCTAGTCTCGGGGGTGTTTGGTGAGGAGTAGGAGATCGGCTGTGAGCGGGGGACCGGTTGTGAGCAGGGGAGGGTGAGCCACGCATGGCTGCTAAATGGGGGATGGAGTTGGGTTGCTGGTTTGTGTTAGATGGAGTCATTGAAGAAGCGGGGGCTCCGACGGCTGAGTTAGGACCTGCACCACCCACGCTCTGAGGACCCATGGGCCCCACTGTGGAGACGCCACTCGGACCACTGGCTGAACCTGGCTGTGCTAGAGGACTAGCAACTGGAAGCGAGGGAGGAGTGCCCATCTGTGTCTTAGGAAAGAGGAGGATGAGAGTGAAGAGAAGGGTCACAGACAGGAAGGGTGCACAGGAAGAGGGTCAATAAAAGCTGTGGTTCAAGAAGAACTTAATGCATGACATCACTCTTAAGACCAGTGGATTAATTTTAGGCTTTTTTTTTTAACTATAAGCGCTTTTTATTTACATTTACACAGGATTTCTTTCAGAATGCTTAATTTATGAATATATTCCTGAGCCAGAGGGTCCTGTCCTAAACGGTCCCTAAGCTGGGGTCCTCGTCTCTGATGGCACAGGACTTATTAAGAAGTCGAGTGTTGCATTTTACACTAGCATCTACCACCCTCCAACTTTAGGAAGTACACTCAGACACTTTATGAGACCTAAAGATAAAATCTATTGATTGCACTGTAGTTGCATCCTCACAATCTTTCCTATCATACCAAATGCTTAAGACAAAACTAATGTTTATGCTTCAGGATAAACCTCAGTCCTTGGTAAAGACTTGAGTGTAATTTGCCATACATCCCTTATTAATAAAACTCTGACTAACAGGAAAATTAACTTAGGCCACCTTACCTGTGCCATGCCTGCAGGTGCGCCAGGTTGAGCCATCCCAGGCTGAGCTGCTCCAACTCCTGGTCCTGAGCCAGGAAACTGTCCCTGGGACAGATACTGGTTCTGCAGCTGGTTGACATTAGGCTGCCCCATCCTGGGTCCGACCATCCCCATCTAAAAGGTGTCATGGAGCATTGGCAGGGGTTAAAAATGCCTTCACAACCTTTTCTGCCAAAGTAACATTTTTGTAAGCTAGTTTGTAACAATTCAATTTCTCTATGCTGAAAAAAACTTTCAAACAACACACTCTTATAGCCACTATGTCAAACAGTACAAGGAAGTAAATTCTTAATTGTGTTTAGGGATACATTAAAAACAAAACTGTCATACATGGGGAGTGTTCAGTACTGACCTGGTTGCCAGGTGCTCCTATGGGGAGAGGAGGCGTGGATCTCTGGCCCATAGACTGCATGCCTATCTGATTGAACTGATTCAAACCTGACAAAAAACAGACTGTTATGACACACGACATATGGAAACTACATTACATATTGTATTTTGTTCATAAATAGTTCCTGTGCCAGTGCAGCAGTGCGGTTTCCATGTTGTGTAAAAGTGTGACATGTCAAAATACGACTTTGTGTCAGACTTTGGGTCATGCGGTGTGCCCTGGTGGCCCTAGTGGTTCTTTACCTGGGCCTTGCATCCTGTTGACCATCTGATTAGGTCCAGCTGGTCGCACCATTGATGGGTCAGGGAGGGGACCATCTGTAAAAACAGGGACAGGAGACTGAAAAATCAAGCTGTCATGTGTGCACAGGAGAGAGGGAGAAATGGAAATGCCCACCACGTGTGGGAAGTTTGCACAAACTCTGGAATGTTAAATCCTTTTTTCTGTTGGTTTTTTTTTTTTTGTCAGAAAAGATAAGGGGCACCTTGAAATAATTAAACAGAGACACCTGGTAATGCAGTTTGAAGCTTTTTAAAAAGATCTGTGGGGTAACTGATTAATAATGTGTGTAAAATCTGACACAAGCTACTCTACTCGGAGGCCCAAGCATGACGAACTGTGAGAAAACTCTGGAAAAGGTGTAATGCATGGCCGAAGTAACAGAGGAAAAAATGGGATCCAGTTAATCCCCTTCTCAGCTCTAACATTTTCCAACCATGCTGGATGATATCAAAACTGTCCAATAAGCAAACTATGGGCAAGTCCATCCAAAAACAGAACATCAAGATAATACAATGTGATACAAATAATCCTGCAGCCACACAGCATTACTTACATAAATCTTAAACCATGAGGTAAGAGATACAAAGCGATGCTAAAATGTCCGAATGTCACATTCTGCTGGATTAAATTATCATTCACATGAATGCGTGCAGCCCAGCGTAACATGAGCTCATCCAGATCTCCATTATGCTGCATGGCCACTCACTTGGAGGCAGTCCAGTTGGGGGCTGACCCATGCCGGCAGGCCCGAGGCCCAGACCCTGCTTCTGGAGACGGGTCCTCCTCTTCTCCTCCAGCTCCTTCTGGATTTTATAGATCTTCTCCGCTAGCAGATGATAGTACTCAGCCTGTCAAAAAGAGGGTGACAAAGTAAGGAAAATGTTGCAAGGGGGTAAACGGCTCGAACATGGAGGAGCGGTAGAGAAAAAAATAAACTTATGACTGTCTAATGTTGAAATAAAAACTTTTGTAGGACTTCCAAGTTATCAACAGAACAACACACAGGAAGGGCTTCAACAAGTAACAACAGTAATTCACCAGTCCAGCTCATACCCTCAAGGTTTTCACCTACGCCCAACAATGTTTTTGTTTCTGAGTAGCACACTGAGCTGAAGGAGAGAGCAACTTACTCTACTGTTTGCTGACTCATACATGTCTCCCTCAACCTTTCTGGCATAGGCCACCAAGTTCTCCATTCGCCGGTCCTTGAGAGCAGCAGGATCTGGAGTCGGAAAGATGGCCTGGACACTGTGGGTGGGAGCACAAACAGACAACGTAAGCAAAACAGGAGTAAAGGAGGTAGGAGATGAAATATTGAATTGTTACCTTCTGCGTCAAACAAAGTATTACTATATAAACACTATATGTCATTTTCAGTCCCTTTGAGAGCATTTCTGCGTGGTTACCTGTGTTGTAGCTAAGCTAGCAGCTCTACTACAAGGGGCACTACCTAGTGAGTGTGCATGATTTAACTTTGAGAAAGTGCCAGTGCAAAGTCAAAGCATGGGTGTTTAGAGTAGTGAATGTTATGGCCTGCCACTGAAGAAAAGTACATTTCTCATTCATATATGACATCATCTCTCCGCCAGTGCTTAAGAAAGCTTGCTAACAATACTAGCAGCTATGTGTAAGAGACACAAACTGGGGTTTCGGTCAACCAGCTTAACCGAACTGTCAAATCGAAGCAGACACATACAAGTGTCTACCACTGTCTACACTCATACAAGTGATTCTTATACACACAATGTGCATATTGTTCAAAAGACAATTTGTAATAACATAACACGCTAATGAGAATATGATTAAATGTACGGTGCAAACAAAATTTGTAGCGTGTGGTTCGTCTTTAATACTTACAGTTTGTGTACCAAGTGGTTTCGTAGGTCCTGCGTGATGTCCTCATGCCAGCTTTTCCTCATGCCTGAGGCAGAGGGAGGGCCTGCTGTGGGCATGGAGCCAACCCCACCAGCATCATTCATCAGACTGGGAGAGAGAGAGGGCATAATTTTAATGATTAATTTCTTTAAAAAAAACAACAACAAGACAGACATGTCTGCCCTGGTCTGATGTAGCCATGATGGATGCTTCTAATCAAGGTATCTGTCAAATGGCATGTATGTGTTCCTTCTTACCCTTGGCTGTTCACATTGAGGTGCATCATGGTATCCTGCAACAGGCTGGCTTGTTGACTCTGAGGGGAAGCTCCCACACCTCCATTGACTCCCATAGGATTCCCACCTACACACGTAAAGGACAAGACCTTATAAGTTGAATTTCTTGTGTTACCCTACTAATAAAAACAGTCCTATACCTTGGATGTATGTAATGTCTTCACACCACATGGCATCAAAAGCACAATCTTTAGGTGCTAATCAGATGGCATCTACAGGGCTACTTTTTTTTTTTTTTTTAACTTTGAAAGATACTTCAGGCAGGCATTCCTTCTGACAATACTGAAGGCCACTTGTAGCATCTAACGCTCTACATATTTCTCTTTTTATACATTCTTATGCTGGCTCCAGTATAATTCTATGCTCTCAGTGCTATTAAAAACAAGGTTAAGTATTTCTTCAAGACTGAAGCAGGTAAACATGCAGCCTAACTCACCCATTGGGTTCAGAGGCCTCATGCCAGCCTGCAAGCCTTGGCTGGACATATTGGGCTGGCCAGTCTGAGCTTGGATCTGGTTGCCCTGGTAGGTGAGGCCCAGGGCTGCGTAGGCTCTTTCTATGGAGCTGGGGTCAATCTGACTCGGTGGATTGAGGTTGGGAGCACTTGGTTGGCCACCAGGTACTGCCCCAAGAGAGCTGCCCAGACCTGCAGCTGTTGCACCGAGTAGAGCTGTGAGGACACAAGGAGAGGAGAGTGTTAATAATACATCTGATCTGCTTAAGAGAATATAAAAAACGAAGCATGAGAAATCCCTGTGGCTGAATAATTAGGCAAAACAGCCAATCTTATTATCGTTTAGTACACCACAGATAATGTTTAGCTCACTATACTGCCATGGTCTCAGGTTCAAATCCAGCACAGACTGAGACTTAACAATATTAGCATTATCTTTCTATATCAATATACTTGCAATAACACATCACAATGTCAGTAAAAACGATGATGACATAACAATAGCATAGTATGATTTTATTATTAAGGAGTAATGTCGTGTGAAGAAAAGGAATGTATAACGTTGTTTGGTCAGATACAGACACTCACACTGCGGGTTCCTCTTGTCCCCTGCGTTCTTCAGCGGCAGGCACACAGGACAGTCATGCCGCGTGCAGTTCTTCCAATGGGAGATGATCTGCCTCGATGATGCACAGTGGGCAACTGAGGATGAAAATGGGCAGAGATGCAGGAAGATTTGGGGAATACAGAGGTGTATGAGGGAGAGGGAGGACGCAGGAGAAAGAGAATGAAAAAAAGTGAGGTCATGGAAAAAAAATTCATTACTTAAATTAGAGATGCCTGCCTGTTGCCTACAAAGAGTTGCTGAGTCAATAAGACACAGAAAACTGTAACAAAGTTAACCTAATACTGGTGTTATTTTATCTTCTTAGTACTACTGAAAACAAGCTCACAATAAGTATGGTCTGTGCAGCCACAACCTTATACAGCTTATGCCTCCTGCATCATTTGCCTGAGAGCTATACCGTTGCAATGGATGAAATATTCCTTCATTAGGAGGGGTACAGCCAGTGAAGTTAATTTCTCTCAGCTCGTCAACTTCAGAAATCAAATCTGTGTCAACACCGTACCTCATCTCTGACCATGCACAGTGACATCTGCCCCAGACAGAGCAACTCTATAGAAAGTTAATCACAATAATCAGTGTTGTTTCAGAATAAACTACACTGGCCATGGCGATTCTAACAAAGAAATATGTCAACTGGCTTCCATATGTTCGAATCAGTTTTTTAGGCAACAATGGAGTTGTATAGCAATGACTGAGATTGATCAACTCTGTGATATCCTTTATTACACAAATGTGTCTGTGAAGAGCCTGCTTGTCAAACACAGGAATGCATCATAGCTATCCACTGAGTGCAGGAGCATGCAGCATCCCTTCGACTCACCCTGACAAGACTTGCCAGCCTGGCAGTGAGTCATGTGGTTGAGGACGTTCTTCATCGTGCGGCAGTGGGGCAGGTTGCACTGCCGGACCTCACCGTTGGCCTGCTCCCGCCGCTGGCACTTGTGTGCATGAAGCAGGAGCACCAGTTGCTGCTGGATTAGCTTGCGCTTCTCAGGGTCAGCTGTGGGCGGCGCTCCAGCAGCGGCAGATGCTGCAGATACCTGGGCACCGGGACCCACCAGACCTGCCTGAGCATTGGGCACCATTCCTGGGGCGCCTCCCACAGGTGCACTAGAGGGGCCGCCCACACCTGTTTGTGACTGCTGGGAGCCCTGGCAAGTGAAGTGAGAGGGAATGAGAAACGATGACGTGGGTGAGACAAGAGTAGTAATTAAATAGGAAATAGGAAGGGATAAGTTAAAAGGTAACAGGGAGTAGGGAGTGGAGAGGTAGAGCAGATTAAGAGGACAGGAGGCAGTGTTTAATTTACAAGAGGTGAGTGAGGTAAACGAAAAGAAAGCAGGAATACAGAGCAGTAAAACAGCAGCACGATGGGGAGAAAAGGTAGCAGGGAATAGATAAGGGAATCACTTTGGGCTGATACTTAAATCTGCCAACTTGGTTAAAAGAATTGCAGAACAACTCAAACTTGCAACTAACACATGTACACAAACATTTTCTCAGTGTGTTTGTTCCCTACCATGGCAGCCATTCCTTGCATGGGCTGGTTCTTCTTGTCCACATTGAACTGGGCCAGGCTGTTGCCCATGGGACCTTTGTTCTGGAGCTGAGGGCCCAGCCCTGCGCCTCCCAGACCTTGATTCCCCTGCCCTGCATATGGACCTCCAAAAGGCCCCCCTGGGTTCCCCATCATCCCCATCTAGGAATAAGAAAAGGAAAATGAGGAGAGATGGGGAGTCAGTGGGAATGATGGAGACATATGAAGATTGTAAGAGAGTGATGTAGGAAATCAGGTAAACTAAGACAACAATTAACTATGTGGTTGAAACCACATCTCATGGATGTTATCAGTGATCACATTGCAGAATCAATCGTGTGCAGAATCTGTTGGCAGTGGGACAAGAGTTTGGTATCGGAGGTATTCTGGTTTCTGTTTGTAATCTGAGTAGAATTGACAAATCACGTTTGAGCTTCAGGTATACAGTATGTGTACAGAGGCGAAACACATTGGTTGAAAGCAATTTGAAGTGTCAGCTATCCTCTGACACTTAAACTTTATATTAGTTTTTTTAAAATCTGCATTATGCAGATATTTGTTTATGAAGATTTGCCCAAATGGAAGAGGAAGTCTTGCTACACTGGACTTTCAGGAATATTGGCCATTGCCCCCTGGGGCTTCTCTTCGTCCAATTGCCAAAAGTTTCCAAGAGTGAAAAATTCACTGAAAGCCAAAATTTTCATCTCCCAAAAGAATTTTGTTTTACCACTTGCACTTAGTTTCTACTAAGTTACTCACTAAGGAAAAAGACAACGTACTTCTAAATCGGTTAACCAGTTTACAGCATCAGGTAATGTCTAATTATATAATTTAAAAAAAATAATTAAAACCTTTGCAAACCAAACCTTCGTGCCAACAGAAGTAACAGCAGAGTGTGTAATAGCAATCCAACAAGAGTAGTTCCTCTTTTCTTCCTGTGCACTGAGGGGGTTATTTGAACTTTTCTTTTGAAATCACTGATCTATTCCTCATTAGTATCCCCGTCTCTTTCCTCTTCTCCTCATTCCTTCAATCTGCTTCAGAGGGTCCACTGCATTTTTCTTTAACTGCTTCATATAACTAACCTGGAACCCCTCTTACAGCTTCAGATCTCTATGGCTTAATCAAACATCAGTGTCTCCAACACATTCATTCAGCAGCAGTAGCGGCAGCAGCCTGCCACTGCAACATTTTTACTGTCACTCCTGTGGGACTGTCAATCACAGAGGCAGAGCAGTTTTCTGCCACTTTAATGCCAAGCATGAGGGTGCTACGTGTTGTTCATGGCTGTGAAATACATGGATATAGTCACGGACCCAAAGCACTACAATGAGGTTGTATAAAAAATAAGCATCTCTGTCTGGGTAAAGAGCCAAACTACAGCCTGCAGAAAAGTAGCTTACATTAAAGGAAAACGTTAAGCTAAGGCCTAAATATAATTTGTGAATAAGTTTTGCACATAAACATAAGATCTTGACCTACAATTATGTGCAAAATTAGCTGATACCAACTGTACTTACTAAATGATAAATTATTAGTAATGACACCTTTACTAATTATATATTTAAACCTGTTCATGTTTCTGTTTCAAAAGTAAGGTTTTGGGCAGCCGTAAACATTTTTGAGCAGTGACTGAAAGATAATGCGAGTTCTACACGAAACAGGATCTTATTTTTACCTGTTATGGCATTTACAACTTTCTTGTTTAGCGTAAATATCATCAGAATTTTAAAAATAAATGAAACCGTTCATATGCAATGTTAAACTACATCCATAAGAAAAGCACGATGATTGAAGGAGTGCCTACCTTGTTCATTGCTCCAGGCTGCTGGCCTCTCATCCCAGCCTGGCCCCCAGCTCCCTGCTGCTGCAGGGTCTCGGCCAACAGGTTGCTGTTGCCACCCATCCCCTGATTCCCAAAGCCCATCCTGGGGGAGCCATTCATCACCTGGCTTCCAATCATGCCTGGCTGCTGCTGTCCATTATTGCCTTTCTGCTGTGCTCCCATCATGGCCCTGTTCATGCCACCCATCATTCCAGCTGCAGCATTCTGTTGCTGCATCATGTTGGCCTGCTGCTGAGGGGAGAGGTGCTGCTGCTGCCCCTGGCCCATCATCTGCGGAGGCCCCTGGCCAGGGGATGCCTTCATGTTCGCCAAGTGTTGCCCCATGGCAGTGGGGCCTCCTGGGCTGCCCATGGCTCCTTGGTGCCCCTGTTGGCCCGAGGTGGGTGCCCCTGAACGCAAAAGCTCAGAAAGCTGTTTGTGCTTGGCCACCGCATCCTGGCCCCCACCAGGACCAAGTCCAAGTCCCAGTCCTCCTGCCCCTCCACTGCCTCCTCCAGGACCCAGCCCTGCAGGACCTCCTCCCAGAGTGGTGTGCAACTGGCTGAGATCCCCGCCATTGACCAGGCCTGGTTCATTGGAGCTGATGAGCTCGTCTGGGAGATCATGCTCCAAGTCAAACAGTGAGCCAAAATCTAAAATGGAGAAGAAATGCAAAGTTTAGGAGGGGGGAGTCAATGAAATGGGAGGGAAAGACGGGAAAGGTGAGAGGAAGACAATACGGGCCACAGCCATGTTAAGCTGGTATAATCCTTCATTTTTCAGCATGACTGAGTGAAAATGCAATTGCATGCTTGACATTAAAAGTGATAAAAGCTGTTTAGAGACAATTTTCTCCCATCAGAAATTAACAACATGCCATCAGGTACAACACAACTGAGTACTAAACTCCAGGTGAGATTCAGAGAATTTGTGTGTGTGAAGATGTGTGCACAAACACATATGCAAACACACACGCCCACATGGCCTTTTTGCACAGAGAATCCCTGACCAGTAAAATGATTCAACATGTTGCAAAGACAGGTTTGAACAGACAAGGTGACGAATGGACCATTTCATATAAGTAACGCCACAAAATGGAGCCATGTCAGTAGAAAGCACATTCAGTGTCAGTCTGTATCCACTGCGTTAAAATGCACACAGCTTAGGCAAACAAATATGATACATGATGCATGTCATTTATCTTTATTTATTTTTATGAGGGACATCAAGACCATTTTTTCAAAATACAGAATCTAATGAAGTCCAAATTGTCACTTGCAGTGGTAATTTGCCATTCTTTTGTTTAATTCATTGTGAATATGTCAATGGGTTGATCTACAATGACAACAATCTGCAGCCCTGAGCTTTAATAAACTACATCTGAGAATTAAAAAAATAGTTATCAGCAGTTAACACTATTTACAAACTGCTTTTTGAAGGTACAATCAGAGTAACAGTATGCAAGAACTTATACCAATTTCTCATATCAATCTGCTCAATTTGTCACGTGCTTTCACTTCTCAACTCAACTATAAACACTCTGCATGGCAGTGTCACAAATAATAACGGAGGACAATAAATCTAAGTGCAATAAACTGCATACCTTACACACAGACCCCTTTCTTGATAGCACTGCACTAATCCTCAAAATATATCATGCAAGGTAACGTGAATGTGTGCACCGTCTGGGTGATTTAACCATAAAAGTCCCTTTCCACAGATGCTGACTGCCACGGTCAATATTAGCTGAGTGGACAGTCCAAGATGCAGCTGTTCGTGGTAAAATGAATGATCAAGTGATGAGAGCTGGCTTATTATTTCGTGCTTGGAGCATTTTTTACGCTTGCTAACTTGACTTGCTGGTTGATATCGCAGTGGCAGGACATGGCGCTGTCCATGCTCCACAGTTTGGCTCTCAGGCCACTACTCCAGCTGCTGTCACACGACATCCACAAAAAACACATCAACAATGCCAATTTGAGCTTAACAATTAGTCGGGACCGTGGGCCTAAAATTGTGTATCCCACAAGGCTAGCCTGACCATCGGCAACCTCTGTTTTCACCAACACTATGAACGGTAACGGTAGCTAACATTAGTTGGGAAAGGGTCCGAGTTATGATGGGGCAACACAACAGATTGCTTTAGACGCTTGAAGCCTTGAAACTCAAATAACAGAATGGGGGATAGTTGTAGCTGACTGTCAATTGGGCACAACTGTAACACACAAAAAACTTTATCATAAGTTAGCTTGGCATGGGGCTTATTATTAGCCCGGCTGAAGTAGCCATTAGACACGGGACCGTCAGTAAAGGACCCGCATTCGGTTAGCTAGCCTAGCGTTAGCCGAATGGCTAACAGAGCTACCTCCGGCTAAAATGGCTGTTAGCATGCGAGCTAGTTGGGGGAGCTGTTCCTCACGTCCGACACACACTCACTACTAGCAAGCTAACATTAGCAAGCTACGACAAAAACAGAAGAGTAATCCCGCGTCTTCTTCCCCTTTTAAGTGAACCCAAGCCGCCCAAAAATAACAAACTTAACGAATAACACAGTAAAAAATGATAACATAAAGAAATACTTGCCATTTCCATCGCTGGCGGAGGCGGAAAGTGCCGGAGAGGAGAGTTTAGGCCTCTTGGCTGAAGGCGGGCCAGAGTCCAGAACGTTCTCGGCCATATTTTTTCGAAATAAAAATATATAAAGTATCCACAATTGCAGACGTTTTCACGCCCTTAGAAGCTCATTCCTTCTCGTTTCCAATATTGCGACTTTTCCCCCTCCTTTTGGGGGACTAAGAGGGGGAAAGTCCCGTGTACAAATTACTCCTCTTTCCCTGGGTTCGCCTCTCGATTTCAGCCTCGGCGTATATCAACCCCCCTCCCTCCCTCGTCGGATTTTTTGTTCTTTATAAATTTCTGCCAGCGGAGGAGGAGGGGGTCGGTGAAAGTAAAGAGGAGACACAGGCAGCGGCTTCCCTCTAAACTTACACAGCCTCTTCCAATGTAAATAAACTGTCCCCGGGTCTCTTCCCCATGGTTGCATCCGTCATTTCGACCTCCTTTCCAGCGGAGTCTGGATGGAGATAATGTCGGGCAGAAAAGGCTTGTTTGCCTGCGAAGTGATGGTGGTGCTGCTGGTGGCAGCGGGTAAGGATGAGGGGATGCAAATAAAAAAAATAAAGCTGACAAATGTGGAGCTGCAATGGTGGATAAAGTACGCTCATGCGCTGGGCTGTGCATGTAAAAGGAAAAAAAAGTTATTTATCAGGAAATTCTCCCATGAAGAAACCTGATCTTGTTTCTGCATCTGTGAGGTTTAGTTGCAAAGATTAAAGTTGGATTATGTTCAACAGTTATCTTAAATGCAAGGAATCTAATTGTTAATCAGTTTTGCAGTCAGCACTTTTTAAAAGGAGAGAAAAATCGACATTAAGTGCAGCACACCAAGGGTGATTTACAAACACTGAAAACTAAATGCATCACTGGAGAGACTTGTTGGACTCCTCAATAGCAGACATTTATTAAATTAAATACCAAATCCTGTCTGCCTTATTTCTGATCTGTTTGCTCTCTCGTATGCAACGTAGTCACTCTATGCATACATGTGTAAATCCTCTATCATACAGCAGACAGGAATGCAGTTTTCTCAGTGTCCTGGTGTTGACTGTTGAAATTGGCTCCATGATCACCCTCACTCCTTCAGTTGGTTGTCAAAAAATATTCTTCCTGCCTTGTTCTTGCACCAACACAGTCACCATCCTTACTTTGTCACTTGTTGTTAAGCATTTATTCCAATGTGAAAGTACATTTGCACTTACAAATGTACAAAAACCTGCACGAACAGTAAGAGCTGATACAGTGTACACTGCTCAAAACAGATGTAACTGCTCCACAGCCATTCATTCATGGTCATTTTATACTGTAATGGTGCTTATACTGAGTCCAGTAGTTAGGGCTAGTACCACAAGTGTGGACTAGAGTCATATGAGTTGAACTCGAGTCAGATTCGAGTCACACATTTGACAATTTTAGACTATTTTTGATAAAATAAGAAGGACTTGCAACTGGACTTGGACTTGAGCCGTTTGACTTGAAAATACTTACAGGCCTGGAGATTTAAAAATATGGTAATTAAAAATTGTGCCAGGAATCAGTTGATTTCAATTCATTTCCCAATTCAGCTAACATTAACACTTTTCATTCCCAGCAACTTGACACTTAACCCCCAGATTCATTTTGTCTGAACTCAGTCTGACAGCATCCAGTTAAGGTGCGGGAGAGAACCTCAAATAACTAATGTTGCGCTACTGAGCACCAGTTGATTTCAAAAAATATATACCAACAATAAATTTGTTCACATACAAAAACTACTAAAACACAAAAACGTATTTGCAGAATGCAATATGTGCAGGTCAAAAATTACATACAGAGATGCAACAACTTCCAACAAACTGGTTTTCACAAAAAAATACAACATTTAAAAAGCATTTATGATTTTTGTAAGTTTAATATATTATTACTATGTTATTCAAACAGCATTAAATTTATGAAAGAGTGCATTATGATTTGTTTAGGACTTGGGACTTGAGTGCAAAGACTTGAGACTTACTAGTGACTTGCAAAACAATGACTTGATCACACCTCTAGCAATTACAGTTGCATTACTGAGTATAGCCTCGATGTAACAGCAACACATTGGTCTTATTCACAACACAGTAACAGTATATGCTTATATTGACTGAAATAGTTGAACCAGAGATGTCAGTTCTAACTGCTGCACCAGTAAACCAGCTGAAAACATGTAGATGTCTTGAGAATATCTGTACTTACTTACATGTTTTTCTGCAATACAGCATGATTTTAGGTTTTCAAACTTCATCTGTACTACAATGTAGAGTAAAGGTTTGTAAATCTGAAATGTGTTTGGGCACTTAGTATTCCTACAGACTGTCCAGTGGGACAAAAGCAGTTTGCAAAAGAAGAAAACAAATGTGTTTGCTGTCAGCAGTGGGATAGAGTGGGATTCTATAGCTAGAGATGCACAATGAGGAGTAAAGGACTTACAAACAGTATGAATACTCTCTTACGGAACCTGTTTGACTCAGGTATTTTGGGGATACATACTGTATTTATATAAGTTATTAAATGACCTGTCAGCAGTATGAAGATATTCATTGCATGTGGTCATTGTTTTAGAAAACATGGGCTTCTATCACTGTGTTTCCCCCAGTTCTGGTCACAACAAGCAGCCAGTTCCTCATCTTTAACAGGTGACAACATTATTTGAAGATGAGCTCAATCACCCTAAAGAAAAGGTCCAAAAGTAAGAATGGAGGTTGCAGAATTTAAGAAAAAGAACAGCTCTTTCAAATCTGTGAATTGTCTACACCACATGCCCGCTAGGCCCTGCAGATCCTGAGTCCACCATGGTGAAGATAAAAGACTTTGGTTGCGAACAGATTACAATCAGAAGTTTATGTAAATTTCTCCAAGAAGAATCTCATGTGTCTTCAAGATTACTTTGTGCAAGTGGTCATGTCTGTAAACCTGCTGTAATGCTTTCAAAAGTTTCCACTGCAGATATATAAAAGAAAACTATGAAGGCGTCACCAAACCTGCATTATCATCTGATAACCACATCAGTGAATCATGACACTCAGAGACAATCTCATAAGTGCAAGCCTTATCCCAGGAATCAAACCCTGACATGTGGGTATCATGCCCCGTCACAGGACCGTGGTTATATTAACTCATTAGGGGGGCCAGGAATCAGCATTACCTACTACATGTTTCATATACATAAATGCTGAGGAAAGATATCAGGGCCTGTTTGTACTGGATTTGAAGATGATAATATTTACTCGCAACTTTATAATGTGTCAGTTACTTTGACTAAACTTTACATGTCACAGTCACACATGGGCCGTATTGCAGTTGATATCGTACTTACATCAGACATAATAATGTGAATGTTTTCTTTATAAAATAAAATAGAATAAAATAAAATAAGAATTGTTGTGCTTTCGTCACCCTGGAAAGAGCTGTATATATCCACACAGGGAGTAGGTCCTCGTCTACGGAGATCACCATGCTGCACCACCATGTTTCTACAGTGGCCCAGAATGGACAAGCCAAACACTGGCTCTAGATAGGGATTTGTAACATAAAATGGTTTCATTCAGTGTTTTTATTGGTTTATATCACCGGATTTATTTGTTTTCGAGAGGAAGAGAGCTCTGTGGATAAATATGCTCCCTGTAAAAACCTCCTGCACAATAAAACACTGAAGGAATTCTAACCAGGAGAAGTTTCAGCTGGTTGCAATTTGCAATCCTCACCACTAGATGCCACTGAACCCCTTAAATCTTTCACACTGTCCCCTTAAAGATGGAGGCCAGATGAATCTCAAAAAGAAATGTAAGGCTGCTACATTCATTTTTGGTTTATTGTTGTATCACTATCATGAAGTCTGTGTCTGAGTACAGAAGAACCAGGCTACAATAACCAAGTGGGCCAAGCGTACCATGATTAGTCAACAATATATCAGACAGCTCCTTAAGATTTTAAGACACACCTTCTCATTATCAAATAACAAAAATGAATGCTATTATGAAAAAAATGGGATGCTGTGTTCATTAACGTACTTTCCATGTTCATTTTCCAGAAATTCATATGTAATCTTTCCATACAATCTTGACTCTTGTTTTTCACACTACCGGCACGTTGTGTCCCTTCTAAGCACAGACATTACGGGCTGTTTAGCACCTACGTATCACACTTGCAAATGGAAGTAGATTACATTATTTGCATTCATGGAGTATTGTGAACATACTGTATGTGTGTGTGGGTGTCTTTCAGTCAGTTTCCTGTTTTGAATGTCTGCACAGCACATGTACGTATGTGAATAATGGGCTTCAATGAGTCCAATGCAACTGTCTGTGAGATATTTTAGAGCTGTATTAATCAAACAAACTCGGTGTTTTAGACTTGGAAATGCTAATACATTAAATAATGCTGTGTTTGAGGTTATTTGTGTGGTGGCATGCATTCTTAAGTCTAGTTTGTTTTATAATTACTTGGTTGATGAGATGGAATAAGCAATGCTCTTTTGGAAATTGCACTATTTTACTGGAGGCATTTTGACATGTCATAGGAAAAGCATAGATGTAGCTTAAATAATCAAACGAATGATGGCTGAATTCCATATAGCTACTTCAGTTTCAGGGTTCTGGTACTGTGCATGTTGGCTCACCGTCATGGATTATTGGGACACCTGAGTAGAACCTTTGTTAATGTTATTAATAGCACTTGTGGGTTTCCTACAACAAGTCAAGATGTTTAGTGTGATAATGGTCCAGTCAGGTTTGAACACATAAATTACCGGAATATGTCACAAACACAGTTAAGAATTTTAACTTGCAGATGAAAAAGATTTCCATTTCTCAACTTATCTTAATCGAAAACACAATTTTGCTTATATTTTGACACATAACATAACTGATGGGAACAAGCATGGAACAATACCTGCGAAACAGATGTGGGAGAGATGGCATAGTTTCCAATTCTGTGTTTTGATTTGATTTGATTTAGATCTCAGATTTTGCTTTAAATCAGATCAACTCTGTAGCATGAAGGTACTGTATGGAACAAATGGCAGTAAAATCTTAAGTTCAGTTCAGTTTTGGGAACTTTATTGAGCCCACAAGGGGAAATCCCTTTCACAATCATACACAAACTAGCAGACAGAAACAAGCAGCAACCAACGGTAGTAATATGTCAGAGATCAATACATGGGCAAAAGATGATGCACACTGGCACATCGTGTGGTTCCGTGCATACAGACTGACACAGGATCAGGCAAAGAATAATAATTTACATACATCAATACAGAAATTAGTAAATGTAAATAAGCATTCTACTGCATTGCACTTTATTTAACGACATTTGCTAAATGTATGGGCTTCGCAGCCATGTGATGAAAAACAGACACAGAGTGAACTAATTATGTGGTTACAAAATAAGGCATTTATTTGAAGGATTACTGTCAGCATTTCGCAGCCTGGTAGTAGAAGGAAAAGGGGACTGGATATGACTGTGCCCTTGCTTTTTTACAGCTCAACTGCAATAAGTTTGTCATGGAAAAGTCTTCATTCATTCATTGTGAGCGTGAGCGATTCATCCTCTGGTCAGCATGAATTTGCTCAGTACATTTGATGGCATCTTGCACTTCGTAAGAAGTGAAAAAGTTGGCCTAAAGGTGGGGGTAAACCCATTCTATAGAGTTTGTGCAGAGTGAAATAGCATCTATGTGCAGTCATTGATGTTGAATGCAGGATATTAGAAGAGTTTAAAATATCCTGCACCAAACTTCCATCTTTCTTACCTCTATGAAGCCCCAAAAGTGGATCCCTGCTGGAGGTTACGCCATATGGAGGACTTGCTTTGCTTATACTGAGATGCATACATTTGAGGTGCTTTGCCCAAACCCATTGAGAGTGTTGTAATATAGGGTTTCTTTCGTTGTCTGCCTATCTTGCTGTCCTTTTTGGGAAAGTTTTTTGATGGGCTTGAATTAAGCCACAAGTGACCTTTCTTCCCATTTAAGGTCAGAGTCATAATTAGCCCAGTGTCTTGCTACAGATTCATTTTTTCGATATGTTATAAAAACCCCATGTCCAGAAGTGCTAAACCACCCTCCCTCATTAGGGAACATAGTATTTTCAGGGTGATTCTCTGCGTTTTTTCCATTCCACACATAATCTTTAATTAATTGATTATATTACTTAAAAATGCCCTCAGGAATCATCACTGGTAAGATCACAGAAATATAATGAAATGTTGGGTTACAACCATCCTAATGGTGCTTATCTTACCCCATAGGCTGAGGCTTATCCTCTTCCACTTAGACAGGTTAGTTTTTATCTCTGAAAGCTGTGGAGTCATGCTGATTTGCAGTATGTTTTTTTTTTAATTTAACATAGTCTTACTCCTAGATACCTCATCCCTGAGGGCATCCACCTGAACTGAAATGATCTGATTATTGATGGATGGCAACCTTTTGATATTGGCATAACTTCTAATTTCTTCCAGTTGATTTATTAGCCTGATAATTCACAATATTTTTCAATTGTTTTCATAACTCAGTCCATAGGGACTTAGCTTGGGAACTGAAGGGTCACGGTTCAAGCTCCTGTACAGGCCAAGTATAGGGCATGGACTGCAGATGGAAAGGTGCCAGTTCGCTTCCTGGGCACTGTCAATATGCCCTTGAGCAAGGCACTGAAACCCCAACTACTTGGAGTGCCTGTCCAAGGCAACTCCCTCACTCTTGCATCCCTCCATTAAATGCATGTATAGGTCCTGTTTGTGTATTTGTGTGTATTTTGGGCCTGTGTGTATATGTATATGACAACAGAGTGAATGAAATGAATTTCCCCTCTGGGACTGATAAAGTATATCTTAATAAAAGGCATAGATGTAACAGGAACCTCAACCAGCAATAAAATATGATCTGCATGAATAAACATTTTGTGTTCCTTGCCCCCTCCAGTTACATCTTTAATGTCTGCTTCTGCTCTGACTTTTGCAGCCAGTCGTTCAAAAAATAGCGTGATGAGTAGAGAACTGAGGGGATCTCTCTGTTTAGACCCATGTAGGCTAAACACGGAGATATCCTCCTGAGACCCTGTGTCCTCATATGCGGACATCACATTATGGGTTTACTTGACCTTATACTTCATTATACTTAATTTAAACTTATTGTCCTTGTCCGTGGACACTTTTTGTGCCATCTAGTGGTAGTAAGAGCACAATACACAAATCCATGTAAAAACAAGATGGCAGCCATCTCTGCCAAGTCAGTCTGCAGCCAATCCCAATGTAAAAAAGGACAAGTTCCAAAACCTGATTAAATTTTATGGTTGAAACTTGTTTATTTATGATGAATAATAATTGTAGTTTTATATGGCAACAAATTTAGCCATTTTTAGTTAGTAATAAAAGTAATACAATGCTGTTAATAAGGAATTACTCGTTTGAAGACATTGGGACTTTATTATTGTCCCAGAAAGCCCCATTCCACCCGATCAAATGCTCTCTCCACATCAAGGGAGACAGCCGCCATTGAGGTGTCTTTGTTCCGGTTTAGCCTCATGAGGTGCAGCAATCCACTGATATTATCTGAAGATGAGCTACCCATGATAAAGATGACCTCATTCATATGAATCACATGTGGTAACATCTTCTCCGGTCTCAGAGCAAGCTTCTAAAACATCTTGGGTCAGTAGGGTCCACCTTGAGAATCAATGAAATCAGGGCATTATTAAATGTTCCATGTAGCTGCTCCAATGATAATGATTTTATATACCTTAATTAATGTGGCAGCCAGAATATTGGAGTATTGCTTGTAATATTCAGCTGGGAGAAGAACACTATAGGAAAGATAGTCAAGATGCTTATTCCAAGATATTAGATGCAATAAGAATCATATGGGGTCCAGAAAGGTTTTTATTTACAAAGGGAATGATAGGTTGCCATCTTTTGTTGAAACTGGTATATGAGCCTCTCTGGGAATATTTCGCCTTTTCTAATGATAAAAAAGGACTTTAAATCAGACAATCGGGATGTGGCAGAAGGAAGATGAGGGCATAGAACATATCTTTAGGCAATGAGTGAAGCAAAAGCAACAACATTTTTCTTAGGCAGACTGACCAGTGCATGGGTTACCCCAAAGATAGCCATCAAGGGGCTGGGTTAAAGAGTGATATTAAGGACTTAACTTAATTTATTAAAGAAAGAGGAGCAAAACTTTAATAATTTTGGACAAAAATATTAATAATAATAATTCCAAAAATAATTGCAAGCAGTTTCACATTAAAAAAAAAATCAGCACACCAAAGAAAATATATCTACATACATACATTCCATTTCTGCCAAAAATGTTCCCATAAATCCTACACACTGGACCTTTAAAAAGTAGGCTTATTTGACCAGGCAAGGCAACCACAATAACATTCACTGTTACGATTACCACAATATCTACCACTAACTATTACTTCAACTATTACTAAATTAAAGATTTTTCAGCATTTATATGCTCGTATATTAATCAATTTGAGATTTGAGGAATATCTCACAGTGCTTCCTTCCAATTCCTCTAAAACATCATCTCCCGTGATGCTTTGTAAGTGCGTAAAGAAACTACTATGACGTCAAAAGATAGGCGACCACAACAGAGTGCCGAGGACTGCGAAGCCACAGCTGAACTCACACCCAAATAGTTTTCCAGTTGTGTTATACATTTCAGTGAGTGCCTAAAGAGTATCCGCCTATATGTAAGTTACCACTGAAAGTAAAAACAAGTGAATTGCTGCGTCGTAACTAAACAAACGTGCTATTAGCACTGTTAGCATTTAGCTTGCATTTACAGTAGCGTGTGAGCTAGCCACACTTTTGTTTATGTTTTGGCCAGCCTGTTTCCAAGCCTTTTAGCTGTGACAATTCGCTTTAAAAGTGATTTAAACAGCTAAATTATGTGTTCATTATTTTTATTTCATACATGTTTATCTTGTCTGCACTTATTTGACAGATAACTGCTGGTTTGTAGAAGTTTGTCTTGCCTAGAAATGAACATTTGCTTCTGCTGACCAGCTGTTTTCTCATCTCTGGTGCATAGAGATTGGTGTTAGCTAAAAGTAGGTGTTGCAGAATTTATTTTCTGGGTTACACTAAGAAATTTGTCTGCTATTTGTGACATGCATTCATCACTTTCCCCTGCAGAGCTCACAGAACAACTGTCTCCAGCTTTAAAGAAGAACAGATGCATTGGCTGTAGATCCTGCTTTGCACTGTGAGTCTCTAGTGATCCTCTTGTGAGCACAGGATGCCTTACCACTGTGTGGCCTATGGATGTGGCAAAACTGCAGAAGATTCTGTGACGCTCTTTAAATTCCCCAAGGACCATGAGGAGTTTCGCAAATGGGAGAAGCAGGTCCAGCGCACCCGCACCCAGTGGGTTGCCACACCCAACTCTTACCTCTGTAGCGAGCATTTTGGCAGAGAATACTTTGAGCAAAGAGCATCCACGGGGGCTCTGAAGCTAAAGCCAGGAGCTGCTCCCACAGTGTTCCTCCGTCCACACTGTCTCTCCTGCAAAGGAGTGGGATGTAGTAGCTGCCTGCCAGCTATCCAACGGCGGGGCTTTACAGCTGAACCAAGAGAGCGTGCTGTAAGTGTGAGTAGTTATTATTACGGAGAAAGGTCACTGCAGAGAGACAAAGAGAGTTTCTGCCAAACCTCTTGCTTGTTTACATGTATGATGTAAAGACACATGCAAGCTTTCCATTTACCCCTGTGTTTTTTTCTCCTTTCAGGCACCATACAATGAAATGCCCTTTCAGTTTGATGATACTGATGGAGGAGGTCATGAAGAACATCTGACAAGAGGAGGGACAAAGGTGGCGGAAAAAAACAGAGAAGAACGACCAGGTGAGGTGCAAATGATTAAACTGTATGTCCATTTTCTGTCTCTGTAATTAAATGCTATTTAAAGTCAAAGTCAAAATGAGTGATGGAAGGTCTCAGACGGTGGTTCAAAATAAAATAAAAATCTCATCAGTATAAACTCTTGGAACTGTGATAAAATTAAATGATGATTTATACTACATGTGTTTACTTTATTACTTATTTTTACAGTGGTGTGTGAGATGTGTGGCACCGCCGGCACTAGTAGCAGCTTCTTTTCAAAGACCAAGCGTTTCTGCAGTATATCCTGTTCCCGCTCCTATTCATCAAACTCCAAGAAGTCCTCCATATTGGCACGTCTGCAGGTGAGAAAAAATATGTGATGTTGCGGCACAGAAACAATGCTGAATAATGAGTGTGTGTGCTGCCATGTTATGTAGGTGGCATCTCATGTAGAGGATGTAAGAGTTTTATTTTTATTTTATACTGGGAATATTTGCTGAGCATAAACCTGTTTTTACAGCATTTCACACAGCAGGGCTGCAACTAATGATTACTTTTTTTATCGATAAAGATAATGCAGATGATTTTCTTGATTAACTGTCAGGGTTATAAAATGTCAGAAAATAGTGAAAAATTTCACTAAAGTCCAAGGTGATGACTTTAAATGTTTTGTTTCATTAGTCCAAAGCCTAAAGATATTCTGTTTAATGTGATATTAAACAAAGAAAAGCAGGAGATCAGCGTTTCTGAGATGCTAGAAACAGCATTTTTCATAGTTTAACAATTAATTGATTATCAAAATAGTTTGTCATTTTCTGTTAATTGACTAATAGATTAGTCAACATATTGTTTATGGTCTAACTCACAGCTGTAATCTTTATTTTTTGAGTTAAACACACAAATAACGGGACTAACCAGACCACTAAGTGGCACCAATTAGGCATTTATAGTTAATTGCTTTGCTAAATTAAATAATTACGCTAACTTAGCACTTTGATTACTTGACACATTTTTTGACAAGGCCTTCCTCACACAGTCGTCTTTGTGTCTGTGATTTCATCAGGTCTGTCTACTGTACATACTCATGCTGTAGGTTAGTTATAGGGGATACTGTTTGTATTCAGAGTAAGTGTTGTTTTCCAATCCCATAGCTTAATAAATAACTTGATATACAGAAAGGTGGTAGATTTTTGACATACCGGTAACCATTTCTTTCTGCTGCACTTTGATTGCTGCTTGGCCACTGACGGAGTCCACTTGCGGAGAAGCAGTGATGGGGTTTTCTCTCTGACATTTCCCTTCAGCAGTCTTCATCCAGCTGTTCTAATTTCACAACCCCTGTCCTTCCTCCTGAGGTGCAGACAGAAGCTTCCCTTCTCGTCCTTTTCTTCAAGTGCCTTCACTTCCCCTC
Source organism: Epinephelus awoara (assembly GCA_035609425.1). Lineage (NCBI taxonomy): Eukaryota > Metazoa > Chordata > Actinopteri > Perciformes > Serranidae > Epinephelus > Epinephelus awoara. The sequence goes on from CM069313.1 coordinate 13,841,428, forward strand.
TTTACTGCTAGCAACACAGCCACTTTTGTTCCTGTTCCTCTCAGAGGGTAGACTTGTGGAGGCTCCTGTGAAGCTTCTGTGTGTGGTTTATTGAGACTTGAAAGTTTAGGTGGAGGTGTAGTGCATTCACTTGAGGAAAAAAATATTTGTCCTGTTTTTCTGAATTAACAAACTAATTTATTCAGAATTCACAAAAGTTTACATGGAAAAAAATCTGCTCCTGTTTGGCAAATAACAATATTGTGAATATTTTTTTTGTGAATTAATGAGATTATTATGTTACTGATATTAACCAGAAAAAAATGAGAGCAGATTTTTTTCTCTATGGAAACTTATCTCAAAATTCTGAAATAATAATCTCATTTATTTAGGGTGGGGAAAAAATAGCGGGTTTTTTTCCCCATGAAAATGAGATAATATTGTTAATTGAGGAAAATGAGAGCACATTTTTTTCATGAACACTTTTCTCATAATTCTTTGAAAATAATCTTGTTAATTTTAGAAAAAGTAGCAGATTTTTACATTAATTTTCCCCTCATAATTCTGGGCTAATAATCTTGTTAATTCAGAAAACAATTGCAGATTTTTTTAATGAAAATTATTCCCATAAATCTGAGATAATATTGGTAATTCAGGATAACAAGAGCAGATTTTTTTTCATGAACACTCTTGTCATAATTCTCAGATAATCATTTTATTAATTTAGGAAAACGAGCAGATGTTTTTTCATGAAAATCTTTCTTAAAACTCCGAGATAATAATCTTAAAAATTCAGAAAAACGGGCAGATGTTTTTTCTTGAATTTTTTTCTTATAATTCTGAGACAGTAACATTGTTTATACACATTTCCCCAAGATTTAGCCTAACATTACTGCTATTGGAAGTACATTTAAGGACGTTAAGTAAACCAAATGCATTTGTATTGTGGTGTAGCCTATAATTATATTCTCATAATTTTTAATTACGAACACGTGGAGGCAGTATTTCACAAAAAAACGGTCGCCATTTAAGAAACAAGAGTGGAGAAGAAGAGGAGGACCGCGCAGGACTTAAATTCACTGCACGGAGCTGGGAGACTCTCTGCGGGTGTGTCTCGATCCTTTCACACATTTTTTCATAGGACACGTGTGTGTGTGTTTGTATTAAACCGGCTCCATGGTGCAAAAGTGTTGCGTTGACTCGTGCTGGAACACCAAACGGCCCAACCTCGCCTTTCATCGGTTTCCAGTCGGTGACCCGGACAGACTGAGGCAATGGCTGGTGGCTCTCAACATGGAAGTAAACACTCCGCTGCATGTTCTCAACAAGCTGCACGTCTGCCAGAAGCACTTCGAGCCGGATGACTACCACGACATCCTGGGTCAGCCGTCCCGCCGGGCCCGGCTCCTCAAGAGCACCGCTGTGCCCACCACTCAGCTCAGATACACGCACACCTCCCTGACAGGTGACTCCACCGCCACTGTCGTTTACCTGGATTACCTGGTAAGTTAGTATGGTAGAGACTACTTCTCCTCTGCAATTTACAGGACCTGCTATGCAATAATTATGCAGTAAAAAAAGATATTGATATTGAATAGTGATTATGCAAAATAAAAAAAATAAAATAAAAAAAAAATATATATATAGCAGTATTAGATGGGGGTTTTATGTTTTCTCCATTTGAATATTTATGTGAACTAAAAAAAATTGAGAAAAATAAAAAAAATTGTTCTCCTTGTCATTAAAGCTAGGGTAGGTAGGAATTTGGAAAAGTAAAGAAAAGGCAGAATTTGAAAATACACACTCCTTCAGCTCTCCTCTGTGTGTGTTCAGCCTCTCCCGCCACAGGCATATGCATGCGCTTTGTACCGTAACCCAGCGTTTCCCATACATTGATTTATTTAAACGTACTTCTTTATACACAGTACATTCACTCAGCCCCTCCTTGCCCCCTTTCTTTGTTTATCAGATGTAAAATCTGACGAGAATTAGCTAGCTAGCCACCCCACCATCCCCTAGCCTCACTCCCCACCGCTGTGGACTCCATCCCTGTGAAGAGAGTGGGCAGCAGCTTGTGAGGCTGACCTATGGTCGGTGGCTGTAACGGCTCAAAATCTGCCTGTGCAAACTCCCCAGCACTTGGGTCTAACCTGTGTAACAGCAGCAACAGAAAGTTTACTGATTTGGAGGGGGTCAAGGCTGTCCACTTCCCTGGAGCAGGAGTTTGCGTTGGCGGGATTCTTGTTGCTGTGGCCGCTGACTGGAGTTAGTCTCCAGAACTGCTGTCTGCTCTCCTGTCTGCTGTGTAGCAGTGGGGAGTGAGACAATCTCTTGAATGCTACGCTGATATTGCCACGTTTCATTTTGTGTATTGTTAGTCTCTGTTTTAGAGTCTTTTGGGGGGGGGGGTTGCTTTGCAGTGTAGGTAGTGGACTCTCCATCACTGAATCAGGCTTTCGTCGAAGAGATGTGGACGTGTGTCCTCTGAAATGACTTGTGATTGGTCAAAGTCTCCTGTCATTACGTTGACTTTCTTAAGCCTGAGAACAGAGCCAAGAGGAGGTTTAGAAGCCTAAAGTTCTCTCTTGAATTAAAATATTATGCCATGCGTTAGATATTCTCCAATCATTAACATCAATGAAACGGAGGAGGTCATATATTTAACCCCAAACTTATTGGAAACCATTCACCAGTGGTTATCCATGACCAAGACATAGCCCAGGTTGAATACCTGGACATACACATCGTATTTAAGAGCATCCGTCTGGCGTCTCAGCCTGGTTTGGCAACCTCAGTGTGCAACTGAAGGCCCAGGTTACCAGGCTTATGCAGAGAGTCATGAAATTCGTGAGAGTCATGCGGCATGCCACACTCCAGTCTATCTTTAAGGAAACCATTATCTGACAGGCCCAGAAGATTATCTCAGACCCCACCCATGTCCTCCATCATCAGTACCAACTTCTCCCCTCGGGCAGACACTTTAGAGTCCCCCAGTGAAGGCTTAACCACTTTGACAACTCTCTTGTCCCCTTGTCCATTAAAGCCTTAAAGTGGAAGCTAACTGTAGCTTAACCATGCAATGTGTATGTGTAGGTATGTGTGTGCATGGAAGTATGTATGTATGTGTGTATACTTATATATTTGCATATATTTACTTACTTTTTTTAACATGACCATGTAATTTTTACGATGACTATGTAAAACAGATGTGTGGTGCAATGGGCAGCGTGCAGTTTGCTGACTGGTGGCAGTCTGTACATGTCAAACACCAAACAGTATGTTCACTGAGAAGATCACTGGCAGATTAATCGAAAATAAAAACAGTTCTTACTTGCAGCCCGAAGTCAAACCGTTTCATAGTTGTAATTAATATGTTACTGTAGTTGTAATCTATTGTGTCTGATTTGTATGTCTCTTGCATGTTAAGACTGGAAATGCATGACTGTACACATTACTGACATTCTTGTTGCCGGGTCTTTGCTTAAGCTTTCTAAGAAGACAAGTTGCCCTGCGATGAGTTTACTGTAGTCTTAAAGTTTGATTTTCTGTTTTTTACATTTTAAAGCTGCTACTCATCCTTGTTTTTTCTTTCAGAGTAATAATTTGTTAATCTGTGAGTATTGAATCAGCTGTAAGTCAAAGCATTAGTACCCACACAGCTTTTTACCACAGGCACAGGTGTTTCTTTGCCACTCATCTCTTGTCACCAGAATTTGTTAAAAACTTTTCACCAGTTGAAGGTGCGACTCATTTCTCTCCTCTCCTGCAGTATGCACCAATAGTTTGAATAACCTGTCATGTGGCTAAATGCACTACAACCTGCTTCATGTGGTGAAGTGGCAACAAAGATGAGGACGATGAGATGACTTTGCTTAATCTCTGTTTGTGGTTCTCTCTCCAGGGAAGGCCCCCCTCAAAAAAAGCCACGGTGCTGAACAAGGTGAACAAAGCCCCTCCAGCTCCCACAGGACAGGATGGTGAGGGCACTGAACACACACACAATTACTTTATTCCAGGAATAAATGAGATGCAAAGCGGCAACTTAATGTATTTGCAACACATTCTGATGTCACATGTGAACTCTAGTATGTCTAAATGTTAAGTAAATCTTGACACAAGATACTAGTCTGAACAGGGCCATGCAGTTTTGTGGGTTGCCATTGATTTATCCTGCAAAGACCGACTTTACTGGCATTTGGTGCTTGTTTGGGATTATTAGGAACTGCATACATTATATATACACAACAAACATCTCACAATATTATTCCTCAGCTGTGCGATTCCTCTGTTCTTCCTGTTCTGTAGTGCTAGCTGCAGGTTTTGAATGGGGCGCCTACTTGGAGAAGGAAACATCTCTGGCTGCATCTGTGTCCTGCTTCAGACATGTAAGTCCTTCCTGCGAAGTGTAATTAGAAACAGTCACAGATGATCAATGTTCTGGGATTTGGCCTGAGTATTGTAGGATCAATTATGCCAACTCATTTAAATTTTTGATTGCCATTAACCCAGCCTTTTAAACAGCAAAATCACCAGCATGAAAAACCAAAAAAAAAAAAAAAAAAAAATACTTTGAAAAATAATAATTAGAAGTAAACTCTGAGTGATGCTGAAAAAAATATCTGGGTTAGAGATGAATGTGAAACAAATAAATGACCTCACACTGATGATCTGTAAGGAAACATGTGTTCACCTACCTGCAGGCTCCCCTGTGTGCCCAGTGGGATGACATCACAGTGGGGGTGAAGGTGGAGGTCCTGAACACAAACGCAGTCCTGCCCAGTAAAGTCTACTGGATTGCTACTGTCATCCAGATTGCAGGTGTGTCCATCTGTTTGTCAGTGTTCATGTTAACAGGCGACTCCACTGTGGAAATATTTGGTTTATGATTATAAAGTTCAGCAGTTGTTGCATTTATTTTCTTATTCTTAATCGATTTTAAAGCTTCTCTGACCCTTTGTAAGGCTATGGATCTGATTTTCTCTGAGTGTGGTGCAGAAGTCTAGTGTTCTCTCAGTCCACTTGAATTACAGTATGCTCAAAGGTTATTACAGGATGTTTTGCACAGTGAAGCCAGAATTAAATTGCTGACCAGACTCTTAAGTGTATGCTGTATTTATAATAATCTCACCACTTCGCCTTGGTGTCAGACAGCTATTTCTGGTGGGGAAGTGAAGCCTCTGTGTTGGACAGACAAAAGGACATACCAACTTTGTCTGCTTCTACTTAAGTTTCACAACCCAACATCTAATCTTTAATAAAAAGTTTATATTGGCCTGATATTTTGGCATGGCAGTAGCATCTTTAGTAACTTCACTCTCTTTCTCTCCCCCCACCCCTTATCTCCAGGATACAAAGCCCTGTTGAGATACGAAGGCTTTGAGCACGATAGCAGCAAAGATTTTTGGTGCAGCCTTGTGTCAGGAGAGCTGAACCCGATTGGATGGTGCGCCATGACGAGCAAGCTGCTGGTGCCACCACAAGGTGAGGATCGAAACTGGGACCACAGCGATTCAGTGGCTTCCCAATGACATTAGGACAGCAGACATGAGTTCTTAGTGTCCTGGCCGTGCCAGCAGTTAAAAAAATATATATATAATGTAGCATTACAATTTTAACATTGTTAATTCAGCAGATACTGATGGATGTAGATAAGTCGTGATTGGCCTTTATCAGATATTTTAGCAACAGGATGTCTTCTAATTTGACGATATGTGTTAATAGATGTGAAGCAGGACATTTCAGATTGGAAGGAGTATCTGATGAAGAAGCTGGTGGGGTTCAACACTCTACCTGTTGACATCTACCTGAAGGTGAAACTTTATACGGAATGATTTGGCTCATAAATGGTAACCCACGTGTGTCATACATGTGAAGAGAATGATGAATAAATATACATGAACAGTTTAATTTCACTTAATTAATCTCTGCCCCTTTACCACCCTCTCTCTGTCTTTAGCTGGCAGAGAGCATGAAGACCTCTTTCAGAATAGGTATGCGTGTGGAGGTGGTGGACCCCAAATACGTGAGTCGGACCCGCGTGGCCACCATAGACTCTATTGTTGGTGGCCGTCTGCGGCTGGTGTACGCAGACCAAAGCGACGCCCCTGAAAACACAATCTCTGATTTCTGGTGCCACATGTGGAGTCCCCTCCTGCACCCGATTGGCTGGTCCAGCAAAGTGGGTCATGCCATTAAGGAACCTGGTAGGTCGAAGCCTTTTTATCGCATAAACATGATTGATGGCCTGCAATATAGACATAAACACAGACAAAATGACAGAGGCAATAAAATAAAGACAGCAAAATGCTTGAATAATATGCACAATAAATGAGAGAGTGGTACACACATTTCACTCTAGTCTTGAACTAAACTTTTAACTTGAAATGTTTTTTTTTTATCATGACAGTAATAAAAATAAAAGTTGCTTCTTTTTGTCTTACAGCAAACAGTGTGGAAGCAGCTCACAGTGGTTGGAAGGGTAACTGTGACAGTTCACATCTGCTTTTTAAGAAGGTAAGGAAAATGTCACTGCTTGAGAAACAATTCTTCAAATAAATTTCAAAAAGCAAAAGTACAAACAACAGGTGCTTTGGATTGTAACCATTTTTTATTACCAAGGTGTGGTTCTATGGAAACATTAACTGTAAATCCCTCAACACTAGATAAGAGTGCAATTTAGGAAATAATTCAGTTTATACTACATCTCTTTACAGGCAGGTTGTGTCTGAGGTTGCTAGGCAACCTTAACATTCACCATATCATAGTCTATTTACCTGATATCCTGAGTGCAGAGCTGATCTTCTTCCAGCTGCTGTTTATGTGTGTGGGCATATCGTACAGTACGTGAGTCAGATGTAAAGCTTTGGACAGCCCTGCACTAAAATAATCAACTGTTCTGAATTTACCACAGACTGATATTCATGGAAGACGGGAAAGGTATCTGTCAGCTGTGATCGGTTGTTCCTCGTCACATGACGTGTGCATGCTACTGCGTTCTAAAAGTTGCACCCTGAAAAATAGGCGCTCAGGAGTGCGTGCACGCTGCAACAGCATTGCTCTGGTGTTTGAGCTTGCCTGCCATGCGTCTACATTGAGAACAATGAATTTGAGGGCACAAAATATGCGGCATGTGTACAGCCCCTAAGGGGAGCTGCTTAAGTCTTTGCTGTTTATAATTCCAAATTATTTTAGCATTTATTATTATTTGCAAGTCCCCCTCTGGATTTATTTTGAAGTATGCAAAAATACTCTGCTCTGATTCATATATTTTTTGACACTGTTTTCCCACAGAAAAAGTTTTTACTAAAAAAGATCTACTCTTTTTGAGCCTCAGTCAGACCCAAACTCGGATGAGAGAGTCTGCTGTGCACCAAAAGCTGCAACTATCTAATGTATCACAATGGTAACTCGTAATTAGCATCTTTTATTTGTTAATGTTGTTTCTTAGCTTGTAACAGGCATTGTCTGAAACAACGTTAGTGGTTGTGAAACATACAATTATGTCTGCTCTGATGGGTTTTTGGTAGATAGAACAAGGACGTTCCTGTGTCAGATTTACATCCAAAAACTGCACAATCTGCCATGTTTGCTGCCAAAATGTTCACAATGCTGACTCTGCTCTCTGTATAAACAAGTCCACTTTACACTGGAGGTTTAATTTTTGTGGCTGGTGTTGTGTCAAGTTTGTTCCCCTGTCGTTATGTGTTTCCTGTAACACAGGATTAGCTTCTCTATTGACTTCCTGGCATGCCTGGTCTTGTGGCAGGTTTTCATTATGAAACAGGCTATGTTTTACTAAAACAATAAGAAATGCTATGTTCATTTTGGTTGTTTTAAATTGTAATGGTGAACATTTTTGTTCAAAATCATATTTTATATTGTGAACATGATTATAGCTGGCCTCTAACCCTCTAGTGACAAACTTTGTACAGATACAAGTCGCTGTCATCAAGGTCAGACATTTAAGGGGACATAAACACATTTTTGAGTGAAGGAGGACTTAAAGTCATGTTAAAGTTTAGCTTGGAGCTAAGCTAACAGAAACACTCAGATTCCCTCAATTCACTCTGTATGTCCCATTTCATAACTAATTTTCATGACAGTACATTTTTGTGTTATTTCTGATGTGACAATCTGCACTCACTCACTATGGAAAGTCACACTCTACATAGCGCTGCTTTAGCAAAACTCTTGTCAACCACTATGATCTGCAGCCCAGGTTTGTTTACATGGAGGGAGGTTTCTTTGAGGAAGGAATGAAGCTGGAGGCCATTGACCCTTTAAACCTGGGAAGCATCTGTGTGGCCACTGTACACAAGGTAAGATAGCTGTTTTGGTTGGTTTGATTTTGTGTGCTTTGTTTGTTTAATCTTGATTCGACCTCAGTTACATTACCTTCTTTTGAACACTAACTTTTACATTGTTATCTCTTTTTGAATCTCTGTTTTCACTCCTCCCAGGTGCTGTTAGACGGCTACCTGATGGTGGGTATAGATGGTACCACATCAAACAACGGCTCTGATTGGTTTTGTTACCATGCCTCCTCTCATGCCATCCTTCCCAAAGACTTCTGTAAAAAGAACAACATCCCTCTCACAGTACCTCCAGGTAAATATAAATGTGCCTTTCCCTTCAGTCTCTGCTTCAGCTGACACTGTGTCTCCAGCACTTGTGCACTCTCTGCTGCTACTAGTTTGCTTCATGTTGGTCTTGAAAGGTGCTGTCAGTTAATGCATGCTTTATTTATGATCTGTGTCTTGGCAGGTTATGACTCTCTGACCTTCACCTGGGACAAATACCTGAAGGACACCGGGGCTACAGCTGCACCAGCACGACTGTTTAACGCTGTAAGACAGCAAGGCAGACCAAGACAAACCTTTATGAACCCATCTGTAAATGTATACACACAAATACGTATGCATACATGGCATATGAACCTGTAGTTTATCCATTTCAATCAGGACTACCCGGGTCATGGCTTCTCCCCCAACATGAAGCTGGAGGCGGTGGACTTGATGGAGCCGCGCCTAGTTTGTGTGGCCACCGTTAAGCGCTGCGTGGGCCGCCTGCTGCTGATCCACTTTGACGGCTGGGAGGATGAGTTCGACCAGTGGGTCGACCACCAGTCCCCAGATATCTACCCCACTGGCTGGTGTGACCTCATGGGCTACCAGCTCCAGCCGCCTCCTGGACTTGGTGAGTGCCCCCATTTAATAGGAATACGCCCTAGTGTGTTGTAGACTTGATTTTAGAGGGTGACTTTTGTGTTTTTCAACTTGGACCCTATTTGACCATGTTTTTATGTCTAAGTCACTAATGGAGACAATAGTTTTTTTAAATTGGTTCAGTGCTGAGTGAGAGCACTATCGAAACTGGCTGCAGAGTAATCTTAATGGGCAATTGTGCATCGTTTTTGTCACTGACAGGCTCCAATTGTTGTTCTTAGTGTCTGACAACATACATACAGTGATAGACCTTTTTTTTTTAAAAGAGTACAATTATTTTTTGTTTACCCAGTAACAGCCCTGAGATTGCTACGCCAAACCCACCAGACTCTATTTAAATAAGCAATAATTTTATCATTAAAAAACACACTTCATTTGAACTCAACAGAAACAAAATAAAACTCACAAAAAACATCATGGTTTATCTTCGTACTGTTCCAACAACAACCAACTTTGGTTTGGTTAAAACAAAACCTTAATTCAAGCAGATAGATGTGAAAATATGTAGATTTTATACACTCTAAAATTACTGTTAATTGACATGTAGTCTGGTGGGTTTGCTGATGGCAATTTCGGGACTTTTTCTGTTTAAACAAAAGGAGCTTACTCTTTAACAAAAAGGTCTATCTCTGTAGGGATCCTTTTCATAATGTTGTCAGACACTTGAGCCCCATTAGCATTAAACACATTCAGTATGGTACCTTTGGAACCAAAAGTAACCCTTCAGACATGGTACCTAGACCCTAGGTCAGATGAGCGTTTCCACCACAAACGGTACTCTTAAATGTACACGGGATCGTTGTCGCTCACTGCTCCATCCAGCACTCATTTATTTCCTCATTACCGGTGACACAAAGGGAAGTCTGCACCTTGTTCATTGTACACAGAACAAGGCTGTGCGCCAACATTTTTTAACAAAATAACGCAGGCAAGAGTGAGTTAATCTCTTGATGGGATATTTAAAAAAAGCGTGTTTATTCTTTTAGTCCTTCCCAGGCAAGCACAGGGGCTTAGTGTTGCTGTAGCCCAAAGGAACGAAGGTAAAGTTCCACCTTAAAAGTCACCCAGCAGTCGGCCAAGTGACTTAAGATTGTTTGTTTTTTTTCTCAATCTGCAGCTGCGGCGAGAGGCAGCAAAACAGCCTTTCATTTTATAGTTGAAATTTACTAATGCTTGCCACAGTATTATTAGTGGTTACATAAGCTTCAAAACCAGCCACAACTCAGCCCTGCGCAACAGTGACCGTTCTCTATCAACCAATCAACAGACTGCAGTGATCACAGCTCCACCTTTTAGTCACAGATCTGTGTGCTAGGTACCCCAACAGAAGGGGTGACCAAAAATGGGACGGTACAGTTCATCCACAACTTTTCACAGTGAAAACAGAAAAAATATGTACTGCTTGGTGGAGACAGGGCCTAAAAGCAATAATCTGAGCCTGTCAGTGGAAAAAAGCAAGCACTTTTGAGTGGACGTAAACTGACGGTGCACAAATTCCCTGATGAGTTACATTTCCCAGCTGGTGGTGGCAGTTTACGGCAGCAGTCTCACTCAGTACTGGATCCATTTGAAAAATTGTAGTTCCCATTAGTCAGCAGTTAGCAGTAGAGGAGTGACTGCTAACAGGTGTTTCACTCTGTTTTCCAGTTGATGTAGTGGAAAATCAGGCGGTACAAAACAAGAAATACAAGCACTTTGTGTATGGCAAAAAAAGTAAGTTTTGTCTCAGAACTGTATCTGTAGTCTTGTGTCTTGCCACAGAAATCTGATTAGCCCTCACATTCAGTGTTTTCTTACATCACATAGTGAAGTAACTATTCTCTCCCTACTTGTTTTGTTGTCAATAGAGAAGAAGAATGCAAAGAAGAGGCTCTCTCAGGAGCAAGCTAAAGATGATGCTGGTCAGCAGCAACCCAGGGTCACTAGCACTGATGGTTCTCCAAGTCTCGGTCTTCCTCCAAAAATGCCTCTTGTTCAGCCCAAGACTGAGCCAGAGGAGCGGGAGAGTAAGTGGACACCCTCATACAACATGATGCTAACTTCTTCTCATTTATGTGAGACAATTTTGGTAATTTTCTGACATAATTCTGTCTCTGTAGTCTTTGCAGTGCAGGTGAAAGTGGAGGAGGTGGAGATGGAGACCCCCATTAATCCTCCAGACAACTCTCCACAAGTCTCTCCGGGTAAATTAAAACAGGAGGAGGGAGGGGAGGAGAGCGAGTCAGAGTCAGGACCACATCACAGCTTGAAAAGCATAGCAAATGAAAATACAAAGAAGAGTGAAAATGCAGCAGAAAGAAGTGAAGAGAGTGCATCATTGGAAGAGAGCTTTAGTGGTGAAAGCAACATGGAGCAGAGTGAAAGCAAGCTGGACCAAGAGGAGGGGAGCCGGGGAGATGATAGTGCCATGGACGAAATTTCAGAGCAGGACATGACAGGAGAGACTGTAGACATGGAGACATGAGATGGGTACGTCTGCTTAAGGAATGAAGAGAACTGTGGAAAAGGTGGATAAGCAAAAAGATTGGGCTGACTCTGTGATGAAGTAAAGTAAGCCATTATGGGGAATAAGTAACTGAAATAAAACCACCAAAAATGACTAAATGAGACGGCAGGCTGAGCTCTTCAGAGCAAATAATAAAGGTCCTACATGAGCTGGGAGAGTCGGTGCGACTTTTATCTCCAGTGGTTGATGGTGATGATCTTAACATTTCAATCCAGGTTGATTTGGCAGCATGTCATAGATTTAGGAGCAGTGATGGCTGGGCAATATGGAGAAAATCAGACTGATATTACAACAGTATTGAAGGGTTGACCATTGGTGCTTTCTCAAAATACTTACACAATGAGATTTTTGATAAATAATTATTAGTAATGTGGATTGAACGGCTAGAACAGTGTGATACGTTCAGAAAATTACATCTTCTTACTGTAATGCAGCCTTTAAAACCAGGAATAGACATCACTAACAATATTGCAATATCCCAAATCTACGATGATATCTAGTTCCATATCAAGATATAGATATAATATCGATATATTGCCCAGTCCTTGGAGCAACCAATTAAACTAATGTTTTAATAAAGACGTCAGTCAAAAGTAGTAGCAACCGCGATCTGATTTAATTCTGCACACAGCGTGGTACTACACACATTTCTTGACGCAGCTCTGATACGGCTGTCAGAGACTGAAAAGTAAACAGTAAGGCTGTTATTAGTGTGATAAAATTACAAACTGTAATACTAATTTACATACATGCATGTTTCCTGTAAGTCTCATGGCCTTAAATAGGCAATTTGAGTCCATAGCAGAAATGGCGGACTCCGCCACCACCAATTAAAAGTACTATATAGAGGGGTAATTACAGAATGCAGATATGTGTGATGGCTATTGCTGAAAAGATACTGGCCATTAAAAGAATTTTTAAAAAAGGGTTGTATTTTCTGAAAATGTTAAGAGTCATAACTTTTAAGACTTTAACATCATGGTTGCAGATGGGCTACAAAGACCATTTCAGTTACACTACTTAAAGGTGCAGTGTGCAGGATTTAGGGGGATCTATTGGCAGAAACCTAATTATGTTTTCAGTGGTGTATAACTACCTGAAACCAAGGACCACTGCGTTTTTGTTACACTTCATTTCTACATAGGGAGCAGGTCCTCTTCCACGGAACATGTCATGTTACACTGCCATGTTTCTACAATAGCCCACAATGGACAAACCAAACCACTGGCTGCAGAGAGGGACTTTCACATTATCACATACCACATTACCATGCATGGAAAGAGAGCAGGGAGCAGAGGGGTAATTGGTTGGTTGCACTCTGCAGCCTCCCTGCTAGATGCCACTAAATGCTATATACTGCACCTTGAAATTAAAACTACCTCACTTTCTCCATGTTGGCAAGCTCCACTATACAATGCGTGTGCAGAACTGTTTTAGTTTATATGAGTTATACCTAACATCCAACCTGTAAATATGACTTTGAAGGTCATTAGTTGACACAGCAGACAAACATGTGTTGTAATGTTTTATTTTCTCCTGTTTTGTATCCAGATGTGTTCTTTTTTTTTTTTTTGTATGAATATAAAATCGTTGATTAAAAAAAAAAACTATCCTCTTCATCTTGTCTCAATGCATGTACTGTAGCTGAGTACATTCTGTAGTTGTGGTATAGTGGTTAAGGATAACAAGCATAAAGCCAAAGATCGTACCATTTTTGAGCAAGTAACTAAAGCTAGTGACATTCACTTTATTTAGCTTCTTCAAGACTAAAACTTCCAACACAGCTGCTCAGGAGCCCGGCGAACTGAGAATGTGGTTTTAATGCTGTGAATATGAAGAAGGGCAGTGCTGACATAGAGCATGTGTGCTCTGTGTAGGTTTCTTGGATTAAAGAAAATCTTTTTGATGAAACAGCAAACATGAAAAACTGCAAAAACAAGAAGCTGTCTAATGATAAACCGACTGGCAGGATATGTCAAACCACCTCAGCAGGTTACAGTTGTAGAGAGTTGAATCCATGGTTTAGGAAGAGGTTGTCTCAAAACATCAGTACAAATGGCAGCAGCTTCAGGCCATGCTGCGTCTCTTGGTGGTTTTCCTGGCTGCTGCTGGTTTTGGGTTTGGACTTTTGCGAAGTTTGGATTTGGCCTTGAGCATTTTGACCTGCCGAAGGCCATTGAGGTGCATTGGTTTGGGTTTGGTTGCCTTGGGTGCCTTGGCAGGCTTTGGGGTTGGGGCAGCAGGGAGGTTCTCACCCCCAGGACAGGCTTTGAAAACATGGACGTCCTTGACCCTGCGACCCCTCAGCTCAGGGGGATTGGCACAGGTGGCTCGTACCTTCAGGTTAACTTTCTCAATCCACCTAGAAAAAGAAGAAGAGGGTATTATTTTATCAAAAATTCAGAGAAAACCATCTCAACAAGGGATAGCTACAACAACTCAGAGTGGAGTGTAATAATGTGTTATTGAGAGTAACCTAATCATATATTGGTGAAGAATCATCCCAGATAAAAACACTTACAGGCATAAAATGTGCATTGTGCTGCTTAGAAGGTACAGTTCAAAAACACATATTTTTCATTTTACCTGTGCTGCTATTTATCAATCTAGATTGGTGTGAGTTGCATAGTGTTTGAGGTATTGGCCATAGAGATGTCTGCCTTCTCTCCAATATAATGGAGATGAACACCAGAACTAGATGGCACTGGGCTTGTGATGCTTGTTGTGAGCAGTTTCATTTACAAACTATTTTCTTTCTATAAAGCTACATCTGCCATCACCATGAAGAAGAAAGGCTGCATCTTCTGCTAGCTCACCTACCACTACTGAGTTAGCTAATGTTACAGGTCAGCTAAGGAGGACGCCATTAATGTTTACATCTAGCGCTGTTATGAGCACAATGCCTCTCTTCCATGAGTAGATGCACGCTTCCTTCTGCACCTTGATTCAGTTGGCATGTGTCGTTTAGTAGAAAGAAAATAATTCCTACACGAAACTGCTCACAACAAGGCCTGTGGATTCTGTTGAGTAAGTGAGTCATGATTTCTGGAAAGACAGATTGCTGTTGAGTTTTTAAAATGTATTATAGCGCTTTGAGCATCACAAGATGAGTGTCGTCTGGTTCCATTATATTGGAGAGAAGGCAGACATCTCTACGGCCAATATCTTCAACACTTGGCAACTCACACCAAAACAAATAGCACTACAGGTAAGAGGAAATATTTGTGTTTCTTATTTTGGAATGAGTTGCCCCTTCAGGAGCTGTAACTTCCTGTTGGTCAAACCCAAGCTATTTCTGACTACATTCATTGTGCTGTAGTTGTCTTACATGCGTAGCGGCAGCAGAGGGCAGTCACACATCAGAGGGTTGTTGGCCAGGTTGATGACCTCCAGTGAAGTGAAAGGGTGGAGGTTAGGCACCTCTTCCAGCTGGTTGCCCTCTAAAAAAAGACTCCTCAACCCTGGACCCAGACCTGCCAGGGAGTTCTGTGACATCTGGAGTGAGAGGTCACATCAGAATATTGCTAAATAACCTCTCTGAAAGGATCTGTTTGATCCTAACGCCACAGTTATGGAGTATGTGGGCTGGTTAGAGAAAAAAGAAGGTATGAATAGAAAGGTCTAAGCTGCTGTATGAGGCTGACTAGTAGCCCACTCACCTTCTCCAGTCCCATGTTATCCAGATACAACTCCTTCAGTGACCTCTCCAGTGGTCGAAAAGCATTTGGCCCCACCCAGCGAACTGAATTCCCTGACAGCCTCAGGTCTCTGAGGTTTCCCACCTTGCTCAGCGCTTCAGTGGGCACCTCCGTCAGCTTGTTCCCTCCCAGGTGGAGTGTATCAAGGTCACTGGCCTGGTCCAGAGCCCTGGATGACACATGATCAATGGCGTTTCCAGTGAGGTAGAGGGCTCTCAGGCCCTCAGCTCCGGTCAAGATGTCTGGCTCCAGCTTGGAGATGGAGTTGTTCTCCAAGTGCAGCGCCAGAAGGCTGGGCACCAGTTTGAAGGCTCCTTTGGGAAAACCAGTGAAGCGATTCTTCTCCAGGTGGAGGTAGGTCAGCTGAGGGAGGCCTGCCAATTTAGATTATAGAAATTAAATTTAAGTACTAAGACACAAGTCAGAATAATGCTGCAAAGGCCTTTTCTTCTAATTTAGCATTTCAAAGACCTTTAAAGGCGTCAGGGCTGAGGGAAGAGAGGTCATTCTCCGACAGGTACAGGTAAATCAGTCCCTTCATTCCACTGAAAGCCCCACCCTCAACCTCCACGATCTTGCAGCGCTGCAGATGTAGGGACACGACCTGGGCAACACCGGGGAAGCTGTTGCTAGGGATGTAGTGGAAGTTGTTGCCACGCAGGTCGAGGAGACGCGTGTTGGGAGCGAAACCCCGAGGAATTTTGGTGTGACCGCGGTTCTCACACGAGGAGTGGTGTGTCTCAGCCTTAAGACAGGGAGGTAATGGGAATGTATGGACAGAATGGACAAATCATAATAATTTACACTCTCTTTGACATTATGTGAAGGTATTTCCATCAGCTACAAAAAAGACCATTTAAGGCATAATTCAACATTTTCCCTGCTGACTCTGGCTGTATATTTAGCATACAGATATGAAACATGCACAAGAGCCTACCTCCCAAAATGTCTCAATATTCCTTTGATGTCATGTTTCTTGTGTCAGTTTGAAGGTTAAGAGTAAGAATGATATGCAGCTACAAGTCATTTTTTAAAAAAACTGGTAAAAGTCATTCTGGGAAACCTGAAGTCAGCTTTCAGAAGTACAAGTAGGCAAGAAATGTGTCGGTACTATGGCTAGGTATTGGTAGTGAATACTTTTAGGGCATTGACCGATGTTACCCAGTACCAGAACTTCTCCAGTCAAATGATTGCAGCAACCTTTTTGCACTGGGGGTCTGATCCAGGACTGTCCCTCCTCCCTGCTGAATCAGAAAAATTTCTGTTGCTGCTGTCTCTGGAGCCACGCTCCTACCGGGGAACAGTCAGTTCAACGTCTTCCTACATTTGCCAGAGCTACACAGCAGCAGTGGCTGGTATCTTTATCACTTTAAGAGAACTGGTATTGGCACTGGTATCGTGATTTTTCAAACCATACCTAGCCCTAGATCGTACACTACAAAAGTTAATCTCAAAACTTCATACAGCCCACTCACCTCGCAGACACAGTTAGCAGGACACTTGACCTTGTTCTCTGGCTCTGGTGTGGGTGGTGTGATCCGGGTTGCCTCCTCAAATTCTGCCTTCAGCATGGCCTCTTGGCTCTGACAGCGCAACTCAGGAGGGTGAACAGCCTCCAGGTTCTCTCCTGACAGATGGGCCGGTCCTCCACATGTCCCCATCAGCTTCACCTTGTTCCGAATCGACCACTCCCTGTAGCAAGGTAAAGGGAATTAAAGCTCTGTGGCCTAGAAGTCAGCTATTGCTTCAGCATCTACAAAGGTGTACTGTACCTGAGTGGACGCAGGTAGCAGTTGCAGTAGATGGGGTTCCCAGCCAGGTTGAGGCGTGCCAGCTTGGGTGAACCTTCAGAGAAGGGCTGGATGACACGCAGCTGGTTGTAGCTGATGTCCAGGTGGACGAGGTTGGGGGATTTTGATACAGCTGTGTTTGCCATGTCCTGCAGGGACATGTGGTCTAGGAAGAGGTGGGTCAGTTTGGCCATGGACACTGCATCCTCTCCAAGATAAGTCATTGGGTTGTAGCTCAGATCCAGACGGGTCACCTCTGGCAGTCTGGATGCAGAGCGAGAGAAGTGGGGAAAATTGGATTGTAATTTCAGGCCTAGTACTCGAATATTACTCTATTAGAGCAGTCAGAACTATTTTTCCTTCAAGACACCAAGTGACTGTGATTTTTGCTGTTGTCTCTTAGCCTTGCCAGCAGCACAGCTCTAGAGATGGCCATTTTAGTCACCACTTGAGTCTAGGCTGAAATATCTCAACAACTATTGAATGGACTGCCATGAAATTCGCTACACACATTCCTGTTCCTTCCTCTAGTGCTACCATGAGGTTCAGGTTAGTGGCTTTGACTGAACTTTGGAACAGATATCCGTGTCTCCCTCAGGAATCATTCTACTATCTTTTGGTGATCTCCTGATCTTTCTGTGTAGCTCTATGGCAGATCAGCAGATCACAGATATGCCAAGCTGCCTACCTGGTCATGGTCTCAGTGGGGAAGAACTGCAGCTCATTGTGATCCAGACTGAGACGGGTGAGCGTAAACAGCCCAGCGAAGGCCTCAGTGTCCAGGTAGTTTAGAGAGTTGTGACTAAGACGGAGCCATTTGATGTTTTGCAAGCCCTGGAGCAAGAAGAGTTTGGCTTTTTAGTTGATGTTCCAACAACAGGAGACATTCCTGCATTTTGTTTAAACCACCTTTTCAGTTTGCCATTTTGAGGTATTTTGCTACCTGGAAGGCCATGTTGGGGATGTAGACCAGCTGGTTGTGTGTAAGGGAGAGCAGGTTGAGGAAGCCGAGCTGAGAGAAAGCTCCAGGCTGGATCTCTTCCACGCGATTACGGTCGATCATGAGCTGCTTCAGCGAGGACAGGCCGTCAAATGACTCCTGGACAAATAAAAAACCGAAGACAAAAATTTTATCCTGTCGCACTGAAAATGTGTATGGGGGTGGGAGATGTTAATGTCTCATTAAAAACTCAGTCAAAGTGATGATGGGGTAAGTGATGGTTGTGAGAACTGGATCTGCAGTGTGTGTGTGATGACCTGGTAGAGGATGTCGATGTTGTTGTTGGCCAGGTTGAGGAAGACCAGGCGACCAAGGCTGCGGAAAGCCCCCTCCTTCACCCTGCGGATGTTACAGCGCTGCAGCGAC
The DNA here is from genome assembly GCA_035609425.1 of Epinephelus awoara. NCBI lineage: Eukaryota > Metazoa > Chordata > Actinopteri > Perciformes > Serranidae > Epinephelus > Epinephelus awoara. Next base: position 13,859,991 of record CM069313.1, read on the forward strand.
AGGTGAGTCAGGTAGGGTGTGTGTTTGAAAGCCCCAGTGGACAGTTCCTGGATGTCGTTGCCTCGAAGATCTAATTTCACTGTGATCTGTAAAGAAAGGGATTCAGTTATTAGATGGAAGAAGATGGGAACTAAACACACTACAGAAATATGTGTATGCGTGTGTGAATTTAGGACCTCGTCAACAGTTGGAGGAACTTGGGTCAGGTTCTTGTTGACACAGGTCACAGTGAGCTGGATCTGGTCACAGATGCACTCCTTTGGACATTTTGCTGTGTGTGCTGCAGGAATGCAGAGGAGGCTGAGCAGCAGCACCCAGAGGATGTCGGGACAGAGCTGCGAGTACATCTGAGAGGGAAAGTAATACCTCAGTCACACTATTGTATGTAGTAGGAGTTCATAGTTTAAGGAACTACTTAATCCATAGAATAACCATTTGTATATCAATTACAGTGTTACATTGAACTCATAAAGAAAACGTCATATTTCTCGTATGCTTCCACAATGAACGAAGAATCCAAAAACTGAGAATTTTTTTTGATAAATTGAAGGTGTCATCATGGTCTGTGTTTAACTGCAGCAAAATTATATTTTGTGAAAGTGGTATGTGTTTTGAATAGTATTATTTTAGCAAACATGTATGTGTTTGGGAAGTACTGAGAATAAGACTGGATAAATACCACTTGGATTACACTGCACAAGTTGTGTGGGAGTTTGTAAACAGACGTTTTGATATAGTTTTACTGTTGTTAACAAGATCTCCTATGACTAATTCACCAAAAGTTTTCCCAAGTGGAAAGTGGAAAGTAAAGTAAGTATATTTGCTCAAGTATTTAAGTACCATTTTGAGGTACTTGCCAGTTGAGTGTTTCCAGTTTATTCTTCTTTATACTTCTACTCCATTATATGTAGAGGGAATATTTTGTGCTTTGTACTTCACTGCATTCATTTGATAGTTATAGATACTTTTCAGATTAATATTTTACATTAAAATTATGATAAATTGGGGTGTTGGTGGCTTAGTGGAAGAGCAGGCGCCCCATGTACAAGGCTGTTGCCGCAGCGGCCCAGGTTCAACTCCAGCCTGTGGCCCTTTGTTGCATGTCACTCCTCTCTCTCCCCCTTTCACCCTTGACTGTCCTATCAAATACAGGCTAAAAAATGCCCCCCAAAATATCTTTAAAAAAATTTGATAAGCTTATTAAATACAATGCATATTTATTAAGATTAAAGTGGTGATTTCCAGCCTTGTTGGTTTATGAACATTCGAACAATCAATGTCTATTTGGGGTCAGATATCAATAAGTTGCTCCGTCAAAGAAACATTTCCATTCAAAATGTCCCATTAACTTTATGTTGCTGCCTGTCTTGGCCAGGACACCCTTGAAAATGAGATTTTTAATCTCAAGAGTTTTTTTTTTCTGATTAATGAAGGTTAAATAAAGATAAATTCCAAATGATCATATAAATAACTGTGTAAAGCCTGGACCAAATAGCAAAAACAATAGTAAAAGGAATAAGGAAAAATAACAGGATTAAAACAAATAAACAAATACATTTGAAAATATATACAGAAAATTTTGAACACTTTATATGCAATTAAATTAATATTTAATAAAAATAGAAATATATAAAAACTGAATTAACAAATGTGAAAATATATGAAAATGCTTATCATTATTATTATTATTATTGTTATTATTTATTTGTTTTAATAATCCCACATTTTTATTATGTTATTATTGCTTCATATTTCTATATTTTTTAATTTACTTGTTTATGCTCTATTTATTTATCTTGATATATTTCTATAATAGATTCACTATTTTTTTTATGGAACTCCTGTGATGCATAATCTCACAACCCCTCAGATTTATTTTGTTATGCTATGAAGGGTCCTGACCATCAGGTTGGGACTGTCTGAACAAAACTAGCAACAGCAACTGAGTCTAAAGTAGAAAAACTTCCCGTATAGCAATTACAGAGGGATATTTTTCTGCAGAATGAGTAGTGTTACTTTTGTTACTTCAGTCATTTTAGCTGCTAATATTTCTATGCTTTAACTTTAGTAGAATCTTAAATGCACTGTATGTAAAGAGGATGCCAAGCTCAGATACAATTAGGGGCACCTGCAGGATATATTAACCACAACCTGAGAAACTCAATTCTAACTCAGTCAGAGAAAGGTGTGTCACATTGTTTTATATTTCCCTACTAAAGCTCAGTTTAACGAACAATCTCTCCATCATTCTGTACTTTTGGGGATTAGTGTTATTCTGCTCAGATTGGGCTGCCCCAGTCTTCACTGGAATGCCTTAAAACCACATTCCCATGTCGGATCAACAGTCTTGATCCGCAGGAATGGACATGAAAAGCTTCACAGCTCCACACTCTGAAATTTGGAGTCTCAAACTGTTGGCGCGGCGAAATGGTGCCATGCTTAAACCTTTCTGCCCAAACTGCTGCACAAAATCCTGACAGAGAAGAAACTGAGAGCAGGACTGTATCAATCAGAACACTGAAAATAATATTAAATTTAATTTACTGTATATCAAGTAAGGGTTGCATGGAAATCATGCTGACTGTACGTCAGGCTGTATAATATTTCGACAGCATACCACGTTTTGTTCCTAAGACCCCCTGAGCAGAGAGGGGCCACGAAACTAGAGACGGAGGAATTTTCTCCTGCCGGACTGTTTGTCCGCGTCCCCCTGGGGATCAACAGTGCTCACCGCAGAGGAGCCGCCGCGCCGGCCGCGCACAAAGACGCACAGTGTCTCTGCGTGCCGGTGTTGTGCCAAAACGCGTCTCCCCTTGAAAAAAAGTGTGTCCCTTGGCCAGGGACGGTGAGAGAAGTACTCTGTCAGCTCTGAAAGCTTTTACCAGAAATGACCTTTAAATATTGTCTTATTTCAACATATGTTAATGTTGCTTTGGACGTAAACGGGGATATTGGTTTAATTAAGTATTGGAAATGGCAAAAACCTGCAAGATCATATTTTCTGGAAAAACACCAGCCTTATGTTTGTTTAATTCACGCACTATATGACAACCAAGACTATGTGAAGTCTTCAGTGTGACAACATCTTAAAGTGTTTTCTTTATTCGGACGCTAAAATGCGCAAAATAAAACACAGCGTCTCCACATGACTAAATAATTATGCAATATCGGTATTAAACTTTCATTTTGATTTTTCTGTGTTCCAATTTCACCAAGGCAATCACTCGAATAAATGTACGTGTTTAAAATCCACAAATGTGACTATTAACAGTAAGTACATGAATCCATTTTACGCACAGACTCACCGTGCTTTCGTCGTGCTTCTGTCCAGCTGTGTGTCGGTTACTGGCTGTAGACTCTCTCACGGTCTCTGCTCCCTCTTGCTGCTCTTCCCCCGGCTGTCCCCCATCCAAAACAAACTCCGTTTATCCCTTCATTCACTCACACTCCCCGCCTCCGACACAAACACACACCTCCACGTCCCACCTCTGGAGTCTGCACATTGCTCCAGCCTGGTAAAGGAATGGCTCAATAATCTCAGCTTTCTTGTTGTTATTTTGCTTCTAAAACAGCAACACACAGACACTTACAATCATAAACACACAGACGAAGAGTCAGGCTTGTTAGATTATATTTCTGAGAGGTTTTCAGTACATATCAACATATCAGGTAAACAAAAATTCTCCCGACAATATAAATGCAGTCCATATGGTGTAATGTCTAAATGCCATTAAAGTGTAATCCATTCTCACTCCATTTCCCTTAAAGGCTCCCTCACATCACCAACACATATACAGCTATATGAGGTAACACACAGCAACCCAAGTTGTGCAACACAAAGTCCTATAAGAGCACATTTTTATATTAAGACTGATTATGGATGGAAAAAAGACACATCAGGTGAAAGTGATTGTGGTCCCCCGAGCTCTGCTGTGTTATGACTGGGCTCGGTGCACGGCGATGCGCGCACACACACGCTGTGTATTCAGGCTCATGGGCTCCTGTATGCAGCCCCATTCCTGCTCACAGTCTGATGCACACAGCAGCAGCAGCAGCAGCAGCAGCCTGACTTGACTGGACCTGATGAACAGCGGTGTTATGATTGTGATTGGACAGACTGTTCTAAAACTCCTACAGCACATAACGCATCCTGTCAGGAAAACGGAACCATAATTCCAGCTTTTTATTTTTGATTAATTCATTGTTTTATAGATTGCATTTTTTTTTGTTAAATACGATTCCTCTGAATTGTCTTGGCCTCTCCATTTCTGTCTCAGCAAAGCAGCAAATATCAAAGTATGTGAGATAAAGGTCTACAAATACAGCAAGTCTGTAGCTGTGTGTGAGTATCTGCCATTCTTTGCAAAAAAAAATACAACACAACTTCCAAATTTTTGGGGACCTGGAAACAACCTAAATCTGTTAACCTATTCCTGTAGCTGTGTATGGATCCTGTCTGAAGTAGATGCATTCTTTTGTTCTTGTTTAACAGTGAATTCACAAACTACATATATCTAAATGCAAAGTGATATGTTGCAAAAGGTGCCACATTGACATTTTCTAATGTTAGCTCCACTCCAAGTTACAATCAATTCCATTTTTTTTTATACATTAACCCATACCTGATGTGCATTTCTAGATTTTCTATAAAAATATAAGTCACAAGCATACGTAGAAAAATAAAAACTAAGACATTCTGACAGTTTTTGCCTTCATAAAATAAACAAATGGAGAGTGGAGATACATTAAGTGGTCGTCCTTTGTTCAAGTGTAAAGCTTCCCTGTTTGTTTTGTTGGTGAAGACGATACAGTCAGTACAGTGTGTGTCCCAGTGTTGGTACTGGCAGTGGTTGGTAGGTGGGATCAGTGTTAGTCGTGGCACTTCTTCTCCAGAGTGGAACTCAGTCTCTCGCCGGCACTGCTGCAGGACTCCAGAGCGTCACTGTTCCTGCACATTCACAAAGACAAAACATATGTGGTGTAAGACTTCACAAGGCAGCGTCACCCTGCAGGAACTACTGAGACATTTTTTTCCCAGTTGGTTACAAACTGCTCTAAACTGTTTTATTCACAGGTTTCACACTGACTGACAGCTAAATGTAAGACACAACTTGTGGAGATAAATGATCCTACTTGGACACGAAGGTGTGAAGCAGCGAGGCGTGGTGCTTGGGGAAGTATTCCTGCTGGACAGCGTGCTCCAAACACAAAAGCTGACCTGGGACCAGTGACACCTTTTTCATCTTCACCTCTCCCTGAAACACAGAACAGAGAAGCAGAAACCCAAATAAACTAAAATGTAATCAATAACCAACCACTTCAACTGTGTTATGGTCCAAAGATAATAAAACTTAACACCAGAATCTGGTTTATTGCTAAGTTGGTTTTTCACATATAAAGAATTTGATTTGGTGTTTTAATACAAAAGATAAAAAAAATATACGGACTGAACACTGAAATACCACTGGAGATTGTGTAGGCAGTGTAGTGTGGTTCAAGTGAGATACTATCATAGGAGACTACGAAGAAATTGAAATTATGGGGAAATAGAATGAAATTATGGGGAAATAGAATGAATCGGTAATATAGTGAAAGAGTTCTCTGTCCACATTTAGGGATGTAATTGTATATGGCCACACAGACCACCACCGTCTACAATGCTTCCTCTGTTTAAAAAGGTACAATAATACGACATCCTCCACCATCACCTTGTTTGTTGTTGTGTGAAACTTTTGACTCTGCCCTCCAGTGCCATCTGTTGGCGGTATCTACACTATTATAAAGGACGCGTGGAAGTACCAGGGGAGGGGCGTTTACAATGTTTGAAACAGATATACCTTTTTCCGTACCTAATGGGTATATAAATTAGGCTAAAGCTGGCGGTGAAGGTAGTAAAAGTACAGAACTGACATCTGTGTGAAAAGGACATCCGGAAGGACGGGATTGGCATGACGTCTTGATGACATTTTATTTGTGCAACCACCACTGGGAGATTTAAAAAGCAGCTGATAGCAGTTAGCAGCTAACTCAAACAAGCAGAGGAGCAGCCAAAATGTTCCCAAATTGGGGAAACAATGTGGTTAGGGAGCTTCTTACCATCTGAGCAGAGGATGGGAACTCCAGAGATGGAGTAACTGGGATGGTAAATGATTGTTATTGCCATGCTAACGTCATTGTTAATGTTGGTGATGTAAGTGCTGCCGATGCTTACATTATATGTTACACTAGAAGCCGACGTGTCATGCTCATCACACCTCTTTTGCTTTTACAACACTAGCACGCTATCTAAAAACCACACACTGGAGTGCATTATGCTGCTGTTTGGCTCTGTGTAAAAAAACGCAAAGCCAGTGTAATTAGGGGTCTTCATCGTAGCCCTATCACATCAACGTACCAGATGGTGATGGAGCAGGTGAGGACGGACTCCAATGTATGTGTGTGGAATGCATGCAGACTTTGTATATGATTTGACTAAATTTAACGTTAAATATTACCAGTGATGTTTTGGAGACACAGGGCTGGGGGTACAGTACCTTGAGGAGTCCCATCATGACCAGCAGCGTGGAGAGGAAACAGTATGACTGAAAGGCTGAGCCAGAGAGAAGCTTCTTCAACAAAACGTCTGTGGGACACAGTGATACAGGTCATTTAAACGAGACAGCAGGGGCTGTTCATAAAGGGTGAGTTCTATCAACAACAGTATCTGAACCACAAGTGGAGATCCACATGAAAGTAGCATTTTATTCACCAATTGTTTCAAGGACGGCAGTCTTGGTCTCTGGTTCCTCACTGTACAAAGAAGCGATTTTCAGAAGGACTTCAGCGGCATTGTGTGGATCAGATGAATCCACCTGGTCAGAAAAGAGAAGAGTTTTATTGACAGGATATATCCAGTCTGTTTGTACACCTAATCCAGCAGAATAAACATAAATAAGGACAGTTAAAGCAGATGGTGACGGCAGCAAACAACCAGCCTGGACACTTCACATTCACGAATTGTAGATTCCTACCTGTTGCTGCAGGTTTGTCCTCATGTCTCCCAGCTGAAGGAGCCTGTCTGCAGAGGGGCAGCTGAGGAAAGACATGATCTCTGGCTGAGGGTGGACACAAAGTCACAATGAGAAACATAAGCACAAAGTAACTAGCCTAGAAATTAGCATAATAGACACAACACTTAATATAACAGCTGAAGAAGAATACCTTCAAGCTTGCCTGTTGTAAGTACATAAATATAAAAATGTATATTACGTCCAACATCTTACTGGGCTCTGAAGTTTCTCAGGACTGTCGTCTTTTCTTGTTATTCCATTTTCCTTTACGATTTCATCGTCCTCCTCATCGTCTTCACTACAGTCATCAGTGGCATCATCATTTTCATGATCGTCATCTTCTTCATCCTCGTCATCAGGCTCTCCCTCATCATCACTACAGTGAAGTTAAGAAGAATTTTTTTCCCTTTAAACTTACTTGTTGTTAAATTAACAAGCTGATCAAAGATAACTTGAGTTTTTTGGTACTGATACTGGACAACAGCTTCAGAAAAGATTCACTGCATCACTTAGTGTGACACAAACACACGTGTATTACCTGAGTGATCCCAACATGTCTCCTTTGTCCATGTTTTCCATAGTTTCCCTCAAAGCCTCACAGCCCTCCTCTCCCAGACAGTTACCTGTTAGAGTCACATACAAGACTTTCACCTGTTGTGTCACCATTTACTTATCCATGTTCAGGTCACAAAAAGTACTTTAATTGAAACTTCACATTTTCATCATATTCAACAATTCACTAGACACTGATTCCATATTTTTTCCAGTATTTTCATAGCCATGGAAACCTCCTGATAACTGCTACCCCTACAAGGATAGTAAGACCAGTTTCACGGTCAGTGTTCGTACCGTTCAGATCCACTTTCTCCATATAAGGTTTGTCCATGACAGCCTGAGCCACCACGAAAGCTGCTGCCTCTGTGATCTCGCCAAATGACAGATTGAGCTCCTGGAGAGAAGGAACATAGCAGAGCACTGTAAGCAGCCTGTTGACAAGACAGACAGAAAAGGCTGAACTCTAATTGTGAGCTGACCTTGAGGACTGGCAGTCCCTCTCTGAGGACAGCAGCGAGGGCGATGGCTCCTTCTGAGCGTACCAGACAGTCTCCAAAGTTGATCATCTGCACGTTCCTCAGGTGCCTCAAAGCCTGTGTGTCCGACAGGGGAAAACCGTGAACAAAAACAGTTCAAACACACTGGCTAAATATCTAATGTACTTTTAGGGAATGTGTGAACAGGCCTCACCTGTGCCATGGCCAGCGTTCCCCTCTTGGTGAAGGTGTTGTCGTTGAAGTTGAGGACGCGGAGCTCTGGGTTGTGTCGCATGGCTGAAGCCAGTGCCATCACACCTGCGTAGTTGATGCCATTCTGAGGCATGTGAACTTCTTCCAGGCTGCCGATCAGCTTACATGGAAAAACAGAGAGGAATTTGGGGGTTAAAAGGCTGGCATTTAATGCCAATTGTTGGCAGCTCAAGGTGGCTTCAAATGTCTTGTCTTGTCAAACCAACAGTCCAAATCACAAAGATTTTGAATGTACAGAAATACAAAACAGAAAAGCTGCAAATCCTCACATTTAAAAAGGTGGAACTGGGGCATGTTTGGTTTGGTTTTGCTTAATAAATACTCTAAATAATTAACTGATCATCAAATAGTTCTCCATTAATTTTCTGTCAATCATCTGACTCATCAAATAATCTTTTAAGCTTTTTTTGAAATGATGACCTGACTGTAATTGATTATAATTACAAACTTGGCGGTGATTATTTTCTACCTGAAAGGCCTTAGCCAGGGCGCTGGCTCCTTCGTTTTCCAGGCGGTTCCTCCCTGCGATGAACACTTTCAGTTTGAGTGGAGCTCTGAGCGCTGATGACTGTCTGTGGCACTGAATCAGAGCTTCAGCCAGGATCTACACAAACCATACAGCACTGTTACAGCCTCAACTATTATGCAAGCATGTATTAAATTATGTCCTGTGTGGATAATATTTGCAGTTGCTTCATTTCTTTCACTTGGTTCAGAGATAGGATAAAATGACTATTTAAAAAGTGTATGAGAAATTGACAGGGTTAGGTCAAACAAAATCACCTTTCCTCCTCCAATGCCCATGCCACAATTGTTAAGCCTCAGCACCCTCAAGGTGTGGCAGGAAGGGCTCTTCAGCAGCTGCTCGATTCCCTTCACACCATCTGGTCCAAAGGCATTATCGCTCAGGTCCAGCTCCGTCAGCCTGGCCCCTGCATGCATTAGTGCACTGCCCAGGCACCTCTGATTCATTCAAAGAAAGAGAATGTGTGAAAAAGGCATGTTCTCAAGGCTGTGTATTACAACACATTATCACAAAACAAATCCTGCAAATCAAACAGCATAAACAGTGTCTTAAAGTCTCACCAGAGCTGTCGGGATCTCAGAGCGCAACCTGCCGGTGAACATATCACTCCAGTAACATCTCTGAAAGACATAAAGAGCTTTAGGCAGAAGGAAAGCACCATCTTCTTTGTTGCTACAATGAACAGAAAGTATTTTTAAGTAAGTGTTGTCTGGCCCATGTGTGTTTATAATGAATGCAAACTATGCATTGGATACCTGGAGCAGGTCTTTACTCTCCAGAGCCTTCGCAATGGCCCGGGCTGCATCCACTCCCACAGTGTTCCCCTCCAGGCGCAAAGCTCTCAGACCCTGGTACTGCTCGATCTCACGGACCAGCTCCCCCACTGAAAGCAGAGAACAGGAAGTCAGGTCTGGAGAAAACAGACACTTGTGCTCTGGTGTCAACAGTAACACCGTGGTGAATAAAAGCGAAAACAAAACTAAACCCTATCTGACCTGATTCTGCGTTGTCCAGCTTCAGTCCCAGGCCTTTAAAGCTCAGCTCTCCATCCCCGACGTGAGTCTTGGCAAGAGCATCAGCCAACTGAGAGATGTCATCTGAGGCCATATTGACTATAGAAACATTCAGAAGTCAGACATTTAAGAGAAAAATCACATTTTAGTATTTTACTCGACATATAAATGAACAAAAGTACAGTGTTTTGCCCGGAATCGAGAGATAAAGTTCAGTGACAGTGGTAACATTACAAACAGAACATTTCCTTAAAAAAAATGTCAACAAAAGCCACGGTAGCTAACGTTAACGTTAATTAGCCTCACCGGTGCTAGCTAGTAGAAGTACGCAGCACGAGAGACGTTTAAATCACTAGCTAACGTTGCCTATTAACTTAAACTAATGTGACTAATGTGAGTTCTGACTTTATAAAGTGTTTTATCGCGTCTCTTGGCCATTAAAACAATCGTACAGCTCTCACTGAAGCACTGAAACTTACCACAAAGAGCAATTTCCTAGGAAACGACAGAGAACACACGCCGCTCTTCCGCGCAGCGCGCCGGTTGCTAAACCATGTGACGTCATGCTGACCCGGTTTCTTCTTCGTTGATTTTCCTAACTTCAGTTAAAATTGATCTACAGGGCTTTACCGCCATCTGCTGTTGCCACCCAAACGCCGTTAGTCCCCTTTGCTTTTATTTCAGTGCTAAACCAATGAATAGTTTCATTAATTATTGCTATTTCTTTCAAGTCAGCTCTGACACAATACTATTAATGCTATTAAGGGACTGATCGTTATTTATGTGAAGGGAGAAGGTCAATAATATGTCTCTGGATCAAAAAGGCGGAGACATGTCAAATAACTTTTTAAGCACTGGGGAGGGACTTGTTTTTTTATTTTGGCCTATGGGAGGGGAAAACGACAGTAAATGGCTGAATATTGTATTTATTTTGCTGCTAATTTTTTAAAGAAAACTTGCCCTCCAACCCCAGGTTTGGAAGGCATGTTTTAAGTTACACCATTTATCATGGCCAGAAACTGTAAACACAGAAACCACTGTTGAAATTCTCACATTTCCAGCAGTCCTTGGACACATCATGTGCAATGTGCTTCCTTCAGGGCAAAAAAAAAGAAGCAAATCTGATTAAATTAACACATTTCAAATTAATACCTTGAAATTGAATACTTTTAAGAAATTTAATAAAAAAAAAAAAATTGTATTAATTCTAATAATAATAATAATTCCAATAATGCTCCAAACGTATAATTTTACAAGGGAGCAACTGCCATAGCCATTTTCAAAGTGGTTCTTTGAACACTCACCTTAAGATATCTGAATGAAAATGTGTTCTATACCCATGAGTCTCACCTAACTTTGGGAGGGCTTGGTTTCAGTAAATGTTTTGTTCCTTATAGTCAATGTACCCCTTTAAATTAAAGCAGTATTGTTTATGTGTGTCCTTCTCTTACCTACGTGTCGGCTTATTCCCTGAAGAATTAACTGTCAGCTCATGTTCACATTACCTTGTATATAATAAACGGCATTACCAACTGTGTGCCTGCCTCGGAGGAGAAGAGCTGTATTTGGCTACAATCACACCCCTTGACACAACCAGTCTATTTAAAGATGAATGAACTGCATAACACATGCAGACAAATATAAAAACAGGATTGTTATGAAACCCGAAATATCACAGCTATTAGTCTATGCACATCAAATAATTAGTAACTGTAAACTGTAAAATAAGAAACCAAAGTATATTAGTATGCTGTTCCCTGACTCTTCAAATTGACGTGGATTTCCACAAGTCTATACTGCAACAGCATAATAGAATCCCTGAAATTTAGTCGTGGCTTCTGATTTTGTTGTGCCACCCATAGATTGTCTGTGGCCCCCGTCTGGCCACCCCTATGAAAAATTTCTGGTAGCGCCACTGGTCTGCTTTCTATTCTTAGGGTCAAAATGAAATTTCATGCTTAAAACATAATTTCTTATTATTTTCAATCAGTGTCAGTGCTTATTTTGATTAATTGACTTCACTTGCCCAAACTTGCACAGATGTTCCTTTAACTCGGCGCCAGTTTATTAAGCAGAGCACGCGCACCGCGGAGGGATCTTTGGGCACAGACTGTTAAAGGAGAGAGTTTAGAGACCACCTTTTGTACAGGTTGTTGTCCTTACTCAGCATGGCTATCAATCAATCATCCCCAGCAAATGTTTGCGCCTGGATTGGGCCGCTATTCAAAGCTGCATGTATTAGCTTCGTTGGTTTCCTTGCTGTAAAGATGTGGCAGAGGTTCATGAGGTCAGAGAGCAACTCAAAGGGAGAGGCCCTCACACAGAGCACAGGACAGGCTCCTCCATGTGGTCCCCACTCAGGTGAAGGGGACCCCGATGCCAAGGCTTCTGAATCCTTCACGGCAGAACTCACAGACCAGACCTCCATCAGTACGGATGGAGACAGTGAGGAGCCACTCCTAAATGTGGGCGGAGAAGACGGCCTCAGCCCTCTGGAGGAATCACCTGACAAACAGGCAAGTTTGGATTACCAACAGGATTTTGTTTTCTGGGTACACTTTGTGCCATATGTAGTTTTTAAAAAAATTTTTTTTATAATACTTTGGTGGGACAGCACAGTCTGGGGTACTCATGGGCATATAATGAGAGAATGGGCCCCTGGGCAGGGATATGTGAAAGGCCCACCACATTTTTGTAATGTATGTGGTAATGTTGTGTCTTTTTAGGTCCTTTTGTGTCACTCTGCAGTCATTTGTGTCTCTTAGCAGTTTCTTTGTATTTCTTTTTGTGGCTATTTGTGAGCCTTCTGACTTTTTTCCTTCTCAGCATGTGTCAATTTGAGTGATATTTTGCATGTTTTGCACCTGTGCCCATTCCTTAATCCATGTGTGTACTTACCAATACTTTACAGTATGGTACTTTGGAGGGCTTTTGTGAGACATTTTAGGTAATTACAAAACACCATACATAATTTGGGACAGAGCAGGGTGAAAGCTTAAAATGTATTTATTTTCAATTTAATTCAATTCATTTCAATTTTATTTGCATGGCACATTTTTCATTCAAAAGCAGTTCAAAGTTCTTTAAATTGTAATAACATAATATTACCATGTAAATAATGAAACATAGACAATGACTGTTCACTGTTGTATTATTCTACAATTAGTTTAAAACAAGGTGTGTGTTGGATGTTTAAAATTCAATGGGATAAATACCAGTGATGGAAATAAACAAAAAAAATGAACACAACACTATGTTAAGATCTGTTAGTTAGCTCTGCTGTTTTTCCACAATAGTCCATCCACCTGACAGGCGTACATTGGAGACAGCTAATGATAATAGACAGGCAGCAGCTCTGGTGGACATTCCTGCAGTCAGCACACCAATGGCATGCTTCCTCAAAACTTGCAACATTCTGTGTTCTGGAAAGAGACAATGTTGTTGAGGTTTTTTTAATGTATTGTTTTGGGACTTTGAGCAGTGCTATCTAGTTTCATTATATTTAAGAGAATACAGACATCTCTACAGCTGATATCTCCAACACTCAGCAACTCACACCAAAACAATCTACATTGATAAATAGCATGACAGGTAAGAAGAAAAATATGTATTTTTAATTTTGGGATGAACTGTCCCTTTCATTCCAAAGCCTTTCTTGCTCTTACTGTATATCTCTGTATTTTCTTTTTCTTTTCTTTCCGGTCTCAGAGGGAGTATGAGCGTGGTGTCCAGGACTGCGACAGTGCACTGTGTGTGTCAGAAGGCAGTCGCAAGGCTTTATACCGCAAAGCGATCTGTCTGAGGGAGCTGGGACGACTCAGAGAAGCCTACGAATGTCTCCTCACAGCACCACATGTATGTCATCAACATTGAAAATATTAAGAGAAATTAGTTCTTCCTCTACGACTTTTTAAAGATCTGTGTAAAATGAAAAGATTATCTCTTAGAAAATTGGTTAATGGAGATGGTGGGTGCATTAATTAATGCAGGTTTAGAAAAGAATAGTGAATTTAAGTCAGTACTGAGTCATGGATATGTCTCACTTGATAACTTTGGAGCTACACTGTGTTCCTCTTTATAGTTTACCATCAAGTGAATGATACCGATTGTTGGTAAGTGGAACTTCTTGTTGTGATTAATCTTCCAGCACAGGCAGTTGACTGAACTGGGTCAGGATCTGGCCACTAAACCTGGCCTGAAGGGCCGTAAGGCTTACGTCAGCCCACAGACAGAGTCCACGGCCACAGAAGAGCAGAATCACAGAGAGACTTCCACACCCACAGGAGAGGTGGGTGCTGCTGTCGCGGTGTAGAGCTTGTATTGATTGTATTTCCCGATCTTTGCTGAGAAACAAGTTTTGTCTGAGAAAAATTAAAGGCCTGTCCCCTATAGAAGCCCATCCCAAACAAGGCCTGTTGAGTTCAGTGAATGAAGCAAATAATAGCCTGGGCTATTAATTTAAGTTTTATGGCATCTAAATAAATACAAATGCAAATAGGAGGTAAATATCTAAAGAAAATACAAATGTTATATGCTATGAATATACAATAACCAAAAGTAAATTAAGTGGGTAAAATTGTCTCCGATTACATTTCAAATATATGGCCTATAAGTGTAATGGAGTATTACACTGTGGTAACTACTTGTACTTAAGTAAAGGCTTTGATACCTATTGAAAATAAAAGCACAAAGCTCATGGAAACCACAGACTGTATAAATAAATGGAAACTAGAGCCAACCAGAGCACTGACACAGATTTTGCTGCCCTCCTGTGGACACATTTCTCCTGGAAACTTGTTGCAATACTGCACAGGCACTCACTCCAAACAGCTAGCAGTTAGCTAACAGCTAGCTACCGTTAGCTAGTCAGTATCCAGCAGCAGTCGTAGCGCAGAGACACCCGTGCTCCGTCCACACACCAATGACAGGGACACTAAACTTACAGATATGCGCCTGGACATTGACTGATATTTGGCTGGCTAATTTTTCTGTTTTTATCGCCAAAGCTCTGTGAAGCTATCTCTGATCTGAAAAGCGCTGTAACTTAACTCTCGGTGAGTTGCCGTGCTAAGTGAGAGCTTTGGCTGTTAGCCGGGGCTCCACTGGTAAATTAAGTTAGCTAACTTACCTGGCAGCTATCGTAGTTAGCACCGGGTTTATTAGCGGTGTAGCCATGTATGTCCGCTCAACAGTAATTCTTTGTAAACTATAAATGTAACAACACGTGACTTCGAAAATATTTTTGAAAGCTAAATACGCTTTATTAATTTCTACAACGTTAGCTAAGCTAAATTGCAGTGATAAGCATTCAGGCTGAGTAAGTAGCGTTAGCTGGCTAATCCTAACAGCCGATAGGTAAACCCTGTTAGGGTTAGCGTTACCTACACTAACGCCATTAGCAGCTAACGCGATGCAAGTTGTGTATTTTACATGCATTGCTGTTGTAACGTTTAGTTAAAGTTGACCTGTAAGCTGGCATGTTACACGCTAACATTAGCTAACGGTATCATTTTCCAAACATTGTTAACGGCTAATGTTTAAACCGTGTATGTAGCTAATGTTTTGATGCCCCCTCCCCAAAATGTCCGCAATATATGCGTCAAATACTTGTTGTAGGATTGTGTCATCCTGAGATAATCTAAATGCTAACGATAACATGTCGCCAGCTTCACGGTTACTGGTCGCCGCTGTTTGTTTACGCAAGCCCGATGATTGCTTCGCGTGTTTAAATGGCAGGCCTTGGTTTGTCTAGGGCGACTGCAAGTAGTTAGCAGGGCTTGCAAAGGTGTTTAATCATTGTAGAATATAACCATATTTATCAGGATACTGATAATATACTTGGGCACAGTAACCGTAGCTGTCAAAGCTGTTAATACTGTTGTGTAGTGGAGTTTTAAACTGTTGCAAGTCAACCCTGTCTTTCCCCTCAGGCTATGGATCCTGAAAGACAGAAACGAAGAGAGGAAATTCAGAAAGCCATGAGCTTTATTCAGTAAGTGTACACGTAATATTGACTTTACAACTAATTACAGGTATCATGAGCAAAGTGCACACCCTTTTAGTATATTGAGAACAATGACAGCCTCTTCATTTTCTCTCCACAGGTCATCATTGCCTTTCCCAGAGCCAGAGAGTTATGAGGTTTGCATTGATCCTTTTCATCCCGTTTTTCTTTTACAACTTTTAATCAACAACACTCGCCTACAATATTTACTCACAGAATCCACCATGACCACACTCTCACTTCGTTCTATCCTCTCTTGGACTTAGATGAAAATTTCAGCTCAGATATCGTAATTTATGTTGTCCTCTATAGTTTTCTGTCCTACTTCTTCCTGACTCTCTCATACCACCTTCCTAATATTTTTTTTAATTTAACCCTCTCCCTCCATCACCCCCACCTATTATTCAGTCTCAATCTGACCTCTCTCTACATGTTCCCTTCAGGCATTTCTGACCCAGTTGGTGTGTAACTTGCTGGACGAGGGCAATTCCTGCTTTCGAGATGGGGACTGTCGTCAGGCGACCCAACAGTATGGGGAGGGGATCAGTGTTGCCCGCTACGCTCAGGCTGAGGCCCTCGTCATCCCCAGCGAGCTGCTGGAGAGCCTGTATGTCAACAGGGCTGCTGCCTGCTACCAGACGGTGAGGGAGAAGGGGAAACGGGATATGTTACTTGCAGATACATATGTGGACAAATGGAAGATGCAGTCAGAATGTGTATTTGTTTTACACTGAAAACACTAATATTTGTGAATAATTTTCAGCTTTGTCAGGTTTAAAGTTTTTTTTTAACAACATAGTTTCCCTTATACAGTACCGTATTGTATGAGAAAGATAGAATAGAAAATGTTTGAAATTTTAGTATCTGAGTTAATGTGGAGGTAAATCCAGGCTTTTTTAGTCTGTGACTTGTCTAATTTGTGGCTGTTACAGTATCAGGATATTATTGCCAGTTTGTTGCCAGTTCACCCCCATATATACCATAAATACACATTTTTCCTCTTCCCTGTAGTATTGTTTTTTTAATCTAGCAAATAGCATGAGCAGGAGCATTTAATCCATGGGTAGATGCACACATCCTTTTGTGGGGTGATACAGTTGGCGGGTGCAGTTTGGTAGTAAGAAAATAGTTCCTACATAAAACTGCTCACAACAAGGTCTGTGGATTATCTTGAGTAACCGGATCATGATTTCTGGAAAGAGACATTGCTGTTCAGTTTTACAAATGTATTTTTTGGCACTTTGAGCACCACAAGCTGAGTGTCATCTAGTTTTCTTATTTTGGAGAGAAGGCAGACATTTCTACAGCTGATATCTCCAACACTCAGCAACTCACATCAAAACAATCTAGACTGATAAATAGCATTACAGGTAAGAGGAAAAATATGTATTTTTAATTCTTGGATGAACTGTCCCTTTAAATTCTGAAGCCTTTCTTGCTCTTACTGTATATCTCTGTTTTTTGTCTGTTTGTTTGTTCTCTTTTGGGTCTCAGAGGGAGTATGAGCGTGGTGTTCAGGACTGCGACAGTGCACTGTGTGTGTCAGAAGGCAGTCGCAGGGCTTTGTACCGCAAAGCGATCTGTCTGAGGGAGCTGGGACGACTCAGAGAAGCCTATGAATGTGGAACCAAATGTCTCCTCACAGCACCACACGTATGTTGTCAACACTGGAAATACTAATAGAAATAGAGTTCTTCCCCAGCATTGTTTTAAAGTACTAGTGTAAAATAAAAGATTACACCTCATGAAATTGGTTAATGGAGATGGTGTGTGCATTAGTTAATGCAGGTTTGGAATAGAATAGTGAATTTCAGGGTCAGTACTGAGTCATGGATATGGTTTACTTGATAACTTTGGAGCTACACTGTGTTTATTGTAAAGTGAATGATACTGATTGTTGGTAAGTGGAACTTCTTGTTGTGATTATTCTTCCAGGACAGGCAGGTGACTGAACTGGCTCAGGATCTGGCCACTAAACTGGGCCTGAAGGGCCGCAAGGCTTACGTCAGCCCACAGACAGAGTCCACGGCCACAGAAGGGGAGAATTGTGGAGAGACTTCCCCACCCACAGGAGAGGTGGGTGCTGCTGTTGCAGTGCAGAGCTGAGCTACATACTTGGAATGCCGTGACTGAAGGAGAGGCTAATCATGTGTTATTCTCTTTCCTTCAGATGTCCTCCAATGGGCTGGAATCTCTGGGTGACATTGGACCAGGTATGAGAGACTGGCACACCTTGAACATGTCTGCTCCTGCCCACACTCCCACCTGTTTCATGTCATATTAATTTCCTTCTCATCATCACTTTTTTTCATGCTCCTCAGCGGACCTGGCTAACGCGCAGTGCATCCCTGCTCCTTTGGCCACACCCATCCCAGTCAGCGATGACCCAGCGTCCAATGTGGTGACCCCATGCACTGACCTGTCAGAGAGCCCCAGCAGCCAGGGCCTGCCTCCCATGCCGTACTCCGTCCCTGTATCGGAGCACATGGATGAATGCAGCAGCAGCGTCATGAAGGACGAGCTAGACAGTCTGCTGGAGTGCATCCCCAAGAAAGTCAGTGAGGTTAGAGAAGGAGAGATGTGCAAGAGGTTAACCAGTCATACACCACTGTTTTTATTATCACATTGATTTCAGCACAAAACTTGGTCCTTTACTGTTTGTCATTTCTGCTTGATTTAATTTAGAAGTGCTATTTGTGGTATGTTAATTTAAACAAGGAGAAGGCAGAGGAGTTTACACTGGAGAAAATCTTCAGGTGGAATATGATCCTCATCCCTCTACATGAAGTAATTCTTGCCTCTGTTTTTTCTCCTGATCCAGAGTCCAGTTCAGGGTGCTATCCCAACCAACCTCCCCAACACAGCGGTGGGTCTCCGGCCTCCGTACTCCCCAAGCCTTCCAGCCCCGTCACCCCAGCTGCCCCCAGCCTTCTTCAGCTCCTCCATCGGTGACATGCCCACTCTGGAGCCCTACCCGCAGCTGGCCCAGCGGGACCAGGGCTCTACCCAGGCGCAGGACGCACTGGGAGGCTTCCCCACAGATGGAGAAGGGAAGGCAGGAGTCGCTACTGGCGGGCTGGACTCGTTGTCTGAGTACACTCTCCCTGGTGAGGAAAGAGTCTTTATCTTAATATGTTTTTTTTTTAAATTTCAATCACTAGAAACCTTGTACATTTTAAGATCATTGCACATGGCATGCTCATGTTTACTGTGATGAATCGCATATCAAAAAAACATTTAGAGGGACATCAAAGGGAAAAGATACAATGTTTGAGTCAACACTATAATTACACTGGAAATAGGACTCCTAATGTTGTGTAACCCCACGTATTTTACGATTACTTAGTGCACCTTACTCAAATTTTATGCTTAAGTGTATGTCGACTCTATGACTTTTAATTCTGCACATAGTACAGCATGCAAGCTATAATGTAAAAAAAAGTCTACATTTAATTGACGTACACACTTTTTGACCAAATGCAGTGTCTTAGCTTGCTGTTAGTTATTAGAGCACAGCTCCTAGGGAGTTGGCTTTAACCTGAGGTGCGTCAGCAGCAGACGGTGTGAGTCAGCACCATCACAATATGGTGTCTGACATCATTGTCCTTGTGTCTGTGGTCTTCAGGGGGACGAGTGTGTCACAGCTTCATCCCTGGAATGCGCAACCACAGTGCTGCACATGCAGTAAGTAACACACACACACACACACACACACACACACACACACACACACAGTCACATATTTGCATCATCTCCTGCGGAATTTGTGCTTCTTTTGACAAATTATAGTATTAAACTTGTGTTTGATGTGACGTGGATATAATTGTGGTATATTTATGTAGCCTATATTGGAATTATATCTGAAAATTGAACAAATAAAAACCCTTAATCTGAATTTTATTTAAAAAACATCATAGAAATGTCACATCATTAGTTGAGTATAGGCAGCACCCAAATTCTCTTTACCTGTATCACCTAAATCAAATGTGATATATGATTGTGTTATGTGATAATCCATAGAAAAATAAAGAAGGTCATTGTCTACTGACGGTTAAGGACCCCCCCCCCCCCCCCCCCAACAAAAAAAAAAGGTGGCGCACAGAGCTTCAGAGAGTCACTGACAGTGTGATTATCACATCCAAAACACAGGTTTCACTCTGAGTGCTTTCTGTGACATTAGAAATACTAATATTTACATAAATACAAAAACTGCTAAAATACACAGAGCTATCTACAGTGCAGCAGCCCCACCTACTGGAAAAGTCATACCATGCCATTGTTTTATGATTTCAACACAGTGGTGTTGTTCACAATGAAGCATGAAGCATTATCAGAGGTAAAAAGGATGCGTCCACCTAGACATTTCGATAGTGATTAAAGTGTGTCCTGTCGTATCTAACAGCATCACTAAAATGATGCCAGTTTTTATGAATTAGCAGCAGTTTCTGACTCTATTTAGTTTTTGTATTTAATCTGTGTCCCCCTCTTCTTATTCAGAACGGTCCAGCAGGAACCAACCTGTCCCTGCTCTCCAGGAATCCTCTGGCAGCCACACACGAATTCCGGCAGGCCTGTCATGCCTGTTACAGCCGAATAGGTCGGTTCAATTCGCTGACCTTTGAGTCTGTTTCTCATACTAGCCTTTGACTAGTTTCTCTTTTCCTCCCCTTTTTACAAATGTTTAGAGTGGGATGTTATAGTATCAATGTCTGTGTTTGTTGTATGTATAATGTTTGAGCACTGTTTTTGTTTTTGTTTTTTTGTCAGTTAACAAACATACACAAGACAGGACCAAACAAAAACAAAAACAAGCTGGGAGTAACAACATAAAAACCAAAATTGCAGCAGAAAGATCAGTTTCATGTAAATGTGACAGGTACATTATACAGTATAGGGTGAAATATAATGGGAGCTAAATAAAGAAAAATAATAAAAAAAAATTTATACAAATGCCCTTGTCATTATAGTAGAAATATTTCCATTGATATAATCAAGAAACAATTTCCGAGCACTGTTTTTTAAGGGATGATTAATCATTAAAAGTGTTTATTGGCCTCTATCACTGACCAGGAGGAATTTCAACACCATTTATAGAATTGATCTCATCTTACAATTGTTGTAACTTGTTTTACAGTGTAATTTAACCTTCTCTTTCCTCCCGTTGTTCACAGGTCCACGAGTGATGGACTACAAGTATCAGCCAGAGGCAGCACACCGCTGCAAGAGGGATGTGCTGCTGTGCCGCCTCAAAAACACAGATGACCCCACCTGGAAGAGGATTCGGCCAAGGCCTGCACGAAACAACTTCCTGGGGGCATTTGTACTCTGTAAAGGTATGTATATAGTCTAAATAAAACACTTGAATATATGTTGAAGGTGGAAAATTAATTTGCCTAACAGCCTAATGGAGTTAAAGTACTGAAAATCTGTTTCTATATTCAGTCTGACGTTCTCTTTCTTTGATCCCACAGAGGTGCAAGAGCGTCAGGAGTGCCAGTATGGGGAGAACTGTACGTTCGCTTACTGCCAGGAAGAGATTGATGTGTGGACCCAGGAGAGGAAGGGAGCCCTGAGCCGGGAGCTGCTGTTCGACCCGCTGGGCAGCACAGAGAGACGGGCGCTCAGCGTCACCAGACTGCTGCAGCTCCACATGGGCATGTTCATGTTCCTCTGTGAGGTGAGACCTCAGTCTGCGTTTCTCTTGTCCTTTTCAGTCTCTTCAGACCTGCACTTATGGAGCATTTCATCAAAGACTTTGACTAATTTACATGTCTTTTCTCTCTCAACAGGAATGTTTTGACAGTAAGCCTCGCATCATCAGCAAACGCAGCAAAGAAAACTTAGCAGTCTGCTCAAACCTCACAGCTCGACATCCGTTCGACGACAACAAGTGAGTGTAACAGGGTTTTTGTGTCTTCATTTTGCTGCAAAATAAGTTGTCAGGTTTATTGATAGTGTGATGAAATGTGGAGGTAATGTGATAAATGCACCTCTGTGTGCTGCAGGTGCCTGGTGCACGTGGTGAGGTCAGCCAATGTGCGCTACAGTAAGGTGCGTCCCCTGCACCCTCTCTGCCAGTTCGACGTGTGTCGCCACGAGGTTCGCTACGGCTGCCAGCGTGAGGACAGCTGCTCCTTTGCTCATTCTGTCATAGAGCTCAAATGCTGGGTCCTGCAGCAGGATACTGGTGAGTACCACACACATCGGTCATCTTTTCAATTTGTTAAATATATTGTTACTGGAATTTAGGGATGCACAATATATTTAGGGCCGACAAATTATCTGCTGATAATAGGACTTTTTTTTTTTTTTTTTAATTACGTACTATTCTGATAATAAAATTACAGTTGATAAATTGTGCTGATAATACAAAGCCAGTCTGCTTTCACTGGCTTAACAAATGCAGCAGCTGCACACCTACACAAAGGTACTGTTGTAAACAAGATGATAGTAAACACCAACAACTGACTATGAACACAGCATTGCGTGTTTGTTGTACAGTATCTACAGTGAGCAGTGAGTCATTGAAGGGTTTTTCACAGAGCTGCTCTCTATTATTTCCCTCAGGTATCACCCATGAAGAGATGGTGCAGGAGTCTAAGAGACACTGGCAAAGGCTGGAGCAGAACGCACAGAAGCAGCAGAAGGTGAGACAGGAAAAGCACTGACACAGTGTGATCTCTGACACTTTTTTTTAGCAACAAAGAATAGCAGTGTACCCTTGCCCTGTGTTAAGTCTTACTATAGTGAGGACAGCTGCGTATTTTCTCAACACGCACAGCAGCCAGTCAGTTCTTTTCCCCTGAGAAGGAATTTCACCTGTAAAGCATAATGAGCATAGAAGTTAATGCCATCGCTCCAAAGACCCTGCCCCAACAAATCAAGAGCTGCTGCAAGAATTGTGGATTAAAAGTATAAAGTTACTGTTTGATTTGTTTAGATGCCTGCTGTCTAATCACAAGTAAAACGTCTCTGCCAAGTCTGATTGACTCACAAGTTGCTTGTTTTAACACTTCAAACATAATTTAATGCAAAGCAAAATGTAGTTTGTCTTTTTTTTATATATATATATATATATATAGAATTCTGGTAAAACGTGTGTAACCAAAAAGTTTTTGTCTGTTTTATCAACATTAACTCCTCATGTCTTTTTGTCTATGTGTTTCAGCCTATCCATATTCCCCATCCGAGCAGCAGCATACCTGCAGGAGGAGTAGGGGGAATGGGAGGTGGGGGTGGAGGAGTTGGGGGAGACGGCATGGGTGGGGGTGGTGTGGGCCCAGTGAGCGGGTTGGGTGTGGGAGGGTTAGGAGCAGGGATGGGCCGAGGACGCCCCCTCAACCTGAAAATGAAGTTTGTGTGCGGGCAGTGCTGGAGGGAAGGGCAGGTCAATGAGCCCGACAAGAACCTCAAGTACTGCACTGCCAAAGCACGGCACAGGTGAGGCCTGTCTCATAGCAAAGCAATATGGCAGTGTTTCAAATCTGATTTTTAAGGCTGACTGCCCTGGTTTTGTTGTTGTTGTTTTTTTTCTCTCTCCAATTCACATCAACTCTCTTCTCAGCTGGACCAAGGAGCGTCGGGTCCTGCTGGTGAAATCTTTCGAGAAGAAGAAGTGGGTTGTCGTTCGGCCTCTGCCCTTCTCCCGCACCTATCCACAGCAATATGACGTGAGTCCTCATACACTGGTTTTCTCCGCCCCTCCACCTCTCTCACATGCTGAGTACAGCTGACTCTTGTTTGCCCTGGGGGACAGGTGTTGTTGTAAATCTTCTTACCCCTGTGTCTTATTAGCAGCTGCCAGTGTGTCTGTGACAGTGTTTTTATGTTGACACTGGCAACTGTGTTAGCTAACACAGGATTACCATGTTTAAGTCTTTAGAAAAAGTTAATTGTAAGGCATTTCAAACTCAATATATTTTATCCAACTCTTCATCGTCAGAGGAATTGCAACACTAGTTTGCCTCAGAGGGCTTTACAACATTCAAATCCTTCTGTCCTTTGACCCTCACAGCAAATAAGGAAAGACACCCCCAAAAAACAAAACTTTAAACGGGGGGAAAAATGCAAGAAGCCTCAGGAAAAACAGACAGATGTGCAATAGATGTCATCTGTACAGAACAGACCAACATGATAAAATTATAGACAATTTGGTATAAACAATCCGTATGTCTGTACATAAACAACAACAAAGTGGCATTTTCACAATTTAGAGGGCTAAACTAGCTGATTAAATCCATAAAGAAACTCTGTTGCAATGATGTTGACCTTTTGTCTGTGTCTCATCCAGATGTGTGTGCATGTGATGAAGCAGAAGAAGTGCCACTATATTGGGAACTGCTCATTTGCTCACAGTCTGGAGGAGAGGGACGTCTGGACGTACATGAAGAACAACAGCTGTAAGCCTTTTGGGTCCATCCAGAACCACTGTGTTGTGAGATCAGTGCAGTTAGAGATTGTATACAAATGGAAAGATGGTATATTCCGAATTAAAATTTAAAGTGGCAATCTTGAAGATTTTAGGTCCATTCAATTTTGTGACACCTATAAATATTGCACTATTTTAATCAGCGGGCCATAGGCATGATCACCATTGTGTTACCTCATTCAGCAATAGATAGTAACTTAACAGGTGTTTATTTAAATAAAATAACCTTTTTGTCTGTTACCAGTCACGATAAACTGCATTGATTTTTGAAGTGCTGACTCCACTCCACTTGCACTGATTGTTGCTCTACGTCACACTGTATTCAAGGTTACAGAGATTGTCTTTTCTGTCTCTCTTCCTTCTCACCTCACTTCTCTGCAGTGAGAGACATGCAACAGATGTACGAACTGTGGCTGCAGCTCACCAATCAGAGTAGACGCACAGATAGCTCTGCAGTGACCCCGCCCCCAGAAGATAAGCAGGTCACCATAACAGCAGATTACACAGAAGGCATGGTGAGTGGCATATAACACTTTATTACACGGGTTTGTTGAATACTTGATTCTTAATTGGTCAGTTACAGCATTCCACAGTCTGTTATTTCTGAATAACAGACTGTTGCTAGGGCTGGATATTGTTAGAAAAACCAGTGTCATTATAAATTGATACTGATACTAATAGCGTACTTTATAAGCAACCTTTTCTACTTCATCCCAACACATCACATGAATGGAAGCATTCAGTTGGCCAACTGTGGCCAACTGAATGCAACATGTTGCATTAAATCAGCTGCAGTGATTGGCTGTGAGCGCAACTGTACAAATAGTCTTGTATTTACGATCTAGGTACAAAAAGGAACAAATACAGGTATTGTTTGACTGGAAAGGTTTTGACACTACTGTGTAGTGTTTTTTTTCAGTCGATACCTAAAATGAAATGAGTACCAATACCCAGCCCTAGTTGATCTAGTTGTAGTCTTTCAAATTGCAACCCTGCAAGATCCCCAGTCTTTGCAAAATCTTCAAGTGTGTAAATAAAAGAGGCATATTTTTCTTCGACGTGAGAGGCTGCCAGACAAAAGTCTTGTGTATGGGAGGCATTAGTTTACGTTTACTTACTGCATCAGTTGTAATGGTTGTTGGTAAGTGTGAGAGATGAGCTGTGTTGATGTGTATCGTTTCAGGGAGGCCGGCGGTTGTCAGACGGGGACGATCTCTGAGTGTAGCTGTGTTGATTCGGGGCAGCTGATCGCCACTGAGCTGCAGACAGAGAGACGGGCCTGCCACACCAGCTACAACTGAACAGTCTGTCATCTCGCCAGTCTGACCTCCTCTAACATCTAGCCAGCAGTGTGAGAGCAGATGGACACACGATGAAATGGTCGACCCCACCACCACATTAATACACACACACATACAAACACTTCCACACAGCACGTGATGCACAAATCACACCACAAATCACCACTTAACACAGAGAGAAAGCTTTGTAAGTGAAAATACAAGACCTGGATTTGTGTTTTACTGTCATGCTGCAGTTTCACTCAGCACCTTTAGGTTCCCCTTCAGCAGATTATACCGCAGAAATTCCACAGACAACTAGTTTTGCTCTGACTAAAATAATCACCTAGTTTCCCTAGTGCTCTTTGGACTGAGTATCTGTGTCCACCACCACCTCTTTTTAAAAACAAAATCCTCACAGCACTGAAACAATTCTTGTGGGCGCGCTGGTCGTAGCTCTTAAATTTTGCTTGGTGATAATTTAAGAAATGAATTGAAGCTCGGTACTCATACGCTAAAAGTTGAAATTTTAACTTTGGAGTGCCAAAAACGCCAAGCCCACAGTGCTGCAGATGGCAACAGAGACTTAACCTATGAAGCGTTGTAAAAAGAGGTTGTTGGTGGACACAAGTCGTTAAGCTGCGTAACAACCAAATCCTCCTCTCCTTCCTTGGTGGGAATATTGTGAGAGGGTCAAAATAATTTACCTGAGATTAATAATTTAGAGCATAATTTTTTGGTTTCAAGGGGAGTTGTACTTCCCTGTTATATTGTCTGCCATATTGGTAGAACGCTATGAATGTAATGCCTGCAAGGGCCTTTAAAACTAGGAAATTAGTCATTTAAAACGTTGCTGTGGTTGTGGAATGTATGCAAGTATACTTAACATGCCCCAAAACAAACTTGTGTAACATGACAGTCCCCCCCCTCTCCCCCAGGTGTGAAGGCCTATTGATAGCTGGATCTGTAATCAAACCAAGCGACCCTGCATGGGACCCGCAGAGACACGCACACACACTCACATAATAACCTTGTAGTTGCTGTCAGCTGACGTCCAGGTGACTCAAAACATGCTTGAATGTCAGCTCCTCTCAGGTTGACATAAACACCTGCGGCTAAAGTACACATAGCTAATGGCTCAGAGCAGCTGTTGCCAAACCATCGTGAACTTTAAACTATTGGTAAGGAGCTGACAGGTGTGAAGCTGGTGTAGGAGTCAGAGCAGTGACTGCAGCATATGAACAGTCCTTGCTAGAGTGGCTCTCAGCATTAGATCAGTTCAGACCGCAGATGCCCATTAAAAAATGATGACCTCACTTGGACTGAAGCATAGTGAAAATACTGCCCGTGCAGACGACTTTAGTTGTGGGAAGAAAAAGATGAGTTTTGTAATAGTTAAGAGAAAAAAAAAGATAATAAACAGAGGACAAATCTGTGAGAAAATAACTAATGAAAGAAAAGCAGGATTATTAAGAATGTATTTTTCTATAGTTGATTGTGAGAAAATATTTAAGATGCGTTAAAAGTAAGGGCAAGTCATCATTTCTTCACTTGAACTGGGGTCATCATTTCACTGAAAACCAACCGCGCCCCCACGGCCTTCAAACGGAAACCTGTGTTCCTCATATGCACCCAGAAGTTGCGTTCCTGACAGCTAACAGTAGCTCCTAATATTAACCTTTTCATGACGGGGAACCTGCTAGCCTGAGGCAGGGGAACTATTCTCACCACATATTGTGCCTAGAAACAACACATCAACATGCGACACCAACACACACACACACACACAAAAAAACATGCATACACACACACACAGAGGCAGGATATCTGTTGCCATCTTATTCTAGCCTTTAATGCGGATGGAGACACAATGGAGGTATGTTTATATTCGGATACGTATACACACATATTATACATATTTACAAATAATGGTATACTACTAATAATAATTGATAACTTAGCGGTTAAGCTTAATAAATATATAACCTGAAAACCTGTATTGATTACATAGAAGAACTTCTTGTTATTGAGGTATTGCTATATGACATGTATCGCTGAACTAGATGACTATAGTGATTTTTTTTTTTTTTTTTTTTTAATGATCCTTTTTATTTTGTAATTTTCCTTCTGTGTGGGTTGTTCCAGACAGGGTTTGTATGGAGGGGTTGAAGCAGATTGATTTTTAAGGCTGAATGTGTCGCAGTAGGGTTAAACCTTTAGGCTGAGAGCAGAGGGGAAGAAATGGAGCGACTCGCCCAAACTCAGAGGGTATTTTTTTCGTTGTTCACAAGTCCAGCAGCTAAACTGGATGTACACATTATGGCATGCTCCTGTTCTGCAACACATTTCTGTGAAGCTGCAATTTATATTTGAAGTATTCATCTAATTTTCCTGTCAGGAGTGACCTCGGCTCGCGCTTAAATCAACAAATGGCTTCAATTCCCAACATACTGACATTACACTCAACCTGAACACCATGGCTAACTGGAGCAGACATTTAAAAAGTGTTAAAAAAGAAAGCAAAGATCTTAAACCACAGTATATGGGTGTTTTGTGATGTTCCATTGTGTCCGCAGTTAGTGAATAAATAGAAAATAGAGAAATGATTGACACCAAAAGCTGCAGTGTCTTAATTATCCAGCTGTTAAAAACTGACTTTATGCCTGATCAGTTTAGACGGACAGCCCCAGCTCGGGCTGAGCCTAAAAACAGATCTCAGGTCAGTGTTGTTGGTCACTCAGCAGCAGTTTTTGGGGGATTGTCGATGAGGAGCCCTGGTCTGGAACAGCCCCTGGTATTAGCTTCTTCGAGGGATCGTATTACTACTACTCCTAGTATTATGATGAATATGATGACGATAATGATTGCTATCTATTGACTATTTCTATTTCTTCTCTATATGCTATTGATATATGTATGTTAATTGCAATGTATAACTCTCTTTATATATGTATCCATGTATGAATATAATAATTAACAGTAAATATGCGTCTGTGTATGCAGCGGTGCACAGCTCTGTCTGGGAGGCAGTGAGCAGAAGACATCCAATGTGAGGCTCCTGAGTTTTTAACCCTACAGGTGTGGACAGCCACTTGTAGGTTGTCAGTACTAGAAGACATTTCACACAGTACAGTAGACCTGCTCTTTATTAATGTTGTCTGAGCTCTGTTTGTAAGCGTTGGGATTATTTGGGCACTGGCCAGAGAAAAAAAAAGAAGATAGTGGATTAAAGTTGACACTATATATATATATATATATATATATATATATATATATGTATATGTATATATATATATATATATGTATATGTATGTGTGTGTATATATATATATGTATATATATATATATATATATATATATGTGTATATATATATTTCCCCTGTTTCCCCTTTGTCACAGTGTTGATACTATCAACAGAGCTCGCTGCTCACTGCCTGTGCTGTGCGCTTTTGTTTAACTTGATATACCAGGCAAAGACAGATCTGGAAACAAAAGCATACATAGTAGCCTATATACTCCCGTATAGCGCCTTATTCGATATACTACACCTATAAGATGATACATACCCCTATTGTATAATCCTGCTTACAATATACAGTATATGATACCTGATACCTATTATAATACTTAGACACCCTTATAAGGTAATTTAGATAAGAGATGGTGGAGCTGTTTTTTTTTCTGTGGCTGTGGAAGAGTTTGCTGTGGTCAGTAACTTGTTCCCATCTTGTTATTAGGAGAGTGCCACACACTCAAATGCTCTCTTTCATTCAGTTGTTGTCCATTCAGGATATTTGCAAAGTAGCCGGGATTGAAAATGAACACCAGTCTTAACAACTGCAAGATGGAATTTGATTTTAAAGTTCCATTTTGTGACATTTAATCGTGAATATGGCAGCCATTTTTAAATGTATTAGTCAGTGTTACAAGTGGACATAAAGTGGTACATTCATGATTGAATTCCTGCCTTTAAAGACACGTTGGGAGTAACTTGTTATAGCCAAAAAAAAGCAGAGCATTTGAGGGAAGGCTCCTCTTCCATTGTCAGAGAAAGGCACTAATGATGTAACTGAATTGCACAGAAAATCAGTGGAACCTGTGCTGCATGTTCAAGCGTGTGTGCTGTTGAAGGCAGGCGAATCATGACACAAACTTGAGTGAAGTAGGTTTCAGCAACTTTGTGCACACATAACAAATCTTGCACAGTAGTTTTACACAGTAACTTAGATTTTCCGTTGTAAGCAAACTCACAGTGCAACTCAGTCACCTTACTTAGGAGTAAGAGGAGTAGGAGTACTTTGACCCTGGTGCCAAAATCTCTGCACGAGTCTATTTATGGTAAAACAATCCAATTTGCACATTGACTACAATTATTGTATTTTCACACCTTGCTGGTCCTGCATAACAAGATTAATGCTATGGACCAATCAAAGCTAGGTAGAGACTGTGTTGGAGATCATGCTGCAACCAAGACAACAACAACCTCTCACTTCAAAAGGCTCTTTATGTAATAAGTTTGTGTAGCGTACTTCGACCCTGGTGCCAAAATAACAGTATGACTCTTATCATGATAAAACAGTCCAATTTGTACATTGACAACATTCCTCTTATTTTTTTAAGGTCTTCCTGGTCTTGCATAGCACGATTGATGCTTTGCACCAGTCAGAACCAACTAGAGACAGTGTTCAGAGTTATAATTCAACCCATAAAAGGATCCTTTTACTTCAAAAGAGTCTTTATGTAATAATTGGATGATTTTGGTGAATTAACTGATGTCTAGAATTTTCCGTTTTACATCCTTTTCAACATGAATGGCAGCAATTAATGCTTAGCAAACTTGATTAAATTATGCTTTGTATTACTCATGCTAACATTATTTACAGTGGCTGCGGTACAAGATGTGCAGGCTCTCTCATTGCCTTTCGTTCCATTATTCACCTAGTGTTATTCTCCCTGTGTGTAAGTGGCATTTTGGTTATCATGCCCTCCTGCCTCCCCGATATACAGTTTGTGTCATTTGATTCCCAGCAGCAACACACACCGACACAGCCACACAAAAAAATCTTAATTTATCGGTTTTCAATCAGTTAGAATCTATTGGTTATTTGAATTGTTTAACAACTCTGATGGAAAGAAACCAGGGTTGTATGAAGTGGAAAAAACAAGGCCTCTTTTTGTACTGTATTTTTACATTTCGTTGTTTTATTGTTTTATCTCCTTGACTTTGTTTTCTCTTTTCTCCTCCCTGGTTGGAAGTTCATGATCTCATTAAGTGGACCAAATCTCTTGAAAGCATTTAATAAACCGACTGTTTTAGAAAAAAAAAAAGCTTTTCCATTCACTCATTCTTAATTATAAATGGTTACTTTAAGGGTCAAATCACAATAATTAAATAAGTATGTGGACACCTGGACATTACACTCTTATGTAATTTATGCACATCTCATTTCAGATAATGCAGAATAGCTACCGCTCCATTCAGCTCAGTCTTGGCAAGGTGCTGGAAACATCAATGAGTCCAGATTGGTAGAAAAAGATTTCTGCACACTTACATCTTTGTAGTGTCTCACTTTATTGCCGAGCTTTCGGTCTATTCAACCTTAATCAGACCAGTCTGATCTCATTTCAAAACAATGGACATCAATATTCTGCTATTGCAGCCCACTTTTAGACTTCCCAGATGATTGTGGAACCTGGCAGCATAGATTTGCTTACAGTTGTGCAATGAGGTGTTCAATACAGATGAGCTCAGGGGTCTGTGCAGGCCAGTGTAGTTCTTCAAAAGTACACAGAACTATATGTTCATATACTTTTGGCGATTTGTATAGCTTTTGGTTAATTCTTTGATTCTGATTTACTCCAGTAATAAGCCACTTAACTTGCTTTGGATATGGAATTGATATTCTACTCTACAGTTCATAGTAGTGTCCCTTTTTAAACAAAAAAATGTAAATAGAGCTGCTGATTTTGCTTTGTTACACTGCAAAACATGCCACAGAAGATGCAGCATATTTAGTACTATTCAGACAGAATTTAACCTGATCAACAAATAATTTTCCAGACTTCATTTTGGTTGCCACAGTCCCTAAATATATGCAGCTATACAGATTTAAAGTGCTTTTTTTTTAGGGGGGAGCAACCCCTGACCCCCCTCCCCCCATTTTATAGTGTTCCCAATACTTCTCAAACCAAAGTTAGGCCCTTGGTAGCATCATAGTCTAATTAGAGGTGTTTCTATCACAGTTATCCACATAAACTAAATATGATTGAATGTCACAGTATTTTTTTGTTGCAAACCGGTCTGTTTGACTGTGTCACCTTGGAGGGTTAATGATCTTTCCCACGTGTTTTTACACTGGTTAAAAACAGTCTTGCATGTGTTCTGTGACCTACACAGACAGCACCCTGCCCCTCAGCCTGAGACCACACATTGTCTGGGGTAAATAAATGTTGTTTCACAGACTTTTTTTCTCATAACATAACTTGTACATCTTTAAAAATGAGTGTAATTGACGCAGGTGTGTCGGTAGCAGAGCCCTCATGCAGGCACACCCAGGTGGATATGAGCCAGTATGTATGAATGTAATTATATGCGTCAAAATGTCTGCTGTGAGTCACACACGTGTGATACCTCTGTACACGTGTATTTTGTATACTTTAAAATACATTTCCCATGGGTCACTGCCTGACATTTTGGAAAATACTATTGCAGTTAGCACTTTGAATGCATGTTATCTTAAAGTTAGAATTTTTACACTCCCTACGGTGTGTCTGCAATTAAATATTTGAAATTAATTGGGTATATTTAAATTTTATCGGTTCACTCACCAAGTTGTATTTCGCTTTCTCTTTTTATGGACAGACGCGTCAGGAGCCACAGGTGGCTATTAATTAGTATTCTGGGTGTTATTATTACATAACCGTCTGCTACGTTTAGGGTATAAACTTTTTTTTTTTTTAACCTTAGGTAATTCACGCGCGGCTCATGATTGGCTGTGAGCGCCGTGATGGGCACTCTTGTAAACCAATTGGCGCTGGTTCCGTTGATTGCTTGAGGGGGAGCACGCCGCTGATTGGCTGCAGGGGTGTTGAGTAGGCGGGCCTTGTTAAGTAACTTGGGAGAGTTCACGTATGAGCTGTTAGTTTGAGTCTCAGCAAAAGGCTGTTCAAGTCCCAGGCAGGCTTTTCTCGCTTTATTTTAAAGCATAATTGCTTCTCGTGAGCTGCCGACCAGCTCGTAAATATCTGTCGATTTTATTGTCATTTTAAAAAGGGGGAAAACATGTCTACAGAGATCCCGGAGATTTTCAGGGCGCTTCTTGAGCAACCATTCACTCTCCCCAACTTTGACGATAATGGTAAGTGGCTGCCGAAGTTCATAGGGACGTGTTTTAAATCAAGCCATGCAATATCGTGACTTAAGAGTTTGTTTTAATGCAGTGACAATTGCTGATGTAGGAATGGCGTTTTAAAATAGTTTCTGAAATGTCTGCAAACAACTGCGTGATTGTTGCATAATCCCTGCCAGCTGAGCTGGATGGGAATGTGTGCCAGCTGCTGGACTGCAGGGGTCTGCTTCTTGGCTTCAGTGTCCAGCGGTTAGTGGGGTACATTTAAAAAAAACAAACCATAAATACCCCCCAGAGACAGTGCTGATTGAGTATTGCCTCACGGCCCACACAGATAGGCCGCTGCAGCAGAAACTATGTGATGACCGATACTTGACACAGTTTCTGTCTGTTGCAGCAGATTGATATGATCAGTGACTTTGATGCCTTTTTTTAATTACTCTAGTCAATGCTTTTTGACACCGTCACCCCAAATCAGCTGAAGAAATGTGCAAAAGTTGCAATAACAAGCCCTCAGTCCTCTGCATAATCACTGTGAAATACCCAGAGGGGGACAAATGTCAGTTCCTTTAAAGAGACCTATCCACATGCATAGTGAGCATGGTTTGTCTGCATAGTCACTGGTCTGTCAAACCAGCAGGACCTCTCCATCCTGTTGCATCTTTGTTAAACAAATGCAACAAGTGCCCTGTAACACCAACTGGATCCTACAGCACCTATGGTGATAGTTGAAAGGAGCTACTGTTTTTTTCCCCTACACTAATCCTGTCCCGGGGATGTGTTGATCAGATAAAAGATCACTGCAAACAGCGTGGTGATATAATTTTCCTACAACGCAGTCTGTGGGATGTGTGTTTGTTCAGCAGTAAGCTGATGGGAATTGAGCTGTTTGCTTGGATGAAAATGGTTTGTTCAAAAGTAAAAAAGGGACTCTGAAATGGGATTAGATCAGTTATCTAGTTTTGGCTTTGACCAGGATCAAACCTTTAGTATGTGATGTTCAAAACGTTTCAGTAGGAGCCTACCTTTGATCCCAAAAAAAAAAAATCAGGTCTATCCTGATCCCAGCAGAAGGCTGGATTCAGAGTGAATTTCTGGGTCAAAATGTAATAAAACGTTTAAACTGATCACAGCAATAAATTAGAGCTACCCATTCAGCCTTTCAGTTTGGTTTAGTAAAAAAAAAAAGAAGTAATATAAAGGATTTTGTTTGTTGTTTCCAAACAGATGTCAGTAATGATGGATGTGTGAAGCATCCATATTTTCTCAGACATGGGTGGAGGCATACAACAGCAGGGCGATAATTCTTGTTCTGTACCTTTTTTTACATAAAAAAAAGCACCCGAATAAAGCTTTTCATTTACAAGACTGCCCTGACAAACGACTGGGCTGAGCCCCGAATGCCCTTACATCCAAGAAACGCATACCTGACCAGTGCACTGAAACTGGCACCTGACGACCTGTCAAAGTAGCCCCCAGGCAAAGTAAGTTAAGCACCCCTGCCCCGAGCTGTTTGAATGAAAACCACTTACAATGACCCCACACTGGCTGTTCTACCTAATTGTTCTTTATATAGCTGTATCAGGGTGATCTAGCCCAATGTTGCTTTGAAACATCTTTACAAAAGTTAAATGGATTAGCTGATCCTTGATAGCAAAATTGTGTGTGTGTGTCTGTCTGTGTGTATAAGGTTTAGAGGGGCTGGTGGATTTGTAGAGTCCTGATTGAATCACTAGATGGCTCTGTTTTCCTTTCTAGTCTGGGCCATTTTTAGATAGATTAGATTAGAGTCAAGTAATATCATTACACTGAGAGGTGTGCTGTTACGGTTGGCCCCATTTCACAGGATTTAATAATCACTTGTTAGTCTGTGCGTGTTTTCTAATTTGGCACAAATTTCCACTTTGAGTCCAGGATGAACTGATTAGAATTCGGTGGTCAAAGGTGATTAAATGCTAATAATGACAACATTTCACACTAATGGTCAAAGGTCACCTTCACTGTGACATCATAATGTTCTGCAAAAACACTTTGCTTGCCATGACTCAGTGTCATATCTCAGGAACAGAAGGGGAGACATTTGGTCAGATACTGAGCTGGTGACACTAATCTTGGGTGTCCACCTTGTAACTGTGGTGATTGTATAGATCTTTTGTGCTGCCGGGGGGAAGATGTGTGTGAAGCATCCGTGTTTTCACAGACATGGATACAAACTATAACTGCAACTTGATTGGTTGGCGGCCATTCTAGTTAAAACTGGTCCAGTATTGCGTGAGAGGGCTGCAATTGTCAGCTGTGATACAGGCTGTAATGGAACCTCTGGGGGCACATGTGCACTGTCAATTTTAGTCTATCAGGCCTACGTCAGTTAAAAAATGGTTATTCCCACTTAGACACAAAAACATTAAAAATACTGGAGTTACCCTTTCAGGCCATCTTAATTAATTCTAGTAGTTTGGAAGAAGTCATACAAACGTTGGAGTGAAAATTTTTGGGTGAACTGGTCCTTCACTCCAAGAATTATACTCCAGAATATGTACAAACTGTCTAAGTACCTCTTTACACAATTGCATTGAATATTTAACACATGACACACACACACACACACACACACACACACACACACACACAAGGGGGGCACACAAGTGACCATGATGGCGCAGATTTGCTCCAGGACCCTTCACGAGCAGATGCTCAGAAATAGCAACATAGGCTTCAAAGGCTTGGCTTCCTTATTTTTAGGTTTTCTTGTTAACTGTAGCACCTGCAGAAAAGCACTTTACACATGAACAGTGAGCATCACATTTCTCCACGCATATTATGTGACACAGGGCTCAGTAGCTGTTCCCTTCTGAATTTAGATGGTATTCACTGTGTGCAGTAATGACTTATGAGCATACAGAATCCATAACGGTGTCTAAAGCAAATTATGCTGCAAACTTTCCTTAGCTTGTGCATTTATGACTCTACTGTATATAAACATGTGACTAAGATGACATATCAGTGAAATTCCGACAGCTTAATCATTTTGTACAAAACTGCACAATCATGCTGACGATGGAGCTTGTTTCCTGAGAAAGCCATTCACTTTTTATTAACTTTGCCAGACAGGGAAACCACATTGTGCACTGATTAAATTTGTGGCCAAACTGCATCTGTGTGAGGCAAACATCCCATGTTTTCTGCTGTGGTTTGTGGGGACTGTTATTTAAAGTTCTATGATAACAAGCAGTTTAATAGAAGGTTCTTGAGGTCAAGAAAAGGTCAAGTCTTAATCATTTGTTTCCAGTAAAGTCAGGACATTTTGGCTTAGAATGCAAATTTATAAAGGATACTATCGCTTGATTAGTTACAGTAATGCCCGAGGTTTTAAATGAGACAATGTGGTATTAATATAGAAGGTGATGTTCAGAGCATACAAAAAAAAACCTTCCCCAAGCTCATGAGTGCACTATGGTAGCAGCCAACCTTGAAGGCTTGGCCTCTTCTCATAATGTTACACTAAAAACAGATTCTGTGAGACACATACAAGCAACATGGGCCGAAAATACCACCACCACTAAAACGTGAGGTTGGACAGTGTGCACCTTGTGTGTAGAGCTGCCTTTTGCAATTTACCACGCTGATGTTGGTGTAGAAATGGAGTGAATATCCCATTTAGTGACATTGGACAGAACATTGCATTTCTTGCACTGAACGTGTAAGTAAACGTGTTCACTTGTCAAAGAAAATAGGATGTACTTGCATTAGAATCATGTTTTGTTAAAAAATTCACGAACAGCTGAAACATTTAGATAACTGATGGATGGACAGAAAATTAAATAGGCAACTACTTTGATAATTGTTTGTCATTTTGCAACACATTTCATGATTCCAGATTCTTAAATGGAAGGATTTGCTGCTTTCCCTTTCAAGCATTAATTATTTCGATTGATTAAATTGATTGTCTGCATTGGGTACTTTTACCCTGAAAGTACACTTTCCTAGTAGTACTTGTACTTTTACTTCAGTCTCATTTTCAATGCAGAGTATTTTTTTTACTTGAAGTAAGTGAAGGATCTGAGTGATTCCTTCACCACTGCATATCACACATCAGGATTAAAAAGGCAAAATATCTCAAGCAAGCAAGCAGTTGCTGCGAGACTGATCCAGTACTGTATATTCCTGTGCTGTTGTGGGGACTCTTGATTGGTGTAACACAGATCATAAGATGTCCTTGGGATGTCTCCCCGGGCCGCAGCAATCCTCTGCAACTTAAACCTCAAGGTTCTGCCTCTGTACGGCCATTTGCTCTTTTGCACCGCCCCGCCGCCCTGCATGCATGTTTCTGAGGGACACACACAGAGCTGCAGCTCATTGGACGGAGCCTGTAGATATATAAGGGCGGCAGCCGCACGTGTGTTTTGCATGTGAGAGGTGGTGCTGCAATGCAAGGACATACGTGGACTATATATTGCATGTACGTCCTATGTGTTGTTTGAATTGTTACGAAGTTGCAGGATAAAAATGGAATCATGCGTTTAATATGTATTTCTAAAGACGACGAGATGGGTCTGGATGGTTTTACGTTTTACTTATCTTACCTCACTGAAAGATAAAAGGCCAGTCCACCGTGCTGTCTTCTGTGACTGCATGTAACACTTTTAAAAACTTCGATAAGAAAAAAAAACTTAAGTAAATGACACTGATCACTGTAGGACTAGTCTCGCAAAGTCATATTTATCTCGCGTTGCTGCAGGACCAAAATGAATATAGGTCACGGGCTGTTTATATTAATGTGCTTTGATAATTTGGCTCGTGACCAACACGTTTTTCTTTAATGTATGCTGCGGAACATATATAACTCGGTCAACCAATGAGATCTCAGCTAGTTGCGGCGCGACAACCGCTCTGATTGGCTCCTCGCTGGAAGGCCCCGCCCCCTATTTAATATTCATAAGCAGAGGGCTCGGCTCGCGTATCAACACAGAGCTGGGCGGACATTTTTGACGAGGAGGTGCGGTTTGTTATCAACATCTAAACCTTCAGACGAGCAGAATTTCCAAAAGTAGACTATCGCAGAGGGTTAGGGATGCACTGAGGGTCGTTGAAAGATTTAAAGCGCAAATTTTTGGATTTTAAAAAGACTAGAAACACCGAGTGACGACGGTGATACCGGCTCGATTGCAAACGTTACCGAGCGAACAGGCCAGCTGCTGCTTGCTGCTTTGCCAGTTACCAACGTTAGGTCGATAACGTTAACAGCAAGGAGGGAAAATGTCGGTCGAGCCGATTATTATCAGACTAGAAACGGCCACGGAGGGCTCGAGTACATTCCCGGTGGTTTTGAAGAAGATAATGGAAATGCCTCCGCCGAATATTCTGGACGGCGACGACGGTGAGTACGGCAACGTTAAATGGACGGAGAGAAAGGAGCGATGTAGTATTAGGTCAAACTGCAGTTGAGCCTGTGACCCCAGTGTAGTTAAATATGTGCAACGATACTAACTCATGCATTAGAGCACAATGTATACAGGCCTGTATTCTCTGGAGTCTGTGACCCAGTTAGTGAAGGAGGAAACTAAACTGTTGTGGCTGACTGTGTCTAAGCGTTGGAGACAGTAAAAATGACGACTCCTGCTGGCAGGCCTTTGATATTGCATTTGTGTGGATGGAGTAAATTGAAAACCACGATGAAACGGTCCAATACAAGTGGTTTTCCTGCTTTCATTGTTGCCTTGTGTTGTCTTGCGTCGATTCATAAACTTTCTACGTCTGCTAACGTCACTAACGTAGACCCACCTCACTATTTAGACTTTTAGGGGCACGCGCCTAATTTTAAATGCATTATTTAAAGAAAGATCCCATTTTCTAGTTGCAATGATTTATTTTGTCGACAAAAGTAAGTAAATTAAAAATCTATACCCTGAAAGTTTGTGTTAAAGTGTCTGATGCAAAGTCGCTGTACACTAGTTAACATGCACAGTGATCCCCTAGCTCAGGGGTCTCCAACAAAAGGCCCGTGGCGGAGAACCGGCCCAGTGGATGACATTGCGCACCTAATGTTGATGCATTTGTGAAGGCTAAGAGGAATCCGGTTTCAGGAGCAGGTTAAACCACGGTAGCCTACTTTAGTCACAGTGCAGCTTTCCCACCCTGCACAGAATACAACTCTCTGCAAAAGGAATACTTGTGTTTAAATTCAAAGACACTCAACTTTTGCAAAATATAGTCAAGTGACAGCTTCAGTACACATGAATCTGTGTCAGACTAATGCCTTGAAACAATGTTGGTGGAACATTATTGCTTAGGTACTGCCAAAACTTAAGATTTGTAAATGGTTTGTAAGGAACAGCAGTACTCAACAGGAGTGGAAATGTACTGGAAAATGGACATGTAATGACAGTGAGTAGCAAACTGACTGACCGTGAAAAAACTGAAACATTGCCTTTATGTCTTCACGCTATAAGAAAGGGTAAAAAAAAAAAGTGTTATGTGTAGGTTATTAAGCAATGGTTTTACTGGTCCAGATACTGTATGGACTGTATGTGGCCCATGAACTATGAGCTATTTTATGTCTGTAATGTTTTCACTGTGGCAATGGGCTTTGAAGCTGAATTCATAAAGTGTCTCAACTGTGCCCTTGGTTGGAATTGGTTTGAATTTTTGGGTCTTTGTAAAATAAAAGAGTATGGTCCAGACCTGCTTATAAAAAAAATCTCCTGAGATAAGCTACGATCTGGTGCTATATTATTAAACTGAATTTGACTTGACTCGACCAAAAAACATTTCAGTCTGGTCATAAAACTCACTCATTGATATCCAGACAGCATGATGAACCTGAGGCACTCTGTAGGAAATTGCTGTTGAGAATTGCATTTGTAGGAATTTTAGGACTGGTCTCTTTGTTGTATAAAGGTGCAATAAAAACTTGGTGGTTGGGTTTTGTGCCTGAGGGACCTCTCTTAATGAGGTCTGTTTTGAGCGTAAAAGCAGACATGTCCTACGTCAGGAACTCTCAATTTTGCTTTACTTGAGCAGTTTTCGGATAAAATAAGAAAGAAAACTGCCTTCTGTGTCATGACAATTATGTTAACCAATTTCTGTGAAGACTGTCTTTCATATATCTAAATGTGAATCTCTCCTGTGTTTCAGACACCGATAAGGAAAAGCTGTGTCTGGGAGATGATGTGGAATTGGGCGGGGGAGGAAGTGATATGGGCCCTTCAGCCGCCCTGACCCCTGCTATCTGGGAGAAAACCATTCCCTACGATGGTGAAAACTTCCACCTGGAGTACATGGACCTTGAGGAGTTCCTCATGGAGAATGGCATCCCCACCTTGCCTGATGAGGACCCCCAAAAGGGCAGCCCAGAAGGAGACAGCGCAAAGAAAGGGAAAAAGACTACACCCTCTGTGCAGGTGAAGCATACCAAGCCAGCAAGTGTGTCCCCAGTGGCCCTGCTACCCATTCAGGAGTTGGACAAGTGTGGGGAGGAAGTGCTGATCATCAAGGGTGATTCTGATATCATCTGTGATGTCACTGCAGGTGAGTAGAGATCGAAGGATCAGAGACTAGAGGGCTGCAAGTTTTCACTTAACTCTTACTAAATATGTATTTCACAATGCAGGGTGTTTGCGTGAATCTTTGTTACCTCAAAAATCTTTGCATCTGGTTTCCGCATCACAGTTATGTACTGTATATTCACTTTGCTCTGACACAGATGTCAGGTGTGTGTGTGTGTGTGGATAGAACATGATGAACTAACACACATCTGTCCAAACAAAGTTATTAAGTTATAAATAATAGTCAATTAGTAAAAGTAATGTTGTAATTATATTAAATTAAAATAAGGGGATGGGTTTGTTGTATTAAAAAAATTGATAATGGCACTTAAGTCTGATTGCTCCAAGGATATCAGATGGCTAGGCACAGGTTTGGTGTAAACTTCTTCCCAAAAGGCGATGACTTGGCCCAGATCTTTTTATAATGTATGTGTTCATGGTCCTGACAGTGTCGCTGACCTTCAGCTTCATCTGTAGCCGTCTGATATTTAAGTTCACGTGTTGTCCTTCTTTCTGCTCAGAGGTGACCACTGAGGACAGAGCGACCCCCGAGCCCATCGACCCCGATGAGATTGAGGTCGAGATCAACTACGAGCCAGATCCCACAGACCTGGTCCTGTCGAGTGTGCCCGGAGGCGAGCTGTTTGACCCTCGCAAACACAAGTTCACTGACGATGAGCTCAAGCCACAGCCTATGATCAAGAAGGCCAAGAAGGTGTTTGTGCCTGAAGAACAGAAGGTATGCTGTAAAAGGGACAGGGGGAGCATCTTACACAACAGTTCAGCAGTATGTGTCGCCGGGTGTGTGGAAAACACCATGATAGTGAACACTTCTCAAAATGTAGGACATTGATGTTGATGGTATTTTATGATCATTTTCCACTGGCCTCTTTATTGTCTTAATACTGTAACTTTTGTAAATGAAAAATGAGTGGTTTTAAGCATATGGTATGAGCAATATGCTCTTAAAACCGAGAATAGAGAGTGTTTACTAACCTCAGAATATGCCAAGAAAAGCCTGGAAATTGAATATCATTTTATAAATACTGTTTCTGATAAATAATGTAAGGTAACAGTTTAATTGGCTTGCATCAGCCAGTTTCACAATACATAAGCATTGTAAGGCCAAAAGACAGGGGCATGTGAGAGATTGGCTGATGAAATTGTAACAGTATAATTGCTCGCAATTTCATCAGCCGGTTTCAGGATGCACAAGGTTCAACGGAAGTAGACAGCAGAAATAAGACCATGTCACGGTGAAGGAGCTCTGGCGACTCACAG
The DNA here is from genome assembly GCA_035609425.1 of Epinephelus awoara. Taxonomy (NCBI): domain Eukaryota; kingdom Metazoa; phylum Chordata; class Actinopteri; order Perciformes; family Serranidae; genus Epinephelus; species Epinephelus awoara. The sequence goes on from CM069313.1 coordinate 13,901,769, forward strand.
TGACTCAGCAGTCTGACAATCGTCAGATTGATTTTTTCCTTTCTCCCCAGTCTGCCTCTGAACACAGGTTTTGTTTACACGCACAAAGGAGCCTGGCTGTGGGCCATATTACTCACTTGGCAGGGGTCAGATTTAGGCTAATGTGTCCACAATAAGATACATTAGGCAGTTAAACCAGATTACCTTAGTAACCAAGCTCAGGAAGCCAGGTAGGCTCTGGTGTTGTGTTTCATTGACACAGTCCAACCCTGCCCCTTCTTTTTTCTCCACCTCTGCAGGATGAGAAATACTGGCAGAGAAGGAAGAAGAACAACGTGGCCGCCAAACGCTCACGTGACGCCCGCAGGTTAAAGGAGAACCAGATCACTGTCCGGGCGGCTTTCCTGGAACGCGAGAATGCAGTGCTGCGGTCAGAAGTCGCAGAGCTACGGAAGGAGTGCGGGCGTTACAAGAACACAGCGAGTCACTACGAAGCCAAATTTGGACCACTGTAAGGGACCACATGAAGCAAATAAATCAAACTGACTGCACACCCATAACACAGACAGCACAGTATCAGTCACTTAATTATCATGTCAGGTTAGAAGCATTATTTGGGTGCCGTTCTGGAAGAGAGTCGGCAGCCTGAGCTGGCGTTATGTATCAGAAGTTATGTGTCTGCTGTTTAATATTGACCTCTCTCCCTCCTCTTCCCCCTGTCATTCATCCTTGTTCTCCTCTCTTTCAAGTGCGGTGCCAGAAGACCAATAGACAACAATTGATTTATTCATTTATATTTCTGATGAATAAATAAATCAAACCGATGGTTGGGATGTGCAGATACTATAATCGATCAGATGAAGAGGAGGAGGGTGTGACTGCTGTTGCCATGGAGATGCAATAGCATGCAAAGACCTGACATCTTATTTCTTTCTTCTTCTTTTTTTTTTGTATAATAATTCGATTTACCATCCATGTGAGTGAGAGGAGTGTGAGGATATTCAAGTGCTTCTTCAGTGCACCTCTTTGATGAAGTGTACTTATATCATGTCGTGTATGTATGCGTTTGGCCGAAAGAGATCATTTGTGATGTTTATTTTGGAGACACTGTTGGTTTTGTTCTATTTTATTTTTAGACGATAGCAGTTGCAATAGTTTAAATAGAGTATTAGTCGTTATTACGGTTTTGTAGAAATAAACTTGCAGGTTGCTTCCAGTCCTTTCCACATTTGAATGAATTCCGAAACCCACCTGATGGTTTTTGTGATGAGCTGAACTTTTCTTTGCCCACGAAAACTTATAACTGTGACATTTCCAATAATTTTAAGCTTGTTCAGGGGATTACAGTGACGTGGCGGGGAAAAAAAGTGCAGCCATGTTCACTTCTCTTCATGTATACATACTCATGACCAGCGACGCAGAGCAACACATTAACACTCTGCTCTCAATGTCTCATAGTCGCTCTTGTGCCGTTTTTAGTCTCAGAGCGGGACGCCTGCTTTGCCCTCTGCAGGTTTTTAAAGTCGACTCATCCATTTCCGTCAGTAGCCTTCACAAGTATTGTGTGTAGAATCCACTGATGCATGTACTGTAAATAGTTTTAGCCTACGATAATGCTTTGTAGACTCTCCCCTCCATCGTGTTATAATGTTTTCAGTATCACTGGACATTAAAACTCAGATACAAGTCAGGTTTTTAAAGAAACTTGGATTTGGATAAATACGAAGCAATGTAAATTTAATGTAAATTCCCAAATTGTGAGTGGCTGTCAGATGCAGGATTCAAATTAGTGCCTTAGTGCCACAGATTGATAGATAAACCTAATTATTCAAATCCACACTGTCAGCAGTGCACATAATAACAAAATCGTTGCAACTGACTCTCTGTATGAAAATGTGGATAAAAACTAAACATCAGCAGCGAAGTGCTGGTGCAAACTAAAAATAAAAAAGTACATTTGCAGTGGCGAATACAAGTCCTTCGAGCTCAGTGAAAGTGAAAAGAGGGTTATCAGGCTCACCTTTTCCAGTTATTTACTATAATTAGAACCCTATTGCGAGGGGTGAATGTACATTTAAATTCTATCACTTCAGTTTTTAGGGTGTGCTGACATTTATCAACCATGTTTCTTACTTGTGTCTGAACTTGTCTGTTCGCTCTGAAGCATGTAAGCCGTCAGCGTCTGTTGCCATCTGATTTTTAAAACGCTATAATTTGACAAACCAGGAAGCCTCAGTAGGTGCAGACTGTATTGGGGCGTCTCTCATTAATAATTGAACCCCAAAAACTCCTCAAGCCATTTCAATGCACAATCTGCCAGTTTACAGGGGAGCATATTGTGTAAGACAACACCTAAACCCAGGATTATTTCACTGTCCACTTTTGACAAAAAGGGAAAGCTGTTGTTTTGCTCTTTTGTTGCTGTGCTTCCAGTAGAGATAGTGACTTTTTACCTAAATAGATTCAATATTTTGGTCTGTTTTCTTGGGAGAGGTTTCCATGTGTGAGGAATTAAACTAATACAGGTTATTTTTAATATCACAGCCTGCAGAAAATGCATTTTTATTTGTTTGCACATGCTCTTTTGTTACACTGAGACAAGCGCAATCTTTCTTAAAACTAAAAATCAGGACGGTAACATTTGCCCAAATACTTTTACTCCCTGCATCATTACTTTCAGGTAACACAAGTGACATTATCAACAGTAGGGTGTAATTTTTACATTTCATTTTTTTAGTACAACTCTGACATTATTAGTGACGAACTTCCTGTCTCAGTATTTTTTTAATACTTAATGCTATAATAACAATGAAATCTGCCTTTTATCTGGAACAGGTCAATTTAACTTTGAGGGTTTGTTTTTAACCTTCCTGGTTCTGTGTTTGTATTTCTTTGTAAAGAAAGGTATTGGCATTATGACCATGGCTACCTTTTGTGTCTTGTATATAAAGTCTGTATAAATAAAGCCTTGTTGAGAAAGTCCTTGAGTGTTTAGTTCTGTGTATGAAGATACTTATTAACAATCTAGCAATGAGCAGTTTGCTTAGAAGACCTGCTAACTAAATTAAAGCTGAAGACCAATATAAGATGAGAGAATAGTTAACGTGCAAGAAAGTGATGCTGTGTAGAGTGGAACATTAATAAAGGTCCAGTCAGATAGCAGGCCTGTGTGAACTCTTGGTGAGCAGAAGGCGAAGCAATCGGTGTGAAACAGCGCCATCTGTTGGAGGAAGTGTAGTAAGATGTGAAAAACCAAGCTGGACTATGCACATTACCTTGAATTAAAACGAGCCCATTCAGCCATCTCTGAACAAGTGTATGCAGAGTGACTATAGGTATCAAACAGTTAAATTTAATGCTTTTAAACCTATTTAAATCAAATTTCAGACATTGTTGGACAAATCATGCTTTACTTTTTTAGGCATTGCAGGTAAGTAGTGTATATGTGGTCTTGTGCAGAGATAGGTGTTATGTAGGAATATGGTTGTTAGATTGAGTTACGTTAATCTATATTTTGGCAACAGATAGATGCAAGTATGACATAAAATTACACTATTATCTATTATAGTTTTTTTTTTCCCCTAAAGATTTGTAACATTTGAAATGTGGACATTTAAAGCTTAATTAATTTTCATCACAAAAACAAATTAAACAATGGATAAATAAAGTAAAATGAAATGTTTGTAGCAGTAAAGACCTCACAAATTCAGGTTTAAGACTATTTTGCACAGTCTGGTATACTGTCAGCTTATCGTATTTGTTTAAGCATCCTGAAATCACAATACGTCTTCACTCGATGGAAAACGTTTTTTCTTCCTTTCTTTATTTCATAGCTGTACCACAATTTTTTTTGTTTATTAAAATTTTTTGTCAAGTTTAATCTGCAAGGCTGTGCATTGCTCACATTTCACCTATGAACTGTTCATTGATGTTTCTGAGCATGGTTTTAAAAATATGAAACAATAATTATTCATAAATAAATTAATTTCAGTTATCTGTGTAGTAAGATGACAAAAAATGTTTTTTCTTGTCTGTTGCTGGTCAATAAAGAATATTTGTCAGTGGTGAGCACAGTTTTAAAGGCTTATAGCATTTTTGATGTTATAAACCTGTCCCAAAATCATTCTTGAACAGAGGGAAATAAAGACAGAAGTATAAAACAGAGTTTTATTGACGAGTCAAAAACAAAACTTTCTTGAGGTGTGTAAGAAAATCTGCAAAAGCTGAAAAACTAAAACAAGAGCTGGGCCGTGGTGTCTTCACCTCTTCTTGAAGCCGTACTTCTTTCGTTCATAAAACAGATCTGTTTTGGAGCTGCCCAAGTTCACAATCTTTGGACACCCATCTCGCTGTAATGGAAACAGAGAGGAGAAATCAGCCAGACAATTTGAGTATTCACAGCAGGGATCAGTTTAAACTCTAAGTGCTGTTTATTTCCTTCAGGCTCACTAAATCATAACTAGTAATGCAACACAACAAATATCTCACAGATTCAGCCTGGTTAACTGTGCTTAAGGACACTTACATCTTTCTCCTGGATGGTGCACTCTTTACAGTAGTAGGCATCAGATACTCCGGGCCCTCCGCAGATCACACAGCGTCCCTGATAGGAGCCGTAGTTACACTCATCACAGATGCGCACCAGCGTGCACGGCCTCACATAGGAATCACAGATGACACATTTTCCATCACCTGAGAGGAACGGGGACAGGATAGATAAGGGAATTGATGGGGGAAGGCAAAAAAAATTGTGGATCCAATGTGAAAATATGAATAAATGAGAGAATGTAGTAGTAATGTAGTAATGCATTATATAACACAGCATCTGTCATAAATATAGCAACTAAATAGACTTCGAAATAATGTTATCATTATAGTCTTGGGGAAATAACTGTCATTCTGAGATATACATCAACCCTACCATAATGTCCTATTGCATTATTATTGATAAATTACTTAAAAAAAAAAAAAATAATAATAATAATAATTACAGTTATAAGAACAAATCCTCATTCAAACTATCCACAACTTCAGCCAGGAAACCATCATTTGTTTCCCAACTACATTGTCCCCATGTTGTTTGATTAAATGCAGACCTAACGTTACTGTTACTGGTGCAAAAGAGAGGAAAACATGAACTAAGACTTGAAAAACTACTTTAAGTTTAGAGGAAAACATATTACAGTTGAAACAGTCAATTAATAGAAGGAAACACTTACATTTCTCGCAAAGTCTCCCGATAGCTGAGGAATACAAACAAAACAGTCAGAGTCAGTGAGGCAAATCGCTTTGCTAGATTAAATAGCCACTTCCTTGCCCACATTTACAGCAAAACCCATTACTAAATACACTAAAGTAATATATTACGTGAAACTTTCACATTAGTTACCCTAGTAACATAGACTTTCCTAAGCTAACACCATGGCTAACAAGCTTTCAATGAAATCCATGCTGTAACAGTTAGCATGGTAGCTAACGTTATATCGAGCAAAACCACAATAAAGACACCCAGCAACGGTACATTAACAGTGTCAGATGACGTGTGAAATAAAATAGGTTTTAACTTACCGACACCGGCTTGTTTTCTGCAGAAAATCAAATCTGGATGATGTTTAGCCATTGTTAGCTCACGTATGGCGAGCGCTGCTGTTCCGGTTCAACTTTAACCTTTGACCGGTTAACTGTGTATGAGGAATCGCATCACCGCCACCTGGCGTCTCCAAAGAGAAATGAAACAGAAAACGAGTTTCGGCTGTACCTTCCCTTACTTTTTTTTAACATAAAAAAACACATCATGATAGCGTATTTTCAATAAAATTCTGGCGGTTATATCATTTTGTATAAAAAGTAAAAATAAAATAAAAATTGTTATCCTTTAAGCTTTATAAAATTCGTTATCTGCCAAAATTCTATCTTGCATGAGAAAAAATCAATTATATTTTATCGAATATTAAAAAGACCGATACTGGTAAATATAAATCCAAACTACATTCTATAAACAATGTGAATGAAAATCAAACTTCCGTAAATATTTTGTCCTTACAGGACCTGCCATACCGCGGCCTACAAAAATGTGACGTCACCACAGACCGACACATCTTTGTCAGTGAACAAAATGGCAACTTACTGTCTGACTGTCGCCCGGCTCCAGGTAAGAAACGGAAAATGGCTTTTTTTTACCATATTTGCACACCAGTGGAGGATGGCACTTGCTTTCTTGTATTCAGTTAATATATTGTGATGTCAGCCTGACATAATTGAATCTCTAAGAGCGGTTGCTGAGGATAAATAAGCTGTGAAACGGTCACTGGCTCGGTGGCCAGGTCATCGTGTCCTGACTGCACTGAACGCATCCAGTGGGCAACAACAAGTTTGGCACTGATTTAGGTTTAAGTTCACTGTTTCTATTTACAAGTACTGATTACCAATGTCATCAGCCCTTAAATGACCTTAGCTAGGTTAGCTTTATAAATGGAGTTCGGTGTTTAATAGCAAGGTTAACCACAAGGTTAGAGCTCCCAGCAGGCGCACAGGCGACCAGCGTGTAAAAGACAGAAAACCTATCTGTTAAATTACAGCAAACATTACATTACAAATACAGTCTTGATCATTAGTTTTTGGGTTTACTCAAGGGAAAGTTATCCAGTCAGTCTGACTGTATGTGTCATATGTCTAATAACAGCAGTGTACTGTGAAGATTATTACAGGTAACATGATAATAACGGTCCATCAGGTGCTTAACCTCCTAATATCTGAACCTAATTGATCTCTAATTAAGGTCTATTCAAGCTCACTTTGATGGCTGTATCTAGCAGGGTGATGAAGAAGAAAACGAGCAAATAACCCTAATAACTTCATCTAATATAGACAAATCAAACAATATCTTTAGGTTTGGAAAATCATATTAATAATGGCAAGAATTTGCTGTCATTTTCAGCTGTCAGTGTTGAGAAACTTGATCTGGTAAAAGCTCTGTAGTATTACTTTACTCACAAATCTGTGCATGCCATCTCATAAAAATACCACATTAGATTAAGACTACTAGAAAGTAGTGTGTTGCACAGCTTATGTTTGATTGTGACTGATGTCTGAACCAATCATTTTCTAATGTATGTATTAACTCTTGAACTAGCTCCTGAATTGATTGACAGCAACTCTTTGCCACTAGCTGCTTGATGTCGGTAGATGACCGGTTGTAGGCTCAGCTGCTTACGTTCTGTCTGTGAATGTCATCTGAACTTTAGCACACATTGTCTGGTCATTGAAGACCTTCAGTTGTAACTATTCATTCTTTTGCACGTCTCCTCTGATAAATTAATTAGTTATGTATTTGGAGTGAGTCTACTGAACAGTCTGGCTCTTTTCTGGTACTGCCCTGCTTTACAATCAGTACATATTCAAACAGAGCTAAAATTACTGTGTGAGTGAGTTTATGGGTTTAAGTGCTCAGCTCAAGGGCACCTGAACAGTGGCTGAGACAGGAGGGTTGTTTTGACCCTCTTCTTCTTGTTATCTCATCTAGTGTGAACACTATACAGTGTAAATCCAGTTACACACACTATTTGATATGACATTTGAAAATTAAGCTTCTCAAACATTTGAAAATTGGCAGGAAAGATGTTTAAATGTTTTAGTGAACTGGAGCTGGTGTGTTTCTATAGGCTGAGAATGTACTGGTATTTATGGTTGGCCTCATGAGGGGTTGCATAGCGTTCACCTGGTATCACCCTGATATCTGACACTTGAGCCTGCACTGCAAAATAGAGTTGCATTCAGAAGCTAACTTCCCCTTTTAATAGAAGTAATATTTACATATTAATATGATTTTAGGCACAATATTGTCAAATTATGCTCTCAAGAAGAATACAATATAGTTTACAAAATAATATTCTGTGACTGAGCACTTATTTGTTATTTTTATTGTGGGAAACAGTGCTGGTTAAGTAAGTTTATGTTTGGTTTTGTCCGCAGCTCTGTGATTATGCTCATACTTGTGTTTCTGTTGTGGTTTCCAGCTGGCTCTGGGCCATGGTGCACGGCGCCTGCATGTATCAGCAGCTTACAGAGCCAAGGCCAGTGTGTCTATGAGCCGCTTTGAGCCCACTTCCTACGTCAACTATGAGAAGCTCCAATCCAACGTGGACATTGTGCGAAAAAGGTCAGAAATCCCATCACTGTTTCTTCCAAACACTCCCTTATCTGTGTGATTGTTTGATCTCTAGTGTTTGTTTGGCCTTAAGCACAGTTTCTCTCCATCTTCTTACTTTTTTCCCAGCTACTTTTTATTGGTTGTAGTTATATTCCTGCTGAAATGTCTTCTCATGTTTCATCATCCTGCTAGGATTAAAATGTCTAATTTTTCTGTCCAGACTCAACCGGCCACTCACCCTGTCAGAGAAGATCGTGTACGGCCACCTCGATGACGCCCACAACCAGGAGATCGACCGCGGCCGCACTTACCTGCGGCTGCGTCCCGACCGCGTGGCCATGCAGGACGCCACAGCCCAGATGGCAATGCTCCAGTTCATCAGCAGCGGCCTGCCGAAGGTGGCCGTGCCCTCCACCATCCACTGTGACCACCTGATCGAGGCCCAGACCGGAGGAGTTAAGGATCTGGCCAGAGCAAAGGTAGGGGATCTTGTGTATGGTAATTATACTAATACTTTAAAAGTAATGGCTTGTTAACATGCGTTGTCATCATGTTTCACCTCATAGGAAATCAACCAGGAGGTCTACAACTTCCTGGCTAGCGCTGGGGCAAAGTATGGAGTTGGCTTCTGGAAACCAGGCTCTGGAATCATCCATCAGGTATAACTGCCTAAAGTTTGAATGCAGTACCTTGAAATGACCTTTTATTAAAGCCACTGTCATTTTAGCACGCTAACATTCAGATTTCATACACAAACAGATCATCCTAGAGAACTACGCCTACCCAGGAGTGATGCTGATTGGCACAGATTCCCACACGCCAAACGGTGGTGGTCTTGGTGCCATCTGCATCGGCGTTGGAGGAGCAGACGCTGTAGATGTCATGGCAGGAATTGCCTGGGAGCTGAAGTGCCCCAAGGTTAGCAGAATACAATATTTTGCACACATTCGGTTGTCTTTGTTGTGTTTTGACTTTTGTTTCCTGTCATCCCCATCACAAAATGTTAGTATTTTGATTCTCCACAGCAACAGTAGTTGCATTTCTTTCCACCTCTGAACTTCCTTACCACAACTAACCCAACAATCTCTTCCTCAAAGGTGATTGGTGTGAAGTTGACCGGTAGCCTCTCAGGCTGGACGTCTCCTAAGGATGTCATCTTGAAGGTTGCTGGCATCCTGACAGTGAAGGGAGGCACCGGAGCCATCGTAGAATACCATGGGCCAGGAGTTGATTCCATTTCCTGTACTGGTCAGTTAAAAAAGCTTAATCAACCTGACTTCATCACACTTTAATATCTTTTGATTTTGCTTCTCAGCTATTTGGTACACAATGTTCATTCGGTTTTACTGTGTGTAGGAATGGCCACCATTTGCAACATGGGAGCTGAGATTGGAGCCACGACCTCAGTGTTCCCTTACAACCACCGCATGAGGACCTACCTGGAGAAGACTGGACGTGGACGTATGTTTCGGGCTTTGGTCAAACATTTTTTAAATTTTTAGTTTTATCACTTTGCATTGCGACTGAGTCAAGGGAAGACAAAACAATGATACAATCCATGGACAATACATTTGTCAAGGTTGTGAGTGTTGGCCAGGATCACTGTCGCCTCTCATCTCCTTCTGTCACTCTTGATCATGTGTATCATCTGTTGTATGTCACAGAAATATTCAGAAGAAGTCTCAGAAAAGAGTAAAGTTAAAGATTGTTGCATTAGATTTGGACATATAATCTATGACACCTCCTATCAGATGAGTAAAAAAGAAGCAGATAATCAGGATTACAAGCAGAATAGCTCTAATACAGAAGTCTTGTCAGTGTGTCTCAACACTCATCCTCTTGTTTCTTCCCAGAGATCGCTGCCCTGGCTGATGAATACTCAGACTTGTTGGTACCAGATGAAGGCTGCGAGTATGATGAGCTCATCGAGCTCAATCTGGACGAGGTTTGTATTTTTTCTTTTCTTTTCTTTTCAAATGAATTTACAGTGTCTCTGACCTCATGTGTACGTGTAGATTTTTGGGAGGGACACAGTGGACACATCCCCCTCATTATTTAGAACATGTGCATATGTAGCCTGGTTATACCATCCTGATGACATGAGCTCAACCTTGTGTTTCACTCTCTGTATCAGCCTGGACTCATAGTTGATTATCTAAAATGCAAACCACAGCCTGCAGAACAGTAATGGTGGCTCTCGAAGCAACAAACACTCACTCTTAACATTGGTAGACTAAACACAGCAGTAAGTGGTGTTATTGCAGAAACAGAATCAATAACAACAATTAACAAGATCAAAAGTATACACTCGTGCAGTTTCTTGTTCTTCCGACTAGATTTGGCATAAGCTTGATTTATAAACTGGCTCTGCTGGCGATGAAGAAGATGTTCCACAGTGTTTTGTTGTGTTGCTTGGCCCACTGAAAGTGTTTGGGGTGGCACAAAGTTAAACTGATACAGAGAATGAAACAGAATTTTGAATTCATGTCATCAGGGTTGTCCTATCAGGCTACAGCATTTGTCACCCCTCCCAATAAATCATGAAAGAAGCAGAGGGCTTTTATTCTAAACATTTTAAGACATAAATTATTGCAAAAAAGGCACAAATTGGTGCAATAATAATCACCAGAATGCAGGGAGGTAATTGTTTTTTGTTTAAATATGACTCCTGAGTGTCTGTTACCAGTGCTGGAAGACTGATATATCTCAGAATATTTCTATACATCTTTAGATACATATCTTGCCATTACAATTAAGCACGACTTTAGTAAATTGCTGCAAAATGTATGCAGAAGTGGTTAACGTCACAGCTTAGATTGCTTATGATAATTGTTTTTATTTAGAATAACTGATTTCTGTGTTGTTTCTTTCTCTAGCTGAAGCCCCACATCAACGGACCCTTCACCCCTGACCTGGCTCACCCAGTGTCTGAAGTAGGCGCTGTTGCTGAGAAGAACGGCTGGCCATTAGAGGTTAAAGTTGGTAAGAACCGACCCGAGATCAACAGGCTGCACAGCTCTGGTCATACTCCTGCTATTTACCTCAGTACAATTTTTAGAACGTCTGTCTCCTTTCCCCTCCAGGTCTGATCGGCAGCTGCACCAACTCCAGCTATGAGGACATGGGCCGCGCCGCCTCTGTGGCAAAGCAGGCTTTGGATAAAGGCCTGAAGTGCAAGGCTCAGTTCACAGTCACCCCCGGCTCAGAGCAGATTCGCGCCACCATCGAAAGAGATGGATATGTGAGTGTTTGTGCACAAAGAAAGTTGGAGTTGCACCTCCCTTTTTGGGTGTTGTGATGAAAGCTCAGATGTGTTTGTGTCTTTTAGTCAAAGATCCTTGGTGATGTTGGAGGTGTGGTCCTGGCCAACGCATGTGGACCCTGCATTGGACAATGGGACAGGTAGGTGTTTGGGTTATGACAGACAGTTATGAAATACCTCAATTTGACTTGTGCTTTTTTAAAATGAATATATATTGTGTGTGTTTTGCATTCAGGAAGGATATTAAAAAGGGAGACAAGAACACGATCGTCACATCCTTCAACAGAAACTTCACTGCCAGAAATGATGCTAACCCTGCAACACACGCCTTTGTTACCTCCCCTGAGGTAAACTCACACTAAGCCCACACTACGAGGTGCACAAACTTAAACTTTGAAGCTTAACCACCTTGTCCTCTTCCTCAGATTGTCACTGCCCTCGCAATCGCCGGCACATTAAATTTCAACCCAGAGACAGATTTCCTCACAGCCCCCAATGGTGAGAAGTTCAAGCTGGAACCTCCCAACGGAGATGAACTGCCCTCCAAGGACTTTGACCCGGGCCAGGACACCTACCAGCACCCACCTCCTGATGGCTCCGGTCTCAAGGTGGATGTCAGCCCTGAGAGCAACCGGCTACAGCTGCTGTCGCCCTTCGACAAATGGAGCGGAAAGGATTTGGAGAACATGAAAGTTCTCATCAAGGTCAGGTTTCTTGAAACGGCATCCTCGCCTATAGCAGTTTGTCAATATAAAAGTTGTCACTGCAGCTGTGTTGAGAATTGTTTTGAACTCTATGTTTGCTATCTCCACAGGTGAAGGGCAAATGCACCACAGACCACATCAGCGCTGCTGGACCTTGGCTGAAGTTCCGTGGTCACCTGGATAATATCTCCAACAACATGCTGATCGGCGCAGTCAACAGCGAGAATGATGCCATCAACAAGATCAAGAACCTTCTGACTGGGGAGTACGGAGGAGTCCCTGATGTGGCCCGTCACTACAAGGTGAGGGCTGCAGAGGGGAAAGAGTACAGGTGCTAGATTATTGACCCAAAGCTGCTCTTTGGCAGCACACCACTACTTTAGGGTAGTATTTTGTCCTACAGCATGGTATTGATTTTAAATTTGGAAGTGGGCCTCCATCAAATGATCCACAGCTCTTGTTTATGTCATTGGCAGCACTACACCTATGCATATGTCTAGTGTTGCGTGGTGATACTAACAGGTGAATGACACCGTAAACATGAAACACCTACATCACAGGTGTCTAAAGCAGGACTCCCAATTCACCCCTTGTATCAAGGATAAATCCGGCTTAACACTCTTTCCGTTGTGTTGTGTGTAGGCAAACGGTGTGTCCTGGGTTGTGGTTGGAGATGACAACTACGGTGAGGGCTCCAGCAGAGAGCATGCTGCACTGGAGCCCAGGCATCTGGGAGGAAGAGCCATCATCGTCAAGAGCTTTGCCAGAATCCACGGTACTGCAAAATAACTGCTAAGAGATGGGTGTACCTGAAGCGAGGACTGTGTGCTATCTTACACTTCACTATTAATTCTGTCAGTTAACAAACATGTCTCCCTCCTGTCCTCAGAAACTAACTTGAAGAAGCAGGGTCTGCTGCCACTGACCTTCAGCAACCCATCAGACTATGACAAGATCCGCCCCGATGACAAGATCTCCATCAAGGGACTCAAAACTTTTGCTCCAGGAAAGGTAAGAAGGCATTACAGATGAAAAATGGCTTGCGTGTGGTAACTGTTTTATCACTTTTGGTGGACGTTTTCAGACTGGAGGAAGTTTTTCATAGCTAATGAAAAGCATCTGAACCTCGTCTCTTCCTCTCGCCCTCCCCAGCCTCTCAGCGCAGTCGTGAAGCACAGCGACGGCAGTGAGGAGACCCTGGAACTGAACCACAGCTTTAACGAGACACAAATCGAATGGTTCCAGGCAGGCTCAGCCCTCAACAGGATGAAAGAGCTGCAGTGAGGAAGAGGGAGTGAGGAACGAACATGTGGAGGAAGAGGAGGAGGAGGAGGATTTTCAGGGGGTAAACAGGGTGGTGAGGATTGTGTGGACAATGGGGGATGAAGAATGTACATTCTGTCAATGATTGTTCCATCATCTGCTTTTTGCACACAGCCTGGACTGGAGAAGTGTGTTGGCATACCTCGAAGAGTTAAATGTTTATTAGTTCAGACTGTGTGCCGAGCTAATATTGATGATGAAACAATAGCAACTTGTCTGCAGTCAGATATCTTAAACCTTCATTTGTCAGTGCGTAGTGTTACTGAAGGTCCTGTAAGCTGCTATGTTTCAAAGTCAAACAAGATAACGGGTTAAAAATCAAAGTGTGGTATAAAAAAAAAGCTTCAACACACAAACACACACTAAGCTTCGACTCAAGCAGTGACATAACGCCCTGCCGGCTGATGCGTCACCAGTGTTTTTGCAGCTGTTCAAACAGCTCTGTTGAGCGTGGAAGCCACTTCACACTGGAGCTCAGCCTACTGATCGCACACTTGCTTGAGGATTGTGTTTCACACTGCATGGCAATTATCAGCGTTAGTCAACCGTTGTCATTCAACCTGCCCCCGGTGTTATTTACACTCCACCTTGAACTAAACACTGCGGTTGGCTGCATCGCTGGGTCCATTTGTTGTTTGGTGTAGTTATAGTTGCAATGAACACATGGATCTAAAAGAAACATGCAGGCATACACTTCCATTAATTTATTTTCTCACATACTTGCAGCCTGCCCCCTAGTGGCCATGAGGAGCTACTGTAGTGTCCACAAGGCACAGCAGCTCGCTCATTTTAACAAAATGACAGTTTTGAAAGCAGCACCTAGTTGCTTTTTTTCTAGGGATTGTTGAAAGGCATTCTGGGAAGCGTAGGAAATCACTTAAGTGCATGGGGCAGTTTGAGAGCGAGCAGATCCAACAAAGTGAGTTAAGCTAATGGTGCGTAACTGGAACATCACAGATATCCATGTCTTTTAGCAAAGTATGTTTTTACCCATTACATTACACGTTGTCAGTGTTACAAAAGGTTACAGAGAACCACTACAGACATTTCCTCACATACAAAAAGACTTATATGCTTCAATACTGTGTAAAAATGCAGTAAAAACACCTCCTCTTCTTCCTTGACGCCATCACTACCACCATCTCTAAACTGCCCCCCAATGAATCCCTAACCTCTTCACAAGGTCAAAATCATATGTTTTTCCACTTGTTGATTTATTTATTATTTTTCCCACAAAAGGTTGCTTTTCCATCAACTTCTGCACGCACAGGGTAAACTTGGACTTGTGTCCTTTTTCCTCTCTGTGTTCTCAGCGCCCTTTTTTGTAGGGTAATGTCACTTTGTGTTACTTTTACCTCAACCAAAATGAAGCTGTGTTGAGTTAAAGGAAAGTAACAGCACAGTCAGTTTTGGTTATGGTTAAGAAAACTGACTGCAAATCACCACTTGCTGTAATTAAGTAATGTAGCTACTCATAAGAAAACTCCAGATTACTGTGTCGGGGGTTATAATCAAGCAAAACCTCAACATGGGGATAATTTCATCAGATCAGAAACAAGATGTGATTTTTGTCTTCATGCCCACTTTTACATCCCGGACCCTGCAAAGTAAATGCATCAAGGTTAATCAGATGTAGACGTAAACCACTCTCTTCCTCTAACTGACGCCAGTGAAGTGTCCGGTTTCATGTACATTTAAGTGTTTGTGTAATTTTTCTCCCAGATTATCTCTTCTGTATTACAGAAATGCCAATGGGTTGTAAAATAAAAAATCACAGATCTCATTTATTTACAATGGCTCCAGTGATGTGACTACAGAGTGTTTGGGGTTTAGGTATTAGTACCTGGAGAGGTGTACAGTGTCAAAATCAAATTTAATCATTCACAATGTTGGTGAGATACAAATGAACAACGCATTACAATTAAGAGATTTTTGGAGGAAGAGTTAGATTCAAGAATGACATGTTAATCTTCCATGTGAAACTGTTAGACGCTGTTTTGAGCGACAGGTTTTTGACAGCTCAGACGTGTCTGCACATCAGACTTCACACATCCAGAATATAGTTAAAAAGCAGAATAATTAAGGTACCTTGCCTCTACAGAGGAGGACATTTGCATTTGACATGTTCAAATTTCTTAAAATCCTGTATAAAGAGAACAAGCATCAGTGCTGTTTTTGATCTTTTTCTTTGTAGTTTGACTTGTCAAGAGTCAGGCCTTGATTTGCTTTGAATATAGCCCACAACTGGGACATATCTGTCAAAATGTAAGGCCTGACAAAGCACAGGCTGAATACATAAAACAGTGCATGTGTGTGCAAATGCAGCATACAAATGCCTAGGCCCTGCTTCTGATGGCACTACTCCCGCTGATCAGCTAAGATGTAGGATAAGTTGGACAGGAAGCCCGTGTATTAGCTGCATATCTCCACACATGCCTCAATGGTCCAAAGTGGCTGTGTAAGAATGCTGTCATCCCACTATAATAAGACAGTTGTCTCCTCTTTTTATCCAGTCTGAAGAAAAAAAATGTCTGGAGCTCTTTCAGACAAAGTGGTCATTCTGAAATGTTCCAGACACTATTTACAGGGCGGAGCTTCCTCAGTGTCCACACTGCATAACAACAATACTAGCAACATACCAAAACATAACAAATGTGCAATAACAGAGCAGTAAACAAACCCTCCAGACATGTTTAAGCCAGGTATTAAAAAATATATAAATCATAAGTTGTGTCTGATATGATTTTTTTTTTTTTTTTTACAAAAAAAAAGTCAAATGTAATGATTAAATTGCCTTGCTCAAGATTCAGAACACGTTATTGTCCCTGAGGGAAAATTTGCCTTACAGACTGTAGTCCAACACAAATACATAAAATGCAATACAAACAACACAGCAAAAGATCTGTATCTCCTACACTGATGTCGTACATCATGGGAAAAAGACACAATGACACGACATCCGGGGTTATAATCTGTTTAAAAAAACAACTGGCCCAACAGATGGAAAAATCTGTATTAATGCTACCTTTGGGGAGACTAAACTCACTGATGGAAGCATCTGGAACTCAACATGTAAAGAATAACGATGGTCCAAAGCAGTCTGTGCTTGAGGTTACCCTCACTTTATACAAGTGCTAAAGGTCATTTAGGGTAGCACTGGTAATTTTATGGCATGGCTTGACAAATTTTTCCAGTTTGTACCTCTTTTCAAGACTGAAACTGCCAAAGCAGCAAATCATAGAAAAAGAAAGGGCAGACTCAATAAAAGAATAATAAAACATTTTTATTGAGAGCATCCTGGTTGCATTAGTGAAGTGAATTACATCCATAATTCATTCCTAGTACAAAAAATGTGAGAAACGGACACACACCTCCACACACACTTAGTGGTCACTGTGCAGTCCAATGCAATCTAATGCAACTCTTATGCCATAAAGTCTGCTTTTATTATGCACATATTATTCACTTTTTGTTAATTCAGTTATATGTTTACGCATTTAGGTCAGAGTTTTATATTTTTTCATTTGGATCCCTATTAGTCACTACCAAGGAAGCAACTACTCTTCCTGGGGTCAAGTCAAGTCAATTTATAGAGCCCAATATCACAAATCACAATTTACCTCAGAGGGCTTTACAGCATATGACATCCCTCTGTCCTGTGGACCCTCACAGGGGATAAGGAAAAACCACACAAGTTACTGATGTTTTGTGCTGGACTGTTATATTGTGGAGTGTTTGTAATATTCTGACCCCATGTATGTAAATGATAAAAAACAGAAACTCCACTTAAGTAATGAAAACAAGAATGTACATATTTCCTACAATGTCTGCAAAAACACAATATTCTAAACTTTGAAAAGTCAGAATATGTGTATTAAATTGCAATGGCTTGTATAGGTGTATCTAAAAGTGGCCAGCTAGTATATTTAGTAGAGATGCACAATATTGGATTTTTTTTTGCTTATATCCAATATGCCGATATGTAACAACTCTTTTTACCATTAATCAATACTGATATTGATATATCCACTTTTTTCCCTATCTAATTTTCGTGATCATCAAGTCTCTTCTGTAGTAGAATTAACATATATTATGCCTGCATACCCATACTCCTATGATGGCCCACCAGCAGTTGGAGACATAAAAACGAATGCTTTAAAAATGCATTTAATATTAATTCATCATGCAAATTAAGAAAAAGCATGTTGGCCGATTTTAATAGTTTATCTTAAAGCAGATATCGGCCAACACTGATGACGTGCCGATATTATCGTACATCCCGAATATTTAATATTTTATTTTTGTTTGTTTGGGGTGCTCAGGAAACACGTCCTCTTCAAAATTTAGAACATATGCATTAAAATCAATACAATACAATACAACAAAAACATGAAAGTAGCAGAGGGCTTTTATTTTGAAACAGTTAAAGTCCTTTTTACCATAAATTGATGCAAAAAAGAAAAAAAAAAGAAGCACATATTGCTGCATAAAAAAATATATAAAAATGCAAGAAGCCAAGTATGTGATGCGCAACATTTTCTGGGGGACTTCTAGCCCTCCCACTTTAAGTGTCTTTCCCAATGTTGAAACGAACCCTACGCCCTTGGATGCGATTCAAAAAGTCTTTTAGAGAGCTCAATAAATGATGTCATCAGAGACGTCACGGCAGGAAGTGGTCCATTGAAAGTGAACGGGAGAGGAGAGTTTGTGGGGAAAGGATGGATGGATGCCAGCACACACAGCCTGTGATACAATGAATACATCTCGTTTAAATTAAAAAAAAAAAAAAGTTTAAATAAAAATACTGTCTATAGTGTACTAGCCTACTGCTGCTGGGCTACTAATATTGATAATAATAATAATTATTATTATTGTAGGCTGATAATTGGAGAAATAAGTAAGTAAAAACTGGTTGGTTTAAACCGAAAAACACATTTTATATAGCCCACACTAAACAAATTTAAACATGTCAGTACTTGTAGTATTAGGTTTTATTTTAAAGGACATTCAGCGTGCATAGCCAGAGCTTCACAAACAATACCTGTGTGTGTAAATCCCCAAAAAGTCCATTCAACATGCACTTAAATCTCCCTACTGTGATAAAAACATTAAGAGAGGTTTCCATCCGTGGAGGGAACAAAGAGTTGAGTGTGTTGAGCTGAAGCCCGCTGTTGTTTTTAGCCACAGTCACCCCCTGCACCCCCGCCCCATCTCTGCTGCTGCTGCTGCCTCCTTTTCATTTGCTGCCTTTCTCATCCCGCCTGTGTGTGTGTGTGTGTGTGTGTGTGTGTGCGCCGCATCCATACCAAGATCCTCTGACTCCTTCTCCACATGTCCCCGCAGCTTGCACCGGATTTCATTACATAATTGAGCTCGTATCACCTCAGAAACACGGGGCTCACGTCGCGTCTGACTGACAGCTGATCGGCGCTTTTACGGTAAGTGGGCCTGATGGTGAAATCGATCGGGGGGTTGTGGGTGATTTGTAGCGTGGCTTTTACACATCCAGTCCTTTTATTCTCTGTGTGCCGGGCAGACGGCGTCGCTTCACGGTGGT
Organism: Epinephelus awoara; assembly: GCA_035609425.1. Taxonomy (NCBI): domain Eukaryota; kingdom Metazoa; phylum Chordata; class Actinopteri; order Perciformes; family Serranidae; genus Epinephelus; species Epinephelus awoara. The sequence continues at coordinate 13,920,743 of CM069313.1, forward strand.
ATTGTGATTCAAAAGCTGGGGTGGTTGTCTCTAACTCCGAGCACATATTCACCATCTCAGCCGTCTTGTCTCTTTAATATATATATTTAATAATAATGCAGCATTTTGGTGCCACATTTATTGGCATCACTTGAGCATCCTCTCGCCTTCTTGTCTCAAGCTGCCACAGTGTGAGAATGTTCTGGAAACAACCCGCCTGAAGGGCTTTTATTCTGTAGTGAATTATTTAAGCTCTGCCAGCCTCACTTTTAAACAAATTTAAGCATGAAACAGGCTATTTGTCTTTATAAAAAGGCTAATTTAAAGTTTAAAGACAGGCACCGTGTGTGTGTGTGCGCACAGAGGAGTTGACGTGCCTCCCATGCTGATGCAGAGGAGTACAGACAGCCACAGTGCCCTGGTTTCACAGGGAGGTGCTTTTGGCCTTTTGTCTGTCTTTTCAAACCTCCTCCAGCTCCCTTCTTCCGTCCTCCAGCCCAGTCTGTGATCTGGCCTCTTTATTTTTTCCTCTCACCCCTCCTCTCCTGATGAAATGTTTCACCAACTCATCCCACACAGAAGCACTGCAGACTCATTAAACAAGTCCATTTGCTGGCCCTAATAAGAGGGCCAATGAAAGAGGAGCGCAGCTGAATTATTTAGGCTACATATTTATGCTATGTCATCCATCAGCGGTGTCATCAGTCCTCCGCTCCCCTGTGTCATGATCATGACAGATGTGCGTGTTCACACTATTCAACATGATACCAGGAGGATAAATAAAAGCCCCACTCGTCAGCCGTTTGAGAATCTTTCCCAAAAATGAGCTTATAAACCGGAAGGATTAAGTCCACTCCTGTGATGGGGGGACCCCTGAACTCTTGTACTATTCGGATGTGCCAGAACGAAGCCAGCCTAAACACAAAAGTAAGATTTGCCCTTTGCTAAGCCTCTATTTTAATCCATTTGGCAGGGAAAATATGTTTCTCCAAAGGATAATGATAGAGCCATAAGGTATTTTCAAGAAGACTGTTGAAATGGCCTTGGAAGACATTTACAAAGAACTGAGGAATATGTGAATGCTATATCAAAATTACTCACTCAGAAAGTGTCTTATATAACCCATAAATGCTACCCTGCAGTGGCATACATAACAATCATATAACAGCTGATGATTAAACCTGATTTTAATGTCAGTTGTTTCTCCTGTAAAGCACAATATGACACACACTTATGATCAATAACATTTGCACAGCCCAGTCACCAGAGGAAAATGTTGGTATTGTACATTTATGCAAACTACAGACATATGACGGCAGTAGTTCAGTCCAGGGACTTAGTTTGGGAAACTGAGGATTGCTTGTTCGAGTCCCTGTCCGGGCCAAATACCGAGCGTGGACTGGTGGCTGGAGGTGCCCTTGTGCAAGGCATCAAACCCCCCAACCACCCGGGGAGTCTGTCCATGGGCAGGCTGTCACTCTAATGTCATAATGCATGTACAGTATAGGTCCTGTTTGTGCATGTGTGTGTTTTTCGGGCCTGTGTGTATATGTATATGACAACAGAGTGAAATAAATTACATATTTATTTATCACCTGGTATGTCTGTGGTTTATTTTAGTACTCTAAGTATTTTAGTATTTTCTTAGTCATTTTATCAGTGAAGTGGTGCATTGAACAAGTATTGTGTTGTCTTTTTTGCGGTCAAGTCTCCCATTTTGGCCGGGAAACTACCATATTTTACCCCTCTTTCCCGCCGTCCTCCCGTATTAGTATTTTCCATATTTCCCGTAAATCTCCTGTATTATAATATAGGCCTAATTTAAAAAACAAAAAACATTCCTCTGCCTCTCCAAACTGAACTCTGTCACTAGCCTCGCGACAACTGCCACCTGCAGTAGCCTGGGTGGCAGTTGTCGCAGGTCCAGTAATTTCCTCTTTCGTTGATGTCATGGCTGCCCAGTAGTACCTGGACAACCACCCAGGGCGTAAAACTAGCCAGGACCGTCTCTGTGTACGCCTGTCTCAAAATGTAAGGGATACTGGAGCTTGGTTAGGGTGGTGGGACGGCTTGCGGCGGGCGCTGAAAAATTGCCCTTATTTTCAAATCCACAACTTGACAGGTATGGTTGCATGGTGTTGTGGCTGTTGTGTTGTTGCTGCAGCAACAAAATTTCCTGGAAAGGATCAATAAAGTTGATTTGATTTGATCTGATATAAAATCATAAGTGTTTTCTGCATTACTCCTGAAGCTACCAGAGTGTTCTAGTTGTTCTACTGTTGTCTATCTTTACCGACTTAATCATTACATCCACATTACTAGTGGTTATTTAACAAGATCACATTGTATGAATATTTCATGAAAGCACCAATAGTCATCTCTGAAATATCATCCCAATATCAATATTGAGGTATTTGGTCAAAAACATTGTGATATTTGATCCCCATATCCCCAGCCCTTCAGATCATATCAGTGATTGAAATGCAAAGAAACTTAACTTTTCAACATTTTGTCTGAAGCGTACAAATGCAACATATCCGTGATTAACAGAAGCAATGCCAACATTTATTCTAGCAATTGAGCTGCATTTGCAAGACTTTATACTCTATATTATCATGACTACCATCGTTTTGAGCTCAGGGAAGTTAATTTACAACATGACAAGAATGGCATTGTAAAGAGAGCAAAGACACAGAAGTAGCAGGTGACATCATTCTGCCCTTAAACTCAGGCAATAAATACTTTTTATCGTCATCTGTAAAATCACCCCAAGTCAACCATAAAAAGTAGACCTGCTGTATACCTGCAGGAACACTGACTCAGCGCAATCAGGAGAAATGCTAGCTTTCTAGCATGCTAAATTAAGATGGTGAACATGGTAAACATCACTGTCTGCTTAGCATCAGCATGTTAGCATTGTCAGCCCGACAGATAGAGGCTCGATCAGTGAGGAGAGATGAGGGTTAGATGACGATGAGCGGTGACAAATTTTGAAAACAATGCAATAGGAATAATTAGAACACCAATGCTAACCTTCAAGATTATTGTAACACGTCAAACACACACACACTCCTCTCAGAGCAAAGTGATGTATTGCATTGGTGACATGAAGTGTGAACACATGCCATCGCAGGCCTGTTGACCTCTGCCTCAGGAAGCTTTAACGCCTCCAGCCTGCGACCCCACTGTCCAGCGTAAAAGACAGCACCCATCACCCCACGCCACGCTCACACAAACGGCTATATTTAGATTGATAGCGAGGGAGGCGGAGTGTGTTATTAGATGGAGCCTGTGGGATTCACTCTGACACACACTGGATTTGTCACTCTCTGTCAAACACTCTGCAGATGTGACATCAATATTAAAATTCACAGGGAGGTGGCTGCTAATAACCTCGACAACACATCCACCCACGTCTGTGTTGCAGGGCGCAGTGTAACTTCTGCAGAACAATGCCCTGCAGCCTTTTGTATTTGCAGTGAGTGTTAAAATCATGAGCCCGCTAATGATACACACATCACAACTCCTGGTTACAGTGTGATAATTGGGGTTGTGTCACGGCACGGTGACAGAGCTCATTTTTCCTAAAATTACTGAAACGCTTCAGAGAGCAGCTCGATGTTTGAGTACACACGGTAAAGAGCGGTCCTGTAATGGATGTCAGTTTTGTGCAAGTGGGGATTTTAATATAAGAAAGTGTGATGAGCCGAGTCGAGGCCCCCCAGGGCAGGATTGTTATTTACATCATCGTGGGACCTTTTCAAAGCCGGCAAGATCACAATCTGGTGCTCGGAAATCGAATTGCTTTGTTACTCTCATTATTCTCACAGTAGCTTCCAGCTGTTGTGCTCCTGGTTGTTATGTCTACAACCAGAGAATAATCCACTCTGAAACACTTCTAAAGTCAGCTGTTGGTTATTTTCAGAGCCAGTGTTATAGTCCGTTTATGATTATTTGTTCTTATGTGACAATTTTTTCCCCACATAGCTACAATAGAGTGTCTGGAAACCTTTTGGGACAGCTCACCCCCAAATCAAAAATACATATTTTCCCTCTTACCTGTAGTGCTATTTATTAATCCACACTGATTTGGTGTGAGGTGCTGAGTGCTGGAGATATCGTCCGTAGAGATGTCTGCCTTCTCTCCAATATAATAGAACTAGATGGCACTCAGCTTGTGGTGCTCAAAGCACCAAAAAAATCTATTGTGCATCTACTCATGGACAAGAGGCTCGTGCTTATAACAGTGTGAGATGTAAACATTAATGGCGTCCTCCTTGGCTGAGCTATAACAGTAGCTAGCTCAGTGGTGCTAAGTGAGCTAGCAGTAGATGCACACTTCCTTCTGCACAGTGATACTGTTGGTGGGTGTAGTTCAGTAGAAAGAAAATAGTTCCTACATGAAACTGCTCACAACAAGGTCTGTGGATTATCCTGAGTAACTGGGTCATGATTTCTGGAAAGAGACATTGCTGTTGAGTTTTTCCAATGTAATATTTGGCGCTTGGAGCACCACAAGCTGAGTGCCATCTGGCTCCATTATATTTGAGAGAAGGCAGACATCTCTACGGCCGATATCTCCAACACTGTGCAACCCACAACAAAACAACCTAGATTGATAAATAGCACTACAGGTAAGAGGGAAAATATGTATTTTTGATTTGGGGGTGAATTGTCCCTTTAATTGCTGTCAGGCTTAAAAATCAAAGCGCAGAGGCATATCCAGACTCACTATTTAGCACCAACATCCAATATTCATACAGTGAAAAATCTCTTGTGTAAGATGCACCAAGAACAAGATGTAAGTGCCTCAGAGGACCAAAATACAAAGCATTCAGATGACATGCTGTATTTTGAGTAAGACTCTCGGTTATGGGTCCAGAATATATCAGTTACCTTATCAGTACTGGGCCTTCAAAATGTGTCATCCTCATCTAAGTATCATAAACATCCCTGATACATGACATTAGGTTGATGAAGTGTGCTATTTAAGTTCTCTGACAGTGATTTCTTATATAATCCAGGAGGCTTTCCAGTAGTTTATTTATTCTAAGAAGTTAGAGATTTGTATGAACTCATAAAGGAACATTTAATCCTTCTGTTTATCTGAAATGTTTAAAGTCACCATATTTGGAGATTTCAGTGGACAGACACCACACATGTGCTCGCCTGCTTTGGAAAAAAAGTTGATATCTAACAAGGTTTGCATTTCCAAAAGCTCTCGTGATGACTTAAGAGTGGCAGTGTCTCCCTTTGTATTTAGTGAACCTTCAGTTGAGGCAACAGTGTGATAGTCAGCGTGCTCTACATTTCCAGTATAGCAGTTTACATATATCTTTGAGTTACTGCAGGCATTTGGAAACATGGTAGTGAACAGGATGGGTGCTAATACATCACTGTTTATAGATATCTGCAGCTGCACAAAGCACACAGTTTAATTGTGACATATTATCAACCTTTGATATTTAATAACCTCTCTTTCTCTCTCTTTATTGAAGGGTATTGCTGCTCCACCCCTCCACCCATAAGATCTCTCCAGCCTTACACACACTTCTGCCATGCAGGAGGTGTAACCCTCCTCCCTCTTCTTCCTTGTGCACTATCGGAGGAGACCTTAGACAGAAAAAAAAACCCAACCTGTAACCAGTCAAGATGTCAGACCAAGATGCCTCTTCACCGGCAGACCAGGCGCTGCCGCTCACCTCGCCCCGAACCCCCCTGCAGCTCTCCTTTCCCTTCATGAGGGAGGGCAGTCGGGTTTGGGAGAGGGAGAGGAAACCACCGCAGCCTGGAGAGCTGCCCAGCCCACTGCCCACCAAACGCACCCGCACATACTCAGCGTGAGTTGGAGAGATCTGCATGTCTTTTGTTGTTGTGCATCATATTTACTTGAACAGTTAAACCATAATCCAGAAACCATAAATTAGCATGTTCATGATGAAAATACAAAAGCTTAAAATAATTGTGGTAATATTTATGATGCACTGTCCCCCTCTCTCTCCCTCTGTTTCCATCTATGTCTCTTTCTCTGCAGGACAGTGCGAGCCAAATCAGGTCCAGTGTTTAAAGGGGTGTGTAAAAACTTCTCCAGGTCTCAGGGTCATGGATTCATACGTCCTTCTCATGGAGGAGAGGACATCTTCGTCCACATCTCTGAGTGAGTGAAGATGTTTAGTTTACACTGTCAGGCTTTTCATGGCATGTGTAGGATTACTAAACACAAATTAACATGCATTGACCAGGAAGAGACTCAAAATGGCCACTAAGAGATGCAAAGGAACTGAAAAGAGACACAGGATGACTACAAAAAGGGGAAAAGCAGCTGAGATACAAAGTGACTTCGAAGAGACACAACATAACCTCAATGTGTCGGTAAAGATTCTCAGTCATCTATAATCTTAAGTGCTATATTGTAGGCAACTGGACTTCCTTGAGTTTCTTGAAGACATTTCACCTCTCATCCAAGAGTCTTCTTCAGTCCTAACAGACTGGTGTGTAGTTGCAGGCTTTAAACTCTGTGTGGGTGGGAACCCTTACAGAGTCATTGAGGTCACACGTGTGCAAGTCCAGTTGCCTACGATATAGCACTTAAGATAAACTCAATGGCCCTGTTTACATCTGGTATTAACATGCATTTTGGGTGATCTGATCACAAGGGGACAGCCCTAAATACAAGTGTAAATGACCACCAAGATGTGTTGTGATCCGATCACTTGCAGAGGTGGTGTTGGAGACATCTGACCACATATCCTCTGTAGTGTAACCATTAACACGTCCCGATGCATCCCCAGTATTGACTACGTCATCATGGTGGTTGTTTTGGTGACAAAATGTTGCATGACCATCCATCGTTTTGCCCTATGGAAGGAGATATGTTGAATTCTGCTGACAATGATATCTCCAGCTGTACTGACACAACCACTAACGTGACTAGCGAGCATGCTACAGAGCAGCTAGCAAAAGTGTGGACGTAATAACTGCGGGTGGGGCAGTAACAAAATCTGAACGCAGGTGGTTAGCTGGAGACGCATGATAGGTACAAATGTGACCAGCAATGTATCTTGGCTGTCCACTTGTGTTGGGATCACCAAAGTGCATGTTGACACCAGGTCTAAACGGGCTCATAGAGACAAAAAATTACCATAAAGAGACACAAAAACAAAGAGTCTGTGTGTCCTATGTAGAAGAGGCGGAGAGTCCTTTTGCATATGTGTGCCCAGGGGCCCATTGTCCTGTAATCTGCCCATGGTTTGGACTATACAGAATGGAGGAACTGAACCTTTAACTCATAGAATGGTGTGTTTAGCATTTTCAGATACTTGTGATATTGCGATATTTCCACTTCCAGAGATGTGAAAATTGATGGTATAAAAAACACAAGCTTTTACCAGAAAAGATGGAATCTAAAAAGTTCAATCCAGTTGCATTATGGGAAGTGTAGAAGACTGTTTTCTGGAGCCATATTACAGACTAAAGGTCAGGATTTAGTATCTGTCACTAGTAAGCTCCTTACGTGCTGTACTAACTTGCTGGAGCACCAGTTTGAGAGCAGGAAGCTGAGACAGTACCAGCTCAGGCTTTACATTTTTTTTTTTTTAAAAAAGGTCATGGGCTATGAATGAGGTTTGTAATGTTGTTTGTGTTTCCTGGACAGCATCGATGGAGAGTACGTGCCTATGGAAGGGGACGAGGTCACGTACAAGGTGTGCCCCATCCCTCCCAAGAACCAGAAGATCCAGGCTGTCGAGGTGGTGATCACCTACCTGAATCCAGGCACCAAGCACGAGACCTGGTCAGGCCAGATCATCAGCTCCTAGACCAGCACTCTGAGCCGCAAGGCTGCAAAAGCAAAGGGGGATTTAGTCTTAGGTTTTATTCTTTTTGGGGTGTTAGGTTTCGAACCAGGTCTGGGGAAGAGGGATCAGAGTGTGGCATGTCGCGGAGTTCAACCTAAGGTGGCTTAGTTATTTAGTAGCGTTGGTGGAAGTTTGAGTTTGAGGTTAGCGCTGGAAATTAAGCTTTGAATGTATTCGTTTGAATGTTTTTCTTTGATGGTCATGATTTGGGTTTGAATGTTTTAATTTAGGTTTTGAAGGTTAGGGTTCAGGGCTTGGTGATATAAATTTTATTTTGACTTAAGGGATATATTTTAGTTGGGAAACCAGTGGCTTAGAGGGGAGCGATTTGTCTTCAGTGAGATGAAAGAGGCCGAATCACATTTTGAGAAAATTTGACCCAGCTCGCTATATAAATACACTCCATTTGCGCACAACAAACAGGAAAGTTTAAAGTTAAAATCTCAAAGATTTCAATTTAAATTGTTTGTTAAGTCCAATAACCAAATGAGGTAACACAATAGCGACTGAGCCTGTAGCCCACTACGAAAGCCCTTGCATTTGGAGTATTATGTGTCTGTGGCGACCAGTGTTGGGCGTACTACCATTACTACTGTAGCTACTGTCATCACATTACATTTGTCTGTAATGCTGTAATATAATGCATTACAGTTCTAAATTCAGTAATCACATTACAGTTACTAATCAAACAATCATGTTATGTTTACATCACATAAGTTCAATTTTTGCATAATGGGCTGAGAGAAAAAAGTTAACCAAGGTGCTGAAAAACGATTTTAGAGGCTCCTCCTCATTAAGTATAACCTGTTATTGAGTAATACGTCAAATACGGCCAACTAATCTACCGTAAAGCCTTGGTTTGGTGAGCGAGTGTTCAATGCAGTTCATATGCTGTTTAAATGTGTTTTTTACCTTTTAAGTCTGTCATCATGTATTGGTCTTAAGAAGGCCAGTCACTTATATTTTTTGTTTAGGCAATTAATATTTGTTCAATAAGGTTTTAGGAAACCAAACCTCTTTATATATTGATATAGTTTCATTTTGAGGCAGTTACAGGCAGTGCCATCCTGATTCTCCTGATCCTTGTTTGGTGTTGATATGTGGGCACATATGAGGTTTAACGTTAGATTTGTTAACTTGCAAATTCACCAATCAGCCAAAACATTAAAACCATTGGCGGGTGAAGTGAGCTCTTTTCTTTTCATTCCTTGGGCCATTCATGAGCAGTTCTTATGGTGTGGCATGGCGCATTGTCCTGCTGGGGGGCACTGCTACTGGGGAGTGTTGCTGCCATGAAGGGGGATACCTGTTCTGCACTGGTGTTGAGGTGGGTGGAGCATGTCAGATGGCAACCACATGAATGTCAGAGCCCAAGGTTTCCCAACAGAACATTGCACTGTACCAAGCTGATTAATGTGTTCACTTCACCTGTCAGTAGTTTTAATGTTTTGGCTGATCGGTGTACTGTATGTGACAATGCATTTCAGGTGATGTTGTGGAGTAATGTAACAAGTAGTGTAAAGAATTACTTTCTGCAGGGAGTAGTCTATTTAAAAGTGGCGAGTAGTATGTAAAACATTACTTCTTTTTTTTTTTCTTTTTTTTTGAGTAACAACCCCAGCACTGGTGGTGACATTTTTGGGAAAAGTCACAGTGGTTTGTCCGCCAGAGAGGGTAGGCGGAGCTAACACAAAAACTTACTCTTCACCTCACTTTTGTGTGAAGCTGCGTACTCAGTTTTCCAGTCTCTGCTGGAGAAACAGAGATCTTCAAGCTTATAATTGAAGTTCAAAGGGACCAGCTCAATGGAGTTGTGAATTTCAGTTCCATTTCTGTTCCCCTTCTTTTTACATCTAAGCCACCAACTGATGTAAATGACACACCACCACTGCCAAAAGTCATGCGACATGTATCCAATTAAAAAAAACAGTGTACAATTAGTTCAGCCATATTGTGTCTGTGTTTACAAAGCCAGATGGAGACGGTTGCCTCACAGCAGAACATCACATCAAAAGGAAATGAAGGAAAATTACATTTGTAACATTTGCCCCCTTTGTTGTTTATGATCAGGCTTGTTAAGGCACAGCTGCTCGGATCTGCCTTCATCTCGCTGCCTTCAGAAAACATTTTAAGATGCTTTGAGGTACCACAAAACCCTGCTAGTGCATGGCTGCCAAATGGAAACAATCAATGCACTTAGAGAGGAAAGCATCTTCGACAAAGATCCAAATAGCTCTTAATGTGCTTCAGCCTCAAGAGTTGCGATAAGCTCTATGTGTAAGGAATTATTCTCCTTCTTAATATTGTAGCACTACTGTATTTTGTCTACTCGGCCAGTGTAGAAATCCAGTATTATTGTAGCCAGCTCCTATGACGGTCTTAAGTTTGGGTGGTAGAGACGGTAGATGGACGTAGTGTGGGCCTGCCACTGGGAAACCAGGCCAGAGGGATTTTGGTTGGGGAAGGAAACCGGAGAGGGAGGAAGGTCAGGGAATGGGCAGAGGATGGAGTGATTGTTCGTAGATGTACTTGAGCACTGATACAGCTTGATTTGAAATGTTGCAAAGCACGTGTAATCAGGAAGACAATGATTAAAATCAGCAGTCAAAATAAGCCGAGCAAAGGAAAATGGCTGAAGAAGATGAGCTGCTGATTATTTAGGTGGAAGGTTGAACACGGGGGAGTCCGCAAAGTTTCATAAGTCACGGCAAACGACTGTGAAAAAAAAAAAACAGAGCAGCAAAAGCTTCCTGGTGTAAGTTTAAAAATACTATTTATTTATTGACTTATTTATTTTCATTTGTAACTATGAGACCATCAGGTGTTTGGTAATTAAAGCTGCATTTATAAGTACTTGTGCAAATCTAAGCCTATTTGAATACACTGCACACCTCACTCTAATGATACTACCCTGTTGATATCCCTTTGCTACTGTCATGTCATCACTGACAGGTGAAAAAAAACAACAACTTTCCAAACACAAGTTTCTAATTTCTACATAATCCTTGTCTAATTTTTAATAACTGTGTGATGTTCAAAATAACAAGCAGTTTTTGTTGTTTTGGAAATCGGCATGTTCTGTGCTGTTTGTTGTGTTTTTTGTTTTTTTTTACGTAGAGTGTGTTGATGCTGTTTCACCCTGCAGTAACACAGCTGGAGCCTTCAGAGAGGCGTCGTCAGGTCTCCCATGCATCTTTGATGTTTCGCCATGAGTGTGACTTTAACGTCATAGTAACACACTGCATCTGTTTGGTTTCTCTCCTGTGAGAGAAACACGTTCGATTGTGTTCGCAAGCACTTTTATTTTTGTCAAATCACTGTGACGCTGTCTTTTGTCATTAAGATAAAGTTTCAATAAAACTTACTACTGTATTCACAGACCTGTGTGGGGATATTATTTTGATAATGTAGTGCAAAGACTGCTCTGTGCTCTTTTTGAGTTTAGTCTTTCTAGTCCTCGCTGGTGTCGCTACAAAGTGGAGTAAGTAGGGCGGTTATTTTGAGAGACCTCTTTGACAAAGTTTCTTCTGTGAACTTTGCCTCAGTGTCTCAGACTGCTGTTTGGGATGTTAGAAAATGTTCAGCTGAGTCTTTGCTTTGGCTCAGACTGTTGTGTCCACATCTCGTTTTCTCTCATTGGTATCCATTAGAGGGCACCCCAGCACAAATAATCTCCTACTTTATTACACAACTGTCTTTGGTGGGCACACAGGGGTCAGTGAAACAAATAAACAAACAACACACAGCATAAAAATGTTCCAACTCATTGAAAAGAAAGGGGCTGCCACTGACCTGACCTGGCAGCCCAGACACAACAGACTTGTTTTGTACTTGTATCAAGGGCAGTGGTGAAGGAAGCTTTCAGATCATTTATCATTTTAGCAGCTGTATCACTGTGCAGAAGGACGGTGCATCAACTGCTAGCTCACCTAGCACCACTGAGCTAGCTAACATTACAGCTCAGCAGAGGAGGATGCCATTAATGTTTGCATCTCGTACTGTCGGAAGTGCAAGCTTCTTCTCTTCTCTGAACTTTCCTTTAAAGAAACATTTTCAGGGAAGTATTTCCACTCACAGCAGAGTGTTTTCACAGTGTGATATTGCTGCTTTTACTTTAAAAGATAAATGATCCAAATACTTCCTTCACCACTGCCCTTGATATAAGTTAAACTGCTGTAGCTCTGCCACAAATGTAGCAGAGAAGAAGTATAAAGGAGCAAAAAAGAGCAATACAAGTAAAGTTTGAGTAAATGTAGCCTCCTTAGTTATATTCTACTGCTGACCAGTGGAGACCATATAGATGTTAGAGTACACTCATTGCAATGCATAATCACAAGAAAACTAAAGAGTAGTTTACCTTTTTTATTAAGCCCATCACTCTGACCACCAGCTGTCTCTAATGTATAAAGCTGCCACACTCTCTCTGTCCCTCCTCTCCAGCGTCAGTCCACATTCCTTAGGCCACTTCACTGCCTTTTTCAATACATCCACCAGATGTCCTCCCTCCTTTATCTATCACTTGACCCATTTTCACGGCTCTTTCCACTCTGCAGTTGCCTGGTCTTCCCCTGACTGCCTCTACCTCCCTGTAAGACTATACTGTATATACTTCTAATATCACTTCTAATATCCTGTCTGCCTGCTTCATCTGTGTTTGGGTCCTTCTGGGTAGGAAACAGGTGGAGTGTGGTATTTGTAAGACCACATGTGTTGTACGTACTTAATAAAAAGAACCCCTCTATCTTTAGTTCTCTTTGTGAGACTATTTATGTTCCCTGTGAGAAATACAAAGGGGTGAGAGAGTGATAGGTATTTTCCAATTTTATCTGTATTGTCAGACAAGGATCTATGTGTAACACCAGGAAACACCACACATAAGTTAGGTTTTTCATGTTTTCCCAACCTCAGTTATCCTGCGGACAGAACACACACATGAATGGTCTGAGTTTGCTTTAATAGAATCTGAAGTTGGAGCAAGTTCTTTAAAAAGCTTGGTTCAGTGTGTCATGTTCAAGCTCTGACACAGACATTCACATGCTTATAGACACAGATAGAATCTGAAAACAGTGAACTATAAGCCACTAAATCACTGAAAATTGAATAAGCCCATTAGATATACCAGGGGGGAAAGAATAAAAGTCTGGCACGCCCTGGTGCTGAGCATGAGGCAGAAAAGATAGGACTTTGGTCTGACTCATACAGACTGTTTGTTTAATTTTCAGACTTCTTTATATCGACCCATATCTTTTCAACCTGAAGACTGCAGCCATACGTCACAGCAGCATCTGATTTATTTGGCTGATATGAACCAGAAAGGAAGAACTAATCAGAGAAAATCAGCAAGCGCAGGGTCTGTTTGAAGTGGAAATCTGTCCCCCACTCTCGTCACTGTACCTCAGTCACAGCTCTGACCACATCTGATGAGATCCAAAGACAAAGACGTCCAAAACAAAACGTATGAGATATGTTCGGCAGATCCTGATATGAAAGATGGACATGACGGTCCAGGCTCTGATGTAGACATACCATAGCCAATTATGAACAAGCGATGTATGTAATCAAACGTCATCGGAATTTTCTCGTCAAACAGCAGTTATAGAAACATGGAATTTTGTCAAAAAATTAAATGAAAGATGTATAGCTTTTATATCTGTCCATTGGAATGGACGGAGGATGTGAACGTCACCAGAAAATGGATAGCGGAAAATCCTATTTTAAATAGGGAAAAATGAATTACACTTGATTTTCCAATGATACAATAAGCTTATGATCCATCCTATTGATTATGTTCACAGAATATTTAACTCAGGAGAATTTCAGCAAACTGGTTTCTGGAGATATTTCAGAAATTAAGGATATTTTGAGTCATGATGACAAATACAATACAATGTCCATTGGAATGGACAGAAAAAATAACACATAATAAAGTATCCTAATCAAAACATTTTATTTGCTAATAATGGGTTAATAATGATGACAATAATAATAATAATAAAAAACCAGTAAGGAGCAACACCAATGGATAATCATATGAATAAAGTGTATGATCGTGTGTAGTACCTAAGCAGCACATTCTTATGAATTTGTTTTTATTTTGTTCATTATTTTCCATCACAAAGCATCAATCACAATCAAGATCCAGACATCCTGAATATGAAGCATGCACAGACACACACACACACACACACACACACACACACACACACACACACACACACACACACACACACACACACACACACACACACACACACTTATAACTTGTTATTGCCACGTTCACCAAGTTGGTTCCTTCTGCGTCACATTGATAGATGAGTAACATTTGTATTGTGGAGGAAGTGAGTGAAATCTGGTCACCCCACTGATAGTTTTAACTGACAGTGTGTGTCAACATGTGTGTGTGTGTGCATGTGTGAAAGAGAGACAGACACAAACACACACACATAGAGGGAAGATGGGTGATTGTTCCAAGTAATGAGCTGATAATGAATTCCTGTCATTAAATTACGCGCGCGTGTGTGTGTGTGTGTGTGTGTGTGTCCTACATGTTGATGCAATAGGGTCACAGCACTGCTCAGACACCAGAGTTAACTGCCTGTGTGTAACCTGAACATTTACAGATTAATTAAGATGAAGAGATTGTACTAACTGAGTGAGGACACTCAGTTTGCAGGATTAATTTACAGTCTCTCGGTGACTGTATTACAGGGTGTGTATGTACATAGGTGGTGCAGATAAACACCACAAAAAACCTCTGAAATGAATACAGAAGTGTGTGTGGGGGGTTTTATAGCGTGTTATCTGCAATGAATTTTATGGCCCGACCAACCTTTGCTCTTCTCTTTTCTCTCCTTGGTTTCCTTTCCATAGCCGCCATACAGACATTTACGAGCTGTGTGTCTGTGTTTGCTGTCTGCCTGTCTCTGACACATAATATAGTGAAGACACACACACACACACACACACACACACTGTATGTCATCTCACAGATTTTGAAGTATTTGTTGTAATATACAGACTTCATCTTAAAGGTCCAGTGTGTAGGATTTAAGGGTGTCAGCTGGCAGAAATGTTTTCATTAGTTTATAATCACCTGAAAGTAGGAATCGTGCTTTCATTACCTTACATTACCTTCTATATGTAAATAGGAACCAGGTCCTCTTCCATAGAGTCAGCCATGTTGTTTTACAGTAGCCCAGAACAGACAAATCAAACACTGGCTCTGGGTAGGCCATTTGTGTTTTTGCATTGGCCACTGTAGTTCTTGGCACACAAGAGAAGTTTGAATTCTGCACCCTCACTGCTGGATGTCGCATAATCCTACACACTAGACCTTTAAATTATAAAAATTAAACATTGCAGTGTTTATGTGTAGTAAGATAAGCACGGAATGCACCGAGATTAAATTGGTATAGATCTTCTCATTTAAGTCCTGGTCCAGGTTCCATGCTCCTAGGGTCCTACGTCTCTTGATATAAAATAACACTGTAAGAGAAAGGTAAGGGCTAGCTTCTCAGTCAAAATTTCAAAAGCATGAAGTAAGGTTAATGTTTTTGATATGCTGTTTGAATAGGGAAAATCTGCTCGCCCATTGTGGAGGCATCAATCGAGAATACAAGAAACTGTCTTGCCCACAAATTCGAGGGTTTTAATGAACATCTCTCTCCCTGTTTATCAGACCACAAATGAGAATTGGTTAACTCACCACCCCACAGAGACCTCCACCTCGCTCCCAACTGCTGTGGACTGCCTCCCCAGAAGGAGAGCGAGCAGCTATAGTGGCTTGAATTCGGCCAGCACAAACCCCATGCTGGGTGTCACAGTGGGCTGGTGGTCAGCGCTTTTCCCCACCAGGTCTAACCAGCAAATTTTTCTGACCCGGCGAGGAGTTAGGTCTGTCCAGTGCCTTGGTTCTGGGGTTTGTGCTGGCTCAATTTGGATTGTTGTAGTCGCTGACTGGGGTCCATCTTTCCTCCCTAGGATGTGGTCTATAGTGGCGAGGACACATTCCACATGATTCAAGACTCTTGCTAATGCTAGCTACGTAAACTTGAAACCCTTAGTTATGAGTCTTTAGCTCCAGTTAGCAGAAAGCTAAACTATTAGCAACATGTTCTGTCCATTTCTGAGACTCCTCGCCAGTACTGACACGTGTCATTATTTAATTTAGTGTCAGACTCTCTTTTTGATAAGTTTGTCTTTGCAGCATAGACAGTTGTTGCCGATAGTGATGTGCGGGCCGACCTGTAACCCACGGTAGGTTACCCGCAGGTTACACGCGGGTCAGGTTGGGTCGGGTCAAGAAATGTTCACTTTATTGGTGGGGCGGGTCATTAAAGATTAAATATGTCGAAATAGCCTACTTGTTAACAACACTGTTGTAGGTTAGGTAAATGCATGTTACGTAACGTAACACGTAGCCAAGCTCTTTCAGACTACTTGACTTAATACAGTGAAAGGTAAAATGGGACTTCTGTCAAATGAAGCCAAAATTAAACTGCCTACCCCAGCTTTAATATGTCATACTGACTGGATATTGACCTCAGGAACATAGCACACTGTTGTGAACTCCTTTTGCTCAACAAGGAACAACATGACACCCCTTATTATAGGCCGACCAATCGTCCTCTTTTGCTCGGACACACAGCCAATGTGTGTGTGTGTGTGTGTGTTCTGTTCAGGTGTTGTCACGTAAATAACAGTCCCCAAGCAATAAACAGGACAGACAATAGGATTTTATTTATTTTTACACTACATTTTCACTGAAATCTGACCGAATCCGATCCGAGCCTGAATACAATTTATACATTTCTGACTGAACCCGGCCCAACCCGTCGGGTAGGCCTACCATCGGGACCCGTCGGGCTCAGATCGGGTAGCCACACTCTGTGTATGTATGTGTCCCCTATCTATAGGGGCCTATCTGAATTTCTGTCTTTGAGAGATAATATTTTGTAATATAACTGAATTTTCTATCCATACATATAAACTTTAAATATATTGAAATTATAAGGTATCTTTGAGTAAACTGCGAGTATCATTTAAGTAGGCTATCTTGTGGACGGGCCGAGTGTCCTCTTTTTTGGAAATCAAAATATGGTCACCCTACCTTATTATCTTGAATATTCAGGTGCGCTCTGCTGCTCCCTGAAACCCTGATTTCAGCTCACACCCAGCAAGTTTAGCAGTTTGTGTCCTTCATGTGTTGCTGCTAATGTGAGTTTCAGGTCTCCAGAGGTGACATGTGTGCAAGACCTCACCTTTACTCTGCTGCTGAAGGTCAGTGCAGTGTGTTTCACATTACACTGCCATCAGTGGTTTAATCTTTACCTGTCCTTTTTTTTTTTTAATTGTATGTTACCAACAAGCACACAACCAGCTACAATCTGTGCTCTTTGTGTTTGAAGCTTGTAATTCATGCAGACCTTGGCACAATAACAGTGAGAAGGTTATATGGCCCGCCCATGTGTCTTTAAAGGTTGTATATTAACAAATTGATGTGAGAAGGACAGGTGAGCAGCCACTTAGGGAAACAGGGGGAGTGTGAATGTGAGAAACGCCAAACACAGCTCAGAGGAGAAAACAGACAAAGACGTGGGAACTGGATATTGCTCTTGTGAAATAAACTCTCCGTTGTGGATCAGACAAAATTTAATCTCTGTAATTTGCCACAAAATTCAAAAGGAAGTTCTTGGACTTTATTGCATGCACTGGACTCTGGAACAGGAGTGGAGAGAGAAAAACACTGGAAGTCTTTACTAGGTCATGGACTCTGTTTCATAGCTCAAAAATGGAGAGGAAAATGGGAAAAGGGTGGTGGTGGCTGGGTTTGTGTGTGGTGGGGATTCTTGCTGCTCTGTGTCGGGGCAGCAGAAACTGTCTGGAAGGGAATACAATCAATGTGATCCTGCTGTATGATGAAGTGTCTCCCTGGAGTCTGAAGTTTGTGCGAGGAGAAATACTGAAGGCCTTAGAGACGGATACAAACATTAATGCTGCCCAAGGTAATGGAATATAAAGATGTCTGTATGTGCACACAGAATGATGTTACTTTATGGACTCAATATTGTATTAGATTCAACAGTAAAAAAAAATGGGACACCATTCATTAGAACAGAATTAGCAGAAAATAGTAGTATTATATTATTCTTTGATATGCAAGATGTGTGTATATAACTGTATTTGCTACAATCTAAAAGCCACCACTTGTCCACAGGAGTTTCAAGTTGTCATATATATATTTCTCTGTTAATGCCCACCACACCAAACTATACTAGACAAGTTATAACAGGCGACACGCAAAATTATTAGGCAACTGATAATAGATAAGACACGATTTAGTCAGTGCAATAAATAATTAGATATGTTTCATCATACTGTGATCCAAAAGATATTAATCATCCTTAATGATTACTTACGGGAATGATTACGGGAGTCCGGTGTTTGCTTCCCGAAAGATGCTAAAGCCAAAAACCCTGTTTTTTTTCCCCTAAACCTAACGGCATGCTTTTGTTGCCTTAACCCAACCACATGCTAGTGTTTTTGAAGAAACAGCCCAGGGTACCTTGCACGTCATGTGTGGATGGGGAAAGTCCAGCACCAAATGTTGATATGTGATGAGGTCGGAGTGAGAATGTGTTGAATATATTAGCAGAAAAGGAAATATGTTATTTATAACTGTTTACATTAGTGTATATTTACCTGAAACTAAGAATTGTGCTTTTGTTACATTTATAAACCATTTATACCTACCTCTATTTGTGGTTACTAAGCTATGATTATTTGTGTAGGGAAGAGATTTACAGAACAGAATATCAAAGTTAGAATAAAGTTGCTTTAAATTACTATTTTTTAAATGAATGCATTGTTTCTCTGCCTTTCATTCTTTATGTAAATCAAAGATGTGAAGTTTAATCTCACGGCGAGCTATGGCGGGTTCAACACGACCTATTATCGACATAAAGGTTGCCAGAGCAGCGCATGTGAGGGAGTGGAGGAGATAAAGAACATGATGGTGAGTATCTGCTGCTTTACGTCCACCGTCAACTCATGGTATACTCACTTTATAACATGTACAGATAAACTTGCCCGTATGCTCAGTTTGTAGAGGGAATCTACAGGGTTAACAGTAAGTGTTGTCACTTTTTGTTTCAAGTCTGCTCTCACTCAGGCCTTGTCCACACAAACACGTGGATATTTATAATATATAGCCTTTTCTATGCGTTTTGGCCTTTTGTCCTGTTTTAGGTCATTGAAACAATCAAACAGGGTGACTATTTCAGAGACTCTGTTTATAGTGTTGATATGTAGACAGGGAAAAGAGTTTCTGGTGTTATCACCCTTGTGATGTGTCACAAGTGAAGCATCATTTTGTGTGTGACCAAAATAGTGCTGCCTCTGACTTTGCTAACAGGACTTTTTTTTTTATGTTTACACATAAATGTACAGCCACTCTTCCACTATACTGAGGAACAAAGGCTTCAGGATATGCTATGGAGGTCACTGCTCCAGGCGACCTTTTTTGTAATGGCTTTTAATCAGGCTTCTCATTGACCATCATCATGTTTTTTTGCCTGGCTTTAGAGTTACACCACCATTTGGTTTGACAAACTGTAACAGTCTAGTACAAAGCTGGGACTCAGTTGTGGAGGAAAACACAAAACACCAAGAACAGTTTATCAGATCAGGAGGAGGGAAAACCCTGTTTTCAGACATACCTGTGTACGTGTGCATCAGGCTTTAGCTGCATCTTGTGGACACAAAGTTAATTTGTGAACATGTCTACAAGCAACACTGCAGAGAAATTCAGGGTTCACAGGGGTGGCTATCAAACATACTTAAAGGCAAGTATGTCAGTTCTGTGCACACACATGTGAAACAAACAGCTACACTGACAATTTAACTTGCACTCATTTGTATTTTCTTGCAGGAGTCACACTCCCTGGGATGTGCTCTGCTTGGGCCCACATGCACCGTAGCTACTTACCAAATGTCTGAGTAAGTGCATTTTTTTCCCAAGTTTACATCCACAATAGTGCAGATAAGTTTGAAAATCTGTTTACTATCTCTTTACATTACTATCCCCCTTATTGTTTTTTTTCCCACCGTGTATATATCATCATTTTCTATCTCTCCCTCTCTCTTTCTACTCCTCTTCTCTCTGTCAGTGCGGACAAAGGCCTGAAGCTCGGTACGCCCATCATCTCGGCTGGAAGCTTTGGTCTCTCCTGCGACTACACGATCAACCTGCAGCGCCTGCTGCCACCGGCACGCAAGATTTCTGACTTTTTCATTCACTTCTGGAGAGACGACAACAACATCAAACCTGAGTGGAAGACAGCTTATGTTTACAAGAAGCAGATTAACATGGAGGATTGTTTTTGGTGAGTTGCCTGTGAGATGTCTTTAAAGAGCACACAGGAGGTTGGAGAGTGTCGAGGTGTGTAGATCTGCTGCTTGAACCTACATTTTGCTGTGTTTGTTACCAGCAGTGTCTGTGAGGACAGGTAGGGACTGCTTGTGCGTTAAGGTTGAAACAGTGATATGGCTGTCTATTCCTTCGGCTTCATACATCTGCTGCTTTCTTTACTTGGACTTTACTTGGAGTGATGTTTTTCCACAGGTATATTAATGCACTTGATGCAGGCAAGTTCCCCCTAAATATTAGCAGAACAGTGCTGCGCAGACCAGCAGACCTGAAAAGAGAACTGACATTACCCAACAGGACGAGCAACTGTAAGTCTTTTCTTTAAAAACTTTCAACACAAATCTCACATGCCATAGTTTTTAATACATGTTGACGCAGCTACAAAAAGGGCACTTTGGGTTTTGGTATTAACTTAAGTTTCAAGGTTGAATCAGAAATTTAAATGCAAATCAAGGTTAAAAGGGGGTTTGACCCTGCTCGAGGCTACTACACTAAAAATGCATTACACTGTTGATATGTGGTGTTACATACAACCTCTCTGTTTGCAGTGTTCATCATGTGTGGAACCCCAGTGGATGTGAAGGAGGTGAAAAGTGGTATCCCAGAGGCAGACAGCAGTGATATTCTCTTTATCCTTATTGATCTGTACAAGTCAGTGCTCTTTATTCTTTCATCTCTTTTTATGACACGCTTGCACTTATTATACTGTCTAGTTAATTAATGTTCATAATGGCTTTTTTGTATTCCTACATCCTTCTCTTTGACATTGTACACAGCAGTGATTCCCAACCAGCCTTACTTGTATTTCAAGGAGTAGCCTACTTCTGCTACTAACAGGGAATATGTGGAAAGACACCATAAGTTTGTGACAAAGTGCATGAAAATACGCAGTTAAAATCGTTTGGTACAAGTAGGCTAATGAATACACAGTTGAAACATTTAGCTGAAAGTAAAGAAATCATTGAAATACACAGTAATTGATAAATGGTCACCTCCTCTCCACAGTGATCAGTACTACACCAACACATCATCAATGCCATTCATGAGGAACGTGTTGGTGCTGACTATGCCCAACAACAGAAGCTACATCATCAACAACAACCTGAAAGACAACAACACGGTGAGGACACAGGACTTCCATATTACTCCTTTTCACTACTGCTGTGAACTTGTTTATCAAAAAGTGTCAGGAGAGGGTCCCCCATGGCCCCTGAAAGAGGTCCGGGCTGACCCCTGAATGTCCTAAAATCCAAGAAACACCCTTGCGTACACCTGAGCTGTACACCTGGCTTTTTCAATTGGCTCCTGTCCACCTGTCAATTTCCATAAGTAGCCCCTGGACAAAGGAATTTGAGTATCCCCATTGCAAAAGATCTGTTGTATGTGCATCATTAGATGAGAGCTGGCTTGTCTAGTTAAAGGACCAGTTCTCACACATTACAGATAAACATGTCTTCTCACTTACTTCCAGTAGTTATTTAGCCTGACATCACCAGACCAACACTGCCAATTCATTTTCGATTCCAAAGGAATGTTATCAACTGCTGTCGACCCAAACATGAGGCGTAGCGCTGTTGCTGTTTTGGCTATCAAGATCTGAAACTAGTACTTCAATACACCTGAGCTTACAGATTCGTCTCATTCTCTTACTAATGGTTAATAACCCAACAGATGGTTTGGGTTTTATTTGCCAAGGTAACTGTCTTCATTACATCCACCCTAAAACAATGGAGGTGAATGGAATATTACTGAATATATCCAGAAATGAATTCTCATTAATTTCTCTGTCTCTGTCTCTCTCTCTCTCTCTCTCTCTCTCTCTCTCTCTCTCTCTCTCTCTCTCTTTGTCTGTCTGTCTCTCTCTCTCTCTCTCTCTGCAGATGAATGACTACATGGCTGCGTACCATGACTCAGTGCTGCTGATAGGCCAGGTGATGAGGGACCTTATTCAAAACAATCAGTCGGAGATCCAGCAGATGGAGTATGTCAATGTGAATTACTTCAGAGACATCTCCTTTAATGGTAAGGAAGGAGGAAGGAAGAGGGGGACTGAACCTCTGATGTGTTTGCCAGTGGTCACTCTGGGTGTAATGCTGAATAAATCATTTGAGTTCCATTTCTGGGATGAGACAAAAACATAAAAATGATTGGAGATAAGTAATAATAAAATTAAGTGGAAAAATATAGCTTAGCTCAGAAAACATTGAGTAACAGAGAGCAGACAGTGCTGTGGATATGGTTTTAGAATCCTGAGGTCATCATCACAATTTCAGAGTTGTCCAACACTTTGGTTGATGACTGTAAACCTGCAAAACAAATGACATTAAACAACTTAAGTTTGTTCCTTAAGTATGACACAAAAGGCTTAAATGAAATACTTCACCATTACCTGACTGGAAAGATCCTGTTACCTAAAACTGCAGAGCAGTCATTAAACTGTAAAGATTAAACTGAAAAGTTGAGTGCTCCCAAAGCAGATGGTCACAATCATAAACTGACCTCTGGTCAGATTTATAGCTCAAAATCATTTGCTCATCTTTAAGCGTGTCCATCTCATTCTCCTGGTTGCTGAACACTCTTCTCAGGAAGCCTTATTTTTTCTTATTCTTTTCCATTAACTCAGCCATGTTGCAGTTAGGATGGAGATAAAGGTGCTTTGTGTTTTTGTCCTTACTTTGGCTACTAAGGTCCAACGGTTTAACAAACTCACTTTGTTCCTTAAGTACAAGACCAAGATAATGAGAAAAACTTAAATCCATAAGTAAACATTTTAAGGAAACATTAAGGAGAAGACTTACGGTTGTTTTGTGCAACCGGTTTTATTGCAAGGAAACCTTAACTGGGACTTCAAAGAAAATCTTAACTTAAGGTGTTTAGTGCAACTGGCCCCTGGACTTCCAGAGAAAATGACTTGACCTTAAAGGCTGTGAAAACAGCAGTTAGAGTTGATACTGGTCACTGCTGCGTCTGTGAGAGGGCTGAGGCCCAACAGATGGGAGCTGTCAACTGCTGTCACTTATTTGTGTTTTTTTTTTTTTTTTTTTTACTGACAAGGCGAAGCGATGAGGTGTTATAGCCTGCAGGCAGCAGCTGTAAATACCCTGTGTGTGTAATTGTGAGTGTGATTGAGAGACAGAAGCTGCTCCCTCTGCCACACTCTTTTATTAGTTGTCCACTGTTCCAGACCACCAAACAACAGAAGCAGGTTTTTTAAAGAGAGGTCAGGACATTTCCAGCTGTGTTTGTGGCAACCAAACTGGGTATTTTAAGCTGAAACATGATCTTTTTCTCACCTGAACCAAGTGGTTTTTGGTGCTTAAATCTCTGCTACATATGAAATGTCCATCAGTGTTTGCAGGAATGCACAACATTTACTATGGTGATTAGGTGGTCTGTCATATGATGGTCTATAAAGACGCTTCTATGATTCTGCTCAGGAATTGCTGGACACTACAAGTTGGACAAGTACGGAGACAGAGACGTGAATCTCTCAGTCATTTACACTTCTACCGACAACAAGGTACATTACCTCCCCCTGTGAGTCAGCTGCTGTCACACAGTATTTACTCTGAAATGTGCACTTCTCTCCTCTCATGTGATCCTCAGTACCGACTTTTATTCACATTCGACACTGAGAACAACTCCACCAAAGTGGAGGAGACAGATCCTGCCTTCATCTGGGGGAAAAGACTTCCTAATTTCAAACCAGAACAAGGTACAGCTAAAACACACACACACTGTCTGTTGTCAGTTGGCCATCACAACCTTTCATCATAAACCGTCTTCATACGCACATTCACACCTGTCCACACACATAAACAGACACACAGCACACCTGTTAGATGACAGTATTGAGTGATCATCGGCTGTTTATTGCTGTCAGTCAGGTAAGCTATCAGTTTTACTGTCTCTAAGGTGAAGTGGGAAATGTCGCAGTTAGAGTTGCAAGTTTTGTCTTGGTTGGGCAGTTTGTCTGTGAGCTAAAATCAGGTTGCATCTATTACAAGATTCAAGAAGTTTTTTTGTCATATATACAGTAAAAAGTTAATCTGCCAGTCTCCTTTCACTCAAAACAATAATAAAATTAGAATTAAAGTTAGCTTTTATAAAAAGAATAAGCAGAGACAAAGTCTGGCCTGTGGGTAGAAGCTGTTTGTCAGTCTTGTTGGCCTTGATTTCACACTCCTGTAGCGTCTGCCTGATGGCAGAAGTGTGAAAACACTGTGGTTGGGTGGGGTGTGTACTGTCCTTTACGTTGTGGGCCCTCCTGATGACCCTGCTGTTATAAACGTCCTGAATGGAAGGGAAGCCTGCTCATAAAATGAGTTGTGATGCTTTTATCACACACTGGTTGGCCTTCTTGCCCTGAGCAGTACAGTTTCCATACCAGACCAAGCTTGAGCTGGTGAGGACACTCGACTGAGCATCTTTAAAAGTTGCTGAGGATATTGGTTGCTGGGATTTCCCAGTGATTTATCGTGTGTCAGTCATGTGAAGTTCAAATGTTACGCAGCTTTGAAGCACTTTTACACAGAAACGCTGGTTCATCTTAGATTAAAATCTCCCTGGCCTGTGGAGTTTTCTTGTAAACAGCCAAAGGTCATGTTTAAATTTAGTGTTCTTGTAGAGATGTATTTTTCCATTATGAGACCCTTGGGTGATGCCTGGGGGAACTTGGCTCTTGCAGTTGCATAAATTAAAAAAAAGGTTTCCAAAACAACTTTTCAAGTTTTATTCCATCCATGAAGTGGTTACATACATTTTCTTTGGGAGCCTTAGTTAAATAAGAACAGGGTTTGTTACAGTAAAGGCCTAAACTTTAAATTATAACAGCGTGGGGTTTTTGTGCTCACACCTTCAGGCCTGGCAACTCATGACATCATTGTCATCGTGTTGGCTGTTACAGTGGTTGTGGTGGCCACCATCGCCTTCATTTTCTACAGGTGAGTGATGAACCAACTCTAATGCATTAAATCTCTTGTCAAGGATATTATGCTGGTTAAAGTGAGCTGACAGCACAACATGTGGAAAACCCCAGAGGTCACTCTGACCACAGTTTCCATGGCAGATCACAGTCAATATTTAAAGCATGCTCAAGATAACTGAAGAAAGTGACCACTGAAACAAACACTGACTTATGATGTGCGCACATTTTGTCAAATTTTACTATTATTGAACCACAAATCAAGTAATAGGTGAAAGGTTTAGTATTTTAGATATGTATGTGTGCTTTTTTTAATCTCATAATGGATAATGTGAAACATTTTTAGACATTGATTTTTGATTTTTAATTATATGTACAAATGTTTCTATTTTTAATTTCTTTCTGTATTTTCTCACCAACCTGCAGAATTTTGAGGCCAAATATTCCTTTGTCCTGATTTTAGAGCAAAGTGAAGAGTTAGAGTAGGAGTTAAAGAGTAAGAGCTAGAGTTAGGGTAACCCTAACCCCATGTACAAAACTGGAGGCTCAATAAGGCTGTACAGATTTTACAGGGGACCTATTATGCTTTTCCATCTTTTGTCTCTTATATATAGAGTTAAAATGAAAGATGTTCATATTAAATGTGGCCAAATATTTAAATGATAAGGTCAACATATGTAAAAGTAATCCCTCTAAATAAAAAAACCCATATTTCAGACTGTTTTGAATATTCTGTTTTCAATGTTTTTTCTGCTTTTGAGACAGGATGACGTCAAATAGTGACAGATTTCTTTATATGGACATCTGCTCCAAGTGCTTACATTACATGCCCTACACTGTTACATGAAGCACCATGCTAACAATACAGAAACATGTCAATTTGGTCGTCGATGTTGTTAATTTCTCTCTGATTTCGGATCATATTCCTGCCGGAACAGGTCCAGTTGTAAAGATTTTGGTTTAGAAGCTTCAGTTTGTGATTTTTAACAGGAGAATGTGGCTATAGACCTTTTTCCGTGGCAGACATTTTGACATGTCTTAGTAGGAAAAGCACAAGTGAATTTAATAGCATGAATGATAGCTGCATTTCACGTAGGGGAGGCCCTGTGTGTGCTGGCTCACTAGAATAGCTCACTGGGACATTAACATTGTCAGCGTTATCAGTTTCATCAGTGCGTCTCCTACGATGACAAGTCAAAATGTCTGCCGTGAAATAGGCCTGTTCACTGTTACAATCATTCCCAGCTGCAAGTACACTGCTAACGCACATGTACCTACATGCTAACATCAGGGAAACTTGTAATCTTAGTTGCTGATGTTGTTTTCTTTGGATCATGTTCCTGCTGCGATGATGGTGCAGACGGCATACGGACAATCTGGAGACGCTGACCAATCAGAGCAGACTGGACCTTTTTTTGGGAGGGGAGCTTAAAAAAACACAGACACTAAAATGGAGTATCTCTGACAGAGGGTGAATACAGCATATATGCATGTAAACATGTTCAAGTAAGAATCCAATATACAAGTATGAACCAGAAAATGAGCACGATAGGTCCTCTTTAAAGTGCATGTCTTGGGTGCTCATGGATGTGGATCCCTGCTGTACTTTGCACTTTGTATTTCATTATGGTATTTTTTTTCTCATGTAGACAGAACAGGAGAGAACGTCTGAACAGGAAGCGCTGGTCCCACATCGCCTCTCACCTCATCACACCACTGGAAAACAATGAACTCAATGTCGTCTCTCTGAAGGTAAATGAGGTGTAAGTCTATCAGTCAGTGTGGGGGCTCTTTTCCAACACTCTGTCACTTATTGACAGGACAAACAGGACAAAAAACAGTTTGAACATGTTTGCTCTGTTAAAATGTCCTCCATCAGATTGAAGAGGTGAGGAAGAACAAAAAATTCCAGATCCGCCGTGCGCACTATGATAAGAAGGTAGCTGGACACAAACAGTGGTTTCAAATGAATCGACATGCTTTTGCACAGCACTGAACATTTAGATTTGCTGACTGGTGCTGCGATGTTTTCAGATTGTGATCCTGAAGGAGCTGGAGCACTCAGATGGGAACTTTAAGGAGGACCAGATGATAGAACTTAATGCGGTACGGTGGTTTGTGTGATGTCAGGGTTTCACTGATCTGACCCATGTGTGCCTGTCCTTTGTGTTATTTTTTTTTTTCAAAGCTAGCCACTGCGCAAGTCAAAGAGCTACTGTTTCTTCTTTTTTCTGCAGCTGTTGCAAATCGACTATTACAACCTCACCAAGTTTTATGGCACCGTGAAGTTCGATGAGGGTGTGTTCGGAGTGTTTGAGTACGGAGAGAGGGGGTCACTCAGGGTAAGTATGGCATGCTCGTGTCACTCATGTGCAGGTCAAGTCCATCCAGAAGTTCAGTTTGCACACGTCACATTATCACTTTGATTGACAAGTCAGTAATATCAGTAACCTAGTACAGAACAAGCAAGAAAATATTCACCAGATTTTATGTCCCTTTCTTCCAGTATGTGCTGAACGACAAGGTTTCGTACCCAGAGGAGACCTTCATGGACTGGGAGTTCAAGATTTCTGTCATGTACGACATTGCCAAGGTGAGACAGAGACTCTGGGCCAGACGTTGAATGGATAATAATAATGAATTACAAAACAACAAATAAAAGTCAAATTACTTTTGATTTTTAGTATTAAACACCTGACTAATAACATTTTTCAAATTGTAATGTGAGCAGTTATTACTTGTTTTCACTTCCTATACTTGAATTTGCTTACTTTTGTGTTTCCACTATGTGTATTTTGGCATTAATCCGGGCCTAAATTTGAACGCTGCACACATACACCAGGAGGAATTGCGGCTGCAGTTTTCTCTGGCAGCCAGTAGATGTCAGTAAAGATCACAGCTGATTTACTGCCTCTTTAATCTAAACCCTCTGGTGTTTGCAGGGCATGTCCTATCTCCACTCCAGCCAAATCCAGGTGCATGGTCGCCTCAAGTCTACCAATTGTGTGATGGACAATCGCATGGTGGTGAAGATCACAGACTTTGGCTGCAACAGTTTTCTTAGCCCCGGCAGAGGTGAAGCAACAGCCGCAGTGTTCCTAATCCCTCACTGAGTTTATGCTCATTCCTTCACTTTCATCACTTTCTTACACCTCTTTCTCCTCGTCCTCCTGTCAGACTTGTGGACAGCTCCGGAGCATCTGAGGAGACAGGGCACCTCTCAGAAAGGAGACGTCTACAGCTTTGCCATCATCGCTCACGAGATTGTTCTCAGAAAGAACACCTTCTATACCGAGACCTACCACAACCGAGCAGGTGGGACTCACTTACACAACCACTGTCCAAAGTTAAGCCCCAACACTCACCCTCCCACCCACTCAACACTATTGTAAGCAACTTTGTGGAGAATGAATGTCTGTGTTTCCTAACAGAAAAGCTTGCCAAGGTCATCATGTCCTACTTCAGACCTGATCTTAACTTTGAGACGGCTTCAGAGAAAGAATTAGAAGTGAGTCAATGCCAGCTGTGCCCCGCCTTTATCTGCAGCTGGGCTTTGTGTGTTTGAAGTTTCTTTAAAGCTTTGTGTCCTCCGTCTCGTAGGTGTGCACGTTGATAAAACACTGTTGGGATGAGGATCCAGAAAAAAGACCTGACTTCAAGAAGATAGAAAACTGTCTGGGGAAAATCATCAGGTAGTCACTGTGTTTCTTTCAGAGGTTCCTCTCAGGGAAATAAATAACATATTTGTAATTGGTTTTAGTTAAAGTTTGTGTTTCTTTTCCTTCCTTTCCTTCTCCTTCCCTACCCTTGTCCTGTAGTAAAATTCATAACCAGGACAATGAGAGCTACATGGACAACATGATCAGACGGCTGCAGATGTATTCCAGGAACCTGGAGCACCTGGTGGAGGAGAGAACGGTCCTCTACAAAGCTGAGAGGGACAGAGCAGACTGCCTTAACTTCATGCTACTTCCTCGGTCTGTTAACACATAAAAAAAATCTAGATGCTCTATCTGCTCCATTTAAGAAAAAATATCCTGTTTCATTTGTCTTTGTTTCTTTCTGTGTAGCCCAGTTGTGAAAAGCCTGAAGGAGACTGGTGTGGTGGAGCCGGAGCTGTACGAGGAAGTGACAATATATTTCAGCGACATAGTTGGTTTCACCACTCTGTGCCAGTACAGCACACCGATGGAAGTTGTGGACATGCTCAACGACATCTACAAAGGCTTCGATGGCATTGTTGACCACCACGACGTATACAAGGTATTAAAGGGTAACACTGGTCATTTTTAACCTGGACCATATTTTCCAATGTTTTGTCTAAGGGTGCATTCACACCAGGATAGTCCGGGGGACTCGGTTCGATTGGGTGGGGAATGCTGAAAAATTTCACATCTTCATTTGGTTCAGTTCACTTTCACACTGCACTTTTTAAAGTGGACCAAACCACTTGGACAACGTAACACGGTTACAGCAGCTGCTCATTTGGGGGCGGTATTGCCTGAAACGACCATTCACCAGGAAGAAAGAAAGCATGAGGAAAATGAAAACCTGGCTCATCGATTGTCGGAAATCCATCCCCTCGGCCGGCTTGGTCACTACAAAAACACCAACCACCAAAATGCGTTGCGCTCTACGTCTCTTCCTCTCTTTGGTTCACTTCTTCTCTTTGGTACACTGGATAGTCCGTTTGCATTTCCCACTGTAAGTGAACCGCACCAGGGTTCACTTGCAAGTGTATCGAGACCCCCAGTTTTCAAGTGGACCAGGGTTTGCTCGTTTGGTCCGCACCAGTGTATAGCGTAAGTGTGAATGCCTGTCTGAATGTCTGAACTACTTTTGAAAACTGTTGTTCCCATTACTCATTTAGACACAAGAACATAACAAAATAGGTCCAGGTTGAAAAAAATGAAGTTACCCTTTAGCAAGGGTGAAATTCACTTATGATGGACAGACATCCCCATTTCCTCCATCAGGTGGAGACGATTGGTGACGCCTACATGGTGGCCTCTGGGCTTCCGAACAGAAATGGGAACAGGCACGCAGTGGACATCTGCCGCATGGCGCTGGACATCTTGGCGTTCATGGGTACCTTTCAGCTCAGACATCTGCCTGGTATCCCTGTGTGGATACGCATTGGTGTTCATTCAGGTAGACGGCACCAAACTCTGGGCTGTGCTTAATATTTCTCAATCTCCCAGTCAAAACATACACATTATTTATAAATGAACTTAAGAGCAAAGATGACTTGGTCGTTAAATGCAGTGTGAGGCCACAGCTGTAATGATGGAAGATTGAATCTGTGTGTGTCCAGGTCTGTGTGCAGCAGGTGTCGTGGGGATAAAGATGCCCAGATATTGTTTGTTTGGAGACACAGTCAACACTGCATCTCGTATGGAGTCTACGGGACACCGTGAGTAAAGAAATAAAAACATCCGTACCATGAGCACGAGTTACATTGATGTTCCTGCTGCCAACCAAGACTGTCCACCTATGTTATAATAGCAATGTACAGCTCATTCCTCCCGTGCATTTACAGAAGCTACCAATCAATCTGATGAGAGAAATAAACCACAGCCAGGGTTTGGTAAAAAACAGATGCCTGTTGTTTTATCTGTTAATATCTTTTAGCTCTGCGGATCCATGTCAGTCAGCCTACTATAAATATCCTGCAAAGGACAGACTGCAAGTTTGAGTATGAGCTCAGAGGAGAAACATATCTGAAGGTAAAGATGGGCCTCTTCATTAAATTTACTAATAATGTCAGACAAATGATCAATTTTTTAAATGAATCCAGAAACATTGAACTGTGCAGAAAGCCTTGACTGAAGCTTGGATGTCTGCAGACTTCACTGCCACACACTGAAGCACAATGTTGTAAATGTGTGTGTTTTCTAAGGGTAAAGGCACAGAGACAACCTACTGGTTAACGGGTGAGAAGGGCGAAGACTATGACCTCCCAACTCCACCCACAACGTAAGCAAACCCTCCACCTGCTCTCAAATACATCTCTTTAATATTATATATACAGATATATAGATGTACACACCCTCAGTATTTGGGTTTTCTTAAAATAGGCATCAGGCATGACCATTTTGCAAAACCGCAGTCAGTAAAATATGGGAAATATAGTTATTTGATTTCTTGTGTCTTGTTTGTTCTGACTTCACCTGAATTTGTACAGTTAGATTTAAAATTTGACACAAAGACATGACATGATATTCTACTGCAGACTGGACTGTAACCTTTGTTCTCTTCATGTACTGGTTTCTGCTTTTCCAGGGAGAACTTCCAGAGGCTCCAACAGGACCTCGCCCACATGATCGTGGAGTGTCTGGAGCGGCGCTCTCAAGGCTCTGTGCGGAGGAAGAAGCCGCTCTCGAGTCAGAGAAGCGAGGAAGACAAGGAGCAGGAATCAGGGGTGGAGTCTGAGAGTGACCAGCCTGAGTACCTGCATCTGGCCACTGTGGGTAACACCCTCAGTACATTCCTCTAGTACACACCTACTGTTGAATACATGGCTGACACAATCTATATGTATGTGATTACACTATGCAGAAGACTGGAAAGGAAGTATATGCATTACAACAGTATAACAACAAGCAGAGATGGTCAGTTCCATTTTGTTAAGGCTAAACTGAGGCTATGATCAGCATCAATGTCTACACTACAACTTAATGTTCTTGTATATATCAACGTGTCTCCTGCATTTTCTTGTCAGGTTCATTAATTCATTTAAATATGTTATTCATTTGCTGTTTAGTGTAAACATGGGTCATATGCAGCTAAAAATATTGCAGTTGTTCATTCCCAGTGCTTAATATTCATTGTGGAGGAAACTGGTTTTTGCATCACTGCTGTTAAGCAGGGCGATATGAAGGAATTAACAGGAGCATAAAAACTAAATAAAGCAAATCTATGGATGTAGCTTTATTGTGTAAGGTGTGAAGCAACTCAACATTATTGCGATGAAAGTGTGAATTTGTGGCCTAGTAACCTATTAGATCTGGTATAAATCTATAGACCGAATCACATTTGTTTACAGTAACTTCCTTGTGTCACATACATTAAAATAATATGGTGCTGAGCAAACGCTGCCTCAATTGGATAGTCTTAGGCCACCTAAAAAAAAAGCCTCACCTTAAAAAACAATCAGTATGAGTTTAAGTGTTGTGTGTGTTTAAATGTTCTTACGGCTTTACTTCCCCACCAGACAGCCCTTTCCCATGGGAAACTGAAGTGGTTATATCAGAGCCACCAAACTCCACTGACAAACAATAGTCATTTTACTTCACAGAACACGGGAGTTGCCAGTCTACCGCTGTCTGGTTATTTAAACGTTAGTTACAGCTGAAAATCACAACAGAAATAATCATATGTATGCTTTAAGCAGGATCGGCCAATGAGACTCAAGGATTTAACTTTTATCTGCCATACTGTTCATTCTTAAAAATGTCCTGACATTTTACCGAGTGATGTTATTTTGATTGAAAGTGTTTTTAAGTTCATTCTGTTTGTGTAAAATTTCTAATATGTTGAAATGGAGCAATGCCATTATTCTTGTACTGGTTATTTTCTATTCATATATTTTTTACCCAAATGCTTTGACCGCAGCTGCATCGACTGCTGGCAACCACAGATTGATGTGAGGTGGTTAAGGACAGTGGTTCCCAACTGCTGGGTCACAGTCCAAAAGTGGGTCGTGGGTCCATTCTGAATGGACCTAAAGTGACTCACAAACTTGTCAGATTTGTAAAAAACGCACTTTATTTTTAAGTACTGGGAATTTTTGGCACAGAGCTTTTATTTTGGAAGTGCTGTTTCCTGTAGGGAGTAACTAACGGACAGCTACTTCACAGAGACAGCAAACTAGCTTAAAGACATGACCAAGCGCAAGTATGATGCTGAATGTATTAACCTGTGGGACCTCGAACTAATGACTAAGGAAAAATCTGGGCCTGAGGCTGGACCAGTTGGGAACCACTGGTTTAGGAGATAATTGCTCTCATGGCTGTACTTTATAACCAGCTTTGTTATTTTGTCATTTTCAAACTAAATACCAGGGTATACTCATAATGACCGTGTCATGGTTGTTACATCTGCCTTGGGGAGAAAAAAAAAAATTCAAATCTGTATTTTAAACCAAAGGACAAAGATTTTATTTTGTTGAGAATGGTGACATTCATTTACATTAAATAAAAAAATCACTTTCTGTCACATCTGTTGAAAATGCTGTATATTGTTCAGGTGAAATACAGAAATGAAAACAGCGTTTCTCGAAGCCTGTACAGGTTCATCTGAGGCGTTACAATGCATGTGTCACATTGTTTGACGTATACAGACACTGAGTATGGACAGCAGAAGGAAAAAAAAACAAACTCCAGCATCAGATTAAAATGTTTTTCTATCCACAGCTGCCTGACAGATGTTTGTTTTTTGCACGGAATAATGAAAAGTACTGCCAAGTAGACTTTTACACATCTAACACTATGTGAAAACACACTCTACTGTACAGCAGAAACAATTCAACACGTAGTGTACAAATAAGAAAATGAAGTGTGGATCCAGCAAACCAAACAAGGTGACTGGACATGCAAGTGGACTCTTATAAAAAGGACCGACTGGTAACTCCTTATCATTGGAGGAAAAAAAGACTATCATCTGGGAAATGTCTTTTGAACAGCATTTAGTAGAAAAAAGCAAAAGTCACCCTAAGATGACGTTAACACACCCTCCCCACCTAAAAATATCAAAACCCAGATGCTTTTTCACGATGTAACATTCAAAAAGAAATGTTGAGAATAAATTAGACAACTGAACGTACAAAAAAAAAAAAAAAATTAAAAAGGCATGATATTTTATACAAAACAGCCTTCTACAGGAGCTGTGTGAAACCAGCTTCAGCTCACACACACACAGCTGCGTGTACTCTCAATCTCTACTTTATGAAAAATAAAAATTCTCAGATCAAACATGCACTGGAAGAAATGTACACAAATACCAAACCTAGACTCTCAGTGAGACTGTAAACTACCCATTTGTCGACTAAAATATTAAAACAGCCATTTTTTAAAAAATGCATGTAATGTAAAACACCTATGATCATTTGGACACGTCTGGTCTTTTGACCTGTCAGTTTTGCTGCTTGAACTCAAGGCACCGAATGATTCGAGTGAAAAGAGCTGCAAGAAAAAGCTGAAGTGACAAAACATTAAACAGTCTTCTCCCTCCTGCTAATATCACTGTTATGATTATCATAAGCATGATGTAACATCACTATCCTAACATTTACTGTACTCTGCTAATCAGCCGTTAAGGTATTGCGAGGAACCTTAAAGGTCCAGGGTATCTGTTTACGCTTTAGATGGAAAAGACATTTAATTTCATGTACGCACACACAAACACTCAGTATTGTATTTGCAGCCTTTTTTTCAGATTTAATTATCAAAATGTTATTAAAAAAGTAGCCAACCATGATCTTAATTCTCGATTGTCTCACGTTGTAACTCTAAGTGCTTATTGCCTGTATAAAACAGCCGTGTGTGTTAGTGTGTGTCCTGACTGCATGTTGCTGGTCAGTCAGTGTTACAAAGGAGCTGAACAGCAGGGGGGGTCAGACATAAGCTGCTGACAGCCAACGCTCAATATGGCTGCAGAAATCTTCAGAGGCAGAAATAATCTCTCTGCGTGAGGTAAACTTCTGCAAGCAGAGCCAATAAAGTGGTTAGTGAAAAACAGCTTTAATGAGTGGTTTGGTTTAGTGTTTTCTTTTTTCTTCTGGTCAGCAAACAAAAAATAAACCGGAGCAAATGTAATGTGTACCCGTGTTAGAGTAACTGCAGCTGAAAACTTCCCTTCCCACGTGTTTAAGGAAATGTCGTCAGCATAAATATCCCACAATGGGTTAACATGAGCGACCACATATTGCTAAGGCTTTCAAAGATGGTGTAAAACCTGGTGTGGGGGTTGTAAAGTTGTCTGTTTCCACTTAAAATTTGGAACAGGAATTGGAATATGTAGCTAACCAACATATCATAGCATAGATACCCATTTGTCTTCTCCTCCCCTTTGTGTTGTAATGTCTTAACTTTTTTGTTTTTTGGCTCCTACCACTGCAGATGAACTCAATTAGTTAAATTATTTATGCCTCCATGAAATGCTTTAAAAGAGACCTGCCCCGCTCCCATTAGCATTTCTTCTACAATGTGTTTCTGTGTTTTATTTGGTTAAATGTTTTCTAATAGGCTACGTCATGACGCTGGGGTACTGTAGATGTATTCTAGGCTGTATGTGTATTTACACAGTTTATTACCTGCTGATAAAAACTGAACACCCTGTTATTTTTAAGCTACTTTCCAGCAATCAACAACTGCAGCTGCAGATTTTTACCAGTGAATATGCTATCAAGACTTCATGGCAGGTACATTTGCTAATTCATGTCATTACACAGCACTATACAGACTGTCAGGGGTTGTGCCACAGACGTGTGAGGTGCAGTTCCTACGAGTTGCCAACAGAGGTCATTAAAAGTCATGTGTGATCTAACTTGCTGCTTCTTAAAAACCTTTTCAATCATACACCTGCACTGCGGCAGATCTGCTGTTCATTATTTTACAAACAAAGATGACAGGGGACCTAGTGTGACTATCATCACTGCAAGGCAGAGATACACCTCATTCTCCTGTCTCTCCTCCTTATTTTGATCCCCCCCTCCTCCCGCCCTCTACCCTTCTCTGTTACAGCTTTCTCTGACTCACACCAACATCTCTCTGTCAGCTGGGGCCAAAGCTGGCTCTGGATCTCAGCCAGGGCGACAGCCTGAGACGACGCTGCTGCTGAGCATGCAGTGGCACGAGGTGATGCAGGTGTGCATCAGCTTAAGACAGGATGTTGGCGCAGGGAGAAAATGTAGAGCAGTGCGTGTTTCTGTCAGTGCGGTGTGCTGGCTGCTCTGTTGGACAACGATAGCCTGTCTGTAAGGAGATGAAGCCTTTGTAAGGTGACCAGTATATAATGGCGAAGGATAATAAATCTGTCTCCAGCTACACTGATCCATCTGTCAGCATAGAGAACCCATAAATGGCTAACATCTAATACCATGAGATCACACCAGGGTTAAAACATGTTCACACAGGTAGACCAGGGTCAATGCACCCGACGCAACTCAGAACCAAAGGCGCACTGACTCATATCTGCTTTGTATGCAGTGCACACTGCCGAAATCTGTTCCAGCCTCGACTACAGGGGCTGCGAGGTCAGTGTACAAGATCAAACCAGTGTTTTCACTATGGCTGCCCCCTGAGAGTCCCTGAAGATTCGACTCATCAGTGTCGGTGACCCCATAGTCAACTAAGATCTCCTCAAGTGGGGCAGTCTTTTTATTTTGGTCAGTCAGTATATTTCTGGGGACGATTCAGTCCCCAGATGTGGCTGCAGAGTGAGAGCTTTTTGCTGTCACGCTGCTCTCTGTTACAGGCAGCTGCAGACCCAGAGCCAGGGTAAGTCTGACTAAGACGGAGGCAGCTGCCCGGAGGAAGAGAGGCTTATCCCGGTCAGGCTTTGAGATAACGCTATCTTCTGCCTTTACAGCTCATGGCTACTTAATATGATATCATCTCTGACTTTTGTTTGACATCATTAGCATTGTTAGCTTGCGTTAGCTTGAAGTGCCCACTTGGCTTGTTTACTGTATTACGTGTATTACCAAACCCTGTTCAAAGTCTCAAACTCTACATGGAAAAAAAGGAATGAATATTCATATTGAACAGCCACATCCATTCTGTGCCGTCCTAGTTTTCACACTGACGGCAACATTAAATTACCATCATTATAACCTCCTCATTTAACAAGTAAAGTAAAGTTGGTCCTGTCTGAAATGTCTGCAGTCAAAACTTTTGCCTCAAGTGCAAAATAAATGAGAAGACTACGGGATTTGCCTTGAATTAACATTAGGGTACGTGTAACACAGTTAAAATCTGATCCTTTCACATCATCTGTCATTCATCAGATCATAGTGACACAGAAAAAGCTCCTCACTGGGTAACAACTGCAAGACAATGTCAATTTTTCCTCAGGCAGATTTTATATTCTCTCTCATATTTCGGTTCAGCACCTTGGTTCGACCAGCTTTAATCTGGATCTTTGGTTATAATTTACTAAGCTCCACTACTGCCCTTGGCAATGCAACGTTTGCATACACCGACACATTATCATCTCTACTGATAAAATTAATTCGCCTGAAAAATATTTCTGAACATATTGCTGTGCCTGACTGTTAGATTTAAGATCTTTTTTTTTCTCTCTCTCTTTTTGGTCATTTGGTTATCTTCCTAACTGGCATTTTGTCAATGAACTGATAACAATGCTACAAATCTGTTTCGATGAGTGTCCATTGACGCACACATACACCATGTTGTGATAAGCCTAGAAAAAAATAACTTAAATTTCTTGTCATTTCTACATCCGGGACCCATGGATCTGGAAAAGCTGTGAAAGAAAATAATAAAGAGACATTAGGATTTGTAGGTCCACAGCAATCTAATCTATAAACAGTTTTTACAATCTATGCTGTGATTTGTGATGATGGTGATGATGATGAGAATGGTGATAGAATGAGAGCAAATGACTTTACTGACATGTGTAATGGGTCGAACATGAAGAAATACACCCACGGCCATGACTTATCCACGTATTACATGTTTAAAATGTGTGCCCCTTTAACATTTACTTTGTTGTTATGTTATGTTATATGTGTCCGTTATGTGGTGGGTTTGACTGTGTGTGGCTCTACGTTGAGACTGTACATACAGTATGTACACAGACTGGGAAAAAGGACATCTAACACTTCTGCTGCACTGAAAGGTCAGGGATATTTCATGTCACAGCATTGGTAATGAGAGCCCATAGAGACACAGTGTTCGATCAATATCTAGTAAGGCTGTGTCAGGTCACTGTTGGACCACACCGAGCATGTCCGTGTTCAGATGCTTACACAAGCTGATGCGGGTCATTGTGACAAACAGCGAGAGGGAGTGACATTTTCAGACAGTGGACAATTAGCAAAATTTATCACATGCGAGGTGTTTTGACGAATGGGCATTTTAGATTACGACATCCAACACAGGACACATTTTAATTTGTATTTAATGACCTTGAAGCATTTTGTATCTTACATCCTAACGGTTGTAGAGATAAGCTCTGAGAGTCTGAAACTGTCGAAACATGTTCTCCTAGCAAAAAATAAGCTTTACCGCAGCATCTTTTTCTAAAAGATGTGGGTCTTTTTTTCTGTGATGCCCGCAGTGAAAAGGGACAATGGAGGAAAAGATGATGGTGGTTGTTTCAGGTCAGCCTGGTTTGCTGGCAGACATCATCAGTACACAGTATCCGCACTGGAGGGTGTTGACTGAAATAATGATGAGATTTCCCTTTCTCACGTAGTGATATTGAATTATCCCTCGGCCCTACTGATGACTAATTAATGTTATTAAATGTCACCTGTCTTTCTGTACAACAGTTTTAAAATTAGATGGCTTAAAGAACATGTGGTTCACATTTCTTATGCTCTATATCAAGGAGTTACGAAAATGTATGAACTAAAATCTCTCTGAAAATGAGATCTATGATACTGTTCACACCTTTTTACCAAGTGATTGACAGGGGGAAATTTTGTGGTCACCCAGTGGCAGCAAAAAGATGATAGTCATGTTTCTGCTAAATTATCAAGCAAATCTTACTTGAGCTTCTGAAATGTCAAATTAGGTGCACTTCCATCAACTGGTCTGGAGCAAATTCTCAAGGATACGCTGTTCAAAGTTGGTGGTATAGGCTGTGCTTTATACATGGCTTTAATCTGCCAGTAAAAAGAGTAGAAGAAGTAGAGGTTTGTGAACCTGGCCATCTAACCCAAGGAATTTGTTTCAGTTGTTCTTTCTGTCAGCTCGTATCGACCATGTTTCAGGCTGTCCAGAGACATCACATATTATGTTGTTCTGGGAATATCCAGGAGTACATTGACAGCAGAAACAGCTGATCAGTCTCATGACATGTCAGCTTCATTAAAAGCATAGCTGCAAATTAAAGCAACAATAGATGTAAAAACACACAGACAACACATCTGTGATCAGTTCCCTGAGTTAATTTTAACAATTTTTTCAATCTTTTCTTCACCCTAGCTCCTAATGATGATTTTATCAGCACGGAAGACATTTCTCCTGAGTCTTGTATCCAAATGTTAAAAAAAAAAGCAATATCAAAGCCTTAAACTTCAGTGTACAGTTGTTTTCACAGCTGTTTGTATTTGTCTATTAGAAATATTTAAGAGTGTTTTCAGTGAGCACAGGGTTTACTGATGGACAACTTAGAGGTCATAATCAATGCAGCGCCATGAAACACCCCAGATCTCTGTAGACATCACACACATATATACTCACACACACACGCGCGCACACACACACACACTATATTCTACTTGGTCTACCCACTAGCACATCTATCGTACAGTTCCTCACCCATTCCCGCCTTTCTTTGGAACAATGAAACATGACTCCCTCATTCTCTAAGCCACTCATTTGGTGTGGTATCTCTCCCTCCCTCCTCCTCCTCCTCCTCATCCTTCGCGGCTTCCTCCTCCTGCATCTCCGCCGGCTTCAATCAGCATGAAGGACGGAGGGGAAAACACAAAAGATAGGGGAAAAAAACAAAACAAGACAGAAAACGACAAAAAAAATGAACACGCTGATGAGTGTCAGTGAGTGGATAGTGAGAAGCTTAGAGGTAAATACAGAGACAGGCAGATATATATCTATATATCCATATGAAAGAGAGAGAGAGAGAGAATAGATTGGTACAGAAACAGATAGACAGGAAGACAAAGTGAGAGGTCGATAACAGCAGGAAGGAGAGGGAGAGCTGTGTGAATGATGGAGTGAATGTGTTTGTGAATGACATTTCGAGGCGAGTGACATTTGGAGCTTTCAGTGGAGAGCGCAGGATCAAAGCACACTCGCTTCAATGAGAGGAGATACCCCCCTTCTCTTTCACACACGCCACAACAAAACAGACACACACACATACAAAACAAGGACAGGACCACACATGGACACACAGCCTTGCAGCTTGATCCTACAGCGGGTCTTTACACATACAGTACATATGTGTGTTTGTGAAAAAAATTATGGATGGACACTCACCTTGGTTTTGTGGCTCTGCTCTGTAGCCAGCCCAGATCCCGGAGTGTGAAGCTCCTTGGACACGACACACAGAAACTCAGCCTGGTCCTCTGTTCCATAGCTGTATGACGAGCCGATGTTCACCATCTAGAAAAAGACACACGGAAATGGACACAGAAAGATACGCAGAGGAGAGAGGGACAGAGACAAAGAGACAGAGTGAGTGTCGGGAAGAATTAGAGATTACAGGAGAGAAAACAAAGCAAGAGAAAGAAAGAAAGTAACGGAGAGATCCCAGACTGAAGCGAGGAAAGACTTCTTGTGCTCATGCATGGCAGGGGTGGCTAAAAAGCGGACAGCCTGCTATTTCACACTTTGCAGTGGACTCGACGAAGCATCTTTTACTTGTAGGAACAGCACAAACAACAATAGGTTAGCTTCTGCAGGGAATTGTGTGCAAATCAGAGCTGTGCAGCATGCAGTGGAGCTTGGTGCCAAAGCAGTGGGAAAAAGGGGGTCTACTTGTGACTTAGGGCTACAGTGGGGACGACTGACCTATTAGGACTTCACCAGGCTCTGAGTTGTAAGTCTGTGTGTCACTGTTGCAGAGGACATCCATGAACTAAAGCCTCCCTTAAGAGGCAAGGCCTTCACCTTAAAAGATGAAGTTAACACTGACAGACGTTCCCTATTACTGATATTACAGTGACTAAAAGATGAATAAAACAGTGCCTGCTTTTATTGTGTGTTCACACTGTGAGCAACGGGCTGCTCTACTCTAAGAGACGGTCGATGGTGTGAGAGTAAATACTGGTCTGCAGCTACTTTTTAAACATTTGTATGCCACAGTTAGGCACTTCAAAATTTTGGGCCCCAACTCACAATTTTTCTTTTCAATTAATCGATCAATCATTTGGTCTGAAAAATTCCCAACAACTTCCCTCAGTCCAAATCGACATATTCAAACTGTATGTTTTGTTTAAACAGTTAAGAC
Organism: Epinephelus awoara; assembly: GCA_035609425.1. NCBI lineage: Eukaryota > Metazoa > Chordata > Actinopteri > Perciformes > Serranidae > Epinephelus > Epinephelus awoara. Next base: position 13,962,093 of record CM069313.1, read on the forward strand.
AACCAACAAAACTGTGAATTTGAGAAGCTTGCATCAGTAAAAATATTAATTAACTTTTATTTAGCGAGGTGTAATGGTTTGTAGGATAATGTGCAATGTTCCTAATGCCCGGTGCAAAGTGCAACACATTTCATTGGCATTTAAAATATGGATTTAATTGATAAAAGGTTAAATTTAAACTGGCTCCGTTTATATGTGGAATATTTTTTTCAGACAATGTTTCACCTTATAGATTGTGCTCAATTTTGGCTGACCTTTATCTGCTGTCTTACTTTCAGACTCGTCGAAGAGTCTCAGTTTAAATGTAAGGGAAATTAGCTGTTAGAATATCGCTACTCTAAATATAGGGAACAAAACATAAGAGAAAAAAATCAAAGCAAAAATGTATATTTCTGTGAATAAATCTATGTAGTGGTCTGAGTCCCTTGCTGGCAGTGAAATCCGTCATGGCCGCTAGCTCAGCCAAGCAAAAAAGATTCATGTGTCCAAAACAGAAGCATAAAATTAGCTAACTAGTCTGTGACGCATTTGATTTTGTTGCTCATGATGTGAACACACTGTTAAGTGTCTTCGTCCTATAACACCTAATGGGCACTTGGTTGTCTATGACTTTGATAAATTAACTATAGATCTAACAGCTATAGACAAACCTCTTTAACAAACACAGTGACTGAAGCCTGTGACTATCCCAGGCCACACCCAGGACTACTCCAGTACCACTGCAGGATATGGGCCTGGTATGGTTTCTGAACCCTTGATGAAGGTATGAAGGTAAAAGATACTGAAGACTGGGTGCTGTGCCTGAGGCAGGATGTTTTTATCTAAGTACAAGTGCAATGGACAATCTTTAAGATTTGACTTGTTGGGACTATTAGTGAAAAAACTCACTAGATTAGTCTAACTTTAGGTCTATAAAGTGATTTTGAGACTGATACAATCTGGGAGTCCTAAACTTTGGGAGTGCAGATAGCAGGGCTCAGGTCAGGGCCAAGGGGTCAGGCCAAGGGTCAAAATTGAAGGGTCAGCAGCAGCGTGAGTCCAACCCACAGTCCAGAGCAGTCCGGTGCGGGGCTTTCTGCAGGCGCGCACGCTGACCTGCTCAAACTTCCAGCCGTCCGACATTGTGGAGACCATCTGGGTGAGCTCCTCCTCCTGGCACTGCAACACTCGGTAGACATGCTTGGGGGGCACCTGCTGGGGAGAGAGAAAAGAGGGGGTTGAGAAGACAGGGTCACATCGCAGAAACACATTTATTTCCCTTGTCCGAGCCTTTGCAAGATGGCATGGAGGCGGTGGACAGGAATCAAAGAGAAAAAAAAAGTAGTTGTGGGCTAGTTACAACACCAGCACTTCTATATTCATATTTTGGCACCACATTTGACCTCAGGCAGAGACTAGCTGTGAGTCCAGCAAAGTACAGTAGAACACAGGGAAAGTGGGTGTATGTTTGAGAGGGCAGCGGGATTATGTAAGTAGTGAGTGCAACCATCCTGAGAAAAGAAAAGAAGCCTGGTGCACTACAACAGAGCTCTCTTTGGAGAAGCAAAGAAGGGTGAAATCACAAACAAAAAGAAGATGACTGAAAGGCACTGCACCACAATGATGTGTGTGTGGATATGTACAATGTGTCTGCTTCTTTTGGACTCAGACGGTATTGAAATATATAGTATAGTACATATCATAAGTGCTGTGTTATAGTATATCTTCAACATCATATGCACATGATGTACTGTATTTGGTAGTTTCATTGAAGACGACTGCAGCGACTGAGGCAATGTGCTGTTAGGTTTTTAAAGCGAACTCTTCAGTCATAAAAATAGCCCTACTTGACAGGTTCTGTGTATACCTGTGTGGCTTTGGAGTCCCTCTCCACGATCCTCTCCTTGATCAGTTTGATCAGCGGGGTGATGTTGTAAAACTCAGCCTCCTCCAGGACACCTTGAGTTAAAAAGAAAGACATGACTCAGCTCCTGTGTGCATACCAAAGCAGAGTGATTCCCAACCATGTTTGTCAGACATGATGTTAACCCCACAGCTTTGTTAGATGACCTCCAGATCCCCTTATTGACACCACCAGTCATGTTACACATGTGTTCATTTAAACTGGTTTTTAACAGGATATTATTTAAATATTAATGAATGGATTTTTTCCCCATGCAATGGAACTATTTTAAGTATTTATCTACTACCTTCAGCTATTTTACCAGCACTTTCAGATAACTACTACAATCTCCAATATTTACTATCTGTATATATAGTATATTATATACTATATTTTCACATTTAATAAACCAGAATAAAAAGTGCTTAATGAGAAATTACATAACATCAGGCACACTGTATTTCCACCAAGGAAAATATAAAAGAAGGAACGGTCATGACAACAGCGATGGCATTCGAGGGGTCAGACTTTGGTGTCAGTTACGTTAGAGTCAATGGGGCGAGCACTGCAAATCCCATTTTAATGCATCATATCTTTGTTGTTTTAACTTTGACTGAAAAATTCTTCCACCAGATTAAACAACACACATTTGTTTTCCTTTGTTTTCTTTGTCACTGATCTTCAAAGAGATCATGCTCTATCCAGCAGAGGCTGAGATTCAACTGACACCAAAGTCTGACTCCATGAGGGCTGTCACTGTCATCGTGACTGTTCCTTCTTTCATATTTTTCCTGATTTCCACCCGTCCAGCAAAACCACCTTATGCACCAAGGACTCATCTCAGCAATGTCAAAGCATTTTAAAGACCTTCTTCAGCCAGCTCCTTGTTGTAGACCAGTTTGCCATGCCGCAAGTAGTTGAGGATGGGCCCGAAGTAGGTCGGGTCTCTGTCGATCACGTAGGCTCCCGACTCATCCTATTATACACGAATAATCACAGAGACAGAAAAAGAACCCACACATTACAAACTGTATGCAATTACATTGCTTTTCTTGTGTTTTTCCCCAATGAACCATTGGGTTTTTAATGACCTGAACTAGGGCTGTAAACTGAGCACTGTTATTCTATTATTAACTGTGTGTGTTGTAAGTTGTTACAGTACTCAGGACAACTTTTTGTGGTCATGTGTATAAACATAGGATGTGGCTACTTTTATTTTCGGACCATTAATGGAGCTCTTCTGAGATATAACGAGTATTTTTAGATCCAAAAGTTCACCAGCTGGGGAATAACATCCTGGTTGGCTATTTTCATCTTACGTATGCAGTACTGGCTGTCAGAGCAGATGTTTGATGAAGATGAATTGCAGACTCCAAAATAACAGCCCCCTACAGAGCAGATGGAGAACTTTATGAAACTTTTTTTGCTGTACTGCTGTGTCCAAAAGGCAGTGCAACTACCAGTAGTCAGATAGGAAAGTAATTCTTCAGCACTGTTTATAAAAAGTTCTTGCATTTCCTAAAATCCCATTAAACTTTGGTGCTCCCTGTTATACAACATTGCTATTAACGTTCCTGCCACAACAGCAGCATTTTTGCAGCTGGACACAGAAGCAACTGCTCACTGGAACTTCTGAGTAGTTGTTGCTGACTTTGTTAACACAAGTGTGTCGACAGGCTGCTTGTCTCCCACCTCCAGGCTACATCTGCAAAGCCTGCCCTGGCTGTTATGTCATGTCTACTGTCTGGCCCTCCAACATACAGACAAATCCTCCCTCTGCTCGTCCTCGTGACGAACACTTAAAGCCCCCCTTTTAGAGTTGACTTCACAAAAGAGCTACAGCTGGAAAAATCCATACAAAAACATACAGGCCTTTAGGAGACCCAGGCGTAGGGATATACAGGGGAAGAGGAAGTTAAATAACATCAGTCACATCTGCTGATCATGTGTCATTAACACATGGTTCAATGGCCTCTGTAGAAAGCATTCAGGACAGAAAGGAGGACAGAGGCCAACACAAGCACATGTCATTTGGTTCCTTAGTTGAAATCAAACTCTAGACGAGTAAGTCCCACAATTCACAAACCACTGTCACCACTTTACACCCACTACATGTTTAAAATCGAGACCTTAAAAGTAATGGTTAAAGAGGTGCTTCAGTTAAGTGAGAAAAATGAGACGAAGCTTCATAATGTGAACCTACTGTATTCACATGACTGACTCTTTTCATGATTTGCATTAGCGGCAATGGACAACTGTAGCCTCCAGCCGCATCTTTGCACGTAAGCATGTTAGCGCTTTTATTAGCAGATCCTTAGTGACTCAGACAGCACCACTCACACCAACTGAAATTGTTATGTTCTTTCGTTATTTGATTAAAATCCTAACCTCAAATGCTGAATCCAGACATTTGTACAGTGTAGAAACAAAAAAAGCCAATGTATCTGACGTCCCTGATCCAGTTTAGTGGTGTAATTCAGCTGTTGCAGATAGACCTGATTAGGGTTTAGTGCTGTTATAAATATTTAAGGGGATTAACCGGACTTTTAGGCTGTTCATGCAAAACCCAGTTTGTTTATTTGGAACTGCAATATTATCAGCGTAAGAGTTCCAGGTTAACAACACAGTTGTCCAATTGAACTGTAGGCAAAAGAGCTGTATTACAGCCAGTTTACGCTTCAGTTATGAGAATCAGAGGCCATACTCTGTCCTACTGGGTGGAGGTGGAGGCTTTCAGGTCACTCTGAAGCCCAGGCCTGTGGGAGTGTGTTTGCTGTGAGGAGGCCAAAGGACAACCTGCAGGTCCTGTAGGTGCTTCAGTTTTCTTTCTTTCTTCCTCATTGGTGCAGCTGTCACCAAGGTGTTACTGGGGTATCAAGGAATTCCTCCTGTCATACACTTCGTAGGACCACCAACCCCATAGTCCTGCCTCCGCCCCCATTTTACGGAGCTGTAGGTGGTTGCACCAGCTCTTTACCTAAACTTCGCCAACTAATAACTTTCGTGTTAGTGGAAATGTATCCATCACTAAATCAAAATGTGCATCACACAAACTGCGTCTTACAAAAGTAGTTGCCAGTGTAGCTGTTGCGTAGCCAACTGAACTGAGAAAAACGAATGTTAGCTTGGTTGACACATCTGACCTCACACTTCATACAATGCTATTTCATAACAACATAGACTGGGACAATTTTAAATTACATTTCTACGACCCATTTTAAACTGCATGAATACTACAAACTCTGACAGACACGCTTCTCCATCTATGCATGCATAACCTAGAAGGGCACTCAGACCTTTCTTCCTTGGCCCATGCTACAACCTTCCACCAAGTTTTATGAAAATCAAGCTGGTAGTTTTTCTGTAATCCTGCTGACAACCCACAAACCGAACCAGATTTATAATTCCTTGGCGGAGGTTATAAAACAAAAATGATGCCTTGATTTAAAAAGGATTGAAAGTTTAAAATGTTCTGTTGCTTGTGACAGTACAGTGACTTCCTGTTTACATATTTGATTGGACAACAACAGATCTTTCCCAGCAACCAATTTACCCATTTTTTATTACTGGTAAACACATTCCTTAGTAAATCACTTGTTTGAAACTATCTAGTGCTTACAGATTATGTATGCCAGTAATGCATCGTCGTCTACATCTTCCTCTAATCCATCATCTCCAGTGTGACAGATTTGTAGAACAAGTCCCAAAAGAAACCCACAGTCAGGCAGACAGAATCCGCAGGATAGGGACACTAATGATAGATGGTGTCCTGACACTCATCTCTTCAAGTCCAGCCAATCTTTCCTGGCGAAGCGTGACAGGAGCTTCTGATGAGCCGTTCCCCATGTGAGGCATGAAACGAATGCAATGAACGAGGACACCTACATACACAAATAGACGGACTCAGACTGTAAAGCAGTCCGTAGGATGTGTGATGCTGCTAGATGAGGGATGGATTGGTGGAGAAAAAGGCAAAAAGGCATGACAGAAGACAGAGAGACCTGCAGATCAACAGGAGAAATAAACAGCTAGAAGACTAATATCTTAAAAGAAAACTGCATGACAAATAACCTAATAGAAATGACAGGTAGACGCACTTGCAAATTCCAAGGACAAAGAAGCATAGAGGGACACTGCCATAGAGACGGAGGATGTAGACACATGGGATTTCTGTGTTTGTGTGTGAGACAGAGAGACACAAAGAGAGGATCGAGACAGACAGATGGAGGGACGCGATACGAAGCCCAAAAAGCAGCATGTACAGACATCACTATGCGTCTTTGAGTCTGCACCCAAAATCACAAATATTAGAGTGTGCAAAGGCTGGGACTGCAGCACAGAGCACAGACACATGCACGCACACACCATCCTAAATGAGTGGAGCTGCAGCGGAGGACGGACCGACGCCTCATCAACGTGACTTGACTTGACAGTGTGGGCATGACAACACTGGGGAAAAGCTTCCTGAATGTGTCAGAGCCCCGTTTCTCTTTCTCACGCACGCACACACAGAATTAGTATTGTTATTCATTACGACAGACCCGTTTGCAGCCACAGTACATTCCCTTTCTCACAAGTTGATGTTTTCAGTTGTTGAGAGGATGGGGACGTGAGTTGGTGAGTTAATGTTTTACAGAGCATTTGTTCAGGGAAATAAGATGTGACTCCACAACATCTCCCTGCAGAGGTAAGTACATCTCGTAGGCTGTCACCAATAGCCAAACAAAAGCCCTGATCACTTCTCAAAACACACATATACACACACGCCTATCTGTATACTGGTAGTTGCTTTAGCAGGTGTAAATAATAGGGCTGAATGATACTGAAAAATATCAACATTGCAAAATTCTGTAGCTTAATTTCAACACAATTTAATATGTATCACTCAAAAGACATTTTTAAGAGAAAGTAGGGCAGTTGTTCCATTTTTTAGTTGACTGCACATGACACACTCGCATCAGTCTCATTCAATCAATACTAATTGATCACTCCCTTGTCTTACACATACTGTGAAGTTGTGGCACGGCAAGCATGGAAAAAAGGTTCAGGATGGTATTTCTTTCCTTTTGTCATGGATTTAGTTAAGTTGTGTTTTTAAAAAGGTGGTTTAGTTTTAGTTCTTTACTTTAGCATTTTTGTAGCTTCCTAACTAGCACCTTGCCTCTCTTGGCCTGCTCATTCTGATCTAAAGGTGGACAAGAGTTGTGGGAAAAAAAACTGGACATACGTGAGATTTCTAATTACGGATCAACCTAATTTATCATCCATCGCACCACAGATTGTCTGGCTGAACCACCGACATCTCGGTGTTGGTGACATTTTTGATGTAGGAGGCATCCTGGGAGCTCCACGCTGATTAACACATTTAGATATATGTGCTTCGACTCCATGCTGGGTGAATGAAACAGTTTTGGGTTAAATGCAATCTTTGGATGTTTAAGGAGGTTTTAAAAAAAGGGCTTGTAACTTATTTGTTTGCTGCAATTGTTTCCAAAGTGGCAGCCGTGTTTCTAACCAACTGAAGTGCATTTTTTCACCTCGCTGCAAACTGTATTACTTTCACCTGCTCTTATGTATTTAAAGCTGGAGTGCGGAACTTTACCATATGAATGAATGACCATTACATTCAAGCCCTTGTCAAATGAGTTCACAAAATGCTGATTAGGCCTACTGTCGCAAGGTAAAACTCTCTGCATTTTGCAGTATATACGAGAGCTGTTGTGTCCGTGGAAGTGATGTGTTTTACATCAACAAGCCAGTGCAAAGGGGGGCAGGAAGGGGGTAGAAACCATAGTGACAGAGCAGCAGCCAGAAGCGTCTAAAAGTTTCTGGAGTTGATGGTCAAGAAAAAAAATTGTAAACTCGGCATTTGGAGGGATTCAAGTATGAAACGGGTGCTCCTGAGGGTGGTGGAGATGCGGCAGGCATACGTCATAAGCATGCTTCCACAGTGTTTGTGTAACTACACAAAAAAGCTCCACACTCCAGCTTTAAGTAAGTGTACAAACAAAACAGCAAATCTGTTCCGAAAATAATTGAGAACTGTGGTGAAAAATGGCAAAATTTCAATGCTTCTTTCCTGAAAAGGGTTTGTCAAACCCAGCCCTGTGTTCCAACTAAATACCTAACAAGGTCTTATTGTGTAGCCCAAACCAAAGTCTTATTCATGTATCCTGAGGCGAGACAGGGAACAAGTTCACACAGCTCTGCACTGTTTATTCAAATCAAATGCTTGGCTCTTGCATCATTTTCATGATTACTGGTCCCTGCCAACGCCTCATATTAGACCTCTCACGGTGCAAATACGGCAGTAAAGCCAGTCAAGGCATGTCATGGAATCCATGCTGACACTGCGAGATGGGACAGAGATTTAACATAACATAAAAACATCTGAAGGTTTGTACAAATAACCCAGGTTACAAACTCACCTAGTGATCCCTGTGGTAATTCATATGAATTAAGCTGCTGATAATCACAAATCTGTGGTAATAAGATTAAGCAGTTATAGTCAACATCTGGCTGCCCTGTTACACCTGCTCAGCTAACATAATCCAGAATCATCAAAACTGAATCTCAGCTGTATAATGTAATTGGCATGGGACGGCCTGAGGTCAGCTTGGGCCGCATTAATGGCAGATAGCCCTGGGTTCGTTTCGGTGAGGGGGGGCAGGGCAGCTGAGGTGCTGGTAATCTCATTAAAACAGTCACACACAGCCAGACAGTCTGTGTGTGTGCGTGTGTGGGGGTTTAAAAACAGCAAAGAACCCCTGAGAAGGTACACACTAACGCCAGTGGATTAGACGGGGACTCCATCCAGCGTGGATAAAATCAGCTTCCCTCCTGAGTGAGATAAGAAAACACACACACAGGCTGAACTGCTCCTCTGTGTGATACAGCTTCAGATTGTTCTGTGCACTACACAACCTGAGCAAAGGCTAGTTTCAACCTGATGTCTGCTGGGAAAGATAGCACGCTGGCACAATTAGCCCCTTCAAAGACGCTTTCATATGCACTTCATATTTTTCCAGACCTAGATTTGGGACAGGATTTTACAGTTTTTTCATTTTATTGTTTCCCTGATACAACAAGGAGCATTGCAGGATGTCAGCAACAGGGTGCTCCCTGTTAATTGTTTAGCAGAGGTGGGAGGAAACCCAGATCTTGATCCATTTAGCTCATAGATGGCTGCCTAAACAAAGACAACAGTAGCTCTTTTCCCCTGAATGTTAATGTTTTCTTTCATGAAAGTGTATTCACTTTTTCTGATTTTAGTGAAGGTGAAGGGAAACCTTTGCAGATCTGCCTCACTTGCATGATCATTGTCGATAAGGTCAAATTAAGCAGGCAACTTGTACGGGTTGGTCTGTAATATTAACTTCAATGTAGTAAAACAACTTTGCTGGTTCGACGAGCTGAGAGGAATAAACTGTAGCTGTTAAACTAGGGCTTCATAAAAAAAATTCTCAATTCCGATTTTGGCTTCCAATGCTATGAACACAGGATAATTAAGATTAAAAAAATATACATTGTGCTGCATTCCCTTTTCCAATGATGTTCTCAAATTCAGCCCACTTATTTCCTTTACAACTGTGCACCCGGTGTTGCCAACATGACGACTTCCTTGCTAGATAAAGGGATTTTTCAGATCCTCTTACTGACTCGATTTCAAGAAATGATGACAAGCGACAAATTTAGCTACTTATTTAGATCATCAGGGATAAAGCAAGAAATATATGACTACATTATATTTGAATTCATTCCTGTGCATGCTGCGCAGACTAATCGCAGTGACCAGCTCTTCTGCCAACAAAGTGGGACCTCTCCCCCTCCTCTTGCACTCTGCTTTTTACATTTCTATTATGTATTTTACATTTAAGAAAATGCACTGCCAAAAAGACATTTAAAAAAAAGTTCAATAAATAAATACAATATTTTCAAAGTCAATGAGTAATTGTGTTATATTGTGATCTCAATATTGACCCAAATAACTGTGACCGTGATTTTTGCCACAATCGAGCAGTTGTATGTTAAAGATTTCCTCTAAAAAGACAGATAAACTTGCATCTGTGTTGCATTTTAGAAAAATGCTAAATTTATACAGAGACAGACCCCAATTTTCGAACTAGCTGTGCACTCAATCTGTTGTGCGGCTCATGCTTGTGCATTCACAGCTGTTAGGATCAGTGGGTATTACAGATCCAAAGAAACATTTATCATGAGGCTTCTGAGGGTAAAACCACTAAATAAAAGCAAATTCACTTTTCCTTTTACTCCTGATTTCACATTTCTACTGCAATTATTCTTGTGACTTACAACAGAATTACTTTGTACAGCAATTTGATTTGCTGGTGATTATCTAACCAAACATTTTTCCTTTGGCTACTGGACTGTTGCTCTGAATACATCTGACAACGGGCAACCTTAGCTGCATACATATTTGCTCAGTAAAATCCTTAATCCTGCAGCGACCGGTGTTTTGTTCTTAACTTTGAAAATCTGAATCTCTAGATGCAAAGGAACTTGTCCTTGTGTCTATGGTGGGGGAACATTAACAACTTACATAATGGCAGAAGCACAGGCTTTGTCTCTTTGTTAGACAAATACTTGCATCAGGTCTTTCTATAGTGTATCATGTGTAAATACTAAATACCGACTTTGGATGGCTGTGTTAGATGCCTGACAAAAAGCAGCCCTGTCTCTCCTCGCCATCATATTCACAGGTCACAGCTCACAGAGGATCCAGAGCCTTGCCTACAGCTCAGTTCCTGTTTTTAGGATGACAGTGTTGTGATGGCCCAAGAAAAAGAAAACACTAAAATTAAGCTTCTCTGCGTCTCCCCGCATTTGAGAGTTTGTGATAAAGAGCAGAAATAAAGGCGAGAAAGAACAAGTCCGCGATAAGCTCTCACAGTGAGTCAGCCGCTGAGAGCGAGGATGAGGAGAGGACAGGACGGTGGTGAAGGAAAGAGATGTAGGTGTGTGTTTGTGCATGTGTGAGACCGAGAGAGATTTTGTGTGTGACTTTGTGTGTCTTCGGGCAGTGCAGAGGGAGCTCCTGTCAGGTCGCTGCTGAAGGTCACATGGGAATATTCTTTCCACAGAGTCTAGTGGTGCAGCGGGGGAACAGTCATCACTGCTGTCGGGGAGAAATCTCTGAACTCCAATTCTGGTGGATGTTATTTTGGCTTAGTCACTTAAGCTGAAGGAAAACCTGCTGCTCTGCTGATATGAGGTTTTTCTTTAGGCGAACCAGAGACACAGTTTGAAACCCTCGACTGGGTTGGACTGGGCACTAAACATGAGCTGATTAGGATTTGGCAGTGTGACGATGTATACTGTGAGATGACATAAATGTATCAACTGTTACAGATAGTTTGTACTTTGGTAGTATCTGTGGGTGTATTTCAACATTGTGGGTGACGTAAGTAATGGTGTGATCCAGTACGCATACTATCAAACTATTTAGAATACCAGAGGACTTAGTTCATCCCTGTACATAGTATGTCAAATGCAGTATGCCAAAAATACCAGGAAGTCCTACAGCAACCAGTCAAATTCTGCAGCATGTAAGCTGGCATGTTTTTCTTTCTATTCTGACCCACAATCCTCGGTGCAATGGAAAATATGTCACACCAACTGAGCCGCAGACAGATGACAGCTTACTGACGGCTGACAGAACCCACAATGACAACAATCAATCCGTAAATCACATACAATCTACAATGTGTGCAGTTACACCTAAAGAAATCAAAGCTACACATAGTGCAAAATAGCGAAAGCAGAGTTCTCCAGGTTGACCTGCGACTCTGGTGAGCTCAGTGAATGATGTTTTGTTGTATCTCCAAGGTAACATCAAGATCTGCTGCATTTGCGTCTTTTTTTTTTTTTTGGTTACTTCAAATTTTGCCAGACTGCAACATATATATGAGCATGAGGGTCAAAGCTCAAGGCACAATGTTATAATAAAATAATATGTCCCCACTGTATCCATCCTTCATGCAACAGTATGTGCGGCAGGTGCAGCATGTACTTAAAGTAAAAGGAAAAAGTATGTGATCCATAATGCAGCTGAAATGAGCAGGAATGTTACACAGCAATAATGGATTCTGAAATATGTTCTGCACAACTGTGAATACCTCGATTTTTCTTTCATTTTTCATTCTCTTATTTCATCTTTAAAAACTTATTTTATTGTTTTTCAAAAAACTTCACTAGGGCTGTAATTTACTCTTCATTATTTTGTCATTACTGATTACTGCAAAGATGAATTTCTCAATTACATGTTTAAACATATACACCTCACACACTCACAGCGCCCATGGTGATGTCTTCAGATATCTTATTTTTCCATCCTATCTAATACAAGCATACGGTAAAATAGCCAAAACAACCCACATAATGGTAGGGTTGCAAGTGTTAGTTGCAACCCTATTTTGTGTGGTCTACAAAGTGTCAGAAATTGTGTAAAATGCAATCAGTGTTTACTAAAGGAAAGATGACGTCCTCAAATGTCTTGTTTTGTCCACAACCCAAACACATTCTGGTTACTTTCATACAAGAAGTAAAAAAACAGAACATATTTACATACAAGAAGCTCTTAAAAATGACTCACACCAATTAATCAATCATCAAGTTAGCTTGCCATTAATTTGACAACTAATCAATTAATCATTACAGCTCTAATTTGTACCAACTTATAAGACTACATGTACCATGACTGGACATCCACATTACCCCCTCCTATGGCGAATTGTCTTACAGTCGCTAAAACAGCTGACATTTTAGAGATACAAGCCTTTCACCCAACATCTACAAAATGTCAACTTACAGTAGACCTGCCCCCTTCTCCCCCTGTCACACACATGCATATCAAAGGCAGCAGCATAATAGAAATCTGCATCATTCATGAGACCTGCCCGTCCTTACAGTGTGCTCGCTCTCCATGTGACAGGGAGACACATAATGCATCTATCTTCCTCTCTCTCTCTCTCGCTCACCCTCTCTCTCTCCCTATAAGATGCCAGCTGTACAGCTACTGACTGTGCAGCTCCCTGCAGAAGAGGAGGCACGTGTTCATCCATCTGACCCAAGCTACATTCACACCACAAAATGATGCTGAAACAAACACACACACACACACACACACACACACACACACACACACACAGAGGAGCCAGGGAGAGAGCTTCATACTGCACATATACTGTATATCAGGTGGCCATTAGTCAACTGTACACCTGCTTTAAAGCTGCAGATTACAGGTGTAGTGATTTTGGGAATGGCACACACATAACATAGTAGGATGGTCCCTTTAACACTACTGTGGTAATTTAGGAGATCAAAAAAAGCATCATAGAGCACAATTCAGTGATTATTATTGGGCAGGTTTTTTTTTTACACCAAGGCTTTTCTTCATGCCAAGACCTGCACATGTATTTTTGGCAATCCCTTTAGTCAGGTTAGAGAAAATCCACCTTACAAAATCAATCAATGACATATTCTGTAAAATGTATGTCAAGCCAAACTACAACTACCTGTCAGGGTATCATACCTCACTACTACACGTCACTGTGAGTCACTACAGGAATGTTATTGAATTGTTTTTGTGTTTCTTCAAGGAAACAGTCTGCTTTGCTCCACCAGGCCAGTACCAGCCTTCTTCTTTCATATCCTTAAAGGATATTAAATGTTGGCTTGCAGAGACACGCAGTCACTAACAAGTTATAACAAAACTTAACGTGCCTATACGAATATTACAGCATCACCACAGTTAATAATGCAGTGAATTGCTAATAACGAAGTACTACAAAGTATTGTACCAAAGTAATACTTGTGTTAGGCGTGTTGTAAAGTAACGTTCACCGCTAGTTGAAGTGTCCTGACCGGACTCACCGTGTCTGAGTGCAGGTCCTGCTGTTGGCACAGCCGGTAAAGAAACGAAGTTTGCTCTTTGAGGAGAGTCTGCCGCGTTGTGAGGAACACGGTGCCGCCGACGTTCAGCCGGACCCACTTCCCGTTGTTCCCCCCGCTGGGGTTAATCACCGAGCCGTTACCGATGCTCTGCGACGCCGTCCCGCCGGGTTCAGTGGTGCTGGCGGTGGCGGACGTCGCGCTCTCTCCCGCCTCGCTGTCTTTGTTGTTGTTGTTATTATTATTGTTGTTGTTGTTGCTGTTGTGGTGGCAGCCGTGGTGCGTCGACAGCGCGGCGACGTCCTCCGGTTCCCGCTGGTCGTCCGCTGTCGTTGCCATTTGGAAACAGCCGCTAGACACGAGATGAAGACGAGCGAGGGCGTCCGTCCGTGTCCGCTGTTGCCTCGGCTTCTTCTCCCCGTTACCAGCCGGAGTAAGCTCCGCCCCCAACCGAACTCAGAGATCAGGCGCGTGAAGGTACAGGAAGTGAGACGTAGAACATCCGAGAAACACTTTTAAAATAAAAGCTCCATCCGGCTAACCCAAGCATGTTCATACGTGGAGGAATAAAATCCAGTAGAAGATTTATTGGATATTTAAACAGGCTGTAACGTTACCTTTGTTATATGGGACACAGATGTGCGTCTTAACAAATGAAATCGTTTACTACTAGTTTACTTAATTATGCTTCTTGCCTGATATATTCATTGCGCAAATAATTATAATAAATAATAATAATGATAGATAATTAGGGTTCCAAAAAAAGTATAAATAAATAAAATAGAAAAGCAGAAAAAGCAAAATTACATTGTAAAAAAAAAAGAATGATAATAAATAAAATAAGAATAAATAAATAAATAAATAAAAGGGTGGGCCCACACAGACTGTTTATGCAACAGGCATAACATAAGGTACCAAAGTTATATATTTCAGAGGGAATGGTGGATGACCTGATTTGTCATACAATCACATGCTGTGTAACTATTCTGTAGGTATTAGGACGGACTTTGATTATGCCTAACACATTTTAGCAGTTCTTTTGAAAAGCAAATTTCAACATTTTATTTTGAAAGGTTTCCTATTTTAAGTTTTGGTCTAGTTTTCCATGGAAAACTTGACAAAGATAAAGACAAAATACGGGGTTTTGTAGTTTTTTGCAAAACTATTCTGAACACCAAATAAAGGAGAAAACGCACCACAAAGAACAATATTAAGACTTTATTAGTCAGATAAATTTGCTCCACACTGTATAAACCTGAGTAAACATTGCATAGAACTTGGAAAAAAAACATCAAAACAAATACATTAGTATTTATTGGAGAAAAAAAAAGGTGAATAGCATTTCCCTGATGGATACAATCCCAAACGGTGTGGATCAAACCTTTACACAATTTGTGAGACACCACTGATGAACACCACTCATATAAATTCAGAGTGCACTGTCATTATGCAGCCACTCTTAGAAGGACACTGAGAAATGAGAGCTGCAGTGATTATAACAGGATCATCTTGTGGCTAATGGCTGGTGCTCAGTTAAACATACAAACAAAATGAATTTTAAGATAATATACTAATGGTTAGTGTTTAATGTCAAACAATCAAACTGTCTTTCTACCTTAAATTTGCATTAATCAGCTTTAAAATAAGTGATTATAACACTAAATTTATGCAGACTGCATATCTGACAATGGGAGAAGTCATTCATATTGTCCCATGACTGTATTTAACCCTTTCATGACTCATTTTTAGCTATAATATTGCACAGTTGGAGAATTTGCACTAATGCTGCACTTACAATTCAATTATATTTTTGCCCAAATTAGAGAGACAGTTTACCATATTTTGCCAAGCTGTTACATTGTGCCCAGTAATCACAGGTGCACCAGGATGTCTAGCGTCGTGACAAAGTCTGTATTACTGATTTAAACAGGGAAGCCTGACTAGTTGTTCCTGAATGGGTGATATCTTCTGTCTCTGTGCTCTCAGGGCTGACGCAGTGTGGGCCTCATAGTGACGAAGGGAAAGTTGTAGGTGTGTGGGAGCCCCTGATGAGTCGTGAGGTTGAAGGATTGCCATGAGAACGGACGCAGGCCCCCCTGCGTCGTGGGGCCATTTACTGCCTCCGCCACCAGCTGGACAGCCATCTGGTAGTCCGTCACCTGTACCATGAGATAGATGGGTGAGGAGGGCACAAAGGAAAGAGTGAGCAACAGGAAGGAAGTGAGGTCGCTTAACATGGTTCGGAAATCTAATAGACATCAATTAAGACATTTCTGCTGCCGTTAATGGAGTTTAGTCATTCAGAACCCGCAGTTAACTTGTGTTCAATCAGTGTTTGTTCTATGCCATATTTAAATTGCTGATTGCTCTTTTTTTTTTAGAGTGGAAAGCTGTTGACGTAAGCAACAGACTGTCAAAATTATTTCCATGTTTGCAGCTCTTTAAGGCAGGGTACATATGTGCATATTCTAAAATCTGGTACAATACAAGATTGTCTGTGACCCCATCTGCCAACCCCTATGAAAAATTTCTGGGGGTGCCACCCAGTGACAGCGGTGCCTAGCCAATAAACAATATCAAACAAAAAGCGAAATCATTCCGATACAAAAACACATAAATGCACCCAAAACAAGTCAGTATTTATTTTGTAAAATAATTTTTTTAATGTACATAATCTTAAACTTGATTGGGGCACTAATGTACTAATGACCTCTGACCTTAGTGTCATAGCAACCTCCTGGACGTGGTCTCCTTGGTCTCAGGTCATTCCGACAACAGATGGTTTTACATGGATGGCCCTTGGAGTAGGGATCTCTCTTGTGGTCTGAAATAGAATCAGTCTGACTTAAGTCACGGTGCTTACTGTTTGAAAATAGCAACAATATCCTGAATTATTTTTGTGTTGTTTTCTGTCACATCCCTGAAGCCTTTTGAGTTCAGGAAAGGATATGAAATATGAGGAATGCATGACTTTTTGTTGTACCTACTGTTGTATCTCATCATGTGTTTGAGGGAGCTGAGGTCAGACACCTTGGCCTGGTCCCTGCGGAGGATTTTGGCTCGGGGACAGAGGTCGTAAGAGAAATCCTCTCCGTATCTTTTCCACATCACACCATACCCACTCAGGTTGTAGATTTCAGTATGAAACGGTATGTTGTATGATGGCCAATAACCTGCCAAATGCAGCACAGGAAAGGTGGAGGATGTCCAGACAAATCACCACTTAAAACAGCCATCCTGGATAGAACCAATAAACCTATAGGCCTATGTTTTATTTCTTACCTCTGCGTAAAGCTTGAGTCTGATCAGAGTGCATCACCTTCCCAGGAATCTGCTCCACCACAATCAGAGCTCCATCCCTGATACTGTGACCCAGAGAAACCCTGCTGAGGTCCACCACCATGTACTGGCTGTTATATGTACCTAAAACACAGAGGGGGACATGCTCTGTTTCGTGCCTCACAGACACAAAGAATCCTCATGGTTTTTGAAGACAGTATCACTATAAATGATTAACCTAAACAGTAGTGGTTTTGCATGTTTTAGCCACAATATTACACAACATCGTCTTTTACATATTTCCAGAGAATGCTGATAGCTCTACAGCAGACATTGGTTGCACAGAAATCAATTTGGAGACACCTGTGCATGCTTTAAATAGGTAAACCATTACAGTGAACAATATGTTCTCTTTACCATTATTATTGGTCATGGTTAAATCATAATAGCGTGGCACTAAAGCCTGGATCATCATTAAAACTGTCCTTGCTGCCATTTTCAAGGACACTCTGACAGATCAGAAGTAAAGGGAAGTCGGTAAAAAGTAGTTGTGTTGATGGAAAAGTGAAACTTGCGTGACAGTCATCATTTGATTTACATCAAATTTACATGGCGTGGTCTCCAATTGATATAGATCAACATGAAGTATAATTATTATTTGTTTTTTAGCACAACATAGTGGATACAGGAAAGAACAAAATTTGCACTGGGTTACTTCCAGCTCACACACTTCACACAGGAAATACCAATTAAGTGCCTGACTTTACAGAAATGCACAGCCGCACTGTTCAACGTCTTGCTAGTACCCCTGCCGTCTTCTTCCTCCTCAAAATGAAGTGCATTTTTGAGGGGATTAAAGAGCGCCACATCTCACAAAACTTTGCACACATGTCAGAACCAGTGGTTGCACTATAACCAGCTGTGCTTTGAGCTAAAAGGCTATGTCAAGTATTGGACACATTTAAAATTTTGGCCTGCTGATGGTGCTAAAGGAAAGGTCAGAGAATAACCAGGAGGATTCATCCCCTTGCAACCGAGAATGTCTGCATAAAATTCCACTGCAATCCATCAAACAGTTGTTAAATTATTTCAGTCTGTACTTAAGTAATGGACCAACATTGCCAATCCTAGAGCCATGCTGCTAGCCTGCTAAAGAATTCCTTAAGCCGGCTGCTGAAAAGGAGCGTCAAACGCAATGATCAGATGTCAACACATCCTTGAACACACCAATGGGTAAATTTAGACTGTCTCTGTGATCACACTAATACTGTATTGGCATAAACTCACTACTTTCTATGAAGAAGGAAGTTAATTTTAAAACTTCCTGTAATCTTTGGAAAGTTTACATTGACATAAAACATACATGATTTGGGCCAAAACATGCAAACCCACTACAACAGTATAGCGCCTTTATGTGATCGAAAAAAGTTGCATTATTATCTAGTTGTATTGCTTCCAGTGTGTGACTTGCACAGGAAAAATAACATGCACAGTCCTGCATGTGCCTGAGGGATCTGACACTAGAGATGGTTAACTTCTGGCTCCGGAGTCACTGACTTGCACAGACAATAAATCCCTAACCTAACCCTGTCTACTTCAAGATTAAGAACAGGCAAAGGTAAAGGCTCTCATGCCTGCAGGCCACCACAACAGTTTGGCAGGGCTGGATAGTATGAGAGCAGAAGCTGTTGGGTGATGAGAGGACTTTCAGTCTCAAGAACACTCTGTCCTGTTCTCCTGTGCCCTCCCATAGCAACATGACGTGAAAGATCAAAGCAGCTGCCCAATTAACACAAGTGTCGTGTAATGAGAGGGATGGTCTGTTTGGGAGTCTGGTAAATCTCTATGGAAATTTGTCTTGTGAATTTTTACATAGTCAGGGTTTTAGCTCCAGACCAAGGTAATTCATCATTCATGCCTTTCTGCAAGTCTGATTTTCTTCCAGTCTGTTCTTAATTCTCTGCCCTGTCCCATCTTACTCTTACTCAAATATAGGTTACATTAAATGTTAAAGTAAAAGTACTCATATTCATGTCCCCCTGAGGATGGACTGTAATAACTTTGGTGAGCCCCTGACTTTTCCTACAGCGCCTCAAGCAGGTAAAAGTTCCTGTGATATCCTGTGAAATATCTCAACGTCTGTTTAATGAATTGGCACATAATTTGGTGCAGACATTCATGGTCCACAGAGGATGAACCCTACCAACTTCTGTGAAATGTCTCAACAACTATTGGACGGATTTTATATCCAGATGACGGCCAAGACTTTCTCTTCCATGCGGTGGTTATTGATAACTGTCTGATTAGCAATTTGAGACGTTGTATACACAGAGTCATGGTATCTTCACATGAATGCAGATAAATACAAAAAAATAGAAGCCGCTAAAAAGTCCTCGGACAATAGCCGATGGGTTCCGAGAATGCATTTTCCGCCTATGAGGTCTGTCTCTTTTGCTCTCCACATAGACTGTTTACCTTCGTACAACCAAAGCCTACTCAAACAGCACTGTCAATAGTACAAACATAAATCTGGACACTTTCGACATGGATGTATAACAAGAACTGGATACAGTGTTTCCAGTCCGACAGAAGTGGCTATCTTCTGCTGGCTGAGGAGCTAACGTCTGGTTTAGCCCTCTTCTATCTTGAATGGGGATAAAATAGTTTAATCATGCAGCTCTTCTAGACTTCAGAAATGTTAGCAGACCAAATGGATCATATCCCAATAGTGAAATGAGCCATTTTCGTATCCACTCATTTATAGACGTGTCTTTTACAGTGTAAGTCTATGGCATCACGTGACAAACCTGGAACTTGTAATTCCACATTTGGCCACTGAGTAAAATTGTCTTCAAAGCCTAGCACTCTTCATGGGGGTCTGGCTTTTGATACCAAAAGCTTGTCCTTTTGCCCACAGATTCTACATACATATGCAGATATCTGTTTATATTAATGATCCCCTGACCTTTTCCCTATTGGATATATTTGATTGTTTATTTAAATTACCCTTGTGTATATCCTATATACAGCTTCTCAGTACTGATACCTGGTAGTCCACTATCCACTGGCACTGATTAGTCATGGTTGATCTTTAGTCTGTCAGCCATTTCTTTGGTTGTGAGATGATCGAGTCTACGTAATTATATGCGAGGCAGACAGAAGCTATAATCCGTACGATCAAACTGTTTGCTCAGGCAAAGATAAGGGAGTTCTACATCATGTCATCTGCTGACACGTCTGGAGGGATTTAAGGGTTTAGAACAGATTCTGATCTACTGAAGAGAGATTGGTGTATTCATGTATTTGGAAAGTGGGTAACAATTTTTCAAACTCAACCTACTTTGATTTAACTTACACTCAAGAGGATTTTACCTGAGTTGTATTTGGAGAAGACGTGTGCCCACTCCTCTCCGCTGTGCGCCAGGCTGTTGGCCAGGCGGACTCTCTGCCAGGCCAGTAGGCTGTGAGGGCTGAGCTGGGAGAACAGAGAGGCGTTGAAGACGCCGATGGAGGTCTGAGTCATCAGCAGGCCGCTCCCGAGCAGGTAGAAGTCATCCAGAGACATCAGGAAACCTGGAAGAGGGGGAGGACGAGGACGAGGAGGTGGTGGTTTTAGGGTCATGTTAGGGAACTACTCGAGACACGTGAGCTAATAAACAATAATAATAAATAACAAGAATACAGTTTGTGCAAATTTGCAAATTTAATCTAATGTTGCCTATAGGAAGATCCACCACTGCTTACTGGTATTACTATAACTACATACAGAAAGACATACTTCCAATTTCTTTTAACACTTCTGCTACTAAAAATATATTTCCATGACTACTACTTCTATTGCTACTACTCCTGCTGCTGCTACTATTATTAGTGCTTATACAATACAGCCGCTGCTATCAATAATGTAAATCATAGGCAGGGGAATATTTCCACCACCCCCACATCCACCTCTACATAATGTATCTGCATCTGTTCTTGCTCTGTTGGCCCCGACCTGCTGCTGTGTACGCTGAATGTTTCACATTGTCAGAGAGAAAGCAGCTTAAGGAGGCTGCAGGGGTCACACACCACCTCCAGTGGCAAGGGGTGTATTTCATCTCTTCGTTTTAATATAATGAAGTGATATCCTTGGCCTGCCGCTCTCTAAAAATAGTGCATTAAAACCACTGTTCTGATAGCAACCGAGCCCGTAAGAGGATTTTTATGGCCTGGACCACTCTGCAAATCTTTGCCCACAAAATTACTCAGCCTCCTCTGACTCGACGGTGAGGGAATACATCATTGTTTCTCTGTTTTGTACACACACGGCGGATGGTTTCTCGTCACTGACTAAGCTGTGTGCTTAGCAGAAGAATTACTTTCAGTAGGCAAGAGGATGTACATTAAGGATTTGGGTTAAGTCCCTGATGTCAGTGTTTATATTTTCCAAGATGGAAATGAAACCATGTGGATTAATAAGGACAAGCAGTTCACCTCTGCGCAGGGCTTTTACAAGAAAGCTGTGTATCGCTGTAACGTAGGTTGACAAACTGGAGGAGGAGAGAGTGTAAATACAGGCTGTGCAACTCATAAGTGTGACACTGTACTTTGTGCAAGTGTGTGTACCAGGGTAGCTGCTGAATGACATCTTTCCGGTGGCGGTGTGTGTGTCAGACACCCTGATATCCCAGTGTTTATAGATTCGCATGGTGGCTGCATACGTGTACCAGCTAGAGTGGCCAAACAGTAGGTTCTCAAAGCCTGGCAGCACCTTGGACACAGAGGAGGGAGAGAACAGGTTGTGGTGAGGGTTGTGTGCATGTTGTGTCTGACGTTGGCAGTAATAAAACAGTGGACTATTTAGGGCATGTATGCAATTTACTGAATCACTACTACTATCACAATTGTTATAACTGTAACTTCCTGACCCCCTAAACTTTTTAACCAGTTCCCCTGATCACGTCAGAATTTTAAACAGTCCAATAATTTGGCTTATGATTTAACACCTGCAGAACTATGACATTCCCAACAGCTGTATTTTGTGTTAAGTGCTAATTAGAAAATGTTTGCATGACAGCAAGATTAACCCTTGTGCGACCTTCACCAACAATACGATTGCTTGAATGTCATTTACTCGCCCTTGTGTTACATGGAATTATGAATGAAAACTTTGTTTTTCTTTCATGCCTCTACAGTGAATGAAGAATCCCTAAACAGAAAATTCATAGGGGTCCATGTTTAACAACAGCACGACTATATCAAAACATCCATTTACAAACTCTCGCACAACTCGTGCAGTATAATTTAAGTCTCATTTATCCAGTCTTATGCTCAGTACTTCCCAAACATATGCATTTTTGCAAAAACCTTACTATTTAAAACTTCACTATATCCACTACAGATTACTGAATACATGCCGTCAAATGTAATTTGTAATGTATTCCATTAGATTACTCAAACTAAGTAACATATTCTAAATAATTAGATTACTTTTTTACTTAATTGTCTTGCTAAGTTCATTTGACTGGGTCTTACTTTTCTGTGCTGAAAACACGCAGCAGTGTCCTGGCTGTGCGACTCTACTGCCATTGTCATGTAGCGATGCACTGCAAACAAAAAATCTTTACATGCAAAATGCATGCCTCATATGAATTTTACACCGTGTCCTAATAGTAAGTGAGCATCCCTCTCTGTCCACACTAAGTCTTTTGAATATGCACTTCCACAAGTAAGTTGTGAGGGTCATTTACCAGTAACTTTCATTCCCTGGCAATGTCCCTTCAGTCAGCTCTCACCTTATTTAGGTTTTTGTAGTGAAATGAGGAGGTGTTGTGTAGATAATGTCTCAACTTCATAAATTAGCTGCTCCTTTAAAAGCGATTGACAGATCGATAGACTTACTTTAATCCATTACAGCTTCCATTGCATTCCAATGGAGCATGCTGCTCACATGCGAAAGTGCTTTAAATAGTAAGGTTTTAATGAAAACGCATGTGGTTGGGAAGAGCTGAGCATACAACTGAATAAATGAGCCTTGGTTTATTTTTCACAAGGTGTGTGAGAGTTTATCAACGGATGTTTTGATATAGTTTTGGTGTGGACCCCTATGGCTTAGATTCATCAAGAATTTTCTTGTTTTTTGATCCCTCATTCACCATGGAGGCATGTAAGAAAATCAAAGTTTCTTTTCATGAATCTAGTGTAACACTGGGTGACTAATTGATATACACGTGATCATTTTTGGGTTGAAGTATTCCTTGAAGGCTCCTGTGCTGAAATGAGAAAAGAATAATAAATCTCATTAATTAAAACCTAATGATGTGATTGCAATGCATCACTCAATCTTCTCCATTCCATTTGTACTTGTTTTGCCTGAATGAGTGCAGGTGGAAGAGAAAAACATCCTCCTCCCAGTGGCCTTTTGCACTCATCGACACACTTCAGAAGAGGAATCCCCATGCACAAGGACCCACAATAAAACTAATTAGGCGTCAAGGCCTCCCAAGTGCTACTTCACAGCTTGAGCCAAATGAGCTTGGCCTAACCTTAACGAGAGCAGTGCAGTGGCCCATTCCTGGCATCCTAAAAGTGCCGGTCCCTGTGGAGGAGTTGGAGCGAGGCGTCAGAGCTGGGATGAGGTCCAGGAGGTCGCCGACGCCATTCAGAAACTGGAAGGTGAACGCTGACAGAGGCTGGGGAGAGACGGCGGAGGTGGCAGAGATGACTGAGATGGTACTGTGACAACTCTCTCACCAGCTCTCTAAACACACACACACACATTCACACACCTCTCTATGTTTGCTTTTGGCCCACTCTGCAGCTCCAGCATGGAGTCCGTCCAGCTGGGCCAGGATCAGTCCCAGATGCTTCCACAGGGGGTCACTGTATCTCTTCAGTTTCACCTGCTCTCTGGCCCACTGGTCCTGTTTGCTGCGGATCATTCAGACAGCTGAGAGCCACTTTAGACTGTTTCTGTCACTAATGAGTGCTTTTGGCAGCTTCTTTTGATTTAGCTGTCCATCTGAGTACAAAATTACAGCAATCACTGCATGCATAAATGTCAATTTAGCAGTTAGTGTTTAACAAATTTGAGACAATTCTGCTGAAGCTGACAGTGAGTCATCAGTCAAAATCTTAAAATTTGAATTTCTACAAATAAAAATACAAATATAAAGTATTTCATATAGGCAGATCACACACAGACGGCCCCACCACCTCTGCTACATAGGAGCAAGAAACAGAGACTGTGTAGTTGTTGAGCCTCTTTTGGCTGTTTTGCGTCTTTTTGTGGTTGTTGTGCATCTCTTTGTGGTTTTGTGCTCTTTGTAGTTAATTTATGTCCCTTTCTGATACATTTGTGTGTCTCTTTTTTGTGTCTGTGGGTGTTTTCCCCCTTTTGGTAGTTGTTTTGTGTCTCTTTTTTTGTCATTTTGTGGGCTTTTGTAGTCATTTTGTGTTTATTTGTGGTTGTTTTGCCCCTTTTTATAGTTGTGTCAGTCTCTTTGTGTGTCTTTGCAGCTGTTTTGCATGTCTTTGTAGTTGTTTTGTGTTTCTTTGTTGTCATTTTCAATTTCGTCATGGCTGGTACGTGTTAATCTGAGTAACATTTTAAAGGCAAAGGGGCCTCTGACACTTTGGGCCCCTGGGCCTGTGCCCATTAGGCCCGTTCATTAATCCACCCTTGGTCTTTCAAACCCATTTAGTCAGGCAAAAAAGTATCTCAACCACTGTAGGACATGATATCACTTCAAAAACTCTTCTCTCATTCCTTGCAAGTTTTACAGACTCTGCAGTTTCTCTGCAGCTGAAGGGAAGAACCTCTGGTATATTAAGAGTATTCTTAGTGTCTAATCTCAGTGTAAGCCAACGGACATGAGCAGATGGTGGAACTGTACCTTAAAAACCTTTTCAGGGGATTCAAGACCTTCTCATCCTTTACGAGTTGAGGGTACATGTTGGAGTAATGATTGAACATCTGTCTGTGGAGAAAGAATAAGAACACTGTGGGAATTAAACCATATGGCACACCAAGTAAATACAGTTAGAGCTGCAGTTACTAAGGACACTGTCACAATTGTAGTCAGTATTGTGATCCAATTAATGAAACCAATAGTTCTCAACCTTTTTCGTATCAAGGACCCCAAAATGTATACACAGTATGCCAAAGACCCCCATCTTCAGGGGCTTTCATCTGAAAAACATTAGGTTGTTTGATATAAATCAGCCTAGAATTCTCTATTTTCTGATTCAATATCTAGAACAAAGACTTGAACTGATGATGTGTTTAGGTGACTTTGTCCATCAGTAGCAAACTACAGGTGTGGCTGCGTGGGCTCAAAGAGTTTTAGTTTGAGATATTTCAAACAAGTCTGCTCGTGTTGGCCTGTGACGCTCACCCAGCAGTGAGGTAACCCTCCAGGTACCCCGCTAGGAAGAAGGTGATCTCATCCTCCTGTGTCATTCCCCCATGACCCGCGCAGATCTCCAAGACCCCCCATCCAGAGAGGAGCAGGGTGTCATTGAAGTAACCGTAAGCTCCCCCCTCTGTCTCCATCACCCCCTCTTTCAGGATCACACTTTTCTGGGCAACATCCCAGTACACAGTGGCCTCTTGGAGCTCTACCATTGTGTGAGGATTGACAGGGTTAAGGGGTTGAGGTTGAATAACACATATTATGTAACATAATGTCATGACACCAACTGAATGAACTATAAGGAAAACAGGACTTATAAATAAAAATAAATTGTTTTTATTATTTGGTGACTTGACTTGTTACTGTTAAATGAATATGACTCGGGGTTCACATTGATTAGTGTAATTACTTGGACATACAGATAGAATTTAATGTAATATTTGAAGCTAAATCTGATTTCTAGCATGGGTAGGTATATACATACAAGTAAACATGAACGATTTAGTAAATATAAAATGACACAAAATAATTTATATGTTCAAAAATTAATATATAGCCTATATAAATAGAATAGTGCAGAATAGAACAAAGACAAAGATTATATAACACCTAATATTTAGATGACATGTTTGTTTGATGACATGAAATGTATCTATTAAATTATAAACACCCAGCTTGTCTTTAACAGTAACCTAACAGTAAGTTTAATTGTATTATGCTGGATTGAAAATAGGTTTCCCTTAAGTTACTCACGGTTAGTTTGCACCGATGCGGCCAAAGTGCTAAACAGGACGCACAGTTGGATGCTTTGCTTCTCCATGCCAGCTGATATCTTCCTGCGAATCTCTGCCTACTTTAATAAATATATGTCCTTGTTAAGAGTACTTCCAGTGAGAGCGCCAGGGATGGAGCGTGTTTTTAAGACCCGATGAACGTCCGTTTTCCGGTTGCTGTTTGTTTTAGTTGCTTGAAACATTTTTCGTAACAACGATATGTCTCATAACATTCAGCTTCTCCGTCCCTGGGCAAAAGAGTTCACCCCAGATGGGACTCGAACCCACAATCCCTGGCTTAGGAGGCCAGTGCCTTATCCATTAGGCCACTGGGGCGGTATGAAAGAAGGGCGGGGTCAAAGTTATTTATATGCGGAACTACTGGCGCCTCTGTGATTGTTTCCGTCTATAGAGTTAATACTTGTATAATGTAACAGCTCCATTTTGACAGGTTGACTTTCCGAAATAACATTTTTATTAATGTTAATGAAATTAATTAATTAATTTCTCTGAATATAAAATATATGCACGAATATAAACAGTTGGAAAGGTCGAGTGACGCGATCACCATGGTGATGCCTTTACGTTTCATGGATGGTTCCATTATCTCCTCTACATAGGGGTGTTTACATTAGCCTAATGTGACTTTAAGATTAAAGTAGGCATAAAAGTCTCTAGGTAGATCATTAAAGCATAGAATTCCATATTAAATATCGTAAACTTGTTGGTGTTGGTAAATCTTTGCCAGCTGCTTTGTATTAAAGCTGTGCAATATTTCAGGGTGTTGCCCATTTCAGACTGGACTTTACACGCTTGCGCAGTAGCAAGTATGGTTTTGAGAGAAAAGAATTTCCACCGCTGCGTTAGGAATTTAAATAAATAGTCTGTATGGAGGTAAATATATTAGATATATATTTTCAGTGACAAAACAACTACTAACCCGCCTGTGAGGCAGTCGACAGTTTCAATTTAATGTCAGGTATGGGTAGTACTCACAGCTAGCTAGTGTTAGCCACCTAGCATTAGCTTGGTAACGTGCCGTTAGCAACGATAAATACAGTCAACTGACTGCGGCGACGTGATGCTTCCGTCTGTGAAATACTAATGGTACTACTGTGTCCCATGTTTTATACAGGAGCTTAAGAGGTCATTAAAGATGCCGCTCTTTGGAAACACATTCAGTCCGAAGAAGATTCCACCTCGCAAGTCTGCATCTCTGTCCAGCCTCCACACGGTGAGTCTAGATAGGTAACGTCATTGTGCTAAAAACACTATTTAAATAGTGTGCTGATGTAAAAGGTCAAATAAGGCTTATCTCTCATTGATCCTTTAATCTACACCGATCAACCAAGAGGATATACCGATGGGATAAACAAAAGCTAATGTGTTAAACACCTTGTTTTGGGATAACAGAGGTGTGGATTATGCCAAAGGGACTGCATCTTAACATTGTGTAAGCATTCATTCATTGCATGCAAAATGACCTGTTGTATTTGTACCTTCTCATGTCTTAGTTGGATCGCTCAACAAGAGAAATAGAGCTGGGCCTTGAGTATGGACCTCCTGTGATGAACCTTGGAGGTCAGAATTGGAAATTTGAAGATGGACAGTGGATATCAGGTAATGAGTTAAAAATGCTGATCTAAATCAGTGCAAGGGGTGCTTCCACAGTTTACGTGCATAGAATCTCACCATTTCCGTGGTCTCTGAATGGCCAAAACAACATTAATTCCTGTTTTTTTCTGTTTTTGGTGAACCAGAATCTGGTGGGAATGGGTCTGGTAGGGAACTGCAGCGGCTTAAGAAAAGAAATGTGCAGCTGGAGGAAGAGAACAACCTCTTGAAACTAAAGATTGAAATTCTCCTGGACATGGTAAGATCTGAGCCGCTTTCATCATGCCTTAATATTCTCAGTAGCATTAAAGATGGAATATGCAAGTTTCTGCAAGCATGCTACTAATTTATTCTGGCCCCTTCCTCCTCTAACCTTTTTCAGACAGATGCAATGATAAACCTGTGTTTTTCATGTATGAATGGCTCAGGCAATCACTTTCTATAACAATGCTTGCAACATAGGTTTAACACAAGTCAAACACTGTTTGGATTCATTCTAAAAGTTCGCTTAATACATTTTAATATACACTTAATTTCCAGTCGATGGGTATCAGAAGCAGTTGATATTAGATGTCATTGATCATCCTACAAAATCTGTTAAATGACTGATATTTTATCTTTCCCTCCTAGTTGACAGAGACGACTGTTGAGTACCATCTGATAGAAAAAGAAGTGGAAGATATAAAGACCCAACACCGAAGGAAGAAATGACAAATCTGATCCAGTGCCTTCATCATGGAAAATGTTCTTTATTTGCAGACAGTTTGAAGTTTGCTGATGTAAAAAGAAGTGTTACTTTGTTTTTGTTTATTTGCTCATAACTACAGAGATAAAGTAATGAGCCCATTTTTAAAAAAAATAAAAATAAAAAATTTTGCATAATGAGGATTCTTGTGTTGTAGATCTTGGCACTGCTTGTAGTTAAAAGCAGCTACCTTTCAATCAGATTTAGTGTCTACTTTTATTTGTCATGTCCTGCATTTGTAACTGTAAATCTGAAATAACTGTGAACATCTTTGTTCAATGCACTACATCTTCTTCTACATCTTTTACATATATATGACGAGTATTGTCTGACTGTTTCTTCTTACGTTTTTTTTTGTATTTACTGTATTTTCTACCTAGATTAAAAGTAAAAGCCATCACAGGGAGTGCACAGTTTTTCCACTCAGTTTTCAGAATATTGCTCAAACCACTTTTTGGACTGAAAGTTTGTTGAGTCATAATCAGTGACACATTCACAAGAAGACGAGGATAAATCTGAGTTTTTACAGCACATTGTAAACTATTTCGACTCCTTATCCAGCTCCACCTGTGTTGCCTGCTCTTGCTTAAATAATCCCAATAAATTAAAAGTTCTTGACCTTGGGGACAGTAGTTTGACTCTCAAAGGCTACTTGCTGGCTTTTTGCAGAGCTCAAAATGCTGGTAATGTTTATTACAACATTAGAATTAGATCATGATAACTGTAATGCTTTTACACCAACCTGCATAGAAGACCTTGGCTTTATATTCTCTTCTGCATTGCTCATATTTTTACGACACTGTAATAGTCCCCATATCATTATGTAATGATTACATTCCTATCCATTCTCAAAATTAGTTTGGAATTTCATTGCTCTTGTGGGAGTGGACCTCTCAAAATGGGACATTACAACTGCATATTATGCTAATATGCTGTATTAAAATTAATAATGGTTCCTGTCAATGAAAGGTACGGCCTTTCATTAGTAAGTTTGACCCTCTTTATCTAATTGATGGCTGTACATGTAAGTTTAAATACTCAGTGCAATGATTGGTTGAATGGCCCTAACTGCGCAGGCGCAGACTTTCATCAGTTATTGCAGCGTTTCAACGTTGGTGGTGCCGACAGCGGGAGAGACCAAGTAGTTTCTAGCTTTTTCTTTCAACACTTAAAGCCGTCGCCTTTGCTTTTACAACTATCACAATATATTCAGTAGCGGACTTTATCTGTGTACACTTCGCTTTTAACAATGCCTCGGGGCGGTAAGTCTTGACATTAAAGTAAATGTAACATGCTAATTTCAGCAAGCTAATTCGAGCTAACGAATTGTTAGCTCGCTAAAGTACTATGAATTCCTATGAACTCTCACATGCTTAGCTTTTAGCATGCTAGCTGGTTAGCATGGAATATTTGCCGGTGTAAGCGATTCTGGAAAGACACAGCATGTACCAATAGTGATTAATTAATGTCTTAACATGAATACTTGATGATGATTTCAGCATTTAAACAGTTTAACGAGTCTATTTCTGGCCGTTTATCTATAACCGCTAGCACCATGTGCAAAGTAGAGCGCTGTAGCTTACCTAAACATATGTATTAGCATTTATTTAGCTTCTTAGCAGATAGCGACTGTTGCTGTCACCAGAAATGTGCGCATATCTTTTGTTTAGGTTTTCACTGGATATGTATCTGGCTGGCTTTGCATTCTTGTCCCGAATACTAGCTCTACATTTGCCTGTGAAAATAGCTGGCCCTCAGTGAACGTCATGTGTGACTCATCTCCCACCCCACAGACTCTCTGTCCTTGTTTTAACTTTGCACCAGCTTGAGATCTTAAATGTAGAACTGTGATTACAGGTTTGAACTGTGTTGTGATGTTATCATCCAGAGATGGTTAGGAACAGGTGTGTCCACATAAAGAGAGTATACATACATACAGACAGACACACCTGTACCACATAATACCATCTGATTATACAACACCGCAAACTATGACTGATGAAATTAACATAGTGTCTCATCTAGGCCTTTCAGTATCAACTAAAAAAGCTTTGTTGTGGCTGTTATTAATTCAAGGGCAACATTTTAATGACATTACATTGTATAGTTGTTGAGTGGATGTAGCATGAATGTAGATGTGTCCCTGTACTGGCAATAAGTTTGCACACATTGTAGCTTGCTTGTAGAATGACAAACTTCAAAAACAGATGGATGCAGTTGAATTGCCTCTAACAACTATTACATGTGCTTTACAGGGAAGAGGGGCCACAAGGGCAGAGGGAAGCAATTCAGTAACCCTGATGAGATTGACCGACAGATGAGAGCACAGAAAGAGTTGGTGAGTTAAAACCTTTTGTGACAGAAATGGAGTTACTGTCAAACTAGGTCTGGTTTGATTCAATGTGTATGTTAACAGGAAGAAAATCCTGGTGCAGACAAGGAGAGCTCTGCAGATTCTGATGAAGAGAGCAGCAGTGAAGATGAATCTGACGTGAGTGATGTCAGCGGTTTAATGTTGACTTGGGAGTGAAACTACTAGATCTAGAACTTGGTGGGGCTGAAGGACTGACACTACACCTAATAATTAGTGTTTAAGTCTTGCCTTGTTAAAATGCATGTAGCTGAAAATCCATTGTCATTGCTGTCTGTATTCTATTCTTGTAACATTATTTACCTTTGGCATTTGTGGGAATTAAAAAATGCACATGAAAAATAAAATGGGTTTGGAAGTGTGTTTTTGAAGGGCAAAACCTCACCCAAACAATGGTTGGGTGTAGTTCACTACCCTCTGCAATTATTACCCAGCTCTGCAGGGGTGGTTTCCTGTCTCACCTGTGTTTATTAAGGTGTCCCTTTTTGTACACAGTCCAGGAAGAGGAGTGGAGTGGAGGGGCTTATAGAGATCAAGAATCCCAACCGTGTGTCTCAGAAGAGCAAGAAGGTGGCTGAGGTAGATGTCGATGCTCCCAGAGAGCTGTCTCGGAGGGAGAGGTAGGTGTCACACGGTTACTTAGGAAAGGAATATTTGTACTTGTGTTGTTGTATTTTTGAGGTTCTTAAATCATATCATTTGCCCTTCCACCAGGCTTTTTATTTTGTTAACTTGATCTTATGCATATGTCCCCCTGTTGTCTCTGCCAGAGAGGAGATCGAGAAGCAGAAATCAAAGGAACGCTACATGAAGCTCCATTACGAGGGGAAGACTGAGCAGGCCAGGGCCGACCTGGCCAGACTGGCCATCATCAAGAAACAGAGGGAGGACGCTGCCAAGAAGAGAGATGAACTCAGGAAAGGTGAGAGGTTGCAATGATTGTTGCACCAAACAGTTCTGTAAAGTTAAAACTTTGTCCTAGGAGTGGAAATTGTAAATCACTTCACAGATTTGAGTATTTATTTCAGTTCTGTTTAAACGGCTGTAGACACATCTGTTTACTCTGTTGCTGTTTCGAACATTTCCATTTAGGTGGAAGGTGGACACTGCATACAGTGTTTCTGTGAGTTGTTAAAGTTGGTAAATCATTCCTAATAAATATTACCTATCTCAGTTGCGAGATATCCAAAATACTGGAACACATGTTTTTTTCTTCCTCACATTTTCTGAATTCATAAATATTCTGGGGGCTGTATGGGAAGCTTTTGGGAGATGTATGTGGCAGGCCACTAGTTCACAATCACTGATCTACATCAACAGAGTTATCGCTTCATGTTTGATTTTGTGGCTTTCAAGGTGCTCTGATGCTGTTTTCACACTACACATGACACAGCAACAGCATGACCAGTTACATTGTTGCAGAGCTACTTTTGAAGTGTTAGCATCAGCCAAATGCTGGTAAAATATGCAAGTTGCTACTAGATTTACTTCATCCACCAGCCAAACAAAGATAATCTGTTGAGTGGCTGATTCCACCAGCCACAGTGGCAAGTGGACAAAAAGTTAATTTCCAACCCTGGTTACACTGTCACAGGCTTGTGTGTGCCTGCTACTTGCAACAAAGCACCTCGACTGAACGTCCTTTAAAGTTTGTATTAGGTCAAAACAATATCTATGCTTTTGTTTAGTGTTTGAGCCACATTTTAACAACACCTTTCACCTCCCCTTTGCATCCCTGTGTGCACCACAATACACAGAAAGCTAGCGTAGCATCCGCTAACTAACCTAAATAATACAGTAAGCTACCTCAGGTACAAACAAAAACCTATGATTGGACGATGCCTCACCATGTCGTTAGAGTGCTGAAAAAAGCTGAGGCCAGCTTAACTTTCATTTGTAGTGCATCATACCCATCATCAGTGTCAAGTGTCGGATGTCAGTTTGTAGCTTCATGTCTCCGGCTTCCACTGAAAAAGACTCTTAGCCTGTTGCTGTGATGCTTGTAGTGTGAACACAACAGTAGGCCCCCATCAGATAGAGTGCGTTTTGCAGGTTTCTAAATGTGAGGCACACCATGCTGCTTTTGGTTGAAGCCTGCCCTGATTAGATGGAGCGCATTTTGTAACTGGTTGCATCTTCCTTTTTCGCTCTGTATGATTATGGGTTTTAATGAACAAGTTACTTACCGTTAAACAGTGCTGCTCTCAGTCACCAGTGAGAGGAGCTCCAGTGCAGAAAGCTACTGATTGTGATGTCATGATTTTTTTTTCTCAGTTCAGTTTGAGGATTTTTTTTATTGAAGATTTGTTCATACATGTACTCGTTACTAGCTGTGTCCTGACATGTCAGGCCAGGAAATGCAAATGTGTTTAAGTCAAGAGAAGAAGGTGGGAACTTCGAACAAATGTCTTGGCATCACACAAGATTTGTTACTTTATTGGGTTGTTCGAGCAGGCTCTCCTCGTAACTATCATCCTTTTCTTTGGAGCTTTACATAATTCTCTTTGTTGCTTCTTCTTTCTTTTTTTTCAGAAAAAGAAGCTGAAGAAGCCAAAGCAAAGCGCTAGTTCACTCCCTGAAAGCTTCAACATGCACTTGTCTCAGAGGGATGGAGAGAGACGGAGATCTGGAGGAGGAGAGCGGGGAGGGGGACCAGTACGAGTGGCATCAGATCAGGGGCGCTCCTGAACTCCTGTCCCTCATTTCAAATCAGAGAGACGTGGGTCTTCCATAACAGTTTGGTCAGGACAGGGCAAAACGGGTGGATCAAAGCGAGACGAAGAGGAATGCAACATTTGGGATGCCTCTAGTTTTCTTCCTCCAGAGGAGACAATCGCAGGTTTTCCAAGTGCTTCACTGCCTCTTTGCTCTTCCCCCACCCAGCAGGGTTTTAATTCTGAAGCTGCTGAAGTTATTTTCATTCCTTTTGATTTATACATTTTTACAAGGTTACCTAATACGAGTTTACTTAATGACTGGACAGGTGTTACAGTGAACATGCATGGGGATAGTTTTGGTGCTTTACCTTTTTTTTCCCATCTCGCCTGTTTTGTAATACGGCAGCTGCAGATGGAGAAAAAGAACACTATTCAGAGGATAAACTGATATATAGGAATTATACAATGTAGTTTAGAATTTGTGGATATGTTGCACAAGGCATTGGTATAATTTTCTAAAGATTTCCCCCTTCATTTAGACACAAATAATCTTTCTCCACCAGCTTCTTTTTGTCCCATAGTCGCCATGTTTTGATCCCCTTGTTTCAGTCAGCAAGTTACAGTTGGAAGAATTGGCAGTCCTCCTTCCGCAACACATATTCAGAGTAGAAAATATTTAGTTTCCTTTGCTTTTTCATGGATCTTTCCCCCCAAATTTTCGCTTTGCTCACTAGAATCATCTTATTGCTGTCAGTTCAAAAGTGTTTCAGAATGTGTTTTGTAATCATTTGTTCAAAGCACCTGGAATATTACTTGAATTGCCTACAAGAAGCGTTTTTAAGTTGTCATCAGTGCTGGAAAGCATCGTCTCAACGTTCCTCAGTAACCGTGGCCTTGCCCTGTTTCTGATGGGGTCCTCTGTGGTTCTGTTGGAGGGATTGTGTCTTTTGTTGCCTTTACACAGTTTACACAAGACCAGTTCACTGTCTTACTCCTGTAATTGAAGTCCTACAAAGAACCTACACTGAGTTAGTTTATTAGGTACAAGAAGAATTCAGTGCAGTCCTTTACATCAGCACTAGTACCAAAATTACCAGCGATCGCTCAACTCTGACATTTTAAACCAGAACACAAAATTCTAAACTCCACAAGGAGAGGATTTACTGCAGGGCATTTGTATTGTGTGGACTGCACAGGTGTACATGATAAACCGCTAACTCAGTGTGTGGGGGATTTGCCTTGATCAGGACACCAGTATTCCCTATAACATGGAAATAGTTTAAAAAAAAAACAAACTGTTGAGATGAGAAGAGTAAGAAATGTAGCCACAGTTAAAAAAAAAATCCAGTTCCAGTTTTCCAACCTGTATTTGAAGTCATTTTTAAAGAATAAATTCAACAATAGATAAATGACTATGTTGTGTTTTGTATTCAAATTTGTAAATGTTTATCATGTACCTGCCAAAGCAGCTGGAAGTTGTAGTTCTTCATGATTAATTCTGTAAGGTGTTTTTTACCAGCAAGTTGTTTTGACTCTGAAAGTGACGTTAGTAGACAGGTGTATTAAATACTGAATGTCGCAGAAGTGAAGTTGTCAGATCCAGAAGCAATTCAAGAAATGACAGTCAAAGTTTACATGCACGAAATATTCCTTTATTCTGGAAAAGACAGTATTGCGATCTATTTCTCATCATTTGGGAGTCAATTGTAAGCTCTAGCCCTTATTATATCAAAATAAGGAAAATCCCCTTAAATGTATGGCATGTGCTATAGGATGAGGAACAGACAAACCACAATGGTGTGTGTCCCATTTTAATGTGGTTGCTTTGTGTCATGGTTAATTCATAAATATAAAAGATAACCATATGTTAATGTGAACAAATCAAGCCCTATACATGATGTATGGTGATGCTAGAAATAACCAAAATGAATAGAAAATACACCCTTTTTACCTCTCTGCAAACAGCTGCCTTACTTAGCCTCTCAGCATCACCAACACTATACAGGAATGTACTGCTAGCAAAGAACCTGGCTTTTCCTGCTGAACCGGTACTTCTCCCACAGATAGGAGTCTGTCTGTATCAATGGGTTGGTCCTGTCCTGGAAGACCCTTGGGGCTGGTGGTGGTTGGAAGGCCCACTGAACAATGTGGGCCTCCTCATCAACAGGATCCTCGATAAAGGGGCATGCCATTATTCCCTAATTTACTCCTCCTGTGTCTCTCTGGGTGTGTCCCTCTCCTTCTCTGGCTGTTGTCAGTTGACCTTAATTGGCTGTGAATTTGCTAGCCAATTGGAAATAGAGTGTGGTGGGGATTTTTTTAATGCCTCAGTTTCATTTTATTATAGTTTTTTTTTATTAAATTGATTTTGGCTTTACTGTTCTGTTTTTTTTTAATTTATCTTATTTTTTATGAATTTTAATTTGTTTTTAATAGTTAATTTTTATTAATTATGTTATATATTTTATGATCTACATATTATTTTATCATTACATGACAGTTGTGAGAGTGTAAAAGCACTGGCAGAACTGTCTTTTAGCTGTCTGTTCTTGTCTATTGAACATTTTTTGATCATAGATGGAGCTAATCCTCACCTTAATCCTGCTACAGAGCAGGATTGCCCGGCAGCGTAAATTACCATGGTTACTAGGCTGGGATTCAGGTTGTGGCTCAGTTTGATGGAACGGAAACTGGAGTTTAGCTCGATGTATCAGGCTTAGCCAGAACCATGGTTTCCATGGTTGCCAATGTGAGGCTAATCTTAGCCACTTTGATGGAACAGGACTCTGGCTCACATTAGCCAGACTTGGCCATTTAAGCCTGGATTTGCCTTTAGCCTGGTTGATGGGCTGAATATGTGCCCAAGTAATTCTCCTAAAACCTGCATAATACTGGTATATCCCACATTTTAATTGGAAAATGTTACATTTGGAAAAATACTTTATTCAGAAAATCCAGTGGGAATATACTGCTACTAAGAGTACTGTCATTTTCTAAATAATAGTGGAATTTTTGTGAGCATGTAAATGTAGTCAGTGATGTCAGACATGTTCGTGCTCTGTGCATTTTGCCACTGTCACCACTAGACTGCAGCATCTGACAGTCACCACGGTTACACACTCCACCTGTGTGCAGCTCTTGATGACTGCCAGCATCTAAAGAGGATGCCATTTCACCACAATCCAAAGACAGCAACAGAAGCGCTCATGGCGATTTGCCACATATAATCTGCAGAGCCGTAACTCAGGCTGCACTGTTCACTAAAATGTTTTAGGGTTGGGACTGAAGGGACGTCACTGAGGTTGTCAGGTGAGCTCGTCTAATTACAAGTTCAACGTAAAAATGTAACTGTACACTGATGGAGAATTAAAGTATGCAATATGTGACAAATTACATAACATAGCTATATTACAAGTTAGGCCAAACACAGAAAGGATGTGATATATCAAAGTTTTTAAAGCTTACAGTGGGCAAAAAAACTTTCTTTTTTTTTTTTTTTTAGTACAACTTAAAAACTTTTAGTTACCATTGTGTGTGTGTGTCTGTGTGTGTGTTTTATTTATTTATTTATCTATTTTATTATTGTGTTCACAAAGTAGTGACCCCAGTTGTTTCTTTGTGTTTTTTTAAAAGTAGTTCGAAAAATAAGGAAAAAAAGTGGTTCTGTACGTATTTGTAACAGGAAGTGTAAGTAATTGTTACCAAACCTATAATTAAAAAAATAACTTTATGTTAAAAGCTAAAAGCTATAGCAGTTAATGCCAATAAGAAGGCTTGAGAAGAGCGACATTTAAATAAAAATCATTTAAAAACTGACTGAAAAACAGATCCTGCTTCAGGCAGCAGCATTGATAGTTTCCTCTTTTGGCCTTCTCACATCCTTTTAACTCGTTAACACATACTGTTAGTATTTACAGAAGTTCCTACTAATCACAGCCTGTCAGACATGTATATAAAGGGTGTGAAAATACCTCTAATGAGATTTAAATCTGCAAATGTGTTCTTATAATTCAGAAATATTACATACAGATTATTTACCCTCTCAGACCGTTCTTAGAAATGTTACTTTTCTGTTTGTAAAGCTGACTTATAAGCAAATGTTCTTCCATTTTAGCTCTAATGTCAGGGTGAACACCAAATCTGTCATTACCTCCTGTGAGTTTGTGCTGGTGGAGTGTGTGTTTTAGTTAACTGAAATCATAGTGTGACAGCCAAACCTGAAAAAAAACTCTCTCTTCCCCCCTCACAGCTGACACTTCATCTATGCAACTTCCTCATTCGCTGCCTTGTGTTCGGTTTGACTTAAGCGCACAGTCCTGAAACAAGAACGAAAACTGACGGCCAAAACACGCGCACACAACACACACACAACGACAAACACAGAGGCAGAGGCAACCAGTGTGTGCCGTCCTTCTCTAATGCAGTGACACAGCCGGACGTCTTCAGAGCAGGATATCTCGTGGTGCTGAGCAGGACTGAGAAAGGTCAGGGAGTAAAACTGGTCTGACTCCACTGCCAGCATGCTCCGGCAGTCTCTGAGCATCCTGAAGCAGCTGGGCTCTGCGGGAAAGTAAGTGCTT
Organism: Epinephelus awoara; assembly: GCA_035609425.1. Lineage (NCBI taxonomy): Eukaryota > Metazoa > Chordata > Actinopteri > Perciformes > Serranidae > Epinephelus > Epinephelus awoara. Next base: position 14,000,297 of record CM069313.1, read on the forward strand.
TAATCTGATATATCTCTCCTTGTTGTTGCATAGAGACTGTGAGCTTGCACATCAAGGCTCTCACACTCGCATGTACACTGAACTCAAAGGTTTTTCAAGATGTGTGAACCAAGAAGTGGCATGTTTTGGTGTGGGTTAGGATTTTTGTCTGATGACATACACACACCAGGTTAAGAAATCACAGTTTGCAACTTCATGTAACTTCTGAACATAGAAAGAACACAATCTTGCTCTTAAAATGAAAAGTTCATACACAAGCAATGAAATGCAGCCTTGTTTAAGGCAGTGCACATGTTACTGCTACACATTACTTAGTCTGGTCAGCCTATGGTGGCCTGTGCGGTCAAACTTTAGATTGATAGTTCTGTAAAACCGACATCTGCCTTCATGACTTTGCTCTACTTGTGCAACTCTGTTTTATCAGTGACCCTCTTCCCCTAACTGTGACTTGCTGCTGCTGCGGCTGATTTTGTTACGTCTCACTTTAAAGCTGCCCCTGTACATCTAAATCTCCTTTGGATTCTGGGCGTAAATTAATTGAGATTAATTCAAGGACGTAGGTTTTGTTTTGAAACGAGAGGTTTAGGACAAGTTTTAAGCATCAAACAATTAATTTCCTGCATTCTGGTGATTTTAATGCAGCAGTTTGTCACTTTTAGGCCTTTCGCAAAGCCTGTAGGAACTCTAGTGCACCATTACCTCTGGAGAATTTTTCATTTCAGCGTGTTATTCTGCTCTGAGGAAATGTTAAGTTTCTGTTTCCATCTTCTCAATCTGACTGTTGCAACCACTGTGTTGAAAAGTGTGTATAGCTGGAATGACACAGTCACTGGTTCCTCTTGAAAGCCGAAGCATGCTGTTTGGGTTTTTGAGGGAAACCTCAGGCTCTTTGGGGCGTGAAAGCCATGAGGACAAAGTCACTCAAGTTTGCAACGAGTTGTGAAGGCAGTGGTTATCTACCAAAAGGGCGGATGATGTTTGTGGCATCTCTCTGAGAGGAAACAAAACTTTGACACATGAAAAATTATTTATTGCACTTTTATTTTGTATTAATATGTCAGTAATTTGATAATAAACACCTTGAAGGAACACTTCACCCACAAAATGACCATTTGTATATCAGTTTGTCATGTTGTGTTACCTTCAATTTGTGCAGAAAACACATCATATCTTGCATGCCTGCACAGAAAACAGTGGACATATTGATTTATTGATTGGCCTGGGATTGCATGTAAGTCTTATTTATCCAGTCGTATGCTCAGTACTTCCCAAACAAAGACAAAAAAATGTAGTATTGTAGTCTGGCTTTGAAGAGAGCATAAATAAGTTTCACTTTAAGCTCATTTTTTAAAGGTTGTGGTTTCCTACTGAGGCTTTTAAATTAAAAATACATGTGTTTAGAAAGTACTGAACATACGACTTGATAAATGAGACTTGGATTAAACTGTAAAAGCTGTGTAAAATAGATGTTTAGATGTAGTTTGGTTGTTAAAAAATGCGCTCCCTAATCATTTAATAAATCAATTTGTTTGCCATTTTCCTGGAGTCATGCGAGAAAATATTTCCTTCACAAATTCAAGGTAACATGGCATGACTAATTGATGTACAAAATTTGTGGGAGAAGTATTTATTGTCTTTGTCAAACAGGTTGAATTCCTCTCATCTAGAGGGTTTGTGCCTGTGCGTGACAGCGCCTGATAACCATACACTTCCACCCTGTCTGATTTTCTTGTCACACAGTTGCATGCAGCAGGGGTATAGGAGTGTGCGTGCGTGCAGGCCATGTTGCTTCTACCTGTGGCGTACTCTGGTTTAATAATAAACCTACGCAGCGTGCATCTGCAGCAGAGCAACGTGGGCTTCACCTACCACAGCAGCACTTCACCCAGTTCTCAGTTTTGCACTTACAGCGCCATGGCCTTTGATGAGATGAACACATATGTACAAAAATAACACATGCACACACTCAGATGTACAGGTACTGTACATTATGTATGCAAAGAGCTGTTTTTATGTCAAAGTGTAACAATACACTCATTCTGATACACAGGTCTTTTATGTCACTGTGGGGAGTAGCCTCCCTTATATCAACATACTGTACACACCTCCACACACACTTCTACTTTCTTAACAGAGCATACAACACATCTGCTCTGATGTAATTTTACTCTTTATGGAATTAGTTGCTTTCAATAGGAAAAGCTGAAATGAGAGTCAGAGATTAAAAAATAAGGAACTGGCATGTGTTTCAAACACTAGGGGGAATTCTCCACTTTGTGTTTTGAAACGTCAGGTGTTCACTGGAGGAAATAAGAAGCTGCACCGTGAAGGTGTTTGAAGCTCATCTGACCTCTTTGCGAACTGGGCTGGGCTTCCTTTTGGTGTGACACCCAAACTTGAAGTTGTCAAAGCTGTGGAGCTGTTCTTCTCCCTCCCTCCTTTTTTTACACTGCCATGTGTTGTGGCAGAGATGGTGCGTCAGCCCCTCCTTCCTCTCACAGAGCTGGTACTGAACTAAACCACAGCAGCAGCCGTTACAGATAACGTGTACTCAAATCTTAAAATGCAAAGCCTCTACAGTAGTTTATATTTAATGGTCATCTGATTAAGGACATCAATGCAGTCGACTTGTGTTGTAAAATCCTGCATTTCAGACTGTCCCACTAGCACATGAATGCAACACAGTAATTAGATTTTTATATGCAGAATATAACATGGTCATACTTGGTATTAAAGGTACAGTTCACCCCTGAATCAAAAATATATATTCTTCCTCTTAGCTGTAGTGCTATTTATCAGTCTAGATTGTTTTGGTGTGAGTTATCGGCCATAGAGATGTCTGCCTTCTCTCCAATATAATGGAACTAGATGGCACTCGGCTTGTGGTGCTCAAAGTGCCAAAATGTGGTACCAAATTTTGGCCTGGCCCATAGATTAAAGCAATGAAGGCCAAGGCTGCAGTGTCAAACCAGTTAGATTAATCAAAAACAAAGAAATTAAAAAAATGAAAGTCCAAACATGTCATGTAGGATGGTGGCGCACAGAGTGTAAAAATAACTCCAGCTACTGCAGCAGCCAAAACACGTGGAGGTGTGAAAACATGTTGAAGCAACACTCACAGAAACAAAGCCTCATAGAAACAAAGCAGCAGTTTCACCATCGAGAGAAGGCCGGGAATATGAAACAAGCCGCCCACTGTGATGCACAGACACTGTGATGCATAAACATGCCTGTGAGCAGAGATGCAACCTCTCAGACAAAAGGCAGATGAGAGTTACCAGACCACGGCTCACCTACTCTACAAACAGCAAAGTGGTGCACTGCGAGTCACTGAATGCAGCCCTGTGACAATTAAAGGACAGAAAATGGGCCTGCCATCTAACGAATCACGAGCAGCACCACTCAGCTGGCACACACAGCTGTCAATCATAATGTCCGACCCCCTTTTTTATAGCATCAAATAACAAATTAAAACTATCTTTGGGAAAAGGTATTTGATTGTACTTTGAGCTTTTAGTTTTGCCCATGTCCCTTAAGATAACATGGAGGGGGTGGGGTTTATGACCTATACTGCAGCCAGCCTCCGGCATACAATCAAGATGTTTTGGCTTCACTTTGAGGCGCTGTCATGTCAACTATCTTTATGATACAGTCTGTGGTGTAGATAGACACAGTGCACAAGAACAGCAGATTAAACAAATAGTTGAGATTGTCAGATATGTGTATACGCTTTCTTGCTAAATATTAAATCTGTTATGGATTATTTTTGTTTTTTGACATCAGGGTTGTTAACCTGTATATTCACTAACCAATACAACACGCATGTCTGCAGGTCACAAGATGCCACTGAACTTCTACACGAGGACCTGGTCCTGGTGAGACAAAGACAAGATTCTGTTCCATCCTTACAGCTTATAAATCTGCTATTAAGACTTAATATAGTTTTTATTATATGATGACTTTATAGCTTAAGCTGTATTTTATTACAATGTAATTCAACCTAAACAGTCGTGATTATGGGAAATTTATATCACACATCACATATCACTGATTTTTTTCACAAGCACCACACCATCTGTTTTTCATTTGTATCATAGCTTTTAGGCTTATTATGGAAAATGTTTTTTGCATTCTAAAACATGTCAACATACGCCAAAACACATGAAACATACACACCACAACATGGACAAAGTTACATGAAACCTCAGACACTAACACATGCACAAGATTTTCTGGTTAACAGATCAAAGCGTTAATGTATGTGTGTGTCTGACCGAATGAAGGTTGAGCAGCGGGTGGAACCAGCCAAGAAGGCCGCCCAGGTCCTTCACAAGAAGCTGCACGGCTGCATGCAGAGTCAGACGGGACTTGAGGCCGAAAAACGAATGGTACTTAAACTACTGCGTCAATGTGGCCGTGTCTGAAAATCATTTGATTGGGTACTGAGAGGCGTTACATCTGCTTCTGTGTCCTCAGAAAAAGCTCCCTCTGATGCTGCTGTCCATCAGTATGGCAGAGAGCCTCAAAGACTTTGACGCAGAGTCCTCTATCAGGTGACACCCATCGCTCCCTCCATGCTCTTGACCTGAACTGTTGACTGATTAGATGTTGACGGCTGTCATGTGAAAACCTTGTGACTTTAGTGCAGTGGTTTTCAGTTCTGGATGGAAAGGAAAGAGGATCCTACACATTGTCTGCAGCTTGTGACTAGAACCCTATTAAGTTATTTATAGTTCTGAGGCTCTGATAGCCCAGCTAGGTGAGTTACATGTCGCTTGATGATGATTTATGATGTTCCCCTTGTGTTTTAGTCCCGAGGAAGATCCATATCAGAGCAGATTGTTTAGTTCTTGTTGCCAGTGTTGCCATATAGTGAAATACATTTATTTAAGCGTTGTAGTCAAGCACAATTAGAGGTTTATGGCACTTCCTTCTTCTACTCCACTACAATTCAGAGGGAAATAACAACTATTTTTCAGATTTAGTTACGAGTTACTCTGCTTGTTGAAGCCTCTCTAGACTGCAAGATCCTCTTAACAACTTGTTTATTTTTCCAGATGTGCATGTGTTTTAGTTCTGACATCCATTTAAAAAAAATATGGAAACAGCAAGACAGGAGTTGACCATGAACTGTGTGTGTGTGTGTGTGTGTGTGTGTGTGTGTGCGTGGCAGGAGGGTGCTGGAGATGTGCTGTTTCATGGAGAAGATGCTGGCCAGTATGCTGGCAGACTTTGAGATGAAAGTGGAAAAGGAAGTTCTGGAGCCGCTCAACAAGCTCAGCGAGGTGAGAATGGCTGCGTACTGCGTGTTATCAGACAGAAACTAATATAATACTGCTGATGACAGCGCTTCATATGAGCCAGCCTGTGTGTATATGCAGGGGTGACCACAGCTGCACTACATCTATAAATAAGTAGGTTAATTTTATGATCCAGTATGACTTAAGTATAATAAAGCGGAAAGAGAAAGCCAGTAACAAGCTAATATTTTTCTTTCATTTTTATCAGATCTTCCCTCTTTGTCCTTTTATCTTCATTTTTCAATATTTTTTATGCACGTGTGTAAATGTCTAGTTGTTAATAACAAAACTGAATAAAAAAATCTCATTTATATTGAATGGCTTGAACCCCAATATTTTAATTTTTTTTTTTTTTTTTCCTCCTAGGATGATTTACCGGAGATTCTCAAGAACAAGAAGCAGTTTGCAAAGCTCACTACAGACTGGATCAACGCAAAAACTAGGTGAGTTACACAGCTACAGTCGCGGTTACATGTATTACAGTTTATCCAAGTAGCTTATACACATTTTATTCATTTCTGTGTGTGTGTGTGTGTGTGTGTGTGTGTGTGTGTGTGTGTGTGTGTGTGTGTGTGTGTGTGTGTGTGTGTGTCTGTGTGTGTGTGTCTGTGTGTGGTCAGGAGCCAAGCCAGCACTGGACCCCAGGCGAGGCAGGATGGGCTCAAGGAGGAAGTGGAAGAAGCTTGGAGGAAGTTGGAGAGCATCAAGGTGTTTTCCCTTACAACCATCTGGGCTGCAGTATGCATCTCTGACACCTCTGTGGAGTCAGTACGGTAGCCTCGACCTCTGACCTCTCTGTGTCTCTGTCTCTGTAGGACCAGTACTCTGCAGATCTGTATCACTTTGCAACTAAAGAAGATGACTACGCTAACTACTTCATCCGTGTGAGTTGGAGTTGCGATGGCTTTTTTTCCTTCTCAGTTTCAAACAAATGAAAATGTAAAAACGGAGCTCCCTTGTTTCTGCGTCCATAGCTTCTCGAGCTGCAGGCAGATTATCACAAAATTTCCCACGAGTTCCTGGACAAGAACATCAGCGAGCTCAAAGAGAATCACAGCCAAAAAGGTAAAAGTTCATTTGCTCCAGATTATTTGCTGCACTGTCGTTGCAATATTTCTACGTGCGTTCTTATTTCCTCTGTGTGCTTATCTGATTGCGCAGGGCAACCGCTGAGCCTCCCTAATCAGAAGGTCTATGGGGAGCCTCTGAGCTCTCATCTGTCTCAAAGCAACAGAGAAATCGCTGCACCCATCCAGGAGTGTATTCACATGCTGCTCAGAACGGGAATGACTGAGGAGGTAGGACTGATGGCATGAGACTCCAGGGCTCACAATCCTGAAACTCAGATTGATAAGCATGTAAATTCTGCCTTTAGCTTTAAGTGTTATTCTTCACCAAGTTATGCACCTGTGCACCATCCTAGCAGGCAGCGTTTGTTTTATTTTGGTGTATTTTGACTCTTCTCATTCTCTAATACTGCTCGTTAATGTTGATGACTGATGCCATTTAGAAATGTGTAGTTTTATTGATGCTAGATTTATTTTCTTCTTCGCACTCTAAACAGCTTTCAGCTGTGGAATGTATGAATATGTTTAAACACATATTTGAAGGGTCCGAGTATTTTGCATGTAGATAAACATCAGCTCATCCTTATGAAACATAACCTTACATAAGCCAAGAATGATACCCTATAGAGAATGTGAAATTCACGTCATGCTTTGTTAAATGTTTTGAACAGGGGCGCCATTTTGTGTGCCACACAAATTAACTTGTTAGTTAATTTGAGTCATTTCAATGGGAGGAATGTCACGTATCTACTCCAGGAATATGGAGGATGTGCAGATGTTAAGTCAAAATAAACTGTATATTTTTGGGTGCTGGTGGGCTGCACATAAGTTGTTTTTTTTTCAGGTAACTGCTCTCATTTCAACGCTCTTTGTCTCCATCTTTTCTCATTCTTCTTCCTCTTCGTCCCTCAGGGTCTGTTTCGTCTGGCAGCAGCAGCCTCAGTGGTGAAGAGGCTGAAGACTTGTTTGGATCAAGAAGCGGTCGACCACAGCGAGTTCAGCATGGACCCTCACGCTGTGGCTGGTAAGCATGTGTCCACTTGTTTTTCCTTAGATTTCCTGTTAGTTTGAGCTTGAGTTTCTGTTGTGGGGACTCTTCCTTGTTTGCTAAGCCAATGTGACTTTTGTGGCTCATTCTGACTGCCCAGTTCCTCTTCTGTTTACTCCAAATACAGCCGCCGTTGCAGCTTCCAGTAATGTAAAATACTTAATTTCCTGTTTGCTGGAGAATTTTTAGAACAGCAACAGGAAAGCTTTCATAACTTAAATAGAGCATGAGTCACTAGTTTTACCAAACAGTGAGCGAAAACAGCCAATATCATGACTATGTATTATGTATTTATCTGTTTATATATATCATAGGTCATATATTATTATTACACGTCTGACAACACAAAAAGAGGCAGTGGTTAACATACTACCTTAGCTTGTTTATATGCGATGAAGTGATGATTTATCTCTAAATGTATTGTGACAGGAGCTCTCAAGTGTTACCTGCGAGAACTCCCCGAACCTCTAATGACCTTTGAACTCTACAATGACTGGTTTAAAGCAGCAGGGTGTGTATAATATCTACAATACATATTTCTTATTTCTATTCCGGTTTCTTGTCTGTTTTTTGAGTTCGAAGTCTTTCTTCACAGGGAGAAAGACCTGAACGAGAAGCTGGAGCAGTTCAAAGTGCTACTGAAGAAACTACCGCCTGAAAACTACAACAACCTCAGGTCTGCACTCTTTGTGTACATTTGTTTTTAGAATCACATCATCAAATGTCGCTGCTTCTAGATACATATATCTGTAAAAGAAAGCATTTCACTCCCGACAGGGGAATAGAAGGGAGTTGTTTTCCCAGTATTCACCGGCTCATTATACATTATCCCGCATATTACCTGGCTAATTATCAGTTAAATAAATAATTTGAGACAGAAATTAATTAATTATATGATTTTTACTGATTTATAAATTAAATCGGGAGGAGAGAAAAAAAAAATGCCGGCAACGGCTGAATCTGCGCTACAATAGCTACAGGGAATCAAGAGAAAATGAAAATCATGAAATATCATGAAAATACTCCATCTTTGTATCTTGTAAATTATTATTTTGAAGCGGTAACGGCTACGTTAGCCCGATAAAAAAGTAACTGTTGTTAGGGCAGCATCCCTAGCAACGCTGGGCTACATAGCAACGGTCATTACACAGTAATATCAGACCTCTGAATGTCATTATCGAACAGCTTTGGTACTAGTTACTTTACAAATTCAGATTTTTGCATACAAAATTAAAGCAAAGCCTGTAAAATATAACATTTTCTTTTATTAAACCACCCAACAAAGTAGGCTACAGCTGCAATGATTAGTCTATTGACAAAAAATTGATTGACAACTATTTTGAAAAAAGCATTTCAAGGTTTCAGGTTCACAAATGTGATGAAATGGTGCTTTACCTTTTAATTGTTTAAACCTATTATTAACAAAATTGAATTTGTTTTGTTGTTTAGAATTTTTCTGTATTAGGTACTTAATCTTTAAAATCTTAAAGGTCCAGTGCGTAGGATTTTAGGGGGTATGTTGGCAAAAATAATGTAATAATTATGTTTTCTTAAGCGTATAATCACCTGAAAATAAGAATCGTCATGTCTTCGTTACCTGTGAATGAGCCGTTTATATCAACATAGGGAGGGGGTCCTTGTTTATGGAGAGCGCCATGTTGCAATGCCATGTTTCTACAGTAGCCCAAAACAGACAAACTAAACACTGGCTCTAGATAGGGCCATTCGCCTTTTCATTTCACCATAGTTGGCAGCCCCTCCACAATGAGCCAAACAGCACTGGAAAAACACAGATTTTTAATGTGAAATTGCTTTAATTCAGTATTTTTTTTATTTACTTTTTTTAATCATTGGGTCTGTTTGTTTTGGAGAGGAAAAGACCTCTGCAGATAATTCAGCTCCCAGTAAAAACCTCCTAAATGCCTGGATCTTACCAGAGAAAAAGGTGAACATGCATAAGCAGGCGCTGGGCTAGTGAGCAGAAGCATCTAGTTTCATCCTGTACACAACAGGGCACCATAACTATTTATTGTGATGCTGTTAGGTCTTCTGGACTACAGTCAGCTCAGTAATGCTCTGTAACTTCCTCCCTTTACTACTTGTTTTCTTCTTCTCTCTCCCTATCAGGTACCTGATCCAGTTCTCGTCTCTGCTGTCCGAGCAGCAAGCTGTAAACAAGATGACACCCAGTAACATTGCCATTGTGCTGGGGCCCAACCTGCTCTGGCCACGAGCTGAAGGGTGCGTAGCAACCTGGTTATCTTTGTCTTTACCCTGCGTGTACTGTAACCATACTCCATTCACAAGTTCCCCTGTCCTGCCTGCTCTTCCTCTTTCATCATCTTTGTGTCTTAATATGAAGGATGAGCATTTGTAACATATTTCATCAGCAAAACCAGACCTACTGGTCACATGAAACTGAACCGCAGCATCCTGCTAACTGATAAACAGTGACAGATGGTTGATGAGGCTAACGTTTTCTTAGTAATGAGGTGTTTTGGGGGTTTTTGCATTAATTATAGGAAGTGCAGTCTTGGTGGCAAATCTACTCAGTGGTTAAACCTCAATGGACAGAGTGTCTTACTTGAGTGACACCATAGTTAGATTTGTATATCTAACCATTAATGTCACCATATTCTGCAGCCTGAACCCTTATCTGTCCCATGTTTTAACCCTCCACCTATCTGCCTCTTTAGGGAAGCTGCTCTGTTTGACATGGCGTCAGCGTCTTCGGTGCAAGTGGTGACGGTCATTGAGCCTCTTATTCAGTACAGCTCCAGCCTCTTCCCTGAAGGTATACAAACACTGATGTACTCTCTTCATGTCTTCAGTACACAGTCTTTAAAGGGTTATTCTGCTTCATACAACTTGAATTTAGCATTTTTATCAGCTATAATGACATTGTAATTTGCAAACCCACAACTGATATCTAAGAATATAGCGGCATCGCTACAATGAGTCAAATGATCAGACAATTTGTAAACATCATGGCTGGTGCCTGGGGGTAAAAAGGAGCTGTAGGCCCCTATAGACACCTCCATTTCTTCTCTTGTCTTTGCAGTTGTATTTGTATTAATAAGTAATTAATAATTAGTTTGTGGTACTGTGTTTAAGCCCAGATTTATTCAGGAATATGTACCATATAAGCATAAGATAAACTGAAATAATACAGATTTATAAATCTAGATCTTAATTTTTCAAGATGGAGCCTCAGCATAATGTATTGATGCAGGTGCCACCTTAATGTATAAGCTGTCATGCCATTAAATGTAGCATAGCTTCATATTAAACAGGTTTTCTCGTATGGTGATTTTGATATTTACTACTTATTTGTTCTATTTTTATGTCTAAAAATATAATACAAAATGTAAATGATGCCTATTTTTTTAATACAGTGACACCTTACTAGAATGTCCAATAAAAAATTGACAATGGCCAAGTCTTGTGGCACTATTGGCCCGTCTGTAACGCATCGCAGTGTGCTGCTGCACTCGCTCTGGAAACTGCAAATCTGAACAATTTTATTTGGGAGGTAAAACTGAAAGTCAGCACACCCATTGCACAGGAAACACAAACAACTACTGCAAGTACAATGAGTCAAGGGTGAACCAGGAAGTCGGTCTGTAAACTGTAAAATGTTTACAACAGACAGTTTGGGCTGTTTCATTTTTTCAAATCAATTTAGCTGACATGTGGGTTTGTTTAAAACCTGTCTGGTCATTTGACTGCTGCTTTCTTGCCCAACTGGACTTATTGTTTGTGATGTCAGCTCCGAGGGACAGAATAGTTGAGTACAATGGTATTACAGATGGGAAATATGGCCAAAACTGAACAAATAAAACACAAGAAGAACAATTCTTATAAAGAAATGCTGTCTATTTGATGGCGCACTCATAAATTTCAGTCTGTTTTGTTTTGGTCAGCTGTATCCTTTGAGATCCCAGAGCTTCCTGAGGTCTCAGATGTGTCCCTGCCAGTTCCTGTTGCCCAGTCTCTGATGTCAGAAAGGGGGAAACTTAGCAGAACAGTCTCCTCATCATCCACTGCCTCCTCCTCCTGCTCCTCTTATCACCTTCCTCTCTCAAAGTCAAACAGGTACCGCTCTGTGACGACACAGCTCACAAATTGCATTCACAACGCAGCCTTGTATCATCATTGTGATGACAGCACACTGACTGCCTTAGATTGTGACCTTATGACAAGCTGCTCTGGGTTTGGCAGCAAAAAGTAATGATCCAGTTTCATTTTCTTCCCATCAGCACAGCCTCTCAGGACAGTGGGGCTTTCGTCTTTGTGAAATCTGGCTCCCTGAGTCGTACTGGCACCTCCACATGGGGCAGCCCTGCAGCTGACTCAACAGCACCAACCCATCAGAGCACAACATCCAGCAGCTCGTCCTCACTCGATCCCAGCCCCGTTGGGGCCTCCAACACTTCCACCACCTCTGACCCGACAGCACTTCCTAAAGCAACGGGATCAGCACCAACCCCAGGTCAGATCAGGAGTCCCACCCAGAAGCAGTGCTCAGACCAAGGCCAGCTGGAGCCAATTTTGGAGGCTACTCCAGACTCTCCAAGAGCTTTTGTAAAGATCACCTCACCGTATAAACGTAAGTCAGAGTCTGCTGTGCCCTGCTGTTAACAGTTTGAGACCTTAAGTCCAAGTTGAGATTACCTTGATGACATCACCATTACATCATCAGGGTTATTTTCTCAGATTTTAAAAAGCTCCTTTAAGAGCCACAGAAGTTTTCATGAGCTGGGTAGTGCTCCTTATGACAAGTAAAGCGATCTTCACGTGTCAAATTTGACTCACTGTTGTTTTTGGGCTGAGGGCACAAAGCACGTCTCATTAATCATACGTCTCTATTTATTGTGTAATGTCCTGTGCAGATTCTTTACTTCTAACCCTTGTCCTCTCACAAAGCTAAAGTGGCGGCTTTTCAGGTCGGGCTGACAGAGAGAAAATAAATCTACTGCTCTTGTTGTAACAACCAGGAAGTAGGAAACAGGAAGTCTCACACCAATGACCAAAATATAAACCTCTAGGGTCATGCGTCATCTCTCACATTGTTGTAACTGCCTCAAGCGCGGGTAGAGGCTGAAATACTTTCCCTTATAAGTCGTCCCTTTCTGATATGTTTGTCTGACTACGAAACTTATTCCCATGACAAACTTGTTTTGTTTTTTTACTGTTTCTGACATTGTGTCAAGTTGTGTGTATGAATGAAAAGTAATGCAGATGTCTTTAGCAGTAAGATGAATGTTAGACTTCTTTTCTTGAACTTGAAAGCAGCATAGTGGTGAGACTGGCTCAGTTTGTAATATAACGAGTTTAAAATTGCATTACATTTTTGGTTAATTCACAGATAACGTGTTGTAGATAACTGTCTTGCATCACAACCCTTTCCCTAATCTATTCGCCCCCATGTGGCATCCTTACACCCCCACTGTCTTCTGTCTCTCATCCTACAGCAAAGAGATGTTTCAATGTGACCAAAGGCAACCAAGCTAACGAGCAGGTAACAGTTCAGTACTCTAAACCCAAAGCTCCAGCACCTCCTAAGCTCCAGGCCCCTCCACCCCCCACCACAGCACCGGCTGCTGCGGACACAAGGACCCACCCGACACCTGCGCCTCGAGTTGCGTCGGCCAACCTCAGAAAGCCTCCTCCGAAAAAGCCTGGACTCAGAGCCCCAAACTGCCCTCCGCCTCTTCCTCCACCGTCACAGGCAAAAGAAGTTCCTTCTTAAGCACAGTGAGAAAAATGACATATGTGTCATTCATTAATAAGGTTGTTTTTCTTGTATCACATCTATCAGTGATGCCGGCTGTGGTCCGGTGTAACACAGGGTTAAATCTATCAACCAGAGTTTGCAGCAAAACACTGCTTTTCAGTCTGATGTGAAGTTGCTCTTTAAAGGGGACCCATTGTGCTCATTTTCAGGTTCATACGTGTATTTTGGGTTTCTACTAGAACATGTTTACATGCTTAGATGTTCAAAGAGCTCTTCATTTTCCTCATACTGTCGGTGCTGGAACACCTGTATTCACCCTCTGTCTGAGACGCTCCATTTTAGCACCTGTCTCTTTAAGGCCAGGGTTTGGTCAGTAAAACGTCTACCATGAAAAATCACCAATAAAAGCTTATAAACCAAAATCCTCACAACCAGACACGTTCCAACATAAATTTGACCGGAATCGGAGAAGAAAGGAACATTGGCAACCAAGAATACATGTTTCCCTGATGTTAGCATGTAGCTACATGTAGCAGTGAACTGAGGTTTTTGCCTACAGGGATTACTTTTACATACATTTACCTCATTATTTGAAACTTTGGCCACATTTAACATGAACATCTCGCATTCTAACGTTATATATATATATATATATACATATGACAGAAAATAAGGAAAAGCACAATAGGTCCCCTTTAAACATAAAGGTTTCGTTATTGTAAGTCTGTGCTGCTCACTATCTTCCTTCAAGTGTTGCAGCTTAATTTCCTTTTTTGAGTCTACAAACATTTCTGTAACCAGCTACATTTATTTATACTTCAGTTACTGATGTCCAATATTTCTCAGTGTGCAAAGTAATTTCCAGAGAGCGAGTCTTTCTGGTATCTAGCTACACAATAAATTAATCCAGCCATCCAAAACTGATTGCCAGTTGCTATTTGTGCTGTTTTCAGGGTGGATTTTTTCCATAAATATACAAACTAATAGTGTTCATGTGAGCTCATTAAGTATGAGGAAATGTAAATAAACCTTTTACAACCACCTCCTGATGTATGATTCAAGATTTTGGGTTATTCCTTTAAATCAACCTTCAAAATTAGACCTGTAAAAAAAATGTAAATAAATGCATATCCAACCTAATTAGAAACATCTTTATTGTCAATTTATATCATCATAATATATCATTGGTATTGACTGCAGCATATGGATGTGAACTGCACTATGTGCTGCAGGTGCTCATACTGTAAGTACATATTTATAGGAGGTCAGTTAATATCTTCATTGTATAAAAGAACACATAAATGACAACTCTGCTTTAAAAAGTAATACAGGAGTCGGACTTCATAATCATAAAAGGTGCACGGAGTCTCTATATATAAAAGTCTGCAGCATACAATGAGCAATTATATGGTTCAGCTTTGGTTGCAACTAGCAAATACCAGTATTACTTGTCATATTCCCTCAGTCCATGTAGTTTAATAACTGAGATGTTTGTGTTTATCTAATGAGGCCTGAGATTCCAGATTTCTTATTTCCCTTTTTGTTTCCTAGTAGTGTATTCCTGAGTGAAAGGAGTTGACAGGAGATTGTAGTGAGGCCTAAAGGCTGTAATAAGATTAAATCTTTTTTTTTCTAATCCCTACTTCCTATCTCGTGAGTGACTGGGACACACACTGAACATCTTTTCCCCTCTAATGTGAGGAAGTGTGAAAAGTATAAAGTAAATGACTGCTTCTACACTGAGTTATGTTGGCGTTTCCTTTGAGATTATCTTATCCACATTCTCTGGCACATCCTTGCTGTCCACGCCTCTTCTTTGTTTCAGTCCTTTTTAAGTCCTGTCCTTTGAAAAAAGCGTTCTCCCTCTCTGTGCTGGGGTTGGAAACGTGCAGCACCAAGTCTTTCCCTCCTTTTAGATACATTCAGCAACAGTTTTGCATCCGAACTGTACATCCTTGAAGCATGATTTGTATTAAAGTAAAGGATCCAACATTAAGGATATTGGATTGGAGTTTTCATGGTCATCCTGTCCAAAGAGCCAGCCTCGTTCACCATAAACAGATTTTGATGACTGATTTGATTGGAATTACAGAGAAATCATACATCAGTTCTTTAGTGTCAAAATGTCTCAGATTTGCTCGGCTCAGACTTTAATTTCATCCTCGTCGTCCATGTAACTGTAGGATATTTTGTTCTTGGAGTGGCTGGTGATCATCATCTCTGAATCTGCAACCTCCATCCGGCTCTGTCCCTTAAAGTGGCTGACGCCATAGTGACGCGCGAGCACATCTGTAGCGTTCTGGAACCGCTCACTCTCCATCCCAATCCCCAACCTCACTCGTTCAGGAGACCCCATCACCACATCGGGTACTTTGACAGAAAGCCCGACTCCGTTCACCTCCATCCCCTCCTCCTCCCATTCAGCCCCATGCGGGCTCTTCCTGCCCCCGCAGTCCTCTCGCAGCAGGGAATCCACGTAGGAGATAGTCGCAGAGTCCATCTCTGATCCCTCGTTGGTCAGCCCGCACGCTGACCCCGCCTCCTCTCCCTCCCAGGTGTGGCTGTGCTCCTCTGGTTGGCCGTCTATCAGGCCGAACACCTCGCTCATGAGGGAGGGGCCGAGGTCAAAGGTGAAGGTGTCCAGAGAGGTGAGGGAAGGGAGGGAGTCAGAGAAGGCAGTGGAGGTGGGTTTGGGGTCAGAGGTCACAATGGAGGTGGAGCAGGTGGATAAGATGGCATCAGTGGGGTCGGTCAGGGAGCCACGGTGGATGTTAGGGGGGCAGGAAATGGGGAGGGAGATGGAGGGCTGCTGACGCTCAGTGCGGGAGAGACGAGGCAGAGTGACGAAACCAGACTCCAAACCTGAGGAGAGGACACAGATATATCAATACATGAAATTCAGCGGCAGGTATTTTGTTTATGTGGTTGTGTCTTGTTTCAAACACTAAATAAAATTCACTCACACTCTTCACATGATTTATCAAACAATTCCAACAGGGGGCGATGTAAACCCATCTGAAAACAATCCTGCCAACAAACCCCAGCCAGCAAAGTGCTGAGTTGTGTCAACAGTGAATCATCTGCCAGACCCTGCCAGATCACTTAACAAGTCACACACTCACACACTGCCGCCTTCATGACCCAAAGGGCTAAAATTACCACAGCATCTCTCAATCCCAGCCACAAAGGGCAATGAGTCGGGAGGTTTTTCATACCAACTAGGGACAGGGAGGGGCTGGGAGGGGGGCGCCCTTTATACAATTTGCTGGCCTCCCCTGCAAAAATAATTAGAGGCTGATATTACTGGCTGATATTACTGTCTTTAAGAGGCTGTGGTGCGCTCATTTTTTAAGCTTTTAATGAAGGTAGTGGAATTTTGTGACTACTAGGCAACGTGATGCACCCATGGGTACCAACCATATCAACATAGCTTGTCAAGAAGGGGGCTTATCAGGGATTTATTTGGACGCTAACTTGCAGATTCTCCTATCCCTGTGTCATAATGCGTAATTACTAGAGTACAGTTGCTCCAGTTTTTCCTACAAAAGTCAGCTGTGAATTATGTGATTTTAGTTTAAGATTTTTTGATAAAAGTGTCTGCGTACACAACTCCATATAAAAACCACACACACACACACACACACACACGAACCATGAGTTTGGTATTAATGAGAGCCACTCAGACGGCCTGTTGCCAGCTCTGTCTGGATCTCTGTGTGTTATCAGCGAGCGAGCGCTGCTGATTAAGAACCAAGGTGATTCATAAGGACATCTGGGGGAAATCTGTCTAGATTAGCGAGTAGAACTGATGGATGAGTTTCACTGCAGCTCTGCAGACAGTTTCCACTTCTCTGCTGATTCCAGTTAGCACCGGTTAACTCATTTGACCCCTGTGTTTCACTCTGTGCAGCCACAGGGCCATTTAATGTCAAGGAAACATCTACCCTTAATCTCGGGGACCATTTTTTGGATTTGGTGGTGCACTTTTTCTTAATCCTCAAATGACTGAGCAGAAATAGATGACAGGGCATTATGTCAAGAAATTCCCAGGGTAGATAAACTGGACTTTTCCAGTGATCCAAAACACTAAGCAAAAAGTCCAACAAGCTTCAGTCATTTTAAGGGGGAGAAATCCTGTGTAAAAGACACATTTTCACCTGAACAGAAGCCTCAGTAGATCTACAATGTTTAATTTGTTTCACACACTAACAGCTTTTTGCACATATGGGCAGTTAGCATATAGTTGTATTATCTGAGTAATTCTGCTGAAAACAGCTGTCTGCTGTTTCCATAAATGAGAGTGAACTCAAACAGAAAACACCACGACCGACCCCTTTCACACACAAAGTTGTCTGATACATTGCTGATGTAAAAATATTGATCATACCATCTTTAAAAAATATGCACAGGCTATCACCATACTCACCATAAGAGCTCTTCTTGTCCTCTGGTGTGCTGTGAGAACTGGGGAAGAGCACTTTGGCAGTGGGACTCCCATTCGGCATATCCACATCCAGCCTGGGGAGGGAGATGGCATTCTTGATGATGGGAGAAACGACTGGAGGCGGCGGTGACAGATCCTTGGGTCCTCCTGTGGCTCGGTTTTCAGAGCCCCTCCTGATGTGACGCAGCGTCCTGGAGAAGAACGCTCCGATCTTGTTGTCAGGGCTGGAGATAGAATCTGTTTCCCCGTTGTTCCCGTTGGCCGTGCCGCCGTGGTTGCTGAGGAAGGAGGTGTCCCCGAACACATCGCCGCCGCGGCCGACGTGCATGGTGTGGCGGAAATCACCCAGAGGAGGGCTGATCATATCCAATGTGAGGTCGCCTTTATAGCGGCGCTTGCTGTGGGAGTGTGTGACTAGACCTTTTAGGCCTGACAGCTTTTCCTGAAGATTCATGTTCACAAGAGGTGAATGGCTTAGTATTTCTTGAAAAATCAACGTTGAACAATGTCTGGAATTGCCTTTAATCCCACTGAATGGCAAAACTGAATGTTTCTCCTCTTAGATTTGAGCCAAAAGCTTTGACAGTCCAGCAGTCCAAAGTATGGACCTAAGAAATAGCTCTGAAAGGTTATTCCAAGATCTTGAAAACGTGTAATTTGTGAAAGCTTGAACTCCAGGCCTGCATCGCCAAATAGTTCACTGGAATATTATCTGTGTTTATCATGTGCAGGCCAAACTCTGTCCCACTCTTTGTAGCTTGTTGTTATGCATAGCTGGCTGAATTAAACAGCCATAAATTGAGGAGAACACTGTGCAGTTGTGTTACTGGAAACAGCCAGTTGGAGTGTGGTCAGGTTGCCTGGTTTCCCCCGCTTGCCTTGGGCTTTGGCTTTGTCGACATCAGCTCAGAAATAGGTCTGAGTCCAGCTGCAAACGGTTCTGCGGTCGCACCACGGAACCATCTATCGAGAGCAAAAACAGGGAAAAAACATCTATCTTTAAAAAGGAGACAGGGATGTATTTGATTTTGAGGCATGTTGAGAGAAACGGATGACATTTGCAGTTTATTCTGTGGAAGCTGAGATTGAGTGAGAGACCACTGTGCTGAATACTGTATGTAAACTAGATCTGGCTTTCTGCAGGTTTTTAGGATTCCAAAGCTTCGCTGGTCTGGAACCATCTAAATTTAGACCACAGACACTCCTCTGTGTAGCAAACCAAAGTCCGCCTCTTGTCCATAAAATGGGTGGACTTTTTAAGGGAATTCCTGCTTCCATTTTGTCCTGCTTTGTCTGGCGTGAAGGTTACACAAAGTTCATTTTACATTTCAGTGAAGAGACTTATCACGCTCTTAAAGCCGAGCAGCAGCTCTTATTCAACAGCCTTAGCTTTGTTTATAAACAGGCAAAGTATGCTACGCCAGATAGGAAGAGATAATGAACATTTCCTGATAAGAAAACCACTGCTGCTACTTAACTGCACTGCTACACTGCCTGTGTACAGAGCCCCGGCACTGTCGAAAACACTTAAGGATTATCATACAACTTAAGAAATGGAAAGCATTAATTAATCATGCTAATTCAAATGGTGAGTGAAAAGAATAAATATTTGTACTCCAATTGGTAAAAAAAAAGATAAAAGCCTGTTTTTTCCCCCTTTGCCTTCAAAATGTGGATGAAATTAATTTTACTCTACAATTTATCTTTCACTGGCTCAATCTGTTTCATTTCTATTTTCATTTAGCCCATTTTGCTTTCATAGGAATGAACGGGTCCTGCCTCCAACACTGTATCCATGTCTCTAATACAGCCATGGCACCGGCCTTTTCAGTTAGCTACCTAGCTAAAGCTAACTTTTGTGCAGATAATTTCAGTCAGCTGTACCTCACACTCCAGTGTTACTGTACAAACTCTTGTTACAGTAGCTAAAACGTTTTGGTCGCAAGGTAAAGCTAAAAAAGTAGGCTGGCTAGCAGAAATTAGCATTCTTTAGATACCACAGTTTTGTGGCATTATTATGTGGCATCAGCATTATTTCTTGATATATTGAGCTGTGTTTTTGAGTTGACTGACAGCCTTTTACTGCCTTTTGTCAATTTTGGAGCTCCACACTTCCCTAAGTCTGTAAGTCTTTAATGAAGGCGGACAAAAAATTGGCCTTCTTTCATGTGTTGTTCTTTGCCAGCAGAGTAATGGATATCCAGTTCTCAAATATTTTGATAGCATAAGGCAGCCCTGACAAGGACCTCTGGTTCTTTTTAAAAGCTTTCCACTGCACCAGCTAAATGTCGGCAGGCCTCCCACGCATGCACGGCCCCGTCTGGCTTCATTAATGACCTGCTATGGTTCAAGAGATGGGGATTGCGTCAGGTCCAAGGCAGCCCTTCTAATTTGCTGCTGACCGCAGTCCCAGGCCCTTCGCTCCACTTCCCCTGGCTGCCGTTTTAAGAGGGGCATCTGGGAGCGGAGAGGGAGGAAACAAGGCACATACCAGCACTGAGCAGAGCCATATCAAGGCTCACAAAGGGACGCCAGGGACCAGTACACCAAGGTGTGATCTTTAATATGAGATGGCTCTAGCCTGCAGGGACTTTGCGCACGTTCCCATGAACCTAGCAGAAGCAACAGGTCACCTCTCTGATTACAACTCCTCAGCCTTCACAGACACAATGGCACTATGCTCTTCCCAATGAGGGAAATAGTTTGTCTTGTTCTAGGCTGCACAAGGAAAACCTCAGTCTAATTGATATCCTACAGTGTTACAGGAATACACACAGGGCCATTAATTACTCTGACTGTGTGCTTACGGAAAGCTCTGGCTTTGTCTTTGCCTGTAATCCTGTTAAAGACCTTTGACCACAGCTCAGAGGGGGTCGCTCCCTCAGACTCCTCGTGTATCTGGACCCTCTGGGCAAAGCTCATTTTATCTGCACATATGCTTCTATCCCCTCCTTCGCTCCTCTCTGCACGGGCTCCTCTGTTTTCTGAGTCACGCAAATTCGGCAACCAGCACCCTCAGGCCTCAGATAAAATGTACTTAAAAGCACCACAAGCACAAAACCCGCAATATTTTGACTCTTTAAAAGGTAATTAGTTTAACGCTATAATCCCAGTAGCAGCCTGCCTGCCTGCGTCTTGGATATCAGAAAAGAATAGGGGAGCTCTCGACAGGAGGGACTCGGACGTACCCTGGATTATCCTCTAATCCTTCATCTCCTCCGTTACCCTCGGTAGGGCGCCTCTTTTAAGCAAGGCCTGGCTGCTCCTCCTGGACGGCTGCTCCACTGGTTCAGATTCCTGTCAGAGTAGAGGAAATAAAATACAAGATGAGTTTCAGGGAGGGAGAGAGTCAAACTGAAATGGGGGCAGGGTGAGGAGTGATCATAGGAGGGAAGCAGGGGATGAAAAAAAGTAAGTTTCATTTTCATATAAAGGAGTGAAGGGGGAGAATGCCAAAACAAGGCAGAGGAGATGACAGGAAGGGATGCTAAGAGAAATGAGACAAAGAGAAAAGGTCAGAGAGGAGGAAACAAGGGGATGCAATGTGTTGAGAGGAGGGCAGAATGATAGGACATAAAAGAAAGGAAAGACATATCCAGACTAAGACATAAAAGAACCAGTAAGGTTTCAGTGAATGGACAAAAGTCTAGGAACACATATCAAAGTCACCTTTCTTATGTCATTGTTTCTTCATCTTATAATTTATAACTGCTAAGGTGGTTACCTGCTTAACTTTTATTTTGCTTGGCAGTCAAGAGAAGGGAAAAGACAAAGGAAAGGGACCCTACTGGGAGAAACTGAATTGCAATGCCAAGCAACTATATCTGGACAAACTACTCACAATGAACAACATAGATCCATGTGACTTGGCAGCCTATATGACAGACCCTGACACACTACCTCCATTAAATTGTTTTTATACTGTGTGCATACACTTTGCTGAATTCAAAAGTATCCTGTCATCTGTAACCAGTGTTGAAAATTAACTTTCCTGTCCCCCTGCCACCGTGGGTGGTGGATTCCAAAATCTACCAACCACTCAATGGTTTACCTTTTTTTTTTGGCTGGTGAGTGAAGCAAATCTGGCAGCCACTTGCATATTTTACCGCATTTGGCTGGTGACCTGTGCTAACTTTTAACCCTGCTTGTAACTGCTTAACACTATTCAGGGTCACAGAGGGACTGGAACCAATCCCAGCTGACATTAGGCAAGAGGTAGGGTGCACCCTGGACAGGTCACCAGACTCTCACAGGGCTGACAAACAGAGACAGACGCTCATAATCACATCATTTTAGACCCATCTAATCTGAATTTAAGACAATTAGTCAGTGTGTATTCAAGACATGTTGAGTTTTTAAGGACTCGCAGCCATCCTGTAAAAGGTAAGCAGGTAACTACCATGCACACAAAAGCCCTTTTTGGATAGGAACTGTGCAAATTTGCAATTTCGTGTGTTTTGTCCTGTGGAGTCTTGGGACTTTTGCCACTTATCAAATGAAGATCTTTTGATATTTTCATGATTTTGAGCAAAAAACAGGAGGCTATCGTTGTGTCAGATACTGACTGTGAGCTTTTTTTCAACGCTGTATACGCGACAGATCTGACCACATATTGCCACAAGAGTAACTGTTACACGTCAATACCCAGAAATGTTGCAGCGAGACATCAGTAGACCAGACTTAATCACTGCTGATGGGAAAACAGCTCCAGTTTGTTATGAAAATGCATATTTGCATTAAAATGCTCGGTTCATCTTTCTGCTGAAGCTTCGAGTTGCTTTCCTTGGGCAACTCACCATTCAGGGGATTTCGGCGCGTTCATACATCACAGACGGGCTCAATAAAATATTTCCATGTCACTATGTACAGTATTTGCTTGAGGTGGCTTTGCTGGATATAAACCAGAGTAACCACAGTCTAATAGGAGCCGTGTGTGTTGTGTGTATGTGTGTGTACGAACACATTCCTGAGCAGAGCATCGGTCGGTGCAGTCTCTCTCTCGATTACGACCATCAAACATCCTTCTTCTCAACCTCAGCGCTGATTGAAACCACGTTTCGGTCTGAACCATCTTTTTTTTGCTTTCATTCTCCTCTCTCCTCACTTTGTCTTTGTCTTTTCTTTTCCATTGTTGCCTTCTAATGTCTTCTCTTCATCTCAACTTCTATCTTCTCTTTCTTCCTTTTCTACTCACTTTACGCTCATTCTGAATCTTTTCCTCTCCATTCTCTGCTTTTTCTCTTAACCCTTTTTTCTTTTCTCTTTTTATGTCCCCGTTTGTTTTCTTTCAATTGCTCTCTTCTTCTGTCCCTTTGATTTCTTTTCTTTGCTTCTCTTTCAGTGTCTTGACTGACTTCGGAAGGCTGAACCAGCTGTTAGGCCTACATACACCCATTAATCTGTACTTCTGATGACTTAAACTCAAAAATGTTTACTCTGCTATAGTTTGTCTTGAGTATAATCAGCCATGGACTTTGTGTTTCATGGGGAGTCTCCCCCTCCCCTCCTTCTGCTTCTCATGTCCTTCACTCACTAACCCCGCTAACCAGGTGAACAAACATACAAGATAAGGCCGCATTTTTCAAGCTCACTCTTTGACTTTCAATTACGTCCCCTATTTTCGCCATCCATGCTCGGTCGGAATCCAAGCAAAACACTGCTACACTTCCTCCTCAGCCAAGAAAACATTTTCGTGCTTCAACAAATGTCCATACTCTCCGAGGCTCTCTGCTTCCTGCATCTGCTGGAGCTGGCAGTCCCAATTTGCCCTCTTTGTTGCCCCTCTCTTTCAGTTTATATCTCTACTGTGCACATACATATACTGTGTTCCTTCCTTCTCCCTTTCTTCTACTCGCACGCACACATTCCCTTTCTATTCTTTTGATATTACAGGTCTTTTAAGAAAGTTTTAAACTGGATCGTTAATCAGTTAAGTTATGAGAGTGCATTGTCGCTGCAGCCAGACTGAAACATGTATGTAACATGACTGATAGTATCTGTCAGTTTATCTCACTCATACTGCATAATGATATGTCTGAGATCATTTACTGTAGAAATAGTGAAACCATTACGTAGTTTGTCCACTAGAGAGCAGTGAAAAGTTTATTTTCTGTGTCCAGCTCTGGACATATCATGGCCACAAGTCTTGAAAAGAATAGTTTGACATTTTGGAAATTATGCTTTGTTGGTTTCTTGCTGAGAGTTGATGAGAAAACAGGTACTCGGCCCTATTCATATCTGTAGCCGATGATAGATATGAAGGTAGAGTCAGCTGCTGGTTAGCTCAATAGCTAAGTGTTGGAAGACAGATTTTGTAACCTTTGGACTAATCTCTGTAAACAGATATCTGCATATGTATGCAGAATCTGTAGGCAACGGGACAACTTTTTGGTTAAAGAAGTGCTCTGGTTTCCATTTATAGTCTGAGTGGTACTGACTAATCATGTTTGAGCGGCAGGTAAATAGTCTGTGTGGGGAGGCGGAAAATATTAGCTATCATCTAACAACAATTTTGCTTTTTTAAAGCTTTTTAAAAAACAATTATCTTCACTCACATGCACAAATGTGTTTATAAAGCTTAGACAAAATGGCCTCCACAAGGAAGAGAAAGTCTTGGCTTAGCTATCCCCTTGCTACACCACATCTCCCAAAATTTGGCCACTGCCTGAAGAGGCTTATGGTCGTTGGACTGATGCCTGATGGGTTCTGAGATTGCCTTTGGACAGAACCAAGCTAGGTGTTTCCCCCTGTTTCTAGTCTTTGCACTTAGCTTACCATCCTCTGGCTGTAGCTTCATATTTAGCTTACACATACTATACACAGTAAAAAATAATGGACAGAGTTACCACAACATCACCTATTGGTTTTGAAGCCATGAGTTCAGCATTACTGCCATCTTAGTTTTTTGAAGCCAGAAGTGACCATATTTGGATGAGGGGTTGGAGCTGTGGAGGAGCAAGGGGTAGATCTGACTCACAGACTGTAGCTGCACCTCACCGACAACCTGTCACTCAAGTGGCCCCGCCCTTAAATATACATTTACTTCTAGAGCCAGCCTCAAGTGGCCTTTAAAGGAACTACAGGTTTTGGCACTTCCACGCTGGCTTCATTTTCAATGCCGGAGGTTGCTGTTTCTACATCTGTGCAAGTGATCTTTTCATATAACTGTCAGAAAAAAAGCAAACAACCACACATAACAATGGGCATCTTATTACATTTCATAAACCCTCAAACACTGATATCAGCAACACTACTGGCCTCAGAAATCCAGTATCTGATGAGTTTTTACCACATGTCTCTGTTGGTGCTCCATGTTGAAATTCTTGCATTTGCAATTTAGAGTGATGATAAGCAGCTGGCACAGTTTCAAAAGTTTAAAAAAAAAAGGCCTAAAGTTAAGTTGAGTACTTGGCTACTATCCCTGAACATGAAGCAATGACCTCACTGATTTTGTTTGCCATGTTCTTATCACCCACACTGACAGCACAACATGTTGTAAGTTTCATACTGTATATTGTATAGTTTCAGGGAGAAGAGCTACAGTAGACGGAGCTGGGGAAACTATAAAACTGTCCACATCAATCATCATCTGAGAGGTCCACATGCAGTCGAATTCTGGACAGCAGCCAATCAACAAACAGACCCGAGCCTATCCCTGTTTTTCAAATGAAAAAATCACGGTGGCTTGGTCAAAAATGTCGTCTTATTTCACCCTCACAATCCACTGAATAGTAACTTATAAAGTTGTATTCCTTTCCTGCAGGGGGTTTGGATCATGTTGTCAGATTAGTGAGTTGTGACCATTTGGTAACGATGGACCATGATGGAGCAGTTTTCCCAACATCATCATGTGTGGCAAAAAAACAGAGCCAAGGAACCCAGTGGTGTGAAAACAAATACAGCAGCCGGATTCAGAGTTCGCACCTCTGCAAGTAACCCCTTCCTGGTTGGTTGCGTCAATGACACCCAAAGGTCACGAAGGGTCCCCCTTGGAGGAATGTTGAACTCAGGTAAAAAAAAAAAAAAGAACGGGGGGAAAACCACAGGGAATGTCTGCACTCATTTACTTCATCAAGACCTGTATCATTAGTGTAAATCATATGAGGGGGATGTACAGGAAACATACAACATGCATGTGTTAATCATTTGCTGCTGGCTGAGCTGAGTGCATACAGACAGCCGACATTGAAATATCAAAGCATGTTCTTATAGAGGATGTACAGTACGCCTACTCTGTGTAGACTGAGCGCCAGTTAAACATGAAAACTCACATGAAGTCTGAGTTCATCACTGCACGTCATAGAATGGATTCTGTGTTATTATCACTGAAGCAGACTGGCTTTTTATTGATCACCACTGGGGATGTTTGTTTATCAGCGGGCATTAGCAGGGCAAGCAAGCTCTTCAATCAATGTGTGTGAGTGTGTGTGTGGTATTTCACATGGTGGCCTCCCTCGTGGACTGCTCGCAGGTTGCAGGGGTCAAAAGGCCACTGCCTCCCCCCAACTTGTAACAAGTCCAACACCGCTCTGTCTGTTTGTCCCCATAATTAAAACACCTCAAGGCCACCGACTTCAACTTCACCCTGTCATGTTCCACTCAGTCAGAGCCCATCTCGGTCATTACGGTGACATGTATGAAAATTGATAGGTTATGTCATGTAACTGCCGTAATTACAAGGCAGAGTGACAACATATGAAAGCACTGGCAGGGGTTTATTCTGACCGAGAATTTACTGCTGCTGCTGAATATAAACATGCTGCAGAGCGGATTGAGTTTCATGTCGGACATCTGAGACTCTCACAACACTTAAACAACTTAAACACCAACACAATATGCCCATTAACACCAGGTCTGATAACAGTTTGGTTTCAGTCAAGTCTTAATGGGATTATCTTATCTGAAACTGAAGCTAATATGTTTGCTTTCTTTCTCTGATCAACAGGAGGCTTTTTCTCCCATTAATTAATCTATATCTACAGTAGAAAAAATAACAATTGCTATTAATAATTAATGATAACCTATGAAGCTATATCAACAGGCAATTGATAAGTAATTTTCCCTCTTCGAGGAGCGGTACATACATGAGGACACAATACAAATATGACAGAAAATATATGTAGGAATATTGTACAAATGTTATAGGAATACTTCAGGATGTATATAGGCTATAAAATCCCCTCAATGATGAAATGACACTGCACACATTAAGTTCTCAATATGCACTGAAAAGTCACTACAGACTCAGCTCACTACTGCAAACTAACTCAAAGTCTCTTATTGAATATGATACAAAATATAACAGAAAAGTCTCCTTTAATTTAACACTCAGTATGACAGACTCACTGAGAGTCTTAAGGAGTGATAGATATATCGTCAAAATTGAATACAAACTCACCAAAGGCAACTGCGACACGATGAACAGGAGGCTCCTTGACTCCACTTTAATTATCTTTCCATTAGCAGTGTGTTTGAGGCTCGTGCGGTCCGAGGGAGCCGGTGGTGCAGCCGGACTGTCCCGCTGGTGCGCCGGGTGTGCGGAGCGGCGCAGCGCGGAGGATGAGGAAAGGGGCGGGCCGTGGATCAAATACCAATGAAAGCATCACAGAGCCACACCGGGAGCTCCCACACTGCCTCATGGTTAACACTTCCAGTTGACGTCTCCCCACAGCACGCCGATTGGCTTGTCAACACGGTTTGGAGCAGTAAGTAAACATGTAATGACACGAGGCAGGTGGCTTTACAGCCAAACTAGGTGGCGCTGTAACATGGCCTCCTTGTGAATATTTTTTAAGGCTTTCTAAAAAGACAAATTTTGAGTTCACCTTTATGTTTTTCACACATATACATAAGAGTGAGTAACAGCAGGCTCAGTGTGACAGCCACCTCCCATCATCAAGTGGTCATCATCAGACTTTATCAGCTGAGTAACTGCTGACTTTCAGCTGGAGGGAAATACATTATTATGAAATTGTTTCACAGTGATGCAGTTTGACTTAATGTTTAATAACTCACCACAAGTTACAGTAATGTGACACAGTTTAAACCTAAATCTAACAATGACTCCTTCACTGAGAGAGTATATCTTTAAAGGTGCTCGTAGACAGATATACACATACTGTTTACATATATATGTATTTATTTATCTTTGAACAGACCCAAGGTCGCTGTGTCCCCCTGTTTCCAGTCCTTGTGCTAAGCTAAGCTAATCATGACCTGGTTTTAGTTTCATATTTCATAGACATATCTAAAAGACTGCATATAAATTAGCCAACAATTGAATTTTGTTTTTAGCTCCAAATGTTCTCGATGATTGCCTGCTGATGCTGTGGATATACAGTACTGTTATATATTTGACAATAAATGCAGGAGGTGGTTTTGTACATAGTTTTCATGTTTTCAAAGCTATTAAAAATCCACGATGGAGGCTGGAAATTGCACTGTGGGCAGCTTTTTAAGTTGGCAATGTTTATATGTGACTGAAAACTGGAATCCTAAGAAAAAAAATTACGTCATGTTGGCTCATGTTTGTGATGATTCAACCGAAGGAAACCAGAGTTGAGTCTAGTGAGTCATTGGACAAATGGCTCATTTACTGCTGTTTAGGATAGGCTTTGCGCTTACATGCCTATACACAATATCTGACTTTAAGTAAATATATATTATAGAATTTCCATCACAGAGATAAGCTCACTTCACTCTCTTGCAGACTCACTTAAAGCTGATGAGTTAAGTAGAGTTTTATATACAAACTCTCAGCAGGTTTAGCTTTAAACGTCAGTTCATGAACTGCTCCATCCAGGGAACAACAGCCGTCGGAGGTGTAGCCCCATAAAGTGCACATGTCAGTGGTCCCACGCTGACCCGTCCAACAGGAAACAGTGCCTTATCAACAGGAACAGAAACATCCTCACCCCGTCCTCAAAGGCTTCTAACAGGTCTGTCTGTCGTTAAAGCTCCGAGGTGGCCTGAGAGTCTGCCAGCGTTCACCACAATCGATGACGCCGCAGCCACATGCCACCTCTTAGTGCTACTGCTGCCCCCACACCCCTCGTACCACACACACACACACACAAACACACTTACGAGCTCACACGTAGGCAGGCGGAAGTAAACAGAATCTCACACAACCTGGAACGCTGCCATCGTTCACTGTTTCAGACAACACCCTTCCTCATCTTACAAGGTCTCTGTTTGCCCGCGTTGTCAATAAAAATAAATACTTTTTTTAAAGAGGTTAAATTTGTTACTGTAAATGTCCACATTTTTTACTAGAAGTTTCAGAATATATCCAGTATTCTTTTTCCTAATTAGCTCCCCTCATGGATGTATTACTAAAATCCATCCAATCAGGTTTGCCTATCATTGGAGCAGCAGCTGATTCATACTTTGTTTAGCGATAAAGGGGCTGAATGTCCTTTTAGCACATACCCTGTTTAATACACACCTCTAATCTGTATATACAGTACTGGAGGGCATCTGAGGATTAGTGTGTGTTGTGTATGTGTGTGTGCGCATTCCATGCCTGTGTGTCAAACAGCACGTCTGTATTTGGTCTGTCCTGTCTCCAGCTGCCACCTATGCCCACACTTCCCGGGCATGAAGTGCTGGCACGGCCACTCCAACTGCAGCTCAAACAGACATTCATTTAACACCGCCAGTAGCCAGGATCCACTGTGCTTTCAGCAGAGTCATTGGGTGACCTTCACTTTGAATGTTTGTTGACCAAGTTTTGGCTGCATTGGCAAAAAACGTTGCCATCCAGTTTCCAGGCAGAATCAACGAGCTGTTTTTTCTCACAGAGAAACACATTTTTGTCCTGGTTCACATCATTTCTTATTAAAGCATTCCACATGATAACCACAGGTTAGCACACTAAAATGTGTGTGTGTGTGTGTGTGTGTGTGTGTGTGTGTGTGTGTGTGTGTGTGTGTGTGTGTGTGTGTGTGTGTGTGTGTCTAGTTGAAAAGGAAAACACTGGTGATAGTTTATATTTTTGTTATTGTCAACAAATCCCATCTTACGATCAAGTATTGTTTGTGTAGCCAAGCCTAATATATATCTTGCTCCTCTATGCCAATGAGCAACTTCCACTGCTGTCAAGAAACTATTAATAACACACTGATCAGCCACACTGTTGCACTGGGTGACATGTTCCTTCATTACCATAAACATGGGCATTGTAGTTTATTTTGAGTCTATGCCACATACACTGTCACGTTACTGAAAATACGCATACAGCACCAAATGTGTTCCCAAAAAATACAACATTTTATTTTTTTCTGATTTGTGTGTATGAAAAACAACAGTACCCAGCAGTTTTAGAAAATTATTTAGGCTTGATGAATAACGCCCTCAGTGGAGAATAATCTTCTTGTGGCTGAGCGTGGCTGAGAAGCCTACAGAGAAGTCAGAAAGTTTTGAAAGATGGACTCATTTTCTGACAGTAAGAAAAATATAAAATAAACTCCAGGCCTATATGTTAAAGCTTTTTTTATATTTTTGTATTAACAATGGCTAAATTAACTACGTATAATGTGAAAGATGTCAAGAAAGTGGTGAACCCATAGTTCGTTAACACATGACTCTGCAGTTCCCCTCACCTGTGTGGATCATTTTAGCACCTTTAAGCTCATTGTTTTGGTTTTACAGCTCGCGACTTTACTGCTTTGGTTCTGTATTACCACTCTCATCAGTGTCAATTCCAACCATGGGCACCTGTTTGGCAAAAAAATCAGTTAAACCCACTTACACTGCCTACTTAGCACCAAACAGCAGTTAGCAACTAGCTGAGAAATATAATGGAGAATTCATCAGCCAAAGAGCCAGATTTTTTGGCAACTTGCAAAGAGAAAGTATGTTTTACTCCCTTGTGTTTTTGACCTTGTTTTAATGATAGGCTCAAACTTGTACTGTGAAGATGTTGCGGTGCCTGACTGATTACTATTAGGTTTTGTGTTTAAAGGAGCAGTGTGCAGGATTTAGTGACATCTTCTTCTGTGTGTCAAGCATGAACTTCTTCTCCTCACAGGTATCTATCCTGTACGAAACAAACGGACCAGGTGGTTAAAACTGATAAAAACACTGAATAAAGCAGCTCTGCTATCTACGATGCTATTCGGCTCATCACAGATGGGCTGCTAGCCCAGCACCTGCTAGTGTGTACTGACCTTTTCTCTCTTAGGCTTGTTGCGAGAGGGCTGCAAACAACAGCGGCCAATTCAAAAACACAAAAACATGAACGGCCCTATCTAGAGCCAGTGTTTTTGGTGTGTATGTTCTGGGCTGATGTAGAAACTTGGCGGTGCAACATGGCCATCTCCATAGACGAGGACCCAGTCCCTATGTTGATATAAACGCATCATTCTAAGATAAGAAAAACACAATGATTCATATGTTTAGGTGATTATACACTAAAGAAAACATGCTTCTTATATTCCATTTCTGCCAGTATATTCCCCTAAATCCTCCACACTTGACCTTAAATGTTGCCTTGATAATAAGTCTATCTTTGAATTGTTTATACAGCAAATGTTGTTACAGCGGTGTATATTTCTATTACATCATGACTCTTGTTGAAATAAGTCTGTTGAATGTCGTTATTAGTCACTACTTCTTGAATGCTGTTATCGTAGCTGATATGTTATCTGCATTATTTCAGCACTCCAGTCGGCAAACCCTGTAATATATTAGAAGTAAAAATAGTGTTTTGTGCAATTTTAGATATGTATGGAGGCTGATACTGCAGCATAATGTTTTTGTGTTCGTCACTTATTCTCCTGCAGGCTCCTCTGTGTTGTCCAGCCCTCTTCTATCTTTCTAAACCACATTGTGACTCATGTGTTTGAAGTACTGTTTAGCATGTCTCGACTCCACACTTAGGTAGATTTATTCCTACACTGAATCTCTGTCTGGACCTGTTGGTTGTCTTGATTTCTAGGCTGCCCATGTCTTTGTTGCCGTGAGTGTGAGAAGGAAAATATTGTTTCTGTAGATCTGCCGAAACTTGTCATTTGTTTTTTTAATAGCCCACTTTCCCAAGCATCTCCTTTCTCTTCTACCTCCCTTTTATTTCTTTTGCACAATCTCAGATCCTCCTGTCCATCTCTCTGTTCCTGTTTCCCCCCCTCCTCTCTCTCCCCGGTTTTCCTTGCATCCCGCTTCTCTCTCCCCTTCACTCCATCCCAAGATAAACAACCTCTGTTCTGAGGCATGTCAGCTATTTGTTCAAAAAAGCTCACAAGTTTTTGGATGCCGTTCAGAGCTGGGTCTCCAAAGGGAGGCAAGATTACAAATTTAGTGCTTTTTCACAATCTCCCCCTCTGTTTTTCATTTTTCTTGGTCTGCGCTGCTCCTTTTTTTCCTTCCCAACGCTCTCACGACTTGTACATCTCTTACTTGAAACTTGGTGATTCCCAGATTTGTGAGTTTTGATGCCCTCTCACCTTTTTGTTTGACCTTATGTTCCTCCTCGTGAAACCAGTTAGACCATACAGAGTCTTCAAATTCCCGTCTTGTTTGTTAAACCGTGATTTATTTTCTGTCAGGAACTTTCATCGCTCTTCTCTGATTAACACGAGGGGTGAAGCCAACACCAGTTCTCATGCCTCTGAACAGTCTGTGTCAAGTCCCTGTGAGAGTACAGCACACACTTCAGTGACTCTGAGGCAAAACACTCTCAATTTGGCATTTGCTTATCACTGACTTGTTTAGAGAAGCTTTTTATAGTGTGATGACCTGATGTGGACATTTTTCTGATGACAAGGTTGCGTGTGTTTGTGTGGTGGGAGTCCAGAATGTGGTGTTCTGTGGTGAGATAAAACCAAGAACATTCAAAGCAATCATCTGTTTTTCGGTTCACACACTTTTCCCTGTGTGGTCTGAAGGCTTGCAGTCGTGTTGCATGTTTTTCTGACAACAAAATGATCCTAACTTCAATATTTTTCACCGCAGATTACATCTTTTCTTTCTCTCTTTGATCTCAGTGTTTAGCTTATTCTCTCAAATGTCTCCCTCCTTCACAAAGTCTGTGCGTGTTTCCCAGAGGTGTGGACTCGTGTCAAATGACTTGAACTTAAGTCAGACTCGAGTCACAAATTAGATGACTTTAGACTCAACTTGACAAAATCAAAAAAGACTTGCAGCTTGACTTGGCCTTTAACACCAATAGCTTGTGACTTTACTTTGACTTGAGCCTTTTGACTCTAAACTACTTGATACTTTCTCCCAAACCCAAAGATTAAAAAGTATGTTATTTCAAAAATGTGCCACACTCAGTCCATTTCTCTCCATTTCTTGAATCAACTCACAGAAGCGCTATTCACTCCTGGCAAGTCGACACTTCATTCCCCAGATGATCCACTTGGTTTAAACCAATCCATTAGCATCCAGTCAAGTTGCAGGAGAGAACCACAAAGGACTAACTTTACATTTCTGAGTGCCAGTTGGAAAAAAATGATACCACAGATAATTTCATTCGTGTAGAAAAACTATGCAGTGGTCAACAAGAAACAAATAAAAGTATGCAAAAAGTGTGGGTTGAAAATTACAGACAAAGAGGCAACAACTTCCAACTTCGTTCAACATTTGAAGTTGCATGATGAACAGTAAGTCTTGACCAGGGAAACTCAACTTGCTTTGCCAGAGGCCACTTCTGCAAGACAGGAGGCCAGAGACCTATAAATAAATAATAATATTTTTCAGTATATGTAATAAATGAATTAACTCTTTTCAACCTTTCAGTGTTTGCTGTCCTTACTCATTTTTGCAAAGCTATAGTAGCAAAATAGAAAAATGAAACCAACATGGAAGGGCCAAAAGCTGCAGTTCTTTGAATGGCCACTAGAGGCTGGCTCCAGGAGTGAGTCAATCTCCATAGACGCACATGTTAAAGTGCCCAACTTTACAGCAGAAATAAACATGTTTACAGCCTGGAACAAAAAAGACGTTTTTGGTCTTTATAGCTCATTTCCCCCTTCATGAGATATCAACGGGGGTGAATTTTTTACATAACTCACCCGTTTACATTTTATGAAGACTTAAAATTACGTATAATTAAGGGACAGCCACTTTGAGTGACAGGCTGTCTGCCGATAGTGTCCTCAGCTCCTCAGTCAGATCCACCACTCACTCCTCCAGCCTCTGCTCCGCCAGCTTCTCACCAAAATAAGGTCATTTTTGGCTCAAAAGCATCAATGTGGTGTCGGCATCGAGGCTTCAAAATGGGAGTCCACAAACCAGTGGGCGATTTGTGCTTTGGACTTGAGTGCAAAGACTTGAGAGTTGACTTGGTCCCACCACTAGTGTATTCACGTATTGAACTGGTGGAACCACAAACAGGTTGCCCAACAGTGCCTCGCCTTTGATGCAAGGCGCTTGTGTACTCTTTGCATCTTGTGACAAACACTCCATAAAAACACACGTAGAAAATGACACCCACTTCTCTGTGCGTTCTACTGGTGACACATGCTGAGATCTGCTTCTTTTTATATCCCCGTGCACACACACATACACACACATGCCTGTACACAACAATACAGCGGTTGTGTTTAGACTAGGCCACCATTCCTATATGGAGATACAGATCACTGTTTTGCTTTCCCGAGCATGATGAAGGGGTAATTATATCTAACCAGAGGGAGCACAACAGAGAGAGAGAGGGAGAGAGAGTGATGAGGAAAGGAGAGGGGAGTGTTGGAGCACAGAGCCACAGACTGTTTATTGTCTCAAAAATATTTTCCCTATGGCCACCAGTGCTAGGGATGATGGTGAAAAATACATCTTTATGTCTGACCCCAAAAAGTCAACCCCTAAACCTGCCTCCTGCCCCATAAGTAAGTGTGTGACGACAAGAATCAGAGTCCGACGTGCTTGTTAACCCCTCAGTGTGATTTACTCTGTGTCTGTGAGAGTGTTGATGCTGCCTGTCTGGCCTCAACCAATTTGTCTGTGGCTTGTTGCCTCGGTGAGTCCTTCCAAGTGATGTCTGTAAGACGGAAGATTCAACCATGAACTTTGTCAGCTGGAGTGTGCAAATGTTTTGTGACGCATCTGGTGTGAATCACAGCATTTTGCTCGGGAACAAGATTTTTTTTTTAAACCGAGAGGGATGAAAGCAGGATTGTCTTTTAGTGAGAAGTGCCCGGACAAAAGGTGCCTGTTCAGAATGAGCCGATTGCTTGGCTGCCTGGTATTGCTGCTTGAAGCTTTCTTGCTCATTTAAAAACTTCACACTCAACACTGCGCTTCCTTTGACAGTTGTCATTCAAGCCAACAAAATCAACGATAGCCGGCTAGAAATGAGGTGCTTTTGTCTAAATCTGTGTGAAACCAATAAAGACTTATTGTTTCAAAAATAACCAAGAACTATGAGTGGAAAATGTGCCGCTGTTATCGTTGTAAACTGCGTGAGAACACGTAATTGTGCTGTGAGAAAAACAGAAAGCTTGCCAGAAGTAGGAAAAATACCTAGATGGATAGATTTTATTTACAAATTGTGCTGGTTTTAGCAAACAGTCATTTGGAAGCATCTTATGTCAAAGTGTGATCTAAAAAGCTGACAAAGGGATGGATGAGGAAAAGGGAGGAAGGAGAGGAAGTTGGGCTGCAGACAAGGATGCAGAAGAGAGGATAAGGAGGAAAGAAGCTGGAGGAGGAGAGAAGGAAAGTGTGAAGGGAGTGAGCTGGTGTGCTTAAACAGGATGAATATTTCACAGACAGAACGTGGGGATGTCTTTCCAGGAAATGACTTTTGCACAGTGCACATGACTGCCAGGTATGCTGAAAGCATTTCCAGCAGCAGAAGCCCAAGAAATTCAACCAATTACCAAAGTAATTTTCAAAGAAAATCACTGCTGAGCCAGCTGCGAACTGTAATGTATTTTTATTTGAGACCAGAGACATTTTCAGGTAATGAACAACAGCCCTCTGAAATTGTAAGTAATGGTTTGGAAAAAAAAGTCTCCCTCCCAAATTGCGCAGCAACATTAGAGAGTTATGTGCTGTTATAATGTGTGTACTTAAAGGAATTATAGTTGTGTTTTGGTTGAGTTTTATGATGTTGCCGCTACTTGACCCTCAAAACATGCACGGATTAAGCTAAAACAGGCTGATCTCACCATTTAGCATACCAGGAAAAATGCAGGCTGGGACATTAAAGAGGCAGCAATGACTTCTTCTCACTGGTGAAGAAGGAAAAGAGTGAAATCTCCCAAAAGTCCAACTACACTTTTAAGTGGCCCAGTGTCCTTTGTGTGAGTTTTGGACACTGAAGCAGACATTCAGCCTGCCAGCAGACTGTTTTATAAAGCACAAATTCTCACTTTCAAGCAAAACTAAATTTAATTAAATTCAAATTCTCAGTCTGAGTAATATCCTCATTTTTTTATTGCAGTGGTGTGCATTAAAACAAAGCTTGAGTACCAGTTAGTAAATCCTGTTTCTGCGGCGAGGTCTGCTCCCCAGAGGCCAGACTGGTTTAAATTAGGCCTCTCCAACCTTCGGCGGCCCGTCCGCTAATTTGACTCCTAGAATAACAGCAGCTACTGTGTTTTTCAGGAGACTGGAACCAAACGTCCATCTAGGGAGTCTGCAGTGGACACAGGTGCTCCCTCGCTCTCTATCCTCCAGGATTCTGGTTGAATTATGTGTTCAGGAGGGACTGTTTTACTATTTTACTGAGAAAAAAATCCCAAATGTCTTGTTTTCATCAAGTGTGTTTCCTGATTGGATCTTTGCTCTCCAGTCTGTGGATCTGGCAGCACGTGTGTGTGTTTGTCCATGCGTGCTCATGAGGGTGTGTGTATTTTGTCTATGTAGGCATGAGTGCATGTCTGCCAGTTAATCTCTCTCAGATTACAGATTACCATCTTCTAACTGTAACCAGCAGTGTCGGTTACTTTTTGTCTCTAAAATAGATTTTAAAAAAATAATAATTTTCAGTTTCTTTTCAATCTACAGACAGGAAATTCAAAAACTAAACATTTACATACATAACTGTGCCAGAATATATTCATACAGTGCCGTCATCCGTTCATCTGTAGCAAAACATGCATGGACAAAAGCAGCCACAGACCCAGAGACCTTTGACCTGTTGAACACGCATGCACGAACACACATGGACACACAGAGTCCATAATTCCACTGAACACACAGTAGATGAACAAAGTCGATCAAAGGAATGTCCAGTGATAATAATAGTCTTCAAAAAGCACTAGGCTTGGCTCCAACCATGCAGGCATTATTGACACAACATATTGACACATACATATACACACACACAGATGTATGACTTTGCCCAGTTGATGACAACTGGGAGGTTCATTCAATTGAAGGAATACTTCACCAGCAAAATGACTTTGTATATCATTAACTCACTGCGTGTTACCTTCAATTTGTGAAGAAATGTGGGAAAAACAGCTTTCTTCACGAATTCAAGGTAACATGCCGTCAAGTAATTACAGGCTGTTCTCATGCACTGTTCGCACATATACAAAAAGTAATTCACCACAGTTTTGTATATATTCCGCATCATAATCATAATCATGATTTTATATATCCCAGTATTTCATGTACAACCCATCTAATCAGGGAAGGGTGCGATCACATAACCAATGGGCTGAAGAGAGTAAAGACGGAAGTCGTCCCCCTAAACGAAGCAGGTGGTGGGTGGGTCACAAAACACAGGACTTTCCCCCAGAGACTAGTATTTGGAACCATGTGAAACCAAGTGAACTTTGGCTTATTTTACGGTAAGTTGTCGCCATGTTTCCTTTCCTAAACTTAAGTAACCTGCCTACAGTGACATAACTTTACATTGAGTATGTAACTTTACGTTAAGTAAATAATGTCATATAGATTTCATTTGAACCGATGTATGTGTATCTTCATAAAATATACAAACCATTGTATGAAAATGTGTTGATTAATATCTATACAAATGGTCATTTTGTGAGTGAATTATTCTTTTCAGTTGCATGAGTTTGACAACAGACAGAGGTGATGGAGTGGTTAATTTTTTTTTCCTGTAGGCTAAATACTGTATGAGGCTACAGCCTAGCATAAAGACTGGAAGCAGGTGAAAGAGTTAGCATGGCTCTGTCCAAAGCTAACATAAGGTAAAATCCACATACCAGCGCGTAAAGGTCACTTATTAACATTTCATATCTCATTTGGTTAATCCATACCACAGTGACTTCACAAACAGTGTGTCATGAGCTGGTGCCAGCTCAGTGCCATGTTTGCTCTGAACCCAGTGGCCTGGAGTCCAGAGGCATTACTCAAAAAGAGACCATCAGATAAAGGCTTGTATTTACACCAAGCATGCTTGGAGTAATTTATTCCAAATCTAGCGTGTTATCTTCTCTAGGTCATGCTGTTTGTCAAGGTAAGAGTGATGTCATTCAAGCTTGGTACAAACAAACATGATCAGACACCCGTACTTTCCAGCAAACTGTGTGTGATGCAGTTGTTTAAGTCAGATTTATATCATCACTACTTGGTTTGGTTCAAGGCTTAAAACTCTGTATGTGATTTTCTGAAATATTTATGAAGAAAATGGAGGGGATGTTTACTTTTTAAACCTCGGCTGCCTTAAAAAAGAGAGTGGTCATGTTTCGACTATCTGCAGCCAAACCTAAAAATGTGAAAAGTCCACTTTCCCACCAAGAAAACCAACTCACTTTAGGTGTAATCACTCTCTATTTGATACACTATAAACCATAAAGGCCTCTGTTGGAAATCCCCCCCATTCCTGGTTTTGCTTTTCAAACCCCAGCCCTTCTGCACTCCACCCTCCTGCTCCAGTCCCCATCACTCAACATTCACACGCATGTGAGTGCACATATGCATACTGTAGATGTAGACCTCTTGCATTCGTCAAACTGGGATGCGACGCTGATTAGCTTCCTGGCAGGAACGCTACCACCCAACCCCGGAGTCGAAGCCGGGCTCCTCTTGGAGGGCCCGACAGTGGGTGGAGAGCTGTAGCCGCCGCTGTTTGTTTGCACTGTGTCCCGATTTCCGTGAATTCTGACCTGACAGGAAGAGTGGAGGGGAGATGGGACAATGGGCTATTGTAAGACCACACTTTATATCCATGCAGGGCTAAAACAGGAAAACACATCAAGACGGGCACAAGCATACACACACTCTAACCTGCACGAACACACAGCGTTACAGAAAACCCGGCAAACGCCGTCATGTTCCCCATCCTGTTTCTCAATCACGCATTTCATTGACTGAACAATTTCAACCCCTCCTGATCTTACTGTTCAGAGCAGATCAAATATAATTGACCTATTATACGCAATCCAGCCACAGCTGACATTTAAAATACGTGGACTGAAAGATTACTGCCCATCAAAGAGTTCCAATAAGCTCAATGTATTTTGGATGAACTGTTCCTTCACATCCATTTGGCAAGACGCTGGTCCTTTGACACACTGTCTGTCTCTATGACCCTACCTCAATGTGTACCCACACACACAAGTCTCAGCCTGTGACCTCGTCCATTTCACCTTTCAGGTCAGGTGGGAGAATTGAGCTCTCAGGCTGAATGATCTATGGATTCGCACAGGCTGTCAAAAGAGTCAGAGGAAGGGAAAGATGTAGAGGAAGGGAGGCTATTAACAGACTGGAGGTATTTGGCGGGGCAATGCTGTTTTCTGTGCTGTATGTGTGTGTGTGTGTATTCTCTCGTCAAAGCCTGTGAATATGAAGGTGTGAGACTCTTATATAAGCTGTACTATGTGTTTACTCTGTTCATCCATCGAATAGCGATGTCCAAAGCCCCGATAGAAGGGAGGTCAGGGCAGGCGTGTGTGTGTTTGTGCTGTGAGGAATGTCGATGTCTGACCTTTTTACTCTTTGCGTATGCATGATTGACCCAGAAGACAGACCTGTGTGTGCTGGCTTCACTCACACATACACCAGACGTGCCTCTTTTCTAAAGCGAGCACAAAAACCCCAATCATGCAAACCAAAAACATGCCGTACATGCTCGCTGAGTGTTTGGACACATTTGTCAAAAAGTGGATGCTGATCCTTGTCAGTCTGTGTCAAGTGGCAGTGTCAGTGTGATTTCACTCACCTCACTGTAATTAGTTTTCAATATGTTTGGCTCGGTGGTATCTAAATAACAGTGTGAGCGTAGCTGCAGCGGTAAGTTTGTAAGTGTGAAAATAGCAGTGTGTGTGCAGAGTCTGCTGCTCGAAGTTTCTATTTCAGTATGATGAGGAAAAACAGCTTTAAGAGTAGGGTTTTTCTGTGAATGAGAATGACAGCTATATTTTGTCACATTCTGAGTGCTCGTTATTGCTTGTGATGGTATTTCTCTTCAGGAAAAGTACTGGTAACCGAGACAGGAAAGACCGTTGCTCACAAATTTTTAATGGTTAAATTGACCTGATTTCGGATGTTTACATTTAACATGGCCAAAGTTTCAAATAATGAGGTTAACATATGTAAAAGCTCATGACGTATTTCTTTATATGGTCATCTGCTCCAGGCACATTACAACAAATGTTTACAGTACTTCCATTGCTATGCTATCGTCAGGGTAACGTGTATTTGGTTGACTCTAGGCTGTGACAATGGGTGACCAAAATTCAATGTCAGGACAATGTCTAATGCCAATGTCAATAGTATGTATAATACTGACGACAGATGACGCTGATGGATGGTTTTGATGGTTTAAAGTTGTGTTGCTAAGTAACCAAAATCCAGCGTCTTCCAAGTGTCTCATGCCAACATCATCTTGACATATAATAATGACAGTTGTGTGTATGGGGAACAAAATCCTACATCTGCAAAACATCAAACTCTAACGACCACACAATGTGAAATTCTAACATCGTCAGACATTTAAAGTATCGTCAACCCCATTTTCATTCCAACCAAAATTTAACATGTCTAACTGTCGGTCTTTCTGATGTCATATTATGTTTTTTTTTTAAAATTCATTTCTCCCACTTTCAGATCATATTCCAGCTGGAACATTTCAAGTTTTGAAGATTTCAGCTTTTTTGGGTGATTTTTCACAGTAGAAAGTGCTACTATACTCTGTTATGCTCAGTTCCCGGCTTCAATAACAGTATAGAGACTGCAAGACCGCAGATCCAAAGACTCAGACGCACTGACAAATCAGAGACGACTCGGCTTTTTGGGAGGGGAGCTTCAAGTAACAGGTGCTAAAACAGAGCATTCCAGACAGAGGGTGAATAAAGGTATATTCAAGCGGACAGTGTGACGAAAATAAATGTTTCGTTCTTAAGTTTTGATTTTTTTTATACAAGTATGAACCTGAAAAAGAGCATAGGGGCCCTTTAAAGACACTGAAAGTGAGAGGAACTGCAGATTTGGGTGATAATTCTCTGTGGGTTCATTACTACTACAAGTGCCAGCTTTAATGTTCCACATTGTAATTTTATTGAGCATTAATACAAAGATATTGATCAGAGCAGCTTTAAAGTAAAGAGTTTGAGTCCACAGAGGTAAAGAAAAAAGTAAGAACTCACAAAATTTCTTTTATTGTAGCTTTATAGAGTAGCATTTTTCCATCATACTAACCTTTAAAATTTTTACTTCAGGTATCGATAAGCCATATCTCCCAGGCTGCCACTGATAACACCCATTGGAGGAGTTCTCAGATCTCAGAGTACATGTGCTGCAGAGAGAGTGGTGACAATGCCATAGTGAATCAAAGTGACAGTGGACAGAGAGCATCGTCAGGATGTGCTGCTGCTCTGAGCAAATTACAAAGAGGCCACTGAAGCAGCCGCAGAGTTCCCTCTCCACCAGCGACAGTCAGATCCAAGGATGATGCAAACTGTGGTTGCATTGCATTGTGGGATACTGAGGAAACTACAAGTGGAGAAATGTGTCTCTGTGCCTTCTCTACAATGAATGTTTGACTCTTAAACACTGTAACTGACAACTCTACAAAGCGCAGTGTTTGAGTTCACTCAACATTTTCAAACTCCAGGCTTACTGCCGAGAATGCAGTGTGTCTATATTTCAGCAACATCTGTTATTTAAAACTGTTTCAAGGTGGATTTGTCTTTCAGAGGTTTTTCATGGACCAGGTTTTCCTTGACATGTTGGAGAGCACAATAAAAAACAACAAGCCGAGACTAAAGTGGGTAAGAAGAGGTAACACGACTTCAGCAGTAATGGCCTACGCAGCGCTCATCGTCACTCTGCTCTTTCGTTCTGCCTCCTCTCCAGCCTCTTTCTTTGCGTCCCTTTTCTCCTCATCTTTTTCCCTGCTCTCTGCTGCTGTGATTGCCTGTCTCCTTGTGGCCCGATGCCCAGCCACCACTGGGTAGCATTCCTCACCCCGAGCCAACGGGAAGAGAGGGATCGGAGGGGGAGGAAGAAGAGAAGGACAAATGGAAGGAATGAGAGCAAGAACCACAGCGGGTCTCCTTATATAGAGTGTGATGTTATATATCTGTGACCTCGCTGAGGAGGCGAGGAGCCATTTCTACTCCAAATTGTTTGTCGCACTCCAGTTTTTTTTCACCGTGCCTGCTGGTCATAAACCTCCTTTTTCTGTTTATAGACACATCCACTCACTTTTAAACAGCCGCGTACTCGTTACCACACTTTCACTCAGGCCACAGGATACCCACACAGTTTGACCACGCAGGGGTCTACTAAAATACACATAGCATTCACATACAAACAGCCTCGCCTTCTTTTTTCCCTTTTTTCGCAGTGGGAAATGAAA
This sequence comes from Epinephelus awoara, assembly GCA_035609425.1. Taxonomy (NCBI): domain Eukaryota; kingdom Metazoa; phylum Chordata; class Actinopteri; order Perciformes; family Serranidae; genus Epinephelus; species Epinephelus awoara. The sequence goes on from CM069313.1 coordinate 14,042,620, forward strand.
TGCCATATCTTGAAGGTAAGTTATGATGCCTGCGCTGCTGCTGAGGTGCAAAAATAAAAGATTTGCTGAGAAAGCAAAATGGACTCCACCCTGGCCTTCAGCTCTTATTTCTTCTATGCACTTCAGTTCATGTGTGTGTGTGTGTGTGTGTGTGTGTGTGTGTGTGTGAGTGTGAGCTTTGAGACTTGGAGAAGCTTGTGTATTCAGGCCAATAAAGAGGATTTTGTGTGTGTGTGTGTGTGTGTGTCCTGCGTGTGAGTGTGTTTGTGTGTGGCATCTCCTCTTGGAAGTGCTGGCAGATGTAGCAGTCAGACTGTGGGTATAGAGGGACGGATAAAGTTTGGCTCAGCCTGCAACTCAAGCCACACTGGAACAGAGGAGCCACGCATACAGTCCTTTCTCTTTCACTCTCTCTTTTTCTCCTTTTTTTAAATCTCTCCTTTTCTCTCTGCATTGGTTGAACTAAACATGAATTTTCATCTATCTTGGTTCTTCTGAGCCTCACTCAGGTTAACACACTCCAATCAGATGTTTTAATTACATGAACACTGATCCAGTTAATTAGGTCTCCTTTTGAAAGGGCCTTCACAGATTAAAACTAGAATTACTGCCTTGTGGTTATACTTCTCCACAAAGCAGTTACGTTGTTACAGTTCACACTCATGTCAGTCTGGACTCATGAACATGGATGCTTCACACACATCTTCGACGCTGCAGCACAGAAGATCTACGGTGGGTCACCAATTCAGTATCTGACCAGTTGTCTCCCCCTTCTGTTCCTGAGTTATGATGGTGAACAATGGCCAGAAAAATGTTTTTACAGACACTATAATGTAACAGTAAAGTTGACCTTTGACCTTTTGGATATAAAATATGATCACTCTGTCATTTTATCCTATTCCTAGACATCTTGTTCTAGACATTTGTGTGAAATCTTGCTGTAATTATCATATGAATTCTTGAATTATAGCCACAAACATGTTTTTTGAGGTCACACTGATCTTGACCTTTGACCACCGCATTCTAATCAATTCATTGTTGAGTCAAAGTGAGCTAAAGTTGATGAAATTCCCTCAAGGCATTTCTGAGATAATACATGCACGAAAATGGGACGGACAGACGTACAAACATAAAGCCTCCGGCCGTGGCTGTCACTGGCATGGAGGCAAAAAGCAGCTCAAGGGGAGTAATGGGGGGTAATGCATTACTTTGTAATGTGTTAACGCAGTGATGCTCAGCAAGTGGTACCAGTACTTACAGTTACCTGGGGGTATGTACTATGTAGGAAGTTTGTGGAGTAGGTCAGCTAATTAAAAAAAAAAAGAATCGATCCATTTTCTAACCGCTTATCCTCTTGAGGCTGGAGCCTATCCCAGCTGACACTGGGCGAGAGGCAGGGTACACCCTGGACAGGTCACCAGACTATCGCAGGGCTGACATGTAGAGACAGACAACCATTCACACAATGTAAAGTCACCAATTAACTTAACCCCAAACTGCATGTCTTTGGACTGTGGGAGGAAGCCGGAGTACCTAGAGAAAACCCACGCTTACACGGGCAGAACATGCAAGCTCCGCACAGAAGGGCTCCTTCCTGGGATTGAACCAGGAACCCTCTTGCTGTGAGGTGACAGTCTTAACCACCACACCACCGTGCCACCCATAATAGAATACAAACTTGATGAGAAATATATCCACATACTTGTGTTAAGTACGTGTTTTAAATGGTAAGGTTTAAGGGAAAATACTCGGGTTTGGGAGGACTTGGATTATACTGCATGAGTTGTGTGAGAGTTTGTAAATGGAGGTTTTAAAATGCAGCTCCCAACAACTTCAGTTAATCAGGAAGTTCTTTTCTCAGTTTTTTAATACCTCGTTCACCGTGGAAGCATGCAAGAAACTTTTTTTTAACAACTTTCATTTCACACTGGTGAATAATTGATATACAAATGATTGTTTGGAAAACGAAGTATTCTTTCAAGGAGAAAAAAAAACACAAATAGAATTTAAAATTGGTGCATGGTAGATCTTTCACATATCCATTGCCTCAGTGACCAGTAACCATCTGGCTACAGTAGGCAGATGGTATAGTCATAAACACCTTAAAACCAAGTGTTAAGATTCCAAGTTTGTGGAGACCAGTTAGCAAGCGAGCAGAGAAGCTAATTTTTTTTAAACATCCAGCTTCACCACTCCAAGAGGCAGCAATACCGAAACAAAGACACAAAGACTAAGTCCTGACAGTTCTGTTTTTATAAAGAAAATATTAAAATAATATTCACTTGTATATACTTAAAGGAAAGGTCTGACATTTTGGGAAATATTTTCTTCTTGCTGAGAGTTCTGTGAGAAGGCTGATACCATGAAGTCAGCCTACAAGCACATCAAAGGCTCACTAACGAATACACTAATTAACATTAACTAATTAAGTTTTGTACTTAGTACGGAAGCTGAGAATGGCCAAGCTTGCGATAATTTTTTCATGTAGCTCAAAGCTCATTTTATCACAATAAGGGGCTATTATGTAAATTCTTAACAAAAAAAAGGCCAATTTCTTGAGATAATGAGATAATTTATCACATGAAAACATCTCAGTTTCTAGAGATCACAGAATAATAATTATCCCTTTTGTTTTCCACAGATCAAGGGATTATCCCTTTGATAATAATAGTCCCTTTTGTTTACTCAAGATATCAGGATCCTGTAAAAGTAGTCGTTTTCTCGTGATCAATTATCTTATCTCTAAAAAACGGCCTTTTGTTTTCTCAGAAACAACACAAATTAACAAATTATCATGAGAAGACAAGCATTGTTATCTCTATGTAACAATATCATTAACTGCATTTAAAATAATTGCAAGCCTGGTCTGTCTTGGCTTCTCTAAATTAGATATATCATGATATGTGTCATATGTTTAATCTTGTTTGTCCAGGCACATTTGTTATCTTTGGACTTCTTCAAAATTCTTTTGTACACTTCCATATTTCATTCTATTTAGTTTTCAATTCAAAAGCATCTCATGTAGACAATGCTCCTCTAATACAGTATAAGTGACACAAGCTGTTTTGCTGCAGCATGTGTTTGAAGTGAGTAAAACCACTGTAAGTAATTTGGTGGCTTATTAAATCATTGGTTGTATTTCACGAAAAAATTGTTTCATACTAATAATCGGCAGCCTGAAGGTCACTGAGCTGGATTTATGACCTGACGATAAAATTCCCTGTGTGGATTGTGAGAGTGTGAGAGTGAACACATCACTCTCCCTTTGTTTGGTCTCACTTGTGACCAAATCCCTGCAACTGCTCCAGTGGAGCTGTTCAGATGAAGAGTGTGGTTTTACCGAGCAGTTCTAATGCATGCCCCACAGCTTCAATAAAGGAGGATAAAACTGGAAATTGAGGAACTGAAAACCAACAGCGAGACATTGGTTTAGGCATGCATGTTAAAAAAGTTAACAAAGTGCTTGAAACAAATTGCAGGACAAAAGAAATGTAAACTGAAGTGCAAGCATTCCAGTGCAATTTTGATTATTTTTCCCCTTCTTTGAGCCACTGAAGACAAACACAGAAACAATGTCGTCATTTTAACTGTTTGAGATTTCTTTCCAGCTTCTCTTTGGCAGTCCCTCAGAGGCTCACAGCAGCTATCAGTCTGATGGAAACTGAGTCCAGTGAGAGATCATCAGTTGGCTATTCACAAGTCTTATGAAACACTGAAACCTAACCAAAGATATCTGGAAGTATTTACAAAGTTGTATAATTAGATCAGTGGCTTTAGGCTGCAGTGGAAAAATATTCACGGCGTAATGTAATGACAGAGAAAGAGGAGAAGGAACGGCTGGACGAGCGCTCGCAAAACATGGGCACACACACACACACAGCGCACCAGAACCAGCTAATACCACACATCTTAAGATAATTAGAGAATGGAAAGGCATTTTTATATTCCCATCGGTGTTTTACTCCACATGCCTCCTCCAGCAAATGATTAATTTAAAGTTCAGGAATGTGTGGTCTCTGTTTAGTCTTCAGCTTCCCTGGGTTGTAACCCCTGACCCGCGCAGATCACCAGAACACCCCTGAAAACCATCAGACATATGCTTATCTAAACTATAGAGCGTACATGCACCAGGCCCAGCCTCCTCATTATTCAAACTCCATCCATCCTTTCCTCCGTCAGAAGCCAAACTCCACTAACGGGAGACTAGTTTTTTTTCATCAGCACAGACTCAAACAGGCTGGACAGGCATTTCCTGTGGGTGGGACCTGAGAGCAGAGACATTCTTGGGCCAGGCACCTCCACTTCCTGTTTCTGTTAACACCACACTGAAAGACGTACTGTCTGGACCTGCGCTTGCTTTACACTTTACTTGATGTTCTTATCCGCAGTGCAAGCAGCAGTAGATTAAGTTTAAATTCTAAGATTATTAATGTTGAGTGTAAACAAGGATAAGAAGTGCGAGGTCAAAGTCACAGTGCCCAGATAATGGAGGGAACAGAACGATCCTGTGAACGTAATGCTGTGATCTGAGACTAAGACGTTAAGATACAGCTCTTGCACATGAAAGCACATAAAAAGAGCAGAAACTGCAGGAAAAAAATATTTTAGAGCAGGTAAAAGTGAAAGAATATGGTAGGTTCATTTGTAAGCCTTTACCAGAGATGCTTTAAAATTCAGAAATTTGTCTGCAGCTGACCTGCTACTGCGTTTCTGTGTGTCTTAACACCTTGTATACAAACTGTTTTATCAGTCTTGTGTGAAAGTTTAAGATGACTCCAGAAAACATGATCAAATTTACATCAGTGTTGTGTTTGCACAATTCTGAGTGTTGAGAATCAAGGTGAAGTCGACACATATCATTAGCTCATATCCCCAACTTATGTTTCTCTCTGTATTTGCTCTCCCGTGTCTTTTTCTCTGCTGCATTCACATGTGAAAAGCTGCAAGTTCCCAAGCCTTAAGTGTCAGGGAATGTTTTCACATTGCGTGTGTGTGTGTGTGTGTGTGTATGCGCACATGCATGTTTATGTGCCCTGTGAGGTGTTGGAATAGGTGTTACAATCAACTGGTGTCCTCCCAGGGGTCAACAGCTGCAACAAAGTGTTGGTATTCGACAGCTGGACCATTTTGGAGAAGGAATGTGGGGGTTTGCTATGGATGAGAGTTTTGTGTGTGTGTGTGTGTGTGTGTGTGTGTGTGTGTGTGTTGTAGGGGGTCCTAATAAATGCATGTACATATGCGACAACTATAAGTTAGATATACAGTCAATTTACATGAGATGTTGTGGATGAAGTATTCAGATATTTAACTTAATAATACAAGAAAAGTCCCTTCATTCAAAATCTCACTTAAATAAAAGGTACAAAGGTATTTGCATCAAATTACTTAAAGTACCAAAAGTAAAAGTACTCTTTATGCAGAATAGCCCATTTCAAAATCATATGTATTACTTGATTATAATTACTGATACATCAATGTGTTCATCACTTTAATGTTACAGCTGGGGAAGTTGGAGCTTATTTTAGTCACTTTATATACTATATACTTTATTATATACAAGTTGATTGTATTTTGTATTGATATTCAAAATCTTAAGCTATTAAATACTTTTAGTGGAATAAAATATACAATATTTGCCTGAAGTGGAAGTAACAAGTAGCATAAAACGGACATACCAAAGTAAAGTACAGGTACCTTAAAAAATATATTTCAGTACAATACTTGAGAAAATGTACTTTGCTACATTAAACCACAGAGATGTTTATTTAAAATGATGGTAGCACCGTTTCCTAGCTGACACATTGGTCCTGTTTTAAGGGGATTTCCTATTCACTTGGTGACGTTACAGGTAACTGAATGTAACATGACATGTCACACAAGCAGTCTATTTTTAATTGTCTTTGATGATTTTATATGCTCGTAATACATCATTTCCAGTGAATGCTACCCTCATGCTTGTTCCCTTGTGTCTGATTTCTTTTTAATTCTACAAATGTGCCTCATGGGAACAAGTAATCATCAAAATCCTTGAAACTTCCCCTGCAAAGTGATGTGATTTCATTCAGAAAAAATATAATTTATGCTTTTACTGTTAAAGGCATCAGCTCCAAATAAATCACATTACCTTGATCTTACCTACTGTCATGTCTACTATAAATCTACATCAAAGATGTACATGAGCAACAAAAGGCCATCTGCGAGTAGTGGCTTGTGATCAGATAAGCAAAATAAAGTCACCAGTAACTATATTAGGTCCTATGAAGTGGAACTGCACCATTAAAAATGTGACTGCGCATACAAATTGATTTTTATACATTTTTCCATCTCTGCCTGCAACATCATGGCATCTCATGAGGAATTTGAAATGAGGTTTGTTCTGTATGTGTGTTCTTGCTGCCCTCTAATGGTTCAATGTAAACAAGACAACTCCTTACAAGTCTGATAAAAAACTTGCAACAACACATTTATTTAACTCATGTTCAGAACTGTTCACATGAAAATTAACAAACAGACAAATTCTGAGTGGGTTTCAAGAGAACAGGCTTCCCCACCCATCCACTTTGGTCCTTGAATAACACTTTAATTCTCTTAACAGACATGTGAGCTGTGGCCTTGCAGGGCTCAGTTTAGCAAAGCCAATTCAAAAGTAATGGTGCTTACTATTTTTTCTCACACAGGGAGTAGAGAAGTTCAATCTGCTCGGCATACTCAAATCCTGGCCTGTGGGGAAAAGACACAATAGTCATGTTAAAACTGCACCTGAGCTAGTTCCTCATAATGGCATCCATTATAAACATAACTCCATCAGAACAGACTGTGCACTCTTCTCCCATTTTGTACATTAATAAAGACATGTTGTCCAGTATAAAGACCATATCCATCCATTGTTCACAGACATATCCCTCTGCAGTTATCTCACCGTCCAGGTGTCTCCAGTATCAGAGGGATGTTGTCCAGTCTGGGCTCATTGACAATATCTCGGAAAGCAGAGATTCCGATGTGACCTTTACCGATGTCTTCGTGGCGATCGAGGTTGCAGCCTAGTTTACCTGTGACAAAAGAAAAAAAGAAAAGATAGAAAGGTCAGTCAGACATCACAAAGTTGAATTTATAAAAGTCACAAGGTTCATACAACCCAATGAACTCCTCTATCCAATCTGTGTTTATGATATTTTTGTATGAAAGTCCTGGTTCTACCTTTGGAGTCATTGAGATGGATGGCCTTAAGATAGTGGAGCCCCACTTCCTGATCAAACTGATCAAGCATGGCCTTCACTCCTCCCTCTGCAGCCACGTCATATCCTACCAAGACGAGAAACAACACTTTGACACAAAAGCAAACAACACTTAAAGCCCTAATGGCAGTTTTTATATTTTAGGGCTTCTTTAGGCTTGGATATCAAGCAGATTTAAAGTTTATATCATGGACTTTGAGCAAACTATGAACTAGAGGTTACCTGTTTTCCCTTTTGTGGGACAAAATTATTCATTTTGGGTTCCACTCACCTGCTGCAAAGGCGTGGCAGGTGTCCAGACACACTCCAACTCTGGTCTGGTCTCTCACTTTGTCTATGATGCTCTTCAGCTCAGAGAACTTACCGCCTATTGTACTGCCCTGTCCGCTCATGTTCTCCAACACTGACCACATGGAGAGCAGGGCAAAAGCAAAGAAGGCACCATCAGTCCCACACACCCATTAAACTCCAGTGTTTCCCTCAACAACCTGATACACATCCAGGCTGCTTTTGTTCATTCCTGAAGCCCAGCCTGAGGCAGCTTCTGCTCCTGCTTCAGTGTTTCTGCAGGCATTCCTCTGCAGAGTATTCTCATCACACCAGCTGCATTTGGGGTATGTGAGTCAAAGGACTGTGGTCACTGGCATGAATCAGAAATAATGCAACACCAGTGTCAAGCCTGCAGTCAGTTCCTCAAATTCAAAGTTATGCATTAACACAGAAGTCAGTCTGAGGTCAAATGATTTTGGAAGAGATGATGACGTGCCTGATTGTTTTGATAATTGACTTGTGGTAGTAAAATATTAATCTTTCTAAAAAAAGCTCAAGATTATTTTAAAGCCTAGTTTTATTAATTACAAAGAGTTTGACCCACCAACTGTTATTTTAGTGACATTAGACTTTAACTTGTGTGCACTGGGCTTGATAACAACTGCTAAGTAGATCACAACGTTCTCTGCTTTAAACAGCCATCCGGAGGTATCGATTAAAATCACTGTGACTGCTGAGGCTTTATTTTATAGTGTTATAGAGCAAATACAACCTTAAGCATCAGTGGGTGAGTGAGGCTGGTAAGATGTTGGTGAGGTTCTCCACTGGTTTGTCTTTGCCTAATCTGTTTTCCTGTGTTTTGCATACGCAATTTTGTGGTTATCTGACACTTATTTCCCTTGCTACATGACATAATTTTGCACTCTTTGCAGCTGGTGCACCAGCACCAACGACTACCTGGCCCCATTTTGTCTCTAAGTTCCTCTCTTTCTTGGAAACAAAGACCTTTGTTAAAGCGGATAGACACACTGCTAATTCATCTGAATATGACATGCTGGAGTAGCTGCCTTTGTAATTATGTTTTGCAGTGGTCCCTCCATAAATGCAGATGCAACAGCCACAAACACAACAAAAAAGATGTGAAAGTGAAAAGTATCAAAAATATCACAAAAAATTGCATCAGTGAAAAATGAACAGCGGTCGCAGGTTGACCCGCATTATCACATAACCAAGTGTATTTAAACAACAATAATACACCATATAAATAACCCTTGAGTCATATCATTACCGCTGACAGTCTCAACACTTACTCAACTCATCATAGTTGCTGTGGGGCTACTGCACAGCAATGGGTGTTTTTGTTATTTTGTCCACATCCTGTACCTGTGACCACAGCAGGTGTTTGCTGGTGAGCGTGGTTAATAGCTCCAGCTATCTTCTCCACACACTCTTCTGTGGTGATAGAGCCCAGGGAGGAGCCAGGGTGGAAGTTGTAAAGGTTGAGGCCCAGGAGGCTACAGCGGCTGAGCTCATCCACCAGCAGAGCCTGGCTCTTCTCAAACACATCTGGGTGCAACATGGTACACAAACCAGAGGCGGTCGTCAGAAGAGAAGATGTGACACAGCTGAAAAGATGACATAGCTAATGCAAAACAAATGTGAGTGAAAGAGAAAGGGAGAAAAGTCAAGGACAGAATCTGGCAGGATACATCCATCAGTGTCTGACAAACCTTCTTTAGGAGATCCACAGTTCATCAGGTAGGACCCATGAGGCAGGATGTGAGCAGGGTCGTACCCCTGTATGGAACACTGCTCCTGAAACTTGGCTGCAGCTTTCTGGTCCAGTGCGGGTCTCTTCCATGAGCGCTGGGAGCCCAGAAACAGGGCGAAGCTGCTGCCACCCATCTCTGTGCAGGACTCCACTGCTTTCCATATCCCACCTGGGGAGGAAGCAAAAGAAATGTGAGTGCATGTGTGTTTTTCAGAGGTGGGATCAAGTCATGTTTTGCAAGTCACAAGTCAGTTTGAAGTATTTACGGGTAGAGTCATAAGTCAAGACAGGCAAGTTTTTACTTTACTGGTAAAAACTAGTTTGTTGTAACAAGTGAGACTAAACTCAATCAATAAAAAAGTAGTGCTGACAATGCACTTTCATATAGCACTATTAATCAGAACCAGATCAGAGTGAATTTTGTATGTTTCTACTCTGTCTTGTTGGATTTAACTCATGTCAGATTGGAAAACTGTCAATAATTCCTCTTTCCAGATTGGCTTGTGGGAAGGTATCAAGTATTTCCAAGTGAGAAGGCTCCAAGTCAAAGTAATGTCACAACTTTCTGGGACTTATGTCCAAGTCCAGATCTAAAGTCATCGAATCTGTGTCTCAACTTCAAGTCACTGGTTTTAATAACTTGAGGACACTGACCACTCTGACAGGAAGGCATTATGCAGTACCTTGAATGCCAACATGAGCTCCAATGTATTTCTTATTCCCACGGTCCTTTCTCCGCAGGCCTCCTCTCTCCTCAGTCTCCTTCTCTTCAGTAGCCTCTGCCTCCTTTTCTCCTCCCAAATCATCCTCTTTTTTCCTCTTCCTTGCTCCTCTCTTTTTTGGAGCCATGCTATCAAGAGAAAGTGCGAAACCGCAGCTATGAATATGCAAATATATGCAAAAGATTGTTTAAGGCTTTAGTGGCTAATTAGAAATGTGCATTTGGGAGGGCTGTGCACCTCCGAAGCACAAACAGTGGTGCTAAGTTTGACTTGTCAAAAGTTTATGAAGGTCAAATGCGTCTTTTATGCATCCCTCCCGGCAGCAGCCAGCCACTCAGAGGGCTTCCACGCAGCTGCCACAGGCTGGCCATTGGAGACGCTTCATGCTGAGCAGCAAAATGGCCGCCCGTCAACCGACTGACTCCACAGCGCTTTGAAATTTAAATTCTTCTGCACATTAGGGTTTACACTATTACAACGTTAGTACTTATTTACGAACCAGTAGCTTGTTACGCGTGTGTTTTCATCATCTGCCACTTACTTGACTGTCCGCTCAGGCGTCGCTGTTCTTGTAGCCTCGACGAATGCCTCAAAAAGCTAAAAAAAAAATCGCACTGAAGCACTTTAGCTAAGCTAGCTAGCACGCTAGCTTTTCTTCATATGTGATTCCAGAGGTGAGTAACGTTGGCTTGAGATGTGCGTAATATGTCTCAGCCTTTTAACAGTTCATAATTTGTATGCATGCAAAATGACTGCAACATATTTGTTAATGAAATGTCACGCCAGTGCGTTTTTCCAGCCAAGCTAACGCCGTTAGCTCGGCTACTTGTAGCTTCTGTCAGTCGGTAACTAAGCTAACGTTCGCTAGCATTAGCACTGGTGTAGCTGTATCTGTGGTTGTGCATTAGCAGAGGAGGATATATGGCTCAAGGCTCGGTGTATTTGCTGTTAAGGACCGTTGTGTACACAGAACAGAGTAGTTGCCTAACATTTACTTACGTTGGTTGACAGCTGGTTGAGCTCGACAATTTGTTAATGTGCGCGCTGATCTGTGTCTGCGTATTTTACAAGTAAGGGCAGAAACCACTCCTTAATGTTAGCCGTCGACGAAATATTTTACCAGCAGCTGCTGTTAAACTTGTCGCCTGTGTAAACTTCCAAGTAGTTACAGGGATAAAGGTGGGTGGCTGTTAACCTCAGCGCTAAACCGTTTATTGACGGTTGACGTTAAGCGTGTTTAATCACCTGTGTCTTGTGATTTTTGTGAACGTTTTTCCCAGTTTTAGCACGAGAAAGCTCAGCTCTTCTAATGCTATAGTGTTAGCTAGCTAAATGCGGATGAGCTTGTGATAACGTTGACAGGACAACACAGGTACGGTAACATTTGCTGGTGTAGTTGATCAGTGACTTGGAGGGTGGCTTGGCAGAGCTGAATGTAGATTTGACAGCTCGTAATACCATATTACTCAGGTCGGGCTTTCTGATCCGCCAGGCCTGAGGTCAGAAATGCTTCAGGGAGGATGTCAGGTTCTTCGTATGTGAATCCCGTCAGCTGGAAGTGTTGTGGCACTATGCAAAAACGAAACCAACTAAAATCAGACACCGTCAGGGCGTAGCACTTGAGTAAGTTCATGCATTTGAATCATCTGTTCTCTTCTAAGTTAATGAACAGACGATTTTCAACATGGTAACACGAGCCTAGATATCCTGTGGGGTTTTGGTTATTGTCATATCAGAATGTACTGGTAAATTAAATGGGTGGTTTCTCTGCTACAATACAGTAGAGTGACAACATTTTCTAAACCTATTAGACTGTGAAGCCAAGTTTGACTTACAGTGAATGCTTTAACCTGTTGGGCTATCATATTTCTACATTATTTATAGTTTTCTTTGGGGAAAAAAATCTTGTATATGAATATTGTATAAAGTATCAACATCTAATGTTATAATCGTTCTACAATTTTTCAATATTTATCAGTATTGAGGTTTCCGCTCAGAAAGATTTGTCCATCACATTGGCAGCCTGCTTTACGTTGTTATATTGGGAATTTTAAATGACAGTGCATAATTTGGTGTTCTTGTGTTGCACATGCTTCTTGTCTCACAGCTGTTAAAGAGCCTAATCTGAAGTATTTGCTCACACTCCATCTTAGAAACACTAAAAGCATAAGCATGGGTCTCAGACCTTTAGTCGACCACTTGTTATCGCTTCCAAAGCCACATTCAGACTCACTCGGTCTGCTGACAAGATGAGTTGGCTGACTTAATCAACCCCCAACACCATCTAAATTGGTTGGACCTACCAGTGTGATCAGCTTACGGGGTGATGTATGCGTATGATAGGGATAATTACTGTGTTTGTTGCCCACATGTCCAGCATTACTCTTAGCTCAAGCACCTGATGGCTACTGATTCCTCCAATCGAGCATGCAGTCCATTGTCGCTTACACACATGGATGAAGGCTCACGTGGCCACGAGCCTCCATCCACAGTGCGACTGTTGTAATGTCTTTTATCCTTTGATTCTTGCTTCAGTCATCATTAATTGTTGGTCTGTGTGTTTTGAGCAGTGGTGTACTTTACGGTTAAAAGCCACTGGCTAGGGAAGAAGCTTGAGGTCCATTTTTGCAATACCTAGACTCAATGAGTGCATTTGAATGAGGACTGCATCTGGCGGTACATATTAACTGGGTGTTTTTTGTTTTTTTTGTTTGTTTGTTTTGTTTTCGCTTTATCCCCTGTTTTTTTTGTTCTTACATATTTTCATTTGTGATGGGTTGTGCCTAATAATCACACATGGAAGATATGAATTGCTATGTGCTTTTGTGTTATTAATCTTTGATTATGATGAACTCAAGTGTCAGGACACCAACCCTAACCCCCCCAGTGTGTGTGTGTGTGTGTGTGTGTGTGTGTGTGTGTGTGTGTGTGTTGGTTGGGCCTTGGGCAGGGATTTTTGTTGTGGCTTGTATGTTTATATGGAAATACAAAATCATTAATAAAAATAATATACAAAGAAAAAAACAAACCACTGGCTATACCAAAAATGGTGAATTAGTGACCACATTTTGGAATACCCTTCTTGTTTTTTCTCCAGAAGAAAGGAGTATCGGGACAGGAGCAGTAGTTCATGGAAGACAAGAAAAGGAAAAAAGACGAAAAAAGGAAAAGGGAAGCCTCTCAGAAGGTGAGCATGTTTAAAATGACTCGCAAGTTCCTCTATCTAGGTTTGACACCACTGAAAAACACTCCATGGCCTTGCTCAACAGCAGTTTGAGAACAGATCATTTTATATTATTTTGAGACTATATTGTTGGACTTACAGTTTATGATGAGATGCGAAAATCTTGGTCTTAGTTAGGATGATACTGCAATTACTTATTATTAGTATTCCTGGACAATTTATTTTTCCATCAAAAGAAAGCTATTCCATTACTATCACGAAAGGACTTCCACAATAGTCCCACTCCAATAGAACATATGCATAGATAAACCTGGATGTGTAAATGAGAATTTTTAAGGGTCTCAACTAACTTGCACCTGCTGGAGGCACACGTACCAACAGCACTTACAGTTGTTGGCAGTAGCTGATTATTTGGTGGCACAGAATGAATGAATTGTTGTGCTTGTTGCAATTAGTTTTGTCATCCTCAAGTGTGCCACCATTTTGTAAGAGTATAGACTTAATTCCCATCTACATCCTATATGTTGGTTTATGACAATATGAGTCATATTGTTATAAGTTATATGATGCTGTCAATTGTTCACCTCACATAGTTTTATTATTTGGGAAGGTAGCGCTATGTCATTTTAAAATGGAGGTTTGTTATTCTAAAAGGGACTTATGTTTCTTTTAACATGTGGCTAAAGTAAATCCTCTTTGGAAACAGGTCCTTGCATTAAGCACAAATCTGAAAAATGCATTTAACACCAGGAAGTGCTTTAGGTTGCACTGTTTTGACAATTTAAAATAACACGAAAAGAAGACCAAACCGTGGCAGTTATAATCAGTGTTTGGATAACATCTGTCAGTGTTATGAGAATACTGTTTAAAACCTGACAAGTCTCAACAATGTGATCTATTTATTATCCTGGCGCTCCTAGACTCAGATGAAACCACAAACACAGATTCATTCTTGTGAACCCTTATGTCTTGTCTTCTACTTATTTTTCATCTTAGCCCATTACATGTTGTACTGATGTTTGACACTTGTGTCCTTGTTGAAAGAGTGATTCAGTAATTAATGTGTTTTTTTCCTCATCATTTTAGGTCACAGAACAAAAAAACAAAGGTGAGCAGCACAGTGATGTATGTAAATATGTTAAGATATACTGTGGATGTCATGCATTTGCTCAGCTTATTTATCTCTTTTTTGACATTTGATTTTTTTATTTTCAGTTTTATTGAGTATTTTTGTCCAAATGGATTATGATAGTATGTAAATTGAAGTTATTGGATTTTACATTTCTGGCATAAGACTTTATGACTTTTCTTAAATGGCCTTTGCAACTCTTTGATGTTGTAGTTTTTTTTGGGGGGGGGGATAAGCCGAAAGCAACACTCTTTCATCTTAATAATCTAAACCCAAAATAATCTGCATTAGGGATTTCTATGTAGCATCTTCCATTTCCTAACCTGTTTCATACCAATATACGGTTAGTACTCACATTTACAGATTTATTTATTTTTGTACAGATATCTCTCTTATACAACACTTTTTCATCTCCTCCTTTTCTCTCTCTGCCCTGCCCTTCCTGCAGTGCCAGACTTGACCAAGCCGGCGTCTGCCCAGTCTCCTGCCACTCAGAGCAGCTCTGCCTCCCCCAGCCCTGGACCCACCCCCTCTGCCTCCCCATCCCCAGCCACCTTGGGCCCTGGCAGTGCTGCCACCCCGTCACAGGGCGGCAACAATGCCAAGCGCCTGGCGGTGGCTAACGGACAGCCCACCTCCACCACCATTTCTTCCTCCACCGCTGGCGGCCCCAGTGCTGCCGGAAACGGCAGTACAAGTAGCGGAGGCGGAGCCCAGGCGCCTCAGCAGCAACCGCGCTACATGCCGAGAGAAGTGCCGCCGCGATTCCGCTGCCAGCAGGACCATAAAGTGCTACTGAAGAGGGGTCAGCCGCCACTGTCCTCCATGCTGCTGGGAGGGGGAGGAGGAGGGGATGGCCCCAATGCAAACATGGCTGCTGTCTCAGGTAGGTGTTAATAATGCTGTAGGACACATTTAAAATTGAATTGAATTCTACGCAAAGATTATTTCGATAATTTCCTTTTGACCGCTAAGTCTCTTTTGTGGGATTCACTTTTTCAGATTCTGGTGCAGCTGCCTCCTCATTGGCCCTCACCTCATCATCAGTTGCTGCTTCTACTACTACTTCTAATTATGCAAATTCCATGTGGGGGGCGAGCTCAGGCAGCCAGGCCTCTTCTCAGGGCAGGGAGAAGGTGATTGTCGATGGCAACGACCTGGAGGAGTGGCCTAGCATCGCTGGCAGTGATGGGGGAGGAGCTTCTTTCACCACCGCTGGAGGAGGCAGCAGCAACAACGGAATGCCTGTGAACAGCATCAGTGCCTCTGGCAACCAATCCTCACCCACTTCCTCGTTCTCTTTGCCCAATGAATGTATGCAGTCATCCAACGGTGTGGCGTGGGGGATGGCTGCCTCCCAGGGTCATCTTGGAGGAGGGAATGCAGTAGCTGCAGCTGGGCCTCTGCTACAACAGCCCTCCTCACTTTCCAAAGCCTCCACTGTGCCAGGGAGCCATGATGCCAGTGGCCCCATTGACGGCAGCAGTGGGATTCCAGGTGCCAACTTCAATCCAAATGCCAACCCTTCGGCCTGGCCTGCCCTGGTGCAGCAGGATGGGCCCGCTGCTTCAGTAGAAGGAGGTCCATCTTCCTTCCATCACCAGGGCCCTGGAGGGTCTTTGTCTGCCAACAACTCTGCTTCCCTGGGCCTTGGGCTGGGAGGCGGGGCAGTCGGGGTGCTGGGGGGTCACCAACCTTTATCTGTGAATCAATCAAGTACCCATCAGCGGCAACTTCACCAAATGCAATCCAGAGACAGAGAGATGGGAGGGGGGAAGTGGGACAGCGAATCAGCGGGACCAAAAATAGCAGGGGGAGAAGGGATTGGGGGAGGAATGGACCGTGGTGTGGGAGGAGGTGAGATGAGTGTGGGAGACCACAGCCTTGCCTCCTCATGGAGAGGCCAGTCTTCTTTCCCTGCAGCTAACTCCAAAACAGGAGCCTCAAGGACTGATGGATGGGAGGGTGGAGGAGGTGGCACAGGTGGATTCGGAGCTGCTGAAGGGGATAATGGGACATCGGGTTGGGGGTATCCGAGTTCCACTAGTGGGGTTAATGCTTGGGGCAGTTCTGGAACTGCAGGAAACGGTAGTCAAACCTCCGGGGTATCTCAGGGAGGGTGGGGGTCATCAGGAGTAGGAGGGGAGAGAGGAGTTTCTGGTGGTGATTGGGGTGGTAGCTCCACTGGTATTGGTGGTGCTAATCCAGGAGGTGAGGGTATGGGTGGAGCCTGCAGCAGTAACAGCAGCAGTAGTGGGGGCAGCACAGCTGGCAACCCCCCTGCCACCTCCACCTCTTCATCAACAGCCACCACTATGACCAGAGCTTGGGACAATCAGAAGGGAGAGAGTGAAACAGGGGAATGGGGTGCGGGAGTAGACGGGCAGGGAGCACAGGGAGGATCTTCATCCAGTGGTGGAAATTCCAGAAACAGCAGTCACAGTCGTCCTCGCCGCCCTTCACCTAATGCTGAAGTTGCCTTACAGAACCTGCTCAGCCGGTCTGATCTGGACCCTCGGGTCCTGTCCAACACAGGCTGGGGCCAAACACAAATCCGACAAAACACGTCCTGGGACTTTGAAGAACATGGAGGACAGAGTAAAGGCGGATCATCATCAGCTACATCAAAACACCCAGCTTCTCTTGGTGGTGGTTCTCAGTATTCTGGTGGACCCAGGACTCTAATCAATGAATCTTTGGGTCCAGGGGTCAATCCGTCCCTGGCTCCATCTGCTGGGTCCTCCGGAGAGGGCTGGGAGAGCAGCAGCAACAGTAGCAGTAGTGGGGCCTCTCTGTCTGGGAGAGCCCCACCACCTTCAGGCCCCAACATGAGAAATCTTGGCGTCTCACAATCTGGGCCAGTGACCACAACGGGACCTGGTATGGGGTCTGGGGTAATGCCAGGACATAGCCAGCAGGGGAAGGCTACAGGCTGGGGTGGAGGAGGGATGGGTGTTGGGGACGGCCAGCAGGCCAAGGGTTGGGGGACTGAGGAATGGAGAGACAGTAGTAGAGGAGGCAATGGTGGAGGATGGGGTGATCATGGGCAACAGAACGACCTAGCGAGTGGAGGTTGGGGAGGAAATCAGGAGGAGAAAGGGACAGGGGGATGGAAAGAAATGGGAGGAAATGGAGGAGGAGGTGGGTGGGGATCAGGACAGAAGGTTGGGGCAGGTAGGGACTGGGGAGAGCAACAGTCCAAATCAAATAGTGGAGGAGGGGGATGGGAGGATGAGAGGAAGAACGGAGGAGGAAACTCAGGTGGGGATTCAGGTGTGGGTGGTTGGGGGAGCTGGGATGATGGTGCTCCCCGCAGAACCTGGGGAGCAGGGGGCACAGGGGGAGGAGGCAGTGGAGGAGGGGGGATGGGTGTTGTTGGGGGCATGGGGTCCAAACCCCACCAAAGTTGGAGTGGAGGAAACAAAATGCACCAGATGCCAAACAGCCAGTCGGGCTCCATCACAGGCCCGCAGGCACAACTGCAACAGCAACAATCACAGCCCCGCAATCAGCATCCACAGCGACAGCAAGCATTGGACCAAGGGGCTATGCAAGGGGGCGGGGGGAGGAAACCTCAAGCCCAGAATCAGAACCAAAGCTCAGGCTGGACCTCGGGGCCCATCCCTGGTGGCTCCATAGGATGTGGAAGTGGATCTGAACCAAGTGGCTGGGAGGAGCCCTCGCCACAGTCTATAAGCAGGAAGAACGAGATAGATGATGGAACATCAGCATGGGGAGACCCAACCCATTACAACTACAAGCCGGTCAACCTGTGGGATAAAAACAGCGCCCCTGCTGGCCAGCAGGCTCAGGCCCAGACTCAGGCGCAACAACAGCAACAGCAACAGCAGCAGCAGCAGCAGCAGCAACAGCAGCAGCAGCAGCAGCAGCAGCAGCAGGCACCTCCAATACAGCAGCAACCTAGCAGGCAGGCTGCAGGGCTCGGAGGTAACAGAGACTTTAACACTGGCCATGGACCTGGAAAAACTTCAGCTATTAGTAAGACACCTCAAACTATGAATTTAAAAATATTATTTTGATTTTGAAATTGTCATTAAGAACAAAAAAGAAGCCATAATTCATTCGTTGCTAGAATTAAGTGAGATTTTTTAAATTTTAGTAAATTTAGTAGTAACATCAGTTAAGTAATTTTAGTAAAGATAATTGAGTACTTTTTTACCAGCTTTCAGAAAAACTGAAATATTTTTTAAACCTTTGACTTGTATTATAAGATACTGTTGTGTTAAAACTATCATCAAGCAAATCAGTCACAAAACTCAAGTAAACACTGATATCAAATACAAAGTCGCATTCACATAGAGCACAAGGTTTAGAACCACAGTTTGTCATGTGGTAATTTTGCTGGGGGGAAGTTGAAAAGTATTGCTAACTTGCACAATGCTAAGGAACCAGATTCCTGAAATAAGAAAACAATCTCCCATTAAGTAATAGTAATCAGAAGCACTGGGGCCACACTGCCCACGTGAGCAGGAACACTCAGGTAGGGCTTAGCTGCTGCACAGCTGCGGAACATGTAGAGAATAAGAGTCCTACCTATTTTTCCACATGACGTAAGTGGTTTTAAGCACAATAGACAGTTAAAATGGTCTTTTGATAATCATATTGACATCGTACCACATTTCACAAGTTTCAGTATCTTTATCTCTCACAAATATGAAAAAAAATATGTTTATGTTTAACTCAACACTTGCTATTCCCGTTTCAAAATAGAAGTGCTCCGACAACGTTTCTGTGGACTGAATCCCTTCGTTTGTGAACACAAGGCTTTTTGTTAGGGAATATTTGCAGTACAATCTTGTTGACAATTCAGTAGCTTGCACAGCTAAGTTAAATTGCATAAATGCAGTAGTCATAGCCGCAAGCGATGCAGCAACAACACTGTCTGTGAACACAACACGCGTGTGAGCATTTCGGCAGTCACAGAGGCAGTTTGGCCAGGGCGTAGGAGTCAGTAAAATCTTCTGACAACATTACACAGAAATTTTATTTACAAAATATGTGCATTTGTAAATGCAGGCTTTGTGCAAGTTTGTTCGTGAGTCAGCCATGGCAGTTTGACAGCTTAAGATGTTTAATATGTCTGTGTGGAAATCACCAAGAAGTTAACGACTCAAAAAATGCTGTACTACAACAGTTGCCTTTTACAGGAAAGGCTGATTCATTGTTTATTGGTTGGTATGCAAGTTAGCATATCAGAATGACAACTGAGTCATGAGAGATGATGATGTTTTTCAGTCAGCCACCTGTCTGCTATCTCTGCAGTTTCATTTCAAAACCACATTAACAGTAGTCAGCCATGGCAGTTTAGCTTCAGTGGGTGTTCCAACTGATCACAGCTGAGGATAAAACACATTTACTGTCAGTAAATATTCTCTGGGTAATACTGTGACTGTGGAGAAGATGCTCTGAGTCTGGATCAGTGTGCTAGACCACATCAAGTCAATAACTCATCAAAAAAAATATGCGAGGAAGAGAGTTGCTATAGCTCTTTTGTATATCACTTTTAAAACCCTGCATAATTTCTAACTTCTGTTAACATGCACAGCATCTCAGGTGACCACACAAACAGAACTTATTGACTGCTTGTCTGCATGAGCAGAGTCTAGACATTGAATTGAGAGAAATAATTGTGTCCTTACTCAAGGACTCTCTTTCAGGTTGCTTCATCTCAAGCCTGTGTTGTCCGTGTGTGTCTGCAGGTCCTTCGGGTTGGGGTGGTACTTCTCCAACTAGTCCTACAGTAGACAATGGCACGGCAGCTTGGGGAAAGCCCACTGATGCCCCTACAGGCTGGGGAGACCCTGACGATGCTGGAGGGAAGACAACGGGCTGGGGAAACCCTTCTCCCAACCCCATCAAATCTAGTAAGGAAAATCTAATCAAAACTAAAGCATATGTGGTGTAACCACCTGAGAAATATTTGAATCACAGCTGTTATCTGTGGGATATCCATATAACTTGATTTTGAGGATTGCGTTGGTTGTGCTGGGTTAGACATTTGATGTATTGTATTTGGAACATTGGCACGCTTATACTCCTTTAGTAGAATACACAGAAATGTGCATATCCTAGTCTGATAGTGGCATTACGCATGACTCTTTTCTCCCGCAGGTTCAAAGTCTATGCAAGATGGCTGGGGGGACAAAGAGGGCTCTGTGGCTGCCTCGCGCCACTCAAGCTGGGAGGACGAGGAGGAGGGAGGCGGCATGTGGAACAGCGCCGGCTCCCAGGGAAGCGGCTCGTCTTGGGGACAGGGAAGCAATGGGGGCTGGGGACAGAGCCACCCTGGGAAGAAGCCCAGCAACAAGGTTGGTTACTGACAGGGAAAAAAAAAATTGATAAAGGAGAAGTGCAAAAAAATGTATTTTAAAAAAACAAAGTGAGGGGAAAAAAAAGGTTTTCACTGGTTGTGTATGACAGGGTTATTGCATGTGTCTATATATATCATTTCACTGTTAAAACCATTGTAGAACTTTTGAAATCATGGTCCGCTGGCTTTGTATTCGTCTGTCAGGTTCCACTGAAGCCTGGCGGAGGAGACTCGTGGATGAGCCCCATCAACAGACAGTTCTCTAACATGGGACTGCTGGTAAGGAAAAAATCTCTCAGCATTTTAGTGTTATTGTGGCAGGGCGACGTCGAAACTCTCCTCCTTTCCAAATGCTTTGTTTTGTACCCACGCACTTATTTGCTAAAATATACAGGCATTTAGCAGGTTAGTTGTTTCCTACTTGATGCCGATGATGGTGTGATCATGATGATAATGGTGACCTTTTCTGCTGGACAGAGCGATGATCCAAGTGGTCCAAACATTGACCTGGCTCCAGGATCCCTCCAGGACAAGAAGATGGATGCTGAGAAAAGAGGCATGGGGATGGGAATGGGTATAAACGATTATAATGGAGACATGAGGAAGGGAGGAAGAGGAGGAGGAGGGATGGCTTATCGTCCACCTGGTTCCAAAGAGGCAGCACCTGGGGATGCTGGGTCCTACTATGATAAGGTATTGTCTTACTGCCACCGTAGCAGTCTTTGTCTTCTATGTCTTTCTCATGTCTAGATAACATTTTGTCATTTCTTACTATTCTTTATTACCTCTTGTGATTCTACCCTTTCTTCTGGTCTGCCCCATTCCTCCCTGTCTCAATCTTCCCCACCCCCCCGTTCACCACCACTCAAATTGGTCTCCCATTGGCTGTCACTGTGACAGACCTTGCCTTTGACCAATCAGGATTGGTGCCTTGGGGAGGAGGGTCCTTGCTCTCTGTACTCACCACCCACTGTCTACAAGCCCCATTCCCTCTTCAACCACACTATTCCCTTTAGACAAGTAAGATAACTGCTCCTCTTGTTTCTGTCCTGCCATTTTTTTTTACATTAGGCTCTTGTAGTTTTGAGTTTTCGAAAAATAGTCATACAGTTAAACCCCCAAATTGTCCTTCCTCCAGTCTGTCATGTTCTATGTAGTCTGTTTTGTTTCATGTATATTTATCCACTGTTTTGAGTCCTCTGAGGTTTAATTTTTGTCTTCGATCACAGGGCGGTCACAGTATCTTTGGCAGTGGTGGAGGGATGGCTCAGTCAAGACACCAGCCAAGTGTCCCACCCATAAATCAGTCCCCAGGGATACGAGCGCAAGTGCCTCATCAGTTCCTGTCACCTCAGGTAGCGATGCTTTTGCTTTCACTCTGTGATGAGTATTCTTCCCAGCTGTCTACATGTTTCACGCTTAGCACTGACACAGGAAGTATGTGGGTTTACTGTCAGTGTTAAGCAGTTTATTTTTGCCGCTAAGTAAGCAGTTAAAAGCAATTTCTGTGGCTCTTCTTGTTACGATCAGCTGGTCTGCTTTTGGTGACATTTGTCGCTCCATGCTCGTCACATATATTGAATGTGAAAACTTTCAATGATGGAGAAACTGTTTTCTGTAAAATGTCTCCAATGTAATCACAGCATATGACCGGATCATGAATGGGGTCGACTGCGAATTTCCGGCTTGTCTTTGTGCTGTGAACTTTCTGACATAGTGTGTAATTGTCTGGTTCCTTTTTCTATGAGCTTACAAATTGTGGTCTACTGCCTGTGTGCATTGCGTCCATTAGTCAGTGCGGTCCCTAGAGTGCACAATCTCTCTCCAGGATGACATTGATCATGTTTTTTTGCTTACTTGTAAAGAATACTAAAGTGAAACACATGTCTTGAATCAATTTCATTCGCTTACTTTGGTCAAGACCCTTGTTAACACCAGCTAATGAGAGCATGAAAAAGAATCAATGTTAATCGAGGAGAAGCAGTAAGCTAATGTGGTTGCTAGTGGTTACAGCACCGAGGCGTTTCTGTGGTAACAGGTGTGCCTGCCTGCTGTTGTGTCTGTCTCCAGGTGCCAGGCTCCGTGCTGAAGCAGATGCCCCCTCCCAGCGGGAGCGTGGGGGGTGTTGGCGGCGTGGGAGGAGTGGCAGGAGTCGGGGGAAGTGTGTTCCCTGCACAGCTGTCCCCCCAGCATATTGCCATGCTCAGCAGCATCTATCCACCTCACATCCAGTTTCAGCTGGTGAGAAACAGCGCTATACATTTCTGAAAGTCGCAAAAATCACTGCAGAGTTCCATCACAGGTCTGCTGAGTCTGGAAATAATATATAAAATTGGGATAATTTCACAAAAATCTAGGACAAGAAAATCATTTTTAAATACTTTTCATATGTACATCATGTGTGTATACAGAGTTATACAGTTACACAGTTATACAGAGTTAATGTCAACAACATAAACTCTTCCTGCATTTTACATTTCCTCCATGTATAGCGACCAGTCAGGAGGGGTGAAGAATGACTCATTTAAATTATATTCAACACCCACAAAATCCTTGAAATTATATCAAGCAATTAGATGAATAAATAGTTTGGAAAATTAAACATTCAAATGTTTTCAGACATAGTTTTTATGTGTTTCAAATGTATTCTTATGAAGCAAACTTTTGCCACAGACTGACTCACTGCCCAAATATTTAGAAATGACGATTACCTCCCAGTGGAGCCAAAAAGTGATACTCAGTCTACAAAGCATTCAGTTGATCTGTGGGTTTGTCAGTGCAAAGCTTGAAAATTGTTAGTGCAGAGTGCATTTTTGTCTCTATTGCCGTCTCACTCCTTTGTTTCTGTTTCTTTCTGTCTGTGTTTGTTCAGGCTTGTCAGCTCCTGCTCCAGCAGCAGCAGCCACAACAGCAGCAGCAGCAGCTATTGCAAAACCAGAGGAAGTTCACACCGAACGTGCGGCAGCAGCCTGACCCTCATCAGGTATGCACAGACAAACAGTATCACTCACTCCTTAGTCACTTCTTCACTTTCTCGTCCCAGCTGCTGACTCGTGTTTTTTTTGTCTCCTCAGCTGGCCAGAATCATGGCGGTGCTCCAGCAGCAGAGGCAGCAGCAGCAGGTCGGGGGTTTAGGTGGCAGCTCCAAACTCTCCCCCTCCCACCATGGTGGAGGTGGCGGAGGGGGTCCCAAACTGCCCGGGGCTGATCCCCTGCCCCATCCAGGCCTGGCAGGATCTGTGGCTGACCTGCATCAGAAAACACTTGGACCATATTCCGGTGAGTGTTCTTTCTAAAACCAGTTTTGATTAGTGCTGCACGATTTGAGAAAAATGTGCAATTGCGATTTGTGTGGACAATATCGCGATTTGCAATTGCGATTACAATATAATAAATAAATGGTATCATGAGTCTTCTTGCTTGATTCAGTGTTTCCCCTACATTATATCAGAGGGGCCCTGACCTGACCTGACATAGTTATTGTTATGGGCGGTGTGTGAATGACCATCAACAGACAGAGCACAGTTAAACACGCTGCTCACACAGCAGCGCAGCACAGCATTTTACCTACAGCTGAGCGAGCCTGTGTTGCATTCAGGCGTTGTCACGTAAATGACAAATTCCAGCACGCACAACACAGCAGCATGTCAAGTAGTCCGAAAGTGGGCAAAATTGCTCAATTTTTCATTTGTTATTATGTAGTTTGTTATGGAGTCTGTGATTTCCCCATGACACGTACAAATGTTTGCCTAACTGTGCTTGGATGTTGTTTTATGAGGCTCTGGCAGCTTTCAGTTGTCTCGTTTTCTTTGCCACCAACTCAGCCTGTTCATGGTCATGCTCATGCTCTTCTTCAGCATCTGTGTTGGTCACTACTGCACTCCGGGTGGTCACCTGACCATACATGCTGGACACACACCAGGATAGCTTGTGGCCGTAATGTCAGCAAACTCCACACACTACAGGAGAGGTAGTCAGGTTCACAGGCACACGTTAACATTTATTTACATCAAATTGTAAATCGCAGCCTGTTATGCGATTATGTAATCGCACAGCTTGACATCGCAATTGCTATTGCAATTAGATTAGATTAATCGTGCAGCACTAGTTTTGATCACATGTAATAAGCCATAGTCAGTTTAGGCCTGTGATTTATTTATTTTTTTAACCTTTTTTTTTTTTTTTGGATGAATTCGAAGTAAGTTGCCATATTATTTTCATTTAGCACCAAGTTTCCTTTTAATGTAATGAACGTTTTAAAGAAATAACCCTTTTCATGTTTCCCTCTGTTCTTTATGTCTCTTTCTATTGGCAGGGTTTAGTTCTGGGGTGAACCTGCCAGGTTTGGACCTGGGTGGCTCTGTAGTGGGGGGGCCTGGGGGCATGAAGGACCTCGGGATTCAGCAGTCCCGCTTCAAATGGATGATGGAGGGACACTCTTCTCCAGACACCTCCTCACCTGAGAACGCATTCCACAAAAATGGTGAGATATTTTTTAATTTATTCACAATCAGGGTTGGGCAGTCTGACTGTGTATACTGTGAGACAGTAGAAATGTGTCTCCATTGGTGGAGATTTGACATAACTGTTATTATCAAATGTGTAGAGGTACAGTATAGTTATTTTAAACCATTTCCAATTTGAATTTACAGTACATGTGATATATACCGTTACCTTGATATAAAATTACATATACCTTGATAGAATATTTAGCCATATCACCTTCCCCTATTAATAATAATGTTGTTTGATAAGTCATGGAATAAAGGGGTGTTGAGGCAGATGGTGTTAATGCGAGTAGCTGTGAACTCACATATTAGGGTGGTTATTGAACCCATCTGGTGTTCAGTTATGTAACGTACATGATCATTACCTTCCAGGTCCTGTCACCCCCATGAAGATGCCGGGGGGCTCGCCCTACTCTCAGTACGACATGATGGTTGGAGACGGGCTGGGCGACAACTGGCATCGCACCCCTGGCAACAAGATGGGTGCCAAGCCTCCCACCACAGCCAGCTGGCCCCCTGGTTAGTGACAGTTCATAGTTAAAGTGATAAAACCTGAGCTAGAGAACCCTGCAAGATGTGAGTAAGACAAAACATGGTCTTTAACAGACCACACATGTTTTTCTACTTCAGAGTTCCAGCCTGGTGTGCCCTGGAAGGGAATCGATCGTGTCGACCCTGAATCTGACCCTTACATGACCCCAGGAAGCATGATGGGAAATGCAGTGTCCCCAAACCTCAATGATACTGAGCACCAGTTGTTACAAGACAATACTGGTAAGCATTCAACAGCTGCCTTATTAGCCCATTAATAAGGTGTGTGAGGACACCATACCTACCTCTTAGTTAGTTTACCTCCTTTGTTTCATGTCTTGGAATGTTGCACAAGGGAAGATGTTTTTTTGAGCTCCCGTTTTTGATGTGTTAATGTCTTTTGTTTTTTAGGTTTCATAGTTTTGCTTGTGTTCATTTGCATACAGATTGAACCAAATTTTTAGGTTTTTTTTTTTTAAGCCAAGAAACAAGACTCCACAAATATGTATGGATTCTCTTTTTGGAATAGTTCTTGGCCATTTTTTTTAAATGAATGAATGAATAATGCAGCTGGTTGGTGCCTTTGTTTGCAGATTCCACCCCTCCCCTCAACACCTTGCTGCCTTCACCTGGTGCCTGGCCCTACAGTGCCTCAGACAGTCCCCTCAACAACGCACACAACTCAGGTAACCACACACACACACACACACACACTCAAATCCTCATTCTGGTCAGGTGTGTAGCTTTGTCTTGATTTCTGATCAGAGCTGAGATGGTAGGCCAATTAACTGGTTACTCAGCTGTCATGAGATTTAGTGTGTAACTTGTCCACTGATTAATTTATTTATTTTAAGTCATTTTTCAAACATAAATATCAATCATTGGAAGTCGTTATTATGAGGGTTTTTTTTCCAACAATGAATCTGTTGATAGAGAAAATAATCAACTAATAAATTGCCAATAAAAGTAACAGTTAGTCGCAGCCCTGATTGTCTAATTTTCCGTCACATATTATAATCTGGGTCATACATCAGTCTGTCTTGGTATCCTCTCCAAAATGTGCTTCAACAAGCTGGAGAATTGTAATCCGGGTGTCTGCAGGTCTCTTAAATACAAATTCATAAATAAATACAAAATAGATTAGGCCATAAATGTCATTAAATGGTCTTAAATTCAAATTTGTGAGGGCTCAACTGCCACAGCAGGGCTTGATGCTAACGTTTTTCCCAAGGAGCACATGTGCTGCTAAGTTGAAAAAGTAAGGAGCACACAAAGAACTTTAGGGGCACAATGTAAATTGATCAAATAATGTGTTTTCTGTAATAAAGGTGATGCAAATAGACATTTACAAGCAAAATTATTTAATGAATTTGTATACAAAATGTACAGAAAGGTAAAATCATCAATTTTTGAAAAAGTATTGCAATTTAATTTTGTCTTTAATGTTATTATCTTATATATATATATATTATCTTTGCAATATGATTATCTTATATAATGTTATTACTATCCTAAAACATTCTACGGTCCCTAACTGCGGGGAGAACGGAGCAGGCTTCCCCTTAGGTCTGCCGCTTAACCCGGTCTGTCTCCTCCACACTTTGACTTATTTCCACGCTGCCCAGCAGCGGTAGCTTGGAAAATGGTCCCTCACTGCGAGGACAGGGGAGAAGGCTTCCCTGGAGGTCTGCCGCTTAACCCGGTCCATCTCCTCCACCCAGAGGCTGTCCTGGCTAGTTTTACACCCTAGGCTGCTTCGGCTGATTTTTTTTTTTTGTGCGCTTATGTGCCCCTTAAATATTTTTTACAGTTTACACACACCTATTTTTAGTCGCAAATGCAAGTGCAATGCTCACACTGTTGAGCGCTGCACATACATCTCATCTAATTTAATTTATCCATCTTGAAATTTATTTTTGTCAAAATGAGTCAAGATCTTCTACGTTAAAGTCCACATTTCTGATGTTACAAATCTTTAAACCTACCACTAAACCTAACATTGTCTTTTTACTTTCCTGTTGGCAAAATGTAAATTAACCAAAGTCACTCTAATAACTATATTCCTACATAAAACATCCTTCAGCACAGGACTACATATATATACTACTTACCTTGAAAAATGCCTGCAATGCCTGATCTGTTCAAAAATCAGTCTTAAATTTGGTTAAAAAATATCTTTTACTCTTGAGTCTGTCTTGTCTTTGTTCTGTTGAAAGTTCTTCTTCATTACAACACTGGTTTTGTTACATACTGGTGTTATGTTTACCAGTATACAACTCCTCCAGACCCTGATTCACTTTTCTGTAACCCTGCAGCAAAGTACACAGACTACAAGACCAGCTGGCCCCCAGAGCCCATCGGACACAAGTCTTGGAAAGCTAACCGCGGCAGCAGCCAGAACCAGCTGTCCCGCCCACCTCCAGGACTAGCCAGTCAAAAGCAGCCATCGCCTTCCCCTTGGTCCGGAGGAGCCCCTCGATTGGCTGGCCGGGGCTGGGGCGGCGGCTCGAGCACCACTGGTAATGCCCTGACGCATTTTTCATGTTGTGTTGGTTACAAGGTTGTACCTTTTCTTCATCCAGGCACAGTGCTTGTTGAATTATTCAGCTGATTTAAATGTACACAGGACATAAAACGACTGGCTCCGATTGCTGAGACACAACACAGTGCTCTTTTGAACTTAGGAGTCTATTTATATTTGATTTGGATGAGTAGCCAAGCCTCGCTGGAAGCAGCAGGGAAAGTTATTCATCATTTATTACATTTGAGCAGCCGAGGGGAAGAAACAGAGTAGGATTGTGTTAACAGGGAATGTGGAAAACTCACTCACAGATTTTTTTTTTTTCCTGTTTGCTCGCTCTCTCTGTAGCCTCGACCTGGAGTGATGGCAGCTCTCGGGAAAGCTGCTGGTTGGTGCTCAGCAACCTCACACCACAGGTAAACACAAAGATGCATTTTACAAAAACAACTACTGAAGCTACTTTGAGGGCAAAAACATTGAGGGCATTTTTTTAATTGAGGTTGTTTTGATGTTTTTGTAAAGATTTGGAGCTGTAACTATTGTAGGGCTGGGCGATATATCAAATATGACGTAACATGACTAAATCTTGAACATGTAGTATAAATGGTCACGTTGTTTTTTTAAGCCACCCTCATGAGACTTGCCTCAGAGTTTAGGTTCTCTCACTCTCTCCTGTGGCTCTCTATCTCTCTCATCGACACACACACACACATAAGACTCACAAACCGCCACCACCGTGAGCACCACTGCGACTTGCTAATGTTATTAATACATGAACAGGAGAGCTGTTAGTTGGTCTCCAGCTTACAGTGAATAAATCATCACATTTAACAGCGCTGCAGTAACAGTTTAACTTAATGGGTTAACGATAGTGTGAGCAGAGGAAGTGTGTGTCTTGTACCTGTAGGACTCAAGACATGAGTATTTAGTCACAGTTTGCAACAACGGAGCACCAAACGGATACTTCTGTTTCAAACGTTGTCAATGTAATGTTGTCAATGCAATGCTTTGATTTATTTAATTATAACTATAATTAATTTAACTTTAATACAACAATACTTTATTTAATTTTATTTTAACAGGACTTTTTTCAGCTTTGTGGCTACAGTACTTTTTTTTACATAACTATAACAGTATTTTATTTAATGTCATTATAACAATACTTTATTTAGCTTTATCATGACAGTAGCTACTTCATTTAACTTTATTGTAACTTAATTAACTTAATTGTAAGATTTTAAAATATCACGATATATATCGTTTATCGAGATACAGCCTAAAAATATTGCAATGTTTATACCATATTGCCCAGCCCTAAACTGGTCTGAATTTCATACCTTAACCCATCACTGTTCCATTTAAGTTCACAATGGTCCATCTTTTATATTCCCGCAGATTGATGGCTCCACTCTGAGGACCATCTGCATGCAGCACGGCCCTCTGCTGACCTTTCACCTTGGCCTGACCCAGGGCACCGCTCTGATTCGCTACGGCTCCAAACAGGAGGCAGCCAAGGCCCAAAGCGCACTCCACATGTAAGGATCAATCTGTTGTTTTTATGACATCTTTATAATATCAGTGTCATGTTTGTATGAAACTGAAACCAGTTGCTTCTGAAGCTCACTAATTAAAACTTTTCTCATTTGTTTAATCCGTTACAAAAACAGTGTCATTTTAACACTGCTGTGTTTGTATGCATCAGACAAACGAGATATTACCTGTCAAAAGACTCCAAGCAGTGAATTGATTATCAAAGTAGTTGGCAATTAATGTAATAGTTGATAACCAAGTGATTAATCGTTGCAGCTCTAATCTTGGCAACTGTTAAATCTTTTTAGTCTATTAAAAATAGAATGTAAACCTCATAAAATCAATCATTTATATTGTATTACCTGTTTAACAGTGAAAGGTATTGTAAAACCCACTGTATATGCTCATTGTGGTTTGTTCAGAAGGATTATTTAAAAAAAACAAAACCCCAACAACTTTAAAACCTT
This sequence comes from Epinephelus awoara, assembly GCA_035609425.1. NCBI lineage: Eukaryota > Metazoa > Chordata > Actinopteri > Perciformes > Serranidae > Epinephelus > Epinephelus awoara. Next base: position 14,072,819 of record CM069313.1, read on the forward strand.
TCCACCATTTAAGGGTGACTGACATACCTTTTTGCTTGTATCAGGTGTGTTCTGGGTAACACCACCATCTTGGCGGAGTTTGTGAGCGAGGAGGATGTGGCTCGCTACATTGCACATTCCCAGGCAGGAGGAGCAGGGAGCGGAGGAACCACAGCTGGCTCTACAGGCTCTGGGCCTACAGCATCCTCCACAGTGGGGGCCAACGGCAGCGGAGGGAGCTGCGAGCGAGCCGGAGCAGGAGGCAGCAGCGGGGGAGGAGGAGTAGAAGGAGGTTCCACAACTGGAGGAACAGGAAATGGAGGAGGCGGGCCTTCCAGCTCTGGGTGGCAGAGTCTGGACAGCACAGGCAGCTCATCGGACCAGTCTGCCACCCAGGGGCCCGAGCTGGGAATCTTCACCCAGTGGAGCAGCAATGGAACCGGGGTGGGCGGGGCTGGTGTGGGGGCCGGAAGGCAGGGCCTGTGGGGGGGGATGGGTGGGATGAGCGGGGCGGGGTACCCCAGCAGTAGCCTCTGGGGTTCCCCGGCACTTGAGGATCGTCACCAGATGGGCAGCCCTGCCTCACTGCTGCCAGGGGACCTGCTGGGCGGGGGGGCTGACTCCATCTAAGGGGCCGACTGACACACATATATTTTACACCCAAGTTGTAATACATATGTCACACTCTGTATTTATTTACACGTAGAGAGATGACATAAATTAAAGCTACACTGGTTACCCAACATGCAGACACTCAACATTCATACTACACACAGGCTACATACAGTACATGCACACATTATTCTCACACATACACATTAAACCGCTTAACTTTAAATGAAGACAACAGTAAAACTTGAACCGGGGAAAAAGGTGAAATCCATTAAACTCTTTAGGACTCAACTGGATAGCTCTTTGTCTTTTTACTTCAAATCCCACCATCTGCATTCAGAGACCCGATCACTCAGGCATGCACTGTAGACAGGCTCAGCCAGAGTCGTACATGTCAACAAGTTTAGCTATTGCTGTTTTTAGTGTGCCACAATTTATTTTCTTTTGTATTACTATTTAATGGTCGAATCTCAAAAATTCAGACTTGCAGACTGAGCCCTCATAGACCTGGCTGGCGTACTTCTAAGTTCTCACGTTCGGAAGCTTGAGAGTGGGGAAGGATCTGGAGTTTGTAGAAAATTTGGGACAGCGCCACACTACTGAGTCAAACGGATGATCAGCAACCTTTGAGATCTGGAAAAGGAGAGCGTTTCTAGTAGGTACCGACACCTCTACCTTGGTGGAAATATGCCATCAACATGGGACCCAGGGTAAAAAAAATAAAAAAGAGAAAAATCAAACAGAAACAACATTAGCCAAACTTGCACTATATGCCTCTGGGTTTGTTGTTGACACATCCTCCACAAATCCCTCCATTTTTGAAACAGAGCTACAACACAACAACTACACAGACCTTACAGGACGACTAAATGTTACAACAGCAGTGGCCTTGGCTAACAACCAGCGGCCGCCCGCCCGCCATGTCAGCAGCCTTCACACCTTCTCATCAGTTACACACTGCTCTTATATTTGACAAGCAAAATTGTATCTCCTTGTTGATGTACGTCGGTTGTTTATCATTTTCTTCTGTTTTAAAAGAAAAGAGAAATGTGTGAAACTTTGTGGAAAATTCAGAGATGTCCTTTTTTTTTGCCCTTCAAACACTGACCTCGCTATTGTATTTTTTCTTACTCGAGAAATCAAGTTGGTTATTATATATTGTCATGATGTTAATGATGACTATGATCACTTATTTACTCGCTGTACAAGGTGCCCTCCTGCCTGCCTGTGTGTGCATGAAAGGAGTGATGACAGTATGACCGAATGGAGGAGGATGTGATGAAGATAATGATGACGATGATATCGGGAGTGTCTGTTAATTGCTACAATGTTGAATGTTTTTTTTTTTCTTGTCCATGAGAGATTCATGAGAATTGTGTGTGCGTGTGTGTGTGTGCGTGCATTTTTGTGCATTTGTGTGTGTGTGCGTGTGTGCTTGCTTTTGAACACTTATCTGCTCCAGTCAGGGAAGTGAATAGATGTTAATCTGACAGCTTACATTTGAGAGAAAGGGTGTGTGTGTGGATGTGTACACATGTTTGCGTGCTTGACTGTCTGGATATTGTGATAGCTAAAAAGTTCAAAAACATTGGCACTATTGCATATGTCTCTTAAGTTGTGTTTTTTAGCAGCGTTTTGTTCCTGTTTGTATTTTTTTTTTCTTCTGCCAAATGCAATAAGAGAATATTATGTTTTTAAGACGAAGCAACCAACTGAAGGCATTTCTATTAAGATGCCAAATCCTACCATACCAAGCTGAGCTGGAACAGTGTTTTACAGACACGTTAAAGACATTACCTGTTATGTTTTACTGTTTGTTTTTTTGTTATTATGTATCAATTTAAATTAAGTCAGTCTTTATTATCACTCCTGTTCAGGATGTTTTCATTTATTTCAGATGTTACAAAAGGAGAGGAAATTAATTTAAAGCAGAAAAGAACAAGATAATAAAGGTTGAATTGAAGTCTGTAGTGGTTTGTTGTTTGGTATGTGCGATTGAGTCGTTGACCGACAGGATGTCAGGTATTCATAGTACATTGTCCTCTGCTGTTTGAGGTGAAATGCCAACCAGCTTCTGAATCCATGTTATCCATGTGCCATGTGCCATGGGACAGTGAAGTCAATAGGACTGTCTTGTAATGCAGCATTGTTACATACACAGTGAATGAAGCCGTGTTGACTGCAGTGAATTTCTTGCATCAAAGCCATTCAAAATGTTCCTACACCTGTCATTAGCAGTGCTAGAACAGTTCATGTGAGGGTGAATGCTGCATGAATTCTGGAGTAGTCCCTGACCCCCCCCACCCCCCAACTGTCTTGTTTTTTTTCCTCTTTTGACTTTGTATTTTTAGATTAATAATGAAGTAATTCTACTGCAGAAAGGAACCTCTCAAGTTAATGTTTCCTTGTGATTTACAGCTTTGGACAAAAAGTGATTCAGTTTCACAAACACTGACTGGCTGCGGTCAACAAAGAAATTTTTATCAATTGTAATACAAGCCCATAACCTCATGGAATGTCCATTACTTATGAGAGGGAAGGGGGTGGTGCGAATTGAAGGAGGCATGTCAAATAATTTTTCAAACACTGGGGAGGGAATAATGTTTTTTTATTTTGGTTCAGGGGAGAGACATTCAGCTTTAAATGGTTGTATTTGTATTTAAATATCCTTAATACCCTCAGAAACCTGATGGCAGGTTAAACTGCATGTTTTCTTTAAAAATTGCCGAAAAATACACCTTTTATTATAGTCAGAAACTGCGAAACCAGGAATTATTGCTTGATTTTCAAACTTCAGACTGTCCATGAATGTATCATGCACAATGAATGCATCCATCAGAAACTAAAGAAATCATAACCTAAATTAAAATGTGTATGCCTCAGTTTTGCAGTAAATAAACCTTGGAGGGAGGGTCATGTAGGAAATTCAAGGCAAAATACATACTCTGATGAGTAAAGAACAGTCCCTTAGCACAAACATAGCCAAGCAAGAGGAAAACACATTTCTGTTAATAGGCTTCGTAGCAGGATTCTCCGGAAATTAGTCATTATTTTGAATTTTAAAAAAGTCCAAGCAAATATGAAGAACAGAAAAGTGAAAGCTAACTTAGAAAAAATACACTGCAGCTTACATTTGTATAGTTTAAGGGGGCTGCGGCCTTTGAGGGTCTACATCTGCCACGTCCCCCTGCGCATGCGCACCACCTTATTTGCGTATTCTCAATTTTGCTGTAAATTTTCCGGCCCTGCCCAGTAATCCGCACTCCGCCTTTTCTACCACTGTAAATTGGTAAGGTACTTGCAGAAGTCAACACAACTTTTGGGCGTGTAAAGATACCATGAAAATATTTTTTTCCTGTTTAATGTTTGTCATGTCAAATTAAACCAATTAAGCTAGCTGTTAGCCGCTAAACTAGCAAAGCTAAACCGTTTTCGTGTAACTGAAAGTTGTTAGCCTTTTTACTCCTCATAGTGGTTCCCTGTTAACATATTGGTTTTGCTATTAAAACGAATTTATGCTGTAAAATTGTTTTAAAGACCTACTTACCTTACAGTTAGTCATAGCTACTAGTTTTAGTCCAACAGAGGTGATGTTAATTAGCTTTCTTGAGTGGCAGCTGTGCTAATGGCGGCACCACTTTGAAGTCCATTTTAGGAGGGTGATAAAGCCACTTTATTGGCATGACATTTCTTATGTGTTGCCAAAGCACAGTTACAATTTAAGACAGTGAAAATTCAAAAACAGTTAACAACGTATTATTACAAATTATTATTATTACAACAAATTACTAAGTGAAGGAGTGAATAAAAGCAGAGAGTGATCTGTGATGAGATGAACTATATGTTGTTGGCTGTCTCTGAGGCTGTGACATGCATTGACATATCTTGCTGCATCTATGGCGCTGACACTATTTTATAATCTTTTTTCAGTATTTTATTAAAAAATAACTGCTCTGATGTCCTCATATGTGCTAGTCTCTATGGCCAGGCTGTCATTACTGAGTCTGTACATAGTCAGTATCTTTCTCAGTTTCTGATCTGTCACAGCGGTCAGACATGTGTACTGTTTGTTTAGGGCCAAATAGCATTGAAGTTTTTATAAAGCGCTTTTAATGGTACTCAGTAGGGTTGCAATTCATCGGTCTCCTCTGTACAGGCTACTGAAAAATACAAAATACTTGCAGTCCCACTCCAATTAGGCCTGTGATCAAGTGTTCAAATTTTTCAAAAGAAATGTGGGTTACAAAGTAAGACATTTTTGTAGGAAGCACCACTAGAGGGTGTTGACACTTCTCCTAGACACAACAATTGGTGTAACACACACAGCACTGACCTGTCCATGCTGTTATTACATATATTTTCTACATTTTACTTAAAGGATGAATGTGAGATTGATGTATTGGTGTAAATACATGTCGCAACTCTAAGTGAAGGGAGTGAGTGCAGCTGGTGTGTCGGTGCGCTTCATTCATGCCTGCAAAGCCCAGCAGCAGCGCGGCAGCTTTAAGACAATCCGGGCATCTCTTCAAGTCTGTGGATGACATCATTGATATTGTCAATGGTGTAAACTGAGAGAGGACTGGGTGGGGGTGTGTGAGAGGGGGAGAGAGAGGAGAGCAGCCAGAGAGGAGAGAGAGAAGGACCTCAGTGTCTGGTTTCGGCGTTTTTCCTCCACAGAAAAAAAAATCGTGACAGTGAATATCTTCCAGGGGGCTCCGGTCGGCTCGGATCAGCTGTGTTTTTCGGGGGTCTTGTTTCGGGAGCGGGGGTTCGGGTCACAGATCTCCGAGGTTATGAGCCGTCCGAAGCCGCGTCGGTGCGTCGCTGTCCAGGGTCCTGAGTGAGACACAGCCAGCGGGCGACCACGGAGCCTGACATAACCCGGTGAGGAGGAGGTGGGGTGGGGGTTGTATGTTAGCTAGTGTCTGGAGGCTTGTGTGTGTGTGTGTGATGGTGTGTGTTAGGTTAGACAAATAGAGTCCAAATAGAGTCGTGTTGGGGCGGGGGGTGCGCTTGTTCAGAGGTCCTACCTGTATATGGAGGGTGCGGTTATGGGAATTATTACCACGTTTGATGGTCAGTGGGGGGTGAATGGTGTGTTTTTGCATTCAGCACCTTCCCCATTTCATCTCCTGTGCTATCTGGGGCAACTGCATGAAGTATTCTCTTTGAAAATACAACGTCTTGCCTGTTTTTGCAGTCCTTTGCAGCAATAGTGGGTCTCAGTTTTGTAACACTGACAGTATAGCAGCTCTGAGGAGGCTGCGAGAGGAGATGAGCTGGGGAGACTTGAGGTAAAGGGTTTGGTAATGTGCAGCAGTGGCTTGCTCTGCCTTATTTTCCCTGCACAGCGTATGTGGATGGGGTGTATGTAGGTCTACAATGCAGCCAAAAAAACGAACTTAGTCAGCGTTTAGTGCAATGTCAAACTGGCATGTAAAGCCTAACCTCTGTCGAAAAAAAGCCCCCAGTCGTTTCCCACTTTTAAGTCCCTATTTCATGGCTGTTCACACAGATAGGGCTTGGGTGAGGAAAACATGACTCATTCAAATTTCGTCAGGGGACTCCAGTCAGAAATTGGGAGTTTATGCAAATCGCTTGTACACAAGACCAGACTCCCTTGAAGTGCTTTGGGAAGAGTGTGTGAGATGCTGATCCAGCTCCCCCCCTGCAGCTCTGAATAAATCATGTTATACAACTACACGCTCTGTTCTTCTTTGCTCGCACCTTTTCCCCATGCACTTCGTAAACACTTCATTGGCCTATATTGTTGTTCTCTGAGACACTAGGATTCATCATCGCGGCCTCTGAAGATGTAATGTCTCCAACTCAACAAAACATGGCTGGTAGGAGCAGCAGGGTGGTAACATCAGATCCTGTATATTGAGAAATGATTTGCTTCCATAGTTACATGAAGTCACTTTATAGCTGGAAGTGAGCAACATTTTCCTTCCTAGTTCCAGTGATTCAACTCAGGCTGCACTACGTCACTGCTTCGCCTCAGCAATTTGCACTTTTCATTCTTTCTCATCTCTGCCATCGGTTTTCCCAAGCCTCCACTTTCATTTTCTTTCATGATTCAGCCGCCCCAGGGCTCGTAGCTTTGAGTCTGAAGTCTGCAGCTTTGCACCACTGTCCTTTTACTCTATTGATCACCGCTGATTGATGACAGCTTTGTGTTTGTATCTGTGTGTGTGTGTGTGTGTGTGTGTGCATTTACCCCTTCAGTGAGTTGAAAAGCTCAGGAGCCATGGAGTTGAGGGTGGGGAACAAGTACCGCCTTGGGAGGAAGATAGGGAGCGGATCCTTTGGAGATATTTACCTTGGTGAGAATTTGGACTGTTTGTGTTGTTCTAACCTGATATTGTTCCTTATTTTCTTAAATTCCAACAAAAGCGGATATTACACATATTCTAGTTTTTGCGAACTATGTTAAATAGACCTCGCTCTCAAATTTCACAGATCGAAAGACCATTTATGTGTTGGAATTTACCGATGTCTTGTAATTACATCTTTGCCATTCCCTGGACAGGTTCTAACATTGCTACAGGAGAGGAAGTAGCCATCAAACTGGAATGTGTGAAAACCAAACATCCACAGCTCCACATTGAGAGCAAATTTTACAAGATGATGCAGGGTGGAGGTAAGACGCACAAGGAGTGTTTCAGGGATTTTGGAAGCTTTACTAGGGGGCACTGAGAGGCAGTGAATAGTTTAAGGGGCGCTAAGGGGTGTTTAGGGCTGCAGAGGGGAATGAGCAATGATTACAGATATTTAGAAGGCATTGCAGTGTATTTAGAGACCTTAAAAGACATCTCCGGACATTTAGGGGGCATTTAAGGTGCATTCAGGGTCATTCTGGGACACTGAAAGGCATCTTTCACTGAAATTAAAGAGCATTTAAGACAGTTTTTAAGGTTGTTGAGAGATATTAGTGGTTGTTCAGTAGCACTGAGGTGTAGTCATGGCTGTTAGGAGGTATTAAAGCATTGCATGTTAATGATGGAATTAACTAATATGAGATAAGATAAGACTTTATTGATCCTGAGGGAAACATTCACATCACAACAGGACAGAGACGAGGCAGATGTAAGAGAGGCAGGTGAAAAGGTTTTTTAATGAAATAAAAAAAAAGGAAAAAATACACAGTAAAATAAGATTTAAATTTAAGGTCAATGTTTAAATAAAATGAGGGAATTTGTCGCTTTATACGATATATACATCACAATAAAACTATAATATAATGACCATTATTTAATATGTATGTTACATAATAATTATATAAGGAAATTATTCAAATACTTGTGTCAAAGAAATCCAGTGGTGCACATATGGCATGACATGAACTGTGTACTATTTATAATATAAACAGTTATATAGGTGTAAGAATAAATAAGTACAATTCATATAATTACATATTAAAGTATGTTCATATATAATATATGTGCAGATTATGTAACATGCACACTATGCAGAAATAATTCACTAGTAGTAGTAATATAGCATTTTTATATAATGATATAAGTAATATTAAAAAAATGTATTATGTAGTGGTACTTAGGTTGTAACTACTTATACCAGTGGTTCTCAAATGGTGTGCCGTGTTGCAAATCCAGGTGTGCTGTGGGATTTCGTGATAACCACATATTATTATTGCAATAGTCAACTGGGCTTATACAAAAAGTTATGAATGAATTTTTAATTGATAGTATCAGTATGTCATGCTCATCCATTTCCTGGTAAAGAGGCAAACTCTTCCTAAAAAATGTAATTTTATTTAAAAAACCCTTCACAGGGAACCTATTTATTGCCATTCGTGTTAGGGAATTATAAGTGTGTGACACGTCACATGTTGTACATTATTGCCCGTTTAAATGGATGTGTTATTGGTGCTTTGATGTAATTTTAAAACGTTTAAAATGAATTCTTGAATCAGTTTTTTAATAAATAATACACCTGAGCAATTTAAAGGTATACTGTGCAGGATTTTCCCTAAAAAACAATGTGTAGACTCATACAGAAATAATCCCTCTCAGTCATCACTTACGACCCACTGGAAGTGCGTGGCAATGTTCGTATCTGCAGTGATTCTGCTCTCTGCCTGGATTTTTTATTTATTTTTTATTTTTTTTGATTTTGCTGTGTTTGGGATGCTCCTCGGTACAGCACACAGGTGAGGTTAGGACTTTATAAAAACATAGGGACCAGGTGCAAGACAGTAAGCAGCACACATCCAAGAGGAAGCTGCAAAAATTGCATGACACAGCACCAAAAAAACAACATCGAGCAGACAAAGCTTATTTCAAAACACGTGAATCTGGGGTTTACTTTTATTTTTACTTTAGCTGGCGATGCTGTTTACATATGGTAGCCGACAATTCCTGCATAGTATGCCTTTAAGTTGTGACTAAGAAATGTTCAAAACAAGTAATGTTAAACAAGTAATGGATAAACAATCAAATAGTAGGTAAAATTGAAAATAGATTGTTGATAAACCTAAAAGTAAAGTAAATATTAATTATCTGCTATAGTGGCAGTAGTAGTATAAATGCAAACTGCAGTGAAAATTGGTGGGTTGTAACCCATATATACACTAGTTTCTCAACTCTATCTGTTAATGCACTATTGTGTTTCCTAACCCTTTGATTCCCCTACCCTTCCTCCCCACAGTGGGAATCCCGTCTATTAAGTGGTGCGGAGCGGAGGGTGACTACAACGTTATGGTAATGGAACTGCTGGGGCCCAGTCTGGAGGACCTGTTCAACTTCTGCTCCCGCAAATTCAGTCTGAAAACAGTCCTGCTGCTGGCTGACCAGATGGTGAGACAGACTTCCTGACTGCAGTCCACACTGTAAAACATAATAGTTCATCAGGGTTTTTCTTGGGATCCAGAGCCGATAATTGCCACGCAGTCCCTCCGTAGTAAGTAATTACTTGAAGAGCTCGTTGAAGGACGCTGTTATGTTTCATGGAGGCTTCATCAGGGTTCATTGAGTCTTTGTAAAGAGGTTCCTCCGGGCATCCAAGGAAAACAATAGATAAACAGTAATAGTTGTAAATGATGGGAAGGTACACGCTAAATAATAATATTCCAATCCTATTCACATTTGTCTAAACATGCACCTTTGCTCCCACATAATGCACTGAAGTCAACCTCAGGCTGGGAAGTTAGACTGATTTCAATAAAGGGATGTGGCTATTTTTAGACTGGAACTAAATGGATCATTTGAAATTGGAGAATAATTCTCATCTAAACCTCTGAAGCTTGTTTCCTGGCTCCAGACAAAGCTTATCCTCTCACTATCTCCGACCATTCAGCTCCTCCATAAAAGTCAATTTCAATCTAGGACATGGAAGCTCCACAAGGCGGCCTAATCCCCGTCGCAGGGGTCAGCCCGTAGTGTCTTTTATGAGCCTCTTTAATCCCTCATATGTCATTCTTTAGTCTACAACCGGCACATTTGTTCTTTTCGTCCCATTTTCTCTCTGCAACTTTGACCTCTTTTCCTAATCGCTCTCTGTGCTGTCGTTGTAACATCTCTCCTCTCCTCTCCTCTCCTCTCCTTTCCTCTCCTCTCCTCTCCTCTCCTCTCCTCTCCTCTAAAGGGGCGATAACTAAGATTTTAACTGTCCCATAACATAAAATGACCTCTATATATCTGCAGACTGACTGACAGTGTTATTGATTAATACCAATGACTGAACTATTATTTCACCAACAATGAGACTTGTGGCCTTTAAAACTCACTTTCAGTTTTAGACTAAACACTCTGTAACTATGGGAATATAAAGACTTTCAGGCAACTCACTAATCTGAAAACATGTGGAAAGATAGATCCTCATTTATATATTTTCAAACATCAGATCACTCAGTTATATTCCACAGTGCGTGTTTTTTAAGCATGTGACCAGCACCCGTATGTTATCTAGAAATACAGAAGGGGTCAACCCTTCAACAAATATAAAACTTCAAGGACCACACCCAACAACTGCACACACTAAGGCACTGACAATACTACTCTTTTTTAAAGCACACCACAGCAGATGATTTTAGATGCATTTCCCAGCTTATAGGCAGTCATTGATCTCCACTTCTTTTATTGCGCCATGAAAATCAGCTTGAGATGTGAAAGGTAATCCGTCACTTTAAGGGCAACATAACTTTCCTTGTTTTGTGAAAACAGTGACTGTAGTTTGGTTTTGCAACTGTGAGCATGCTCTGCTTAAAAAACTCCTTGTTGGTGCATTCAAGGACACTATGACTTTTGAGATGTTACAGTAGCCTTCTTAAGGGCAGTGTTTTTGATGTAAGAAACACCCGATACATACAGTATTATCCTTTTAACGTTGTCCCTCTGTGTTATTTTTTGTCTTCTGGCTTTGATTTTTTAACAACTTATTAATAGGATGCCCTTTGGTAGCTGACGCTGAATCTTGGATGTCAGAGCAGTTCATGATGGCAACATGCATTATTACATGGAAATGTTATTATGTGACAAAAGATTGATTCAACACATGAAAACCAGTGAACTTGTCAAAAGTAGTACAACTCGACCTGTGTAAACAGTTGTGTACTGTCCCCTGTGACTCTAAACGGAGCCTTCTTTAGATTCAATTCGCATTCAGGGTATGTCGAATTTTGCTTGAGACTCCAATTTTAAACAGACAGCCTGCGTTTAAAAACTTGGGGTATATTGCTGCCTTTAAATGGTATTCAGGAGCTTGTGGTTAAGGCTTGAAGTTCAAGTGGTTTAAGATGTGAGAACACTGCTGCTAGGCAACGGCAACATGAACTGCTATCTATCTATCTATCTATCTATCTATCTGTCTATCTATCTTATCTATCTTTTCCTCAGATAAATTATTAAAATTAAAAAGAAAAACACTATACAACAAAAATTACAATATATAATCTTACCATCCACAGAAAAAAAATAACTTCCAGGCATTCGTCATTTCTGAAAATGTCAGTAAGCACGTCACAACAGGGGGGCCTTCATTTGAACACTGTTACATGACCCATTTGAAGGCAGCTTAAGATGTGGGCACTTATCTAAAAAAAAGACTATTTGGGTTGCATTATGGGAGCTGTAGGATCCATTGTTTATGGAGCTAAACCCATATTCAGGACTAAATCAAGATATCTCGCCCTCTGCTGCTTTGACCATTTCTTTTTTAAATCTGCCTCTTGTGAGTCCTCCAACACTCCAAGTCCTCCTTTATGAAAGTGCAGTGCTAAATTACAGGAGTGTCCCTCTAAGGCAAATAAATATTTATGATTCATTCTGACTGACTCTCATAGCACACTGACATAAAATAACCCAGGGGATTCCTGAAAGGTCTAAACCTAAAAACTCACAGTATACCCTATGAATTTAATTTTTTTGTTAATAGACAACAACATGCAAAACCACTAATACTCTCCGTTAATCCCAGCTAAACCCTGTTCCCTGTCTCTCTGTTCCAGATCAGTAGGATTGAATACATCCACTCCAAGAACTTCATCCACAGAGACGTGAAGCCTGACAACTTCCTGATGGGGCTCGGCAAGAAGGGCAACCTGGTCTACATTATCGACTTTGGCCTCGCCAAGAAGTACCGTGACGCTCGAACGCACCAGCACATCCCATACCGTGAGAATAAGAACCTAACCGGCACCGCCCGCTATGCCTCCATCAACACGCATCTGGGCATTGGTAAGACAGCATACACACAGAGACTGGCCTAGATATCTGTGCAGGGGTGAATGTGTGTGTTCTGCTAACCCCACTGTGGTTTATCTGTGTGTTCACAGCAGTGTCAGTAGAACATGTTGCAATATGCATGCTTATCGATCAGGACTGGATTCTTAGAACTGCAGCTACCTCTCCTTTCCTTCAACTTTTATCCTCTACCTCCTTCTTCTTTGCTTCTCCCTCCTCAAACTTTTTTGCCTCTCTTGTCTTCTCTCTTGCTCTTTCTGTCTTTTCCTTCACAGAGCAGTCGAGGCGAGATGACCTGGAGTCTCTGGGCTACGTTCTCATGTACTTCAACCTGGGCTCTCTGCCCTGGCAGGGGCTCAAGGCTGCCACCAAGAGGCAGAAGTATGAACGCATCAGTGAGAAGAAAATGTCCACCCCCATCGAAGTGCTCTGCAAGGGATACCCTTGTGAGTACACAGAAACAGACACTAATAACAACAGAGAGGCCACTTTAAAGAGGACTTTTGCAATATTTGTCACATTTCCTCTCAGAAGGTTTGACACCTGACTTTCTTTGCTTAAAATCCACTTCCTCTGACTCCACTTCAAGCCATATTCCTTATATGTGCACACACACTTGGCCAATAAAGCTGATTCTGATTTCCCTCTTGTGTCTCCCAGCTGAGTTCTCCACTTACCTGAATTTGTGTCGCTCCCTGCGGTTTGACGACAAGCCAGACTACTCATATCTGAGGCAGCTCTTCAGGAACCTTTTCCACAGACAGGGCTTCTCCTATGACTATGTCTTTGACTGGAATATGCTGAAGTTCGTAAGTGGCTCGTCACGTTCTGTAAGTTGTTATATTCGCAGAACACTGTTAGCATCATGCTTTTGCAAACTTCCAGCCTAGAGGTTTCAAGTGCCTTTTTTTATTATGTTTTTGTCCTTTTTCTCCTCTCCAGCATACGTTTACATCTGTACTATTCCTCTTTGTTTCAGGGGGCCAGCAGGACTGCAGAGGATGGAGAGAGGGAGAGGAGGGAGGGAAAAGAAGGGGAGGAGCGAGCAGGAGGAGGCCAAAGAGGAGCTGGAGGTCGAGCTCTGCCGCCTGGTCCAAACCCTTCAGCAGCCAACAGAGTCAGGAACGAGGCAGATGCCGCTCCCTCAAACCCGGCCACACGTGGGGTCCAGCAGTCAGGTCAGAATGCTGTTTGTGGTTTTGGAGATACAACTGTAAAAGACTGAAGGCTTTCAAATCAAGCGTGTGTCTGTGTGTGTGCAGGTAACCGCTCTCCTCAGGCGGGAAGAGCAGAGCGAGCCGAGCGAGAGAGGAAGGTGGCCATGAGGCTTCACCGCGGGGCCCCTGCCAATGTCTCCTCCTCCGACCTCACTGCACGCCTCGACCAGTCACGCATCACTGCATCACAGGTAGAAAGACTGTGGCTTTACAGGTCTAGCAAGACTGTTGTGAAGGGAGGCACCGCATGTTTTATGCGCATCAGTTGCTTCAACTGAGAGTGTCCTGTTATTCACTAGGACATACAGATTAAGGTGGCGAATCACAGAGCACAGGGCCAACAAACAGACTAAGTCATGACATGTTGCAAGTGCAAATTGTCTGATATCAGACAGAACTGTCAACTCATTCCACTCCATTTCCACCTTCAGCGTGACATTATGTCTGTTCTTACTGATTTCCCTGAGAGAGGGGGATTCAGAGACCCACGTATCCACTTGACTCTGTTGTCATTTTAAGTCAACACTGATGCGTAGCCACGGCAACATACAGGTTTTGCCAGGGTTTTTATGAGTGGTGTGGAGTGAAGTGAAACAAAGTAAGATTTTGGGAGAAGACATAGCAACATCTGTCTTGTGTACAGCACTCGTAATCGTTGTTATTACTCCTCATTGGCTTCGGCGCACCACTTGACAACAGCTTGATGACAGTATGACAACAGGGTGAATCCTGCATGTGGTGCTGATTGGCCAATTGTTAGTCCCCCTGTGCGGCCCTCATTGATTGTTTTTTATGTTAACTGAGAAACTGCTGTTCCATGTCACGATGCCAGGTGAATCAGTCAGCTCTGTGGAGTGGGTGTATTCCAAGGTTGGACCCAGGCATGACATCTCACTGATGCAAACTGAAGAAAGTCCTGTGTTTCTTGAATCATTCTTAGCCATGTTAGCAGCCATGCTAGTTGGTCAGTCAGTCCACGGCTTTGGTCCACATTGATATATCTCAGTAACTGTTTGGCCGATCACCATGAGATTTTGTACAGACATTCATGATCCACAGAGGATCAATCCTACTGACTTTGGTGAGCATCTTACTTTTCCTGTGGTGCCATAGGCATATCAAAGCTCTGACTTAAAGGTGAGATACCCTGACTTCAGTCTACTGAGGGGATTAGCACAAAATTGTTCACAGACATTCAAGGTCTCCTGACGCTATGCCCAAATGACTTTGGTGATCCCTGACTTTCCCTCAATTGCTACCATGAGGTTTAAAATGGTTTTCTTTTTTTATTTGTCCAATAGTTTGGTTTATGACCAAATACCTGCAAAACCAATGACAATCCCATTTTCTTCAGCTATGGTGATATGCTAACACACTAAACTAATATGGTAAACATGTCCGCAAGCTGATGTTAGCATTTAGCTCAAAGCACCACTGAACCTAAGTACAGCCTCACAGAGCTTTGGGCATGTCTGTAGACTCTTGGCCTTATTTTAGAATTTACAAAACTCAACCATAAATAAGCTGCAGTAGATATTTCTCTCTTTCCTTGTGTTGCATTAATTGCATTTTATTGTGAATGAAATGGATCATAAGGATTTTCATTACCTTGGACTGCTGACATCGCTGCGTTCTTTGTTACGCTCGCCGCTCATGTTGATACAAATTTATAATTCATGATGCCAAATTGCAAATATTGAAGCTGGGAAGATATTCAAACACACTCTACTCATAATTACCACCACAAGATATTGATGTGGAGAGTTTTTGTTACTGTACAGTTTAAGTCTGACATGATACAAACACAGAATGGACTAATCCACCAAAGCAGGCTCCTTGTGTTCCAAAGCCTCTTTATCATGTGTAATTGAACTCTATTAAATGCTTCTTCATTTATTAGGGATCATATCTGCATCCTGCAGTAATGTCAGCAGCCACTTTTAAAACCCAGACAGTCTTTACATCACTACTCAGATAATCTTACATGCTCTATAACAATTCAGTGGAGCAGATGTTCCAAATTCCAAAAGATAAAATCTCAATTTACACTGTACAATCTGAATTTGCATAAATTAACTATGAAGTAGACAAAACAAGCACATTTGCATATTATCCTATGATCTTGATAGTTTAACAGTATAACAGGCGTTCACTGATTGCACCAGTGAATAAGATGACTTAGTGGTGGTTTTCTGATTTGAAGCCGACTGTTCCAGGTCAAAACCTTTGGTCATTTTGTGTGTTTCTGTTTCTCTGTGGGCCCGCCCGTCATCTGAATTGTTTCTATGCTAGCAGCAGCCTTTGTTAGGGGAAAACTCTGGTGTAACTGCTGACAGATCACAAAGATCCGTAGCCTTACCAAACAGGATTTGGGTGTGGAAGAGCTCGCATTTTAAAAACAGTGTATTCTTCAGGTGTCTGTCTTCTCCTCTTTGATCAGCTTCAAGCTTCTCATCTTTCCTTCCTCACTCAGGTCAGTGTGCCATTTGAACATCTGGCAAAGTGAGTTCCTCCTGGCTGGTCTGCAGGTCAGTGGCAGGTATGGACATGTCTCTCTCTTTGTCTGGCAAACACAAACACACACACACAAACAGCATGCTTGAAAAACTATCCATGTCTTTTGTCCTTGATGACCCCTGCCCCCTTAAAATATCTAAATAGATAAAGACATTGTTGATACTCAGTTAAAAAAAGCCAAATATGTTACTTTTAATGAGTAAATTAAAAGGAGGAAAGGAGGTACAACAATTATCGGGACATTTTTGATGACAAGGTTTCTCTCCAGAAGAAAATGTTGCCATTCTTCCTGTAGGGCGAATGTCGCTTTTCCTCTTGCGACTGTAACCTAAAGCAATGCAGCCACAATACATGTTTTTTTTTATTGTGTAAGAAATGCATGTGTGATCAAAAAAGGGTGTCCATATATATTATTTGGCTACCTGGTTTTGTTGGATTAAGCTTTTCTTGTAAATGTAGAAAAAAAATTACACTTGCAAAACAAAGGAAAAATATCATAGATAAAATAGACAGAATTTATCAGTGACTTAGTAACAGTACAAAAGTAATGAGGCTGGGTCTAACAGTCATGTCAGTAGATACTCCATGTTGTAAGGCCCTGTATTTATAGTGTAGGTCTGGTGCTATTCTATATATTTTCTTACCGTTACAAATTCCTTGAAAAAGAAACAACAACGATCCTGCTTACAAACAAGTATTGTGTCTGTATCAAAGCCTGGTATATCTACTTCCTTTGTGCCATTGAGCTCCATTGTTGTCCAAAAACGATTAAAAAACATCAGTGAGCCACGCTGTTGCACCGGATGACATGCTCTCACTGTGAACTGTAGTTTATTTTGAGTGGATATATACACAGTTCTGCTGCTGTAAATACTTACTAGGGCATCTAATGCGCTGATGAAAATAGTCCCAGACAAATGCACTGTTTAATTCTTTTTGAGTAATGCTTGCTAAAAAGCTACCAGATGTTTCAGTCCTTTTTAAAGATGGATGTGTATATTTGTGACCTGTTTTTTAAAGATTTAAAGAGCTGTGTAAAAACTTCAGTGTGTACACAACACATAACCGGACAAACGACAAACATAATTTACATACAACATACAGTGCAGTTTAGAATAGTTTAAAATATCCACCTTAAAAAGGATTAAAAATGTCCATAAGTAAGTAATGAATAGGGTCAAGCACCCAAGCTAGCTCAAGCAATAATGAATATGATAGAAGTAAGCTCATATACACATAGGCAAAAAGCTTGACATAGCCTGTGTGGTCTGGAATGGGAGTGACCTGTATCTGCAGCCTGAGGGTAGGTGACTGTAGTGGTTGTGCAGTGCGTGCGTGTGAGGTATCCAAGGCTATTTGTAGTTATTTTCATTTTAGTCTGTCTGTTGTAGATGCTACTTAGTGGTTCTTGGCCAGTCCAATGATCGGATCAAGAACCAAATATATACGACATTCAGAGCATATCTATTATTTAGAGTCTGGGCTGTGATTGCCTACACATGGCTCTCAACATGAGAGTGGTTGAGCCAGCGGCTAGCAGCTAACATTGCTAACAGCACGAACAGTGCTAATATCTGCAACGGTGCTGACAATACTAAACAGTATTTGTGGGGGGGACCAAAGTGTGGTAAACTGCTGCATAGCCCCTTTCCTGCTGGACAAAAAAATCCACAAATACCCACTAACATCTGGCTTTTGTATTAAGTGGGAAGGTTTACAATTGGCATTCATTCCTGGGACAAATGACTCTGCAGTTGTTAGGGGTATTTATTGGCTCCAGCTCTGATCAGCTTCAATCCACCTGTGTGGACACGCCAATCTTAGCCCCTTTGCCTGCGTGATGCAACAATGGGCTGCCCCAAAGTACCATCCTCTTTTATCCAAGCCATGCCCAAACATTGTTTAAAATTTAGTCAGCATTGAGTTTGAAAGAAAGACCGATAAGTAATAGATACAAAAGAGAAGTAACTACCGTGATTCTTCACTGGCCTTCATGCTGCTTTCGACATTGGGCTGAGTGCTGCAGACAGGGGAGGGATAACAGAAAGTACTGAGACAGACTCATGCATTGTTGGTTTTGATCATTAGTATGAAATTTATTGACACAAAATCTCACATCTCAGTTTTATCCTTTCAGTAACCCCAAAAGTGTAATTTATCTTCGTTTGTTTTGTTTCTTGCGCTGCAGCAGCTGCAGGGTATCAAATACCCCTTACTTTTTCGAATGGATGAATGAAAACATGAATGAGTGGAGGAGGACAAGAGGAGCAGGATGGAGGCACTGCAGGCCCTTTAAGGGGGGATCGAGGCCATCCGTGTGTGTGTCAGTATGCTGTGTGAACAGTGGTGACCTGGAAGAGCCGAGGGAACACTGAGGTGATGGAAACCTGTGGGACAAACAAACTCTTGGCTGGAACTGGTTGGTACTGCATTTCAGGATGTGGCCCAGGAGGGGGAAGTGGGTAAAACAACACACAGGTCCCACCCCTTCTTCACTCATATTCACCTGTCCATCGACTCAGAGGCTCAACTTGCAAAAAAAAACAAAAACATCAAAGTGCACAAAATGGACTAAATTTCTGTTATTCTGTGGTTTACACCTGTGATAAAAATTTTGAAAAATCTGCTATCAATCTGCTAATGTTTAAGAGCTACATCTGCTGCTTGTGGTGTTCTTGATTATAAATAAATATGTAAACAACTATGGAGACGAACACAAAATTGTATTCAGGCCTATAACAGATGAGACAGGAGACTGCTTGGAAAAAGGATCAAAGAAGGGATCAGAAGTGGGGAGTGAATGTGAGTGAGTTTGCGGTGAATTTGTGGATGGGAGCGAGGCTGCTTTTTGTCAATAAGTGTTAGTGTCTGTCTGTGTGTTACTGTCTTAAGTGTTTGTTTTGCCTTTAGATTTGCTTTAGAGAGCCTGAGGAAGAGAGGAGGGAAAGGTAGCTGTTTATGGATCATAACAGAAGACTAGTCCCCAGTTAAAACCCTCTCTTCTTCAGCACACTTGTTACCGTCTTACCTACGAGACTGACAAGGAAAACATGCTCAATGAAGGCAAAAAGAGACGGAGGAGGAAGACTGATTACAGTTGAGAACAGAACAGAGCCATGAGGATTGTATGATATGATAAAGCCTTAGTCCAGCTTGTAACTCCAGGTATGAAAAGACTTGAGAAAGTTGTAAGATCTTGGTGATGAACAAGTCTGGTGTAGTATTTTGCTTTTTCTGTTTGTTTTATAATATATGTAAAATGTGTAGATACCTTTTGCCAGAATGTGACAGATTGTTAAAAGATGGGGCTGGAGAGAAGAGTACTGTTCACATCCTGACAGCCCTGGGGAAAAAAGTTAAACAGACGTTTGTGCCACTAACCTTTAGAGTCTGCCACAAGTGTGTGTTTGGGTTTCCACTGCGGCAGGCAATGACGGAAAGGTTCATGTTAATATTTCAGTGTTTTTGACCCAGGCCTGTCGGGATGAGCGGATGTCACCGATGGGAATGAGCTGTCTGATGTCCTGTACATTTCTTTACCATGCTTCAACTTTATTACTATGATATTTGTGTATATTTTCTGAATCAATAAAAATATACACAGCTTACAGACTTCTTTCTAATAGTATGTTTCAATTAATTGCAAAATATTTGAACTTTCACATTCATCATTTAATACTGAAACATATACATTTTAGAATGAGCAGGTGTTTGTGCCAAATTTGAAGAAACTCCCTGAAGGCCCTCTCAAGGTATTGCGTTTATAAGCATGAGATTGTGTCTTTAGAATGTCCTGTGGGAATTTATTCATATTTGTCACAAATGTCCACTTAGACTTAACAATTAACTGATTAGATTTTGAAGGTCAAAGGTCAATGTCACTATGACCTTTGAAAAATTTCATTAGTTCATCATCGGGGCCAAGTAGACGTTTGGGCCAAATGTGAGTAATTTCCCTCAAGGTGTTTTTGAGATATTGCATTCACAGGAATGAGACAAATACAAGGTCACAATGACCTTGACCTTTGACCTCCACAATGTAACCAGTTCATCGTCAAGTCTAGGTGGATGTTTGTGACAAATTTGAAGAAATTCCCACAAGGCATTCTTGAGAAACCATTTCATGCTTATGAACGCAATACCTTGTGAAGGCCTTCAGGGAGTTTCTTCAAATTTGGCACAAACACCTACTTGATTAGAATTTGGCGGTCAAAGTTCAAGGTCACTGTGACCTTGACCTTAATCTAATCAGTTCATCATTAAGTCTAAGTGGACTCGTGCCAAATTTAAAGAAATTCCCACAAGGCTACTTGAGATACCAGGTCATGCTCGTGGACGCAATACCTCGAGAAGGCCTTCAGTGAGTTTCTTCAAATTTGGCACCAACGTCCACTTGATCAGAATTTGGTGGTCAAAGGTCAGGGTCACTGTCACGTCACAAATCATGATCGAGGCCAGAGCTCAATAATTCATATGTTAATTATGACAAAGTAGAGTATAATTATGAAGTGATGACATTTTGTTTCCAGGAGGACAAAGGTCAACTTCACTGTGACATCGTAATGTTCAGCAAAAAAAAATAAAATTCTGGCCATTACTCAATATCATATCACAGGAACAGAAGGTAAGACATTTGGTCAGATACTGAATTAGTAACGCTAATCTTGGGTGCCCACCTTGAAACAGTCCTGATTGTATAGATCTGTGCTGCTTTCTGGGACGAAGATGTGTGTGTAGCATCCTTGTTTTCACAGATATGGATGTAAACTGTAAATGCAACTAATCAGGTTTGTGGAATGATACAACCACAAGGTAGTAATTCTAGTGGTGACCCATACTAAGTAAGCACAAAAGGATATCACCACTTGCTGTCTCATTTCTTAGCATAAAACATGTTCATTGTGAGTGCCCCATCAAATTTGTCCCAATAGTAGATTATAAATGTCATTGGACAAGACAGGAAATGCTAAAACAAACTTAACAAAAAGTTACTTACTGTTCCTAAAAAGGACAGCATAATTAAAGTACCAATTATTATTATTATGGTATTTGTCACCCACACACTGTGACTACACAGTTAGGACAGGAAGTTGTGAACAAATAATTAATCACTGAGTGTGTGGGAGCGATGGATACACAAAGAGAAGAGGGAGCACTGTTCACCTTATTCTGTTCATCACCCACACATCCACTGCTGCTAGACCGAGAATAGACCCGCGCATGCTCAGTGTGCAACCAGCAAACCCCGCCCTCTTCCGGGTTATTAATGGTAGTCGTTGTGTGATTGGCCGAACGAGCTCGTCCTCGCGGAATGGGCGGAGCTCATCTGATCTGCAGTTAATCCGACAGGGATTGGTTTGAAGTCAGCGGAGTGAAGAAAGAGGAGCGGAGAGGAATGACGGAGTTCACTGTTATAACTCCACAAACACGGACTTCACACGATATTAGCATACAGACAGGACCACGAGAATTATATTATAGAAGTAGTTTAACATGAAAGAAAAACTTTAGAGGTGAGTTTTTAGGGGGAGACGCAGAGGTTGACGGGGCAGTCCGCTGAGGGCTAACGTTAAACATGGATGTCCGGGGAGCAACGGTGCGGCTCTGAGCAGGAATTAAGGCCGTTTCTGGGTTATTTCTGGTCGGGAGTTTGACTGACGGAACTGAGGAGCATTTTAAAGCAGCAGCCTATTTACCAGGTGAGCCTAGCGTCTAAAACTGGTTTGGAGTACTTTACCTTTACGCAACACTGTTTTAACCCCGCTAATAAAGTGTCTCTTTCTCAATTGCAGGTTTAAAATTCAAGGCTGTGACTTGTTGCAGCGTCCATCACCTAAGGTAAGTGGAGTTTAGCTATCTGTGGTTAATTTGTTTGCACATTAGCGTCATTTCCATGTTATTCAAATTTGTTAAGTCAAATATACCCGCAGCAATCATTCACAGGAGTGTAATAAAATCACTGTTAGGGACTGTTCTTTACTTGTTAGGGGAGGGGGATGACTGGGGTGTGACCTTGTTTTTGTTTTTTTACCTCTCCCAAAGCTAAAAATATTTTTCCTTGAGCATAAATATGCACGACCCTCTTGCACAAAATAGTTAAAAGATTTTTTTAATTTACTCTTTGATGCTTGAAAGTGGCTTAAAGTTGAAATCCTAGCATTGAAATAAGCTTGGTTTTTCACTCTTGTCATGCATGGTCATTAGTTAGCAGTTTATTTCTGCCCAAACCTCAAATGAGACATAGAATAAAGGGATTCTGATGAGATTTGGTTATGTTTTTTTTATCTGATGGAAAAGTTTGTGGCCCATAATGTGCCCAAGGACCATCAGTAATTTGAAAATCCAACAATAATGTCTGTTTTTACAGTTTCTAGCTATGATAAATGGTGTAATTGTGGCAAGACTGGAAGAAAACCTAAATAAACTGGTTGTAAAATCAATACAAAATACAACAATTTATATTATGATGCCCCTGCCCTAAGCCACAATAAAAAACATGTCCCTTCAAAGTGCTTAAAAAATTATTTGACATGCCTCCCTCTCTTTGCACCACCCTTCCCCCCTTGTAAATAATGAACAGTCCCTTATGCAAGTCATGTTAAAGTAAAGACAAAAGTGCTAAAATGTTGTAGAGGTTTCCTGCTGAATAAATCCCAGTGTTATTGTTATTGTTGCTTCAGCCAGTATGATAATCCAGTCTGGCTGTCACCCATATCATTACTTATTATGTATTATAAACACAACCCCCATAACCCCTTTCCATCTGTTGCTTTGCTTTATTCCTGACCCCCTGCCTCTCTGATATATTATTCATCTGTGTGTGCGTGTGTGTGTGAGTGAGAGACTCCACAGACTGACCTTTTTTGCCTTTCAAATGAAACACACAGATGTCCCTTTGCTTCAGCACAGCATCATTTCACTGTCACTGGCATTGTGTGTGTGTGTGTGTGTGTGTGGCTGCTGATGCCTTCACTTCTCCTTGTTGACATGTGGATCTGCTGATCCCTGGCAAACCAATACAAATGACCTGCTGTCTCACACATACACACACACACACACACAGACACACAGGTTGCACACATGCACACACACAAACAGTGAAACGGTAACTCCTCTCAGTCTCAAAAATAAAAGCCTAATTCACTTTATTGAACCACTAAATTAAATCACTTGATTTTAATTTGATTTATGTAAGTGTGTGTGTGTGTGTGTGTGTGATAGCACTCTGTCAGCCTGTCATTGTCCGTGCTGTTTTTTTAGTGTGCAATGTGACTTATGGTTGCCATGCTACTCTGGCAGACGAGACTTGATAGGTCAGTTTGAAGGATACCCACTCACTGTCTCTCTTTCTCATTCAGTGACCATTTTTAGCACTAACGCCCACTTTTTTTTTTTGCCGTTTGTTATCTCTATTTGTGTCTGAAATTATGTGTGGGCGCCTTTGCATCAGCCCCCACTCCACCTCCACAACACCAAGGTCTCCATCTCCCCCGAGCTCAGTCCCATCTGACAGCTGTCTGTCAGTGTACAAGAACAAACGTACCCTGAGACCATGACTGTGTCACCATAGAGATGGTTACAAGCTGCTGGTTATATAATATGTCTTCCAGCCACTTCAAGTCCAGTCATCTTCAGGAGCTGGAAGTGGATGCGGCAGCATATGTGACGTCTCTTGTCCGTCCCTACCTAAATTTGGTCAGGCTGTGGGCTGTTGATTCTTGTTTGACTTACTAGTCAGACATTGAAAGATGAGGTTTATTGCAGGAATTTTCAATGATTGAAAACCCAAGCTTTAAATGCCCGGTTTTGTTGTGAGTCTTGCAAATCAAGGAGCATTTTCCTATAGATCTAAAAAATCTGCCCCAATGTTTAGTTATCCTACAAGGAAACATGAGCAATGACTCTAAATACCAGAATGCCTTGCAGCTAAATGACACGTTGCTTTCCGTTAACTTGAAAAACACAGTGTGCTATCAAGCTCCCACGCTCCACCTAAAACCACAGCGACTAGTAGATGTTTAGACATGTTATTTGGCAGAGATCAAACAGCATTCTGGGAGATGTAGGAGCCTACACAGATACCATTGTACTGATGACACACAGGCATTCTTGACTGATAGTGACCTGTTGAACTGCTGTGTATCTGTGTTTGTCTTCTATCTGTCGTCCTATCTCTGATTACTCATTACATGATGACACAGTGTCAGATCTTTATTCCAGGTTGATGATTACTGGAGGAAATGGATGTACATTCTCAATGAATTGTATCACTAGAACACACGCACACTCACATTGTCTGCGTTCTGTGTCACTTCCAGATGTTGAAGCTGTGGAGGCGAGACGTGCCGCTCTCGGAGAGGCTAGGGGAAGACTCTCCACTGGCCGCAGCAGCCGTCCCCCCACCAACGGCAGCTCCGACGGGCCCCAACATTTCATGGCTCCCCGAAGCCCCACTGCTGGGCCAAGACCCGCCCATCTTCCTCATGACCCCTGCTGCTCAGGCTGTGTCTGGCTTCTTCGTCTGGACCGCACTCATCCTCACCTGTCACCAGGTAACTGCTTCCAGACAGCAGTAGGAGAGAGAGGGGGTTAAATCAACAGGTCTTTACCGAGTTATTTACTCAGCTGGTAATACAGATGTTGAGATTTGACAGAGCAGACCGGCTTTTCTGAAGGAGGTGCTCACAAAGATGCGAACTAGATTTGGCAGGCAGGTGTTTTTGTGTGTGTTGTTTAATGCACAAATGACGTGATCCTGCAACACACATACATCTGCTCAGGCCCAGAGAAGGGCAGGAGTTGCTTGGCAACATCCCTCGGCAGGTGTTTGTGATACAGAGCATGAATGCACACACACACACACACACAAAGGTGAAACTTGATCCAGGTGGATGAAAAGCAGGTATGAAAAAAAAAACAAGCTGAATAGAGTCAGAGTTTTTTCTCTTTCACACATTCCTGTGAGATGTTGCCGGTGAGGTGAGGTAATGTATTGATTGTTAAGGTCAGGGACATTGACACACTGACAAGACAGCAAAGAGACATTAATGATACACAGGTTAAAAATCTGATAAAAAAAGTTTTTAGTTTCAAGTACTTTTTTAAAGATCAAAAAAAGCTCTGTAACTTTTCAACCTTTTATTCATTCTGACATAGTGCTGGTATTTTAAAGTTACATTTTGCACAATTTATAGTTTTCAACTTAATGTGTAAAGTCTGTTCTGCCTAAAGAAGTGTCATTTTCAATACTTAAAGAGTTTCTTCTGTCTGCCCCAGATCTACATGCACCTACGTTTCTACAGTTCGCCGAGGGAGCAGCGCCACATCGTACGGATCCTCTTCATCGTTCCTATCTACGCGTTCGACTCTTGGCTCAGCCTCCTTTTCTTCACAAACGACCAGTACTACGTGTACTTTGACACCGTCAGGGACTGCTATGAGGGTAAGGACATGCTTTCGTCTTCATCCTGTGGAGCTCAGTCTGTCACTTGAAGTGACGATGCAGTTTTGTTCATGTCACCGGTTCAGCAGAGGGCAGTGGCACAAAGTCGATGAACTGCCTGGACAGTACAGGACACAGGAACAGATCTTGGGTACAGCGTGCTTGTTGGCAAAAAAAGATAGCATTAACATTGTGATGTTTAGTTGCTATTATTCCCACCCAGGGTCCAACTGGACGACTTCTTCCAGGACTCCCTGGAAGAAGAAATCTTGTATCTCAATGGGATATTTCCTGGATAAATAAAGGCTAAATAAAAATAAACTGGGTTAAAATGTGACACACTAAGTTATCTTAAATGAAAACACATTTAATGGCATTTGTTTTGAAACAATCGATTGATAGAAGTTACCAATTAAAATCCCTTCCACCTCACTGTGGGCACCTTTTCCAGTTGAGTTGTTTAAACACATTGTGATCAGATCAGAACAGTCTGTCCAGCCTCAACAGATTATTCCACCTACTTGGTCAATGTTTGTTTAGCAAAGTCCCTGTTCACCCTCATTAGATTCCTGCCTTCTCTGCGGTATACTGAGCCTGTCTCTCCTAGGGTTGTCACGATACTAAAATTTCAAACTCGATATCGATGCCCAGGAAAATATTCAATACTGGATACCATTTTCGATACAGCAGCAAAAAATTAAGAGGCATGTCATTTTTTAAATAAAGATCAGAACAGTAACATCAATGATAACAACAAAAAATCCCCCCAAAATAAATAACAACCCGAAACAAAATCTGTCCATACAAATGTATTTATCTACAGCCCTGTTTATTTTCTGTGCTTCTGGTGAATTGGCACCATATTTTTGTTGCTGATCAAATAGAGTTGGTAGTTTAGCGCGCTGGCCATATTACAGCAACAGAAATGTGTGCATGCATGCACAGCGACGACAACAAGCCGGGTTGCAGCGAGGGCTCTGTGCCTGCCAGACGCTGCCTGCACAGCACGTGTCCGTCAGACCTGTCGCGCGTACCCGTCAGGCACTGTTAGTATCGATACTTTTGTAAATTAGTATTGTATCCAGATACAGCGTTTGAGTATCAGTACTTTTCAGAGTATCGATACTTTTGACAACCCTAGTCTCACCTCTACATCAACTGTCTTTGGGTACAGGTACATGGTAAATATTTTAATGAAATAATAGCTAGTAAGTAAGCTAAACATGAAGACAACATAAGGAACCTAGCTGAACTTACCAATGTTAGCAACGTTTCAAGTATGTATGTAGAAATGTTGCTGTTTCAAAGTAGAAATGGCGGACATTGATTTTGGCAGTTCTGTAAATTGATACAGCAAAAAAAGCTTGATTTTTAATCTGTATGTTGTCAGACTTATCCAATGGCATTTACCTGTTTACTAAATTTTGAATCTAGTGTCTAGAGTGTCCATATCTATTTAGAAAGGAGCATCTATTGTGAAATTTATATCAGCGGTGGCCTTTTTAATCATTTTAAGTTGAATAAGTGTGACTGGAATCTAGTGGAATGGATGTAAACATGGATCAATGGCTTACTGCTCACTGCAGAGTATGGACTGTGTTTATTTTTGTCAGGTCAGAAGAGTTAATGTTGAGCTGTCGGCTTTGCTGAGTGGATGGATGGCACAAACAAAACAAATGCCTCTTACATTTTTGAACCGACAAAATGGCAGCTGACTGCCTCCGCTCCACATTCCTCAGAGTCACTTGTGACGCTCAGGATAGAAATAGTCCACACACCGTGACACACTTTGTCACTAGCGTCACTGCCTGTGTTGGCGAATCGATGATGTCACACGCATTCGAATGTGGAGTGGAGTCTATGTATGGCTCTACTTTTGGCAGGAAGCACCGTCAGTGTTGTGGTCGTCATATCGCTTCCTCAGACAGATGGCTCTCATCCTCCTCCTTGTTTTATCCTCCTCCTCTCTTGATGTTATCTTCTCTCACTTCACAGTTTTTTTTTCCACACCTCAACCTCACTCTTACCCAAATCTTTTTCAGTACATTTCCACTTTCTCCTCCTCTTCATATTGTCCGCTACCTCTCCTCTGCCTCCTTGCTCCCTCCTGTTTGCCTTCCCCTCTCCACAACACTGCCGAGCCCTGCCCAGATCTTTTCCTGAGCAAGGATGACCGACCTGTTGCATGGCAACCGCGCTTGCAAATCTTCCTCATCAACCAGAATGGCTGCATCAGATAATGAGATTCTCTCGACCAAACTTGCTGCAAAGTTCTCATTGTATGTAGGCCTACTGTATCACCGTGGCAACTAGCACTGCTGACGGGGGTCCTTGGAGAGAAGTGGAAGAGCATGATGGTAAACAGCTGAGACACAGAGAGCTACGCAGATCGACCAGTATGCTCGCTATTGTGTTTAAGCCAGGCGGTGGAGTGGCATGTATGGCATCTTCTCACCTGAGTATTGTCTGACAGCCATCTGATGTCAGACAGGCAACCACAGCAGGCAGTGACGAAGTTCAAGTGTGTGTGGGTGGAGTAGAGCTAAAGTCAGTGAGAAAAAGGAGAATATAATAACAGCAGCAGACAGCTGACGCAACAAGAATCCCTGCCAGCAGTACAGCTGCTTTGAGATCAGTGTTGTGACACACACAAACATCCTCCTGAACCTCCCACCCACATACACACACGCACGCACACTATGGCACACACCCAGGACATATAATATTTTCACACTTTCACAGTTAACTGATATACACCTCTAAAGCTCACCTTATTTACCACACAATCACAGTCACACAAACACATCCCCCCTGAGAGAGTGTGTGTTAACAGGATTAGCCCGGCTGTGTTTTTATGAGCCCTTTGGTCGTCATCACCCTCTCACTGAAGCAGCACAGAGGAGAGATAATCCACTGGTCACAAGAGACAGTCAGGTGGAGATCAGTCACACTGGGAGAGATGTGTGTGTATGTTTTTAATCTTCAATCCTTGTGAGATCAGTTTTAGCTTCTTGCGCAGAAAGTAACGATGTTTCTGCAGCTTGAAGTCAGAAATTCCTCCCATAATTTAGTGTCAAGTGTTTATCTGGACGGGAAGATTTATTGTTAGTTAGGCTTAAGATTGTGTAAGGCAGTGAAGGGTCCTCAGAAGGAGGAAACACAAGTTTCTACTCTACTATCTGTGCTTTATTTTCTTTATTTTGATACGTGTTCAACAGCATTTTATTTAATCTAAGTTGGAGTTCATACTTGACATCGGGGAGAAGTTTGAGCTGGTTGCCACTAAATCCTATACAGTACCACTTTAATGTTTAAAATCTAAAACTCAACTATTCATAGGTTATGTTTGCTTTCTAGCTAAATTCCTATGAGCATGTTTTGTGCATTGCTCTTTGCCAGTGGTGTACCACAAATAAATATGCAGCTTTAGTGGGCCCCCACTTCCCCTTTCTGTACATCCACTCTAATGTCTTCACACGTAACTGAATAAACATATTGAATACTGAGTAAATTCACAACAATTTCATAGAGAACAAATTAATTTACAACATTTTAGTAGGAAATAATTTAAACACAAATGTAGGTGGAGTCTGTAAGTAGTGTAGGGAGTGGATGGGTGAAAGCTACAACATGATCGTCTGTAGCACATGTCGGAACCTTTTGGGTCTTTTGCATTTTGTTTAACTTCAGCTTCTGCAATAAAGGAAGTGTCTTGTAGTTGCTGTAAATGCTCCCTGGTCCTGCAGTGTGATATGAGGCAGGCTGCCAGCTCATGTCTACCTCAGCCTCCTCAGTGTCCGTTGTCACTGCGCAGGCTGCAAGGAAAGAGTGGATGCTGCAGAACCTGTCCTGAATCCGGCTGCAGCATCTTCTCGACTAGATCTACACAGAGATGCTGGTCTCTCTTGTGTCCACAGTTTGTCTTCATCACCTGCCCAAGGTCACTGAGACACTTGTCTCATAAGCACACTGGTCTGGAATCTTAAATCTCCAGCGCTGCTATCTGTAGAAATAATAGCCTGTTCTGTTTCCACGGTCCAGCACATACTCTGCTGGCTGGCCCTGACTGTCTGTGATGAAGCTCGGCATTTTGCAGTCCATCTCCCGGGATGGACTGGGTACCCTGTAGCCTGATCTGCACCCACCAGGCCCAGAGACCACATATCGATGGCCTCCTTAAATTAAATAATTTTTAAGAAATGACATGTTGCCATGCTTTACTGTCTTACTGAAAGAGTTGATGAGTTGATTTTATGTCTGATTTTGATCAACAGTGAATCAGCATATTACAGCACTGTAAATAACACATGATTCTGACTGTAATATATTTGCCTGCAGATGTCAAAACAAGTGTGACAGGAAGTGTGTCGTGTTTGTGTGACTGCTGGGGGGTCTGTGGGCGACTGAATGATTCACTCTGCTGTACTTTTGTGATCTGTGGTATTACAGTTTAAACTGTTTTCTCACAGTTACCATTGAAAGTTGCCGTTTGCAAACTTTCCACATGCCGTTGAATCTGTTTTCACACGGGCTACATAAAGTCAAAATGTTTGTTGCAATACTAATTCATATGACAATATTGGAAATTACCAATACAATACAAGCAATACAACAAACAGGCTTGATTTAGTCATGGGGAAAGACATTTTGACATGTCACAGTTGGAAAAGTATGCAGAATCTGTTGTTTAGGAAAAAAGCAAATTAAGTAAATAATATCTGCATAAAGATAATAACAACTAACCCTTTCTCTTCTTGTTTCTCCCCAGCATTTGTGATTTACAACTTCCTGAGCCTGTGCTATGAATACCTGGGAGGAGAGAGCGCCATCATGGCTGAGATCAGAGGGAAACCCATCGAGTGAGTTTCAGATTTCCAGTTGGAATTAGATTCTAAAAGGCCACCAAACGATATTATTACTGTATAATTACTGTGCAATTTTTCATCTTTCCTTCTGTATCATGTAAGATTTGCTGCTTGAAACACTTAATGCCCCGCAAGTGTGAGAACCAGCATTAAGTGTAACCTGGGTATTTTGCTGTGCCATCAGGTCCAGCTGTATGTACGGCACCTGCTGTCTGAGGGGGAAGGCCTACTCCATCGGCTTCCTGCGGTTCTGTAAGCAGGCCACTCTGCAGTTCTGCGTGGTCAAACCGCTGATGGCCATCATCACGGTCATCCTGCAGGCCTACGGCAAATACAAGGACGGAGACTTCAAGTGAGTGCTGCAAACAGGAAGTCTATAATTGACTTTGGGGTTCATGTATTGCCTCTGATTGGTGGAGCAGAAATACAGAAAAAAACTGTTTTCAAAATGCCGCCATATTTAGGAAAAACAAACAGGAACTTGTGGATTACTCCTTTGATTTTTAGATTAATTGAATGTCCCAGACTGATCATCGCCTCCTCCCTTAATCGTCTCAGTTTAGGGTATTAATCTCTAATGGGAGATTTTGGCTTTTAGCTTGACCTGTAACAGTAGCAACCTATAAATCAACACCAGCAGAACTAACGTCTGTCTCCCTGTCGTCTTCTCTCTCAACAGTGTTGCCAGCGGTTACCTGTACGTGACCATCATCTACAACATCTCTGTCAGCTTGTCCCTGTACGCCCTCTTCCTCTTCTACTTCTCCACCAGGGAGCTGCTCAGCCCTTACAGCCCCATGCTCAAGTTCCTCATGGTCAAATCCGTCATCTTCCTCTCCTTCTGGCAGGGTAGGGTTAAACTGCACGAGACACAAGATACTTTTATTCATATATCATGTGAGATTTCTTTATCTTTATCATGTACCGTCTTATCATTTGTGGTCAGGCATGTTGCTCGCCATCCTGGAGAAGTGCGGGGCCATTCCCCAGATTAACTCAGAGGAGGTGTCCGTCGGCGAGGGGACGGTCGCCGCCGGCTATCAGAACTTTATCATTTGCATCGAGATGTTTTTTGCGGCACTGGCTCTGCGTCACGCTTTCACATACAGAGTCTACATGGACAAGAGTCTTGATTCACAAGGTGAGGAAAGGAGGAGGGAAGAAACGAGTTCATTTAGTTCACTGCATGTCTTACAAAAGGAAAAATGGCAAATATTCTAAAGTAGCCTTTTGTCTCCTTTTTATTTCTGTCCATTACCATCTGTTTCAATCTCCTTTCTTTCAACCAAAATTCTCCTCCCATTCTTTATTCTTTTCTTTCGCATTATTATCCACTTCTTCTGTTTATCACTCATGTTTTTGTTTGGGTCTCCCTTCCTTTTTCTACACATCCATCTTTATTTGTCTCTCTTCTTCTCTGCTGCGCCATAAAGGACCCGTTCCTACATATGGAGAGTTTGGTAGGTTAAGCACTGACGGTGTTTACTCCACAACGCCCCCCCCCCCTTACTTTTTCATTCGTCTTTCCGGGATGTTTTAAGTTAGTTTCTGTCTTGTTTTTTTATCCAAGGTTTTGAATGTGTTTTGGTTGTTTACATGTTGCTGTTATTCCTAAATCATTCCCATCCTCTTTTACTTTCCCCTTTTATACTGCTCCTCCCTGCCTTGCATCGCTCTATATCACTGTGAAGTTAACCATTTTTCCCTTTCCGTTCCCTCGCTTTAAATCACATCCACTGTCCCTTTACAATTCCTCCCTTTTCCCTAATTTCCTTTGCACCCATTCCTTCCTTTTGTGTCGCTGTTTAACACCTTCTAAATCACTCCTCTTCACTCTCTCCTCTGACTCTATTCTCTCCTCTCCTTTCCCTCCCTCTCCATTTAATGTGCTCCCACTTCCTTGCCTAAATCACCATAAAGTCACCCTCCTTTAATGCTTCCTCACTTTTTATTTTTCCTTCCTCTCCTTTTCTCCCATCTAACCCTAACCCTACCCCTAACCATCTAAATCACTCCTCCGCCTCCTCACACCTTTTATTTCCTCCCCCCACTGTCCTTTACTACCCTTTTCCTCTTCCTTTAAATCCCATTTCCTCTCTTTCTCTTTCCCCTCTTCCCCCAACCTCTAACTCTCTCGTCTCGTCCGCCTCCTGCAGGCCGCCGTGCCCCCATGAAGAGCATCTCCAGCAGCCTGAAGGAGACCATGAACCCTGGTGATATGGTCCAGGACGCCATCCACAACTTCTCCCCAGCCTACCAGCAGTACACCCAGCAGTCCACGCTGGAGCAAGGGGCGCCGCCACCTGTCTCCCGCACCCACAGCGCCGTCAGCGGCCGCGGCGACACAGAGAAGACGCTCCTGCTCAGCTCTGATGACGAATTCTAGAGCAGGATGTGTCACTTTTACAGCTGAATCAGATTCAGACTGTTTTAATGGCGGATGGAACCTAAACCTCCTTTGCAGCCAGCCCTCTTTAATGTGTGAATGATTAGAGAGGTTTGATTTTCCTGTTTTTGAGACAGATCACAAATACGAGGATCTTCCTGCATAAACATTTCTGCTCCCAAGAATCCTACTCGGTGGGAACTCCTAAAGCTAATTTGGCATTAAAACTGTAGGCCGGAAAAGGAAAAGGGTTGCGTTGGTGCTTGGAAAGTTTGTGAGTCACACTCTTACATACTGAATCATACTTGACTTTTGGAACAAAAGTTTTCTGGCTTGGGCAGAAGCTTAATTTCAGCTCAGTCATGTGGCATTGTAATCGTCCTGGTGGATGTTTTTTTAAATTTTGTTCTGGGCCTGGATTGGTTTGCATTTTGAAGGCCCTGTTGTTTTCACATAGTCACTGGCTGCATTTATTAAGCCAGGAAAACCCTTAAGAAGTTGAATTTCCATGACTGGAGATAGAAAATATTTTCTAAAAGTTTTGAACTTTTAATTTTGTAATCTTATATTTTGATATTATTTGCAACAATTTAATAAATTAGTTCATCTGCAAATACATTACAGAAGCTGTTTTCAGTATCGTAGCAGTCTTGTGGTACAGTCATAAAAATGTGGTGCGACGTTTATGGAAAACATGTGTAGATGAACTGTGAGTGAACTGGGATGACCCTGGTGCATTGTGGGATTTTTAAGGGACATCCTTCGCTGTTTTGGATTTAAAGGGAAACCAAGTGAAGACCATTAGTTAATGTCAGTTGTACGGATCAATATATTATTGATATTAGCGGAGCAGATGAGAGTAGATGATAGATTATGCAGTGCATCTGTTTTAGGGAGTGAAGGGCAGCAGCAGAGCTGGTCAGGATTACACTGGTGTAATTGGGGCGTTATTTGAATGGGCGGGATTAAAGCTGGAGCTAGTTCACTAAGGGAGTAGACCTCCACAGGCCACAATGTAGGTTAACTAGATTGAGGGGAAAACAAGAGCAGAATATAGGTTAAACGTTAGATGCTTGTTCACAATAGAGTATACATACATGAATCCAAATGTTAAAGAGTTAATGTTTTTCAGAAGAGAATAAACTCCTGTTCAACTTTAAAGGTATACTATGCAGGATATTCCTAAAAAGTACAGACTCATACAGACGTAATCCCTCTCAACCATCACTTATGACCCACTGGGAGTGTGTGGTGGTGTATTTATCTGCAGAGACTCTGCCCTCTGCCTACATTTTCTTATTTTCTTCTTATCTTGTGTGCGGGAAGTTTATGGATGCGTACCCTCTCAGCGCTCAGGGCTTTATAAAAAAGGAATGACCAAGTTCCAGACTGAAAGCAGCAGGCATCCACCGACAATCCTGCAGAGCATACCTTTAAATTTGCTTCAGTAGTCCATCCGTCTACCAACCTGAGAAAGACTCAAAGTCAGTTTTCTGCACTTGCTCTAACACACTCACTGTAGTGACATCTCTGTCAGCAGTCAGGCTCCGTTGTTGTGAGTGTTCCTGCTTGTACGGACCTAAGCCTTTAGCTTAACTACATATTTTGCACATTATACAGCTATTATAATGAGGTATGGTATATTTGAAAGCTGAAAAAAGAATATTATTACAGTAATATTGGAATATATATTCGCTGTACCACATTTCAAAGCTATGCATTTATAATATGTTCAGTCAATATTCTTTCAATAACATTTGGTGTGTAACTTTTGATGCTCTTCTGTTCTTCCAGTCTTTTTTTGTCAGATTTAACTTCACCACAGCCAGAGCTTTTTTTTTTCCTCCACATAATTGAAGTTCTTGAGTCATCCGAATGAGTCATGCCGGGTCTGCCGACGTGTTTACTGTAACTGCTGTCACTGCTCTGCCGTGGCTGCGTACGAACACCAGGGGGCCGTGTGGAGGAGACGTGAACACATTCACACTCCTTATCTACAAGCAGACGTGCACTTATCACACACTTTAGGCTTGGCGCACATGTAACTGCTTTGTCGGAGCACCAGTTTTTTTTTTTTATCTCCTCATCACTCTGTGGGTTTCGTCAGAGGAATGAAGTCAGCCTCAGGCCGGTCATGGTTTTTTTTTTTTGTATTTCTGCTTCTGCCTGGAATAATATTGGTTTTAAATAGGACAGAAGCCACGTCTGTGCACAGGAGCAGTGTCCTATTTTTAGACATTGCTGAGTGTTGTCTGGGTAATTGGGTTGCTGAATTTCCATGACTGAGCTTGGAGCAGCAAAAGTGACCCTGCATTACTTGTGTAAAAGCACTGGTCAGTTCATTGTGCTGCAGTTAACAAGCTCAAACACTGAATGACAGTGCTGATATTTTTGAGTTGAAGAAAGTTTTTGTGCATCAGTTGGTTTGCTTCATGCTTCAAACTGAAAAAAAAGTCTTATCAGGATGGATGTCAGGCGTACTGCACTTTGAATGCCATAATTCACTTTCAAGCTTCACCCTCTTTCTGTATGTCTTTATTATCTGCTGACGTGTGACGTGTCCTGATGTGTGTGTGTGTGTGTGAGTCGAGCTGAGGAAACGCAGCAGACTGATGTTGTAAATAAAGTTTTAAGTGCTGTCTGTGGGAGAAGTTGTCGTGGTGTATGTTGGTGTAGTCATATATGCTGTAAAGATGGAGCACATATGGAAAAAAAGACCTAGTTTTGTATTTTTATTTCATAACTGTCTTTTTTTATTTCAATGACTGTTTTGGTTTCTAGTTCTTTGTATATGATGAAGCTGCTCATGATGCTGATATTTTATGTCAAAATGGAGGAATATCTGAGGAAATAATAAAAAATATTTAGTCTGCTATGTAATTAACTTCTTGTTTGTTTTGTTTTGACTTTGTGATATATATTACAGAAAAACAAAGTAGGTAAACTGCAAAGATCCACTTCAGACACATTTAAAGATAAAAACACCACTCTTTTTTTATATTATTTTTTTTAGCCTTTAATGGATACGACAGAGCGAAACACATTTTTAAACGGAGGGGAACTTTAATGTATCTTCACATGGTCTGTAGTTGCTGCACTGTAACCCTTCTCTGCAGGGAATTCCATTTAATGAGAGGGAAGTGTGTCATATTAAGAAACAAAATGTTTACCCGCATGATTAACCTCTGTGGACATATTAAAGGTGCAGTCAGCGATTTTATTTTTGGTCAAATATCTCCTCAGAGTGCACTAGCAGCCAATTCCGTGTGTGATAAGTTGACAAGCTGATAAAAATAAAATAAATTGCCATCCATTTTGATCATAGATTAACCATTCCAATCATTTTTCAAACAAACATGTGAAACATTTGCTGTCTCCAGTGTCTTAAATATGAGACTTTGCTGCTTTTTATTGTCATTAGTGACGGTCGTTGGGTTTCAGACTGATGGTTGGGCAAAACAGGCTTTGCTGATTAATCGATAATGTATATAGGAAACAAAGAAGCTGTCTCTGACTGAGTTCTTGCTCAAACACTGAACAGGGTAAAGGCCGCGGATGTTAAAAGAGTAAGGCAGTGGGAGTGAGAGGGATGACAAATCTGGCACATGACATTTGTTTGGCTGTGGACTTCAAATAACAATCTGTCTCCAGAGACACACACTCCACCTTTAAATCTCAAAATGAATACTTTTCCTATAATCCCACTGCTTCCTGCAACAATTGGGATTCCATATGGTGTAAAATCTAACAGATTTCCCTTTTATTATCACCCGTCACTGTGAAAAACAGCCATTAATGTCATCATTAGTATGTTGATGAACTACTACTGTCAATATTAATGTTACTCGTGTGTGACACCCATGCACTGCAAGGCCGTAGCCATGAGGTCAACACTCGGAGGGGGGGTTGTCTGATGCACAAAATGAAAAGAAATAATATTTATCGCATTGAGAAAATGTAACATTTAAGCACTTGCAGTTTCTCTACATTTCAGTTATTCAAAAACCCTTTTTTCTACATAAACCTCGAGTTTATCTTCTGATCCAGAGTGAGATAACTTGTGCAACACATCCTGTAGATCCCCTTTCTCTCTGTAGTGACAAGTCACAGTGTGTGTGTGCATCCTTGGCTCCGACCCAGCCCACAACCACAAACACACCATTTTATGTACAATATGTACAACATTTATTATAATTAATATATAAAATAGACAATGTACTTATATTTTCACAATAGAAAAAATACAGGTAATAAATACAAAAAAACATTTTTGTTTTGCAAGTTATTACAAAACATCCAGCACAGTTTGACAGAATGTGAGACGTTAAAATATTGAGAATAAATGCTTTGCCACACTGATATTCATATAGCTAAATATAATAATATGCCTCATTATCTGAAGGAGTTATTTGTCAACACAGCCTAATGTGTTACAATGCCTGCTTATACATGATATTGCTAGCACTATTCAGTGGCCTAGACCCCACGACACCCCGAGCCTGTTTGAGCACACGCTGGCTGAAACAGGCCGGGGACTGATGGAGGTTTTCAAGTGAATAAAGCACCACCACTTTCCACCTTCCTTTCCCAGTTCCCAGTCCGCCTTGCCTACTTTCTGTCTCCATCATCCAACAATTCCTCTGCCTTCTTGTCTCCTCCTCATCTCCATCTTTCTCTCCGCATCCCGTGGATCTGCCCGCTCAGCCAATTTAGAAGTGACCTTAATGGTTTCACACAAATAGCGTACGAATCATCGTAGAAAAATAATGTCCCTCCAAGAATCCACTGTGACAAGCCAGTACAAACATGGCAAAAAACACACACAAACAAAAATCATCATACAGCAATATGGCCATTGGCTTTGAGCATATTTCTACATAGCTAATAATTAACATTTTGTAAAGTAATCATTGTTGCCACACAACACAATAATTAGACATATCCCCGGACTAGTCATAATAAGTACTTCTGAAAACACGTAAAACATCACAGCACTCGTTAGCTTGTCTTTTTCATAACATCTACCTTTAAATACAAATAAAATATAGAATATATCTCTGATAAATGTCACTCAACATTTTCGTCTCTCAACGGCACATACAAAAATTACAAATAAGGAACACAAAAAAACGGGAATGTGTGCAGAGGATTTGCATCGACTTGAGCGTAATTCCTACCAGATGCGACTCCGCTTTTATACGTTTGTAGCAAAAATGACCAACATCTGTTGTTGGGGAGTCTCAGATATGAAAAAAAAGGAAGCCACAGCAGACTTGTAGCAAAGTTACTGCACAGTAGGGATTGTGAAAATGAGCAATGAGGGATTATAGCTCAGACATCCTACAGCAAAAAAAAATGTGCGGTCATGAACAGTTGACAATGAGCGATTACAGTCTGTTTTTACCCTTTCCCCTCTTAGGTTTGCATTCTTCTAACTCCTACATACACTGAAGGCACTGCATTAATGTGAGAAATGTGTACACAAGCAGTACAAAACTACTCTCCCCTCGTGTGGAGGGGTGGATCAGGTAGAAGTAGTGGCAGGTGAATCCCACAAAAAAAGAAATGTCACAGAATAAACAGCTTGCACGCAGCGTTTCTCAACCTTCTCCTGGACTGTCTGGCCATTATTTGCTCCCAAAATCCTCGTGACCCAAGCAGCTATATTAGTCTTCTCCCATGACCCCGCCTGCATATCAAGTGACACCGAGGTTGAGAAACCCTGCATTAATGACTAACAAAAGTGAGTGAGTCATACTTTGGGACACTGTCTTTTCTGAGGAACTTCAGGCTACAGCTACACCAGGAATGCAGGCGCTGTAGAGCTGGAGGAAGCTGCACACGCGTCTGCTCCACCCTGGCATTTTAGCTGTTGGTCAGGTGCCATGACCGGCAGCGGCGAGAAGCCCCGGCATTGCACCAGCATCAGAGCTGGATTCATTGAGCAGTGAACATGTACAGTAACTCTGGTTGGGTTGGTCTGGCTTCAGTCAGAGTCTGATGCGTCAATGTCTACGTCCCCGTGGGGTTTGGGGACAGTGTGAGGGTATTGTGCACGTGTGTGACTGTGAGTGCATCAGTGCTCGACGCCTCGTTCACATGAAACCTGTTCTGAATATAACTCTAAACAAAAGTAAATTTCAGTCGACTAAGCTGCAGTGTCATGAGGCTGCGTCAAGCGGAGGACACCTCCACTGGTCCTAGATGATTTTTCAACTGTTCCTGGCCCTGGCTTTGGAAACTAAGCATAGCTGTTGTCTGTTAGGTGACGTCACACGCCACTCCGTCAACACTGTGTCATGAATTCTACAGAATTCTAAAATGTGAACGAGGCGCAACGCAGACAAGTGCTTAGTATTTTCCTACTAAAACCGTCTTCCTGTTCTCCGGCATGTATGTGTGTATACTGTGTATGCCTGCAGGTGTGTGTGTGTATATGTGTCTGTGTTTGCACTGCAGGTTGTGCGTCCCCTCCCCCCCAGTCTGGTTCCTACAGCTCCTTCTAGGACGGCTCCTGATCCCTCTGAGACTGAGGCTGTTGCGGACTCTTGACGATGGTGATGACTGAGGCGGTGTTGAGTCGTGGGGCTGTAGCCAGCAGGTTGCCTCCTCCGGCCTCCAGGCCCCTGGCAAACCTCTGGAGTGCTGCGAGGCGCGCGCCGAGCCCCTCCAGCTCTTTCCTCATGCCGGCGTTCTCCGCCCCGAGCCTCTCCACCTCTCTCTGGAGCTCCATTTTCTGCTGCTCCAGGGCTTCGCGTTGGGACACTCGTTTGACTCGGCAGCTGGCAGCATAGCCTCGGTTCTTCAAGGTGCGACGGCGCTGCTTTAGCTTTTGGATCTCGTCACGGGACATGCCGCGCAGGTGGAGGTTCAGCTCTCGCACTGTGAGAGACATGAGCTCGCTGTCTGACAGGAAGGGCACATTCTCGCCACATTCCTGCTTCACCTGAGGAGGAAGGAAGGGAGGAGGAAATAGGAAGGGGGAAACATGTTGAGAGAAGAGAAGAAAAACCAATGACATTAAATCAACTGATTAGAACAACAATAAAACATCTTTTCACCGTTGACGTTTTCCCTCTTGTCAAAGTAGTCAAAGGCTATAAACATGACTCATTCTTCTGAGATAAGATTGTATTTCAGGCTGTGTGTTACCTTCAGGGCTTTGCTGTTTCTTTCTGATGTCATGATCCAACTGTCTTCGGCTATTCCCCCCAAAGCACCAGTCAACACAGATGCAGACACTCTGGAAGGGGAAAAAAAAGGTGTGTTATCACATGTGACGGTGGACTTCATGCTGTTTTGGTCCAGATCTGGCCTGACATTTACCACCCGCTCACAAGACAGCCAGTCAGGCGATTAACAAAAAAAAAAAAAAGGAGAACCCACAGATCTTTCATGCTTCTCCAAACGCGCTCTCTCATTAAACTCTGTGGTTTGATGTTAAAGGAAGGGGAGGTTTTGAAAGCGACATGCCTTTCTCTGTTAGCTGGAAGAGTGAGGGGGAAGTTATCATGTGTCTGCCCTTTGGTTGCTCAAAGCAGGTGTCCTAACCAATTCCTTCAACACTTCCTCTTGTCAACACAAAACCAACGGTTCAGAACGTTCATTGTGAGAAAAGACAGGCAACTATTGTGGGATGTATTCCTCATTGTTTCATTTGTCTCATTTAGGTGAAAAGGAACCCAACGTCACTATGTGTTTTTATGATGCTCATTATTTTTTGCCTCAAACCCTAAAATGAAAACCAACTGAATCATTATATTAAAAATAGGAGGCTAAACAGTAAGTTTGCTCACCCTTAAATTGCTGCTTCCAGTAACAACCTGTAATAACAGAAGTAAGAGTGTTTGTTTAAGTCTGTACCGCCTTAGCGCTACTGTATTTGGAAATTTTCTCCCATTCTTCTTGCCGAACACTTCACACAGTCTGTGTGGGGACTTCCTACACTCCTCTTAAGGTCAGCTCACAAAGGTTGTTGTGTGGGATTTAAGTCCAACGTCTAACTGGGCCAACTTAACTGCTTTCTTTCTCCTTAGTCACTTCTTTGATTTGGCTGTGTGCCTCAGGTCACTATCACGTTGATATAAATGACTCTACACTTCAACTCAAGGCTATTTCAGATATATCAATTTCATCTCCAACCTCACACAGGAGAGAAATGGCCACAGAAGCCACGCTGTGTTGACTGCAGCAAAAACATCTTCTGACATTAGCATTTAATTAGGACCGACAAGTTCTACTTTGACATCATAAAACCACAAGGGGTTTTCCCACATGGCTTTTGGAGAGTGAAAGTGTGAACTTTTATGTTGCTGCAACATTGGATTTTCTTTTTAGCGCGAGTGGGCTTTTATTTAGTCCCTTTGTGTCGCAGAAGTGTTAAAAAACCATGTTAACAAGCACAGCTGCATGATACTGCATGCACATGGGGTGACAAAATACAGTCCACTCATTGCTTTGATGTTGCTGATTGCCTTTTGACAGCTTAACTGGTGGGCAGAGAAACAGGCTAATCTAGATGCAGCATAATTTCAGCACTTCTTGTTTATGATTCTTTCCTCTTGTAAATCTGTTAACAACATCTTTAAAATGGTATGTGACAGAGTGTTCGAGGAAATCTGTTGATACGAATCTTTAAAGTCTAGAGATATTTTAGTTTATTTAGTGTAATCTAAGATCATTTCAAGGTAACGTAATGGAATTTTTGTTTGCTTTGGACTATGATATACTGTTTTTTTTTTTACATTTATGACCCCCCAGTTATGAGGATATTACACTTCTGTAAATGGGGGGGTTTTCATTTTCGATTTGACGCCTACTATGAAGCATACAAGCAAGTCATTTTAGCAAGAAAGTCACATTTCATAAGTTTCGTTTCTGGGGGCATTTGAGTTCAGCTACAAAACCAAAATCCAGCTTTCCTTGAACTTGACTTCACAGTAAAATCAGCATTAACGATGCACGTAGGCCTACAGCTCATGTACAGCAGGGCTAACTAAAGAGCTAAACTAAAAGACCTGTGATAGTGACCTGAAGTTTGCTGACAATAAACTGCATTTCCCGACATGCGTGGGACGTGGAGGTTGCAGCAATAGCGGTTGTCCGACCAGCCGGCGGACTCCGGCTGTAAACCGATGAGACCGCCGTTTCGTAAAGTCAGGGTGATTCAGCAATAACCCGTTTGCTCAGCTCTGCCGAGGCTGCCAGTCAGTCCTAACCCTGGAAAACCAGCTGTGACCATGTCTTTATGAGTTTGTCCAAACAAAACAGGATATCCACGTTTATACTTTCCTATAAATATCGCTTTAGAGGACGTAGTACTTTTCAAGTACGCTACCACAGTGGAACGCAACAAGTGAACGCAGCACAGCCAAAACGCGACTATTCAGCGTTTTTTAATGAAGCTAAACACCCCACTAGCTAATATTTTTAACATGTAATGGCCATATAACACACAGGGAACACCAACCAGGGCTGGAAACTGTATGTATATATCCAGCTACATCCAGAATCCACCCTTATCCTTATAGGGAGAGGAGCTGGCCAGCTCAGGGTAAAGGCGCTGCTGCTATAGTAAACAGCCATCACGAGAGCCCTCGACATCCATTTTAGTAACGTTTTAAATAATCCTTTTAAATTGTTTTGAAAGACACAGCTAACAAGGAAGTGAGCAACTCGTCTGGTTACTAAAAGCTACGTTTAAAGAGGCATAAACATGACGAGCGGAGCCGAATTATCCGCATCATCTTAAACATGCTAGTAATGTTAACTGTTAGCAGCTAGCATCAACGGTTTCTGGCGAGCTAACCTAAAGGAGATTAAAGCAAACAGCTGCCTGCTCACTTGTCCTTGGTTTGTTGGCC
The DNA here is from genome assembly GCA_035609425.1 of Epinephelus awoara. NCBI lineage: Eukaryota > Metazoa > Chordata > Actinopteri > Perciformes > Serranidae > Epinephelus > Epinephelus awoara. The sequence continues at coordinate 14,115,402 of CM069313.1, forward strand.
AGTCTCCGCCGGATACAAGTCCTCCAGTCTTCAGTTGTAACCAGCGGATTCTAGCTAAATATATTAACGTTTGATATTTAGTAAAAAATGATCATTTACCTGCTGGGTCGAAGCGACTCTGGCGACAAAATGTCAGTCCGCCTTTTCCCGGAATTACTCCGCTGCTCTCTGAGGTTGGATTCTTTCATTCACAAAAAAACACAAGCGACAATGACGTCAGGCCTAAAGAATGAGGGCGGAGCCAACCCCGCCCCCGCGGCGTACTCCGGGAGGATGTAAACAAGGAATCCCTGCATCCCAGAACTTTTCCATGACCAGCCCCCCTGCTCTGTTACAGCAACAACAAATTCTCTGGAAAAAAAGATAAAACGCTGGGAGAGGCATTAACGTCACAATCTACCGAGAAGTCATATGATGGTGAACTTAAAAAAAAAAAGAAGCTGAATCCAACAATAAAAACAAGTAGGCCTATTTAAAGCTACAGTTCACACACCCCACAAACACACACACACACTTATAGTTCACAGTATAAGTGTCATACATGCTGAAAAGTACATTTGTGGCCATTTCACTGCTGCACTATAGAAAACCATGGCAAGGTCTTTTTTTCCCAATTCACAGGCTGCAATAATTTTATTCTATTCGGTAACAAGATATAAGCAATACACAGCAGGATATTTAAGATATTAAAAAAAAATCAGCCTACTGTAAAATATGCCCAGTTGAGGTAGATAAATAAAACGTTACTGTCACTGTTCAAGACAATAAAATTACAGAATATTATATATCTATAAATGAGCAAAATGTATTTTCACTGTACCTGCAGTTTCAAATGTATGTTCAACATTAAAGAGAGGAGCTTAGGCTCCACTTTCACCTGTACTGTAGTCTACATATCTTTGGCTTTGGCTTGACCCATGTGCCTGGTAGGGTGTATCTGAGCTGAGCTCACATTGACTCATAAGGGAAAATGTGAATATATTTGTTGTGTTATATTTCCTGCCTGTAACCAAGCTCCACCAAATGGCAAAACATTGGCAATGTTTGTTTTGCACAGAATAGACCACATAAAAACACATCCAAAATATGATATCCCTTTTCACTGTGTTGTTGTGCTTTGTTATTGGTCTCACCATGTACAGAGTGTTCCAACACTGTATTGGTGTTATGACAGTTTCAGGGTGTTCTACCAGTCTTTAATAAATCTTATAACCATGTATTAGTGTTCTAAACACTAAACCAGCACGGTGAGGTAAGTCTTACCAATGCTTGATGAGTGATATATTGATACTCCTTTGTGATTCAACAGTGCTTAAAGGGACAGTCTGGATTTTTTTGAGGTGGTATTGTATAGTCATATTACATACAGTAGATGTCAGTCAGCGCACCCCCAGTTTGGAAAAGCAGACTGGAGTCCAGCGCAGAAGCTAAGCAATGTACTGCTGTGGATGGGGTCAGCAACTAGACAAATTTTAGCCACCTAAAAAAGTCCCACTTAAAAAAAGGTCAATATCAGTTTACATGTATGCTATATTGAGAGTATCTGTTTACCGCTTTGCCATGCCGCAGACAACCTGTTCCAATGGGGAAGCCATTAACCGTTTCAGTTCCCCATCTATGCTGTTATCAAAGCCACCAGACTCCATTGATAAAAACCATTTTAGCTTGCTGAACACAGGGGCTGCTGGTCTACACCTACTATGATCAGTTAGTTTGTGCCATTGTGTGACTTTAATGAATATTGTGCTCTAGCTCTATTAAACTAACTCTTAAATGCAAAAGTAAAAAAAAAATAACACAAACAAAATAACTGTTCAAGCAGCAGTAGACCAGCAGCTCCTGTGTTCAGCACTATTACATCACTTTTCTCAGTGGAGTCTGGCTCAGAAGAGAGCAATATAATGGCTTCAGTTTCCAGCTGGAAAACACTGTCTGACAACAAAGTAAAGCAGTGAAAACATTCTTTAACATACACCAACTTGGTGCTCCTGGACACATCTTCAGTGATGTAACCTGGGGTCATTGGGTGTTTCTGGTCTTTTAACAATGAGACATCCTCTCCCAGGCGACCCAGCCGGGGTTGATCAAGCCCCGGCTTGTATCCAGGTAGCTCTACCCCACCCACGGCTCTCCTCTCCTGATCCACAGCCTATCTTAACCCTAACCCTTTTTATCTATGGATAATAACCTCAAATCTGAATTATCCCTATAGCACAAGTCACAGTTTGTAAGAATGCGGTTGTTTCTGCTTTATAATGAGCTGTTTAAATTAAAGGTTAGATTAATTATTGATTTATCTTTTAAGGAATACTTTGGAGGCCCTGGACTCAATACCAGGCACACAAACATACATTACAGTGGTATTTTTAGCCACTTGAATTAATGACATCACTGACACCATAGGCTGCTATTAGACAGCCGACACAGCAGGGGGCGCAATTTATTTTGGGTGACGTACATACTGACCCCTGCCCTGCTTTCGTCATCCGTCCCGACAAGCCTCACGTTTTCCCACTGTGACCTCAGTCTGTCGTTGGAGCATATGCACGCCTCCTAACGTTAGCTTTAATAAAAGCCGGTGGGAAATCATTATAAATACATTAAACTGTTTGTCGGCTTTAACTTACTTTATAGCGACTTGTTCGCCGTGCACACAGCTGAGCCAAGCAGACAGAGAGGAGCGGGCTAGCAGGACATATGGCCGGAATCGAGGAGCTTTCCCCCGCTGCGGGCCCGGTGTCCACCCGGCCCCCCGAGGACGAGATTGACGATGATGAAGATGAAGACGTAAGTGGCTAGTCATTCTGGGGTACTTTGGGAATGTGAACAGGAACAAAAATTGACATGAAGTCACACAGTGTTGTTTTTAGCCTGGCTTTTTCTTGGCTAAGCATGGTTAGCTAACATGGCTGTACCAATGCTAGCTAGCTAGCTACCTGAGGTGTCTGCTCTGGTTATGTCAGACCGTGTATGAGTCTGTGGGCTGTTGCTAGTTTACAGAATTGTTCAGTAGGTAAAGGTAGCCTATTGTTTCCTCCAAAGATCAGTTTATGTCACTGTCATGCTGTCACCACAGCAAATTAATCAATCACTGTGTTGACACGAACCGCTAAATCAACCTGTAGCAACCTTCAGGATGGATAAACTCTATTTACCAAATGGATAAATACATGCGGATGTCTTCCAGATGCTGCCTGATTGCTTATTTTCTGTTCTCTCACACCAAAGCTTCATGTCTGATGTTTCTCTCTATCTCCTTCAGCTGGATGAGACACTAATGGAGAGGTTATGGGGCCTGACAGAGATGTTCCCTGACACAGTGCGAAATGCTGCTGAGGTGTCTGCACAGTGCTCTGTCTCACTGGCTAAGAAGTTTTACAGGTATGTCTACTGTCTCCCCTTATAATTGCATGAATTTGTACTGTGTGTCATGGTAGCCCAGTGGATCAAGAGATTAACTTCTAATTTGAGGGTAATCCCTGCAGCAGCTACTGGTCCTGTCTTTGTTTTCCTGAGCTAGACTCGCATCTTCCAAGTGGACGTACATTATAAATCACTGGAAGCTATTGACATATAAATCCAGAAACTAATCAGGTTGTTACCTTGTTTCAGCTTTTCTCGCTCTGCACTCTGGGTCGGTACTACCTCCTTCATGATCCTGGTGCTGCCTGTTGTGTTTGAGACGGAAAGACTACAGCTGGAGCAGCAGCAGCTACAACAGCAGAGACAGGTGAGTGTTCAAGTGGATGTAAGATAACCATGAGTGGAGAGGTGGCCACAAAAATGAAGGTTTTACAGATGTGGGGAGGCAAATACTGGAGGACTGAATGCAATATGAACAGAAATGGCAAATTGGGAGTACATCAACAAACAACCTGAATGACTGACTCATTCTCTTCCAGATCCTGCTGGGCCCCAACACTGGAATGTCTGGCGGGATGCCGGGAATGATGCCTCCTGCACCTGGCAAGATGTGAGACACAGAAAGGGGCTAGCATGAACCTGAGATCTACTGTTAGCGATACAGCGGGGCCGGCCACAAGGAGAGACAGAGAGACCACAGGGAAGGGCGAAGAACTGCAGTTTAAAAAAAAAATGCTGTATGTCAACAGCATGAGGCTCACACCAACGTGTTGGATTGGCTGGCGGGATTGGATACGGAGGATGTGATGCATTTCTAACACTTCTGTCTCACTGTCTCTCCTTACTCCAACATCACACAGAGACTTATTTCCAGGAGCACTGCTCCTTTTTTCTTTTTCTTTTTTAAATAAATACTTATAAAGCATAAATAATGTGTTCTCTAGGAGATAACGGGTGCAAGTGGATAAATTGAAACAGTTGTATGTCTTGGTGTTTGCAGTCTGAAGAGCTATATTTACAGTATGTCATCATGAGCTTGCTGGCTCCACTTATATGTGGAGATTAATGTTAACAGAATATCTGACAGACAGGTCTGAAGCATCGTGGAGGGGAGCACCCTGTCGACAGTGATAATGTTGGTTTACAGAATGGCCTCGAACTTGTAGGAGCTAAATGACACTCTTTTCTGTGTGCTGCGTTTGTCTGCACAATTGTCACTGTTCAGTTGTACTATGTATGTATGTCGAAGTGCAATGCCTCTCATTTCACAGTTATTGCTTTGGTTTTAAGCAATGGATTGTATAATGTACCAACACCAGATTCTGTGCTGTTAAATGATGAAAGATTGTTGTGTCTTTTTCCATTCATAGTATGTGATATAACAAAATTATTTTGTCATTTAAGACAGGACACATGTCATACGGTTCTGGACAAATGTGGTTGTGGTGGCCGATGAAGTTTTTAAGTGCTAAATGTCTCAATATCACCCTGACATGTCCAGTCTGAAGAGAATGTTGTTTTCAATTCTCTGTCGTCATCCATGTGAATTTTTAATCTCTTACCTCTGGTCAGTAAGCAAACCCATGTTTCTGTTTTGTGTTCAACATGACTGCGGAAATTAAAGCACCGACTCAAATGGAAACTCAAGTGTTTACTTTCAGAAATGCCCAGAAAGGATTGTATAAGGAATCATGAATGGAAGCCAAGTAAAGCAATGACATTTTTAAGCAGTTTATGATATAAAAATAAGTGAATAGGAGTTTAGGAATAATTATTTCACAGAATTTTCAGGTTTTTTCTTTTGATTATGTCTCAAAATAGCTAACAGATTCAAATGCCCTATACACCTTTTCTTCACAGCAGACATTTTGACTGTTCATAGCAGGGAAAGTACAAGTGCAATCATGACATTAATTATTACCCAGGAGCAGGAAGTGGAGCACTTCAATATAATGTAGTCATGACTAATACGATTTACTCTTGTGCTTGTCCTGTCGTGACATGTCTGTGGTGAAAAGAGTCCATTTTTGTAGTGATGATGATGATGCTTAAGTTTTTATTATTGTATCACACATACAACTATGCCCAACCACCATGAGACACCACAGAATAATTACATGAAGCATATCCAGAATATCCAGAAAGCAGCCGTCCAGAAAACATGTGCTGCATTCACTGCTCTTTTTCAGCTCCTGGTCCTGAGCGTGGATGTATAAAGAGAACTAAGGGTCATAATGGGAACATGTTCTGTATGGCTCAGAGCAGTAGCTTATGAACATTTTGCAAATTCAAAACCCGCTATATAGCACTTTATGGAGTTCTCCGTGCTCGGCACATGTAATCAATAATTGTTAGCAACGTCATAAATCATCCCTGGTTTATGTTAAATCAACTGGTACATTTATAATTTCCGACTGCACGTGAATGAGACAACAATTACAGATTCCCGCCAGTTGCCTCGCGCAAGCTAATTCAAGAACCAAAGAGGTCTCTGAACATTGTCTTTTAACTTAAACTTGTATTTTTTAATCAATATCTTGAGATTCTGGTTGTTTTTGAGGTAAACGCAGTCGACCAAGCAAAGTTTTGATAGCTTTACCGACAGTTTTGTTTATGTTGTGAGCAGTTAAAAAACCAGAGTGTAAGCTAGCTAAATTAGCAACCTGCTAGAAAGATTAGCAAGCTAATTTAGCTAACCTTGGCTAATGATCCCTATTGATTGACAGTAACTGAATCTTCACATCCATTTTATCTTCAGTGTTTATTAACTCATAACGTTACTACATGAAAATGAAATGTGCAGAGGACCAGGTCGTTGAAGAAGATACTGGTTACCAGGATGACGAGGTGAGATATAGTTAACATTTCTAATAATCTTTGCTAAGAAATTCCCCCAAAGCCATTAAATCTTAAAATGAGTTGCCATCAATGCTAATTACGAGCCTGTCTAACAATTAAAATGACCATGTCCAGATAGGAATATATACACACCATATATCAATATAATTGTAATAAGAACCATTTAAAATATAAACTTCTTTTTTTTTGATGAAAACAACAATTTACATAACGTTACAAACACTATATGACAATAGTGTGACAACCTGATAATATATTGATAACTTATGTATACTACATGTGTTTTATGGCCAGAAAACCCTTCAATGATAAAGTTTACTAGTCAGCACTAATGTTACCTCATATAGACTTTATTTTCCAATGACCCTAACAGGAGTCCTTCTTCCAAGACATTGACCTCCTACAGAAACATGGGATTGTGAGTAATAAGCAGCAGGGCTGAAACGTGCAGATTTTTCACAGCAGCTCAAAAATAATTTGTATATGTGAGAATCTCTCTGTTCCTCCTCACCTGTGACCACAGAATATGGCGGACATCAAAAAGCTGAAGTTAGTGGGCATCTGCACTGTGAAGGGGATCCAGATGACCACTCGCAAGGCTCTGTGCAACATCAAAGGCCTGTCAGAGGCAAAAGTGGAAAAAATCAAGGAGGCTGCTGGGAAGATGCTGGTAAATTTGGGATTGTCTCCTGTGAATTTTGTGTCATTCTTTAGCCTGTTCTCATTTATTCCTGTGGAAGACTGAACTACTTGCATGTTACAGAATATTTTATGTATTAGATAATTTCCTTTACATTGTAGAATGTTGGTTTCCAGACTGCCTTTGAGTACAGCGCCAAGAGGAAGCAGGTGTTCCACATCACAACCGGGAGCCAGGAGTTCGAGTTAAGTTTGACTCTTAATATTGTTAACATGTTGACTGTAGAATTTACACCACTGAACATATCTTTATGTATTTTTATTTTATTTTCTTAAGTATTGACATTTTATTGTGTAGATGTTAAAACACCTTTTATCTCTGCAGTAAACTTTTAGGTGGTGGTATAGAGAGCATGGCTATCACAGAGGCCTTTGGAGGTAAGAGGATGTCTTCCTATACTTTAATATATTGTATATGATTAGATTGTTTGAATATCACTTAGTTTGGAATACTGGCTCAAAACTCCCAACATTATTTCATCCTACAGAGTTCCGCACAGGAAAAACTCAGCTGTCTCACACTTTCTGTGGTGAGTAACATGGCTTTTGAAAGCGGCTGCTGATAAAACAACACTGTGCAAGTCAAATAAAACAGATTCTGTGTTGTTATTGTCCAGTGACTGCTCAGCTGCCAGGCGAGGATGGCTACTCAGGCGGGAAAGTCGTCTTCATTGACACAGAGAACACCTTGTATCCTCATGTTCATGGAAACAGCTGTACAACATTTGATATGCAGTTTGGTTGATGTTTATTTGCTGTCCCAGGAGGAACCTTGGCTATAGCTGCTACTATCGTCTACACATGGCTCCACGCATGACATCCCCACTATGTGCTGATTTTGAAAACATGTTTATGAGATATATTTCTGCAGTAGTTGCCATAATGTGACTACACTGACTGTTCATGTGTGTATCAGCCTGTGTTTCTCATTATCCTTGACTTGTCCTTGTGTGGTTCCAGTCGTCCAGACAGACTGAGAGACATTGCTGACAGGTTTAATGTGGACCACAGTGCTGTGCTGGACAACGTGCTTTACGCCCGGGCCTATACCAGTGCGAACACACAGTTCATTTAGACCAGAAAACTTTTGTGGTGTTCTAAAGGCAGAGCAGTTTGTATTGAAACAACACCAACATTTAAACATTTGTCTTGCTCACTCCTCAGGTGAACATCAGATGGAGCTGTTGGACTTTGTAGCAGCTAAATTCCATGAGGAAGGAGGAGTGTTCAAACTGTTGGTGAGTAAAAGCATGAACTCTAAAAAGATGTTTTCACATATTCATCATGTTTGTGGTTTTACTTCCCCAGTCTATTTTAGTCATTCTCTGTGTGAAGCTATTGGAGGGCGAGAATGAACACATTCTTGATTTTTTTTTCTGTGTGTTAAACAGCAGGCATAAATTCTAAAAGTAGGCATCTCTGTCTAGCTCCCTCAGCCTTTCAGTCTCCTTCTTGTCTGCTCCTCCCTGTCGTCAGATCATTGACTCCATCATGGCTCTGTTCAGAGTAGACTTCTCTGGTCGAGGCGAGCTGGCTGAGCGGCAGCAGAAACTGGCCCAGATGCTCTCCAGGCTGCAGAAGATCTCAGAAGGTCTGAACCAGGAGTGTGCTTATGTGCAAATATGTAAAAGCCACATACATATGCCATATATGTTATCTGTCATATGCAGGGAATATCAGCAGAAATTAATACTGCTGTTTTTGACTAATTTAGCTTGTGTGTGTCTCACATGATGGCCTTAAATATGTATTAAGTAAAAATGGAGTAATGTCCCTGATAATCCCTGATTATTTGCTTTCATTTATGTCCTTTCTTAGAATACAACGTAGCCGTTTTTGTCACCAACCAAATGACAGCTGATCCTGGTGCAGGAATGACGTAAGAGATAGCAAATTCTCTCATTCTGAAAAAATCAGACAGGTGTTATACTTAAAATTCTGTTTGGTTGCTGACATGTTGAGTGCAACATTTTGTCTTTTAAATTTTGGCCTTGATTTAGTTTTCAGGCCGATCCCAAGAAGCCAATCGGTGGGCATATCCTGGCCCACGCCTCCACCACACGGATCAGCTTGAGGAAGGGGCGTGGAGAGATGAGGATTGCCAAAATATTCGACAGGTAGTTGGTTGTTTTTGATTATAATATTGATATGATTGGATTTTTTATACAGTGAATCATAATACACAGTTTACTGTCTAAAATAATGACACTATAAAAACAAGTGAGTTTTCTTCCATTGAGAATTCCGAATAATTGAGAATGTCAACTACAAAGTTGAAGTTTTATTTCCTTGTTACCATGTTATCTGTACCCAAATTTGGGCTGGGTAATAATCAATATCATGATATGAAACCAGTTATCCTCTCAGATTTTAGATATTTAAATATCATAAATGTTGTCTTATTTCCTGGTTTTAAAGGTGTCATTAGTAAAGTGGTGTAATTTTTGTGGTCATTATATTTACATCACTGATAAATATTTATCAGAAATCGTAGATATTTTGTAAAAGCACCAAAAGGCAACACTAAAATATCTGCAATATCAATTTTGAGGTATCAAAAATCAAAAATATGATGATACCTGATTTTCTCCATATTGCCCAGATGCTGTGACATGTCACCAAGGTTTTTTTGCCTATCATGTTAGTTTTATTTTCTCATATCACTAAGCTCAAGACCTTAGACAGTCCATAGTTAAAAAATAACATTTGTGTGTCCTAAAAAGTCCTGTTCTGCCCCAAGTGTATCTCATGATGTGACTATTAAACACATCCATTTTCAAGTTGAGCCTATCTTTGTACCTGCTAATCATCAACATAAGCCTACTTGTGGATATGAAGAGAATGTCAAAAAAATGTCGTTTTAAACACACCGTTGGAGGTATGATGTGATATACTAGTGAGCGTGCAGTGCATAGTGTAGAAGTGGCTTACAAATGATCTGTCAGGAGAAGCTGGACAAAATGTACACCATGTCAAAAAACAACTGAAGATAAATGCTCTAACATGTATGAGTAAACTAAAAGTGGTTGCTTTGACTTGATTGGTAAGGTACTGAATCTGGCCTGTGACCTCAGACTAATTAATGTGAATAATTAAAATATTTGGGACTCAAATTTACTCTACTGTTTTTTTTTTTATCTCTCCTTGATTTCCTCTAGTCCCGATATGCCTGAGAACGAGGCCACGTTTGCCATCTCTGCTGGAGGAATTACTGATGCCAAAGAGTGAAGGTTAACACAAGGAGACACACATGTTAGCACAGTCCTCTGTTCCTGACTATTTAAAGTCATGTAAGGTATTTTAATGGATTTATTTATTGAGTTTGTTAACTTACAAAACTTATTGAAGTCATGCTGACAGTCTTGTACCACTGCACTTTTGATGTATTTATTCTATTTATACTCTGTTGTATTTTCCCTGTGTTTCATAAATGTTAAAATAAACACAAGGCAAGAGATTGTTATGTACTTTTTTTTTTTTTTTTTTACAGTTTATAATTGCTGAGATACCCACAGATAGGAGACATGTAAAGTTAGTGTTAACATGTTGGTATGGTTGGTACAGTGAGCAGGAGTCCGGTGCTGGCCCCTAGCGGTGCTTGCGGGACGTGCAGCGGCTGTACGGCACTTCTCGTCGGCTACGGGATCCATATGCTTGCGAAAGCAAGGCTTAACAAAGCAATGGGAACTTCACCAAACGTGCTGCTAAGAGTCTAAAACACACCAGCAACTCAACGCGTTTTAACGGAACCTTACAAACCATCCACCCTCCCCGGTAGTGGAGAGCTTGTCAACTCTAGAAAAAGGTGCGATGGACCCGAGAGACACAGCCCCGGATTCGTGGGAGCTGGAGGAGGATGCCGAGGCCCCGGCTGCCGCGGCGGAGCTCCCCACCGCCTTCGCCGCCCTCAACGTCAACGCCAAGCCGTTTGTCCCCAACGTTAATGCCCCGGTGTTTGTACCGAGCTTCCTTCAAGCCAGCGCCGTGGAAATGCCGGCCTCAGACGGTATGTGAATGCCAGACAGCTGGCTGGAAGTTAGCTTAACTTGCTAGCTTGACTGCTAATCCAGCTAAGTTAGCCTTCCTCAGTGTAACTCGCTGTGCTCAGTCCAGCCTGTGCCACAGTGATCGCATTTCCACTAACTAATCAACAAGTCGGCTTCAGTGTTAGTCATGTGTTTTGACGGTGTAGTAGCAGATTTATAACGCAGTAACTGTCACAACGAGATGTTAAGCGTGACAATCATTGTCTAATAAATATTTATGGAAGTTTGACATGCTTTGCTTTCTTTCCTCAAAGGTGCCCCTGACCCAGTGGCCAGCATGGAGGTGGCAGAAACAGCTGGTATGCACCCACATCATACACCTCGCACCACATCTAAAAGTTAAGTTAAAGCTCTGCCTGTCAGACCCATTGTTACCACAGGATAGGTGTGGTTACAGGCTCAGGTGTGCACTTTTACCTGCTGCCAGATTTGAAATCAGACCAAACCTCATGCAGACCAGGAAAGCTTGGATGCTCACTTTTGAGCCCCTTCTTGTAGGTTCACTTACTGAGCCATATTTAGATTGCTGGCATTGGTAAACCCATGTGCATGGGCCTACGTATAATATGATGCAACCTCACTTGTCCATGCCTGAAATAGACATCCCATTGGCCCACACTGTGGTGTGTCAAGCGCGGCATGTCCGAGGTCTCTGTCTGCTGAGTGTCAGACCAATTTGCATTTGTGTCATTCCTTCAGTCACTATGTGCTGACTAGTTATAATTTGCGCGAATCAGGTTCAGTCACATTTTTGGCCTGACCCCAGATGCTGTATGCCACTTCTCAGGTTACCGAGAACTGGTGGTGTTTTTGTTTTTAATAGAGTGGCTGAGCACTGCAGCTGTAGCAGAGTGAGTGACACAGGGAGGCCAAAAAAAAAAGAGATCAGATGTTATGTATATTTATTAGACAGAGAGAATGATGAGATACCTTTCCTTTTCACATTTCCCACAGACATATTCATTGAGATGCTTATTCTAATACTTGCCTTGTCAGATTTCTCTGAGCGTGTCTGAGAGAAAAATTCTAATTACAGCACGATGAGACTGTCGACAAAGTCAAGGCACGGATAGTGCTCTGAGTTGCCAGCAGCAATATCTCACAGGCTGGTTATAAACGAGGAGGGTTGAGAAGAAAATAGGCTTTGTACATGACTGCTGGGCTGCATAATTTCATAGTTACGAAAATGGGAGGCTTATTTGTGTGTTGCCATGGGAAGATGCTCCTTCTGCAGAGCTCAGCAGATTTCAGCGTACTTGCGTTACAGTTTTTTGTTTTGTTTTGTTATTTGTTCAGTAGAACATTGCACTGATTGTGCTTCTAACGAGTTGGACGGGACTAATGAATGATTAACTGCAGACCACAGACAGTGAAGTCTTGCAACTCTTTATAGAATATCAGTAAAGGCAAATAACTTTTACGAGCATCTGCTATCCTTGAGGTCTTTCATATATGTAGACAGCTTGAGCGATAGTTGTTGCACAACGAAATGTTATAGTTTTTGCTGCAGTTAGATTTTTGAAAAATAATTATTCTGTTAGATGTATATTTTTTTTTTAGCATTTTTGCTTATTTTTTAAAAGTGTGGGAGAAACAGGAAAGATAGGGGATGTGATGACATGCAGCAAAGAGCCTGGTATGGACTTGAACCTGGGCCACTGTGGTAAATTCTCAGCCTCACTGATATGTGCCCTACCTGAGGTCTGTACTGCAAAGCAGGATTTGGAGTTAGCAAGGTAACTTAACAGGGTTAACTCTGGGTTTTCAGTACTACAAGGCTGATTCTCTTTTGTACGGGGATAAATCGCCATGGTAACATGCTGAACAACTAACAGCTCCGGATCAGGTTATGTTCAGAGTATCTGATCACAGCCTGTCAACACCCTGACTCTGACCAATCAGATCACTGAAGAAAAGAGTATCCATGGATAAAAGCCCAGAGTCTTGTGTAAAAAAGAGGAGACTATATGTTGCTATAAGTCAGGAGAATCATTTCATTGTTTCGGGGCTCTATTTCTACTGGCTTTAAAACAGAGCTTCTAACAAACACAGAAATCATTTACAGCTCTAAACACATGATTTTAGCTGTATTTGTACTTGTGAAAAGTTTAGTCTACAGTGGTAGTGTTGATACTTTGCACTCTGATTCCATCACTGCAGCTCAAAATACCATGAGACACCTGTGTGATGAGAATTAGGGAAAAAAAGATTAGATTTTATTAGAAACAGAAGCAGTCTTTTAGTAGCAGTTTCATCATCTTCCAACTAAATAGCAAAACATTCTCTATACTAATGTCACATATAGCCTAGTGATACCTACACATAATTTAAGTCTCGGCCGACAGTGTATTTTTGGATAGTATTCAAAATATTTCTACGTTTTCTGTTATTATTTACATCCCACGCCACTGACATCTTATTGTCTCGCAGTCCCAGAAACTTTTGGTACCGAAGTAGCCGACTTCATTCATGGTTCTGATGATGTTGCTCATAATTAACACCCCTGCCTCTTTCACATGTACAGTACGTGCTTGTGGTTGGATAGGAAGAGTTGACTGAACTAACTGATAACTAGTTTTGTAGTACCGGCTTTCCAGACAGCCAGTGTTAGGGTTAGTCGAGCTAAATAACGAAAAGATACCCTTCGATTTTAGTACAGGCCTCTGGAGAACTGCAGGGGCGCCCATAGAATAAAAGTTTAAGATTAGAAATGACCCGAAAAGACCTGCTCAGTCTTAAAAACATCCACACAAGGACACAAGCAACAGTTGACCTTGTGGTTGACAACCAAAGAGGGATTGTTCAGCTGTTGTGACAGTGAACTCGTGTATTTCTCTGACAGATTGGATGTTTAAATTACAGTTTATTCCACATAAAAGGGCCCAAGCTGACCAGCAGGCTTGAACCCAGAACCTTGTTGTTGTGCAGCAATAGTGCTAACTGCTGCACCACAGCATAGCACGTGAATGTAAATTCAGTCAGAGATAAAATTACAATAACATAAAATGACATAACTAGATGCACAATACAAACTAAGCATATTGTCTAAAATAGAGCAGATGAATGATAATGGTGTAGGAGATGCAGGGGAATAAAGTCACTTCACTCAGTGCAGTTTTGTCTTTGAAGTTGGATTTGTTCCTGCATGTGTTTGATGTGTGCAAAAGGGGATCTCGTTCCAAATTTTTGTGCAAATGTGGTAAAAGGATTAAAGTTTGGTATAAACATAAAACTGGCAGAAACGTCGCAGCTTGAGTGAATTCCAGGATTCAGAATCAATCAGGATTTATTCACCATCAGTCTGCAGGTTTTCATTCCAGCCTAAAAGATGTTATATTATTAAATAGTTCCTCCGTAGCATCTAGACATTACAGAGGAATACCAGGTGTATATGTGTATATATATAAATATATATATATATACATATAATGTTGGTTTCAGCTCCGGTGGAGAATGGAGGCACAGATGCAGACATGACCACAGAGGAAGAGACGTGGGAGCAGAAGGAGGAGCCGGGGGGAGGAGGAGGCGGCGGAGGACAGGAGGACCTGGGCTCAGGAGGAGCCTGTGAGGAGGGTGCTGCGAGGAATGAGGATGAGGAGATGATGATGGAGGAGGAAGAAGAGGAGATGCCCATGCCTAAAGTGGCTCCGGCACCACCAGATGCCCCCAAGAAAGAGCATGTGAACGTGGTCTTTATCGGTCACGTGGGTGCGTCGCATTTGTAACTATATGTATATGAATTTATCTGAGGAAGACCGTAGAAAGTTTTATTTATCTTCTGAATGTTTTTGTCTGTCAGATGCTGGTAAATCAACTATTGGAGGACAGATCATGTGAGTAATACTTTTTTAATGTTATGTGTCGTCTGATCACAATGCTGTATGGCTGCTCAATATTTTTTTATGGTTGCATAACGTATTTATTCTTGCATATTTCCTATTTCTATTTCAATTTTCTTTAATTTCTCTATGCCTGCATGCAGTATAAAAGCGACTGAAAAGTGTCCCCTCGAAATAAAGTATTTCTGATTTCTGAATAGTTAAAAAATATCTATTATTTTTTCTTAAATGCGGTAAAGTGTGACTTTTAATTTTGCCATTTTATGGAAAACTGTGTCCAGACTTAGAAAATTAAAACAAACAGACAAACAGTCCAGTGTTTATTGATGCCACGATGGCTGGTAGCTATTGCGCAACACATTGCCTCTTACACAACAGTTGTTTTTCTTCAGTTTCAGCCTCAGTTTCATTTTTGTATCCATAATGCCACAGATAAAATAAAGACAACATCATTTACATGACCCCCTGCTTCTAACCTTTTTATTTTCTTTTTTCCCCCTTTGTAGGTACTTAACTGGAATGGTGGACAAGCGAACCCTGGAAAAATATGAAAGAGAAGCAAAAGAAAAAAATAGGGAGACATGGTGAGAAAAAATATGTTAATGAAAGCTCTCAGAAGCACCAAATCTGACCCACCATATTTTGTTATTTTGCATGTTTTATTCAGCATCAACATGGTGTTCAGGATGAATAATTCAAGCAAATATTGGCCAACAACAGCCTTGTTTGGCACAGCAATTTTAAATGCTCATAAAACATAAATGAATAAATAAATGTGGGGGTTGCAGGTACCTGTCGTGGGCTCTGGACACAAACCAGGAGGAGAGAGACAAGGGAAAGACGGTGGAGGTCGGGAGGGCTTACTTTGAAACTGAGAAAAAACACTTCACCATCCTGGACGCCCCCGGACACAAGAGCTTTGTTCCCAACATGATTGGTGGAGCTTCACAAGCCGACCTGGCAGTCCTGGTGAGATAAACAAACACGCCTATCCTAATGTTCACCAACCTTAAACCTCAGACACACAGAGATTAAATCCTGTAAATCCATTGGTAAATGATTTCACTGGTGCTTCACCACAGGAAAAAAAAGTATTTACGCGTATCCATGGAAACTTCTCAATTCGCCTCTGCAGCAAAATCCTTTTTCCACTGTCCATCTTTATTATATTTTACAAATAAGGTCAGAAAAGAAGACGACACTTTTCAATGTCATTGAACCGTAACTGTGGAATTATTTGCCTCCCTTATTGGTTTGTATCAGGTGATTTCAGCGAGGAAGGGTGAGTTTGAGACCGGCTTTGAGAAGGGTGGACAGACGCGGGAACACGCCATGCTGGCTAAAACAGCAGGAGTCAAGCATCTCATTGTCCTGGTCAACAAGATGGATGACCCCACCGTCAACTGGAGCCTAGAAAGGTGAACAGGAATTGGGTTAAGACAGATATGACGTGTTTGTGTTGGCTTAAAGGGGCACACCACCTAAATTAAGAATTCCAGTAGCCTAGGATTTATGAACATGAGCGTCTCTCTCAAGGCCAGAAACTAGAGATAGATGTCTCAAACTTGTGATGCCATCAGCTGCAGAGATGTCAGCTCCAGACTTTATACCCTTTGACATTACAAAACCCAGGATGACAACCCAAAAACATTCAGTTCACTGTCATAAAGGGAGTAAAGAAACCAGAAAATATTCACACCCAGAAAGCTGGAATCAGAGAATGTTACTATTTCCCTTAAAACATTACTCAAACCAGTTAATAGATTATCATATTCATTGGCTATTAATTTAATAGTTGACAACTGATCGATAAAGGTATGATAGAACATTAATTATCCTGCTGAAAATTGCTGTGCAGCAGTTGCAATACGAGGTTGGAGGAGTGCAGATACAAAGAGTGCAGTATAAAAGGACTAAAAGAACATAACAAAAAAATGCAAATTTAAAGCAAATTTACAATTTATTTTAAAGTAAGGTATATTGCAAATATAGCAGGTGGTGTCAGACTGTTGCTGAAGGAATTCCTGTGCATGAGCAGTATGTGATGGAAAGTGTGAGAGTCATTATCCCAGATGCTCCAAATATTTGTCACGGCTCCAACTGGCTCCAAAACATTGTCCATCATTTAATTATTAGCATTGGCTTTTACTCAGATGTTCCGTTAATAGCTCCCATCTGACATCTTCTTTTTTAAAAATCCACGATGTCATGAATTTCATATTTTAGTAAATAATAGCATATTTTCATTACTTTCCTGCAGGTATGAAGAGTGTAAGGAGAAGCTGGTTCCATTTCTAAAGAAAGTGGGCTTCAACCCCAAGAAGGACATCCACTTTATGCCTTGCTCCGGACTCACAGGTGCCAACCTCAAGGACCCCGTGCCCGAATGCCCCTGGTACACGTAAGTGCATTGGGTGGGATGGTTTGTTAGTACCGTGTGAACTTTTGTTGGGTTGTCTGGTTCACAGGGGGAATTTTAAATGCACAATCATCCTCTTAAGCCTGTATTTACCACTGGCTGAACCCAGCTACACACACTCAATTCACCTGAACAATGATGCTTTGTCACATATTAACAAAGTAGTCATAGAAAATTCTCACATCTCAGTACTCACATGAATTTATAAAGACATGATGATACATTGAATAAAAAAAGAGACCCGCCAGCTGCTTCTGTTCCTTTAATGCTGCATCAGTACTACCTTTATTTTCTGGCACAGTTTTACGTTTCCCAGAGGTGATCAGAGAGGTCTGGTATGCAGCGCTGACACAATGTTGATTCACAGTCATTTTTATAATGGAACATTTTTTTTTTTTCCCGAAAGGTTGCAGCTCTTATACTGTAGACTGTAGAATAAGGCCCTGATCAGACAGTGTGTGTTTTAGTTATGGTTTTCAATGAGAGTGAAACCTTTTGCTTGCTCCTTTTGCGTTGCTGAGTGCCTTGTGTTTTTCCCCTCTATGTGCCTCGCGCTTTTGCAGGAACGCGCTAAACGGTTCGAGTTTAAAAAACTTCAACTCAGAGCGAAAAAGCGCCCAATGTCATTGGGCCTCATTCACCAATATCTCAGCAAAAAAGTCTACATCTGATTAATGACATGTTCTTAAACCTGTGTTCTTATAATGATGAATCTCCTTGTCAGTTTAAGGCGTGTGTCGACGCTAATTAGCATCGTTAAACACCCCGCAAATAGCCACAAAAAGGGCATGAGCCTGCAGGGCTGTGTGCACACAGGGAAACTAAAGATAAATAAAGTTGAGAGAATTAATGCCCTAACAAAAGTCTGAAGGGAGTGGAGCATTGCTCTCCCAACATTTAAAAAGTTTTGAAGTTGAGGTACTGCATCGGAAAGTGAACACCAAACGATATGTCACATTTAGTAGCGTCAGGGGTCAATAAAAAATAACAAAATAAGATGTATGGGACCCCCAAGCTCCAAACTCTATGCAGTATAGTAGCACAATTGTTAGGACAAACGACTAAGACGCTGTCCAAGCTGTGTGTGTATGTGTGTGTGTGTGTGTATTTAGATAGACAGAGAGATGGGGAGAGAACGTGAAGGTGGACTATTTCACGCAGTATTTCTGTAAGGTAGTAATAACCTACTTTTCATCACTTTTTTTCCTGCCCGTCCGAACTGCCAGTAATATTTGCCTCCACAGAAAACGGCAAACATATTGATTTATTGATTTATTGGGGACCACGTTTGACAACAGCAAAACTATATCATAACATTTACAAACTCTAACACAAGTCAGGCAATATAATCCAAGTCTCATTTATCCAGTTGTATGCCCAGCACTTAGCAAATATAAGCATTTTCTCTAACAAAAACACTCTCTTTATTTAAATGTGCAGTGTGTAGGATCTAGTGACATCTAGTGGTGAGGTTGCAGAACTGAAAATTCTCCTGTGTACCAAGTGTGAAGGAGAACTACTTGGGCTTATGTGCAAACACAAATGCCCTGATCTAGAGCCAGTGTTTTATTTATCTGTTCTGGGCTACTGTAGAGCAACATGCTTCAGATATGGTACAGCTGTGGTCTGATCAAAATCTGAATTAAAAAATCTGCTAGTATGCACTTGAATTATGAGTCATAGGATGTCACAGATCATATCATAGGCCATGGTAGGACATGGCACTCATGGAGACATTTCTGACCCCAAAATTAAAATAGATTTTTTTTTTTTACAAGTGGTGATTTTTGGTCTTTTCCAGGGGTCTGCCATTTATTGCCCATCTGGACAGTTTGCCAAACTTCACCAGATCCAGCGATGGACCAGTCAGACTACCTATTGTCGACAAGTACAAGGTGAGCAGCTGGAGGCCGTCTCTTTCTAAAGAGAGAGAAACAAATCTGTGGCAGCTTGTCTTCTCCCTGTCCTCAGCAGATGAGTGGGTGTAAAGATTTCTTTTGGTTGTCGTTCACTTGGCCAAAATCTTTTTATGTTCCCTCTCCAGTTTGTTGTTCTGCTTCCTCTTTGGTGATTTTCCAAGTGCACACCAACATGCTTACACGCACACACTGCAGCCCCTACGTAGTCCTTGCTCTTTAAGATAATTCAGCTTCTTGGCACTTCCCTCAGTTTGGATGTTGGAAGCATTTCAGCACATACTGTAAGTGTTGGTGGGACTGAGTTATTTTGGAGCTTTCTCATTTGTCCATACATTAATCATCTCTCCCTTCTTCACGAATTATCTTTTCTTTTTGTCCTCTTGTCTTCAAGATGTTTAAATGGTCCTCTCTCCGTGTGATTGCAAAGAGACATATATCGTGGTTATAAGATTAAGTAGTCCCAACTGGAGTTCCCCTGATGTACGGGGATTATAGTTCAGTTAATTGTCTGCTGCATATGAATGGACCAGCCAAGACATTCATATAGCAGGCTTTCTGCAGATCCACGCAGCTGTGGATAAAACAATTACCCTCATTATTTTGTGAGGAATATTGGACGTAGTGATTGTCAAGCATGATCATTAATGGTCCAGTGTGTAGGGTTTAGTGGCAACAAGCAGTGAGGGTGCAGAACGAAAACTTTTCCCATGTGTCAAGTTTGTAGAAGAACTACAGTGGCCGACGCAAAAAGCACCCTATCTAGAGCCAGTGTTTGATTTGTCCATTCTGGGCTACTGTAGAAACAACATTGCGTATTTCATGTAGGTAGAAACGCCTTGGAAAATATGCTTTGCTGCTTTCTTTACCAAGAGCTTGATGGAAGGATTGATACCACTCGTCTGCCATTTGAAAATAAAGCTATATCAGTTAGCTCAGCTTAGCACAAAGTCTGGAAAGAAGGGAAACAGCTGGCCTGGCTCTGGCCAAAAGTACAGGTAGTGAGATTTAGAGGTGCTAGTATGCAGATTTTTCTTACATTTAGTCTGTCTTCTCATCAAATTCTCGACAACAAAGTGGATAAGCCTATTTCCCCAAAGAGAGGCTTGTAGGGGATTCACATCCAAATTTGCACGTTTTTGAAACTATGTGTCAGGTCTTAGTTCCTGAAATCATGTGGGGGGTTTTTGGAGCTTGGATAAATTCACAGACTGCTCGGATGTTGTAGACTGCTACATACACCTAAATGATAAAACTTTTGGACCAATCAAATGGCTGTTGCTAGGCAAATGGACCTGAGATAAATTATAAGACACACACCTGATTTCAACATTGCATTTATCTTGGCTTTGCACATTATTGTCTTCTTAGGCTTTTTATATTTGCACTCTTCCCACTTGTATTGCTGCACAACATTTTTCCTCAGGATAAAGAACGTTTTATTTCATCTTAAATACTGTTTAGTGGGCAGTTGTGTGATAAAGCAAAAGCGAACAATTGCTCTCATATTGTAGGTCAACAGGATATCATCAGTATTATTATACCATCAGCGTGCTAATATTTGCCTGCTGGTATGTGAAAACCACCTACCTCCAAAATGCCAGGTTTGCATGAGTTAAGGCACCCTGTTTTCAGCTTTACATGGCTGCAGTGAGTTGACGAAGTTTGTACATTTTTCATTCCAATACATGGTTTTTATTAAACAGTGACAATATATTGTGTTTTCCAGAGTTCAGTAGGTGTAGCTGTAATGTTATGCTGTATTTACTCAGGACAGGTATTATGGTCCACACTCATAAAACAGGTTTTGACACATTCCTACATTACATAAAGGCTTTACAAAACATTTGAAGGTCAAGATTAATAACTTTTGATCAGCCAGTGATTCTAAAAGTTAAGACTAACACACATCAGAAGTTATTGATGACTTACACTGAATTGCTCTGAACCTTCTCAATGTGTGTGTGTGCTTGCAGGACATGGGCACAGTTATCCTCGGGAAGCTGGAGTCTGGATCCATCAGTAAAGCCCAGCAGTTGGTCATGATGCCGAACAGGGTGAGCTCTCCTCCGTGTTACTTTCCTTCTTCTCACAAGGGACCAAGAAACCTTCTACCAGAAATAACTTCAAGGCCTCATTCTTGTATTAAATTTACTGCAGCCTAGATGGAAAAATGATATAGTTTCCGTTCTAACACCAGCCATATATTGTTTTTCAGCACAGCAATAATGTGTTTATTTGAAGTGTATACTAATAACTGTGTGTCTCTGTGTGTTGCAGCACACAGTGGAGGTATTGAGCTTGCTGAGCGACGATGTGGAGACAGACGATGCAAGTCCTGGGGAGAACCTGAAGTTGAGGCTTAAGGGCATCGAGGAGGAAGAAATCCTCCCCGGTTTTATCCTCTGTAGCCCTGACAACCTCTGCCACTCCGGCCGCACCTTTGACGCACAGGTACACTGACACCAGATGACAAGTCACTGCATGCTGGCATCTGTGTCCTCACTGTACATCTGACTTTCAGGGTCGTTACTTGCGGGGAGAGTCTGAATCAAGCGATTCAGGATGGGGCTTGATTCACTCTCATTTATTCCATCTGATGCCAACAGATATACTCACAGATAGACTCCCCACCACACCACTCAAACAAACAAAAAAAACAGGTGTAGGTGGCAAGGCTGTGCTGAAAGCCGATTCATTTTAAGGCCACACGTTTATGCAGAGCCACTGTTAAAAGCCCAGTTAGCAGCAGCACTTAGCTGCTTGTTTGATGCAGAACATTATCATTATTTGATTTATTGTTTGGTGTTTAAAGCAAGTGTTCTGAGCCAGAGGGTCCAATGGTTGGGATTGAGGCATTTAAATGACTGATGCTCGCTGATTTTATCTGTGAAAGACACATTTTAAACCCATTTGGCACTGGGCAGCTTGTTTTTAATACATATATATATATGAGGATGTGGAGACTATAGATAAGGAACTAATATATCCAGCTTTGTTTCAATACTATATACATGTGTTACTGATTGTGATTTAAAAAATCTCAGACCTTTGGATGTCTCTGATTTTCTCCTTATTTTTTCAGATCGTCATCATTGAGCACAAATCAATCATTTGTCCTGGTTACAATGCAGTCCTTCACATCCACACCTGCATTGAAGAAGTGCAAATCTCAGTAAGTTACCTGCCCGACTTCCCAAGCTGTAGCTGAAACATTTTACAGTATCAGAGTGTGTTCCTTGTTATCTATTTTATTTGCCTAGCCAGTGTTTTTTTTAGGGCCTCCTGGCCTTACTGGACTGTAGTTCAACTCTTTAAATCCTGACTGCAGGCCTTAATCTGTCTGGTGGACAAGAAGACGGGGGAGAAGAGCAAAACACGACCACGCTTTGTTAAGCAGGACCAGGTGTGTATCGCCAGGCTCCGGGCAGCCGGAGTCATCTGCTTAGAGACCTTCAAAGACTTCCCTCAGATGGGACGATTCACACTGCGAGACGAAGGTAAGGACACTGTGGGTGTGCTTGTAAGACAGTTTGAGGATGTTTAATGTAAAGGGTAAGTTTAATATTTTTTTAGCCTGGATCCTATTTTCCCATGTTTTTGTGTGTAAGGGTCTAATGTGAACAGCATTTTAAAGTTGGTTCATTATTGAGGGAAACAGGCTGCAATGTGAACACTATTGTTCCCACTGTCTATTTAAAATGGTTTTTTTGCCACTGACAGGTTCGGATTATTATTTTAGGTGTCTGACAATTTAGGACCAAACAGCCATTGGTCAGTGTCAGGCTGTCAATGACCATCTGTTGCCCTAGTTTTTGCACTGTATCTCATACCGTTGGCACTAGTTGGCCCTCATTAGCTTTTTTTTTGCCGGATCAGCATGTTGAATCAGTGTTGGAGATGGTGGAACCCATTTTAATGACAAATACAGACGAACATCACCTGCTGGTATGGAGAGATTGTGGTAGTTGGCTGTAGACTTACAGTGTGTTCAAGCTCAACTTTTAAGCTGAGACACAGGTGACATGAGGCGACTCAACAGTTGGCCGTCATTGCGGGTAGTTCTGTGAGGTTGGTCTGGCATGTCTGGGCCTTCATGTACAGGATCCCCACAGAGATACACCTTTTTGTTAAAGAGCAGGATCCTTTTTAACCAGAAACAGCCCTGAAATCTTTATTACCAGACTCCATTTAAATAAACAGTAATTTTATCCTTGTAAAACACACTTCATTCAAAGTTGACAGAAACAAAGTAGAACATACAAAACGATCTTGCTTCGCCTCCCCACCTTTTCAACTGTCATTAACTCTGGTTTGGTTGAAATAACCCCTAATTTACCCAGTTAGTTGTGAAGATATGCTGCATTTATATACGCTAAAATTACTGTTTATTAAAATGGAGTCTGGTGGGTTTGGCAGTGGCAATTTCTTGGTTATTATTTGTTAAACAAAAGGATCTTACTCTTTAACAAATAGGTCTATCTCTGTAGGGATCCTTTCCATAATGTTTAAACACTACAAATAATCTGAGCATGTCAGTGACAAAAACCAGCACTTTTAGTGGATTTAAATTGATTGAAGTGTTTGCATGGCTACCAGTTTCACTGCTGCTGTCACGATCAATGCTGAACCATTTTTAAAAAATTGTTGTTCCCATTACTCCCTTAGACACAAAAACATAGGAAAATAGGCTCCTGGTTAAAAAATACCAAAGTTAGACTTTAAGCTAATAGATTTTTCACAATTTGCTTACAGACACAGATGTTATAGCAGAGATAATAAGTCATGATTCTACTTGCTTCTTTTCACGTCTGACTTGTTTCTCCAGTCAGTCTTGAATCTCTATTTTGTCCCTCACTCCTCATACACTCCTCCACCAGGCAAAACTATCGCCATCGGCAAAGTGCTGAAGCTGGTGCCAGAAAAGGACTAAATGCAACAGTGGCAGCATGCATGGAGTTGTTCCACCCGTTACCAGAGGAGACACGCTGCTAGAGCCGACCCAAACAGCTACTCTCTCTTTACACACAACTATGCTGAAGAGAAGAACAATGACAACAAGGAGTGAAGAAGGAGAATAAAATTGCGTCACATGAAGAAAACAAGACTGAATCAGTTTTTATGATGAACAATATGAAATGAGAGACCAAGTCCAGTGTGTCAGCTTTCTCATATTGAGAGCTCAGCTATGCCACTAATGTAGCTACATGCCCCCATTCAGTACTCCCACGGCTAACCGCGCAGTCGGCCGGCCACGCCATTTGTTTTTAGAATGGAGATGGATGCAGTGTAACTGAGTTTGGGGAAGAAAAAGACAAAAACTATAGAATGATGATTTCATATCCTGCAAAAGACCAGAGTTAGCCTGTAATTATAATTTGCAAAGTACATCTCCCTTTTTAAAGAGCAGGATTAAGAATCCAGCGGACATTTTATTTGGTTTCGAGGATTGCTGTACCAAAATTTTAAGTTTGGTCTCTCTCCACATGGGATGGTTTAATTGGATTGAGCTCACATACTACTCTGATGAACCATGGATAAACACTCAGACAGACACACAGCTGTTACATAATCTAAACTGAAAATAAATGATCGAGTTGCAACAGAAAAGTGTTTTTGTTTTCCTTTAAATAAGTATTCCAGTTTGGGATGGGCAAGTGAACCTGACATTTCCTTTTGAATATTAGTAGCACATAAATATCAAAACTTTTGAAGTGTCCTATTATATAGTACAAGTTGATGTATTGCCATCAGCTAAAACACTGCTATTTTTACCCTTTCGGGCCGCCATATATTTGTAATTTACTTTAGTATTTTATGAAAAAAAAAAAAAAACTTTCAGTGCAGATACTTTAATAGTAAGACTGCAATACCTATATCTAGCATTTTAACTTTTTGTCTTCAATATGGTCTTTAGTAGGCCAGCCATGAGAAAATGTTGGCAGGAAGTGCAGTATTTTCCAAGGTGAGCCCCTCTTCCACACCCACACCCGTATCACTTTGCAAAATGCTGCACTTCCTGCAATTATATTCCAATTAATCATATTTCCACATGTGCTTTTTGGCTGAGAAAGTGAACTCCAATGAAAAGTAAAATCAAACTGAAGAAATAAATGCAAGGTATTAAATCATAAGATCAAATCATGACTGAAAAAATGCTACTTTGATAAAATATTGGTCAAAATGTGTGCAGACATGAAACAGTGTAACAACTATCTGGCTGTCAGCTCTCAGATTTCCAGTCACACCCAAATTATGTAATTGCAAGACTTTATAGGGACTCCAGTATATAGACATAATTTTGAAAAATGGCAATGCTTCTTTTCCTTTGCCAAAATTTAGCTTAACTTTGGAAGCGGAGTATCAGATGGCACAATGAAATGTGTTTTAATTACAGACTTCTATACATATATATATTTATTATGTTAATTACAGACAAATTGTAAGTGATTTCTTCACTCTTGCTGTGTTCAGACTTGCCATACAAATAAAGTTCTCTTGAAGTGTGACGTTGAGTACACCGACTGCGCATGCGTGTCTACGGTTCGCACGTGAAGCAGACAGCATGGCAGATACAACAGCGGTTGTCTTGGACCGGGCACAGGTAAACGTTTATTTTTTGCTACTTTACGTTTAACTTCTTTGTAAATATCATGCCAGTTAATAAAAGTTTACGTTGCTGTGATAAACTATATTGCCCTGAATCCACAGCAGCTGTAACGTAGCTAGCATTAGCTAGCCTGTTTGCTAGCTGATTGGATTAGCACCGAAGCTAATTCCTAGTGACACTCAACAAGTCCTTATGACGAGAACTTTGGAAGAAAACTGAAGTTTGTCGGTGGGTTTATAGAGTACTTTATAACTCTGTTTATGTGTGTGTCAGGTGAAAAAGGCCGTCCAGGCTCTGCAGGCTTTCCTGAAAACCAAGTCCACCAGTGATGCCCTGTTTCTGGAAGACGCTCAACCGATCAGCCTGCTCTTCACCCTCTGGATGGTCCCGAGGGAGGCACAGTCCATCCGCATGTGAGTCCACCACACAGAAACATACAGCTGCCTTCATGCCTGACCTGTAACTCACCTGAACCGGCTATATTGATATGTATGTCTCATTCCACCTTCAGTCCCTTGCCCCATGGCCAGCGGCCTGACACAGACGAAGTTTGCCTCTTCACCAGAGATGAGCCCAAAATGACCTCAGACCAGACGCAGAGGTTTTATAAGAAGCTGCTGGAGGAGAAGGGAGTGAAAAACATCACTGAGGTATCTCTCAGAGTTCTTATGGACAACTGACAGCTGATGTGGTCATTGTTGCATGTGTAGCTGTAGAGAAACATAAATGCACTCAAACCACAAACCACCAGTGTTTTACTAGCCAGCACTGACTACATAAGGACCTTCCTGTTGATGGCAGACACAGTCATGATTTGTCCCTGTCTCCGGATCAGATCATCCCATACTCGGTCTTGAGGACAGAGTACAAACCGTATGAAGCCAAGCGCCGTCTGCTGGGGAACTTTGACATGTTCCTTTCTGACGACCGCATCCGCCACCGGCTGCCATCCCACCTCGGAAAACATTTCTACGAGAGGAAAAAGTGAGTCTTTCTCTTTGTGCTGGTAGAGTTTTACCTTCAGTTCCTCCGTATCTTCAATATAATACCACAGCTAACGTGTCTGTTGGGAGTTGACCAAACAAACACTGAGGTTTTCCCAGCTGCCATAGATGCATCCTCACCTCATTTCTGATTTTCCCAGGGAGCCGCTGTCTGTGAACCTGCAGAGCAAACATCTGGCCAGAGACATCCAGAGAGTCATCCAGGGCACCTACTTGAAGGTCACCAACAAGGGCTGCTGCTGGTGAGATTTGCTCCGCCGCTCTTTGTGTTCCTAATCAAATCTTTATTCTGCTTTATGAAAACATACTGTCTTAACTGTTGCTTCAGCGAGACTGCAAACAATTTCAGTTTCACAGACGTTTTTATGCCTTGTGATGTCAAAAGAATAGCACCTCTTAGCAACCCTGTCGATTCTGTGAAGTGTTTGATACGGGCATGTGCTGGTGCCATAGAGATTCAATGTAAATCCAGATGGACCTCCTCTCGCTGTGGAGCCTGTCTCTACAACCTTGATACACAATATGCAATGTTAACATGAAATACTGAAATACCTGTTTTTACACTACTTGTATTGATGCTGTTTGCAGTGTCACCTTAGAGTTTTATTGGGTAACCCTGCATTATCTTTATGATTGGCCCGTATTGTAGCATGGCACGTATTGCCCACGCTGGCATGACCGCAGATGAGGTGACAGAAAACATCGAGGCTGCTGTCCAAACAGTGGTGGCCAAACTACGCACGGTGAGTCTCGCTGTGTTGTGTTTTCATTAGAGGTGGTTAAGGCAAATATTAATTCATGGACTGGGCTACCATTTCCTGATTATGTATGATATTTGCATTACTATTTACAGAAAGGACCAGTGATGAAGCTCATCCACATAAAGAGTCAGACGTCAGTGGCCCTGCCCATCTTCACCTCAGACCTGAACCAGCTGAGCGAGCTGGAGAAGATAAAGGAACTGGCACGCAAGAAAAAGGTGAGAACAAGTTCATCTTGTGTTTGTGTCACAGTTATAGAAATGATGTGTAAAATAACCAGCTCATGTGTTTGTGGATCTCAGAGTGGCAAAGACAAAAAGAAGGCAGAGAAGAACGAGACAGAGAACATAAAGCAAACGGATACCACCAGTGAGGGAAAGGAGGAAGAAGAGGAAGAAATCCCACAGCTGGTTCCCATGGCAACACCGAGCAAAAAGCCTAAACTGGAGGTCAGTGCTACTCACAGCTGCTAGATTTGAATACCTAAACTAATTTGAGTATATCGACTGACTCTAGGGTGTAACGGTACACAAGTCAAAGTTTGGTACAGCAGGAAAAACACAAATGCACTATGAGCAGTTACTTTTCATTTCTTTTGAGGTAACATTTCACTCCCTGTTAATGTTTATAAACTTATAATAAAAAAAAATATATAATGAAAATTCATTATAAAAATTACATTAGATAGAACATTAAGAACATGTGGCTGTGCGCACCAGACCATGACTCACGTTCCCTGACTTTTCCATACAGTTACAGAAACCGTCACAGCCCTGATTACGCTGTACTGTTTTAATTTAGAAGACTGTGGACCCTCACTGCCTTTCTTTCTTTATAGAAGCCATCCAATGAGAAGCAGCTGGAGAAGGCACCCAAACCTGCCGTAGCAAAGAAGGAAGGAAAAGCACCAAACAAAAAGACCAAGACAGCCGGCAAGACTGACTCAAAAGTAAAAAGAAAAGTGCCGAAAGTGAAATGATTCTCAGCAGAGCATCTTTGCACATTACCCTCTCAACATGGACATTTTACACAGTACACAGCACCGGATCGTTCAGAGAATGGTCAATATGTTCAGTCTGTTTTGTCTGTATTTTTGCTTTTTATGAAGCAGATTATAAACTTTGTTACCAGAAACTATCTTTGGCTGTGCTGTGTTCTATAAAGGCTTTGTAACAACAGGCCTTTTTCACAGGTGGAACTAACGTTGTTAGCTGAAACAAGTTCAAGCTTAAATGGAGGGCAGCCATTGTTAATATTTTTAATTACAACAGGTGGAGTAAAAATATCTATTCTGAGATGCATCACTGTTCTCTCGTAAAAAATTGCCTTGATGCAGAAATGTCAATAACAAAAAATTAAAAAATTGTGTGTAAACTGTGATTGCCTGTGACAGTTTTATAAAACCTGGATGTTCCTCAAGGCTGAACCAGTTGGAAGGTGAAATTTACTGGACCTAAACATGGTTATCGTGTTTACATTCTAAACAAGGCTACTTTAGTACTTAAGTTTTGGTGAGGAACAGCCGCAAACTGATACAATCCGACTGGGATCCCCTGGCTTAAAAGGGACCTACAACTACTTTCAAAGTTCATTCATGTTATTCTTGTGATCTAAGACAATGGGATGTTCCAACTGCTGGGAATTTAGGTGTTATTCATCATATGACCGAAAAATACTACTCCTTAGCATTTTGGCTTTTTGACCTTTAATTTAAAGCATGTTTCCCAACATGGGAGTCCCGACCCCACTAGTGGTCATCATAGCTTCACAGGGTGTCACAAGGCTTTCTTGATTTTACAGGGTGTTAGAACACTTTTTAAAAATCTAAAAAAAATAGGCTTATATCTTAGCATTTCATTTATTTCTGTGAGGAAAACTAAATCAAATTGTTGTTTTTAAATTTAAGCTATTCAAGATACAAACTTGTAATCTTACAGGATAGGGGCACTGTAAAGACCTGAACTTGAGCTTTCAGTCTCTGCTAAACATCCTCATCAAACAGAAAGAGCTGTAAAAAAAAAAGTTCTTAAATATCAGGAAATCTGATGTGATATTCACAGGAAGTAATCTGCTCAATATTAATTCAAATAGCTTGTTTTACACAAACGTCCTGCAGTTACTGCGTTTACTGTTTGGGTTGATTGTACAGTTAATCATCTGTTCTGTACTGTTACTGTTACACATTGAATACAGTGTAAATATTCATAAAATATGTCACTTATGGTTTGTAAGTTTACTCAACAACAGAGAATTAGTCCATTACCATCATCAATCATCCCTTAAGTTAGAGTAACACCCAGTATGTTATGGATCCTCCTAGTATGAATCATGAACATCATGATTTTGCAGAATGACTCACTGATCATAAATAGAATAATGACATTTTCAGCTTTTGTGACTAAATCGTTTTCAATCTACTTTAGGTTTAAAAAAAACAAACAGTACAGTAAACTTTACATCTTTAACACTTAGTTTCAACTCAGCAGTGTTTCATTTTAAGATCTTATCCAAGAGCATCACCATCAGGCTGCACAGAAAATTTTATTGTTTCACACACTTAATAAATAGGGACTGTTTAAACACCTCCTGTGTACCTAAAGTGCACCAGCCTCAAGGCCTGTTTGCTCTTGGTGTATTTAGCCATCAGAGCTGTGCATGTATAGCTGCCAGCTGTATCAGATGACATGCCTATTGTTAATGAGAGTATACTCTGGCTTGTTCAGCTGCTGCCTGCTACTCACATGGCACATCCCCTACAGTATGAGGCTCTGCATCTTCACGACTCCTTCGTGTCCTCGGGACGCCAAACATACATCCTACACACAAGCTGATCTGAAACATCGAGATAGGAGTTTATCTGTAGACGGTATATTTGTTTTGGAGGTATAATGCAACAAGATGGTCACTGAGTGGCCAGCCAATCGGTAGTGATGATTTGGTTGTCAACAGGTGGGCTGAGTCTGTCTTTTGCATCCAAGCCCTCCCTCTGCTGTGTGGGTGTGGTGGGCCATCTGGAATTACAGTGTTCACGGGTTACTGGGCAGGAGAATGAGAGATGCATCATGCGGACACTCTCGTTGATCATACAGAGGATATAGCTCCTGCATGTGACTGCTGGGAGGCGGCTGCATTGATTTCGACAGGAACTGGCTGAGCAGACGGGGCGAGCTGAAGGAGAGCTATGGATGTTCAGCGTCTGGTGTTTGCATTATTCATGTGTTAAAGCTTCTCAGAGGGGAGAGAGTGGGAACAGACATTGTTCTGTGAAGCATCCATGGAAGCAGTTGGAGAAACTTCATTTCCAGATGACTCTGGGAGCCAAAGCCTGTGTCCAGACCCTCACACAGGCGCTGCAGTGGCCCCGGGCTGGGCCCACCTCCACAAACCCATCATTGTGATGGTGATGGGATCTCTGATGTGCGCTGCAGGCGGACTCCTCTTCCTCCTCCAGTCATTAGGGGTGATTGAGTCATCCAGCTCCGTGGCCTCGGCCTGCCTGTCCATAGGTCTGTTGTTCGTCGTGATGGGGCTTGTTTGGATCCCCATACTGAAGGAGAAGCAAAGGCGGAAGTGGTACAGCCAGGGGGCTCGAATAGAAGTGACTCTTTAATGTGGAAGTGGTTGTTTTTGTCAGTGATGATGCAACTTCTTTTGAAACATCCAATGCAGTCACAGAGCTGGTGTGGTTGTTGCTGATAACCGCTTGCGTACATTGCACTTTGACCACTGCAGGTTATTTCATGTTGAGTCAATGAGGACTGCACTTCACTGTCCCGCTGATACACATCTGGACTAACTTTTGTCTTGTTTGGAGGATCTTCACTCGCACCATGTCCACATCTGTACAGGTAGAGCCGGTCATGGAGAGAAGGTATGGAGGAGTCGGCCGCTGCAAGTGCTCGTTCTGGTTCGCAGTGGCCCACGACATACTCGGCGTCTTCATCATGATGGTGGGGGTGTTTGGAGGGCTGGTTATCCACGATCTCTTCATCTACGCGGGGGCTATCATCATCTTCCTCAGCCTGATCTGGTGGGTGTTCTGGTACTCCGGGAACATCGACGTGCCGCCTGAAGAGCTGGAGGATGATGTGGGCCTGATCAAGCTGAAGAACCGCGGGCTCAGCCGGGTGGTGAGGCGCGTGTCCGACCGCCTCTCCAGCAGGATCAGGAACTCTTTCAGAAGGAGCGGCTCATCCATCAAAGTAGACCCCGCAGTCAACAGCAGACCTTCAAACACCTGCCCAGAGGTGCCACTCTCCACTATCTATGACGCCACCATGGCCTCCTCATCTAAAGAACTTGTCAGAGACACATTGTCAATATGAACTAATACATTACAGACTGTAAATGACACACAGAGACACTGAACCTGAACTTATTTGTTTCCTTTGCTTGTCAGCTTGAAAGGGATTTTGTGTTTGTTCTGCTAACACACTAGTAATCATTAGACAGCATTTAAGTCTTGCCTAGATAGCATCCACAGGTTCTTATCTAGCTGATAAGATGTAAACTTTGCACACCATAACAGTGTTGCAGATGGCTCTGATTTACAGCATGCTCATCAGTCACTAGTCTGTCATCGTAAAGTCATGTATGGTTGATTCAGATACCTTACAGAGAAGGGATGTAATAACTGTAAATAGAAAAAAAGGTTGTAATAAAAGATTTGTTATGATGAGACTGACTCTTATTTAGATAATGTGTGACCAGAATACTTTTTTTGTACTAGGACAGCAGTGGAAATTAACCAAAAGCAGCAAGTTTACTTATTTATTTCATGTATAACATTAAACTGAAACCTTATAATTTCTGTTGTATCACGTCAAATAAAGTACAGCTCAGTTTCAAAATTCAACCACTAGATGTCGTCTGTCTCTAGCTTCACTCCCTTAGGTTTCCATTCTCTCCCAAACAACTTTGTGTTATGAATGAATATGTGAATATATTTGAATACTGTGCAGATACATTTCCTGCTTTTGCAAGGCAAAGTGAAAACAGCTCTTCAGTTATAACCTGTACTCACACATCAATTTGTGTCCAGGAGAAGTCCAAAATATTTTTTCCTCTTCCCTGTAGCGCTATTTATCAGTCTAGATTGTGTTGGTCTGAGTTGCTGAATGTTGGAGGTATCGGCCATAGAGGTGTCTGCCTTCTCTTAAGTATAATGGAACTAGATGGCGCTCAGCTTGTGGTGCTCAAAGCTCCAAGCAGTTTTATGTGGGAACTATTTTCTTTCTACCTAACTACACCTGCTAACTGTATCACTGTGCAGAAGGAAGTGTGCATCTACTCATGGATGAGAGGCTCATGCTTGTTAAAGCGTGAGATGTAAACATTAATAGCATCCTCCTCAACTGAGGTGTAATGTTAGCTAGCTCAGTGGTGCTAGGTGAGCTGGGGGTGAACTGTCCCTTTAAATAATGTATAGTAAAAAATAAATAAATACACGTTTAGGGCTGTGGCAACACCACTTACCTATGAAATATTTGACTAGCCATCAAAAATGCTGTAAAATGTTATTATGTAAGTTTCTCCCAGATTTTATTTAGTCATTAAACTGTCTCATAGCCAACTCCAGCTGCCAGGAGTATAATTCTGTTGGAGGAACACTACATCCCTTTATGTACTAAATATAATGAATTCTCTAAAACATTTCTTGCTTGCTACCCATGCTTGGTTGCTAACATTTTTTTATAGGATACACTGGAAGAAATGATGTATACAATTGTTATTTATCAAGCAGTGTGAAATAAAGAGAGAAGTGATTCATTCTTCATCTTCTGGTTCAGCCAGTGCTTTAACATGTGTATTTTTACAGCTGAAATCACATACACTGGTTCCATTTGCTTCAAAAGGCCAAAACAGCCTAGTATGTGCGTTCAATGTGTAAATCCCTTGCCATGAAAATGACAGAGGTGACCATGTAGCAAAGCACAGCTTGCATGAAAATACTGAATCACAGACTAAACGTGCTCAATCACTTCAAAATACACAATTCAAGTGTCCAAACTGTAGCATTTAAGTAAAACACAGACAATGTCATAAACCAGCTATGGTCTGAGAGTGTTGTATGATTGTCATCCTCCAATAAAACTGCAACACACATACATAGGCGATACACAGACACTAAAACCTTAGATAAGATATGACCAAAGTGATCTGAGTACAGATTAAAAGAATCCTGTGTAAGATTTGGTGGCATCTAGTGGTATGGACTGTGAATTGCAACCAGCTGAAACTTCTCGCAAGTGCCACTTCTTGTGAATTCACGGTTATAATTCCTTCAGTGTTAATTGTTCATGATGTTTTTACTGGGAGCCCAATCAGCAGAGGTGTCTACCTCTCCTAAACAATGGACCAGGTGATTTAAACCAGTAGAAACGCTAAATAAAGCAGTTTCATGAAAAAAATATCAGTGTTTTTCCGATGCTGTTTGGTAGATAAAAGCGCCTCATTGAAAGGTAACAAAAACACAACAATCCTCAATTCCAGGTGATAATACACAAAAGAAAACATCCTGATTACATTTCATTTCTGCCAGTATATCCCCCCTAAATCCTACACACTGGACCTTTAAGCAGACTGCAACGAACTTCTCAGGTCATTGACCACTGATCAGGTTACACGATACCCATAACTGAGTGGTCTTGTCTGAATGAGTTCCAGGAAAGGAAATGAAATGCCGCACATGCTGTAGCTTAATGGCTGTTTACTAACCACAGTGGTTTGGTCTGCATTTGCAGGAACAAAGGCTCTCTGAGCTCACAGAATGTTGTGTTAACACAGGAGCCAAAGTCACAGACGTACAGCTGAGGATGATGGGAATGCCATTGGTTTTGAATGTATTTGCTACAAACCAATGGATTGGACAAATTGAAATTAAACCTAATGATGCTGCTGGATTAATCGGCCTGATCCTGATCCCGCCCCCAGAGGTTGATTGACAGGCAAGCATCAGCCTCAAAGAGATACATCATGAAATAAACAAAAGAAGAAGAAAACCTGTAGTAAAATGAATTTTAAAAAAGCCAGCCGTCAAAAATAAATAGGTCTACTCAGAATATATCAAAGCATCTGAACTCCATCCTCTACTCTTTTGCCATCAACACTGACAACACTGACCTGAACAGCCAGGGCTCCAACACCCGCAACATGGGCTGGACGAAGAACAATCACAGACTACAAAGATGAAAATCAGCAGTGCTGAGGCAATGTCTGCATCTTTCCCAGAGTAACTGAATAAGTTCTATGCACGGTTTGAGAACAACTCCCTGGCTGAAAAAGTACAAAAGGCTCAGGACCCCTGCCCACTGGTAATATCCAGGGCAGATGTGCAGATATTTTAAAAAGATAAATCAATGGCAAGGAACTGATGGCAAATGACGGTTGAGTTCTCAAGGTATGGTATGGCCTGGTATGGAGGTTGCACTGCCCTCAACCATAAGGTGTACAGAGGGTGGTGAAAACTGTTCAGCACATCACCAGGAAAGAGCTGCCATCCATGAAGCACCTCGACACAAAATTTGCATGCGGTATAATACAGTGCCTGTATTAATGGTCTTGCTTTCTTTTCAGTTAGTAAATGATGGATGGTCTGACATGGCATTTATCCTAATTTCAATTCAATTTCTCTTCATTTTATTTCTACTCATGTATCTATACATGGCCCACATACAACAGGGGGACTCTGGTGTCAAGGCAAAGTGTATTTAGGTCCAGATTTGAATCATAGACATTTTGCAAGTGGACCTGTAAGATATATATCTGACTACCTCTGATATATATCATATATACAGAATTGAAACTATAAATGTATTAAGTTCATAGTACATAAATTGTGTGACGACTTATGTTGTCATCTTACTATATAATGACGAAAACTCTGTGTGTGTGTGTCTGTTCCACGTTTTTCTCCTCACTGACTTGGTCAGTCCATGTGAAATTTGGCACAGTGGTAGAGGGTCATGGGAGGAATATTACATCAATTGGCCAAAGGGGGGCGCTATAGCAACTGATTGAAATCGAAACTTTGAATGGGCATATCTCATGCCCCGTTTGTCGTAGAGACACGTAATGTAGATTTTCTGCCATTTTGAATATTCTGAAAAACACTTAAAATCGATCTCTTTCTAGGAAGTTTGACCGATCTGCATGAAACTCAGTGAACATAATCTAGGGACCAATATCTAAAGTTCCGTCTTGGCAAGAGTTGGAAAACTTACTAAAACTGAGCTTCTATAAGGCAATGAATATTGTGTGGCTCATCACATAAAGCTAATTTCTTATCTAGGCCTAACCGCCATATCGATTTTTACTAAACTTGGTAGATATGTAGAACAGGACGCCTCAAAGTGACTGGAGAAATTTAACTCTAATTGGCAACTGGGTGGCGCTGTAACAACAGAAAAATGCTTAAAAATGGCTGAAATGTGACCGATTGCTGTGGCCCCCCTGTGGCCGATTTGTAGGACAGCAGGTTCAGGAAATCGGACATCGCACTATCAAATCCACAAAAACTCTGTCTGAATACATTGCTCTTCTTAATGGGTTCAGTTGACTATTTAATCTGCGTTTTCCTATGACCTATATCCCAAACACACACACCATATGAAACTGTACGTGGGCAACTGTGCACTCAATGGGTATGGACTAGTTTCATTATATTTCTAAAATCCACAGGATGCTGTAGTGCTAAGTCCTGAAAGTGTATGAGGTAGGGTTTGCCCCACTTACAACTGTTGTCATTTTATTCTCTAAAAAGTTCTCCAAATCTGAAATTATTGGCATTAACCAGAAACTAATTTGATAATCAATTCATGGCTCATTATTTACTGGAAAATGTGTAATTTATTGGAAAAATGCCAAACATTTTGCAAGATATATATATATGAGACACAGTGTATGAAAACAGCAAAAAGGCGGCAAATTAACATTAAATAGAGCTTAATATATGGTAAAAAAAAATAAACAGTGATGTCACTCACTCTCAAATGTTACATTTACTTCTTACAAAGATGTGCAGGAGGCTTCATATAGAACAGTGGTTCCCAACTGGTCCAGCCACGGGGTCCAGGTTTCTCCTTAGTCACTAGTTCAAGGTCCACACAGTTAAATATATTCAGCATCATGCGTGTGTTTGCCCATGCCATGCAGCTAGTTTGCTGTCTCTGTTAAATAGCTGTCCATTAGTCACTAACTCTGCAGCAGAACACGGCACTTCAAAATAAAAGCTCTGTGCTGCAACCCACTTTTGGACCCCGACCCACCAGTTGGGAACCACTGATACAGAACAATCAAAACAACTTGAAGTACATGGATTTGAAGTCCTTGTTAAACTTCAAACTAAAAGTGATTCTAACATACTTAATTAACGGACATTTGGCAAAACTGAACACAAACAAGATCCCACATGAGGTAGGGTTTGTTCCATTTACACTTGCTGGCATTTTATTCTCTACAATTAATTGGCATTAACCATGAACTCATTCAACAATCAATTAACCATTTGTAATCTATGGAGGAAAAATGCCAACAATTTGGCTAGCATATAAATGGCGTAGTGTATGAAAACAGCAAAAAGGAGGCACATTAACATTTAATAGAACTTAATATATGGTAATAAATAATTCCTCACATCTCTCAGTTCTTGCAGGTTTTGACCATGAAATGCTACAACTGAACTGTCTCACTCATATTTTGCCAGCACAGGGCTACTGGTCTGTATGTCATCTTATATGCTTTGCCATACAAGACAAAACAAGAATGTTTTTCTGCAGATCTTGACGGGTACGTCTACTCACCAGCATGGCTTTTCATGTGTTTTTTCAGGGAATTAAGATGTCTGAAATCTTTGCCACACATTTTGCACTTATATGGTCTCTCACTAGTGTGGATTCTCATGTGGCTTTTCAATCTTGCGTTGTCCAAGAATCTTTTCCCGCAGGTCTTGCAAACGCACGACTTCACACCTGTGTGGATTCTCACGTGGACTCTAAGGTCATGATAACGTTTGAAAGCGCTGCCACATGTCGTGCAAGCGTACGGCCTCCTATCAGTGTGGGCTCGTATCATATGGATTCTCATGTCGCCACTAGTTATGAAACCTTTTCCACATTTTTTGCAAGTATGCGGTCTCTCGCCAGTGTGGGTTTTCATATGGATGTTAAAGTTTGAAGAGTGGGCGAATGTTTTCCCGCAGGTCTTGCAAACGTACGGCTTCTCACCTGTGTGGGTCCTCATGTGGACCATCAAGGCAGCCAAACACACGTAATCTTGTCCACATGTTTTGCAAGAGTACGGCTTCTCACCTGTGTGGATTCTCATGTGGGTTGTCAAGTGAGCTCTACGTCCGAAACATTTCCCACAATCTTCGCAAGTAAACGGCCTCTCACCAGTGTGGATCCTTTCGTGTTGTTTCAGCGCTGAATTGCGTGAGAATAAGGTCCCGCAGGTCTTGCAAGGGTACGGCTTCACACCTGTGTGGGTACTCGCGTGGATTTTCAGGTCACCGCTAAGTCTGAAACTTTTCCCACATGTTTTGCACGTATACGGCTTCTCACCAGTGTGGATCATCCTGTGCTTTTTCAAGCTTGTAAGGGCAAAGAAGCTTTTCTCGCAGGTCTTGCAAACGTGCGGCTTCTCACCTGTGTGGATTCTTTTCACGTGAGATGACAAAGCAGAGCTTACTGTGAATTCTTTCCCACATATTTTGCAAGAGAACGGCTTCTCACCTGTGTGGCTTCTCATGTGGACTGTCAATGTTGAAACATCCCAGAATTTTTTCCCACAGGTCTTACAAACGCACTGCCTCTCACCTGTGTGGATTCTTTTAATGTGGACCGACAAGGCACTGTTTGTTGTGAAATCTTTACCACACGTTTTGCAAACATACGGCTTCTCACCTGAGTGGACTCTTTGAGTGTGGACCGTCAGGGCACTATTTGTTATGAAATCTTTTCCACAGGTCTTGCAAGCATGCAGCTTCTCACATATGTGGGTTCTGAGGTGCTTCTGCAGTCGTGAATTGAGCTTAAAATCTTTCCCGCATCTTTCACATTTGAAGGGTTTTTCATTAATGTCACTTTTGCTTTTGTGGCGTCTCTTCTTTAGTTTTGTCTCCGCACTCCTGATTGATCCTACGTCTCCATGCTCTCCTCCTGCCTGAGTTTGGCTTTCAGCTTCATCAGAGTTGTCAGAGACGAGCTGGTGGTCACTGTCTGCTTCTGACACCACAGATGTTGTATCTGGCATGTTGACGACAGGCTCTTCCTCTGTTCTGGAAGTGTACTTCTTCTTGCCTGTGTGGGTTTTGAGGTGCCTCTGCAATATTGAATTGTACTTAAAATCTTTTCCACATGTGTCACATTTTAAATGCTTTTTAGCTGTGGGAGTATGACGCCGGATCCCTGACGAATTAGGGCTGTCTACGTTGTTACTGTGACTTTTGGTTTTGGAGTGTCTCTTCTTCGGTTTTGGCTTCGCACTCCTAACTAATCCCGCGTCTTTATCCTCGCATCCTTTCTGAGTTTGGCCCTCAGCTTCATGAGCGTTGTGAGAGAGGAGCTGGTGGTCACTGTTTACTTCTGATACCACAGAGATTATAACTGGCATGTTGAAGACAGAATCTTTCTCTTCTGAACTTGTGTCATCAGTACTGAAGTTCAGATTCTCATCGCCACTGTGGTCCCTTTCCTCATATGTATGAGCCAACTTGAGGTCATCAGTCTCCTGCTTCAGTACAAGCTGCCCTACCTCCTGTTCCTCTTTAACCTGTGGAGGCTCTGGGCTCTCCTGGTCCAGACTGGAGCTCCTCTCCTGAACACACAGCTGCAGGTCAGTGAGACCCTCCTCCTCCTCCTTAAAGGCATATTGCTGTGGGAGCTCTGGAGGGACAGAGAACAACAGGATTGATATGTATTTATACATAATACTGTGAGAGTAAAGAGGAAATAATTAAGTTTATCCTCACCTATCCTCTCTATCTTTATTTCAGGTTTCCAAATGATGTCCAACAGTCTGCGCTGACGCTTGATCTCTTCCTCATACTCGACGACAGTTTTGTTAACAGCTCTGAATATTTCTTCAGCAGCAGCGGTTAGTCGCTCAGTGACCAGCTCTCTCAGACTCTCAGCTGAAGACATGCTTGTTAAATGACAGCTGAGACAATTACCTGCGCTACAACATCGTCTTCTCGCTCATTCAAAGTATGTAAGATATGCATGCAAGCCGCTGCAGCGCTGGGTGTCACACTGTTAGAGTTCCGAAGGTGGAAGTGAGGGAGCGTTTTGTTCCGCTTTCAGCTGATGACAGTCAGTTATTTTACTTCAACTTTTTCCCCCCTAAAAGCACTTAGCAACAAATTGAGCTGCTTATAAAATACATCTGGAAACTAACTGATCTTGATTTATAAACTCATTTTAAGTAAAAAAAACAACAAAAAAACAACAACCTGTAAAGTAACTTTTGTAACTATAGCTGTCATATAAACATTTGGGGGTAAAAGGTGGTAAAGAATTACCATACTAAAAATAATTATTCAGTCACAGTTTTTTTTTATTATGTTTTTGCCGGTGTTGGTCTGTTTGTCTGCAAAGTAACTCAAGAAGTTATAAACAGATTTTAATGACATTTCCAGGAAAGGTGGATAATGGGACAAGGAACAGATACAATTTTGGTGGTGATCGGTTGAAGCAAAGTGGATAAAATAATAAAAAAAAGTTTATGTTTGACAGCCTCAGCAGCAATTAAGACAGTGAAAATAGCGCCATCTGGTGGCCGGAAAGCACGTCTTGTTCTACTCTTAAATTGTAATCTGAATATTTCTTCAGCAGCGGTTAGTCGCTCGGTGACCAACTTCCCTGGGGCATGGAAATAACACATTGAAATCTTACTTTAGGTGGTGTTTCCATTTAAGTTCAAATATCTCCAGTTTGCCCCATCTCCAATTGCAAGTAATAAAATAATAATAATTATTATTAAATAAATAGATTTAGAAAATACTTAGATTAAAAAAAAAATAGTACAGAATTATTATAATTTCTTTTAGTATTCTCTCTTGGTTATTTCCTTGATTTCCATTCATTATTCTTTTTGTTTTATTTTATTTATTATTTATGTTTGTTTTATTTTTATTTTATTTATTTGACTTATTTATTATATTTATTTTGTTATTTTGTATTTATTCTTTATCTTGTTTTTCTTTTTACTAATTTCTTGCTTAATTCTTTCTTTTTTGGGTCCTTCGTATTTCCTTTCTCATTGCCTTCTTCCCATGTTTTTTTTCTTTTAAGAAATAAAGCCAATTTGCTGAGTTTCAAAGGGATAAAAGGCTGTTTTCGTTTTGTAGTTCCACAACACGTTCACAAAAAGACTCCAACTCCCACAAGGCCTTTCCTATCATATGATAGCTGTGTGTTTTGTCATGTGACCTTGACACTGCTCAGTCAGTACTCGGTTTCCCTTTTCGCAGTGCCACAGGCTCCAAACTGAAAACACTTCAGTCCTCCTCTAAACGGACCTCCACATTTTACACGTATGACTTCACGGCTGTGAAAATAAACTCCGGCTCGTGCTCTGTTGAGTTTATCTGCGTGTCAGGCTCCGTACAACTCCTCCATGTCCCACTGTGGTAGACTCACAGCCCCAGCGGCTCCTCGGCAGGCCTCTCTGTTCACCGTGTGAGCATCAGTCCTCACGCCGCGGTTGGGTGGGTCCAGCTCGGCCACAGAGGCAGCATGGGCCCGGTGCATCGCTAGCCTCCGCTCTGAAAGCTATCACACCGGTGGGAAACAGTTTTAGCTTGGATGTCACTGCTACCGGAGTTTGTCTGTCAGAATGAACGGTGAGTTTTGTGGTGTCATCACTCTCCCACAGAAACACAACATGTCTAATGATGCATGCAAGAGGAGGCTCGGTCACTTGTTAGTGCTCTCTGTGTCCAGACAGCAAGTTGGGGATTTCTGCTGACATGTTAACTGCACTGCAGCCACTTCCCTAATGTTACTATCCAGCAAATGGCCATTATGGTCTGTCAAACATTAGTGAGTTAGTGGATCAAAGAGAAAATGAAAGCATTTCAACAGCACTCAACTGGAAAACACATGAGAGTTTTCCAAGTTAACATGAGAAGCAGTCATGGTGAGGGTGTAAGCAGCCTTGAGGTTACAGAAGTGTAGTTATGACAAGCTCATGTAAACATGTGGGTGGAGTAAAGTGACTGCTCCTGCTTCCGCCCGGCTACAGCTGTTTAGATGTCCTTCAGCAAAGCACATGGCTGGGTTCACAGCTTGTACAAGATTGTCAGAGAACTAAAACAACTCCTGTTTAATATTTACAAAAATATATAACAGTGTAATCAGAGAAATGCTGAACAGTAGACATTAAAATGCCAAATTGTGTCACTGCAGTTGCTAATATGCATGAATGGATTACTGAATGGGCTGAATGTGGTACAGGTCCAGTGGCCCAAAGTGTCAGGGGCCCCCATTAGCCCTCATGTGTAAAATGTCAGTGATACAGACATGTGCCAATGAAGGATGAACACAAATAAGTGCAAAGGAACTGGAAAGAGGCACAAAATAACTACTGAAAGGGGAAACAAAAAAGGCATGAAATGACTACAGCGACACCAAACAACCAAAAACCCCACAAAAGACACACAAAGAGACACAAAAAGACTACAAAAGTTCAGTACAGGACTGCAAAGAGCAGCCAAACAACAACAAAACAAAACCAACACAAAATCTGTGTTTCTTGCACCTATGTAGGAGAGGAGGTGGGGCATTTTGCATATCTGTGTCCAGGGGCCGTTTTCTCACAATCTGCCCATGCTAACATGACGAATCAATCATTCGTCATGTCATATATAATATCATATATAATATTAGAGGGGGGAAGATGTCACACGAGCGGTTACGTCCATAGGAGGCCTCCACGTGGGGAAGACAGACAGGACGCTCGGCCAATCATTGCATTCGGTCCAAATGCAATGATTGGCCGGAGTTTTCTTAGAACCACATGAGAATGGTACAATTATGAGTTTTTATCTCTGGTGGAATTCACTTACATTTTATTGTGCCATCAGCTTATTAATAGCATTTTAACCTAAACAAAGAAAAGCGTACAATTTCCAGATAGATAAGTGTCGCTTTAAGTGATGCCTTCAGATGTCTGACCCACAGTCTATGCTATTTGTAATAATACCAAACAGAGATCTTCCCATTGAAGAAGCTGGAGCCCCAATTATTTTACCAAAATTGTTTTAGATTGTTTTTCTGTACATTGTTTAACGTAATCTTATTGTAACTTTGTAACAGACCTGTCATAGAAGGTCACTATAGAAATACAAAAACAGAGAGGCACATACAACATACCTAAGCAGCCAAATGTATTTATTTATTGGTTTATTTATCAGGGACTCAGTCTGTGTGTTTGTTTATGTGCTGGATTGTAATACAGGTGAGATTTTTCATGCTGTAGTGATTCACAAAAAAGGTTTTCTCCCTTATAAACACACTGTGTTTATAATCAGTCTGTGATAGCAACGGCTTTCTTCAGCAGTTCATTTCCTCCCTCTCCTCTCTGGCATGCATAATTAATACAGGAACAAGCAATGACCGGGTAATTGATTTTCTTAATCCACCATCAAACCAAATTTGGGTCATTTCCCGTGTTTGTCTGTTTCCATCTGCAGGCACTCAGCAGAGTGATACAAAGAGACAGAACCTCCTGGAGAGGCTGCTGGATGCTGTCAAACAGGTGAGTCACCCCATGTCTTCACAGTCTTTAACACGAGAGACATCATAGTACCAAACTTTATTGAAAAATCTGCTCGGGCCTTTGCATGGTCAAGAAATCAGCTCACCTCAGAAGCTTGTAATGTTGGGAATAATCTTTATACTGGAACAAGGAAATGATTTAATATTGATTTGTGGTTTCAGAATACATTCTAGTTCCTTTATCTACCGTGTACAATTTGAGGAAGTAAAACTGAGCGTTATTTACAAGTTTTACGAGTTGATCTTCTGATGAATTGAGTGCAAGTGTTGTATGAAGAAGTACTGTGCCCAAATAATCAGGCTTGACCTTACTAAACTCCACGTAGTTCTTGTTCAATCCTGACCTGAGCTTGACCCACAGCAGCAGATCTGGGCCAGATCACCGAAAAGTAGAATTTGAGTGGTTTCAAAAAGTCTGTGAATACGGAAAGGAATTGCTAAGATTTTATTGATACCATGTCATTATCGATTATGCTTAACGGTCCTGTTATTTATCAGTTACCTTGTTGATTCTTGATCATTTTTTTTGTGTGGAAATAAAGTAGGCCTACACAGGTTTTCAACATCAACACAGCTGTTTTTATCATCTCTGTGTCTGGACACAGTGTAGCCGTTTGACGAGATTAAAGCAGAGGATATTTACCCACTGTGATGGACGTGCTGCTCGGTTGGGAAGCAGTACAGTGTCAGATACATGCCATTCAGCCCAGGTTGTGTAGAAAGATAATACTTGAAATCTGACATATTACAGACTTTACAAGCAACATTTGTGAAAAAAGCCATGCTTTGGACTGTTTCTTTCTCTTGGCCTTGACTCCTTATTGTTGCCAGTTTCAAGCAGCGTAGACGCATTAGTCATCGTTTTGCAGTTCGGAACTGTCCGAAAAACATGTTGGCATTGATATAAGGAATTGATAAGCTCCGAGGCAAACAATCTAATGAACTGGACAATGTGTAACCAGCTCGGATTCCTATCCCTATCTATGTTTTTTTGTTTTGCTATTGAGCAAGGGAACATATCATTTACTGATGTGGTTTGACAGGATGTCATTATCCATACATAGAGGGAAAAGGACAAAGTAGGGACTATGTGTACAGAAGTGTGGCTGGCCTGTACTATGTAAAATAAACAACAAAACTTGAGCCACTCAGTCAGGAATATCCTCACAAATACAAAGCAAGAAACAAACAAAATACGTACACACAGAGAGGGTAGAGGGTGTAATGTTGGGTATACTTGTCAGTCCATTACAATCCACTACTCTTGAGGTGCTCGAGTACGGGGCTTCAAGTTCTGACTTTGAGTCTTAATCTTACTAGAGAACCTTAACCTTTCTAAGTACAATACATTCATCAAATCTGTTATCCACACATCATATTTTGGTGCACAGTCTGACTTTCACATAAGAAGAATAATTTCGTTTGCCATAGGTAACATAGTCATGTCACCTCAGACAGCGACGAGTGGTTTAGGTTCCCAGTTCTTCT
Organism: Epinephelus awoara; assembly: GCA_035609425.1. NCBI lineage: Eukaryota > Metazoa > Chordata > Actinopteri > Perciformes > Serranidae > Epinephelus > Epinephelus awoara. Next base: position 14,160,185 of record CM069313.1, read on the forward strand.
CAAAGGCTTTAGAGAAACATTGATGTACACTCAGTTGAGGTTTTAACAGGAAATGAAAACTGAGATCAGTGCTGTGCATCAGAGACATTTTTTTGTAGCCCTAAAGATTAAAAAGAGCCTCAAGTAACAGAGCCATACATTTCCAAATAGAGGCTTTTCATGATGTGTCAATGCAGGCTTTGCTCAAAACTTACCAGCTATTGGCCAAATGATAGGTACAGTACTGTTCATAAAGAGTCTGTTTATTCTGTGGCTACTTGAGCGATTTAGACCCCTTGAAATCTTAGAAATGTGCTCACTGTGCAGTGTGCACTGGAGTAAAGTTTGAACCTGGCAGGCAAACACTGGAGAAAGAGGTATTTCATAGGCGGCTATTATCATTCCCTTCATATCTTTCCAGTGCCAAATCCGCTTTGGAGGAAGAAAGGAGATTGCCACGGACTCAGACAGCAGGTAAGAGAAGTTATATATCTGTGTTTATTTAGCACCCAGGAGGCTGTTCGTGTGCGTAGTTCCAGGGGACTTGATGGGGTGGTGCTTTAAGCACTGGTATCTTAACCTTCTGCCTCCTCTGTACAGTGAGCTGGCGATATGCCCAGCTTGAGGATCGATTTCTTTCCTCTGCTATGTAATAAATGACCTTATTTTTCGGGGTTGAGAGCTTTACAATATTTTCCTTAAAATATAAGCAATAAGAATGTGTTTATGACAAAAAGGAAAAATGGGTTACGTATGAAAAATTATGTATCAATCTTGTTTCATTAGAGCTTTATGCTGTCAATATTTCATCCAAATGTCATATCCTGTGCTGCTCAGGTCTTTTGTTTGTTGATAAAGGGTTCTTCAGTGGCATTATAAATAATCATATGATGAATGATATATTCATATTCAGAAAACATGATCATGGACTGTTTGGAACCTAGTGGTGGTCTTTCATTTTTAATCCGAAACTCTAAATAATTGTACTTCTATCAGGTTTTAAAGTGTGCCCATAAATTTAAGTGGCATATAAACTTTTAAGGGGTTCACATACTCCACTAAGTATCTTGTCTTGGTCTCTGCAGGGTGATCTGTCTGTGTGCCCAGTTTGAAGCGGTGCTGCAACATGGTCTGAGGAAGAGCCGAGGTCTGGCTCTCACCGCTGCTGCTCTCAAGCAGGCTGCAGGCTTCAGCTCCAAAACTGAAGCAGGTACGGTGCTTAACTGGCTGCATGGTCTATTAAACTCGGGTCTAGAGTCGAAAATCAAGGCAGAAACTTGACTTTAACCTCAAGCCTTTACCCTGGAAAAAGCAGAGCTGAGAATGCTAACCTTGCTACAGGGGAGCTTGACTCGTTATTTTAAAAGTCATGGAGGATTGGAGGACACAGGTGTGTCACAGGGAAGCTCAGAGCTGCAGGATAACCACATGCACACACATACACACAGGCACACAACCTGGCTGTGAGACCAGATGGTGAGACTACAGACAGGCTACAGTTCAAAATGACATGCACAGGAAGGTCTTTGCCTCCCTGTTTCACTTTCCCTGTTGTGCTCACCTGTCTGTCTTTAAACCTCTGTGTCTTTGTGTCTCTCTGTGGTGGGCGGCACACCTGCTGCGGCATGTCACTCATAAAAAGTACATGTTGCCATTATAAATGCATGTTGTGTGCTCGAGCATTATTCAGACACACAGACGTTTGTTTTAAATTCCAGTCGACATCCTAGAGATGCCAAACAGCCTATGGCATGCTGAACCATGGGGAGATGAAATGAGAGCTGGTAAATGCAGAAGACGTCTGGGATATTGATGTAATGGTACAGCCATAAAAAGACAACTTGGCTGAATATTTCATTCAATATAATATGATTAATATAGCTATTATGAATAGTTGGAATATGCAGATAGATAATATACAGCTGTATCACATACTATTGCACAATTTGGTATCCTCCTTTTTCCCTCGTCTTATTTTCAGGCTTCTTTTTGACATTTAATTGAAATGTTTTGCAAGAAAGGAGTCTTCACTGTCTTTATCCCACTGGTGAAGTTTCTTATTTTTATTTGTTGCTGCTGAGATTAGCGCTCTAATGCAGTTGTTCCCAACCCTTTTTGTCGAGATGGATCGAGTACCCCTGCACTGACATCACCCATCATGTTGCAAATCTGTGAATTTGAATTGATTTTGAACTGGATATTATTTAACTTCAGATGCTATAAAAGTTTATATGATAGTGGAGCTTACGATAAAATTTTCATACAGTTGAACTGTCAATGTTTAGGTTGGTTTGGTTAGGTTTGCATTTGTATTACTACCACATGGTGTGGCAGAAGTCACTAATTAATTATTTTGATGATTTATTTTAATTATTTATTTATCTATTTCTTTGTAAGAATGATTGCTTCATTACTTTTTGCTAACTATTTCAACCATTTATTTATTTATTTTAGCTAGGTCAACCATTTATTCATTATTTAGCCATTTTGCTGTTACTTTTTGCAAAATTTCAGCCATTTAACAATTACTTTTAGCCAATGCCTCTTTCACTAGTGCTACTTTTAGCTGTTTCAACCATGTTTCATATCTTAACTATATATTCATTACCCTATTTCAACCAGTTATCCATCACTTTTAGCTAACTATTCCTGCCATTTAACCATTACTTTCAAGCTAACTAAGAATTCATTCATTACTTTTAGCTAACTACTTCAACTATTTATAGTTTACTTTTTTTAACCATTCATCCATTAGTTTTAGCTAATTTTTTTAAGATAAGATAAGATAAACCTTTATTGTCTGTCACAAGTAACAGAAATTCATCTTTAACCATTTAACCATTACTTCTAACTATTTCAACCACTGAAAATCCATTACTTTTAGCTAACATTAACCATTTTAGCCATTTATCCATTACCTTTGGCGACTTCAACATTGTTTTAATTACTAGCTCACCATTTTAATTATTAATCAGTATTAGCTATTTAAAAAAACATTTATCTATTAGGTAAGTATTTCAAGTGTTTTACCTGTTACCACTAACTGTTACTATTTGTCTTTAAGCTATCTCTTCACTTTCAGCTATTTAAACAGTTTATCCATTACTTTAAGTTAACTACTATTTTTTTTGACTATTCATCCGTTACGTTTTGCCAACTATATTGCTTTTAGTTATTCGTGTAAATTATCCATTACTTCTTTTTGTATCCATTTATCTGCCAACATTACTTTTTATTTTTATATCATATATTTATATAGTTTTTTATTTATTTAGCTAACTTTTTTTAGTGCTTCTCTGCTTGCTAACTCTGAGTTGCCACTTGTGCTGTAGGTGTTGTAGTTGATTCAGTATATGGACACATAAATCAAACTGTAATTTCTTTTTTTTATCAAATTATGAGCTGCAGAAGTACCCCTCGGGGTAAAGTGCCCCTGACTGGGAGTCACCGCTGTATCTACATGAGCAAATGAACAGTATGAGAAGCTGAAATTCAGTTTTATTTGCAGCCATCAGAGCTTATAAAGATATTACAGACATTAGTTTCACATTATACTAAATTGTTTCTACTGTGTCCTATTTAATAACCTCGTGGCTATTAATTCCAGATGGAGGGAAAATGCATGACTTCTGTAATGGCTACCACGTCATAACCATTAGCATTTCTGACGTTTTCCTGTATTTCACAGTCAATTAGCAGAAAGGATTGTGGCTGAACTCATGGATTTGGAGCTCCCTAATGAAGTCAAGCCCTCTGACAAAGCCAGAAATAGCAGCCATAATTTTAACACATTGTTCTGAGGTTATATGCTAATCGTATGCATTACACTCATTCCTATTAATTACCACACCTCAGAAAACTTTACATTGAAACAGACCCACATAAGTTTTTTGTCTTTTATCTGTGTTATGTGTTAAAGAAAATAATAAAATTGTTTGTGTTGTGGAGAGGTGACAGATGGGAGGTCAGGTTGGTGCTGTATGAAAGAAGGTGTGGATATTTGTTAATGAGACAATGTGCTGACTCTCAAGACTCTTGAACTGTTTTTGCAACTGCTTCACTGACCTCCTGAACCTCCTGTGTAACTCAAGAACAGTTGTTTTCCACAAATGAGGTAGAACTGATTCTCTCCTTCTTTGTCTCTTTTCTACTTCCTCTCTTTCTCTTCCTCCTCGCTCTTTTTATCCCCTCACCAGAGCTGACTTTCTGGTTCTACGTGAAGGAACATCTGAACCGCCACGAGCTTCAGCGGTTCTACTCCCTACGTCACATCTCCTCAGAGCTGGGCCGAGGTCGTGCCTGGCTGCGTTGCGCCCTCAACGAGCACTCACTGGAGCGCTACCTTCACACGCTGCTGGCTGACCGGCCACGCCTGGGGTAAGTAAATTGTATGTGTGTGTGTGTGTGTGTGTGTGTGTGTGTGTGTGTGTGTGTGGCTTATGTATGATTTCTTCTTTACTTTCACAACACTTTCAAAAACATTTGCAATTTCATAAAACAGAGTTAATTAAATGTATGCATATCACTGTGATCTTGCATGAATGCTCTTTTCATACATTACGCTGAAACTCCAGTACCCATTCACCTCCACAGTTATCCTCTTACATCTGCTCAGATATGCAGGGCTTTCTTCTCTTTGTCTTGATAAGAGATATTACTTCACCTCTTCTCTGTTTTCTAGAACCTACTATGAAGAGTGGGCTTTTATTCTTGATGAAGAGAGAGCAAGTATGCTCCCCACCATGGCTGCAGGTGAGTTTATGTTTTAATTTTGCAGGCAATATAGTGCTACAGGAATGAGTCCTAAACCCGGAAATGAGTTGGCATTTTAGCATTCCCGGTTCTCTTGTCTTGAGGTCTTGTTTATTTTTTTTTAATGGATTTTTGGTTTGATGCCTGGAATAAGGCCTGAGGTTACCACAAGCTGAAGAGACTTTAATGTTTTGTTCTACAACATAAAATATGTCAGTAAATACCCCACTTGTGAATTATAAAGTTTTTAGGTGCCTTAAAAAAGGCGGGTGCTAACACGTGGCTAAATGAGACTACAGAGGACTACGTTATCATGCCAAACACGGCTTTACAGGTGTGGTAGCTACATTGAGTCATACAGCTGAAGTGTAGTTTTTATAAACCCTAATGTTAGCGTTTTACTTCTGGCAATTGCATTTGTGCTTCAAAAATCCTAAAAGTGTGAAGGTTTAAAGGGAATCTATGGGAGAAATGGTATATAATATCTATAACTTTTATAATCACCTTAAAATAAAAGTCTGTGTTTTCAGTACATAAGAATGAGCCATTTTCTCTTCTATGAAGTCTGCCATGTTGTTTCTACTGTAGCCCAGAACAGACAAATCAAACACTGGCTCTAGGTAGGGCCACTCGCATTTTTTGCGTCAACCACCATAGTTCTCCTACAGTTCTGCAACCTCACCGCTAGATGCCACTTAGTCCTACACACTAGACCTTTTAGTGGATTCATGTCTGTCCAGTGTACATAGGGTCGTGTCCCCCTGTTTTATCCATACAGAAACTGAATCTTGTGGTGTGTAATAAGCATTAATGATTACAGCCTCACTTTCAGTCTCATGGAAACTTAAACATGCTTCACACAAACGGAGCTGCTGCAAAAGCAGTAAATTCACTGACTTTGCACTTTACTTGTTTAGTATGACTAGATATGGTGGGACTTAAAGTCCTAACCCTGTTAGTGTTAATGGCTGTGCTCTTACTGTTGAACTATTGATGAGTGCAACTCAGATGAGGACAAACTCTAAAATATTAAGAATATAGACCACTGATCTCATGCCAGAGCTTTTCCTCTGTTCATACACAAGCAGATAGCCTGAGTTCATCTTAGGTTGCCCAGTCTAACTGTGTGCTCCCAGAACAGCTTACAGAGCACTCTGCAGAAGTTCAAAAGCTTTATATGATTTAACTAGACTGATCTGTAATGCATTGCATTTTGCCTCTCTCTTTCTGCTGCGTCGTTCAGGTCTGAACTCCATCCTGTTTGCCATCAACATCGACAACACTGACCTGAACGGTGGGGTGATGCAGAGAGGAGGCTCCTCTGTGTCCCACCTGCTTAAGGAGTCAACGCAGGGCATCGGCAGCCTGTGGAAAGAGTCGACTCAGGGGGTCAGCAGCCTGCTGCGAGAGATCAGCACTGCCACGGCTGTGGTGCCCGGCTTCACTCCTAGAGTGGACGGAGCCTCAGACCCGCTACCTGTCCTGCCACGCAGCAGCTCTGCTGGTAGGAAACAGCAGTCTTTAGATGTTGTCTTGTTTGTTTGTTTGTTTTGCTGCAACACACAATACAATACAATAGCCATGCAAGAGTTTTTTTAATAGATTATGTATACTTTTTACAGCTATGGGTATATAGCAGGGGCATATATTTAGCAAATGGCACAATTTTTTAATTTAGCTTGAGTTCCTTTTTGAACACAGATATATTTCCAAGGTTGCCATCTAAATCACTTGCAAGAGCCTACTCTCTGCTCTCTCTATGGGCCCCCTCATTCCGTGGGCCCCATTGCAACTGCACTGCCTGCGCGGCCTATATTTATACCCCTGACCAGCAGCAAAAATCAAACATTTCTTCAGAACTTGGCTGATGCCGACTATTTCAGTGTACTGTTCAGTGTAAGGTGTTTCTGTTATTTTGTCCACCCCTTGATGGACACATAATATATTTTAGTATTACAGCATATTGTATATTTACTCCTGGAAATAGAAAAAGTGTTTACGACACAAAAATGATCACAGAAGCAGCACAAACAGTAAAACAACAAATGGTTCAGTCGGAGCATGTGTAATGAATGCACTGGTAGAACAAATCTAGTGGATGCAACACAAGGCGTCTGCAGCAAAGTGCTGTGGCAGTGATGAAATCCCCCGTGAAATGAGTAAACCCCTAGAATGTCAGTTCCTTGTTTGACCTCATTTAGCTGTCTGGCCCGGTCCAACCCATCAGGGAACTTACAACATTTTCTCTCCCTCTGCTCAGTGGGATGAACAAGCTTTTAAATTTTAACTGTGTGGTGCGAAAACTTTTCACTGGAGTGAATGTAAATGAAATTCTAAGCTGGAGTGCAAGCTCCTCAAAGTGGGAACCCATTCAGATTATTCACTGGCTGAAGACTCGCTAATGCACAGCCAGGCTTTTTGGCTCTGAAAAAGAAGAGAGTTGAACCACAGATAGTCTGATTAGACATGCACTTTTAAAGGCTTAATTGAAATAAACTTAAGATGCTGATGTCACCAGTACTAAACTTTGCTGGATGAACATTTGGAGGCAGCTAGTCTAGACAGGTGAAACGCACTGACTTCATTTTCACTTTGTACAAGGTTGAAATTGAGGTTTTGTTCACTTCCTTTTCATCTTTCCTCCTCAGACTCAGGGCTGAGGAAAGAGCGCCGGAGGAAAAAGAAAATCACCAACATCATTTCCTTTGATGACGATTTGGATGGAGGTGCAGAAGACGAGGAGGAGGGAGAGGAGGACTCCCAGAAGATAGGCGCGATGAGGAAGAGCCACACTGCTCCTGCTCAGAGCAGCGTGGAGGAAGGCATAGATCCTCTGGAGCCGGCCTTCTCCGAGTCGCCCGCCCAGAACGGCCTGGCTGAGCCGGGCATAGTCAGCTGGGTGGGGTCCCCCCATCCTTCTCGCACTCCACCAACTACTACACCTCCTCTGCCTGACAGTAAGAGTATAGACAACGAGGAGGAGGAAGAAGAGGAGGAGATGTACAAACCCAGAGCACAAACCCAGGAGGAGGAGAGGGGCAGCGCTGATCAGTGAGTCAGATGACTTCAGTTGAATGTCAGGTTATAAAAAGTAGGAAGAAAAATATTTGCCATTTTTGATTTATTTTACAAAAGTCAATATGGGCTCAGGGCAAAGTAGCCTCGGAGGCTGTACATTAAGTGCAGGTGACATTAAATAGTAGGCCATAAAAAATACAGTTAATTAAAAAACGCTCATATTTCATTTCACACTGTTTTTATTCTACTTCTAATAAACTTTTTTTTTTTATTGCTTTTCATTTACGGAAAGATCCCATATACATAAAACAGTAAACATGAAAAGATCTGCTTTGCCCTGCCTCCACAAAACCTGTTTATATCCTGTGACATGGATAGACTGGGTATGTCATTGCTCAGAATTTTGATAATAACCATGTAACATTTCCCCAAAATGTACAAAGTCAGGACAAAGCTGCACGGGAATGGTCTTCATTTATTGCTCCACATCTTTTCCAGCACGGTTTGACAATTATTTGCACCTAATTTTGGGGGTTTCCTCCTGTTTTAGCTGTTGAGTTTTCAAATTACAGGCTGCTGGAGGTGATCAGTAGAATCCAAAAATTAGTTTCCTCTAGGTGTCTTTAGTCAGACAATAGATGCATGCACATCCTGCAGAGGCACAAAATCAACCAACCAACATTATGAAAAGGGCTGCATTACTTTGTGGTTAAGTCAAATTATCCCCAAAAAGGACCAAAAGTCCTGAAAAATAAGAGTAAATGACAAAATAATGCGATGAAGTTTTAAACATTTCTCACGCTGCAGCAGCAAAGTGTGTCTTCATCGTAATGATTACATTTTTCCACAGCTGGGGGGTGTGTTCATGTGTTTAATGTGGCAAGACATTTTTTGTAACATGGGTCAACATGTCACAGGAGTCACAGGACACTGTTTGCTGATTGACTGCGGGTATTCTCTGCAGAATTAAATGGTTGCAGCTTGCTAAACTCGGAGCGACCACCGGGGCATTTTGTAGGCCATACATGGCAGCATTTTGCTGCTGCTTGGTGTGTTTTCAGCGTTACTTTGGTCCTGACATTTGTTCATTACACAAGAAAGACTTTCCCAGCTAGGCACGGCGGAGAGAGAGATATGAGGCAAAGATGCTGTGTGAGGTGACAGGGACAGGTGCATTCTCGGAGTTAGTTTCTGCGGTTTTTGCCTCACTGATTTGGCCCGTTGACAGCACTTTCAGAGTGACTGTGACGCATAGTCAATGTACATAAGCTACAGACACACAGACATGAGTCCAGCGTGAATAAATTTCCATAAAACTGCTCAGATCCTAAAAAAATGCTCTTTATAACTCCAGAATGTGCCTGAAAATGATCAGCTTTTTAAGTTTTCTTCTGTAACAAAGTAATTCAGTGACACTCATGTGCATATCTGTGGGTACACTGCGCAAAGGAGCTTCTAATAGCTAATTCAGCATACTTTTAATGATGCTAGTTTGCTAAAATGTAAACAAAATAAACCTTAAAAACTGGGCTCAAATTGTAGCCCACAGCATAACTCACTGAAACCATGGTAACACTGTTTCCTGTTTATATCCCCTAAAACGGTATTGGGAGGCAAAGTTGTCTTGATTTCTTTCTGAGTGGAGACTCAAAGTGTCAGACTTTGAAAATCCCTGGAATAGACTACAAAATGTGTTGTGCAGCTGACCCTGGGAGTGAAACTTAGTTATTGGTCTGTGAGAAGCCAAATTGACTGAGGTTAAACACTGTCTTGTTTTAGGGTGGTGGTCGGCAGCCTGTCCAGTGTGTCCACGTGGAGCCCTCTACAGGTGATGACCGACCACAGCAGCTCGGACATCCTCATTCCTGTGAACCCTGCAGACTCGCAGCCAGGTACTGTAATCCTGAAATCACCAAAAAAAAGCTGCAGACTTTATTCAGAATCATGCAAGTTCACTGAAGTCAGAAGCACATTTAATGCTCTCTGTTCCCAGATTAGTATATTTCTTGACAGCCTTTAGTTGACATTGCTGCACTGATCCCCAAACCAGCGCTCTAAGAGTTCTTTCCCTGTTAAAGACTCTCCTATTTTTGATGTTTTTACTGCTGACAGCAGCTGCTTATGGCTTCAGTGCAGGGATCTGATGTTTATCAGGGGAATTCTTGGGACTTTCTCTGTAAGTCTATACCTTCACTTTCACTTCTGTTTTGTTTCAGTGAGTTCTGTGGAAGACACAGCTGCATTTCCTGCTCAGTGCGAGTCAACAGGCCCGGCGGGAAACTGTGAGAGCAGCAGGTCGCCTTTAACATTTAAGTAAGCTGCTGTCATTTCAGGCGGGACAGATGTGCTGCAGTTTAGGTTACCGTATTCATCAGGTTTAGTCACAGGACTAAACAGGCAAATCAAGTCTGTGTGCCTTTGTGCTGCAGCTTCAGCTTTCTTCACAAAGATGAATTATGAAATGTGTTGCAGTATGGAGTCCAGTCCACCGACGCAGTCTGCTCCACTCTCCACTGTGCTGCCAACATCTGGTCTGCCAGAGTCCATGACAGTGGGTGAGTGTTTCTACTTTTTCCTCCTGTCTGACTCTTACTATTTTCACTTTCACCTGCTCTTCTAGTTGGGTTTGTTCTCAAACAGGTTCAGTGTTATGAATCATCACTTTATAACACATGTGAGCGAGCACTGACAGCCGAACAGCGCCTTTGAACGGGACGTCAATCAAAGCTGTTAAATCACTTGTACTGCAAAGAGTCATGTTGTTGGGATCATTACAATCACTGACTGCTTTGGAGTTAGTTACACTCTGAGGTTAGATTGTGTTCTCATAAAACTTCAAGAGGAACTGGAGAGTCGTGCACTGCAGAAACTCTGCTAGAAATGACACAGAATCCTCTATAAACTAGTAAAATGTGCAAAGATTTTCTTCAAACTGATAAACATGTAGCTGCTACAAAACCTCAGAACAAGTAAATAAGACTTATTAAAGCTTCATTTAAGGCTTTAATCACCAGAAATTAAAGTTAAATATGCTTGAAACTAGATTTTTTCTTATAGACTGCAGTTACTTTGCACATTTCTGCTCAGCAAGCAGCAAACAGTGTACAGAAAACAGGTTAAGCGTAGGGCCTAATACAGTAAAAGTTTCAGTAGGTGGAACTCCTTAATTTCTTTGCACATCTGAGGATAAATGATTTACATAAGATATGACAGCAGAAATCACAAGTGTTGAATCACCAAGCTTCTCTTGAGGCTTTATAGGACGACAATCTAATCTCAGAGTGTTTTCCAAAGAAGTTTTGTGATGGTAATGAATCCTGTGGAAGTCCTGACATGTCTTTGTCTGAAAATCTCACCACCAGCTGTCGTCTGCGGCAAATTAAATCAGACTCGCTGATTAGTATTTTCAAACCTTGTTGTGTTTCTGTGCGGTTAAAGTGATCTAATTTCTTCGAGTGCCAAGAGATTGTTCAGTTTCATAATATTTCAGTTCCATAATATTTCCATCATGGGAAACAGTCCACCAGGTGGCACTGTTGGTCCAGTGTACACACACATTACAGTCTAAACTCACTCGTCTGCTCCCCTCAAAGGATTTTGCTTGAGAGTGTGACACAAAGTCAGCTTGTGTGAATGCCTGGCGTATACATCAGCTGCATGATTTCAGATGTGGATAAAACACAGTTGATGAGCACTTAAAGGTGTGTGTGACTCAGCACACGCAGGTTTTGCTCTGGCCTGGAGTGTGGGTGGTGTTTTGCTTGGTGCCCTGGAGCTAATTGGACCAGAAGATGCTCACACTGATGCAGTTTGATTCCTTGGATTGTGTGTGTGTGTGTGTGTGTGTGTGTGTGTTAGGGGGTCGAGGGAGGGAAAGTGATGGAGAACCAGGGTAGGAAAGGTGAGTGGAGCTGCCTGTAAGCGCCTTTGTCCAATCTATTAGCCCTCGCTAAGAGGAGGTCGCAGCGCCACAGAGAGAGCTGGCGAAAAAAATCTCTGCTGTAAAGGCAGAGAAAATGGTCCTCTACATACGGAGCTCCACGAGGCCGTAGAAAGATGTAAAACAGCAGATCACAGTCACTGAGCTTTTAAAAGTCGCCCTCACACACTGTAACATTACTGTAATGTCAGTTTTTTGTGTCAGTCCCCTGGAATCAAAGAGCAAAGAGCTCCTCTCCAGACTCACTGACATCCAACAGTCTCACAGGAAAAAAATCCCATCGCCACAGAGGCAGATACCAATTTTTTACGCCTACTGTCGGCTCAATAGACCAGAATGCAATGCAGCCAAAACAGATTTTGCTTTTTGACTAAAAGACCGTGACTTCTTCTCGACTGGAAAAACCTCTCTCTCTCTTTCGCTGGTGGTGTTGCTTTTGCTCTCCCCGCCTACTCTCGTAACCCAAAGCAACAAGTACAGGCGCCTTTCTCAAGAGGTTGTGCAAAGTCTTTGTGGGAAAACGTAGGAAACCACTGAGGAAGAAGAAGATGAGGCAGGTTGAGGGATAGTAACTCGGAGAACAATTCTTGGAAAGCACTAAGTTTATTTAAATATCTCATTGTAGATTTTGCCTTTAAGCAGTTTAAACTTAATTTGCATTGGTCTAATCTGAAGCTTAACTTATTCTTACCACTGCTCACCACTTATATCTTCACAAAGGCCATGTTAAAGGGGCACTCCATGAATTGTGCATATGAAGTTCAGGTTACTCAACAGGAAGAGTACTACTCAGCCTGTGAAAACAGTTGTATAATTTCACCTGCAGCTGTGGGGAGGGCTTTCCAAACTTTAGAAAAAATATCCCCGATGATGTCATTGTGATGTCATGAGGGTCATCTCAGCTTGAGACTTGAAATGACAGCTTGAAATGTTAACAGAACTCTACAGTTAATCTGAATGTGAAGGGTTTGGAAGAAGTCGGTTGTTTGGAAGCACTGGGGCACAATAAAAGATGCTAATGAGATGCATTATGGGAAATGTAGGACCTAGTGTTTTTGCTTCTTGCACATGTTAAGGACTAAAAAATTAATTTACTTAAGTTTTGCAAGTTTTCTTTTTATGATTTTTTTAACTAGTCTTTTAATGCTTGAATCGATGTAAGTAAAATTGGGAGGTGTAAAGAATTGGTCTTTTATATCGTAGTAATCTACAAAACCAAGTTTGGCATATCTGTTTCAAGAAAAACAAAGCGGATATGAGAAAGCAGACAAGACAGTAGCAGACAGTCCAAGGACATGGACCTTAAGCTGCTTGACTAAAAATTCAATGAAATGAAAGTTCAGTCTTGATATTCTGGCAGTCACACACAAATAAATCAATGGTTGGGAAAAACTGCAAGCTTGATGAACAGGAAAGCTAAATGTAACAGTTTATGTTCACTTCCAAATGTATTTTTTCCCATTGTATTGCACATGTAAGTAAGTAAAGTTTATTTAATATAGCACCTTTTACAGAGCAAGGTCACAAAGTGCTTCATAGGAATAAAATAGTAAAATGATTAAAAATAGGACCATAAAAACATTAGTTTAACTACCACTTTTCCATAGAGTTCTAATGCTGCTGAAATAACAGCCGGAGAGATTGACTGGCACCTGATGTGTATTGTTTTCGGAAATATATCTCATTATGTAAAGTCTCTAGAAGTGTATCATTCAACTTTTCCCATGGGATAGTGTTAAAAAAGGGAACAAAAATCGCAAATAAATTGTAGTATTGAATCGCAATACTTAAAAAATTGCAATACATATTGAATCGGCACCCAAGTATGGCAGGTCTCATGTCTGGACCTCTGCTGATTTGGTTTTGACCATGCTTTTAGTTGCAGCTCCTTAGCTCACAGTGTTGGTAGATTGGTTTTCCACTCCACAAAAACTTTCCCACCTTTGGCAGACAGCTTTTGCCCCAAGGGGCTGAAATTTGGCACAGAGGTCAAGTATGTGTGTGTGAAGGTGGGTGATTGTGTTCATGCCAGTTGGCTTGAAGGGTGGGTGGCCATTTGGCAAACAAGGGCAACATGTGGACGTGTGCATATGTGGTCGCAGCGAATGCATATTTGCACTGGTTTAAAAATCCGACTCTTGTCAGTTGCTAAAACGTCTGCAGACAATACGAAAAAGCTTGAGCATGTTGATTATAATAAGACCTTCTATGAATAGAAAAATTTGCAATGTATCATTACAGCGTGTGTATGTTTAGTGTTAAAGAATAGTAAAAACAGCTAATGACAGTGTTTGCCCTTTTCATGATTAAGGCTTTGTGAAACACGCGCGTACACGCACGCACACACACACACACACACACACACACACACACACACACACACAGACACACACACACACACACACACACACACACACACACACACACACACACACACACACACACAGATGAATGCAAAGCATGCTGGATTTTAAAGGTATGTGTGAGAAACTGAGAGGAAGAATGGTGTTAAGAGGAAGAAGAGTGTCGTGCAAGCTGTCCCTCATTGCCACTCTGCCGGCCTAACAGCGTGTGAGGCCAAGTCGTCCATTGATTGGAGAGTATGGAGTCTATAATTCACAAGGCACCTCGATTACATGGCCAAGCTCTCTGCTAATGCATCTATTATTGGAACAATTGAGCAAGCACGCAGGTTCCGGTGGAGACAGACACACACACACACACACACACACACACACACACACACACACACACACACACACACACACACACACACACATACTGGTCCCATTAAAGGTGTCTCATAAACACATGAGGACAAAGTTGCACATGTATTTCCCCTCACACTCACACTTGTGCTGTAATTTGACCACGTCCCCCTGCGAGGCCGGAGGGGCGTCTGGGTCCACTGAAGTCCCTAATGGCTCGTCTGTGGCACCCGCTGTGAACGCGTGGTTGGACGTAAGGTCACATTTATTCCTGGCCTGTGATGTGGAGAGTGGAGCCGTGGAGATAATAGACTTCCTCTTTTCTCCTCTGCTCTCTGTTGCACTCTTCATCACACTCCTCTTCTTCTTCCTCCTCCTCCCCCCAACCTGGCACTTAGCTCCGGGCTGGTGGAGACCTACTTGTGTCTGGGGCTACGTCGACACCCTACATTAGTTATGAGAATAGGAGTTGTGGTCTCTGCGTGTTGTGTGTGTGCGTGTGTGTGTGATGGTGGAACGCACAGTGCAGGGAAGATTAACTCCTTGTCTCATGGTTGTTATTTTTGGAAGTCCTGGTAACAGCCTAGTTAGGGGCTTTGAAACCTTCCTGTGCACCTCCAAGCGTAACTACGGAGATGACTCACTGTAACACCACACAGCCCTGCCCAAATCTGTCCTTTACATCAGGATGGAGATTAACATCAGCCAGCAGCTGACTGCTAGCAGACTTTGGCTGTAGCTGATACAGTTCAGCTGACTGTTGCTTTAAGGCTGGAAAAGATACTGAGGATTTCTAGACTGGAGTCCCTGCTGTCTTGTATTAAATTTGACCAGCCTCCACAGCGAAAAAGTGACACTTAGTACTGCAGCTTTTATCATTGTATTCATTGTTAATTAACCTGTTAGTACAATTTTTTCCTACATAGTGATCCCAGAATTGTCAATGTTTAGGCTTGTTCTTATTTTAGTCATCAGCTTGTCTGTTGATCCACCACTTTGGTCCAGACTGAAATGGATTGCCATGAAATTTTGTGCAGACATTCACAGCCCCTGGACGATGAAGCCTAAGAATTTAGTGATCCCCATCCTGCGCCACCAGGAGACCAAAGTTTTTACAAATCCAGTGAAATATATGGGGCTGTACCCGACTCAGAGTTTTGTCAGTCGAATCAGATTTGGCTGTTCAATACAAATATTCGACTATTTGTTAGAGCCTCTCTAAACCAGTGGTTCCCAACAGGTGGGTCACAGTCTTAAAGTGGGTCATGAGTCCATGCTGAATGGACAGCAAGTGACTCGCAAACATGTCAAGTTTCTAAAAAAGGCACTTTATGTGGAAGTTCAGTGAATTTCTGGAGCGTAGCTTTTATTGTCAAGTGCCATTTCCTGCTGTAAAATAAACGACTAATGGACCGCTACTTGACGGAGACAGCAATCTAGCTCGACGACATGGCCAAACTCAAATATGACGCTGATTATATATAACTTTGAGCCTTGAACTAATGACAAAGAAGAGATCTGGACCCCATGGCTGGACCAGTTGCGAACCACTGTTCTAAACAAACCAAGGCACTACATGAAACCGAACATACCAAAAAGGACACCACAAACAGGGGTTGGAGATCTCAGCCAAACCAAACAGAAGATGGGGCTGGGCCAACCATTGTGTTGGCCGTCGCACCCAGCTCATCCCCCAAACCACACAAAATTCAGAAACTAAACTACCGGCAATCTCCAACCCAAACTAAAATAACAAACAACAATACCCAGTAAGTTGCATTGTGCTTAGAAACATGGCAGGAAGAAAAACCACCCCCCATGACTGCTGTGCTGCTGCGGGCGTGTGTGTGTGCCTCCCACACTCCGCCCCTCAGCTCCCTTTTATTCTAGCCTGCCAATTTCTTTCAGGTGCAGTGCTCCTGCTGAAGGAGTGAGACAAGTAGTGTGGAGTCAGAGAGAGAAAGACAGAGAGCAAAACAAGAAATACACCCAGCGGTGCATAATACAAGATATACAGGGCCACACGTAACAGAGATGATCATGCAAGGCTTTACTGAACTGCTGGATTTTTGAATGGGGTTCCACTTGATGTTCAAGGTGGTAGTGACGTTTACATAATATGGTAAATAAGCCAAGTTAGCCCTCTGAGCTAATGCATACCAACTATTAGGACCCCCTCGAAAATGAGATGATGCATCTCAAGGGGTTTGTCCTACCCTACAATAAATTTCTTCTATGCTAATGATAAATTTAGAAAATGCAATATCTTTTGCCGACACTAGATACCAAACAGAAGCCAGAGACAGTATCGTATTAAGTTGTGTGAGCCGTAAATTCACCACTTCTAAGCAGAAGGCAGAAGATAATGTTGTCTCTGAGCCTGACCGGGCAAAGCTTGTCTTCCTTTTGTCTCACTCAGACTCACCCTGGGTCCGGGTCCACGTCCAACCGAAATTTTGTACAGACATTCATGGTTCCCACATGATGTCTCATAATGACTTTGGTGATCCCCTTTCTTGACCTCCAGCGTTTTATGACGTCTTTTAGTGAAATGTCTCGACTACTTTTGGAGGGATTGCCGTGACATTTGTTACACACATTCATGTGCCCTTCAGGTTCAATTTTAATAACTTTGGTAATCCCGTAAGCTTTCCTCGAGGTCAACATTTTAATTTGGTATTAGACTGCTGATGCCTCGTAAAGACACCTTGAGAAAAAAATGAACTCTTTATGGACTTTCCGGAGTTTAAGTACTCAGCATTTCTTTTTTTCAAGATGGAAAAGCAGCATTTAATATCATCACATGATGCATTAACTCTCCATACAGATAGGAATGCTGCACATTATGGGCATTGTCAAGAAAACATAATTCAATCATTAGATGACTGAACAAGCCATCTGTAGAGACACGATTTTAATTTATTGTTTGCAGACATTCCATTATTTATTAAAACAGCTGATCTACGGCATCAGCTTATTTCACCCACGTTCAAGTCAGAGTACTTTACAAAACATGAGCTCAGTAATCATAACGGCTTTAGAAAAATGTCAGAATCCATTACTCCGGAAATTGTTTTGGGTGACAGCTTTGTAACATGAACAATTTTGAGATATTGTTTAATATTTTATTTTGCTGTAGTCAGGGAGGAGCTGCCATTATATCAGAGATGGGCTAGAGTAACAGCCCATAATATGTTATTAAGGGCAAACATCAGCTGAATATATCAGTGGATTCATAAGAGGGCTATGGCTGATAGCTGTCCTGAGTGGTTGAAATTGGCACTCTAACTCATTGCGTGTGGTCGAGCCATAAAGCTGAGGTACTGGTCCAATGTGCTATCTGATATGAAAAAAACATTGGATTTGGAACTGGAGATAAGGGACCTTCTGTCCCACATCCTGGGCCAACCAGGAAGATATGTAACATCAAAAACAATAAAGGGTTGTACTAAAATCTTACCTATGCTATAAGGAAGAACATTTTACTGCAGCAGATAAATTAAAGTCAGAGAGTGCTATTTGATTTACTGCCATTACATGGTGTCTGCCATCATGCTGCAGGGATTTTCTTGATTGTTCTAATTGTACATTGCCAGTGACTAGATTTACATGCACATTAATAATTTCCACTATTATTCCTAATGTAGCAATGTTCTGAATTTGACACAGGTCACATAAACAGCATATTATATCATTAGCATATTATATCAGTATTAAGTCTTTTTCTAAATGTAGCATTTTCCAATTAAGACATGTGGAATATTCATTCATTCATTCATTCATTCATTCATTCATTCATTTTCCACTTATCCTGTTGGGGGTTGCAGAGGGGCTGGAGCCTATCACAGCTGACATTGGGCGAGGGGCAGGGTACACCCTGGACAGGTCACCAGACTATCACGGAGCTGACACATAGAGACAGACAACCATTCACACTCACACCTACCGACAATTTAGAGTCACCAATTAACCTGCATGTCTTTGGACTGTGGGAGGAAGCCGGAGTACCCAGGGAAAACCCACACTGACATGGAGAGAACATGCAGACTCCACACAGAAGGGCTCCCTCACCCTGGGTTTGAGCCAGGAACCCTCTTGCATGCTAACCACTGCACCAATGTGCCGCCTACATGTGGAATATGCTGATGTAATGTGGGTTTTAGTAGTGCTGTTAAGGCATGTATACAGTGCTTTCAGAGTATGCATCACAACTGGGGTTTTACCACAGTTTGCGACACACAACTAACTAACATTTTGCAAGGCTGAAGGGTAGAGATGCATGGCTGAAAGAAAAGCCTGCACCTCTGGTCAGAAGCTTACCTGCTTTTAAACATCATGAAAGGCATAGATATTAACAGGTTTTTGGATAATGTGCAAATATCACAACACTGACTTGCAGCTACATGAGATGTTTCACCCGGCCTGACCTGGCTGACGCGCATTACGCGGTTGCTGCCACAGCGTCCTTTGTTGAGTTGAGTTCGGGACAATAAACTGCAGGTTCCAGTTGCAAAACTATCAAAGTATTTATTCATAGCACCAAACACAGGTTGAATAAATGTCCATCTTCAGTGTTAATGTCAATGTCAATCTTTCATTCAAACTGAACACACAGCATGTTACACACTGTCCCACGCAACAGTGGTCAAAAACCTATTGCTCTTCCGGATTGAAACACCTGATAGCATCAATGTTGTTCCTACTGTTATACCCTATGTTCAAAACTTTAAAAAAAAAATCCTATCTTTGACACAAAGACGCAAAATGGGAGAAGTGGCTCCAGCTGTTACACTTTTACAATATTAGTCTTAGCCATATGAACAGCTTAGCAGGAATATTGTCTTATTTGTAATAAGGGCAAAAACTTGAATAAAACAGAAAAGAAAACCCAGAATATTTTGTGCATGTAAACATAAAGTCCATCATTGTAACTTCTTCGTTTGTGTGTATGAATCTGAGCTAGTGTTCTTTTTCTTTTTGTTTGTTTGTTTGTGTTATTTAGAAACTCCTGCAGAATAACACTGCCCACAATTCACTTATGAAAGTTGTTTTGAGTTTGGTTTCATATTTTCTTGATACATAGTTTAATGTAAGCGGTGGCCAGTGTTTGCCTCCCAAAATTTATCTTGGATTAGGCTCTCTCTCTTCAGGGTTTTTTAGCAGCTTCCAGAAAATGTTTTACTGTAGCAATGAAAGTGTTCTCTGTGAGTCAGATAGATATTATGCATAAGTTCTGTCATCTTAAAAAGTAAAAACATGATTTTATCAAAGCAGTTCATCTTAAAGATGGAACAAAAGAGCAGCATTAAAAAGTTGGATTCCGTTATTTCTACATTTGAAGACTGTACGTTATTAGTTTTTGCATATTGCTGTGTGTAGTGTCTGTGTGTGTTTTGTGTCTTTGAAGTAGTTTTAGTGTATAAGTCTCACTGTGGTCTCTCTCCTCTGCAGTGGAGCTGCGTCAGGCCATTGTAGCCATGATGAACAGGAAGGACGAACTGGAGGAACAAAACACGTACGTTACGGGTTATATTCTCCTTATCTGCCGCCCGCAAACCCCCAAACACATACACACTTACACTCAGACTGGAGGAAGATATCGAATGACCTTTCTGTATAAATTGTGTCAGCTTGTTTTCCTTTTATCCTGAGACGAGAGGGGTTTTTTTGTGCTGACTTGGGGGCAGGAAACTGTTTTGTTGTGTTTTGTTTTTAGCATCAAGCCACCAGAGACTTATGATTTACACTCATTTAACAGCTGCTAAAAAGGAGCGTTGTGCAAACAGCAAAGCACAGTTCAATAAAAATCTGTTGTAAAGACCAAAATGCACAGTGCTATGTTTACACACCTATGGGATTAATCATAAATAATGTGAATCTTCTGGCAGGCAGTATTTAGATTTTAAAGATAAAGTGCAATTTGTGCTTGTGGCTTTAAAATAACAGCGATGCAATCACAGATGTGTTGATTAAATGTTTTGTATCAGAGCTGAGTGTGACTGCAATTAAAGAAGCTTAATAATGTTTATCCAATCTACTGTTTATCAAAATTACCAGAATGTAAACATTTAGTATGTCTCAGTGTGGAGGATAAGGTCTGTGCAAGACGCATCACCTGAATGTAAATGGGACATAAAACGTATACTAAGATGCGTGATGTGCTTGATGTCTTTGACAGGTCTCTCCGCAGTCTGCTGGATGGGGAGATGGAGCACTCAGCAGGCCTGAGGCAGGAAACTGATCTGCTCAAGAGGAAGCTGGCAGAGCTGGAGGAGAGACACACAGCCAAGGTCCAGGCACTGGCCAGGTAAGACGCAGCTGGGATGTCTGTAGAACGAACATTATTGCTGTCATTTCTGCTTGGAATGTGGAAGGTTAAAGCTGCAGTTGCCAAACTGACCCATTTTATTAACCGTTAAAGTGACAATAGACAAGATTTTTGCTTTATCTTATCACTGTGAAGTACATGCTGATAGCACAGTGTAATAGCTATTGAATGATAACACCATCGCATTGAGATCGTTTCCCTATAAGTCTTGCTGTCACTCTGCAGTACTGTCTGCCACCGGGTACAATCCCCTGGGAAAATATAGGCTCAATGTATGGCACAAAGGAAGTGCGCCAACCGTTGCTCAGCCAAAACATAAAGAGGATAGCACTTTTGTTTTGATTGGTAGCTATCGGCAGCTATCCCCAGTTATCAAGTATCTTTGCTGTTACAATCCTCAGTGGTCAAAATGGCAAAAGGTGGAACAATGTAAGTGACCAAACAAACTGAGACAGCGTAGAATTACCTATGTGCTTATCTTTTGATGTTAGGGAAAGTAACTCGGTTAATTAGTCAATTATTCCAAAATTAATTGGGAACTATTTTGACAGTCTCGTATGAGAAATTTTCCAGTGCCTGATTGTTTGCTTTTTTTTTTGTTTTACAAACTAGTACAGTAACTAGTAACATGTAATAAAATTAGAGAATGGATATAATTGTAATCAGTTACAGTTAATGAGAAAAAATATGTCATTGAAGTATAGCCACTTATCAAAATGTTGGTGATTACAAGGGGAATATATACGTTTCGGTAAAAAGTCTATCGGTAGAATATAATATTTACTTTTTTGCTTTGCATTTTTCTGCCGTGCAGGAATGCCCTCTTTTGGCAAAGCCTATTCCCAGACATTCCTCAGCTTTATTGCTGAGTGTAAAACATTTGTTAGAAAAGTTATCAAATTTAATAAATTACATAATTTTGATGAAGTAATTAAAAGATTCATATTACTTTTTTAAAAAAATTATATCTTTATTTGGAAAGACAAGATTGTAACATGACAGTAGCTGCATCTTCATTCACAGTGTTGATCCTCCCAGTTTTAATATATAAAAATAGAAACAGGAGATCACACAAGCAACTATTTACATGGAACAGTGGGAGATTATGTTGCCAGCCAGGTTGGATAATGGAGTGACAGGAAGTAATAGAACAAAATAAAATAGATTGAAGTAAACCATAGGCTCAGATAAAGTCAGCTCTGATAGGTGTTACATATGCGATCCATTTGTTCCAAATTAGATAGAATTTATATTTTTGGGTTCTTAAACAATATGTTATTTTTTCCATTCTGAATATTTCTAAAACTATTCCAAGCCAATCGTCTATTGTTGGTGGTGCTGGATTTCGCCATATCCTAGTGATAGATTTTTTTGTTGCCGTTAAGAGAATTTGTAATAATCTTATATCCTTCCTTTGGTCCAAAAAAGAAACATGGCCCAGATACAGAGTTTCAAAGTCCAGAGGAACCTGTGTGCCAAAAGTTTTACCAAGAGAGTCATGAACGCCCTTCCAAAACAATTTCAGTTTGGGGCAATCCCAGAATATGTGATAATGGTTTGCCAACTGCACTGCCTCCAGCATGGCATATTAACATTGCTATATTTCTCTTGGTTGGGTGTCTTAAAGTACTTGATTATGTTTTCCAGCAGTGTTCTCTCCAGTCTATGGAGTTAGTTGAGGACCATTAAAATTGCCAAATATCCCCCCAGGCCTCTTCTGACAATCTAATCCCTGTCTCTCGTTCCCACTTCTCTTTAATATAATTAGTGTTGTCGTTCTTAGCATGAGATAGAGCACTTATTACATCTTCAACAGTGTAACTAGTAATCTGTTCTGTAAGCCATTACATTTAAGAAGTAACCTTCTGTACACTGGTTATACGATTACAACAAATATCTTTGAGTCTATCCTTGGGGAAAAAAATAAATTTGAAGATGAAACCTTTTAACTTTTAAAATAGGCTTCTTATATTTTACAGACCAAATGGTTAAAGGTTCTGTGTGTGCCATTCATAGTATTATTATAGCAGCAAGCAACTATTTGCTATGTAAAGATATAGTGGAATGATGGCATCCCCAGCAGAGAATGGATTGACACTCCTCCTTGTTATATGAGCTTCTCTGTGGTTTGTAGCGGTAGACGGTCTGGCTGCTTGTGCATGTTTGTGCACATGTGTATCCCATTGGCTCATCACCACCTCTCTGTATTGTGCTCATGTGGTGTCTACTGCTGATAATGGCACAGTGAGGTTGCAGAAGCTTATTGTCCACCCTCTGGTTAACACTGTTAGCTCTGTCAGCACCATTTCTGATGCTTCTTCGTGGAGTTAGCACCATTAGCTGCAAGCTGCTGGCTCAGCCACCTCCATGTTGAGAACTGCTTCCAGACAAGAGCGCATTTAATTGATTTATCAAGAAAATAATCAGCAGATCAATGGATAATGAAAAAATATTGTTGATTACCACTGCTGAAATAACAAGTCAAAAGGAAAACAAAGCTTCCACAGACCACAGGTCCCAGTAGACCCACTAATAATAGCTGAATATGCTGCCAGAAGATTTTCCTTCAGAGCTTTAAACTCCAGACAAATTATCTCCTGTTTCCACTTGGAGAAGCTAAAGCGTGAAGTTTCTTAATGTAGTTCCCTATGGCCATTACTATCTTCTACTGTTATGCATCTGCAACCAAGAAATTACAATGCTGAGAGTTATCTGGCACATTTTGCAGTTTCAGTGTAGGAGGAAATCCAGTGCAAACGATCTAGTCAAGAGGGAGCATATCTAATATCCAGTATTACAGCTTTTACTTTTTAGTCTGAGTACCAAAAGTTACTTGGACGTTGTTTCCTCCCCCATCAGCTGGAAATGAGAGTAGCTGTGTAGTGCCGGTGGGAGGATTTTTTGTCCAAAGCAGAGTGCTGGAAAACATTTTAGAAAAGCCAGAATTCGAATCACTTGACATAGTAATGATTGTTTCATTGGTACTGACCATTAACCCATCGACCCCCTACAGATACATGATGGCTGTTTTGTTCTGTGCGACTTTTTACATCGTGCAGTCTTAATAGCTCGGCCATCCAGGCCATTTGAACAGACCTTCCTCACATCAGGCAATTTGACTTGTCACAGCTGGAAACACACACACAGGTGGCACAAATAACATCAATAATTAACGATTAACACCCGTTGTTTTAAGGTTATCACAGTAGTTGCACCTGTGTCAAAAAGGACGAGCCAGTATGGGAACTTTTGTCCGATGTATGTACAAATTGGAGCCAAAAGTTCCAGTCAGTAAACATTGTGTAAAAGCTGTAATAGCCCAGAGGACCTTCGTGTCTTGCGATTAAAGCTGCTTTGTCGCTGCTGATTGTGCTGGGCTGTGCCTCTGTACCTACAGTAGCTGCATCAGTGTTTTACACATAATCACAGTAATTACCACCACATCACCTAATGGCAAGAGCCTTACCCAGACAGATGGAGGAACTATATTTGTTCAGCTATCACTGTTAAGCCTCCACATCAAGTTTAGGCTGCTCATGATGAAAAGTCTTGGAGGACTACACTTGCCAACCCTCCTGTTTTCACCAGGAGTCTTTTAATTGCTCTCTCTCGGTTTCCTCCCAGGGTTGCAATTCTCCTGTATGCCTCCTGATTTATGACAAACTTTCAAATTTATTGTACTGTATAGTGTGTATAAGCTGTATGACTCTACCCGCTAGCGCTTTCCCCTCCATCCATTCTTCTCCGACCCTCTGACCTTGCTCAAGTCAGGCCAGCTCATCCCAGTGCTGGTCGTTACACATGTGTAAGTCCGATTGGACGTTCTAGAGGGGGGTTTTAGGGGTGCCTCAGGGGTTAGAGAGGGATCCTCTATTGCTATGTCTTCCAGAGACCGTGAGCCTCTCGTTTCACCTGCGCAGACATCCAGGACCCAGGTGTGTGTGGACCAGGGAGACACTCTGGCTCCCTCCATTCCTCCTGGTTCTCTGTGGGGGTACCAGGGTCATGAACCAAAAACTAAACCAAATTAAATGTATTTAACATAAAAATGCTAATGCAGTGTACTTCTTACTTTGTTTTTAGTTTTAGTTTTTGTTGGTTAAAAGGACCGCCAGACCTCCTAGTTAGGTTTCAGAATTCTCCTTATTTTTGAGGTCTTAAGGTTTGCAAGTACAGAGAGGATGGATGTGAGGACCACTTTTTCCCCTTTCAAACCCACTGTGGAGTGCTACATTTCTTTCCCCCTATCGCACACACACATGCACACACTCTTTTATCCCAATAACTAACCACCTACAGTTTCCCCTGAAAGTGAATTGCGTCACCTCAGCATTGACAATTGATTGCCTGTATGCCACAAGTCTTCAGTCGAGCCCTGAGCCCTTTAAATAGAGGATTAGTCATCCTCCAGCAGTCTAAACAGAAAGCCCCAGCAAGACTGTGCTCAGATAGTAGCCTCCTCCAGTAAGTCAGGCCACCAGCTAGGATTGATTGAGTGACTCAAGTTAAGTGTGTAGGGACTGCTGAGGCTGATGGGTGTGCAGCTTGGCGAGGACAGTAGTGCAGCTGCTGATGGGGGCTTTTTAATGTGTTATCATTTTCATGTTCACATGGAAGGGTTTAATGGAGCTGAGAGAGAAACGGAAAGCGCGAACAAGGAACATGGGACGGCCTCATGACTGCCTCGCTCTCTCCGCAGGTGATGGTGACATACAGTGTGCTTTTTTCCCCCCACACAACCAAACGCACACATTCAGACACACAAAGCCGATTCTATAGTCGGCCGCTAAATCTCAAGTGCTGCTTTTCCTTCTCAGCCAAATCTGTCTCGATCAATAGCGGCTATAAATACCACTGAAGGAGCAGCTAGCCACTGAATGAGGGCTGGAAGCTGTCAGCATCATTCAGTGGAAGAGGCTACTGGCAACGGTTGCTATGAATCCCACAATTCTTTTCACTCGCACTAAGGGTGAACTGGGAGTCAGTAAGCCTGACATAAAATGTGACACCGAACAATAACAACTTAACATTTGAAAGGACAGTTGGCTCACTTGTTGACCGACGACTTGCTGAAGTGCTTTACAGCTTTTAAGTTAATTGCAGTGTTAGTGAGACAGATTGTTCAATCTGCGCTTTAAACTTTGACAGGTTTCACTTTGCTGAGTGCTGAAAATTTCCAGGTTAAATGTTTATCTTCAGCACCAGATGGTCCCACTGTTTGAGGAAGATGCCGCCAGTCATCTGCTTATTTCTGTGCCTCTCCTAGTAGTAGTACAGCGCCCAAACCCAAAGGAAGTGGCGTGTGTGTGTGTCTTGAGCCCGGCTGTATATGGGGGAGGCAGAGGATGAGCGAGCCGCCATAGATAGATTTCGGCTGACGTAGACTCCGGCAGAGGGGAGTGGGCTAAAACGAGCCCGCTGCTCACTTACCGAGTTACTCACACATAAAACTCGGATATACAGCAGGACCCTTACTCACACACGCATCCAAATATAACACAAGAATGTAAGACTCTCACTCACACATTGACACATAGCAGCCCACATCCTCACTCGTAACTTATACCAGACTATAGAAATCTGAGCGTACATGCAATGGTCCACATGTATGTTCGTATGCACACGGTGCCTTAAATCAGCCTGCCAAAGTGTACATGAGATCAATATTAGTGTTTTCATTACATACAGTACTTACAATGAACTGTTTTTAAAGATGGACGAAGCGTCTCCAATTGACCCTTTGCTAAGTCCCACCCCAGGACACAGATTGGCCAATCATAAGATGGTATCAGGCAAGCTCAGACCAGGGTCTGACAACAACAGTCTTTTCGGATTTCTTTCATTTTCAGGCTGGTTTTGTGGATTTGGAGCTAAATGTTGTGCCTGGGTCACGTTGTGTATTAATGATACTCGTTACGTGGAGAGGTTGGAAAAAGATATATGTTTCTTCATAGTCTTCTGTGGCGATCAGCAGTGATGTGGTGGTTCACTTTTACACAGTGATCTGTAGCCTATAATTCAGCTTTAGCTTCTAACTGTCTTTGTCTTTTTAACCTGTTGTTGCTGCTGAGTCGGTTTGACATCCTGGATATATCCTTCAAACACAGACTGTAGACCCCTCTGTCTGCTTCTCTCTGGAATCACTGTTTCATTTTTCCAAAAACATGCTAATATTTCTTCAGGGAGTGCAGTTAGTTACAGTGTGGGCTCCATGCTTACTGTGACAGCTTGTCGGACCATCACAAAGGGGCGGGGCATAGTGAAAGGTCAATCATTCCCACCAAAATAGATTAAACAATTAAAAAATGGAGCCAAAATATTCTGGATACTGCTGACATTTTGCACTGGTAACTTGCATTATAAACCTGTCTTCTTTAATATTATGTAGACCACCAATGGAATTTTAATTTGTAGAAAATAAGACTATCTGCAATTATATATATATATATATATATATGAAGTCAAAATAGTGTTAAAGTTATTGCAGCTGAGTATGATTATACCTGAACTTGTGAGAACATTTTGTATTCAGCTACGTGAATGTGTTAAAACATCTTGAACAAATGAATTCATGTGTTTGAATGTGTATCTGAACAAATATGTTTAATATTTGAATCCATGAGGAGAGCCTTAGCTCGCATGTCAGTTTTGAGTAAAGGAAAAAGATTTTTGAGTTCATAAAGAAGATCTGCAGAAAGGTCTACAGTGACAAAAACGGTCTCCAGTCACACATCCGTCTGTCTGTTGGTGATGGGAGTTCACACAGAACTCAGCTGAATGTGTGAATCCTAGGTTTACAGCAAGAAATCATGCTTACAGGTACAAATCCTTCTCTATCACATCTGATGCTCCGTCCTGAACAGCCAGTGGTGATGCTAATATTCATTTTTAATACATGAAACATTTAAATTCTTTGATCAAATGTTTTTACACATTCAGATATGATCATACACAGCTACAACACTTCTGACCCTATTTTGACTTGTCAGAAATTGACAAGTGCCCAACTTATCATTATGATGTAATGTATATTGACTGCACAATGTCACGGTGATAGAATAATTACATCATCTGCATTTAGATTGTGTGGAGTTTTTGAAACACTAGCGATAATTTTTTTATGAATGGCTCTCACTTTTGTGCAAGGCGCAAATGCACAGGCAATGTTATGCAAATCATTCAGCCCTACTTTAGGTTAAAACATCTTATGATAACCAAGATCCCACATGATCTGTCCTCAGATCTCAGTATCTTCATCAAACAGAGCCTTTTATTGAGTCATTATCATTACTAATGATAAAAGACACTGAGTTGTTTGAAAACTGTCGCTTAAAAAATAGCAACCGTCCAAAACCGAAATGGCCTTGCTCTGAATGCCTAACCCTCAAACCCCTTCCCTCAAGTATAGCAGTTAAGACACACACACACACACACACACACACACACACACACACACACACACACACACACACACACACACACACACACACACACACACACACACACACACACACACACAAACTCTCTTTCCCCCACAACTACATCTTGTCCCCCTTTTTAGACGTCAGTTGGCAGAGCAGAAAGCAGGCCTCTCGCAGCAGGAAGACGGGAAAGCGGCCAGTCAAGTGGGCTCGGGCCAGGAAGTGGTACCTCGTCACTGGGAGAGGGGGTGGTTGGACAGGCGGACACATACGCACACACGCTCACACACACATGCACAAAAGAAACGGCAGCAGATGCCTTTTCCTTAGCTGGCAGAGCTGCCGTCTTTTCTCCAGGCAGTCTGGTGCAGCTGATCTAAGAAGTGGCAAAGCGAGCTCCTGTGAAGTTTGCCTAGTTTACTTGTTGGGAGTGTTTAGGCTCGCTGTTTTCTTTCTTTGGGAAGTCAATTATGTCACTCTGCCCAGAGGGGCCTTTTTCCGTCAGTGCTGAAGTTTTAACAACCCGGCCCTGCACCCTATTGCCTTGTTGTGCCTGAGTGTGGATATATATATGTGTGTGTGTGTGTTTCTGCAGCTCTGGGCATTGAGCCTTTGGAAGTATGACACGAGAGTGCATGCTTGAAGTTTTTTTTTTTTCAAAGAGGCTGAGCAGTAAATTGCACTCAGGAGCATTACGCGGCGGCTGAGCTGTCTGTCTCTGAAGGCGTCTTTGTACTTCTCATTTACTGCTTCCCAACAAAACCAGATCATACCTGAAGAACAGCCAATTTAGCTGTGTTTATTGCACATTAAGATGACTCCAGAGCACGAGGATGATAAAGGAAGGGGTGGCGGGGAATACAAGTGAGAGGGGGAAAAAAATCACCCCAGGGCTTCTGTTAAGTAATTACTGCGTGTAGTTTAAGTTTAAGCTTACCTCTTGAGATACTTTTTGTGCTCCTTCTTCAGAGACGATAAGATCCTACATCCTTCCTCTCTTTCTAATAGTCTCCTACTGTATTTGCTTTATTTAAAACACACACAAACTAAACAGTCCTCACAAGCTTTCTCTCTTGCGCACAAAATATTTGGAATTTCTTTATCTCTCAAATGCACACTGTTTCCTGCTCTTTCACCATCTTCTTTATTTGCACACAGCTAGAATTCCTTCAAATCTATCTCTAAGGCAAGCAGCCTGTCTTATACTCCTTGTTTCTCTTGCACACAAAAACCATCACCAACTCTTTCATAAATCTTCTCATGCAAAAACACCGCTCGTCATCCCCGCTCGCCTCTCACATGCAAGGAGACGAGATGACTTCAACAGTTTATTAACAAACATAGTTAATAGGCTAATCCTCTGAGCAGGCATCGCACTAACTATATTTCTGGGTCAGACTATTGCCCTTAATGAGAAAGCGGTTTGTGGCCGGTCCCATATCAGCCGGACGAAGGATGCATTTTTCACAACAGAGATGCCGAGCCAGTACTTCACTTTGAACACACTCATTTAAAACTTAACTGTCCCTCAAGGCGGAGGAGACACTTAAGAGTTTCAGATGACTTTCAAACACTCTGCATTTCCAGCGATCCAACATTCACTGGAAGCAAAGCATCAAACAACTTAATGGATCGCTCTCAATTGGAAAGCATTAAGAGAGAGCCAAAGCTGCAGTTTCTTGCTACAGTTTCAGGGAAGAGGAAATTGGTCCAATGTTGCCACTTCCAGGGGGCTTTGTAGTTTAGATTTGTTTGGTATCCATCATTCATGCTCTGTCCTGTGGGTCTGAAGGCTGTCCACTAAACTGAGTTTGTAATGATGGACTCGCCAGAGGTGTTGAGGAAGTGTGTGCAACAGAAATTTGAGCCTAAGTGGGTATTTAATAGCATACAGCTATTTAAATGTATGGGCACAATATAAACACTGTGTGCAAGATTGTTTACTCAGTGGTTTCCATATATGAAGCAGAATTTAGCAGGGAATACAACAGAAAATGTCAGCAATTTTTGCCTTTACTGTGTAAAATTTCAGTCATCTGTATGGTTCATGTAGAAATAGTGCTAGAACTTTTGGTTGATTTGTGGTTCACATGATGGTCTGGACCAGAAAGTGGTTCACAAGGTGAATGTAGGTTGTCGCAAGGTGATTAACAAGATGCCATGCTAGCAGCTAGTCTCTTGGTGGGTCTACCTATTTGTTCCAGACTGAAATACCTCTACTGTTGGATGAACAGCCATGAAATCTGGAACATATATATTCATGGTGCCCAGAGGATGAATACCAGGCACTTTCTTATTTGTCTGACTTTTGATCTAGAACACCAGACACTTGAAATGTGTCTGAATGGGACCAGGACCAGACACATTTACTAGTACAAATTAAGCATAAGCTTGCAGATTTGTCTGGGTCCCAGGCTAATCAGTTAGTTGATTGACAGAAAATTGATCACCAACCGTTTCAATAATCAATTAATCATTCAGAATCATTCAATTCATTCAATTGTGTCCTTGTAAATTGCATACATTTTGGTTTTGGCCTGTTGATTGGACGAAACAAGGATTTTCAAAGATGTCACCTTCAGGGCCATTTTCACATTAACTGAACGATTCATGAATTGTAAAAAATAATTTTTTGAAAATTACTCAATAATATATACAATCGCTATTTTAGGCCCTAAAGGGAAGTTAAATTAAATGGATGAAATGACATGCATTAGGAGAAACAGCCTGTGTCTTTGAGCCTTGATGGGAGACATAATGTGGAGCACGGCATGCATTTTCTCCGAACAATGACCGAAAGCACACAAGATACATTAAGAAAATTAATGTCTGGGATGTTGAGGCATTAGGCGGAGAGTTTCCTTGTCAGTAATGAGTAGGTTAATCGCTCATGGGGGGAAAAACAAGAAATTCTGTGTTTGATTTAGCATGTGTACAACCTGGGGGGAGTCGCTCCAACACAGACGGGACACAGAGGGTGTATTTCACACCTCCGGGTTGTGCTGTATCAGGCTGCTCTAAAATTGGACTCGAAAATGTACCCAGCAAGTGAGGCCGTTGTTAGTCTGATGTTTCCTCATAACCTGTACGACACTTGCTTATTTACACTGTCCCACTGACAGCTCCAGTAATATCAGCTGACAGCAGCCCGTGCACACTTCCCCAAATTTCCCTCAAGACCGCTTATTTTGGAGATGCATGTTGTAACCTGGGTGTGATCTACACCTGTGTCAAGATTTTGTTTCGTGCAAGTGTGTCTGTATCCATCGTCTGATGTAATAATGCAGAGAATTTTGTATTCTGGTTATTGTATTAGTACAACTTTTCATACCAGAGGTGGCATACTGGGAACATGCATATTTCTCTTTGCAAGGAATCAGCTTAAAAATGTTTTAATAAATCTATGATTGGAGTCAGTACTTAAAACGTGACCTATTAACAGCAAGCTAGGCTATGCCCGATCACTGATAATTCCCATTCAGTGGCTAACAAGGCAGAGGTTGGTCCAGTATATTGCACAAGGTGACATTTTTCTAGTTTAAACCTTCCTCCTGTTTGTCATATTGTCCATAGTCGACTGCCTTAAATAATGCAGAGAACAAGCACCTTACACCAGCAGAGTGATCAATAATGTAGCAAACTGTGTTCATTATCAGGCTGTTGTAACCTGAAAAAGAAATTAAAGTATTGTTTGTTCAGAGAATTATTTATTCACAGCAAAGGAAGCTCGCTGTGAATTAATAATTCTCTGAACAAAGAAGACTGAACAAACAGTAGTGTTGCTGATTAACTGAAGAGCTTTTGGGAAATGATTTCTGTTGGCTGCGTCTTAGAGTGTATTGAGTCATTACAACTATTGAAATCATTTAGGTACATAATGGACTGCAAACTTTTTAAAACCCTGGACTGATGGAGGAGGGTAGAAATGACTCATAGTACATAGTTACAACAAGTTAACACGATAGATCAATAACCCTGTCAACCCTGGTTACTTAAGCTTTTTATTACTGGTATGTGTCAGCATTTGAACCTAAGAAAAAATACTTGAACAATGTTATGTTATAAAGATATAATTAGACTATTAAAATAAATAAACCAAAGTATATAAATGTAAAATAGCAGTATGATTAATTGCAATAGACTATTTAATAGTGGATATTTGGTGTGTTTCCTTCCGCCTCTTTTTATGTGCATTTTAAATTTGTGCTTAAAACCCCCCTGTGTGGTAATGCAAAAAAAAATTATTATTTTTTAAAAAACATCGCAACTTTTTAAACTCAGGGGGAGGTGAAGAAGTTGGTGCATCGTTAAAAGTTAAATGCAATTAAGTGAAAATGAAATGAAATGAAATGAAATTAAAACAGAGAAGCAATGAAAAACAGTGAGTCAGTGAATAAATGATGATACATAGTCATGACGCACTGTCATTGCATTAGCTAAGGCAGCCTCTCTTTGTCATCCATGAAAGGCTTTTAACACCCTTATGTGTGCACACAGGGCTGTTACCAGAACACTTTTTAACGTACATAGCTCTAATAGAAGTTTGTCAAAACTCTCTGTTTCCATTGTCCAGTGTGCTTTTCCGTTATACATCCATTGTTTTTCTTTGTTAAAGGTTTGACTGGCGCTCTTTTAATTGTCATGCTGCTTATCTTGATAAACCAACTTCTAACAGTACTACTGTAGATGGAAGTGCGCATAAATTTGTAGTTTCCTTTGCCGATTTTCTGAAAATTCGGATTAAAGTTTGCACTACATTTGGATGGAAGCTCAACTATTTTGACATGTCCTACCAGAGGAGGCACAGGTGTAATTAATAATGCTAATGAGGTGAGCAAGCTTACAGGTAAGTGTCCTGGTAAAGACCCATCGTAAATATTGTTGGTAACACCTGTGATTGAACTGCTATGACAAGTTAAAATGTTTGCTATGAAGACGGTAAATACTTACGTCCTTAAACCTGCGCCAATTTTTTTGCTATTTTAAAGGCAGCAGAACAGGTTGTAACTACACCTTATTGGCTAATACGGCTAATGTGTTAGCAAAAAATTCCTTTTCAACTTATCCAGCAAATACAGAGCAACATTACCATGCATTCTGAGTCGTGCTGATGAATATTAACCAATATTTTGTGTCCTTTTATCTCTGTTTTTGGTCTCCACTAACCTCCGACTGTCTGTCTCATTAGCAGCACTATGTATGCTAACTGGCTGTTTGGTGCTGCCAGAGTTGCCAGATTGGGCAGTTTTCCACCCACTTGGACTACTTTTATTTGAGAGGTTGTTGAAATGTTATTTGGCGACTTGTGAAACTTTAGGCTCTTTTTTATACCATTTGGTCATTTCCCCAGATTGTTAATCACACTGTGTTCCACTGAATCGGTTCCTCCTCCTTATCTAGTTAGTATTATTGAGATTGACGGGGCACTAACAATCGGCTCGTCAAGCAGTTACTGATGTGACAGATAAAACCAAATCACAATAAAGGTAATACTAAACTAAGCCCTTTATAAAGCTTACATCTGAAATGCAGACTTGTTTTTATGTTGAGTTTGTTCTGTAAAAGACTTGGTGAAGACCTGCTTTCATTGCAACCATGGATTAAAGTTTGCTCATAAAACAGAAGACCAGAAGCGCGTCACAGGACTCGTATATAGCCACAGAGCTACGTATATATGGGCGGGTTTGAGGCTTTAATTGGGTTACTTAGTGTCAGTCAAATCTTGCCACTGATTGTCGGGCATGTAGTGTATACTTAGTCTATCAGAGTTTCTTTTTTTCTAAAAACAGCTGCCTGCAGTGTCTGTGAATGGGGTTGATGTGAGGTCAATTCCTGAGCTGATAACTCAAAACTAACTAAAAAGCTAAAAAGCTATGTAGACCCAAATGTAAGAGCAGAATTGGGTGGTAATTGTAAGTTCTAATTCTAAATTTTGATTATTGCAGCTTTAATAATGTCTTTAACGGGTTGACAAACAAAAAGAATTGAAGTAATCAAGTATTAATAGGCCAAAGCTCTACATTTGCTAAAAGTACGTTGTTTACCTGAGCGTCAAGTATCAGTGCCACTTTACTCACATTTTGTCAAATGCTGTAATCTGCCTGCTGGTATAACAACAGACACAAGACTCATTCTCAGTAAAATGAGACGCATCAGAATGTCTGCATATCTCCCAGAGCTCCTACACAAACACACACTTAGAGCAAGCGGCGTGTATTAGCTATAATTTAATCAGGCTGGAACAGCGTCTGGGCTGCGGGTGGTTCTGATAACAACGATGTGGACGGCTCCTCGGAGAGCTCGTCATGTGGATTCAGGAGGTCTCCCGGCAGGCGCCTCTTTTGTTGGTGGGGAATGAGGGCTGATAAGCAGGGCACCAAAAATCACCCGTGGAGAATGAGGGGTGGGGGGACGGCGGCGGAGCAAGACAAAGGCTGTTAAATTTAACTGCCGAGGGCGTAAAGCCACACTCCAACTCTGATTGATTTCCTCCCCAAAGTCGATGATGTTCAACCGGTTACGGCTTGTAAAGAGACTGCCTCTGTCTCTCACTCTGTTTCTTTATCACTCTGTCTTTGTGTTTGCGTCCTCATCTGCAGTCCAACACAGACACCGCCACTACTCTGAGCAGTGCGAGTGTAGAACTGTGGCTCAACTGGGCCGTAACTCTGACCATTAACTTGCGTCTTGTTGCAATTACATTTACAAGAGCTCTTAAAATGCATCTTGGAGATACTGAACACTGAAATTCAGCTTTGCTCTCGCTTGCTAAACGGAGGTCAGAACACACACTGCTGCCTCTTTTAATATCTGCATGGAGGCAGACATAGAAGAAGACTTATTCATAGAGCGCTTTCTTGGATACTGCACATACATTAACCTCCTTCCAGCCTGCAGATTTTAATATGAGCATTATGCAAGAGATAAAGTTTTTGCTTGGGTATGTGCACTTTATTACAGCTTCCCAGATGTTTGTGCAACATTTTGCTCACTTTTATTTATTCTTGTATAAATGTATATTGTGATTATTATTTCCTGACTGTTTCTGTATGGATTTATGTTTAGTTTTGTGATATTTTGTTTGTGGAGTCGAATCGAATTGATATTTGAATGACTTAATTATGTGTAGGCTCTAAGGGTGTAATGTAACACAAACATCACGGTTCAGTTCATTGCCCAGTTTAGGAGTCATGGTTCAGTGAGAGTTAGGTACAGTGGGAAAAAACCCGAATACATCACTGTGTAATCATGGTACATGGACATGTGAGCACCCATACCACGGAACATCTTACCCATTATTCTGCTGCTATAACATCCTCCAGTCCTCCGCAATAATAAGGCGTCTGGCTGCTGTATTTAAAAGTATCTGGACAGTAGTGTTCACCACATAGCATACTTGTGTTGGACCTAATTCTTGATATTCACGTTTTAAAAAAAAACAACCTGGCCTTGCTTGCTGTTCTAACATCAATATCTATGCATGCTCGTGTGCCTGCTGGGTAGTTTAATCTTAGTGTGTCATAATTCGTAGTTGATTTATCTTTTGAATTATTAATCTGCAAAGTAACTAAAGCTTTCAAATAAATGTAGTGGAGTAAAAAGTACAATATTGGCTTCCAAAATGTAGTAGAAGTATAAAGTAGCCTGAAATGAAGATACTAAAGTTCGTACAAGTTCCTCAAAACTGTACTTAGCCCACAGAACATTACACCACTGGTCTGCATAACACACTGTTGAGATTTGGAAGTTGTGTGTGTTGGCACTGTGAGCCCCTGTCATCTGTTACCCATAATGCCCTTTTTTGCGTAGGCTCTCAGAGATGTGTGTCACTGAAAAGCATAATTCCAGTGTAATATGTTACTACCCAAGCTGCAGTTTCCTTACTATTGGACTCACATGCAGAAGTTATTTATCTGTTTGTGCAGCTCATCTGTATGTAGTCTAAAAATGTTTGCCCAAATATGTCTCAGTCCACCTCAGTACGTGATCTCAATGCATCTTTGGTGCATATCTTCCTGGAATTTCTGCCTTTTGTGAATAAAATCCCATTACAGTCTGACTTTCAAAGATCCTGTTACAGGAAAAGTTCACCCCAAAATGAAAAGTACATATTTTCCATCTCACCTGTCGTGCTATTTATCCATCTAATTTGTTTCTTTCCGAGTTGTTGAGTCGGTGCATCTCCTGTTAGCTCACCTAGCAACACTGAGCTACCTAATGTTACAGCTCAGCTGAGGAGGATGCCATTAAAGTTTACATCTCATGCTGTCATGAGTAGATTCATGTCTTTGCTGTGATTCGGTTGGCAGGTGTATTTTGGAGGAAAGAAAATAGTTCCTATGTGAAACTGCTCACAACAAGGTCTGTGGATTATCCTAAGTAACCAGGTCATGATTTCTGTAGAGACACATTGCTGTTGAGTTTTTCAAGTGTATTTTCTGGGCGCTTTGAGCACCACAAGCGGAGTGCCATCTAGTTCCATTATATTTTAGAGAAGGCAGACATCTTGGCTGATGTCCCCAACACTCAGCAACTCACACCAAAACAATCTAGATTGATAAATAGCACTACAGGTGAGAGGAAAAATATGTATTTGTCATTCTGGGGTGAACTGTCCATTCCAATTTCTGGTGTAAAGTCGGTCCACTTGTTACTGGCCTGACTGCTGCTGTCCTGTGGGTGGCCTGAAAAGCAAGCCGAGCCACATCTCTGTAAATATAGCTCAGTCTGACCACCTGGATTAGATTTCAAATGTTTTTATTTTCACCGGTCCTCAGGTGACAAGATGTCACAACAAGTTTCACACTGTCTTCCCCGACCACATGCTGTCATGAAAACAGAGTAAACAACTTCCTGTTACTGGCTCAATGTGGCTCCCAGAGATGTTGGACAGAGAATGTACTGTGGTCACTTTGTGCATGGTAGCATCTTTACTGTGACAACCACAGCGAGCAGATGATTATTTTGTCTAAATGCACCAGTCTGAATGTAATCTGTTATGAGTTATGGCAAGGACATCTGACATTAAAAGGTCTGAAATGTTACAATGTGTTAAAGTCATCCTTACTGTTTGTGATCTCTGGTTATAAACTGCGTGTGTCTGTCCGTGCAGGGAGAATGAGGTCCTGAAGGTCCAGTTGAAGAAGTATGTGGGGGCGGTGCAGATGCTGAAGAGAGAGGGGAGCCAGGGCAATGATGGTAAACTACACACACACACACACACACACATACACACACACACACACTCTGCATCATTATGACCTGAAATTAGATTTCATATCTGTGTCCCAGTCCATCTATTTTGCTCTCAAACAGAAACGCTTATAGATGAGAAATAAGGTCATCAGTTTCCTCCACATCCCAGATCAGTTCTGATGCATTTCTCAGAGGCTCAGATGACTAACCTACCTTTTCACGGTGCAAACCCTTCTCTCACCCTGACTTATCCTTCCTTTTAGTTTTTGCGTAGATTTGATAACTTTGACTTTGTTTTCGTGTTGCCGGGGGGATGTAAGCGGTCGCTCTGTGTAAAGACTGGCGAGATAAGCCCCAGCTGTATCAAAGGCAAATAAAATGAACATGGCAGATTATGGAGGGCCACATAATGGCTAATTGCATTTTGGGGGATAGAAAGGAGAGCGGTTATCTGTGACGCCCTGGAGGGTTTATGTGTTTGTGAGTTCTATTATATGTTCTTTGTGAGACAGAGGTAAAGGGATACGTGGAACTTTGTAATATCAAGTTAATCATGTTTTATTTTCTTAAGAGGTCATAAGAACAAATAGCTATTTGGTGCTAAAAGCCTTTTTTAATAACACAGGATAAATCCAGGGTAGAATTATTTATTTATTTAGGTGAAAGAATACATAGGAAGGAAAAATTCAGTTTTTGTCAGGATGCGATAAAAACACTGCAACACAGATGCATTAAAGAGTGCCGGAAACAAGCTATGGCAAGTATGGTAGGTCAAAATTGATATTGACATTTGACGTGAACAGTTATGTAAGGTCAGGTGATATAGATAAAATCCTTTTGCACATTAGATGTACGTTCATGTCTTGATATCATTATTAAGATAGGGATATCTAGGCATAAATGACATGGCAAAAACTTTATGTCATCATAAATAAAAATGAAAATAAAATCAGTCATTGAAGACTTATGAGGGCTGGGTATCATTAAAAAAATGTACAATACCAGTATCCATACGGTGATACTAATATCCATTAAGTACTCCTTTAATACCTTTTTTTTTAAATTTATGTGATACCCAATATGTGAATTGAAGCATTCAGTTGTGTAAAATGCCACCAGACACCACAGGCGCAAAGTAAAGCCATACTTTCAAACATTTTGATTTGCTCTCTGCAGGCTGAGCTGCCAACTCCATAAATACACATCACTCATCTGTCTGGCTTGTAGCTGCTGTGGAAGTAGGCCAATCACACGTCACATTCAAATGAGGAATGCTTGCAGTGATTGGCTGCCAGCAACACTGTACAAATAGTCTTTTTTTTCCCAAGATCTGCGTATCTGTAAAAAGGAGTGAATGCAGGTGTTGTTTGACTGGAGAAGTTTCTATACTACTTAGTTATTTCGGCTGACAGCGGCACGGTGATGTAGTTCGGCATGGTGGTGTAGTTGGGTTTTCTCCGGGTGCTCCAGCTTCCTCCCACAGTCCAAAGACATGCAGGTTAATTGGTGACTCTAAATTTCCCGTAGGTGTGAATGTGAGTGTGAATGGTTGTCTGTCTCTATGTGTCAGTCCTGTGATAGTCTGGCGACCTGTCCACCTGTCTCCTCCTCAGAGGAGAAAATTATGTCAAGCCTCCATTAACTTGTAGTCCTTTACAATTCAATTCAATTCAATAGAACTTCAATTATCCTGAAGGAAATTCTTGTGCCAGAGAATACTTCAAATCACAGTAACACTAAGTACAAGTACTACATTTTTAACAATTCACAACTGGTCACAACCAGACAACCAGTGGACTGCCCGGGTCAGGGTTGATCACTGGGCCTAGTTCTTGAACAATAGAGTTTTCAATATCTAGAAAAATATACAAATATACAAGATAAAATTGACACTACAAAAACAAAATAATCACATAACTGTCCAACAGTGACTGTCATATCACCCAACCATGCTGTGATGATAGTTTGGGTCATCATTTTCTCATGTCTTCCACGTAAGTTTGGTTAAATGTACAGTTTTGCTCCAAGCTTGTCTGATGCTCTGACTGCTCGTGTTTGTCCCTAGATGAATAAAGGTGAATACAATGGTATTATAGATTCAGGGAATGATGGCTGAAATAACTAAAACAAGATGCAATTAGTATGAAAGTGGACTTCCCATTTAATGTGCAAATTCACTACCACCCAATGTCCACAAAGCTGGGACAGTGCTTTTTATTACCTTCTTTTAGAGTCAGTTAGTGTTCTCAGGTGCGTCGTCAACCCCCACTTGTTAACCAAGTGTAGGCCTGTGCATCTTCATCATGTTTAAAACATCACAACCGCCTCACATTTCACTCCTCTGGTTTCCAGCAATTACTGTGCTCAGGCTGTCAAACACGGCCACCTGGCCCGCTGACACTGGAGAGCACAGCCAGGAGAAACACTGAAGGGAGATGATTGGAGGTAGAGATGGCGATTCCCTCACATGTGAAAAGCCATATCTATAATTAGGAAATAACCAGAATGTAAAGTTAACAAATCTGCTCTGGTGTGGTTTGTCATCAGGACATCGATCATGAGTTTGTAGCTCTCGTCTTGTTTGTTTTTTTGCCCTTCTCGTTTTACCGCCGCTCATTATCCCTCTCCCTCATGTTGACTTTTTACTCTCCCATCATTTGTACCTTTTTCTCCTCTTCCTTTTTCGCCCCTCCTTCATCCCTCTTGTCTTTCCCTCTCCTTCCATCCCCTGCTCCCCTCATCCCGACAGGCGTAGTAATTCCCTCTCCACAGCGGCGTCTAAATGATTTCATCCTCCCTCGCCTCTGTCTTCTCCTGCTAATGATGTGCCTCGTTCCATCATGCTTTGATGATGACTACCACAGTCTGCTGGTATGTGTGTGTGTGTGTGTGTGTGTAGGGAGTAGAGGAGGAGGAATTATGTGTGAACAGTTTAGGGGGAGCAAAAATCGGGGTAAAAAAAAAAAAAGACAGATGAATTTATACGCAAGCGCCCCTTTTTCATGTGCTGTCAGTACGCGTTCCCCGGGATCAGTGCGATGCCTTTTTGAAACCCCTCCTGTCTAATGATAGCGCTGCAGACGTGATCTCTCGAACGCTCCTCAGGCGCTGTCAGCCCCACTGACATCCCACAAAAGACGGTTCTTCTTTCTACTGTTTCAGAAGAGTGATAATTATTGTTGCATGATGTCGTCAATCTCTGTTCATTTGGGGGATTTCCCCTCTCCTCTCGAAATTTGCATATGAGAGATTAGTATGTGTGATCTTTATATCAACGTATATTACAATACTGCAGGAACACGTACTGCATATGTCCCTATAGTAGACGACAGGGTGTACTTATACTTTACATGCCACATTAGCGTAGTTCCAATTTGTGTACCGTCAAAGTGAACATATAAGTGCTCCAGATAGGTGTGTGTACGTACATGTGTGTCTATGTGCACTAGTGTATGTCATTAAGAGAAACCATTAGCCGAACCCCAGAGGACTTGTAGTGTTACAGTGACAGTCATGTTTACTGTAAAGCAGAATTAGATGAAGAGAAATCTCCAGGGAGAGACACAGAGCAGCCCATGTAGAATTATCACACCCACACTAACCCAGTTTTACACAGTTCCCATGGCCCTTGAAAATTCTTGAAGGCTTGCACAAACATAATAAGTCTGAACAAGTTTTTGAACATATATCGGAGGCCTTGAAAGAGTGGCATAGAGTATGCAAGTCACTGCACACCTGCAGTGTTCTCTATATCTGTACAGATGTTTGCAGGAGGTCAGAGCTTCGCAGTGCATTTCAAATTAACTCTCCTCAGTGCAATCTGACATCATTAGCGCGAGTTACTGTGCACTTTGGTTTTAAAGCTATTGTCATGTGACACAATCAACAACAGTGAAATACAATCTTTCAACAGATGTTGTGTGTTTGCAGCCAGTTTCATCATGTTGCCCTGGCTCATGCATCTTTCCCTGTCTGGGACCCAATCCAAGAAGGACCTGTTGAA
Source organism: Epinephelus awoara (assembly GCA_035609425.1). NCBI lineage: Eukaryota > Metazoa > Chordata > Actinopteri > Perciformes > Serranidae > Epinephelus > Epinephelus awoara. The sequence goes on from CM069313.1 coordinate 14,201,529, forward strand.
AATCTACCCCGAACCTGACACGCATGAATTCACTTTCAAAAACTTTAGAGTGCCAAAGTGAGTGCAGTCAGACTGACTCTGAATACACCCAAGGATAAGAAGTTGACAAGTGCAATCAAGTAAAATAAACCCAACTAAAGAAAACTCCAATGATAGTGATGAGGCATGTAATCAGAGTTGAGAGCAGGTATGCTTGAATCCACTTGGGTCATGGTTCACAGTGGGATCCTACTCGACCCCATTTAAGCGGAAACAGACTGCTTTCCCCCCTAGTGTTCCCAAGTGGTAGTATTGCTGGTGCTGCTGTTGTTAAGACAACTGGGTCGCTTTCTGTTTTCCCTCAGAGCCTAGCAGCTACAGGATTTTGTTTCAGTTGTTCCACCATCCGCCATTTCTGCCACTGCATATAGTTATTGCAAAGCCACTATCCTCTTCCTGTTTTTGTTGCACAATGGTTGACACACTTCCTTTGCGCTGTAAATCAAGCATACCCATTGCATACAGAAAGCAAAGCTAAACTCCAATGGTATCATTATTATAGCCATTACATTGTTGTATATTGCTGTTTTCTGAGCTACAGTAATTCTTTTTTAAGATTTTTTTGGCATTATTGCCTTTATTAGGAAGGTCTAGCATGAAATGGTCTAGCGAGAGGGGATGACATGCAGCAAATGGCTGGAGTTGGAATTGAACCTGCAGCTGCTGTGGCAAGGACATAGCCTTTGTAAATGGGGCTCCTGCTCTACCAGGTGAGCTAGCGTGTTCCCCAGAGCTACAATCATTCTGACCTTGTCCAAAGTCACCTAACCTTAGCTCTGTTTTTCCATGCAATAGGGGCTGCACATTGGAAAACCCTATTGATTTTCATGGTGTGTCTTGATATGTGCTACAGGCATTATTAAAAGATGTTACAGTATGGTCAGTGGACCTGACTTTTCTGGTCAGAGCTATTCGAAATCCTCAAGTGTAGCAGAACCAAGGAGAGAGGTGGTCAAGGAAGAAAAGGTGTAAAAAAAGGTAACAAGCTCTTGAAATCCTGGTACACACCACAAGACAGAAAATTATAAGGGTTGCAACTATGTTATTTTTTAATTTTTTGATTAGTCTGTAATATGTCAGATGAAAAATCACAATCTTCCGGAACCCCAGGTGACTTCCTCAAATGTCTTGTTTCGGCATTCAGTCTAAAACCTTGAGACAATTAAATTTACAGTGAATGTTGCAGCTCTGGATGTATAGCTCACTTTGAAAAAGACAGGTTCTAAAGGTGGCAGTCCATTGACTTAAGCCTGGGTAGTGTATGAGAAGCAGTAAAGGTTCAGGGCTGCGCGACTCGAGATGGGGCACTTTCGTCTGAGGCCAGTTGGTGCAATGATAGAGGGCCGGGGTTGGAAACAAGGGCACTGACTGGATAAGAAAACATTGGTTTTCCTGGAGAACCTGTGCTGTCTCAGTCCTCAGTGGAAGCTCTTTGTCTCTCGAGACATAATGTTTTAAGACGTTTCATTCTCCCAGGGGGAGGTTTAATGGCTCACTGGTTGACCGGCTGCTGTTTGACTGACCGCTTTACCCGTGGGATTGATTCCCCGGGGGATAGGCTCCAAACCGGGGGAAACGGGTTTCGCTCCTCCCTCTGAGATGCCTGATCGCTTCACGCGGTCAGCTGAAATTGGCCTGCAGTGCTGTATATAAAAAAGATTGGCCTGCCAGTGGCGGGATAGGGATCAGGAGTTATTAACCTGTTAAGTGCTGGCTGGGCACACAGAGGACACTCGAGAGATCGATAGCGGGTCAGAGGGCAGTTAGTCCGGCAAGATGGAATTCCCTCTCCTCCATTTTCTTGTCAAGAGCTCTTTGATACCTCTATTTCCTCTCATTTTTATCCAGACAACCCATTATTCCTTTACATTAATGCTCTTTCCCCGCAGAAACAGCGAAAATGGAAAGGACTGACCTATGGGGATCAGCTTTTGTTGTTTTAACTATTGCATTCTTTTTTGTAGCTTTAAAATAATGTTAAAAACATGCCAGTCAAACTAAACCCCTCCTGTTTACCCCCTGCTAACTGTGTTTTCCCAGCCAGAATTAGATGTGAACCTGCGCTTTGATTCATTTTGCTTTTTGCCTGTCACTGCGTACGTGTTTAATTTGTCCATAAATAAATCTGCCGCGGACGGCAGCTTATTCATCTCCAATAAGGAAATGGATTACATGGCCGTTTAAAACCCAATAAGCTTCCCCTTGCTGCGCCTTGGTCTCTCCTGCTTCCTCTCGACAGCCAGTGGCCTAATGAGTGAATGAGAGGCATTTGTCACCGCTGCCTGGCCTAATAGGAGTGTGTAACTTATTCATTACACACATAGATCTGCATTTATCGTCCCTCTGCGCGCTCCGCTTTGCCCTTGTAGGGCCTCGGGGAGGTCAGGGAACCTGCTGCGAGGTGTCAGCTGCATGTGTGTGTGTGTTTGTTTATATGCACAAGCCTCCCTTCGTATGCATAAAAGTGTGAAGTTGTGCTAGCATGTTAATAAAACTTTGTGTGTAGTTTTGTCGAAGCACCAATATGTTGTGTATGTGTGTGTATATGGAGGTGGATTTTAATTACTTGTTAACTCATGAGTATCAAAGTATGTTTAAGAGTTAGTGTGAGAAAAGCAGGTCATGGTGGCGACGGGTGGGGGGGGTCATTATTAAGGAAATGTGTGTAGGTATGTGTTTTGTCAGGACAAATGTGCATAAGTGTGCACATTCATGTATTGCATCAGTGTTAATTGTCATTTTGTGGATGAGTCCCACGTCCCGCCGAGTGAGTGAAGGTGAGACAAAGTGTGTACGGACGCGTGTGTGAGGCCTAAATTAAACTGTGCATTAGCGGCTGTAGGTGGGTATGAAACTGTTGTAACTGGTGTGTAAGTGGTTTATGTTATGAAGTTATTTACGTCCCAGTAGGCCGACTGTAAAAGAGCAAATGATGAGTCACTCTCTATGTGAGTTGAGCTTAATTGTGCCCACACGTTTTAGCCGCAGATCATAACAGCTCACATTGTTTAGCCTCTCAGGTCTTAATCCAACAGATTGGGCATGTTTACCAGCTCAAAGGTGTGAGGGACTTTCATTTGTTCAGCAGAGGGCGGTCTGTCTGTGTACATATATGACAATGAATGCAACAGATATTGTTTATTTACCTGGCACAAGAGAGGTGACACCGCGTATTGTTTGTCCCAGGTGGGGCCAGGTGGTCACTGCGCGTTGGCTTCTGCAGCGTCATATCTCGCAGGTTTCCATGTGGGCACAGCAGGGGTGTGTGACAGATTTCATCACCTGGACTGATCGGTGTTAATGAACATTTTAATCATCTCGCTGAACGCCAGAGCCTGCTGGGTGTCATCTTGTCCGCCTTTTCCCAGAGATAAATATGGAAAAATGCGGCTGAGGAGGGAAAGCACTCCAGCGGGGTGTAGATTCCCATCTGATGTATCTTTTGGCTCTCATGCAACCAGTGGGTAGCATTTGTTTGACTTTACTGCCTTTTCGTCACAGTACTTGGTAACACAAACATTGCATATCTCCAAATTAAAGATATAAATAAACCTGCTTTTCATATAACAGTAAAATTCAAGTCCTTATTTATACTCTCTGCCACTAAATCAGTGATTTCCAAACACTTTTGCTGTCCATAAGATTTTAGTATTTTCACAGACTCAGGGTTGGTTGACTTAGGATGCATTTACACTGGCACCATTTGGTCCACTTTAAACAAACCCTGGTCCTCTGCCATGGATAGTTCAGTTGGTTTGGAGTGGTGTGAACGCTCATTCGAACTCTGATGCGGACCAAATGAGCAAACCCTAGTCTGCTTGAAAACTGGGAGTCTTGGTTCACTTGCAAGTGAACCCTGGTACGGTTCGCTTACAGTGGGAAATGCAAAGGGACTATCCAGCGAACCAAAGAAAGGAAGTGAACTAAAGAGAGGAAGTGACGTAGAGCGCAGTGCATTTTGATGTTTGGTGTTTTTGTGGTGGCTGAAGGGGATGGATTTCCGTTTTCGGCCCTGGCTAATCAATGAGCCAGGTTTTCTTCTTCCTCATGCTTTTTTTCTTCCTGGTCAGTGGTCGCTTCGGGTAATACCGCCCCCAAATGAGCAGCTGTTGTAACTGCGTGATGTTGTCCAGGCGGTTTGGCATTCCCAACCCAAACGAACCGAGTCCCCGACCTATCCTGGTGTGAATGCGCCCTTAGACTGTATCAGGGGTGTATCAGCATTTGTTTGAGCTTGATTTACAATTCCAAATCTCTCCATTGCTTGCTCTGATACTCTTTGTACCTGGAAAACTCACAAGCCAGAAAGCATTGTAACCTTACAATGACACCAGGCTACCATGAGATGTCATATCACTGGCTGCTGCATATTTAAAATGGGTTTTTAACATGATAATTTTGGTCTTTGTCTGCTCTTTTCTTTTGATATGCAGTGTAATGTTGGCTCATCCTTTAAACATCCACTTTGGGAACCACTGCACTAAATGATGTAACACAGGCAGAGACAGAAGGTTTGTAGATTTATGCTTCTAACAGAAGCAGCTTATGGGAATGGGTAGAGTAAACTGGGTTGACAAGACGACGACTGATGGCTTTACAGAGCCAGAGAATGCCACCTAAAGTAACTTCATCTACAAAAAACAAACAAAAAACAAAACCCAGTCAAGTAGATGTCACAGTTTTTATCTGTTGGTCTGTTTTAAGAGAGATCAGCAGTGCAAGAAACATCCCAGCAATACCTCTGAATTTAAAGATGCTACAAAAATACAAAAAGCAAGAAATTCCACTCTGCAACAGGCAGCACTGTGTAAACTGTAGGATTGAAATCAGCGTCACGATATTGATAATATGCCAGCATCAGATGGCTTTATTGACATTAACAGCAGGACCTTTGGTCACATTATAACAGGAGGTTGTAACCCCTACTGTTCAAAGGTTGTCTCTGGGCTCAGATCTCTCTTTCACTGTCTCATGGCTGATGACCTTCAACTCTACCTCGCTTCAGGTGATGATGTTATCTGTTTCTGGAGCTAATGTGGCCTCTAGTCCAGGGACCATTTTTAAACCATAAAATTATCATATTGACGTATTAACAAGCAGAAAAAGGATATAAGATATACATTTTTTAGGTAGTTACTTTAGCTGTAGCTGTCACTTTACCTTACCATTTGCAATTAGTACCAAAAATTTATGTTGTTTTATTTCAAATTGTATGTTCCCTGTATTTTAACTTGCACTATTTTATGTCAGTGATTGTAGTTTTTCTACTATTTTGATTTTCTTTATAAATATTTTATGAGACCGTTGTTACAATGAGCCTGAGATCTACCATTTTCATGGCCAACAACGGTTTCTCTGTAATTGTCGTGCATATGACAATAAATAACTTGAAGCTTGAAGCAAAGATAGAAGAGGGAGAAATACAGCAGGTATCCCCCCCCCACACACACACACAAAAAATGTAGTGTATAGTGTCAGTTGTGCTTTCTGCAAAGACAGTCGCCATGGGCGGATTGTGAAATAATGGGCTTCTGGGCACAGACATGGAAAAGGCCCCCACCACCTCTTCCATATAGAAGTTCCTTTTTGTAGTCATTTTGCATCTCTTTGGAGTTGTTTAGTGTTTGCAGGTGACGGCCCCTGAGACTTTGGGCCTCTGGGCCTGTGCTCTTTCATTAATCCATCCATTACAGTTGCAGAGACATGAGCTGACGCAGAATCTTGCCAAAGAAAAGTTTGGATTTTTAAAAAAAAAAGATTATTTCTGGGGCCCATTTGCCTTCATTATGGGACAACTCAGGAATGACAGGATAGGGGGCAGAGAAAAGGGGGATGACACGCAGCAAAGGGCCACAGCATGGGATTGAACCTGCACCCCTGCAAGGACTCTACCACCTTAGCTAGAGGTTGCTCCACATTTGGGTCTTAAAGTCTGTGGGGGTGTTCTGAAAAGGGTGTGTCTGATGGTGTGACCTGGGACCCTTGCAGACGTGTCAAGCATAACTCAAGCATAAGACCTTGTCTGACTTCCTTCCTCATTGCCTGCACTTGAATGAAAACCCGTGAGCTGCCGGGGAGTCTGTCACTGTCTCAGTTTGTGCAAGTCCTTTTTATGAATACATTTGCTAAAAATCCTCTTGAATATAAACTATGCTTCCCACAATAGCCTCAACAGGTAAATGTAAGTGAAAGCTAAGATCTTGCACTTGTTTCAACTATGAAATCATCTTCAAAAAGGGATCAGCGAAGAGCTTATAGAGGTACCGAGAGGATTTTCAAGCATTCAGCCGAGCCGAGGCATTGTGTGCAAAATTTGAGAGCAACTCAATTTGAGGAGGATGTTTCTAATATTTGTGCTCGCTCAATCCTCTTGAAGCTTTGTAATGGAGTGAGACGTCTGTCTCTGAGATGGGATTAAGTAAAGCGAGAGCTATGTCTATGAGTCTGGAGACAGGGAAGACAGAGACAGAGGCAGAGGAGAGGAAGGGAGGGAGGGAGGGGAAGCCTTCAGGTGATGCATCTGGAGATTCACCTTTTTTTCTTGCCTCAGGGCGTTTTGAATCCACACACTCATACACACACACACACATGCCTCCAGGCCATTACTGTACCTGGTACACAAAGTCTCCACAAGTTGCATCCCCACCGTCCCGCAACCACACAGGTTAACGTGTGTGAGACTGGGTGTGTTTTGCAAAACCACCTCTAAACTAGCACAACACACAATCTCTCTTTTTAACATCTCCTCTTCCTCCCTCCTTCTCCTCCTCTTCCCTTCTGCCTCCTTCCTCTATCTTGGGAGTGATTACATCTGGTCCCAGCTCGCCCGCCTGCCTCCTAGCCAGTGTAGTTTAGGAACTGATGCTGTATTAGCTCAGAGCCAGGCTAGCCAGTCATTTGCTGCATGGCTGCCTGCGCTGATGATGATAACACAGCGCAGACCTGCTTCAGCATTTCGGCGGGGTGGAGCGCCGGCTAAGCGGTCCGGGTTGTATAGACCAGATGTCGGGGACAGAGGGGCGACATGATGGCCGCTTGTCACACCGGCTGTTGTTTTACTTTGACACATGTTTCTGCTGTGGCGGCGTGCGTGCGGCGGAGCTACGAGGTGGTGTGACAGCCGGGTGTGTGTTTCACTAAGTACAGAAGGAGAGTTTGAGGTTAAGTGTGTGTGTGCTGAATCACAGAAGAGTGACTGCACACTTGTTTAAAGGGGGCGGTTTTTAATTACAACAGCAGCTGTATGTCGGGTACCTGCGGCAGTCCCACCGATTTTCACACCTCCTCTCACTGTTGTTGCAATGCACTCTGGGTAGGAGGTAGAGGCTTACAAGGATACTTCAGTGGCAGTGATGTCATTGGCTTGGTTGGACCGAGGGGGATATTAATCAGAGCTGATCGGTGCTCTGTGACAGCCAGCCTACGCAGCGTCCCACACACAGAGCTGATAATGAAATTGTAGGAGCATCTGTCTCTGTTGTCCTTTCCCCTGTTAGTGTTGTCTTCTCCTGCTTGTAAACACTGTGGCTGAACATGAGGACTGTTACAGGAAAGTTGTGGTTATTTCTCACCTTCTGCTTTTTATCTAGAAGCAGCGTGTCATTTTGTTGCTTGAACTTAAAAGTGTTCATATGTTTAATTTGAATCAGCGGCATCAGACAAAACCAAAACAGAAAACAGAGATCCACTGGTGAATTTAAAATGAACCATAAATGAACTACAGCAGATGTTGCCCACTTTTCAAAAGTAAGGTGTGAATAAATTAGTTTGAATGTGGATGGTAATGTTGATGTTTATGGCTTCAGACAGCTGACATCAGTTCAATCCCTGTTATGTTAAATGTGTCTTTCTCTTTCATTTTCACAATTTGCGGTGCCAGGTGGAAAATATCAGAACGGGCTGAGCATCTTCAAACGCACCGCTGGTGTTACCTCTACTTTTTATTTTCCCTGACATCGTGATAGGCTGCTCTGATTAATTACTGCAGAGTGAATGCACTTTGTGATCAATCGTTCATTGTTAGTTGACAGATCGTGACGCATCTCGTCCCGTGATCAATTTAATTACTAGATGACTGTCAAAACAAATTCCTCACTCATTGAATATATGGCCTTTGTTGTTGTCATCCTGTTGATCTCCTCTGTCTCTCCAAAGGTTAATGTTATATTTCCTAAAATTGCAATAATTCTTCTGATATTAATGGAAGCTGTCTTTATTTTAGACAAGGAGCCTCCACTTTAATGTGCTTCAGGAAAACACAGGAACATTGATGTTAATGTATTTTTCTTAGGTATGAAGAAAAATATGACTAAGGGGGTTACCTTTCAGCGTGTTATGTACTAACTTGCGTAGTGCGTGAGTTTCCATAGGGTAGTGTGCACTTTGTCTTCTTCTTCGTCTTCTTTGTCTTCTCCTTCCTAATGGCATATTGGCATTACCTCCCACACTGGACTGGGATTGTTGCCCACAAAATTATCAGCTGGCTTGTTTTTTACACCAGAGCAAACGCAACTGCTGCAGATTCTTCAGCCACCATTTTCACAACTTTGTAGCTGCTACATAGCCAAGATGGGGGCTCTTTCCACACTGAACTTTGGGATGCTGATGCAGAGTGCCAAGCAGGGAGGCAGTGGGTCCCATTTTTATAGTGTTTGGTATGACCTGGCCGGGGATTGAACCCCCGACCTCCCAGTCTCAGGGTGGACACTCTACCACTAGGCCACTGAGCTGAGACCCTAGCATGCTAACATCTTTCTAATTAGGGAGAAACACAAAGCACAGCTGATGGGAAGTTTTTCAGGCATGTGAACATAAACTTACCTGGAGCCAGACCTTTAAATCCACCAGTTCAAGTTGACTGATTCATTTGGCATCGGGACATGAAACAGAGGTTTCTTGATAAAAATAAAAGACGATCCAGTGAGCGCTGCGATGGGACTCGACTAGTCAATCAGTGCCTTGGGCAAGACTAATGCAGTTGTCAAGCTGTTGTCAGATGTTTTTTAAGAGAGCCCTGGAACCAGTGAGAAGCAATAAAAACAAAGATGGGCGCTTTAGACAAGATAGACAGCTATCGAGGCTGTTCGGATTGTGTTTTACTTTGCTCTGCTCCACTCTTAAACCCTCGCAAAATGGATATGTTGGCATGGCTATGGATTTGTGTGAACCTAACATGACGTTAGATTTAGTTGGATACGTTGGTCTCATATGATTGGTCAGGAAATGTTGAATCCCCCTCCACCACAGAAATCAGTTAGAGTGGATGCAATGTCAGACTGAAAATGGAAACTAAGTGTAACAAGTTTGCAGTCCTGTCTGATGTCAGGCAAATCATAAACCGAAGTATTGGACAAATAGGAATTTGACTTGGTAAAGTCAGAGAATCACGTACTCTTTCAAATTCAACCTGGGGGCTCAGTAATGTTTGTAATTTTCACTCAAGACCACAAATGTCATCCTCATGGTGTTGCTAGAGGAAAAGGGAGAGGATCACCGAAGGGATCAGGATTCATCCTCTCAGAACCATGGATACATGTACCAAATTTAATGGCAAGTCAACCAATAGTTTTTGATATTTCAGTCTGGACGCAGGAGGCGAACCAACCAACCAACATCGCCATCCTTAGAGCCTCTAGTGTGGCTAAAAATGGAACGTTTTGAGTGTTTTTGGGTTCCACTGTTTTGATTTTCTGATTGCTCTGTTAGACTCTGGAGAGCGGCGGTCTCTGTAAATTCAGAGGGAAATAATTGTACAGTGACGTAAATCAGTGACTGGTTTAATGGCAGGAACAAGGAAAATAATGCAAGTTTGAAAATAAATAATTAATCATCCTGTTCTTATCCAGAGTAATTTGCAGCGAGTACAGACCGATTAGCTTCCGTCCTTTGATCAGCGAGATTACAAGCAGAGAGTATAAGGACTGCAAAGGTCAAACCTACAATGCCATGACAAATTGCTGCAACTAGAGCAGGTTCATGTAGCAGTGCTAAGAGTCGACTAAGTGCTAAGAAAATGGCAGAAAAAAAGAGCCACATAGAGAAAGACATTCCAGTTTATTCTGCTCAGCAGCATTCCTGTAATGATAATAATAATAATAAATTTTGTTTGGAGTGCCTTTCAAGGAACCCAAGGATGCTGCACAACACAAAAGAATCATTCTTCTTGTCTCGTCTCAGATTGAGTCTCCAAACATGTGGGAGTAATCTGTTTTGAGTGATATGTCTCGGCTTGATTATGAGTTTTCTTTTTCTTTTTTGGAGCACTGCTGGGATTTGGATATGAATATTTAGAGTCTTACACAGATAACTATCCACGCTCGTTTGGAGCCTTTTCATTTCAAACCCCATGGAGCCTTTGAGAAGCTGCCGCAACTCTCTCCTGAATAAGTGCCACCAGCAACCCAGCAAATCTCTATCTCTTTATCGCTGCCTTGTAGCGTATTTCACCCCCCCCTCGCACTGAATCGCTGCTCCCTCTAAGACCCCCCCACCCCCACCCCTTTATTTATGTGTGTGTGTTTGTGTGTTCAACTAATGTCTGAGTGTTTAGCTTGTTAATGTGCTATGTGATAAGAGCCCAGCTCTATAAACAACTTAATCCTGCATCTTATATGCCGGGGAGCACCGCTCTCTGCTCCTTCAAAGACCTGGAGGCTTAAGAGGAGAGGTGCAGGTGAGTGGGGGTAGGTGTGTGTATGTGTGTGTGTGTGTGTGTTAAATGCTGTTTGGGAGGCTGAAAGTAAAGGGAAACAAGAATTATTGCCTTGTGGTTGTATGCCTCAGTAAACCAGTCAAGTTGCAGTTACAGTTTATATCTATGTCTGTCCAGACTCATATTTAGCCATGATAAAAGACAACGCTTGAAATATTGCTGCAAAGAAACAGCTTATGCTAAATTGTGGATGCCTCACACAGAATTTCAACCCGGCAGTACAGAAGATCTATATATTTAGCTCAGTTTCAAGGTGGGCACCCAAAATTAGTGTCACCAAGTCAGTATCTGACCAAAGTTATGGCATTAAAAAATGGCCAGAAAAGTGTTTTTGCAGAACATTATGATGTCACAGGGAAGGTGACCTTTTACCTTTTGGACTTAAAACATCATTACTTCTTTATACCCGATTAGATATTTGTGTGAAGTTTTGTCACACTTGACGTAGAATTCTTGAGTAATGGCCAAAAGCAGGTTTTGTGAGGTCACAGTGACCTTGATGTTTGCCCCTTTAAACACCAAATTCGAATAAACTTTATTGTTGTGTCCAAGTGGACGTTAGTGCTAAATTTGAAGAAATTCCCTCAAGTTTGTCTTTAGATACTGCATAAACGACAATGAGATAAACGCAAGGCCATGGTGACCTTGACCACCAAAATCTATTTAGTTCACTGTTTTGAAGAAATTCCATCAAAGTTTTAAGCTTAAGTTTTGATTATTTGTGCATGAGAATGGGACGTACGCAGGGTCAACTTGATAACACGATGCCTCCGGCAGCGGCTATCACCAGTGAACTGAAATTACAATACATTTTTGCTCATAAGTTAGTACGTATGTCCTTAGTGTTTGTTTTAACTGGTTTTGGTCAAAATTCTAATTTTATATGTAATTGTGAGAGAGTGCAGGAGCTGTCGATGACTCAGCAGGTGTTGAATTCACATGAACAAAAAGTGACATCAAGTGGTAATCAGCGCTAATGTTAGCAATCTAGGCTAACTAACTCTCACTTTCCAAGTGTAATACAAAATAAACAGCATTACGGGTCCTCCTAAATGTTGACCGTTGTAAAGGGACAGGCCTGAAAACAATATAAATTGTATATAATACTCACCTCCCTAGGCTCTCCATGGTTCCAGAAAAAAATTCTATCAAATGTTTTGAGGTGAACGGATCACCTGGAAAGTCAGTGCACACAGACGGAGGCCAAATGAAAGGCAATAAAAAGTTATGAAAAGCCAGAAAATCTTTCTAAAAGAAATTGTGGGCTCATGAATTGAAACTTTTTTGGTTTATAAAAAGTTTTTTCTTTTTAACTTTTTCAAACCAAGCATTTTCTGGCTTATTCACCTGTGAAGGAATTTGTTGTGTGCATGTATAGTTGCGTTTGGATTTTGATGAGCCCACAAATGGATATGAGACACTTAGATAATGCTGCACAATGATTTTCAGAAAGTTTTCTGGATGTTTTACATTGGTTTTTTTTTGTTTTTTTTTCTCCGTCTTTTGTGTGGCGTCAGTCACAGTCTGTTTGCACTGATATGCTTTCATTTTTTGTCCAGTCTGCTCTCCTTAACACAGTTTATAAACCTTTTCTGGGAATCAGGAGTTGAGCACATTATGCAATACTATACATTTATACAATTTATATTTTTTTTGGGTTAACTATTTCTTTCAATAACTTACATACTTAACCAGGGCTATGTATGCTTGCTGAAAAAAAGTCTTGTATCAGCTTTTATTGGCTGTAAAAAGCTGACATGTTCCGGTTGGTGCTTCTCCTAGCAGAGCTGGACCTCACATGTCTCAGATGCAGTGGAAAACGCCCACCCAGAGACTTGAAACTTAGATACACTTTCCACAAATATGTCCAAATGATTTTCTCCTCTATGTACAAAAGCTGCAGTTTTGTCGACCAGTTTAAATGCACTGGAATTCAGTTAAAGACTTTTGGGAATGTTCGATATTGTCACAATCTCTGGTGCTTTAATGCCACTCTGCTATTATTCAGTGTCAATAACACTGGCACCATGCAGTCTTAGTCAAACAGTTTCAGTACATCGAACATCTAAACTTTAAAGCTTCCACCAAGTGTGCTCCTGAAATAGAATTAAACTTGCAGCACACATTTGCTGAAAGAATCAGTAGTGTGTAAAATTGAATATTGTATTAAATTGTATTCAACAGCATCAGAGTAGGATTGGCATGTCACTGCTCACTATGCTGGAGGAGGGTACGGGGTGTAGGAGGATGATGAGGGATGCTTCTTACTCTGATGGCTTCCAGAAGCTCTTTTTATATTGGTCAAATACCTGTGCAGAGGATAAGGAGAGCTCTAAAGGCCTTTGCTGCACTTCCTCTCATTTCTCTTTCCTCCTCTGGGACGGGACACAGGCTTTACCGCTCTGTCCAACCAGCTGTACCCCACCGGACCTAGAATACTGATGAAGAGGTGAAATGGTTCGTCTGCTGGGCAGCATATTCTGCAGCAGCGCATGATTGAGGGAAGGGACGAGTCATTTACGGGTAATTTATGTTCTCCTTTGACTCTAACATGCGTCAAGGGTAATCAGATTCTAATTTGCGAGCTCAAGAATGAATAAAATCCAGGTGTAAATGCACCCAAGATGTATTGAAGATCAGGTTTTCTACTCAGCTGCAGTGGATTTGACACGTCTGAAGGACACGATTGAGACAGAAGTAACAGTACATTTTCTGTTAAAGTGAACAGCCAACATTTCGGTTTTGGACAGCCAACACTGATACATGATTCATCTGAGCCGCTTTAATCGTGGATCTGAATATATTCTGCTTTGAGTGTACTGTGAATATGATTGAGATAAATATAATTTTTTTTGGCTCCAGCTGATTATGATATTAGTTTAAATCAACGGGTTTACAGATGGTGGGGTTTTGAGATTAACTTGATCCGCGGTTTGTTTTTAGCATGACAATTAAGTCCATGTATTCTCGGGGTTCCAGTATTCAAAAATCGAATTCTAATTTTTTTGCTTTCACATCTTGCTCCCATCTTACATCATCTGCGTTAACATTGACATGCATACAAATGCAAACAATCCATTTTTCAGCTTCGTAATTGCATTACAGATACGGTTATGAGATTGATGGAAAAAACAACAACCTAAAAATAAGCATAGATATTTAAATTGTGTACGCTCTAAAAAGTAAAAGTGCCTCTGGGAAACCACTGGGGATCCTCATATTGTAACCACATAAGGTTACAATGGACAAAGTCTTTACTTAAAAGCTTCACAGCCCCTGATGAGATGGCCATCAGTCTCAAATGCTGCCGGATTCAAAGGAAGGAATAGTTTGATGTTTTTTGAAATACAATCACCAGCTGAAAACAGTGTCTGGAGATAACTTTAAAAACATATACCACTAATTATTACGGACTACAGGCCTGGAAATGTAAAATGTTAATACCTTGGATTACTTTTGGAATACTTCAGAATTGTCTTGCTGAGCTCATTTGACATTATATTTCCATGCCAAAAACATACAACAATGTCCTGGCTGTGCATCTGCTCTGCCATTGTTGTGTGGCAGGTGCACTGCACACACTGTATTTTGCATTTGTTAACTGGGCAATGCTTCATAGGAACTTTACACCATGCACAAAAATCAAGTGAGCGTCACTTTCTGTCCACATTGAATCTGTTAAACATGTACTTTTGTGGTGTCATGTAAACAAACCACTTACCTATCAGCTGTGTGCTTAACTGCAGATGTAACCACTTAAAAGATTGATGAGTGCTATCTATCTATCTATCTATCTATCTATCTATCTATCTATCTATCTATCTATCTATCTATCTATCTATCTATCTATCTATCTATCTATCTATCTATCTATCTATCTATCTATCTAGGCTTGTACTTTTTAAACAGAAAGCACATGTTTTATAGTGTGAATTTACTGGAAATGACGTAGCCAATATAGCCAAAAGCGGGTAGGATGTTGTTAGCTATGATCATTTACCAGAAACTTTCCGTGTCTTTGCAGTCTCCCTCCAGCTGTTAGGTACCTTCTTTAGGTTTAATAAGTGAAATGAGGTTCGAATCCTGGGTGGGGAGTCCTTCTGTGCGTTTGCATGAGTTTGCATGATCTCCCTGTGTCAGCGTGGGATTTCTGTGGGTCCTCCAGCTTCCTCCCACAGTCCAAAGACATGCAGGTTAACTGGTGACTCTAACTTGGCCGTAGGTGTGAATGTGAGTGTGAATGGTTGTCTGTCTCCATGCGTCAGCCCTGTGATAGTCTGGCAAACCTGTCCAGGGTGTACCCTGCCTCTCGCCCAATGTCAGCTGGGATAGGCTCCAGCCCCCCCGCGACCCCTAACAGGAAAGTGGTTTTGGAAAATGAACGATTGGATTGGATTATAGATAAATCCTCTTTTCATCTTCAGGAAGCAGCCCTTCCTCGTGGCCTCGTCCACTGAGAAGCAACAGGAATGAATAGAAAAGCTCAGCTCAAACCACAAGGTCTAGATTTGCCCTTAGTCATTAGGTCAAGGTCCACACAGTTTACTATATTAAGCGGAAATTTGACACGTTCGTGAGTCAAGTTGTGTTCTAATTTATGGAACTACTGTATGTACTGTAACCACTGCTAGGCTGGGCCAGTGATTTAATGGAGTCTTAGAAAGTTAAAAGTTAGTAAGCTTTAGAGGTGCTGGTACGTGTATTATTTTGTTGTTTTTTTTACCATTAGACAGAGCCTGACTAGCTGTTTCCCCCTGCCTCCAATCTTTGCCCTAAGCTAACCTAATTGGCTACTGGCTGTAGCTTCATATTTAATGGACAGACATGAGAGTGCTGTTGATCTCCTCATCTAACTCTGAGCAAGAAAACAAAAAGGCATATTTCTCAAAATGTTGACTATTCTTTAGGTGCTCATTGGCTCTCATTAACAGGTATTAACTGTTAAGTAATGTATATAAAGTAATCCTCAAGTAATGTGGGATGTTAGATCCTGTACGGACTCCAAAATAACCCATACAGGAGGTCTTCTCTACAAATGAGCTGCTTCAAGTGGTGTTAAATTTTTACTTTATAATGAAAGAAATAATCAGACTCTTTCCCATAGCTTGTTTTAGTTCCTTGTATGTAATTTCTACAGGCTTTTACAATTTTACACCACATCCGATGTAGACACTTTGGGTTCATTACTGTGAAATGTCGACTGAATTCAAAACCAAAAGCTTCATTATGGTGTTATCCTCTGCGTGCCCTCCTGCTACTGCCCGTCTTGTCTTTTAAATTGGAAAACTCCGCCGTGCTGATTAAATTGAGTCCTCAAGAATTAGCATGTTCCCAGCACTTCATATACATGCAAAACTCATGGCATCTTTTTATCTTGGAACGAGAACAAAACTGCTGAAAGATGAAGAAAAAATGACTTTCTACAACATAATGAAGATAACTCACTTGGAGAATCCACTTAGTGAGAAAAGTTTTTTTTTTTTTCCTTCAGAGCATTTTTTGGAGCTTTTCCCTCGGTGAATCCCACTGTGCTACAGCCAACTCAAAGAAATGCTTGTTTTGTAAAAGTCTTTTGGAGTCTGGATCAAAAGCATTTTCATAGCAACTCAATCTGTGATTGAAATATTTAACGCTGGCACCGAGCCTCGTGCAATCGCTTTCTCTCTCACGCCGCCTCTTTCTTCACTCACTATCATTTCCTTTAAGTTTCGTTCCTCCTCAGCTGTCCCTCTGCCTCTCATCCTCACTCGCGCACGTTTATTCTCTTCCTCACAACCTACCATGTTGTATTAATAATCCACACTAATGCAGAGTGGATATGGAGATATATATAAGAGACTGTATGTATATTTGATCGTCTTCCAGACCTTTGACCTCCCGTAGTCAGCAGCTCCGATGCCAGCTGCTGCCATATCTGAGCTGCTGAAAAAATAATGGAGGTATTTGTAGAAAAAAAAAAACAAACGGAAACACAAAAGTACACTTTAGAGAGTCTTTGCTGCACTCTGCGTCCCTTTCATCCTCCTGCATGTGTGAGAAGCTTCTGAAGTGCTGTTTTTTTTTATTCTCTCCTCGTTGTGTAAATATGAATATGGAACGAAGTGTCAGTATTTTTTTTGGGGGGGGGCTGTTGACATCAGAGAAGTTGCAGACTTCTTCCTGGAAGATCACTGCCTAATGATTGTCTGTGTATTTTGCATATGTCAGGGACAAGACAGGTGATCTGTTGGAGAAATCATGGGCTTAATGCAGCTCCCTCGCATCAACACAGCAGCAGGGGTCATTTCTGCGTTTCACAAGCCCACAGACTTTTATTTGTTCCCCCTGTTGTCTGCAGGACGACTCTGCTGATTAGGCTCAACCAAGAGAAAGCTTGGATGTCTGCAGATAAGTCAGCATGATTAGAGGCCACCTGATAAACTTTGACAAGTTTGGGTGTCAGAACTTATTAGCCGCAGAGCCCTAATCGCTTTGTGGTAATGAACGAGCCAGGCTTCTGATGTGCATGCAGGGTGAAGTTTACAAAAACAAATATAGCACGGCACACAGTTGTTTTCAAGATGAGTGACAATGAGTGACGAGCAGGTGGTGCTGATTGAAACTTGCTGTCAACTCCAGTGATTAGCCACGTCTCAACTTCAATGTGTAATAGCACCCTCATCTCCTGCGTAATTGGCTCTCATATTGATTAAATAACATATGCAGTCAGTAGTGTTTGTTTATGAGCTCAGGAAGTTGAAGTTGTTGAACTTTTGTGTTTGAAGTGTTTAACGTCCTCTCAGACGCCGGGGTTCAGCGTGAGTGGCAGTGAGTAACTTGAGGGTGTAAGCAGGAGGGTGTGACTCTTTCCACTTCAGAGAAAAGTAAATGTTGCACCACTAAGGGCTGAACAATGGTTGAAATATCATCATGATATTAAAAATGTTTTCCAATATAAGTATACATATCACAATACTGTACGTGCATTCAAAACCAGACGTAAAATAATATTGGAAGTAATGAACTGTGTATCACGGTTATGCAGTACATGAGATCAGTCTCTTTTACATGTGTCAAAACAATTACAACAATTGTGTACATATTGAATATGCTGTGTTGATGTGTTAGTAGTTGTTGTAAAATAGCAGCTCTGTGAAGAAGCTGTTGCTCCTCAAGTCAGAGAAACTGACACCAAAACCTGTCAATGCTTCAGATTGCTGAAATACTTTGTTATTAAATTCTGTTTTAGCAGGAAGTTGAAATGTTGCTGAAAAGGGAACTCTGCTTATTTTACACTTTAAAGAATGTTTACAGGTCTCGGGGAAAACTACTGCATTTGTCAAAAAAAAAAAAGCCTTTTGTGGCTTCAGAGGGAGCTGCGTAGAATATAAGAAATAGCCTCAAGTGATGTCATTTGAGTCACACTACTTTATGTATTTGTCTTTGGCAGCAATTTATCCTGTTTTAGCACTTGAGTATTCTTTCAGGCAACTTTTGAATATGAAAGATACAGATGAAATACTGTGTGTGTGGTTCATTACTTAGGGAAACTTTGCCGATTTTTATCAAGCCTATTGTCATTGCAGAGTGTGCAGATGAATGTTCTTTGGCTTCCCCCTGTACCAAAACACCCGGAACTCCCTGCTCATTTGCTGGCGGAGGTCTGTATTTTGCGGGCTGGCAGATGAGCAGGGAGATGCGGGCACTCACGGCATGAGGTGGAAGCTAAACAACATTCATCCGCCCTAACTGTAATGACAGAGAGCTGGTATAAAATCAGCACCGTTTTATGAAAGTTTGGATGTGTTCAATTTTTTCTAGACTTAAACACCAGTGACTTGTGACTTTGCTTGGACTTGAGCCTTTTGACTTGAAAATACTTGATACCTTCCCCCAAACCCAAAGAATACAATGTATTTTATTAAAAAAAAAAAAAGATCCTAAAAAATAATTTCCATTTATTTCTGACACTTAATTCCCCAGATCCAGCTTGTTTGAACCAGTCTGACAACATCTAATCAAGTTGCAAGGAGAGAACCCTGAAGAACTTTAGGTTACTTGCGCAACCCCAGTTCTCTGAGTAGCATGAGTGAGTGTCTCACATTGGTAATGCCTCGAATGCTATGAAAGAGAACTAATGTTACGTAACTGCCAGTTGGAAAAATTGATTTCAAAGATAATTTTGTTTGCGTACAAAACTATGCTGTGGTCAACAAATGAATAAAATAAATAAATAAATACAAATTTTAAAAGCATTCATGATTTTTGTAAATTTAATATATTATTACCCTCTTGTTGAGATGGCATAACATTTTCTGAAAAGTGCATTATGACTGTTAAGGACTCGAAGCTCAAAGTTTAGGACTTAAGACTTGAGTGCAAAGGCTTGAGACTTGCAAAGTAATGACCTTGTCCCACCTCTGCTTGATACCTCTTTTGAAACCACAGCAAAAAGGAAAAAACAGACACACAAGACCCACAAAAAAGATTTTTTTTGTGGTTAACAACCTGCACTCAGTGCTGGTACAGAGAAAGTCACTGAACACAAAGGAAATATCAATACTTTTGGCTCTTACTCTGTAGTCCACTCCTCATCTCTGCTTGAGGCTAATGGCTTACAGCAACATTATCCGCTACTAGAACACACCCAAACCCCCTAAGCGAACTGATGGTGGTTGAATTGCACTGTGGGTAGGGTAGGTGCCATGGAATAAGAAATACAATACCTCCAGTTCTGCTGCCTTGAACCACAAGGTGTGTTCTGTATAATGACCTCAACAGAGGAGGCAAATGCAGAGACAGATTAGTCAAAAAACTATTGACAATCTGCACCATGAACAGCAGCCGTGACAGGAAATATCTTGATGGGATGTCTTGTCAGCTGGTTATTTTAGAAGGCCTCAATTTAACATTGTTTGGGATTATCGGATGGATTATTTCTGTAGTTGTGATTTGGCTGGAGATTTTGACTTTAATGGCAAGCTGTCACAGCAGATTTACTTGTTTCCTTGCAACAGCAGATAAGATACTGCACCAGCAGAACAGAATAAGGAGTAAAATCCTCAACAGAAGAGAAAAGCACAAAATCTCTAATCCACTGTCATCAGTTTTTCTTCATTTAGCAGCTAAAAACACTAATGACAAAACAAACTTTTTTCTCTGTATAGTGCTGATAATATCTACTGCGCTGTATGTCTACATATACACAGAACACACAGACTAAATATTTAATTCCACTGTGACCTACAGTACGATGAAAGTGCAGGTAGGAGCTCAGCTATGCATGTTGATTGCTTTTCATTACTAGAACATAGATGCACCAGCTCTCTCCAGGCCTGTATCTTTTACCCATAGATGGCAGTGTGTCCATGAGTCTCCAGCGTGGCGTCTGTGTGTCTGCTAGTCTGTAATGGTGTGAGGAGAGGCAGACGGCCACTGACAGGCCTCCGTAATGCAGATTTACAGTAATGGCCTGCAAGGAAATGAGATGTACACTGTTAAATAGTTTGGAAAGACATCTTGCTCCGCTCTGCCGTGGCCTGACCTCGCTCTACGAGCCGGCGAAACACCAGACCAGATCATTGATTTGACAAAAGCTTTGACTAATGATGCTGGTAGAGAAGTGGGAAGAGAGGACAAAAGAGAAAAATAAGCTGTCCCGGTGTGTCTTTCTTTTTTATCTCTGCTCTTCTGTCAAGACGTGGGATGAAGTGATCCGAACCTGTTGATAAGGTCACAGCGGCGGAGGGGTTGTACATTAACAAGTGCCATCGGCACATGCTCTCACCCCGTCTGCTGTGAATTCGCCACCTCTTTCCTCCGCCACCTCCTATTTGTCCTTTTACTTGGATCCCTCAATTAAGGCTGCCTTTTGTTCCGGAGGCTCATATGGAGCCAGTGGTCTGTGTCATTCTGCTCATCCATTATGGATCAGCACCAAGAGGAGTAAGAGCAGCGTTTGGCTGTTATAATAGAAAGATGTCTTCCGTTCTTGTGGAAGCGTGATAGACTTGATTTCTTTCCTGTGATTGGATTATTGTGATGATAATGATGAAGTTGATTATGGTGAAGATAATGACATCTTTCGGCATACATCCGTGTGTTAGGTTGAAATTGAATTAAAGTCCAGTTGATATTCAAAAGCAAAGAAAAAGAAAGACACAGTTGGCAGGTTTCACAAAGATAGGCTTTGACCATGCCTTAGATTTCAATGAGTCAGACTGCAGATAGATGTCTGAATTTACCCGTAGCACAAAACTGTCAATTTCATAACAAGTGGCAACAGTGTCCAAAATTAAGTGATTGACTCACTGACCAAGGGGACTGGCGGATGAAAATATCTAGAAGAGGCCAGAGCTAAATTTGAAGCTAAATTATTTAATATATTAAACAACTCATCACCACAGCCTCAGCCTGTGAATAAGTACACTCTGGTACGCAGAGATGCAGTGAATATGTTTCAGGCTTTTTTGTGAAAGGTAAGAACAGAAGGAGTGAAACTGTGATGCATTGCTGTTGATAGTGTGGGAGGCAATAAAGAGTTTGCAGTCTTGGTTCAGACTACGGAGCCTTTTTGTTTTATTAACCTTATTGAATGTATTGGTGAGATGGTAGCTAGCAGCAGACCAATGGCAAGTGATAGTTTAGCATATCCAATGATGTCCAGTACTGTAAATGGTGTTGCAAGACAAGGGGCGCTCGAGACATTCAGTTTCGCACCACCATATAAACATCTGTTGTGTGTGTGTGTGTGTGTGTTTTCTAGAGACTTAAAGCATAGTTTTTATGACATAACTATTTTGGCACAAACATTTTCTCAACAGTGTGGTGATAGCCCTTCGACATTTACTCTTCAAGCAGAAAATCTACCTGCATTTGACGCCTGGTGGGTGTCAATTTCAGACCCTAAGTAGCAACTTAAGTCAACACAAAGAGCCAAAAACTGCAGTTCCTCTAATGGCCACTTGAGGCTGGCTCCTAAAGTAAGTCAATCCCCAGAGACCCCCATGTTAAGATGGTTCTTGACTGTCTTAAGTAGGATTATTTGCAATGCATTATGGATAAATTAAGCCATTTTTTCAAACTAAAAAATGTGACTGACTGAGCAACTGTATCTACCCACTCAGCTCCGTTTACCCCAGCAGAAAAGATTTGCAATCTACATAAAAATCAACAGTCACAAAAACATTTTAGTGCGAAAATTGAGAGTGTAACAATCAAAAAAAAAGAAAACTGGTTTGTGGAAAAAAATCCTACGACAGGAAATGGTTGACGCAGCATGAAAAACAGTTTCAGGATAGAGGTCGTCACTGCTGCACTGTACATTTCCAACAGGTTATTGCGTCTTTTCAATACTCTTAAATTAAGTATTCCACAAATTCTGAGTCATGTTTCCTCTTTTCAATCAGTCAACACCACTGGTCAGTAAGTTTCAGTGCTTGTTACCATGGAAACATGACTCTTAGTTCTGGGTTAGCCTGTGGGTAGGGCTCTAAACTGTCTATTTTACACTAAACTAATCTAAGAGCAAAATTAAGAACGTCCTAACACTAAAGACCTGTCTGTGAAACCACACAGATTTGTCTTGACATGTCTCTTTAGCTCACTTGATACCACAGCTGAGACCGAGGCATTTTGGTGTCAGACAGTTTCCCCTGTCCTTGAAAAGCCATAAGCCAAGTAAGTAGTGTTTATTTTACAGCCTGACCTCAGTACTTTTGGTCAGCTCAGGTACAATCATCTCAGACTGAATTGAGAGCTGAGATGTATCCACGTTTCCTTGAGCTCTTTTCACAGTGACAAATCTTGTTGTTGTTTGCTGTGACAGTCAGTATCTCTGAGTGCTGTGTACATGGAAAACTTGTGCGCCAGAAAACACATTTATTGACAACAACAACTGGCAACTTTGAGCTGTTGTCATCCCTCATAGCTGCACCATTAATTTAACAATATGCTGGTACAAAAAATGCAGTTAATGTAAATATTGCCTTGCATTATTAATGTGGTGAAACATTAAGAATGTAAAAAAAAAAAACTAAATCTGGTGGCACTCACTATAGGAATACACTACTGTGTGTTTTTTGTTTCTGCTACTCTCTGGCAGCAATTTATTGTGGTTTAGCATGTGAGTCTTCTTCCAGGCAACCTATAGATATGATAAATAAAAAAAGATACAGATCACATACTGTATGTGTGGCTTTTTACTTCACTTAGGAAAACGTTGCCAATTTTTAACTGGCTCTGTGTCATTGCAGAGTGTGCAGATGAACATTGCTTGGCCTCCTCCTGTGCCATAACAGTCGGAACTCCCTGCTCATTTGCTAGCAGAGGTCTATATTTGGCTGCTGATGGATGAGTGGGGAGATGTGGGTGCTCACGGCACGAGGTGGAAGCTAAACAACGTTCAGATCTGATATGATATGATGACAGAGAGCTGGTTTAAAATTAGCAAAGTTTCCCTTAAAGTTTGGATGTGTTCAATTGGATTTCTGAAGCAAAAGCTTCCTTGGCCCTCTCTTTTTTTCGGGTTGATTTTTTTCCTTATCAATGTGTGTGTATGTGTGTCAGTTTCATGGCACTGCCTTTTCGGGTAACACTCATAACAGCCCGCTGATAGTGTCAGAATCAAAGACCTTCTGGCCGATTTTGATAACAACCTCTGTCCTGTTGCTTTCTCTCTCTGCCTCTCATTTTCAGTCCCTTATATCTCATCATCTCTGGCTTTTGGTCTAATTCTTCCTCTTTCATATCTCCGTCAATCTGGGTAGCCTCCCTCTGTCACCATCCCTCTGGCTTTCCCTCAGCTCTAAAATAGGAAATGTCTAAATTACACTTGCTAATAGGTTGCGGCAGCAATGGTTTCTCTCCCTCCCACCCTCTGTCTTGTTCTTTTTATTTTGGTGATAGGAACAGAACACATTTCATTTCATACTAAATGAAAGGATATCAACCCTTGAAAAAGAGGGTAGGATTTCCTCTCCTCTCCTCTCCTCCTCTCCTCTCCTCTCCTCTCCTCTCCTCTCCTCTCCTCTCCTCTCCTCTCCTCTCCTCCCCATCCCTCCTCTCTCCCCCTCTCCAGATGGGAACATCAATTCTTAATGCTCATTCTGCCATGCTGGTACCCGTCTCCCCCCTGGGCGTACAAAACCAGAGCACAGGGCACCATCTCAAATGCTCAGTTGCTCGCTTCGCTCATCGGAAGCACCTATAAGATGTAGTCTTCTCTTTTTAATAAACACTCTCAAGACACCTGAGCCAAATCCTCATTAAAAGTGCGTCATGCAGCGCACACACACCAACAGATCATTAACATATTAATATTGAGACATAACAATAACTACTCTCAACAAACGAGACAATCACTGAGAAGTCTGGCAGCCTGCTTTGGCCTTTACAGTGTGTTCTTCCGTTTTGTGCTGATGGGTTTGATTTTGTTGGAGCTTGGCTGTAATTTATTAGGGTTGAGAGAAAATTAGTTTTTGACACAAAAATGAAAAAGCACAATTTGTCAAGCGCAAATGGAACTAAAAGTCTGAGTGGCTTAAAATGGCAGATACTGAGAGAAGTAACAGAGAAATTAATTTTGACATGTTCATCTAAAACCAAAGAATTCCTCAGAGTCTTGAGGAACGTATCACAAAATGAAAGCTGCAACTATCAGATGTTTTCATCAAAGATCAACGTAACACTAAGTGAAATTATTGTTTTTACTGATCCTCAGTAATTTAAGTTCTCACATTGCTGCATTTATGTAGTTAGTTAATTCTGTGACATCACTTTTGGGTGTGGTCAAAGGTGCAACAGACCTGATGCTTTCAAAAGGCGAAGGCAGAGAAACGTCTTTTAAGATACATTTTTTAGTTTTGCTGTTAATGAATTACTTTGTCCATCTGAGGTTATTTAGTTTTATGATAGTTAACTCTCCGTGTGCGGTCCACATCCTCCTCTTCATCATCATCATCCACCTGACTATTACTCTCTGACCTGTTGAAAGTGAGCTATCTGAGTTACGAAATGATTCTGTGCAAACTGTTCTTCTATCTTGTTGCGGCTGTCCTGTTGCCGCAATTTCTTCACTGATTCTTGGTCAAACATCTCCAAAGGCTCTGATGGATCCGCAAAACAAAGACAATCAAACATGTTCTTCTGTTGTCTGCCCCAAGTGGAGACCGCCAGTATTGTGTGTTTTGGCTGCGTATTGCTGCAGCAAGTATATACACAGACACGGCGCATTGTGAATGCGTACATTCGATCAAGCAGCAAGTCTATTACGGCCCTAACACTTGCAAATTTTCGCTTCCCGTTCAATTCAGTGCCAGCAGAGTGGTGGATAAAACATTTGCTTCAAGTGGCAAAGCAAATTCACACCTTTGCATCATGTGGAGTTCATTTTGGTAAAATCTGCCCAGCGAAGTCACAGCTTCAACCAATAGCAAATGAGTACGTACAAACTGCTACACACGAGAGATGCTGCCTGGCTGGCGGCAAGTTTGGGAATGTAACGCAATAAAATCGAAAATGTACAAAAAACATCATAATTCATGGTATTTATTAGCAAGCTAAGACTTTAATCAGCTAGCATACTAGCTAGCAAATACAACTGTCACATCCAACACGATGTTATACATCGCTAAACCTCCTTTGTTGGCATTGTCATTGTGAGCTTGTTAGTATGCTGATATTAGCATTTAGCTAAAAGCACCACTGTGCCCAAGTTTAGCATTTCAGAGCTGCTCCTAAGGCTGCAAGAATTATTCTTGTTACTTTATAAATGGATTAAGTGATGAATAAGTCATCAGAATTGTAATTAATTTATTTTCTTCTGATCTGCTAATGAAATAATGAAGTCATTCCAGTGCTACTAACAACACAATAATAGGTATTAGTCATTTCTGCCATAATTTCATTTGTTTATCACAGTTATGCCAATGTAACACAGTCTGCCAGTCATGTCAGACTCTGCTAAAATATTTATTTTTTTCCACCAACATTTCCTGGACTCACAAGTGTACTTTCATTGTATTTTCTGTCAGACTGGCAGTCGAGTGTGTTAAACTGGCAGTGGTTGAATCACAGTAGATGCTGTTACCTCAATGTATGCTTGGGCAGCGATCCATGGCAGACAGGATGGCTAGACGTGCTCATTTGTAACTATGGATTTGTGTTGCCTTTTAAGTGCGCGAGCAACTCAGCCGTTATACACCTGTAAATGTCAGGGCTGGATGTTTTCTGGTTGCACAGTTCCATTTTATTCTGCCATGGTGATGTATGGCATGTGTTCTCACATTGCATTTTGTATCCATTCTCTGTCTATGCAGTATTTGCTTTCGCTGTATCTCAGCAGAGACAAGGAGAATCACACATGCTGTTACTGTGAGAGCAAAGCGGCTGCTCTGACCAGAATTCGAACTCTTCAGTCCTTTTCCATTCTACAAGTATTTTAACCTTTATTCCACCAGGGAAGGCAGGCTGAGCACGGACAGCTCTTTTTTTTCATAAGCTACACACTTACAGCTTTTACTGCGTGATGCTTTCTTTTTTCTGGCACTAAGGGTACCTTGACAGTACTTTTTGAGAGGTGAGATTGGCCTCCATTAACTTTTCCCACCCAGATTTTTCCATTCTGTCCGTAAACCCAAATATCCTCAAGTCAAATTTTCTCAACTCTCACATGCTTCCTGTACTAACCATCTAATTGTGGTTTAGAGGTTTTGCTACAGAGGAGTTGCCTAATGTAGATTGTTAATAATTTGACCCCTTTAACCTTTCTCATTAGTCATCATTGCTAAATGGTGGTTGGGCAGTGGGCGGCTTCAAACAGCCAGAGCTGCAGAGAACAAATGGTCTGTGTCATTAAGTTGAATGTAAGCAGCGCAGGTGCCCTTTAACAGCACAGAGACTATTAACACAATAACCAAAAAGCAATTAGATTGACTTTCTAAAATGGCAGTCAATTAGCAGAGCTGCTGCGCTGCATGGTGAGAGAGAAAGACTTAGAGGCCAGGGACACTGGGTGATACAGCTGATCGCCAACAAGAAGAACTGCTGTTTGCCTTTACTTTAAGTGATGAGAGGAACACAACACGCTGGGTGGCTGCTGCTGTTGCCTTAGTCTGGCCTGGAAACCAGACAAATCTGTGAGCTCATGTTTTATTTGCTCTGGCAAATGCTTCTACTGTTTAGACATATTTTCAGCCGGCCTGGCCCACTTCGGGCCAATGTTAACAGCTAAGTCAGTGTGGCGTGGGTTTCAAATGATGACTGACAACTTGTGGAGCCTTTATGCTTCACATACAATGTATGACGATGTCATTTTTGGGTCCTGAACTGGGGACACAACGGCAAGACAAACCTGGTTTAATTATGAGAAGTGCTGGTTAGGCATTTTTGAACAACCAAGATGGCTGCAATTCACGCGGAACTTTATGTTGAAGTACGATTTTCAAATTCCTATGGCAGAAACAGCAACGCTCATTTACAGACATATTGATGCTACACCATGACAGCTCATCTCTGCACACTCTAATGTGTTTACATTTGTCTGTTACTAATGTCTCTTGGAAAATTAAATGAACTGATAGGTTCCAGACTTACTCACATTTGCTATTTAGTTTGGCAATATCAGGTTTTCTGTAGTATTGACGGTCAGGAAACTAGCTGTTTTAAGTGGAAGACATGTCTTATTGTAGTTGTCCTCTGATTAACCTATATCATTGTTTTTATATACTATAAATTTTTTTTTTAGAAAGAACCAGAACTTTAATTGGCCTATATTACAGACAGACTTTGCTTCAAAGTTTATGCAGCCTCAAAACCTACTTCATATTTACCTGTTTTTATGCCTTTGCACAATAGTGTTTGTGTTTCCTGGTTGTCTGTCTGATGAACTAATTAGATTTTGGTGGTCAAAGGTCAAGGCCACTGTGATCTTATGTCCATCCCATTCTTGTGAATGGGATGTCTCAAAAATGCCTTGAAGGATTTCCTCAAATCTGACACAGACATCCACTGGGACTCAACGATAAACTGTTTAGAATTTGGTTGTGAACAGCCAAAGGTCAAGGTTACTGTGACCTCACAAAACATGTTCTTGTTTAACTAAAGAATTCATACGATAATTACGACAAAATTTCACACAAACATGTATTTCATGTTAACATTTGGTAATTGGCACTAAACACAAATGGTTAAAATGATGAAGTGATGACATTTTATATCCAAAAGGTCAAGCATTAGCTCCACTGTGACACCACAACATTCTGTAATAACACATTTCTGGCCATTACTCAACATCATAACTCAGGAACAGAAGGGGAGACATTTGGTCAGACACTGAACTGGTGACACTAATCTTGGGTGCCCACCTTGAAACTGTGGTGATTGTCTCGATCTCGAAGCATTTTCTGCTGTCGTGTCTACATGAGTCTGAGAAGACATGGATGTAAACTTTACCTGGACTGGTTGAGGCATACAACCCTGAGGCGGTAATTCCAGTTTTACCATTAATTTAGCTTAATGCATATTTCCACAACACTAATTCCATCATGTCATATGTGCCACTTTGCAGCTCTGAGTTTCTCTTCTCCAAAGGGAAATACTGTTTTCATTCACTAGTTAGTATCAGTCCTTTCACTTATTGTTTTTCCCAATGAACGTAAGCTAAGATGAATGCAACCCAACACTTTCAGTAGAGTGTTCCCATTAAAAGTCTTTTAACTTACCTGTTATTGGTGGGCTTTTAATGTGAACAAAAAAAATACATTCTACGTTTTATTGACACTAGCGTACCATCAATCACACAAAAAGAAATGTGATGAGAAATGAAAAACTGGAATAAATAGATGAAACAGGTTTTTCTGTGAGTGGTGAGTATGGTCTGACTTCTGTTTACTATTTACTGGCATTGCCAAAACTGACATTGATAGTGCCTTTTTTCACACTTCAGAGCTGTGTTGAATAAAACAAAGTTTATTCTGGGGACTACACTTGTGTTGATCCATGTCTGTCCAGTCACACATCGCAAGACTCAGGTTTAGTTCTTTTAGAAGTACACTAAAGAAAAAAGGAAAAAATCCACTCAAAGCACTTTCTGTAAGATGCTGAAAATATGTTTTTAGTCTTGGAAGTCAACATCACCGGGCCTTTTCTCACAGTGTCTTTGTTTGTAGCTTAAAATTGTTGAACTTTTATTGTTGTTGTGCAGGCATCTGTCTTTGTCTTATGTCTCCTGTCAGAACAAAGACAGGACCACACTGACTGAAATAGATAAATCGTAAATTTTGAAATTTCAAATGAAGTCGATGTGATGCTGGCTCAGATTTGTAAGTTGACTCTTCCACTGCTTTCCCCACCCATTGGCCGAACATGCTTTGCCTAAAAAACACTTCTATCTGCCTGCCTGTCCGTCTGTGAGGACCAATCTGTTTGTAATTCAAGGGAGAAGTGGACAGCTTTAAAGAAAATGATGAAAAAGGGAGTTTTCTTTCCATGCAAATGGAAAGTATTTACTTTCTGAGATATTTTGGTTGTATTCTGTTAGAATGTGTGAACACTCTCCGACCTGGAGGGAAAATCAAGAATATGTGATGTGAGGACATCTCCAGGTGTGGTTGTACGCTTTTGTACATGTAATGACTTCTCACAGTGTGCTACTATAAGGAAGCAGACTTGACAGGAAATAAGAAATTCATGTTGTGATGGAAATAGACAAAATAATGGCAAGGCATGAAAGACTCATAACTGTACTGAAGGTTGGCTGGCTCTCATGTAAATCAGCATAGTCACTAACATTCCTTATGAGTGATCCAAGAGACAAAGACAGAGTTAAAAGCTCACTGTGGACTGATGGGCAGTCTACAGTAAATTATCCTGGAAAATCATCAGATTTAAAAGAAACATTGGTACATATAAAACTACAGAAAGCCTCGATCACTTCAGCAAGTTGGATTTTCTTGGGACAGTGGCATTTGTAATCTAATTTATTTATGTCGGAGCAGTGTAGGGCTGCAACGAACAATCATTTAATTATTGATCAACTGTGTGGACTTGCATAAGAATAATAGGCAAGGGTGTTTTACCATGCTCTTTAAATTAGCAAGCATTGTCTTTGTTCTAATGAACATCAATTCAGCCATTTAAAGCATTTCGATTGCCTGACTTACAATACAGCTGGTCTTTTTCTCAGGCCCTCTTAGGTTCTGTCAAAGCCAATGAAAATATTAATTAAGTGAGACAGATTATGCTCATCAGGTTCATATTTGGATTTTTGGTTTCTATTAAAAAATGTTTACATGCTTAAATATAAAAAAAAACCTCACTCTATTTTCCTCATACTGTCTTTGCTGGAACACCTGTTGTCACCCTCTGTCCGAAACGCTCTGTTTTAGCACCTGTCCTTTTTGCCCCATCCCGAAAAAGCTCAGTCTGCTCTGATTGGTCAGTGGGTCTTTGACGAAAAAACTTTTTAACCAAAATCTTCACAACTGCACATGAGCAGGAATTTGATCTAAAATCGGGGAGAAATTAAAACATCGGCAACTGGGATAACATGTTTTCCTGATGTTAGCATGTAGCTTCATGTAGCAGTGTATGAAATGTAAACATTTGCAGTAGCATGCGTGAAGCAGATGCCCATACAAAGGAGTCCATCACGTTCTGACGTCAGCTTGTAGCCAAAGTAGAAAAAACTGTTGGAAATGGACTATTCAGAACAGCCTGAAGCCTGAAGTTTATGCTTCCAGGGATAACTATTTCGTATGTTTACCTCATTATTCGAAACGTTGGCTCAAGTTTGGTATAAACTTCTGACATTGTGACATTATATCCATCCATCCATTTTCGTAACCGCTTATCCTCTAGAGGGTCACAGGGGGGCTGGAGCCTATCCCAGCTGACATTTGGCGAGAGGCAGGGTACACCCTGGACAGGTCACCAGACTATCGCAGGGCTGACACATAGAGACAGAAAACCATTCATGCTCTTATTCATACCTAAGGGCAGTTTAGAGTCACCAATTACCTATCCCCAACCTGCATGTCTTTGGATTGTGGGAGGAAGCCGGAGTACCTGGAGAAAACCCAAGCTGACACGGGGAGAAAATGAAAACTCCGCACAGAAGGGCCAGGAACCCTCTTGCTGCGAGGCAACAGTGCTAACCACCGTGCTGCCGGAAAAAGCATTTCCCCTTCAAAGTCCCAACTTTAACACAGTTGAACTACAAAGGAGCTAAAACCTGGTTTGGGTTGGGTCTCTGGGTTTTTC
Organism: Epinephelus awoara; assembly: GCA_035609425.1. NCBI lineage: Eukaryota > Metazoa > Chordata > Actinopteri > Perciformes > Serranidae > Epinephelus > Epinephelus awoara. Next base: position 14,232,517 of record CM069313.1, read on the forward strand.
AGGGGTTTGGTTCTGCAACAAGACCTCAAGTCTTAACCTGTGCCAGGCACCAAATACCCAGGCTAACACCTTAAAGCTTTTGTGCCAGTGTTCAGAAATCTATGTATTTTTTATTGTCAAGTCCAGAATGGCAAATACTCAGAATATCATGTTAGCAGGAAAAGCCTGTGATACAGTATTCAGTGATGTATTGAATTTACAGTAAAGAAGTTGCAGGTTTCAACCCTCCTCACCAGCTCAGTGGTGAGAGAAGTGGAGCCCACTTCTGAGCTGTTGAAAAGAAAATGTAGAAAGAAACCTACATTTAACTGCAGGTTCTTACAGAATAAAGACCTGATACATCAATCCAACTTTAACAATACTTGTAAGACTTGAAATTGCATTTGTGGTACAGCACTGCACTTCTCAGCACTATTTTTCGATGTGTAAATCAGAGCTACACAGTAAGGATCACAGACTTTAATATGCATGGAGTGTACTTTCTATATGAATAACAAATCATCTGCTCCACATGTTAAAGGGGACTTGTACTGCAGCGCTTTTGCTTTGGTAAAAGCTGTTTGTTCCTGAGCTGTCTAGACTAGGATATATCACCTACATGTGAAAAGTTTATGCATGGGTACGCAGTTATGTGCATACAACATTTCATGCATACCTGAATGCACAATAAATGTCCACATGCTGCGTTATGTGAGTGGTTTTATAAGTCAATTAAATTGGTGGGTATTGTGTTGTTGTAGGTCACTATGTGAGCACAGTGAACAGTAGATGAGTTTTAAGTAAACCGGCTCACGCGTGCGATTGGTTCTGTAAATGTGCGCGTTTCGTCACACATGAGTGTGCGAGCGCTGTGTGAACACTTGATAACTCTTTTAATAGGTTGCTGCAGATTCAGCTGTGATGCTTTCCAGCTGAGACATTTTTGGGTCAGAGTCTCATTTTTTCTAATAATTGCTTTGATCACAGGAATAATTAGGTTTTCTTTTTTCTTCCTGCTCAAAACACACACATTAGAAAGCACCTGCTCACACACATTTCTCTCCCGTCTTTCAGTATACGATGACACACCCTTTAAGAAGCACTGACAAAGGGTACACAGATTTTGGATCAGGCAACAAAACCAAGTGTGCCACTGTCAGGTCAAAGATTTAGCGGAAACTCAATCTTCATGCACGCGCTAAAGATAATGTGAATTTTAAATAGAAACTTCGCTTAACGAGTGCCAGGATAAGAAGCAATAATCGCTCTCTTGAAGCTGCTGTACTAAATGTTGTCTACCTACCTATTTGTCGAATAGAGCAGGGCCTGCTGTGCTCAAGGTGGAGACTTATAAAACCCAAATTCAATTACAACACCCCCCATGGTGTTTCTTTCCTCCTGAGTCCTTTTTTATCTTGGAAGTACAATCAGATTGTGCAGTGAGGTTCATTTTTGGAGGCACGTGTATTTAGTGTGTATTTTTTGGTAGTTTGCAAGTTGGTAATGATGTAATCTTGATCATGCAACATTTAGGCAACCAAAACTAATTAAAGCTGCATTCATGTGGTGCTGGAATAGAAAAAAAAAAAGAGTTTCAGAATAATTCACCTGAATGCCCTCAAAGTCGAAACAGTACACAAGTTGCTGAGTTGACGTTATATATGTAGAAACATGGTGAATGAAAGAAAATGTTTGGTTGATTGCATCTCAGTTTGTTTCTGACATGTACTTTGTAATATGGTACTGTATTAGGTTGTAACTGTTAGTTGCTGTCCACCTAGAGCAGGCATGTCCAAACACAAGTGGAACATAAGCAAACTACGTTTATCCAACAGCTGACGTTTCCTGCTAGGTAGCAGACGTGGCCACAGCAAGGAAGCGTAAAGTCACCAGCGAGGGCCGCTGCTTTCAAGAGCAATGGAAAGTCAAATACTTTTTCACTGAAAGAAGAGACAGTTATGTTTGTCTCATTCAGTGGCCCCAGCAGGCCTGACAACAACAGCCAGAGAAAAATAGAATACAACATAAAACAGCCCATAGAGACGTACAGTCAGTTAAAAAATATACAGCAACAATATGTAACACGAAGCCCAAACCAAGCTGCTACAATAAACAATAAAAGTACTGTGCCAGGAATGTTTATCATACACTGACGTCTGGCCCGTGACATGTGCCCCAATCATTGGCATCCAAATGTATTTGCGTCATATTGAGAGGACAGAGCCAAACAATGCATCTCAGGCACATTCTTCAGTAAAAAAGAACCCAAAGAAATGATCGGATGCTTTTGTCAAAATTTTATTTTCAAGATAGGATGATAAATTATTGAAAAAATGCATGCACAGTGCGGGAGCGTATCTATGTTTCCAGGGTTCTATGTTTCCTGGGTTCTATGTTCCCCGCTTACAGAAAAAAGGTTCTATGTTTTCTGGGTTCTATGTTGCCTGCTCAACCAAGCGGGAAACAGAGAACCCTTTTTGTGTAAGCGGGGAACATAGAAGCTTTTTTGCAGGGTTAAGTGGGGAACATAGAACCCTGGAAACATAGGGATGACCCCCACAGTGCATACAGGATTACAGCTGTCATTTATATGTTGTTGTTTTTTTGTTTGTTTTTTTAAACCCACAGGATGCAAGAAGCAGCTGGCTCCTACATATTTTCACATCAACCTATCTGGAACCCACTGACCTAGAGTAGCCTAGATTAGTTAGAAAGCTTCCTAATTAGCCATAACACTGATAACAAGTCAGGTTAAGCAATATATTAGTAGTTTTAGGGGATGCACTGGCATAACAACAAGTCTGGGACAAAATCACTTTGTAGTAAAAAGCTTCAAACTGATAATAAAGTGTTGCTTAAATGCTCTTTCAAACAAAGTACAACACATCTTCTCTGTAGCGTCCACATTACGACTTAAAGCTCATGAACAAACTAAAGTCAGAAGGACCACTTTTCATCTCACGAAATGGGACCATCCGAGGATCACCTGAATGCAGCGTTATATAATGTTTGTCCTTATGTCTGAGTTAACTGCAGTAATTCCATATTATGTGAGGTGAAATAAATTCACGGTTTGCTGAGAGAAGACAGTTTTTTATTATGAATGTGATAAAAAAGTTTGGACCACCATAGCAAAATGGCTTATTTTCTCCCGAGTTCTGACACAACTGAGTTTCCCCTGCGGAAACTTAAGCCATCAAGGTGCTAAATATGCAGTGAATGAAGAAAGTTTTTCCACAGGTTTAATTTAGTGAAATGAGATTTTACACTGCAGAGTTGAAGAAGTGAGCTGTGCGGTTTGGGATTCTGTATGTATCTGTAAACATGTGCTCATGATGTGTCTGTTCTTTTATGATATTGACAGTGACACGTGTGTGCTATAATCCAATTTTTGTTCTCACTCAGATTGTGAGAATTCATGATTAAGCCCGTAACACTTCCTATAAATATTTATTAAATCATTCCACAACATAATCCGAATATTGATCGCCCACCCCTCCCCTACATGAGCAGTGTCCCATCTTCCTGTTTCCAGCACACAGTGTTGCACGCTGCTCACATGCAGCTGTACTCTATAACCAACAGTGAGTGTTCATGTAATGCTGCGAGGTGTAAAGGCTAAACAAAGGCTGACTACTTCAGATTAGAGCAGATGATAAAATGAAACTTTAATAATCCCCGTGGGGAAACTGGGTCATTGCAGAGGGAAGAATAGAGGACAAGAAGAGAGAAAATGGAGACTCGCAGATAATGCAAGTAATTAGAGATGGAGGGTAAAACACAGGATACGTTAAGATAGGACATATTTGTTGGCAGCAGCAGGGTAGAAACGTTTGGACAGAGTTTAGAAAATATGGTCAAAACTTACTTTCAAAGATTTAAGCCAGCCATTCACAGTTTAATAAAAGCTATGAAATAATCTTGTCAAAAAACAAACCAAGTGCTTAACACACATACCAGGTTGCAGCGTGTTCAGGTCACAGTGACGGATTTACTCAGATTATGCGCTTGTCCAAACAATCACCCTGCTGATTTGATCAGTATTGCCGTAGACGCGCAGTTTGATTGCAGGCTGAATCTCTCATTATAACCTCGGTGTAACATAATCAGATTTAATCGTCCGAGTCCTCATAAGAGCGTCAGATGAACTTTATTGATCCTGGCAGCTAAATTGGGTCATTACAGTAGCAGCGATTAGAGTTGTATGCTGGGGAACGCGAAACAAACTAATTTTCTGATTCTCTGTTGATCCCTGAAGGTGAAATTCATCTTTTTGTGTGACCTTCAATACATGGAGATGTTTACTAATATTGTATTGAAATTCAGGTAGGGTGAGTTTTTAGCTGTCTCAAAGCATTCATTCTTTACTCTGTAAAGCAGCCTTTGGTACCTTGAGAGGCACTATATAATCCAAGTTATTATTACTTGTAGTAGTAGTAGTGGTATATATGATATGTGGCCTTCAGGTAACATAAAAACATAAAGGCTCTCTGTGGAGCCAGTGTTTGGTTTGTCCGTTGTTCTGGGCTACTGTAGGAACATGGTGGTGCAACATGGCCGGCTCAGAGGAGGACCCATTCCCTCTGTAGATATGAAGGGCTCATTCTAAGATGACGAAAATACAACAATTCTTCGTTTTCAGGTGATTGTACGCTAATGAAACATAATAATGCATATTATATGCCATTTCTGTCAATCGATCTCTGTAAATCATACATGCATACATATGTTATTACTATTTTGTGCCATAAATTGTTGCTTTCTGCACCTTAAAGCTGATATTAAAACTGATTTGTCGGCCACTTGTAGGCAGTGCGACAAGCTGTAATCACAACATTGACAAATTACGACCTTATAAAGTTTTTGGCTGCTTTTGAAAGTTCCACAAACATCTGATGGAAATGTCTGGCTCTTTAGCTGCTAAATGCTCCACTGTGTTGGAGTGAAATTTTGGTGCTTGTTGTTGAGAGTGATCCAAAACAGGATCGTTGTGGGCTGTGAAACCAAAACCATGAGCCGAAAGGTGCTTGAAGGCCTGCCTACATGCAGCTTTAAAGGGAGGTGTAGGGCACTGGTAGTGGAAATGATGAAGAGTACCAAGTCTCAAGCCACAGGGAGACTTTGAACATGTGTTATTGACTGTGCCCACACGCTATCATCAACAAAACTCACCAACACACTGTTGATGTTTCCGTACCATTACAAATGTTCTGCATGAGTCATGGCCATATTTTGACGCTGTTATGTCTCCAGGCCTGCGACATCTCCTCTTGTTACTATGAATGGCCCCTAAATAGGAAATGTTTGTCCATTAGTATTCCTTACCATCTGCCAATGTCTGATGTTACACTTACATTTTACATCTCAGTTGTTGATCCTGTGAAACTAATGAGACATTGTGTTAAGGGAGCAGCTCCATGTACAGTCAAAAAGTATCACTTACATTTCCAGGAAGAAAAAATTGCTTTCAGATTTCTATTCAAAGGGCTGGGACATAATTTGACCTGGTGTGTGGTGTGAAAAAGGATATTCGGGGGCAGAGGAAAAGTACTTTCAACCGCTTTTCACCTTTTGTGTGATTCAGGGCTGGGAGCTGGCTTTGGCTTGGTTCTGTTAGATGGTGGATGGCAGCGGTTTGCTGTGATTGGAACTATTTTGGACACTTCCAAGAACAGAGCAAAAAAGAAAGAAAAAAAAAACCTCAAAGAGCACTCTCGAAATGAAAGTAGAGCATACACACAAACAGCCAGATGGTTTTTGAAATGATAGGTCCGAGTGTGTGTGTGTGTGTGTGTTGTGGGCATATTTTGTACATACAGAGATGTTTTTACAGTGGAAACATTAACTTAAATCGTTAACATGACGCAGAGCAGCGTAGTTGAACTTGATAATCCACATCCTGTAAATATAATTTGTTGAGTAGTTTACTCCGAGGATGTTTTTAGTTTCAGATGCGTCAGAGGTTTCATTAGTTTACATTTCTTAGTATTCTTTGTTGAAGTGAAATCCCTTACTAGAGCCAGGTTCCCACTGGTCAAAAAAACCCATTAACACCCACTAACATCTGGCTTTTGTATTTAATGAGAAAGGTTAAAGTCAACGTTCACCCCTGTGACAAAAGACTCTGCAGTAGTCATGAGTATTTATCGACTCTTGCTTCAGTTGGCTCCAATTGCCAGTGATGGAGGAATGACACCTTGGTGGGTGCACAGATTTCAACTCCTTTTACACCGTGATACAATAATATGCCGCCAAAAAATACAGTCAATCTCAGTTTAAGTAGCGCTGGAACATCTTTCTTAATAAATCTGCACAGAGTTTAAAGACAGTCTGAATAAGTAAGAGATCTGTAAAAAGAAGTAACCGTTGTAACATTTCACTGGCCCCCATGCCGCTTTCTGCTATTTACCAACATGTTTTCCGGTCTGTTTGTGACCTTGAATGTGGCACACCAGGAAACAAAACAGAGAAGAAAAACAGAAAGCCAAACACGTTATGCCAAAAACTGCAGTTCCTTGAATGGCCACTTGAGGCTGGCTCCAGAAAACAATCAATCCCCATAGACCTCCATGTTAAAACGCCCAACTTTACAGCAGAAATAAACATGTGTACAGCCTGGTACAAAGTACGGTTTTGGTCTCTATAACCAGTTTTCCCTTTCATGACAACGGGTGTGAGCTTTTATACAACTCGCCCGTTAACATTCTATTAGGCTTAAAGTTGCGCATAATTAAGAGTGGGCTGCTTTGAGCGACAGGCTGTCTGATGATAGTGTCCTCGGCTTCTTAGTCAGATCCACCTCTTGCTCCTCCACAGCTCCAGCATCTTGCCCAAATATGGTCACTTCTGGCTCCATAAAATAAAGATGGCAACTGCAGAAATGCCAAACTCAAGGCTTCAAACTGGAGTCCAGAACCAATGGGTGATGTTACAGTGCCTACGTCCATTATTTCTGAGTTTTAAAATATGGCATATGCCCACATTTTGGTCAAAAAGGGCCGTAAGACATTGTTCTCTTGCTTTACACATCCCCCCCCCCCCCCCCCCTCATAATGGGGCATTATCTTTCATGCCACCTCAGACAACTTTGGAAAACTGTAGACGAGTGTAAATTAGTCAACGTGTGTTTCTGTTTACACGTGTGTGATCAGAACGTCGTTATCAGTAATTTCCACACCCTCTACCTCACACGTGTGTTAACAAAAACCTGTTTGTCCCATGTAACAGCAGTGCGCCGGCCTGATCTCTCCACATACATGGGCCGATACACAAAGGCCTCTGTTATCTGAAGGAGGGGAACGCGAGAAATGAGCTATGAACGATTAGAAAATGAAGGAAGATTGTTTTTGATTAGCACTCGTTAATTAAGTCAGTCAGCCGCCTGCCTGCTCCCCAGCCAGCCTATCAACAGTGTATGGCCTGACTTCGTGATTAACTCACCTTTGTGTGCTGGTGTGTGTATGTGTGGAGGGAACGCATGCTATTGTTAGTGCGGTGAGGCACAAAGACATATTTTTTGCCTTCTCTGAATTTTTCGATCTTGTAGTTTCATAATGAAAAACAGATGAACCCTGAACCTCAATTTGCTTTGATGTCTGACTGCATGTGTTTATGTATGAAAAATCTTTTTATGCATGTTTTCATTGATATGCATGGCGTAAAGTGGTTGGCCTTCACAACATGCATGATTAGTGGCGTGGGACTGGTGTAACACCACGGCGCAGTGCTCTGCCGAGTTGAATTGAATGGCGCTGAATGATTGATGCGAGGAAAAAAGAAATTAAAGGAGAGACGAGAGAAAGACAGGAGATTTCAAAGGTAAGGTAGGTATGAAGATAAAGGATGAATGAAGGTTGCATAAATCAGTAGAAGGTGCAAAGGAGTTTGAAAGAAAGACGCAACAAAGATAAAAAATAGGAAACCAACTCAATACTTCATAGAGGGGACTACTCAACAAAAAAACAAGGACATGTTTTCTGAGCGAAAAGAGATGAAAGAAAGTTAGCGGCACAAAAACAAAAAAAGAACAAAGGATGGGAAGCAGGAGCTGGGAGGGATGGAGCGATTTCATAAGAAGATAAGATATGGAAGACGAGATTCGGAAGAGCCCCAATTTCACAGTGGTGTGAGTGCCGCGGGTTTGTGCCGTTACAAGGAGCGCTCCACTTGATTGCGCATTAGTCCTATTGTGGTAGGAGCCCTGCACATGTTTTATTTAGCAGGCTTGCTTCGCCTCGGCTGGAGCGGGACGGACGTTTTGTTTGCTCTTCAGCCCGCTGTGTGCTCGGGGTCACGGATGCAGAGCCACGTCTCCTTACTGCTAATGGACGAAGCAGCATTAAGTCAAGTGTGTCAGCCTCTGCCCCACTTTCTCCACAACTGGCACCGAAGTCATCATCACCCGTCAAAGCTTTCACTTTGGAAAAGGATATTTCAGGGTTTTCTTGATTTCACAGGAGTGTTAGGGTACAAGTCATTTCTGAAGATTTCTCTGTTCCTGCCTTTTCTCTATCTTTAAGCATGACAACAAGACTGCAGTATTGGTTGTATATGAACCTGCTGCTGTATGTAATGCTCCCAAGGTGAACCTGACTTAATCGGTCTCCCTCCGACTTACAGAGATCACGAAAGAGTGGAAATGTCTCAGCTCATCCATGTTTCACCCTTTGTCATCACAGTTCTGTGGCCAATCTTTCTCTTAACCTCCTGACCGGCAGGCAGTAGGCAGTCTCCAGCAGCTTGCCCTCTTATCAACTTCCCATGCCGGATAAATGAGAAAGACTTTGCTGCAGACTGCAGTTTGTTCTGTAAGCTGTGATAACCATCTGCTCCATGGTTCATAATTAGAATATCTTCAATCTGTGAGTGAAAACAACAGAAATGTGGTGTTACTGCTGGCTCAAACACCAGACATAATAATGGACACGATACCAGGAAAGAAGTTTACTGCGTGTAACTTTATTGGAATAAATGAATGAATAACTAAAAACCAGGCAACACAATGGTGTTGCTGCAGCAGGGTGGTGACAAAGAGGTGAACAAAGATGCCTGCCTATACAGACTCAGCCCACTGGTCAGCACAGGTGCCTGCCAATCAGATGATCAACCTAGAGGGGTCAACAGGAAACACCAAAATAAACAAGGGTGTAGCAGTGGAGGATGCACTGAATGGGAAATTCTGAAATCCTAGTTATCAAGCACAAATAAAGGAACACCATTATTTCAGCCTGGTCTTTTTCCCAGGACATCAAAATATGCCACTTGATCAGTGGACCTTGACGACAGATATGAAGGCACAATGCACCTGTGTCTGTATGAGACACACTGGGCTTTCAACCAACTCCAATGTGAACCCATCTGTGTCATTATTAGACATTCAGAAAATGCAGGTGCAGTATAAATAGCAAGAAAGTCCACTGAAGGCCAGGGATAGGGAGGTGGATGTGTCCAACAAGCACAGGACTTTGACCCAGGTCACTGGTGTTTGCGTCCCATGTGAAACTAAAAGTCAGTGTTGAGTTATATTGCCATGTGCCACTCATTATTCAGTCATTAGTGACCTGAGTTGACTGACGTGACGAACGTCAACGAATATCTTTTTCTAACCCTAACCAAGTAGTTGTTTTGCCTAACCCCCAACCCCCTGCATCACAATATAACTCAAGAAGCTGCACCAGCATCATCATAATCATACTAGGGGCTTCCGCCCAAGCGTCAAAATATGACAAGTAGGGATGAGATCATGTTGATTATTTCTAACTGACCAATAAGCAACGTCTTACTCCATAGTCTGGCGCTTGGGCAGTGACTTGCAGCATCAGAAACCAATGAAAAAAGGTGTCCTTTAACGTCAGCATGATACGCGGCCAGTTGCCGTTATAGTTTAACAGTGCCTGGTGGTGTCAGGGGGAAAGGCTTCGGGACAAGGACAAAAGTCAAGGCGGTGAAAATCCGAGTGGGGTGGGCAGGAAGGGTGGTGGATGGTGTTTGCATCCTGTTGTTTGTTGTTGAAGGAAAACAAACGTCAATTTGCGGTGTTGTACCGACGTAGTGTGATTATCTTGAAAGACACTATATGTAAGCGTTATATTTTCTGTAAAAACGGAAGTGTATCATGAAAGAAGAGAACTTGACGTGGTGTCCCAGAACGTCATCAACCAATGCACCCTGGGCACCTTGCACGTCATATGTGGATGTGGAAAGTCCATGACCAAAACATCAATATGTGACGAGGTCAGAGTGAGAAAGTGTCCGACCACTCTCACTAACAGTAAAGATATGTACCCTCCACCACAACAAACAAAAACTTGATAAGGCCATTTGACGCAAGTATTGGCATCTGCCGTACCGTTGACCACCTTTGGATGCCTCTTCTGCCTCTTTAAATGTGTTTCACTCTACCTGCCTTCTCTGTGGTCTGAGGGGAATCCACTCTGTGTGTACTGTAGATCATTATCTATGGATGATAGTCATCGTGCTTCTCGCTCTCTCAGCTCTGTGCTCCTCTGAGGCAAAACCCAAGAAAACAACAGGATGACGGTCACAAGAAGGAAGGGATGATTTGACATTGTAATTCAGTAGAGCCCTAAATGAATTGGCAGTGGATAGTCCCTCGCTAATACTTTACCTGCACGAATGTTTAATTGTGAAAAGATGAACACATATTAATGTTCAATTAAAGCTAATTGGGAGTTAACAGGCTTTTATTGAGAGTGTGATGGCAGCGCCTTGTACTGCCTCTTATGGGCAACGTCAGCGAAACTGAAATTGAAAATGTGAATAAGCTCCTTTTTGCATGTTAAAATTGTTCAGCGCAGGTCATTATGCTGTCACTGATGCTGTGTTGTGTGTCAGCCTGTCTCTCCCATGGATGAAAAGACATAAAAGGACTTCATTCTGTTTGAGATGATGGATCGTAGTTAAAGAGATATGCACTGTGACCCAGTCCCAGTTTTAAAATGAGACTTTCTGATGTCCACCAAATAATTAGATGAAGAACAAAGCTGTTTTTACATATCTTTTTCCTCTTGCTTTCTGCTTTAGTTTTTTAAAGGTTCACTCTGCTCAGAAATGCCTTTTGTTCATCGTTCTCTTGGATATTTGACCTTCACTGTGCAGAATGATGCAATGTGCAGAGTTTGACACCTGAAGGTTGTTTTTATATTCATGTGCTGAAGGGGGAAAGTTTGTCTGTGCTCATCTTAAAATCTCACTTTAACTTTTGTACGTGTGAGCCTGATTTTTTGACATCACAACTAGTTTGGAAGCCAGTCCAAAATGCACACAACTCTGCGTAAATGTTATGTGGGAAACTTTCAGCACACACACACACACACACACACACACACACACACACACACACACACACACACACACACACGCACTGAGAAAGGACTTTTTAATTAAAAAGACATCTTGTGTCCAGCAGGTGAACTTTGTAAATAAACAGTATTTGCATATTTATAAGTCCTGGATTTTTTAAATGAGGGAGAAGGGGTAGATGTAATGTTAAGAATATTTTAAGGGAATTATGTTTTTTTCATGTGTAAAAATGATATCAGACTCAAAAGATTTTTCCAAGCAGAGTGTTTTTGCATGTCTTTAAAGGGGCACTTTGCTGATTTTCAACCAGCTTTGTAACAAAACAGTGCGAGTAGTATGTGTAAATGAACTGTGGTAAACTACCCTCCATCCAACAAGATATTACTCTTCGCCCTTGGTAAAACCCCACCGGATGGCTCTCAGGCTGTTGCTCAAACTAAAATGCTTCCACATTTTCATGTTGGTATCCACCCATGCTGCCACCATCATCACAAAGAGTATAAAAGTGGATCAAGAGATAGATCTTCCCCGATGTCTGTCCTCAAACTCTGACTGAAATCCGATCAAGTTTTCTGGAAAAGGCAAAAAATGCCAGATTGTGTCATATAGCCGTCCTCCTGCAGTTCTGCCCTCTCTGTCCTAAACCCCCACTACCAGCATAGGCATATGCACATGCTTCAAGCCATAAGGATAAGGATAATAGGTGTTATACGTTGTGCAGATAGTAAAGCAAAACAAAAACTTTTCTCAGCTGGTTTCTTGATGCAATGCTTTGAACATTCAGTCCAGTTTCTGGGAAATTCCTCTCAGTATGTTGATGCAGCCACTGCTGGTCTGTGTGTGTCCGTCTCTCAGTGGACGTCCCCACTAAACTGGCTCATTATCTCACACACTGTGATCATTAGAGAGACGTCTCTAGAGTGGCACTCTCTCAGGTAAAAACCCAGGGGGATGCACACTTCTGGGAATGGGACAGTGTGGCACAACACGCGCGCGCACACACACACACACACACACACACACACACACACACACACACACACACACACACACACACACACAAACATTTAATATAATCAGATATGATTACTGCAGCAGTTGCACCTACAGTGCAGCATATTTCCTATATGTAGCTCAACACTCCTGACGTTTACATGACACACACACACACACACACACACAGCTGCTAAGGAGCGGTACTCAGTTTTGTTATTACAGACCAGCTGTCTGCCCAATTTTCCTAGACTCAGGAACATCTGTGCGTGCCCCCTTCTCTCTCTCATTCACCCACCCACCTCTTTCGCTCGCTCCCGTTCGCCGACACATCCCGTATATGTTTCATTATTAAGAGCCTATCAGTGTGACAGGTAACAGAAATCCCTCAGAGCTCAGGCAAATTGGTGCCACGAGAGCAACCGTCAGCAATCCTGTGTGTGTGTGTGTGTGTGTGTGTTCAGGTGTTTGTTAGTCACCTTAATGCCATTGTTTCCATTTTTGCATGTTGGTGTATTCTTGAGTTCCTCTCCCACTGGGGAAGTACATCTTTTTGTATTTTGTACAGTATGTATATATTTTCATTCTGTGTGTGTGTGTGTGCGTGTGTGTGTGTGTGTGTGTGTGTGTGTGTGTGTGTGTGTGTGCGTGTACATGTACAGTAGTTGTCTAGGCTATTAGGCTGCTGACTGAGGTATACAGTACAGAGCTATTGGTGGGCCAAAGATAAGCTTGGGGATTGCTGTGCTGCTGGGCCCTTTGCAGGAGCAGTGATAATGCATTTCTGTGTGTGTGTGTGTGTGTGTGTGTGTGTGTGTGTGTGTGTGTGTGTGTGTGTGTGTGTGCGTGTTTGCATGTGTCTCTACAAAATTCTATACGTGTTTGAAGGCTGGCTTGTGTGTGTGTAACTTTATTGCTGTGCTAGTAATTTAGCTTCTAGCATGAACGAACTGTCGTTTTGGTTTGAGGTCTATATCTCTCTGTGTGTGTTCTATATGTGTATCTGTATTTTTATTCTATTGAGGGATTTGAAATAATACTGACACAACAAATAGATAAGCTGATTACTTTAAAATAATTAATCAGCATTTTTAAAAGCATTTTGTCCAATCAATTAAATGAATATGCCAAATCTTAAAATTTCCAGCTTTCCTCCACCTCATACCATCATAAACAGAACCCCTTTGGGTATTTTAATCATTATGGGTGCACAGAGTATTTGACAATTGATGTGCAACTTACCTATTTGAGAGTGGAGAATATGGTTCTCATATGTCTCATTTCCACTGTATGGTTCGGCTCAACTCGTCTCACTTTAAGTACCAGGCGTGTCTCTCGATTTTGTTTTCTGTTGCAGGTAGTATCCTGTCTATGTAGGCAGGAGTCTTAGTTGATTGTTACAGTGACGCCGCATGAAAGTGCTGTGACTTCACTTTCAATGCAACATACGTAGCGCACATTGCTACATCCAGTTCTTGTTGGATCCTTTCATCTGCAGCTGAACAGAAAAACATCTGCATTTCGTCAATCGACAGTGAAAACGTTGTGGTAGCTAGTGACAGTAGTTTGACTATTCTAAACGGGTGGGTTTGGATGTCTTTATGTCATGCAAGTGACCGTTCTATTTGACCAACCAGTAGGACCAACCTGTAGTGTGTTAACTGCACCTTTTTGTATCAACTCAACTCATCTGGAAACTCAAATGGAAACGAAAACACTTCCAATATCAAAATCTTGTCCCGTTGCCTACAGACTCTGCATACACATGCAGAATCTGTTTATAGAGATTATGCTCACCCTGGAGCGCCTCACTAGCCGAATTTCGACATTTCCTTATTGATTCCAGCTGTGGGACCTTTGTTGCATGTCATAGCCCTCTTTGTCTCTGTCTCCATTCTTTCTTATCAGTCTGCCTCTACACTTCCATATTTCCAATAAAGGCAAATCATGCTGAAAATAATAATATAAAAAACAAAACTTTTAGATGTAATGTGATTCAGCCCTCTTCCCTTTTCCCTCAAAATATATTGGCAAGTTGCCTTTGTGTGAAGCGTTAAACCCTGCTTGTACCCTGTGCCTTTCAGTACAGCACAAAAGAGATGCAAACATCATCTGAGAAATAAAGTGCAATGAATGGACAAATGGACAAAAAGTCTCACCGGGAAGGCCAATCTATTAGTCTGAGAATGCACATATAGAGTGCATGGTTGTGTGTGTGAGTATGTGTTTATCTGCAGTCCACTGGGCTGACTTTATCAAACAGTGCTCTTTTTTGTATCCATGCCTGCTATTGATTCTCAGCAGCTATTCCCCCTACAGTCCCATCTATTTGGAACTACAATGAGCCAGCCTCCTTCATCAATACCTGCCTCACTCCGTCTAGACATTCAGACACATGCTGGGGGTTCACATTTTTCTAATCACAGTCCAACTGTATATTTTCTAAAACTCCTCCCTGAAGTGCTGTTGCCACACTTTTATTTGAGCCCCGTGCAGCTTTTGGACATCCTGAATCTCTACTTCTGTACTTAATATTCCGTCTCTCCTCTTGTCTCTGCTCATATATCTCCCTGTCTCCTTCTCCTCCAAGCCTCAGTGTGTTTGTCGAGGTGTTAACTGTGCACTGTATGGTGACAGTGATATAACAGTGTTAATTTGCTTTTGCAGAGGTAAAAAAATCCCATCCGTCTCCCAAGCACCCCTCTGCCAAAAAAATATACAGACTTCTGCTAAGTTCTGCCATTCTTCGCTGAGGGAACCCGATTAGTTGATGTTTATGGCCTCAGAAGTGGCGCTTTAGGCTCCGCCGTGATGACTTCAGCCGGTTAGCGAACTACAGTAGTGCAAAGAAACAATAAACGCTGTCTGAACGGAAAAGTCAGAGTAAAACAGGCGATGGTGAAAGAAGGGGAGTTCATCATTTTGACAGGACAGTAAAGAGTTTTCCCCGAAGGATAAATGTGTGTGTGCTACAGCATTTTTAATGTATGTGTTCTGCTCTGTGTGTGTGTTTGTATGCCTCTTCCTATGTGGTTGTATGTTGTTTGTGTAATGTGCATGAGTCAGATCTATTTCAATTTGTGATGTTAATGAGATAAAATGGAAATTCGTAGCTCTTGCCCGGCTGGTAATGTTTATATTATATAGATCTGCTGCTCCCTGCATTGTTCTCTCGCTGCTTAAACAAAACCCATCAAACAGCCGCCGGTGTCACAGCTCGCTTCAGAAGACGACACAATGTGCCTAATTTGCAGAAACGCACCCTTTCTAGATGGTTGTAAGAAGAGTTTTTCTTCGCAGTGTGTGTCATTGACATGTCACAGTATCTGCACGTTTGTTTAAACTAAGCCGCTTTCTCTATTTCTCTTTTATCTGCAGCCCTGTCAGTGTTGCGGTCAAGTGAAGAGCAGGCCCCTGTCCCGCAGAATAAGTTCATGGGTGACATTGAGGAGCTGGCTGCCAGCTATGAACGCAAACTCATAGAGGTGAGTGCCGTCTCTTTTTATTCTTTACTGTGTATTAGTTATGATGGTGCTCGTCAAGGAAGTGCCACAGTTCTGTTGTCTATATGTTAGTTTTTTCCAGTGGGTAACTAACTGTAAATTGGACAGTTGTCAAAACATTATATTACAAGTACTGCCTACAGCATTTAAAGGAACAGTTCAGCACTTTGAGAAATAATCAAATTCATTGTTAGACGAGAATATCAATACTGTTTTCATGTCTAAGTATGAAGCTAGAGCCAGCAGGTGATTAGCTTAGCTTAGCATAGCATAAAGACTGGAAACAAAGTGTGAAGCCTTGCGTGTCCACTGGTTGCCTGGCAACCTCATGGGAATGACAAAACTCACCTAAGAGCTAGTCCAGAACTTAACTCGCTGTAACAACCATGAATTGTAGCGTTTATATTTTGGTTCGTGTATAGCTGAAACAAACAACATCTAATGTGTTAATTAAAAGAATCACCAGTGGATCGATGATACGATATTATCACGATACTTAAGTCATGATACAATAATATTGTAATGTTAAATATGTTGTGATATGTTGAATATTGCAATGAAACATATTGCGATATATTGTGATTTATTACATTTTTTCATTGCAAGTGAACAATTTTTTTGCAGCAAAATGTTTCTAGTGGACTGAAAAAGCAACGATTACTCTTGTAGGCTACGTAAGGTTATTTTGTATTTATAATATTGATAATTTCTTTAATTAAAAAAAAAAATACTATGCTGTATCAGTATTAGCATCATCAAATGATTTTATTATTGTTGAGAAAGCTTCAATTTTAGAAAGGGAAAAGACAAAAAAATTGTGAGTTGACGGTTGGGCCACCACCAATCCCGCTGAGGGGGATCAGCCCACCAACAAACTTTCCATCAGGGATCGCCCCCATTTTTTTCCCCCTTTGTTGCTGTTTCTTAATTTATTCCTTCATGTGTCCTACAGACATGAGTGGTATCAAACCTGTTTCCCGAAATGTCAAACAGATGTTTATAAAATTCAGTGCGACACCTTCATATAGTTTCTGTTCATTAACAAACCAGGGTTTTTCACTCCAGCACAGACCACATAAACCTTGTTGCTTCTTGTTCCAAAGAGGAAGTTGATTCTTCAGACTAAAGTTTATCCTGTTTGTTTAACTGAAGAGAAAAAACATTTTTCCATCTGCATTCCATTCGTTGTATCATCTGCCAGCGCCAGAACCTCAGATAACATTAGCTCTGTGGAGTATAGATAAACGCTGCAATCCGCTACATTTCTGTCCAAGCACCAGCTGCTGCCACACAATGCAAAAAAATGTGTAGAGGCCAATAATGTTGTTTGTTGACAGTAATTTAATTTATATGTGGTAATGATTTATTGATGTCACAGAGCCACTCGGGGCTTTGCACAGAGAAATACCTGAATTAATACATTAGCAGGCAAAGATAAAGAAAGAATGAAAAAACAGTTTTTCGGCCATGTGAGAGCTGTGCAGGGGAAAATCCTCACCAAGCTACTCGATCTAAATAAAGCAGAGAATTGCGCTTTCTGCAGCTGCATTGATTTCAAAATCTCAACAGTGCCAAGAGCTATTCCCTGAGCAGGATCTTCTCAAAGATATCGATTGCAGCACTTGGTGAAGATCTTTAATAACTGGACAGCAGGCGTAATGTTACTAACTGTGTGACAGGTGATGGGAGCTATTTCCAGTGTCCTCCCAGTTAAAGTGACATCAGCAGAGAGAAATAAAGACTTTTAATGGGTAGCGAGATGTGAGGGGCGTCTACATGAATAATGAATCCACATTTTTGTATTTCTTTAATAAGAAATAATCCCGCCTGTGTTTGGCCAAACTATGTTTTCACTTATTTATGCACATGTATGTGTGGTTCATTTTTAATGGTGTTTACTTATTTATTTGTTCATTTGCTTGGCTGTCAGTCTCGATCGAGCTTTCGCAGCGAGCATGGAGGACCAGTGCGGGACATGTTCGCAGCGCAGCCTCTCTTTTGGTCCCAGGCCAGCCAGGCTTTGATGACTTTGTTTGAATAGGCCTGTCATGCAGAACAAAAGTGTTTTCCTCATCCCTGACATGTGACAAATTGTCCAGCAGAAATACTGTGAAATGGCTGGGCTGGTGCTGCCTGACAATATCAACATGTTTCTTAACCACAGAGGAGAGAGAACAAACAGGAGATGCAGGCTTTTGTCATCATTGTCCACTATCTGTTTGAACAATCTGATTTAATAGGAGTTGCCTTAATATTCAGAGTGTGTATCAGTGTGTGTGTGTGTGTGTGTGTGTGTGTGTGTGTGTGTGTGTGTGTGCGCGCGCACATCCATTCAGGGTCAGCGGCAATACTGTCGGTCCTGATGTGAGGATTCAGAAATTGTGTGATTTAACATGAGCAGCTGTCAGCAGTCCTGATTCAGCTGTCTTGCTTCAGCGGCTGAGACAAAATCTGACTCACCAGGTTATTGATTTTTTGAAAATGTCACATCGAGCCTTGTTGGATACATACAGGCCTGCCAGACACAAATAAATACTGGACGGGGCTCAGCCTTCATTAACCTGGGAAACACGCCCGTGTTTGTGACCCAGTTCAGTTTTAATTTAATGATGCTAATGCATTGTATTGACTTTGACTTTGTTTATATTTGAGTCAAATCTCAAGGCACTCTATGCTCTTTTCATCGTCTTCAGTCCACGTGTACCGCTAAATGGACACCGGGCTGTAAAAAGTCACGAGATAAATTACCTGAATGAGTCATTTAAAAGTAAGTTTGGGCAATAGGGCAGCCTGTCACCGCTTTAAAAGGAAACTTAACCGATTTTTAACTAGCTCTGTGTCATCACTGTGTGTGCACGCAGTGTTTTGCTGCCCCCCCTGCGCTGCAAGTTACTGCCACTGACCGATCAGTAACTTTTGGTTGAGAGTAAAGGGGTTTTAAATGGAACATCTCCCATGTGATGTCTTGTGAAAAGCCACAGTGTTGCTTTTGTACTGTTGCAGAGTTGCTTTATGCTTTGTAGGACATTGTGCAGGCACAGGCCACATGCTATATCCAGACATGGAGCAACATTATCACTTGTTAGGAATATAGTGTCTGTCCACCCTTCTCCTTTTTTGTTCTGTCTCTGAACAATACTGGCTTTGATTGGTAAAGCACCGGGTACCCAAAGACTACATCATGAAATTTGTCCTCCATTTCTAATTCTCAGAAAAGTCAGGAGAATCTCAGCCAAATCCTAACACTAAAACACTTTAGCAACACAGCAGCACACAAATTTCTTGTGCAAGCCGAAAGATTTTGACTTGTGCGAACATGCAGGTAGTGTAAATTTTGCATGTTCACATCAATTGTGCCGCGTTATTTGGCAGGAATTTGCATCTGTTTGCATCTTTGCATTGACTTGGTATGTAATCTCATCCTGTGAAACACTTGGCTTTGTGTGTGGTGTGAAAACCCCATAATGTTTACTCTACTTTTAGCTCTGTTGTGATCTCAAACAACTCCTGATAAAAAATAACTACAGTAGCAGCTCTTGAGGTACTGAATACCACTATATTAACCAGCTAGTTACTAATTTTGTCTGGCAGCCATTTGGTATGTCAGTGTATAGTTGGTTTATCCAACTTTTTCAGCTGTCAGGCTGGAAAACCAAAAACAGTGAGCTCAAAAGAGAGAAAAACGCTGTGGAACTGAGGCGAACGGCAGAGTAGGGCGATAATTCTCTGCAGGTTTTGTACTATGAGCTACCCCTTTTCAAGTACACAATCACTTGATCAATTGAAAATTGTTGTTAAGTGCAGCTTTGCTTGCAGTTCCTTTGAGCTGTATGTCTATTTGCAAATGAGTATAGAGTACGATTAGTGCTATAGTGTGCATCCTTTCTAATTAAAACAAGGCACTGGTGAAATTTTCTGAATTATAATAGGCTAAGCACCTGCTAACAGATTCATAAATTTTGCTAACTGTGCCAGAAGGAGGGCTTAGTACTAACAACTGTCGCTAAAAAGCAAGAAGGTCTGTGATTTAATCAGCAGGGCCAAGTTATTGGAGTTTAATGTTTTTCCAGTGTTTGTGTTTCGGTTTGTGCAGGTCCTCTCTTCCTGTCCAAACACACACACACACAGATGATTTACAAATTGGCTGGAGTGTTAATGTGAGTGTGACTAATATGTGAACTCACCTCCAGTGATCCCAGTCTCCGTTTCCACTCTCAGGCCACTCATTTTTTGTTTCCACCTGAATTCTGGTGTGATTTATGTTTTATCATCACTTCCCTCAGCTGACTAAGAATGTAGCGTGATACACTGCAGCAACTTGAGGAGGAAGCATTTATTTTTACCCTCTAATGACTTCAGGACCTTCTCTCTTGTTCTCCTGCCGCCCTCTTACTTGCTGCTTCACGCTCCCGACTCCTTCACTCCTCGGCTGCGACAGCGAGAAAGCGATATGAGGTGTGTTAATGTACGCGTGCACGCACTCACCAGATGTGCAGAGCCTTGTCCGGATAAGTGGGATTTCTCACATGAATCTTCATGGATGTCTGATCTAAGTGGGTTTAAAAAGCTATCAGAGTGGGAGGGCACTTGAACATATCCCCAATGCACCGGTGCTTGTCTGAAATAAAAGAAAAGACAGTGAAATGATAAGAAAGAAAGAAATGACTGAAAAACTGACGGAGAGATCAAAACAAAGAGGGAAGAAAGAGAAACTACTCAACAACTCGAGGGGATAGAGGCGTAAGCATTTTAATTTTCAGCCTTATTGCATGGTGCTTTTCATTGTCTGTGTGTAATAAAAACAAATTACATAATGCAGTTAACATGTCCACTGAGGTTTCCGAGAAACCGCAAAACTGCCATGACATTGATCTGTGAGGCTCGAGTGATGAGGAAAAGGTGGGCAGGGAGTGATGTAACACATCCTCTTATCAGTGCACACAAGCTGTTGGTGTCAGGCTCAAGGTATACAGTGCAGAGGCACCTCTCTGAACTCTTGGGCCTGTAAACCATTCACACTCACTGGCATGTGACTGTTTTTAATTACAGTTTGAATTGATTACAACACTAAAATGAACAGCATGGATCTGGCATTACCTTGTTACTATTGCATCTCTTGCCCTGTGTGATAGAGTGATATCAGGGTGTTGTCAGCATTGCTATTGTCAATGTCTTTTAGTTGTCGTAGGCTCAGAATACATTTCCAGAACAACTAAAGCAGCCGCAGTCAAGCAAGCTGAAAATAATGAAGGAGGGAGTCCTAGAAGAGGAGGATTTCTCAGCTGCGGCTTTTAGATGAAACACAGACAAATGTAGAGGCTTACCTCTCCTCAGGCACTTCAGATTTTCAAACTCACCTGGATTTTTTTTTTTTTTTGAAGCCACTTCTGGCTGTTGCGAAACAAGACATTCAAGGACTCCTCTCAAGTGATGTCGGGATGTCTTTGTGTTTCTGAAAAGCCAAATTTAAATCTTTTGAAGAACTTTTCAAGAACCAAGCTGCTGGTTAAAAAAAACAAAGTGAAGTTCAAGGAAAAGCTGGCAACAAAAGACTGCTGTTTGTCTGACTAAATCCAACTATAAATATATACTACATCTACAATACTACCATCTGATATCACCTTCCATACGTGGTCACATGACAGCTGAACACCATGACAACTGAGCAAACTTCATTCACTCATAAAGACTGAAATGCAATTGTTCTTGCTTTATTAGGCATGAAGGTTTTCAGGGGCTTTAAAGATACATGATGTAGTTTGTATGACCGTTGTCAATCTCCGGCGATGGCCATCCGGTCCTAATCTCTATTAACATATAACTACATAGGAAGATTTTGATATTAGAAACGTTGTGGTTTTCTTTTAGTCCGATTAGTATTGACCATTCACATTTGGTTGCCTGCTAGTAAACACTGTCCACATGGAGAGCAAACGAGGTAGAACACATTGGCCGATATGGAATCTCTTAGCCCATCATCTATTGTCAGATGATTTAGCTTTATATTCACTTCAAAAAAAAAGGTCTGCATTCAAATGCAGGTATCTGTTTATAGAAATTGGTTGTCCTTCAACTCAGGCTCCATTCTCACATCTCTTGCTACACAAACTGTAAATTATGAGCATGGAAGAGGGAGTCTTGGATATCTGTTATTCGGGTATTCTGTGGCTACACCAGAACCCTGTAAAATTATGGCTGCTCATCACACTCAGTAGCCGAGCTAAGCTTATGGCTTGGCTAATAAGTCAAGTCAGATTTCCGGTCTTGTCTGAGTACACATGCAGAAGATGACAGAAGTACGTCTGACCCCGCCTAGATAGGCCTTTTTAATATAGAATTAGTTCCGGTTGACCCGGAGAGGAAGCTAACGACGAATGAACATGGTGTAGATGGATGTAGTCTCTTCGTCCGTCCAGTAGTGCGTCTTCTGCTTCTCGTTCGCCATGGTGTTTGTTTGTTTGTTTGTTTTTCCGAGAGTTGCTGCACTGCTATATACAGAACTGCTTTTCCTTCTTCTTCTGGGTGAAAGCCCGCAAAAGAAAAAGTGGTGCATGCGCAGAATGCCGAGTCAGACTCCAGTCGGACTGAGTGGATGCATGCAGCAATAGTTCCATTTTCAATCGTATTATCTAGGTGTGTTAGTCGAGCCACAGATAGTCCAATTTCAGTCGGACTAAGCTGTTTACATGCATTTAAAAGTCCGGTTTCAGTCGGACTAAGCCAATATTTCCATTTTTTCAAGCTGCGTCTGATGCCAATGAGTTCTGAGATTGAGCCAGTCCAAGATACAGCCTAGTGTAATACAGGCATATTTTCAGTAGAATGGGTTTGCCAGAGATCTGGTAGAATTGCCTTAAGAGATAATATCACTATGCAAACTAATCCTGACCATTTGGCTTGTTAACAAAACGTGTTACGATGCTTGAATCTGTTAACCATAACACAGGCTGGAAGATGAGTTTCTAAAAGTCAGAAATCTGAGCAGCTGCTGTAAAATAACCCGATCAAACCTGTGCAGAGGCAGTATGTTGCGGTCAGTCATTGCTGTGGAACAGCATAGTCTTACTCAAGACTCCTGCAAATGTGAGTCATGAGAAAGCGCCTTGAAAATTCATGAAGTTTAGATTTAGAAAGCAGGTCTTTGCGCCTCAAATTGAGGCCTCATTACATCATACAGTAGTGCTATAAACTAACTCGTCTGTAGCTCAAAGGCTGGATCATCCTAACCCAAATTGTTCAGCAGACGTCTGACTCACACCCAATAAACAAACAGACTCTCACTACATTAGGAGTCTTGTGACTATGCAGTTACAATTACAGCAGATCTCTTTTTTTGTTGTTTTGTTTTCCCATGGTGTATTTTTATATCTGCTGTGTTGTATTGATAAGTAGAGGGAGAGTGCTTTTGGAGGATAGAGAGGAGATATGGGTCGAAACTTCCAGTGGGATTGGGGATTCTCCCTTTGATCCGCAAGCTCATTAATTAACCATAAACAACATCAAGAACAAGAACAACAATTACAAGCCACCGACTCAGAATCTCCTCTGTTCAGGGAGGGGGATGCAGCAAAAACTAGGAGAATACGAACAGTATAATGCCTGTTGTCTTTGCTGTGTAATGCACCAGCATGTGACCCTTGAGAAGCCAAAATACTGCATAATGCGTGCTATTAAATTCTTCTCGGAATAATGCAGGTGAATCTGCTTTGGGGTACATAGTCTAAGTACAAGAGCCTTTCTAGGCTTAAATTTGGTTTTACTTGAATTATTGTAGGTATAAATTGAAGAATGTCCATAACCACACTGGATAAAGTTGCACATTTTTTTTATGGCTTCGAACGCAAAAGCATTATGCAATAATGATTTCACTGTTTCAGTTACAATTTGTGGGCATTTAATTTCTATGTGGATGAATAATTAAAGACCCACAGTGCAGTAAAATCATCACAACAGTATTAAAACTTAATGTTTCTGCGATGTAGCTTGAGGATTTACATTTGTGTAAAAGCTTATCTCTGCTACTTTTAGCATGGAGCTCAGTGGGGGAACGACTGCTAGAGTCATGCGTGTTGCTGCAGTTTACAGAGAAGACAGTGGCAGATTTACTGCTCAAAATTCCTAGTAATTTGTAAAACAATTGGTCCTTGAGGTCAAACATAGGTAGACAAATGCACCTGCCTATTTCTCACCACTGTTAATTATCTTTCTTGCTAGTAAATGTTGTCACCTGTAGCTATAGCTAGCTAATTAAACTAACATTAGCTCAATGAATTGGTTGAGAACATAGCCTCTGGCTGAGTCTTTAATGTCCCTAGGTAACTCGTTTCACAATTGATGGCTACACACATGATAACCTACTAAAATATTGAGGCTAAAGCTGGAAACATGTAACTCTGAATGAAGAAACAGCATTGTTCTTGGAGCATCGCAACATAGAGCTTATTATTTATTTATTTCATTCCAACATTGCACTGTTTGGCTGATTGGTTCACATATTGGTTTAGTTTGAATTTGAAATACCATGTTTTTTTATTGACATCAGAAAATCGTTGGGTATCGTTGGGTTGCTGGAGTGTAAATGTCCCCAATCCAACAAAGAGCAGAACAGAGCTGCTAATGTTAGCTTAAACCCTGACTGCATTCAGGACCAGTGCCTACATCCAATGGAAAAATCCCATTGAGAAAAACATCAGTAAAACCTCATCCCTGCACCACTCTGTGTTGCTAAGCCATGATGTTGTAGCCCCTTTAGCGTCATGGAAGCACAGGTTCATGCACAAATAACCAAAAAGCATACTGTGCCATGTGCTGCGATTATCTATAGCTACCAGCAGACTGTCATTTAATCCGCTGTTTTCATACAAAGTCCTGTCAGTGTACATTAAAATTCAGACTCTTGATGGTGAAAGTGACTTCTTTTCAAATGTAAACCTAATCTTAATCTGTCCAAATACTTCTGGCACCCGTAGACCAGGAGAACATGCACTAAGAGAGGGCTTTAGTTCTCTCAACGTTCATCCGGTTGTGATGAAAACACCCCAGAATTAAAGCTGACAGACTGTACTTTAACATTGTCATCACTGCAGCGTTTCAAAGTAATAATACTACACAACCCAAAAAATGTGTGATCCAAGTGCTCATGGAGCTCGCCGTGTGATGCAGCAGTGACAAAGAGCTGTGTCTGTACCATGGGCCAGATTTAGCCTCTTTTTTTTTTCTTCTTCTTTTTTTTTTTTCTATAAACCATTTCTGTCTTTTCTATTGGTCCATCTGCTGCTCTCATGTGTTCACACTTCTTAACTCATCTCTCTTTGTGTCTTTTTTTCACCTCAGTTCAGAGTGGACAGCACAGCTTGTGATGTCTATATTGGTCCTTTCTCACCCTCTTTTTCTTCCTTTTTTCCCGTCTCTCAGCCGTGTCTCTTCCCGGAGCAGCTGTGCTGAAGTGAGTCAGAAACGCAGATTGAGACACAAGCTCCATTTAGATTTACAAAGTAACCCAGTATTAGCCATATTCTGGTTGAGGCCTCACCCAGTTTAAGATGTTTAAATGAACCTTTGATGCCCTGCGGCTGGGTCTCCCTTCTGCCATGAATAAAAAAAGATGAAAGCGTTTTCCTTTCAAGTCGCAGTGTCCTTGCCCACTATGAAATGGTCCCAGTTGTAATATGAGAACTAAGAACCACCTGCCACGAGGCTTTATGTAACATCACAGTACACGATTACATATTCTGAAAATGTGGACATGTAATATTTTAAAGAAATGCTTCAGTTAAATTGGAAAGCAGACAAGCGGCCTGGATTTCACTTCAGGATGTATTGCATGAAATATTTTCAAAGAAGTAATTATATCAGAAAGAAGCATGTGAGAACTGAGTTATGGATTATTATATAACTTTAAAGAAATTATAATTCTGCATAAGCAAAGATAATGTGTCTGTTTTTGTGACCCTACATGGATTTTGGAGGGTTTGTGTGTGTGTTGTCATTGGTGGCCTAATGCATCATAACATTGGTACCAGTCCGGCTAATGATCTTCTTTTCCTGCATGTCATCCCCTTCATTTTTCAAAAATGCGTCCAGTTGATCTCTGCTTTCAACTTTCAGATATCAGCAACAATGTCCAAAAATGATTGTTAAAAAATGCTTCTTTGCATTGCCACGAGGGCAGCAAACAAAATCGACTTTGAACTTTGTTAATCAAACATATTGATGTCATGGCGTGTCACGAGTGTCAACAGCCAATTGGCTTGTAGCGAAGTCAGCTGGCAAAGTCTGTTACAAACTGTCATCAGACGGCGTGTTCACTTGCGGTGGCTTTCTCTGACAACAGCCCCACCGGGCCTGAGTCTGTCTCATTTACATCCCTGTGGCTATTGACACGTATGTCAGTCTCTGCCCTCATGGTATATCGCTTGTCGGATGGTGGGTCCCTGCTGTTGCTCACTGTATGTGCATATGCCACACACACATACTAACTGACAGATTAATTGGCGCTGGTTATCAGAATTATTGCGGCAGATTTAGGTATACAGTCCATCTGAAGCTCAGGTTATTTGTTGTTTCATTACTAGAAATGCAACTGAATTAAGCCTCATTTATATTTTAAGAGGCTACAAATTGTATTCAGGAGCCTGAAAAGCTGGAAGTTAGAACATAAGTACAGAGAGTTGTTGCTATGGACATGATGTACTGTCTCGTCTTGTCACTTTGGTGTAAAATGGCAGATATTAAGAACGTTGCTGACTGGCATATTGCAAGTAGCTGCAAGTTTCAAATTGTTTTATTGCAAATCTTTGGTCTTAGATTCAATTGCTGTACCTGCTTGTTAATCATCTTCAGTAAACTCAATGTCACATTTCAACTCAGCTTCCACCCTGCCAGAAACCCTCGAATAGAGCTGTCGGGTAGGGTTGGACGATACACTTACTCCAGGGTTGACCTGGAGTTGTTTGTTTTTTGTTGTCGTTTTCTGATAGCCTTGCACCTACTTGATGTGCATATACTTATTCCTTTTCAACACAGGGTTGGGCGATATGTCAGAATTTTCCAAGCAGCCAGTTTCAGCCCAACAACGTGCGACGAGTTCCCTACATCCCACAAACTTCCTTAGCTTTTTTAGTCTAATAAATAAAGAAAATTAACTCACAAGAAGTCAAGAAAGGAAGTATTCTTACACCTATTTTTATTATATATACCCCTTCTGAATTCCATTTTTTGTCTTTCAACAAACTAGACAAGCTAAATTGCCTTGTGAACTCATTGTAAAACGTATTCCAACTTTGACAGAAACAGAAACCATCTTGGTAAGTCTTTCCAACAATCACCAAAACTGGCTTGGTTGAAATAAACTCTTAATTCGCTGAGGTAGATGTCCACATAAGCTGCCACTGTCTCTCTCTGCCATTGCTGGCCTCGTTGTGCGACTTGGTTAGCCTTCAAGACACTGTAGTTGAGTCTTGCATAGCTAGACCTAGATATCTTACTTTCTTTTTACACTGTGCCTGCTCTCACTCGTTCCTCAGAGGCAGACCATTAAATTAAAAAAAGGACAAAAATCCCCTAAAAAATCACTCAGAAGAACAAACTGCCGATACACTCAGTCAGCAGCCAATATATTTGTCCAATCACCCAACCCTAGTGTCGGGGTGTGCAGTAGTTAACCACAGTGTCCCTTATTAGAGTCT